>CM036916.1:16816231-18146856 GCA_020800305.1 Porphyrio hochstetteri
GGCTTTCCACAGAACTTCCCGTGAAGGGCGGCGGTGATGCACTCCCCAGTGTTCTCGGAGGGGGAACACAAGCTCAAACACCGAGCGGGCAGCATGTTGGCTTGTTGCAGGAGATGGCTTTGCTTTGCTTTCTCTTCTTTCTTTTCTTTTTTCTTCTTTTCTTATTTTTTCTTCTTTCTTTTTTCTTCTTTTTCTTCTTTCTTTTTTTCTTCTTATTTTTTCTTCTTTTTCTTATTTCTTCTTTTTCTTTCTTTCTTTTTTTCATCTTTCTTATTTTTTCTCCTTTTTCTTCTTTCTTTCTTTCTTTTTTTTTCTTTTTCTTTCTTATTTTTTTCTTCTTTTTCTTTTCTGCCTTTTCTTTCTCCTTTCTTCTTTCCTTCTGTAGTGGGGCTTTTAAGGAGGTTTTATTCTTCTATTTCGTGACTCTTTGCGTGTTTATGGGCTGGGTGGTAACGAGCATCGCAGGAAATAGCAGAGGCTGCTCTGACCCACGCAGCTCTGGCTCGCTCCATCCCAGCTGGCTGCCAGGGATGCCAGTGACTCCTGCCTGATGGGGGTCCTGCTCTGGTGGGATCAGTGCCCCCATTTACCCTCACCCTGCATCTGCCCTGGCTCGCTCCCTCCTGCACCCATGGGAGCATTGGGGAGTTTTGTAGCCATCAGCTCAGCTTTAGCTCAGCCTCACAGAGAAGATGCTGTCTTCCCCAGAGAGGTTTGAGCTTTGTGTGTTGGCCTTTCAGGCTAGCATCAGAGCAGGTTTCTGCCCAAGGAATTGAGGGCTAAATCCCCTGGCTTTTTTGAGCGCCTGCCTTCAAAATGGTGGCTGCTTCTCACTTGAAGTTCATGCTGACAGATGGCTGGATCTCAAAGACATTAGTCAAAAGCTATAGGGTGTTTCTCACCACATGTCTTGCTAGTTTCCCTCCTAAAAAAAAAAAGATCTGTGTGAGAGCCCTCCCAACATGACAGGCCAAGTCTGACCGTCTGTTGAGTTCCCTTTATGTAATCTCTGCAAAGTGGCCGCGTAAAAGCCAGGGCTCCTCGCTGGGTGACTTGGGGAGTGCTGGGGCGGGGGGGGCACCTTGCAGCCAGCCTGCCTGCTCAGATCTCCTCCACCGCACCGCCGTGAGCTGCAGCCAAGAAGCATCTCTGCAGATATTTGATTTTTTTAATTAATTTTGGTTTGGGGGGGGAGGGAGGGAGTCTAGAGAGTCAGGGAGGGGGGTGTGAATCTGCCCGAGGTACCTTCAGCTGGGCTGTGCGGGGGCCCGGGGATTCGTGTGCATATTCAGGGCATAGTAAGGGCTCATGAAATAGCGTGCACCTTCTGGTCGGCCCACCAGCGTTTTCAGTCTCATTTAGCAGAGAGAACAAGCAGAAATCTCACAACTCGAGTAAGAGCATATGCTCTGGGAGACCTCGCTACATTGCATAAGCCTTCCCATTAAAGGAGCTGGCTTTGGGAGCGCAGCACATGAGTCAACAGCACAGCTAGACTTGTAACGTGGGAGTCACACCTACTCTTGGCTGCAGAATTATCCAGAGAAACAGAAGGTTAATAGGAACAAAATAAAGACTGAGGAACCCGTAAAGGTTAGTTACAGGATTTGATTCAATTGGCAAGAGGGGGGAGAAGAAAAAAAGAGAAAGAAAAGAAAGGAAACGGGTCAAGCCAAGGGAGAGCAAGTGGGGTGATGACAAGCCACGTCGTCTGTATCCTAAGGGAAGACAGTTCTGTTTCGATCAGTTAAAATGGGATCAATAAAACATTCTTTTTTTCTGAATTAGGCAGTTCTGGGGAGGGTCATTATTGATCACAGAAAGGAAAAGTCACTTGACTAATGAGAAGAAGAGCGGAGGGAGCTCCAGGATGCTCGAGAAATATTAACGCTGCACGAAAGTGCTTCTGCAAGGCAGAGAGTGACTCCCCAGAGCACGTAACCACAGGCAGAGCAAGCACCCGGCCTGGCCAGAGCATCAGGAGCAGCACAGTTCTTTGGCTTTGCCAATTCCACCTTTATTGGTGCTTAATTTGCATTGGGACATTTTAGAAATGAAAACTGAAGCAGCAGCACGTCTGCCTGTGGTACCTGGAGAGCCTGAGCATCTCTGGTCCATGCAGACTGGAGCTGGTTCCCCTGTGCAGGCTGGGTGAGGCAGGGTGCCAGTGGTGGAGGGGGAGCAGGGCTCAGCTCTGGGTCAGGATCAGGAGATGGGGATATCCCTGACAGATGAATCCATGGGGTTCTCAGCTTGTGAAGGTCTCCTGTTGAGCAGAACTCAGCCTGATACCGAATCCTCACTGCAGGCTGGAGCCAGTTTCTGTATAAATTAATCAGGGGCACTGCTTTTGGTTGTTGTTATGTTGGTTTGGGGGTGTTTTTTGTTTCCAAGAGCGCGGTGGCCTTGCTAGCCTCAGAAAGAGGAAAAGAAAGGATACAGAAAGTCATGTTTAGTTTCCAGGGCGTTATCTCTGCTTTTTTTTCTCTCCTAAGAAACGAGACTTTGCATGGCCAAATGCGGTATTGCTCACGGTGTAGACTTGCCTGGCTAAGGTTCACCTCAGTCCTAAATCTGCACTGCAGAAATCGGGGATTACCAAGATGGGAGGGGGGAAAAAAACCCAACTAAAACCTTGACAGCTCGGAGCTTCTGCTCAGAGCTTACAGAAGAGCCCTGCACAAGGCTGCCCTGGAATCGCTTTTGTTATTACATTGGTTTCTTGGCTCTCCTCCATGTATACCAAGGTCTAAGTGGAACATGTCCGTGGGGGAGGTGTTGCCCAACAGAAGTGATGTTTCATCCCTTGCTCTCGGTGCTCTTGCAGAGGGAAAGATTGTCTTGTGATCAAGGCACAAGACCAGGAGTCAGACGATTTGGATTACTGCAAAGTTTGATTTGCCAATATTAGTTAACAGTTCCGACACCTCCAAATGCAGAAGTGCTCAGGGAATGTGCAGGTTGCCCGCTGCCACCCGTGCTGCCTACTTGGGGTTCTTGTGCTGTTGTCTCATGAGTAACTGCTCCACAGATTTAGGGCTGTAACTTACCAGTGGCAAACTCCACTGTGACAGGGCCAAGGGATGGTTAGTGGCCTTAGCCTGAAGCTTTCAGTCAGGGATGTTAGGGCTGATTTGCACAGGAGAGACTGGCAGGGAGGGAGGAAGATGGAGTAGATCCTCACGGCTGGACTCCGTGTGCATCCTCAGCGAGGGGGCTCTTACTTGCACTGTGCTCAAGGTGATGGAAACCATACCTCTCTCCTGAAGGTCAACCAACCATCTTTCCTAATGTGGAAATCCCACTGTGTGACGTCTGTCCTGCTGCGTGTCCATGTGGGAAGGCACATCACTGCACATGTGTGCCAGCGTGTGCTTGGGCCAGGCCAGTAGGAGGGACCACAGAGCATCTGCCTCCTGCCAGGCGTGGTGGGCACGAGGTCTCGTCCATCCCTTCCCATTCTGGGGCTTTCCCTGGCTCTGGCCACAGTGTGGAAGCACACAACACATCTGACCAAGCTTCTCCTCTGACGTGCGGGGCCACGGGGCAGGAGGAAGGTGGCCTAAGGTTCCTATGTAGTCACCAGGCAGTGATAACACTTGTGTGGCTGAGGTCAGAGGTCTCCATTCCTGGTGCAGCCCAGAGCAAGGGGACCCCAGCTCACATACATGGGTGCAGAGCCTGAGCAGCCGTGGGTCCCCACGGAGAGCTGAGCCCAGCGTCTCTGTGCTGCTGATCACAGACTCTGCTGCTGCATTGTCTGGCAGTGAGCTGTAGCACAGGCTTCAAGTGCTCGAGCTAGATCCCTGCCTTTCCTCCAGCATCTGCCATGGGTCCTGGCACAGGAGACTGCTCAGTTTTTCCCTAAATCTGGCTGAACCGTCTCCTGGGAAATAGGAGTCAGCTTGCTTGCTCTCCCTGCTTGCATCAGTCTCAGGGTGGCAGGTGGGAAGCCAAACTCCCTCTTGAGCAGGAGATACACAGAGGAGCTTTCATCCCTAAAAACCTACAGGGTTTGGAAGTTCCATGGGGAGGAAAAGGATGTTCCCCTGAAAAAGAAAGAGAAAACTCAGCACATCACACAGGCTCCTCTGTGCCCTCTTTCAGGGGCAGGCATGAGGAGTGGGGTGAAGGCAGACAGGAGGGAGCAATCCCAGCTGGAGAGGTCTTGCGTTGGGGTGCCAGGGCTGTGCTGTGCCACACACAGCTCTCTGGCAGTGGGTACCTCCCTGCACCACCCCCCTCCCCACCACCAGTCTTGTGATTTCTCTTTTTTTCTTTTTTTTTTTTTTTTTTAATTCTTATTATTTCAGTCCCATGATTTTGTTTTTGCTGCTCCTAATTCTTCGCCTTGGGGAAGGGAGGCAGGGAACAGCGCGGGATCTGTGCCGCCGCGGTTTGCTGGGTGTCATGGGCCATAATCTGACATTTCAGTGACGAGGCAGTGCCAGCCAGGCTGCAGAAATCAGGGTGGTTTTTGGTGATAAATGGTGGGTAGCACAGTTCTCCTAATGAAGCTGCGTTTTCAGCATAGCTCCCAGTTTCACTTCTATTCATTTCACTATTTCACTTCTTTCCTTTCTCAGTATCCAAGCAGGGAAAATCAATCAATCACCAGCCCAGCAGCAGAGCTGTGGCATTGTACTCACTTTAGGGCAGTTGCTAAGACATCTTGGTGGAGTCCAAGAATGTACTTGGCTGATGACAGGTAAAGATTAAACCCTGCACCACACTGAGTTTCCAGAATTGGAGGGGTTTACATTATTTCTTAGGTAATTTTCATGGTGCTGAGAGATAGGGTTTTAAACTTACACAGTGTTTTTCATCCTGAAAAGTCCCAGAGCACTTTGCTGGAAGAATTTGGTACAGAAACTGTCCATTGAGATAAAAATACTGACAATGGAGTGATAGCAGCAGCAATAAAAGCAAAGAAACCCCTTATCTTCTGATCCCCGGGGAGGGGGCATTGAGGCAGGTGTATGTATCTATCTGCCCTCGTGAGAGGCACAAGGGTGAGTGTTCATTTCTAAATTTCATCCCAAAACAAGCTCAGGGATGGCTCCACGCTCCCACCTGACCCGCTGCTGACCTCCTCCTGTGCCAGCTCTCCCTGCTTCCCCATCTCACTTCCCCTGTGGGACGTGGGTGCTGGCGGTTCCCCCAACCTGGAAGTCTCCCCACCTCTGAGTCACTCTTCTCCTCCTCAGCTGCTCCTGGTACGTGGCTGGTTTCAGGCTCTGGGGGTTTTCTGTGTCTTGCAATTGGAAAGAAAAGCGACAGGAGGGTTGGTGGCACAGGATGGTGGATCGGTTTGTGCTGCCCCAGGAACAAACACGGCAACAGCCCCAGCAGAGAATGGATGGAGAGCAGCCCTAAGGAGAAGGACTTGGGGGTGTTGGTGGACATAAAGCTCAACCTGACCCACCAATGTGTGCTGGCAGCCCCAAAAGCCACCCATGTCCTGGGCTGCATCCCTAGTAGTGGGACCAGCGATGCTGGGAAAGGGAAAGGGGGATCCTGCCCCTCTGCTCCGCTCTGGGACACAGACCCCCCCGGCAGCGCTGCCTCCAGCTTGGAGTCCCCAGGACAAGGAGGACACGGAGCTGTTGAAGCGAGTCCTGAGGAGCCATGGAGATGATGTGAGGGCTGGAGCCCCTCTGCTCTGAGCCAGGCTGAGAGAGCTGGGCTGGCTCAACCTGGAGAAGAGAAGGCTGCTTCTGGGGAGAGCTCTGAGCTCCTTCCCATCCCTCGAGGGGCTCCAGGAGATCTGGAGAGGGGCTGGTGCCCAGGGCAGGGAGGGCCAGGCCCAGGGGAATGGCCTTCAGCTGCAGGAGGGCAGCTGGAGAGAGGCTAGGAGGCAGAAATCCTTCCTGGGGAGCAGGGAGGCCCTGGCACAGGGTGGCCAGAGAAGCTGGGGCTGCCCCAGGATCCCTGGCAGGGCTCAAGGCTGGGTTGGATGGGGCTTGGGGCACCCTGGGCTGTGGCGGAGTGTCTCTGCCCATGCCAGGGAGCACTGGGGGGGCTTTGAGGGCCCTTCCCGCCCACAGCAGTGTGGATGTCCCATGGGTGATGTGCTCCTGCCTTGCTGCCTCGCTCCAGCCCTGGTGCCATCACTACAGCTCTGGCAGCACTAAGCAGAGGACACGGTGCAGAGGCAAAGCTGCGCATGATCTGTGCGTGCTCTCCAGCCAGCTGAGAAAAGCAGCTTCTCCTACCTCGGAGCCCAAGAGCATCCATGTTCAGGAGACCAGGAGAACCAACTCCTTTGGCTTTGGTTAAGCACCAGCAGACATCTCCAAGCAGTGCCCACCATTGCCCCAACTCTAACACATGCTGTGGTTACAGTGCAAGAGTTTTGGTGAGCCCTGGGTGAGGCTGCAGCTCCAGCTCAGCTCCTGAAACTTTCTTCACCCCCATTCTCAAGAAGACACAGGCTGGAAATAGAAGCTCCTGCCAGGGAATTTCCACCCCAGATCGGTGATGTTGGACTAGCGGGAAGGAGATGCCAAAAAAGGAGATTTCTAATTCATTTTAATTTTTGTCTGGAAAGTTGGCTGTGGGGTGGGGTGGTGGGTGTGCTGACCCCGGCGCTGCACGAACTCCTGCTTGTAAAGGTTGCTAAGTGATGAGTACACTGACAGCCACGGCCGTCGGAGAGGCAGGAGCATCCCTGATGGACGTGCTTCAGAAACCCATCACGGTGAAAGGAGGTTGCAGAGTTCCCAGTGCAAACAGAAAACAGGGTTTATTTGTATCTGAGAAACCCAGAAGAAAACTAAACCGAAGGATCTCCCAGTAATGTCCTGAGCGAGTCACATTCCGGTGGGAATAGTCTGGAACCCAAAATACACCCGGAGAAGCAGCTTGGAGGAGGTCACAGCAAGTCAGCTGAACTGGTTCTGTTACTCAGCACCCTGAGAGGGGTTCTGCTGGAAATCTGGAGGAGGCTTCATGATGGAGGATTTGGCTAAATAAAGGTCTCCCACCTCCATAATTCCAGCGAGTGAATTTCAGCACAGTATCCAGTCACAATGCAACATGGCTCCTCGTACCGAAACGCTGACCTTCAGCCTCTCTAATCTTGGTGATGCTGAGATGTATCCAAAATGGATTTAAGGGAGTGATGCCCGCTCAGGTGGGCTGCTCCTGATGTCACCTGGTTTGTGTTTCCCCTGTACCGATCTGGGAAGGTTATCTGAATTGCATCCTGCTTTTGGTTAGCTCAGTGATAAAAATAATTGAGTTTTTTTAAAAAACTCTGTCTTTGGGAAGTGCCTTTCGCTGTGTGAGCCCCGAGAGGGCTGATGTCAGGACAGTGGCAAAGTCACAGCCCCGGCCTGGCCAGCCCAGCACTGCAGTTTCCAGTGAAACTGGGGTTACCAGGGGCATTGAGCTGGTCCTGTCATGCTCCAGGCATCCTGATAGCTCCTTGCTGCTGGCTGGGAACAATACGAGTGTTCCCTAGGGATGGCCAGCAAGAACCAGTGTATTTCAGCATTTCCGATGAATTTTTAAGGAGCATCCAGCTGTTTGCATTATGGGATGGTTTATTTCTCTGTGTGGTTCCTCGTTCCCTGCTGCCTTGGTGGAGTTATCAGTGGGGACAGGCCCAGGTGCCTCCAAAGGGATTCCCAGCCAGTGCTGCAGAGCTCACCTGGTGTTCCCAATGCTCCCTGGGGTACAAAGGCTACAGCAGCTGGGGAAGGGCTAATGAGGGCAGAAGCTGGGAACGGGAAGGGGATGCTGTTTGGGGGGGGAAGAGAAGAGCTCATGTGGGGTGTAGGAGAGACTGGGAGGGTTGTTGACCTACTCAGAAGAGATTTGGAGAGCGGGGCAGGCAGGTGATGTCCCATCTTCTGGTTTTCAAAGGGAGTTGCTTTTGAGGAAGATTTCCTCTGGGAGGAAGAGAAAAAAAGAGACAGGGAAATGATCTTAACCCTCTTCAGAGAAAGAGGGTGAGGCCAGACATGATTGATTTGGGACTTTATTTGGGTGTGCTCGGAGCTGCCCGGGCCTGGGGAAGCACCGGAGCCGGCGGATGCAGATAACCTGTGGGCAGAGGGTGCTGGCTGGAGCCCGGCCCTGGGGTGCTGACAGGAGGGTGAATCACCCATCCACACCTTGCTGGCTGGAGTCACAGCCCTGTCTTTGCTGAACTGCGCGGCTTTTTCTGATGGGAATAGGAAATTACTCCTGCAGCTGAGCCTCTGTGGGCACCGGGCTATAAAAGGCGCTGCCATTTTACATACCACATCGCAGCTGAGAGAGAGGAGGGAGGAGGCTCCGCCGGCACAGTCACATAGTTAATAAGCAAATATATGTGGCTCCATAGGGCTTGAATAACTTTTGGAAGCAAAGTAGTTCTGAGGGCTGGCCCTTCGCCTGCTCTAAATGACTAAAAGTAATTGGCTTTGTTGTTCCGGGCCCCTCACCATAAGAAGGACATTGAGGTCCTGGAGTGTGTCCAGAGAAGAGCAACCAGGCTGGGGAAGGGGCTGGAGGGCAAATCCCCTGAGGAGCAGCTGAGGGAGCTGGGGGTGTTCAGCCTGGAGAAGAGGAGGCTGAGGGGAGACCTTATCCCCACCTATACTGACCTGCCAGGAGGGTGCAGAGAGGTGGGCGATGGTCTCTTCAGCCAGGGGACAGGAGATGGGACAAGGGGCAATGGCCTCAAGCTGTGCCAGGGCAGGGTCAGAGCAGATGTGAGGGAAAAGTTCTTCCCTGGAAGAGTTGTCAGGGCCTGGCACAGGCTGCCCAGGGAGGGGGCTGAGTCCCCACCCCTGGGTGTGTTTAACAGACGGGCAGATGAGGTGCTCAGGTATATGGGTCAGCACTGGACAGGAATGGTTGGACTTGATCTTGAAGGTCTTTTCCAACCTGGTGATTCTGTGATTTACAAAGTCGCAGAACCCAAACGTTTCCCTATAACATACCTGGCTCCAGCTCCACAGCTCTGTAGCTCACAAGGACTAAACCTGTTGCAGTATCAGCTGGGTGCCCCAGGCGCCCCTGGGCCTGGACCCTGCTGAGTCCTCATGTGCCTCGGTGTGTGGCTTGCTCTGGCTGTGGGAAGACCTGGAGAGGCCGAAACCTGCTGATTCTCACTTCAGGAAGGAGCCGCAAGAAAAGGAGCTCACTGTAGGGCAATCACAGGGGTCGGCAGGAGGAACGTTAAGGGGCTCCTCTGGCTTAGGCAGGGATGAAAGCCAATGGGCAAGGGGGTGGTGGCCATGAGTGAAAGCCGAGGGGGCCCATTTCCATGACAGCGTATCATAAGGGTGTGATTCAGCAGCTTTCTAGAAATGGGAGCATCTAAAAGAAGTAAAGAAGGAAGTTTTCCTTCTCTGTCTCATTCTACATTAAGAAATAAAGCAACTTGGGTTCTCCCTTTAGGGAAAAGGGAAATTTGGCAGAGAAAAGCCCCTCCCTACCTCCACGCGTCTCCGTACCACATGTCTCCGCTTCACTGCTGGCTTGTTTTGACATAAAGTACTTTCCCCAAAATAATATTAGTCACAACGTTGGCTTCAAAACAGCCAAGTCTTAACCTCCCTCCAAACAGGCTGGAAGGGGTGACGTTAGCAATGTGTGGTGGCAATGGGCAGGGGTGGGTGGATTGAGCGTTTGTGGAAGGTTCTGCATCAAGTTTTGGGAGCCCAGAAATCTGCTGCCTGCCCAGGCTGGTACTGGCTGGGGTAAGGGAGTCCAAAAGGACCTGCCAGCAGATCGGAGCGTCTTTGGTTTTGACTAAGACAAAGCGTGAGGATGGAAAAACCAGAACATCTGGTAACAGCATCCTGGGGATGTTGGGAGGGTTGTCAATGGAGGCTGGAGAAGCCGGAGTGATGGCTGTGGTGGGGAGTTGGCTGTTCCCTGTGGATGGGTGTCAGAGCTAAACTAGCTGCCTAAAATCCTCTTTTTGAGCAGTAACCACTTTGCCCAACAGTTCAGCACCCAGGGGAAGTCAGAAACCCCAGTGGTGTGCTGGATCAGGCCTGGGTTCTCCTAATTCCTGGGAAGGATGGGGCGAGGGCTGTTTGGGTTAGGCAGAGCTGTACAATTACATTCCAGGCCCGCAGCAGCTGCACACGCAAGCAGTTGCTGTGGGATCCAGAATGAAATGAGCCCTGCCATCCCCGTGCTTCCTCAAGTAATTATCACATGCTTTGCGCCCTAATGAGAACCCGCTCCATTTTCTCATCCCTCTGCCCTGCTGCTCTTTCCTTGTGGCTGCTTCTTCCGGGCTGTTCCCTGTAAAACCCATCTGGCAAAAGGCTTATATTTTATTTCTTAAAAGAGAAATCTTTGGAAATTAGTAGTTTTGCTTTGCTTTATTATACTTATAATCCTCTAATTTGGTAGTAGGTCTCTAATCACAGCCACACAGAACGACAAGCAGAGTCAGCCCAGAAAGGTGCCTGTCCCTCCGGGATTCCTGGGTGCAGCAGCCACAGAGTGCTGGGATGGAGTTTCTGTGCCATCGCTGGTCCCCAGAAAGGGCAGGGAGAAGATGAACCTTCCACCAGTGGCAGGAGGGACCTCAGTGAGACTCTGTACTGGCATAAATATGACATCAGCAATTCCCAGTGATGACATCAATATCCTGTGTACTGATAATGCAAAGCCATTCCCAAAGCAGAGTCAAACATAGGGGATCAGTGAGAAACCCCCAGAATAAGAGGCAGCTCGGGGTGGTTGCTGCATGGCAGCAGGACACTGCAACCCATGGACCTTAATGTATCATCCTGGCTCACGTATCCTCAGGGAACAGAGGAAGGAGGATGGTCCAAGCAGTCCCAGCCCAGCGCTCAGGTGGATGGTAAGATGTGTTTTACAGATGTGAAGGATGTCAAGATGCTGCAGCTGGCCGGCCCCTTCCACCCACCGTGGTGGAGACACTGTAAGATAAGATTAAAAAAATGCTCATAAAGTAAACAGAACAGAAGCAAATAAAGCCCAGGTACAAGGCAGGGTGGCAGAGCCCATTTCCAGACTCTATGCACAGCCCGTGACGGTGCTCGGGGTGGTCAGGCACCAGGATAGTTGCTGGGGTTGAGGAGCAGCTGGAGCAGAGCCCTGTGGGTCCTGGGGCTGCTATGTGGTGTGTGCTGCAGGCGAGGTCTGGGGCAGCAGCCACACAGAGCCTGGGGGGCTGGAAAGGAGCCTGGTCAGCCCTGGGAAACAGTGGTTTTCTGCAGAGCGGGAACTGCTGGCTGTGCTCCCGGGGAAGGAGGTGGGAGCAGCAGCTGACAGCCAGACCCAAGGGTCTGCAGAGTGCATCCGGAGACGGCCCCGCTCGGAGCGGGACTTGGTGTGATGATCCGTGTCCTGTGTCAGTCTGGTGTCACATGGGGCTCCACAGCAGCTCACTCTGCCTGAGCTAAACCCAACAGGGTCTGTGCTGCTCTGGTATGCACTCAGAAAAGAGGAGGGGAAAAGGAAAACCGTGTAAGAAATGTCTATAAATAGCAATTTATCTCGACAGTCCCATCCCTCCAAAGGCAGGCAGGAGAAAACAACAGGCACCATCCCTCTGCTAGGGATACTTCCCACTCAGGAGTGTTTCCCAAGCTGTCTCTCATGCAGATGTGCTAGCAGGATGCAGGGAAGGTGCGGCCCTGGAGCCAGGCCCTTCCAGCCCCTAATTACAACCTGCTGCTCTCGGGACTTCTGCTTATCCCGCTCCCGTAACGGGACCTCTCCCACTTCCAGCGCTGCAAAGAGGCAAATCGGTGCGAGCTTGGAGCTTGCCGAGTGCAGCCTGTGGTGCTGAGCCACACCTTGAAGGAAACAATGAGAAAAAAGAGGGGAAAAAACAGAGGGATTTCTGGATTATTAGGTCTGAAGGATCACAGCAGCTCAGCCTGTCTGCCTGCAAGGGCTGGTGGCCACTCAGGCAACTGACCGTTTCCACCCGTCTGCACCCTGCTCGTTACAGCCTTCCCGACTGCAAGGTGATGGCAACCAGCACCTTGCTCTCAGCGGAGCCGAGCCCTGAGTAAACCCCTGGTAAGCGCTGTGGAAAAGGGACTGGAGTAGGTCTGGCTTAGGTTAGAAATGGGTCATGTTCTCAAAAACCACCACGAGCTCAGTCCTGGTGTAGGGGAGATGGATGGAGAGGTTCCCCATGAGGGTGGGAGGGAAAGCCCAGACGGTGAACCGGAGCTGGGGATGTCTTCACTCCGTGCTGCAGCTGGCTCAGAGATCGCAGGGAAAGCTCCAAGCCTTGAGAAGTGAGGGACTAGAAATGCAGAGCAGGTTAACATGAAAATGAGACAAAGTCATCACTTCCCAAAACCTTCACAGTGAAGAAAACACCTCCCACTGTCTGGAGGATCCATGGGAATATTATAATATTTGTTCCAAAAGCATGACTGGGTGGATACAGAATTACTGACGCAGACACAAGCAGCTAATTGAATTCATACGTAGAAGCCCTGGACACCATATGGCCTCAATAAAACGTGGGTCTGTAGCTGCTTCTTAGCAGATGGTTGTTCATTTTCATAATCTTAAATCAAAAGATCATTTTTATATCTGGAGATCAAAGGCACTTAATGTCTCCTTGGTTGAGGTTTATAAGGCGAAACCTCTGTCCTGTGTTTCAGCGTTACGTGCAAGGCAGACGGGGGGTTTTCCCCTGAAACCTTTGCAGAAGCTCTGGGCAACCACATCTGGGCAGCAGCTGCAGATGTTCGCAGCTCTTCAGGACCGGGGCTTTATTTTCATTATACAGATGTGCAGTTTATAAACCCAGAAGGGACCACTGTCACGAGCTTGCGTGGCCATTTGTATTTCCCCAGCTTATCAGGACAGAGCCCATGTGAATAGTCTGTGATGAAATTACTCTTTTTTTCTTTCCCATAGGAAAAAAAAACCAAACCCCAACCCAAACCTCAAAGCGCCATCTGACCTCTCAGACATCCATCCCATGCTCAGCCTCGCTGTGCCAGGCCAGCACTGCTCGTACTCCAGCATCCCCATGGGAGAGGAGCCCGTGGAGGTACCAGGCAAGTCTTGGACTCCTCCTCGCCGTGAGCGAGAAGGTGGGCAAGCGCTCGCCTCCCAGGCTGCACGTCACCACTGCAGGGGAAGAGAAGGGGGGGCGAGCCGTGTGTGGAAAGTACTTCCACTCCCACCAAAAAAACCTCTAGGATAAGATGTGATCTTTGCCACCTAAAAACGAAAGGTGTGTGGTTACTCAGAGCACCGTAGGCACAGGCTACAACAAACCGAGTCCTGTTAGTAAACCTCATTTGTTCGGTGCCTGCCCGCCTGCTGATGTGCAGTTCTCATCAGCGTGAAGGTGTAACCGAAACGCACCTCCTCTCCTGTGAGCCCACGCTGCCCGAGCGCTCTTTGCACTTCAAACACAGGTGCATGCGGTTAATATTTGCACCACGATCAGCATGGCATCTCTGGGAGGGGAACGAGCGCGTCCCTGCCATCACTGCCTGCCAACCTGGGCTGCAGTATGGAAATGATCCTCCCCGGCAGACAGCAGAGTCCCACCTCGGTTCCCATTCACCTGGAGATGAAAGTGCTCTGGCTGCCAGTGTAGGCGGGGCAAAACTATTTAAAAACCTCATTAGAGAAAGTATTCGGGGAAGACACAGCAACACCCTCAGTTGTGGTTTGCTCCAGGACTTCTCAGCCAGATCACTTCTGATACAGAGGGAAGGGCACTATAAGAGGCATTCCTGTCAACCAGTACGGCTGGTAGGGATGCCTTGGGTGTGCTCTGCCTTCTTCTCCATCCTGGTGGGACGTATTTTCCATGTTAACAGGGGCACGTTCCCCTCCAGGTGCTGTTTAGGTGAGGAGCGCGCCAGCAGCGTGGCACCAGGGCTGCCAGAGGGACACAGTCAGCAAAACCACTGTGTGTAACCTTGATTAGGCACAAATCCACGGTGAATATTCCCTATTCTGTGTAATTTCTGTTTGTGCTTATTTCAGCCGAATTCACAGCAGGAGCGATGCCCGATCCACATCTGGCCCGTGATGCGCGTGGGATCAGACCGGGAGTTTGGGAGGAGGTGGATCTGGAGTCAGAGGTTTGGCTTCTTGTTTAGAAAATGACTGGTTACATTCTCCCACGGCTGCTCCAGACTACCCCGGAGCTTAATGATATTCACATCCAAGTGTTCTCTAAAGCCTGCGTGACTAGGAAACAGGCTGAAGTGCACGGTTTGTCTGGCCTGTTCCAAAGGAGCCCGTGCACCTGCCTTTCCCCAACCACCTGTGTTGTCTCTGCATCACATTTATTCAGCAGGGTCAGATGTTCGTTACTGACTGTCGAGGTAAGAGTGCCAACGAGCCCTCTTCCTCTCCCGACACAGCCAGCTCCTGGTGAATCGGGATGATTCCCATCAGTCATCCCGCTCCTGCACAAGCAGGTCCTCATCCCATTCCATCCCAGAAGCCTACAGAGTGCAGGCAGGGCTGAGCAAGCCCACACAATATATATACAATCTACAGGGGCTTGTTCTCCCCCACCTCCATGCTGAAGTCCAGCAGAGCTCCTCGAGTTGCCCAGCTGCACCAAGCCGCCGCACTCATCACCTCTGCCACGAGCCCCAACGAACAGCCCATGCCCTGCCACTATCAACAGTTTGAGCCATGGCCCCTGAGCCAACTGGCAGGCACCTCATACCCCACAAGCATGTGGATCACACAGACCTGTCCAACGGGCTCCAGGTTCAGAGGTGAAGGTTTCTCTCACCCGTGTCCTGACATGAACTGTAGGACGAATGTACTCCCCATCTCTTCTTCTGCCTGTTCTGGAGTTGTTATTTTTTAGGGGAATGGGGTATTTTTCAAATCCAGTTAGCAAGTTCAGAACACTTTTCATGTTAATATTTGACTCTGATGTAATGGATTTTGGCCCTGCGGCCGTTGTTACCTACATCCACCAGAGAGAACTGGTGGGCCTGATTCCTCCTGGGCTCCGTGGGTGCCAGTAAAAATAAATAACACTGGAGCTAAAAGAGGTGGTGTTTTCTGAGTCGTAGAGCCAAAGGCACCCTACTTTCTGTGCTTTGCATACTTGCAGAGCACCATCCTTCCTGCTTCCCAGATATGAAAGCTGAAGCAGAGAGACATCTGATGAGACTTCATCGCTGACTCACTGTTTGATGTTAGGCAGAAGGAGGAATGTGATCAGATACCATTGTGCAAAGCATCCCCCAGCCAACCCTGGTACCTGGGAGGAGAAGCAGCTCCTGCTCCTGCACAGGACAGGTCAGCATTCCCTCTGTCCTGCCCGCGGCTGGCTCCCTGCTGCTTCCAGAATGGGTGGGCACCCCCTTGCCATGCCCTACCCCACCTCAGCTCTGTGGGTACCACACAGCAGCAGTGACATCACCTTTGGAATCACTCTTGCGCCACGCACAGAGACTTGGGGCTCTGCTCACATTAGCAGGGTCAGCCGGCGCTGCGGGAGAGGCGGCAGCTGGGCGCACAGCCGGAGGGGTGTGCACGGGTGTGCATGGGTGTGCACACTGAGTTCTTTCTCACGAGATGGTGCAACCAGCCGGCGGGGAACTGGTTAAGCAGCGTGAGCTCCTGGACTGCCTGGGTTTGGCTGGCAGCACGAGGCAGGGCAGGATGTCACTGGTTAAGCAGAGGCTTGAAGCGGGCTGAAGTCTCTCCTTAGGAGTTGTAATGTCCACAAATTTTGCCACTTCCAAGTAGTTTCCACCTACGTGTTCCTCCCACTGCTGCACTGGGTGCTGGCAGACGTCTCTGCTCGGTGCAGGGAACGGCTTTCATTTGTGCAGTCCTCAGGCAAGTTTCGCTGCGTGGTGCCAGCATCGTACCCAGTCGCTCATGTGCCCGGCAGCGATCCGGGGCAGTGCCGGAGGGACAGCCCTTCACTTGCCCAGGACTCCACGGAGACAACAGCTCTCCCTAGATTTTCCCAGTGTTTTACCCAAGCAGATCCCATTGTTTCCTCAACCAGTGTCATTGTGCAGCTGTCTCAGGGCACCTACTCTCAGTATTAAATCTTGACTTACTCCACAGTGCGGATGACTCCTCTCACCGCGGCAGCAAGCGTGGCCAGCTGTGCTGCTGAGATAGTGAGTCACACACGGAGCTGAAACCACCAGACTTCACGCTAAACTCAAGCTTTCGCAACTACCTGCGGGCCACGAAGGACGAGGCAGAGCCCCGGTGGATGACAAACTGCTCCTCAGAGCTGTCAGGTCACACCGTGCCCCTTTCGGGGTCCTGCCTTTGGCTGAAGGGTGCGGGATCTCCTATGTGTGTGTGCCTCGGACACCACTGGGAATTAGACGTGTGGGTCTCCTGGGAGCTGATGATCCCGAGCGTACACAGCTTGATACATCCTACACCGACCGAGCCGCTGCAGCCCTCAGGCAGTGGGTGCTGGATGTAGGTGCTGTCCTGCATGGCTGATGGCACCCATCAAGGGCTTCCACGTCCATCCCAGAGGCTGGTGCTGTGGCTGGAGATCTGCCTGCCTGGGAAGAGGAGCCGCCACATTTCCCAAGCTTGAGGAGAGCCTCTTAGTTTGGCTCCCACAGACACTTTTCCTTCTGCAAAATCTAACGGGTATTAATGAGGCTGTCCGTGGGATGCTGAGGGGTACCCGCATCACCTCGGTGTCCAGCCGTGGCTGCCGGGCTGGGCCGTGGCTGTTCTTTCACCTCTGGTGCCAGTAACCTGAAACGAGATTGCTGGAAATGAGAGAGAGAGGGAGAGTCAGCGATTTGATTACAGACCACAGGCACATGCCTGGCCTTCACGGATATATTAAGTAAGAGACATTTTAAAACAAAACCACCCTCAGTAACCTTATCATAAGCTCGAATCCACAACCCATCTGTTAATTCCCAGCGCTGCCCACATAGGCTCCGATCAGACGTCGGCGCCAGAGATTTTTTGGAGAGTTTCACCCCAAATTGCCGTGGTTGGAAGGGGACGGTTACAGGGTAGGGGAGCCGCTCCCCCAGCCTGCCTTCTAAACCAGCCCCCCCAAAACCTTCACCTTTTACTGCCTCTGTAAATAACTGCAAATCCCCCTTGGACGCGAGCTGCCACTGTCCTGTGACTCTCAGCCCTTCCCAAACCAGTGCTCAGGAGCCCTGCTGCTCGACAAATGCCTTTAGAAAGGAAATTAAAGCCTTTTTAAACATTTCTGCTCCTGCCTTAGTCTCATGTTGTAAAGGAACCCTCCACGTAGAAATAATTCCACAAAGAAGAATCGAGAGGGCAAATTGATGATTGCATCAGCCCTGGCTTATGAAAACTGATCCCCAGGAAAATGTAATTTAACTCTCCAGCAATCTAACTCGATGCCCAAGAATGCAGCAACTTCATTTGGATCCTCTTTTTAGGGGGACTCCTAAATCCTTGGCAACGTCCCTTAAGGTCAGGAGTAAATCCTGATATGGAGAATTGTTTGGCAAGCGCAACAACAGTAAAAGGGCTAAATAATTGGGGATTACCTCTGACCCTGATCTGTAGCTCACCACCCACTGCAGGAATGTACCGAATATCTGAAAGAGCATGCAGGAGTCAGACAATTCATGGGCACGAAATTGTTCACATACACTCGGAGTCTGAACTTAAAATGCAGAGCAGGTTGGCCCCAAACCTCGTTTTTCATTAGCAATCGGCTGCGGCAAGCTCTGGTTATTGCTGCTGCCTTGGACAGAGGGTCAGTGACGGGGCAGATTAAAAACCATCTACATTTTTTTCACCCTTTGTTTGGAAAATTAACAGGCTGGGTCTTCAGGGCAGAGAGAATATGAGCTATTGCGTTTGGTACCCGGTCCTTGGGCTGGTGGCTTTGCCCTGAACTGTGGGAAGGGACAAGCCCATCACTCCCACCTATTTCTGGCCATTCCTGTCACTCCCACCTTTTTCTGGCCGTTACTGCTCAATGTGTCGAGCACCTGTACAGAAGAGCCTCTGCTTTGAGATATCCACAGCCCAGAGCTGTGATCCTGAGCCCGTGTCACTCCGTGCCCAAGTCCTCTGCTCTGCGGCGGCAGGCTGGGTCTGCAGGTGTTTGCAGCCCCCCAGGGTGGGTGAGCAGATCAGGGCTGTAGGCTCTGCCACAAAACACTGTATTGAGCTGGACAACCTGAGCATCTGCTTTTTTGGAGCTCTGTGTCACGGATACAGCGCTGTGTTGTGCTGGAGATGCAGCTGGGATCTTGCAAGGAGGGTTTTTTTGGGTTTATAAACCTTACGTTTATGGCTAGCAGGCTGCTGCAAGGCTGCGACTTCCCTCAGGGCTCCTCCTGGCAACCACGCACACCTTCTGATGCAGCGAGCCCTCAGAGGCCCATCTCCATCGGCCCTGTAAAACCTCTCTGTGCCTCACTGATGCCCCCTGACCTCGGGTTCCTCCCGACGTGGAGCGGACCCGGGCGATAGCAGAGGCTCCGTGCTGGAGTTCTGCTGTTCCCTTATCTGGGTAAAGGCGCCTTCCATCTGATGAGCTTGGGGAGGATGCCTGTAGCCCTCTGAGAGCTGAGGTTTGCCGTGGCAGGTACACCCCGCGATCCATCATCGCCCCCGGTGTTCTGCGACAGCCGGCACCCAGATGCGGGACAGGCACCCACACATGGGACGGGCACCCCCACGCAGCCCTTGTGTGGGGAAAACCGGTTATTCTGCATCACCTTTCCTCAGGAGGCTGCGGATTTCACGGGGGGCTGAGTCTGCACCCCGCTGTTTTTGGGGTGGTTTCTCTGCGCTCGGTCAGCGCAGGGCGGTTGGTAAGGGGCCGCAGCCTCGACCACCCCAGGTGAAGCGCCGCGGCTCGTTCCGCACCCGCGCACCCAAAACACTTTTAAGGCCGAACCGGCTGCGATCCCCCTCCCGCCGCCGCGGGAGCTCTCGGCGCGGTGCCGGCGCCACCGGACCCAGCCCCCACGGGCGGGGGGGGGGAGGGGGAACGGGGACACCCCCCCTCCCCTCCTCCTCCACGCACACACGGAGGATCCCTCCGGCACACGCGGGCGGGGGGAGGCTCCCGCCCCGCCGACCCCGCTCCGCTCCCGCCGGGGCTGCCGGCCCGGCCCGGCCCCGCCTCCCCCCGGCACGTTGCGCGGCGGCGGCAGCGCTGCCGACACGTGAGGCTCATGTGACGGGGAGGGAAGGGAGGGGGGGGCCGGCGCGCCCGCCCCGGCGGCCGCCAGACGTGCCGGCAGTCACAGGGTAGCGCACGTCGCTCCCGTCCACCCACTCGCCCGCATTTAACCCGGCCCGCCGCCGCCCGCCGCTCCTCAGCCCGCGCGGCGCGGACGCGGCATGAACAGCCCGCCCTGAGCACCGGCCCGCGCCCCGCTCCGTAGCGCTCCGCACCCCGCCGCCATGGAGCGGATCCCCAGCGCGCAGCCCCCGCCCGTCTGCCTGGGCAAGCTGCCCGCCCTGGAGAGCGGCGACATGCCGGGGTAAGCGGCGGCCGGCGGCGGGCTCGGGGCGGGGGGGAAGGAGGAGGAGGAGGAGCGGCCCCGCCGCGGCCCCCGGGGAACGGGGATAATTTCGCTGCTTTCGTTTCGCCCGTGCAGGCTGGACTTCGCGCACATGTACCAAGTTTACAAGCCCAGGAGGGGGTTAAAGAGGAGCGAGGACAATAAGGTAAATAGGGGCTCGGGGTGGGGGGGCTGGACGCGGAGCTCTCCCGGCCGAGGCTCCCCCCGGGGCCGGGCGGGGGGAGCGGAGCGGCAGCTCGGCCGTCCCGGGGAGGGGGCGGCGGTCCGTGGGGAGCGGGGAGCAGCGATGGCTGCGCCAGTCGCCCCGCAGCCCTGGGGCGCTGACCCGCTCCCTCCGGCTTTGCAGGAGACCTACAAGTTGCCTCACAGGCTGATCGAGAAGAAGAGGCGCGACAGGATTAACGAGTGCATCGCGCAGCTGAAGGACCTGCTGCCGGAGCACCTCAAGCTCACGGTGGGTGCGAGCGGCGGGGCTGGACCGAGCCGGCGCCTTGGGGCTGGGGCTCCCCCGCGGCGCAGTGCCCGCAGCCCGTTTCGGCGGGGTTTGCCTGGGCGGGGGTGCTGTCCGGTTCTGTGCTATTTGATCTCCGGGGTCCCGGGTGCATCCTGGGGAGGGTCGCGGGTGGCTGGGGTCCCGCGGCGGGCTTGCCCCGGCCCGGAGGAGCCCCCACCGGGTCTCCCCGAGCGAAGGTCACGGTGGCGGCAGGGCTGACAAATGGAACTGTCATTTGCGCTGCACGGCTGGTCCGAAAGCACGCCGGGATCCCGTGCAGTCTTCTCTCCCCGCAGCCGGCATCGTCATGTCTTTCACCGCACTGCTCCCGGTGCCAGTCCCATCCCACCCAGGGTCCATCGGTTCCCCCAGACCGTGTCGGTGCATCCTCTGGTACTCATAAGACAGCAGCAGCCCCGTCGGGCTCCTGCTGAGCCCACAGCAGATGCCAACCTGCCCCTTTGCTTCCAGACCTTAGGTCACTTGGAGAAGGCTGTGGTGCTCGAGCTCACCCTGAAGCATGTGAAAGCGCTGACCAACCTCATTGAGCAGCAGCAGCAGAAGATCATCGCTTTGCAGAACGGTTTGCAAGCCAGTGAGTATTCGAATCGTATCGTGGGAGAACCTGCAGGCGCCTGACAGGCTTTGAAACGCGGCTGTGACACTTCGTCCCTGAGAAGGGGGGAGCTGGGGGTTCCTGCCTTTAACCGGCCTCGCTTTCTCTCGCTTTGCTTATGAGCTTTTGCCCAAAAAAGAGAAAAAACTAAGAATAAAAAAGAAGGTTTCCCAGCAGGGTCAGTGCAGTGTGCCCCGTGGAGCTGGCGTGGAATTAAACTGCGTTGTCGGAAGCTTTATGTAAAGCCGGGTTTGCTGTGAGGTTCTCTCTGAAGCTGTTCAAACCTTTCCATCTGTGTTCAGGAGCTTTGCATCAACCCCAGTTCTGTTTCCTTGTTTGCTGGGCTGTGCTTGTGGGTTTTTTTCCTGAAAGTACCTATAAACCTGCTTTTTACACCCCCCTTTTTAGGTCCGTTGCTTCATTAAACGGACCGGCCCGTGTTCTGCAGGCAAAG
Organism: Porphyrio hochstetteri; assembly: GCA_020800305.1. Classification (NCBI taxonomy): domain Eukaryota; kingdom Metazoa; phylum Chordata; class Aves; order Gruiformes; family Rallidae; genus Porphyrio; species Porphyrio hochstetteri. The sequence goes on from CM036916.1 coordinate 16,837,267, forward strand.
AGGGGTGCATCGGCTTATCGAGCTTCAGATGTACTTCCTCCTCCTGCTCTCACATGTGGCACTCACGTGAATCTGATAAAGTACAATTTTTAGTTTTTTCTGTAGAGCCTTCCCCAGCCCCAACAGCCACAGGGAGTGCAAGAGAGCTTAGTGCTGAACCAAAACTGCCCCAGGTTGGCGGAGCGGGCAGACGTGCTGGAAGCCCTGCCCGGGGCTGGAGGTGCAGTCAGCCTTCCCTGGGGTGTTTCCCAGCCCAGGCACCGGCTCCACTTGCTCCCATGCTCCGGGCGCCAGCACCTGTCGAAGGTGCCTTATATAATACACACAGAACTTAAGAAAAAATGAAATGAATTGGTTTAAAGTTACTCTGCAAGAGTGGACAGGCGGCTGTTGGAACAAAACTGGGTGCTCATGCAGAAGTGGGGGGGAAATGTATGCAAAATTCGGGTTGACCAGCAAGTTCACCCCCCTCTAGCTCCACTGTAACCCAAGTTGAACACCATCTCCGGCCCACCTCAAAGGTAGTAATGGAACTATTTAGCACGTTGTTAATTTTTAATTTCTTCCTGTTAATGTTTCCTCAGGTGACCTGTCATCAAGAAACCTTGATTCCAGCCAGGAAATGTTTCGATCCGGTTTCCAGATGTGTGCCAAGGAAATGCTGCAGTACCTGGCCAAGCATGAGAACACCAAGGATCTGAAGTCGTCCCAGCTGGTCGGCCATCTGCACCGAATGGCCTCTGAGGTGCTCCAGGGCGGAGCTGGCCGCGTGGCTGGAGACATCCCTCCTAAAATGGTGGACTTGAAAGAGAAACCTGTCTCCTTGACCAAAGCAGCGGAGGGACACGGGAAAAACTGCGTGCCTGTGATCCAGAGGACATTCGCTCACTCCAGCGGGGAGCAGAGCGGCAGCGACACAGACACGGACAGCGGGTACGGGGGAGAGCTGGAGAAAAGTGACTCCAAATCCGAACAGCAGTATTTCAAAAAGGATACAGAACTCAAGTACGCTGTGCAGGAGAGAATAAGCTCTATTAAGCAGGAGACTGAGGACCCGCCGGCCAAAAGGAGCAGGCTGGAGTCGCCGGAGGACGAGGGCCCTTTTGGCAGCGACATGATGGGTGCTTCCAGCAGCTTCCTGGGCCCCCATGCTCACCAGCCCCCCCTGTGCCTGCCTTTCTATTTGATCCCACCGTCCGCAACAGCCTATCTGCCCATGTTGGAGAAGTGCTGGTACCCGGCATCCGTGCCTGTCTTGTACCCCAGCCTCCCGGCCTCTGCTGCAGCACTGACGGGGTTCATGAACCCCGACAAGATCTCCCCACCTCTGCTGATGCCCCAGAGACTCCCTTCTCCTGTACCAGCCCATTCCCCTATCGACTCCTCGGCTCTGCTTCAAGCTTTGAAGCAGATTCCTCCTTTGAACTTGGAAACCAAAGACTAAGCACAGTGTGACTCTTTTTTTTTTTTTTGTCTTCTTTTTTTTTTTCCTTTTTTTTAAAGTTTGAGACTGTTTCACTTTTATATATTGGCTGGACTGAGGTGTGGGGATAAGGTTTTCACTGCGTGTAGGAAGCTAAATCCCCTTTTCTCTGACTTGTCAGGTAGCTTGGAGAAGGATGAAGGATGTGCCCAGGTTAGCGATTCAGAACTACTTCCAAAAGGAAAAGGAAACAAAAAAAAAACCCCCAAACCAAGGGTTTTCTGCGTTACCCCTTACCTTCCTCCCTCTCCTCATCTACAGAGCAACAGTTGACTCGGTCGGCTGCAACTATATTGCGAAGCTGTGAAAAAAAAACCCCACCCATATTCCCCAAGGCAGACTTGGTGTTAGGGTCTGTGAGTGTAACACATACGGTACTTCTCATAAGGGCTTTTAAGGCAACGGCCACGCTGCCAGCAGGTTGAGCTGAAGCGATTCAGTGCCCCATCTGCCCACAGTGTCTAGGGTGGCTGGTGTGGCTGCCCCGGGCGTGGTGCGGCAGTGGCAATGCCACCGAAAGCGTGGGAGGAGCAGAGCAGTGGTCACGGCTCGGTCACGCACAGTCAGGTTAGACTTCAGACGGGTTTCTCTCCACACCTTTGCTGATATATATAATATATATATATAAATATATTTTTTAAGAAATAAAAGGTAGATGCTGCTTGGAAGCTTTACATGGCGTACATCTAATAAGTAGATTAACACGCGCCCCTTCCTGTAACTTGAGCTGCTACTTTGGGCCAGGGAGGGGAGAAGATATCCCAAGGATCGCTTTGCTTGTCGCACCTGACTCCAGGCCTCTCCCTCACCGCTGCTGTATGGTTTCACCAGGCCTAGCCTGTTGGAAAGGCGGATGGATGGTGTCACCGACAGCAGGGTCCCAGCAGCCGTTCCCCGGCGCGGGTTGAGTCGAGCGCTTCATGCAAGAGGGGAGTAGTTCAGCCGAAGGCGACGGCACGGTGCCCGCTGAATGTGCCCCTGTCAGTGCCTTTGAAAAATGAAGAGGCTGGGATTTTCGAAGGAGTCTAATCCCACTGGGGTTTGAGCATCTAAATTCCTGAGTCTCCTTGGTAAACCCTGGCCCACATTTGCTGTATTAACGAACGAGGGTTAGGGTGTTGACGCTCGTCCCGTTAAACCTGAGACCTGCGGAGGTCTATCTCCACAGAGGAACATCATGTCCAATTTGGCTTTTTTGGGGTTGATTTTTTGTTCTTTTTGGGTTTGTTTTTTTTTTTTTTAAATGGAAACTTCACTGCAAAATGCAGTGCTGGTGGGTTGGTTTTATTTCTTACTGGTTTTGAGAACTTGTGTCCAGAAACCCTGTTGTCTGGACCTTTCGTTTCGCCCTCCCATTGCACCAGCTGTTGAGATGCACTATGCTTGATCGCAGATTGTGTTCTAACGTTTATTTTGTTGGTTTTTGGTTGGTTTTAATTTTTTTTTGGTATACAGTTGTTGCCTTTATTTGTAAAATCCCGTTATATATATTATATAAATATATTCAAAGGTAAAGCGTTTCAGATGTCTATTATTTGTATAACTACTTGAGCATAAAGAAGTGAGAAATATGAATGTATTCTTGTTTCTGGGTTTTTTTTTTTTTTTTGAAGAGAAGAATTTTTTTGTTTTTCTCTAGGGAGAGGTACAGTGTTTATATTTTGGAGCCTTCTTCAAGGTGGGATATTGTACATATTTTTATCTTGAGTAAATGTTAAGTAGTTGTTTAAAAATACTTAATAAAATAATTCTTTTCCTGTGGAAGATAAGGGTTTGCGTCCTGTGCTTGTAAATATTTGAGCAGGGTCATTTTGCATGGCCGGATCCAGTGGTCAATGGATGCAGGGGCAAGCAGGGCTCTATGGTGGCTCCTGAGCCATCGGTGCCCTGAGGTCCCACTTCCCCCATCCCCAGGGATATGGATTTATTTTAACCTGTGGAGTTTTTTACCCCCTCCCGGTGAGGTGCAAGGGTTTTTTTCCCATTCCCTGTCTTTATTGCTTTCTCTTGACATCATTCTATGCTCCTTGGCACATCCACCCCAGGCTCTGTGAGGAGGAGGAGGAAGAGGAAGAGGCAGCAGCAGCTCTTGGCCATGGAGGATCCATCATCTCCCTCCAGCTTTGCCCATTATCGGTATGCAGAACTCTGGGATGGGAGGCAGTACCCCAAAACCTCTCTCCAAAGGTGAAGGATGGGGGCTCTGGTCTGGGAGGTGTGGATGGAAGGACTTGGGGTACAGAGGATGTTCACAATGCGGATGAACATCAAAAACCCCATGGTGAGAAGTGAAGCACCTGGGACAGCGCGGCTGGGTCTGCAGCACGGCAGGGACCCCGTTGGGGAGGACGTGGGTGCCCCAGGGCTGCCGCAAGGCTGCGGTTAGCCTCAGCTTAAAGGCAAGGCCAGCTTAAGTACCGCTAGCCTGGAGAAACAGGGCTGCTGGCGTTACTTTATTTGGGGCCTCCATACCTCCTGATGTCTTTGTGTTTGTTTTCATTAGGGCTAAATATTGATCTTACTGAGGGCGGCTGCTCGTAACCCCGTTTTGGGGACAGCATTTGGCGCTCAGCACGGCAGCGCTTGCGGCCTCGTTAACAGCGGGGGTTCTGGCTTGTTTCCTTCAGCCTCCAACTTCTGTCCCACCTTGCTGGGCAGTGGGAGCACTCACAGGAGGGGAAAACCCCCAAAAACCGACCCAAATTGTGAAGAGCAAGAGAGAAGGCTTCTCCAGGCAGCAGAGTGGGATGGTGGGATGGGGATGTCCTTGCCGCCCTGGCCCAGCGCCAGCACCACAGGTGAGTTCTCAGGGTCCAGCACCCTCAGCCATCCCCATCCACCAACGCAGGCCTTGCCTGTGGGCAAGCGGTCACCATCACCCTGGCCTCCTCCCAGAGCCACCTCACACAGGACAAGGGGCAAAGCGGGGAGGAAGGCGATGGAGGCACCGACCCCCGGCACGCCGCCAGGCCGTGGCAGCCCGTGCCGCGCCGTGCCGGCGGGGTGTGCTGAGTTCCCCGGACTTGTTTTCATGGTCTCACCCAGCTCTGACCTGCCTCAAATGTTGACACAATGTCACGTTTCCGACTGCAGTCTTTCATGTGCAGCCGGAGGCTAAATACGGCTGCTGGTTCCTGGAAAAAGACGTGCCTGGCACCCTTTCAGCAGAAACCCGATCCCCATGCAGGCTTGGCACAACAGCTGAATAACATGGCAATAACTCTTTCAGCAGCGTTTCAACCCATAAATAGGGCTTCCCGAGTGACTCCTTGAAGTAAGGCGAGGAGGGTACGATGACTTTTAGAGAAAAAAAAAATTTTAAAAGGCCTAAAAAATGGTAAAAAATAATAAAAACTAAAGCCAGCGTGAGTAAAAAAGTGAGCGTGAGGAGGCAGCAGCCTGGTTCGGAGGAGATCAAAGGAGATGGCGGAGATGCTGAGCGTGGTTTGGTTAAGGCTGAGCGCAGGATCGCCTCAAAAGGAAAGAAACGCTCTTGAATTTTTTAGTGTCTCGGTCCCGTTTTGACATGGGCGCTGCAGAGGTAGGACAAGGGCCCTCCCGAAAGCGCGGGGCCCTTCTTAACCCCGGCGAGGACACCGATGGGCATAATTTTAGCTTTTCACCACCTGTTTGGAAAGCTCCTATAACCAAGTGCTACGGGGCTGGATGGTTTTTACAGGCATGTACCCCGGGAGCTGCTTATTTGCATTATGTATGGACCGGGGCCTAAAATAATCCGCAGTGACGCACATTTTTTTGCTGTGATTTCCCCCCACCACCACCACCGTTTTTAAAAATTTTTTTCCCTTTTTCTTTCCCTTTTCCAGGACTCCATTTTTCTGGACGTGCTGTGACTTTTGAGGACCACGCATGGTTACCCAGCCCCAGGGCTGTTGAGTCCCTGAATCAGCACGTCCGCCCGCAGACACTGGGCTGAGGTGGGGGGGGGGTGTGGGGGAGTGCTCCCCCTCGGCTGTGACACGGCCATGGCGGGGAGGAGAAGTGCCCTTCTGCTCTGCCCCTGGCTTTCATCTGCAAAGCGTGTAGCTGCAAGTGCCGCGTGTTTACAAATGCAGGCATTGCAAGATCCCTTGAACTGTGTCCTAGTACAAAAGAGGCTTTGAAACAAGAAACACGTTGTCATGGCATGTTCCAGGCCAGCAGCACCAGACTGAACCAGATAATTGCCGTTTCTGCTTTAGCTGTATCATCGTGGAAAAAAGCAGCAGGTCTTGAGCAAGGCTCTTTTTTTTTTTTATTATCTTTTTTTTTTTCCCCTTAGAGGTTTGGTGCGATGCTCGGGTGGAAGGAGAGGGCTGGGAATGCCCAGGCAGACGGCAGTGGGATGAGCCCAGTCAGTGCTGCGTACTGCTGCCGAGCTCCTCAGGGCTGGAGGCAAAAATTAACTCTGCCAGGCTCAGGTCACGTAACCGGAGCGGAGCCAGCGGCGCTGACCCTCGCGACGCTGACCCTCACAACGTGACACGGGGGATTCGTGTTTTATAACCCTGGCACACAGCGTGCTACTGGAGCCAGGAGATGCAGCTCTCACAGACAAACCCCCTGCAGACCCTTCCCATCGCACTTCCCACCCAAATACCTCCCATGGCAGCCGGCCAGGTAAAGCCCGCTAACTGGCCCTGCCGTTGGATGTGTCTGTTACCACCCCTGGGATCCACGGCTGGGCATGCAGTGCCTTCAGGCCATTGGAAAGGGTGGGAAAGGGGTGCCCGTGCTCTTGCACCCACACTTCCAGGGCACTGCATCCCTGTGGTGGGGTTTTAAGAAACCCAGGGTAATATTTCTACCTGGCATTTTGAAATAATTTCTTCTACCTCTCTCCCAGGTGTGTTTTTGCCCCGGGCATGTCACTCCGTGGAGTCAGTTATTGCCAGCACACCCAGAGCCTTCGGAAACAGTGGAACAGCCAAGCTCAGGCTGGGAAGGGCTGCTCACTGCCGTGCCCCATTCGAACTGCAAGCCGGGGAAGGCTGGGTGACACCACACAGCTGAGGGAAAGCAGAGGGGTTTGGCACTGGTCTGCAAGAAGCAACGCCAAGGAATGCCCAAAAATAACGAGGCAGATGTCTCGTGCCTGCTGCTGCCCTCAGGAAAATGGGACCTGGATGGGGTCTGTTCCAGGCTGGTGGCTCCGGGTCTCCCTGTGCCTGACCCTTCACACGCATGCAGAGCAGCCACCCTGCCCGGGATGTGGGCAGTGACACGGCACGGCCGGGTTAGGGCAGGTCTGGTTAAGGCAGGTTTGGGTAAGCCAGGTCTGTGTCTGCTGCAGGACGCCGGACCCTCCACCAGCTCAGCGCTGCTTGTGCATGTCCATTCCACTCTGCACCAGGCTTCAGCCAGGGAACCCCACTCTGTGTGGGTGAAAATACCACCCAGGGATGAGCTGGGTCAGCTGCCGGCAGCCTTGGGCTTGTCCCCAGAGGTCCCTGTTACCCACCATCCCGATGCTGCCCTTTATTCCATCACCCAGGGCAGGATGTCACTTTACTGTTTTCCCAACAAGAGCTCAGGGCAAAAAACCGGTGTGAGCAGTCAGTTGTGAGCAGAGCTGTCACACGAGGAGAGGGAATTTGTGTTTCCTCTGCAATACAGCTCTGTCTTTCCTGGCTGGAAGTATTCTGATGTCCCCTTCTCCCGCGCAGGGCTCTCCCAGTGGCCTCGCTGCCGATCTCCTTTTAGTATCAGCTAGGAAAAAAAGGCAAAGATACACTCTGCCTTGAAAGCACTGATGAATATGCAAACAGCTAGACCTGAAATATTACTTATCCCCGTCACGGAGCGTGCGGGGAGTTCATATCCACGCTTCTGCCTGAGGATGTATGCAGCGTGGCCATGGAGCTGAGCAGCTTATGGAAGATTTAACTCTTATTTCTATTCTTGATGGTGAATCATTAATAAGGTTATGCCCGTGTTCGGGGCCTTTCCCAGTGCTATCCTCCTGCTGTGGTTGGGTTCAGACCCCCAGCTGGCAGAGTTTTGCTTACGCTATAGATGGATGCACAGCAGGAGGGGGTAGTGTTTCATCCCGAAGGGAAGCAGTGGGTGATGATCCTCACGTGATATTAGCACGTGTGGCTGTGGAATCGGTGTGAGTTGAGATGAAATGTGACCTATGGGCACAGGCAGCCCTGTTTGAATGTGCTTGTGCTGTGCTGCATGGGTAAGGCCAGGGCTTGGCCAGCTACTGCTGCTGCTGGTACCGTGCTGATGGAAACCCCGGCTCGCTCCCACCGAAACCAGCAGGAGGCCTGTCGGTGCCTTCAGTGAGCGCTGGACTGGATCCAGATCTCACTTCACACTGTGCATTATTCCATAGGATTAGAGAGGCGCAGGGAGCGGGATTCCTCTCCCTCGATCGCTCAGACGTTTGCCTTGGAGCTGGCGGGGACGTGAGGTTCCCAACCTGGATTTGGTGACCACCCAGGGACCAGACGAGTGGTGTTTTCTCTGCGGAGCCCTACGAGCAGCAATATGTGATGGTCCCAAAGGTGAGCTAAGGCTGGGGTGCTGCTCTGGGGGTGCAGGCTAACCGTGAGCACACCTGCAGCCCCAGAACATACCTGGGCAAACCCCCTAGACCGAGCACACCCAGCAGTATGGGGACGAGGCAGGCTGGGTGAGCCAGGCATTCCCATAAGAGCTGTCTCTGCAGCCGAGACATTCGCCCCCACCAGCCCCCTGGAGCCCCATTTCTCAAATGGAAAAGCCCAAGCACACCCTGGGAGCCTCGGAGGGGGCCCTGGCTCTGCACACACCGGTCAGGAATCGGCTGGGGAGGGTTTTTTCTCTGGTTCTTGGTTTCATACACGCGTTTGACCTCAAAGCCGTACCGGCTGCTCCGGGGCTGAATTCCCCTTGCCGTGTGGGAGGGCTCCTTAGGCGCCGCAGCAGCTGCAGGCGTGGATCCCACCTGGACCCTCCCCAGCCCCACCACACATCCCGCTCACCAGTGGGGTCTCTGGGTGAAGGGTGGATGACTCAGGGCTCCTGTGCAGGAAGGGCTGCAGATGGAGGGGGTGGCGGTGACATCCCCCCCCACTCAGTGCTGCTGGGGAACTGAAGCAATCTGTTTATCGTGGAAAAAATGCTCTTTGCAGCAATTCAAATGGAAACTTCCCAGAATGACTGTTGCAGAGCTTTCCCCTTGAATCACCTCGCTGCCGAAGAGCTGCTTTCTAAGATGATGCCCTCGGGAAAGCTGTCATTGGCCTCAGCTGCGGTGCGGTGGCTCCCTCCCTGCGGCACAGCCAGTCTCAGGCCTATTTCTATCGGTGCACCTCTGCTCAGTTTGGCTGGATGGATGTGTGTGATGAGCAGAAGCAGGTCTGGGAGCACAGGAGCCCCTGAAGGTGCAGCTCAGGGGGGCTGAACTCAGCTTTTAGTCTGCAGGTGGCTTGCCCCAGGAGGAACAGGTAAGTGGCTGCCAGCACAGAGGTGTCCCATGAGCTATGTCACTCACTTTTGGTGGGTGAAAGGCCTCCAGAGGATGGTGGTCAACCCTGCAGTCCCATGCCAGGCACCCGGCACTCACACCAACTCGGAGACCAGCCCAGGATGGAGGCTCTGACCGCAGTGTGCACTGCCATCTCCCGCAAGCCATTCGCCTCTTTTCCCTGCCCGCTGGCTGCCCATCACCTTTCCTGTGGTTCAAATGAGTGTCCAAAGGTCACAGAGCATTCAGCCTCTGCCCGGCGGCTCACGTAGCCCAATGAATAAGGAGTGAGTGTGTGACGCCTGACTCAATCCGCTCCCGCACAACCCCGCTGGGTGCTTCACATCCTTGTGCTGCTGCAAAACCTGTGCTGGCACAGCGTGGAGCATAATGTGGCCTGCAATGCCATGCCATGCTGTGCCGTGCCTGCAGCACAAGGCCCCTTGCCTGGTGTGCAGCCCGAGGGATGCTCCCCGGGCAGCTGGGGTGGCCCACCCCCAGCAGCAGGCAGGGCAGCGGGCAGGGCAGCAGGCATGGCAGCGGGCATGCCGCCTCCACCGCAAGGCGTTTCCGGGCCAGCGTAACCACAACTGCATGTAAAGCTCTGAGTTGTCAGCCTCGCAGATTGGGGAAAGATACTGAGGAGTTGGGTGTTGCAATGGGTGGGTGGCCATGGAGCTGGGTGGGGGGCAGGGAGGGCAGGCAGGTTACAGCACCCCGGTGATCCCCACTGCCGCTTGGAGCAAAGCTGCCGGGGATTTTTCTGTGTTTATCCCTGTCCTCCCTGCCATGCCTGTCCCCATAGTAACAGAGCAGCTGCCACTGCAGCACCCAGTGACATCCCTGGTCCCCGGGTGGGAGCCCAGGACCCGCAAAGCCCATGCTGTACTCCAACAGCTCGGTGGGGCACCAGGGCCCAGGGATATCACTGCTGCACTTCAGAACACATCAGTTTTCACTGTGTCTCTGCAGCCCTGGGAAAACAACTGGGAGCTGCTGGCCAAAGGCACAGCAGCTGGGTGGGTCAGGGACAGGGTAGGAGCTTGCCCAGGGCAGGGGTGGCAGCTTGTCCCCAGTGCCCACACTTATCCCCAGTCCCCGCAGCAAGCAGCAGCATGGTGGGGCTCAGGGGCCCACTGGTGCCAATGCTGGTGACTCCAGCGATGCCCGGTGCTCCCACGTGCATGATGAGCAGGAGCCCTGGCTATGCGTGCCAGCAAAGCAGTAACCACAGAGGGGTTTTCCAGCTGCAGCCAGGCTCTGACAAACACCTGGGCTCTTGAGGTCAGGAGGTATTTGTGATGTGAGCTTTGTGAACCCAGCCGTGAGGCAAAGGTGTTTTTTTAAGGAGACCGGCGAGGCCAAGATCTCCATGCAGATCCTGGAGCCGCTCAGAAGGTGAGTCAAAGGGTTCCTGAAAGGATCCCAGCCGCGAGGTGCAGCAGCACCAGCACATCCACTGCCAGCAGTACGGCCGGGCCCCCTTGGCCAGATGCTCCCGCTATACGTTTAGTGAGACATATTAGGCAATTTCCCATTAAACATGTTTATGGGAAGATGTAAATACTCACTTATTCAGAACCCGCCTGGCCCTTTGTGCGCAGAGCAGTGGCAGAAGTAACCTGAACTGGGATGAATCTATGGGGAAAGGTTGGATGGAGCCTGCCGCATGGAGAGGAGATAGATGTGGGGAGCGAGTCCTTCAGGCTTTGGGACTGGAGATCTTGCTCAGGGGGGACGTGACACCCCACCACGCAGGGCAGGGCCGCCATGGGACCAGTGCCATGTCCCTCGGCGCCCAGCCGCAGGCAGCGTGGGCAGAGTTCTCCCTCCTGTGATTTCCTGATGGCCACAGGAAGAGCAGCACAGACCCGGTCTGGATTAAATCAAAGGAATTTTTTTTTCTTCATTTGCTGTCTTACGCACTGACCACCAAACCACATCCTTCGAGCTGGGCCCAGAGCAGTGAAACAAAAACTAGGCCAGGGCTTTTTGCTCTTCTTTTTCTTTTTCCCTCTTTCCCCCAGTGTATCAGTGGGGTGCAAAGCTGGCACCCCCCTCTCCTCCAGCCCCCATGCTCCCCACAGAGCTGGGCACAGCCCCACAGGATGGTTCCCTCCTGGGGCAGCCTGCTGTTCTTCCCACCTCCATTACCCTGAGTGATGCACTTGCAGCTCCACGTGAAACCTGGGACCGATCCAGATTATGTCCACTGAGCGCGGCGTCAGTAGGGAGCAAATGTAGAGGAACAGCGAGGGATGACGTCCTGGGAGGTTGTGCTGTCAGGCCCTGGTGAGACACGAGGTGGGGATTGTGCTTAGTTCTCACCCAGCTGCATCGAGCAGCCCAGTGTTTTGCAGTCTGACCCTGAGATCAGAGCAAACTGGTCTGCAAAGAGCCTCCGGTTACTGGCAGGGGCGGCGGCCGCAGCGTGACACCGGTCCCTGGGCAGCATCTCCAGAGCTGGGCTTGCATCAGTCGTGATCTGCCTGCATAGGGAAGTTCTCACGTTTACAGAAGAGAGAGAGAGCAGCTTCATTGTTTTATTTTGCAAACCAAAACCAGCCGGGAGTTTCTGAAGCGTCTGCCATCCCCGCAGAGAGCTGTTTAGTCATGCCTGGTGTGTATGCATGTGAGACAGTGTAGGGGAGGGAGTCTCTAGGACTTTGCAAAGATTAAAGATTTATGCTGACCCTTGAATCTGATCCAAGGCTACTAATCTGCCCTGATCCTATCGTCTGCTCAGGGTGGATCTATTTCACTTTCCTTTATGGTAGTCCTGACTCACTCCCCTCCCACTCCAGGCCAGCCCAGTGGGAATGGGAAGCACTACCACATATTTGTTTGGGTTTGCATTTAAGGCTCTGGACCTGTAGTGGGTGCAGCTCATAAAGGAAACCAGTGTGGATAAGATATGGGTGAGCTGAATGCTTGGAAACCACTCCCAAACAGAAGCTGAAGTGGTTTGAAATCAAGGTGGAGTGATGTACAGAAGGCACAATGCTTTGCAGCTACGCCCAGCGTGTGAGAAAGGCATTTACATCCAAGGTGGGAAGGCAGGCAGGGCATCCAGCCTGCTCCCAAGGGACGCTGCTTGTGCCCTGGTGGGGTCTGTAGTGCCAGCTGTACCCTCTCCAGCAGAGAACTGTGTATCGACCTCCCCATCTGCTCACCCACCCTCTCCAAATCTGCACTTTGCATCCCTGTGAGGTCTCTGTGGGGCTGTGGGAAGCGGTAACAGGGGTATGGCTCATGCCCCAGCACCACCTTGCCTGGGAAATGGCTTGCTTGTTCTCCATTGCCCAGTCCTGAAGTGTTCCTGATGGCTGCTGGGGACTTAGTATGAAATACAAAGTGTAGAGGGAAACACCTGATTGTATCAAGGGCCGAAAAAATCTTCTCCGCCCTTGCAAGAAATGGCGTGGCAGAAAGAGAAATAGCTTTCCATCCTGTCCCCCCCAGCTCTCCTCTGCCTCAGGCGCACGAGTCTGGGTTGTGAGGAAGGCTGGGGATGCCAGGGCAGCCCGGCCCATGTGCTAGCCAGGCTGGGGATGGATGACACCCCCAGGCGCCGCCAGCGTGGTACCGGAGCTGCGGGCAGACAAGCAAACAGTATCGGTCATCCGGACCTGGCCCGTGGCTGAACTGACCAGGAGCTGGGGAGTGTGGCATATCCTATTTCAGATCCCCCGGGACATCCTGTTCTCCTGATAACTGATGACATGTAAATATAGCAAATGCAAAGCGAGGCACTTTCCTACCATGCCTTGCTCAGGCTGCATATAAAAAGGGGCTGAAATCTAGCAGTGCAGTTGGAAACACCCATCTGCAACTGTGAAATAGGCACCGGGCTTTATTTTTAGTTTGAAATGAAGTTCCTGTTTGTAAGGCCAGGAGGGTTACAGGAAAAAAAAAAAAAGATGAAGCGGGATCATTTACTGCTATTTTTCTTTTCACGTGTCCTTCCTTCCTTCCTCCCTCCTGAGAAATAGGATGTAGCACATCGCTGTTCCAGGCTGCAGTACTGGCTCAGAGGGATGCAGGTCTGGGCTCCCTCCGAAGGGGCCGGTTGCCTTGTGTAAGGAAAGGCACCAGCCTCCCAACCGAGCCCGAGCACGCCAATTACCCTTCGCTTCTAGTTGCTACATGAAGGCGCTTATCTCATGTAAATGACACGCCGTCTTCACGCTGACTCGCACTTCCTTTCTCTTTCATCAGAGTTTTGGGCTGCCCCTGCCAGGCGGGGTGAAGGGCAGGTCAGGCACTGGCACCGGGGATCCCTTCCCACACCAGAGGCTGAAGCCCCCATCATCCTCCCTGGGGGGGAGCTGCTCAGACCCACCAGCGATGAGGTGGACCAAAAGGTTTGGTCGGGTCAGCCAAACGAGTCTTTGCTAGTTAAAAAACCCAGTGCTAATTAGTCCGGTGTCTAATTTCTTGACCCAGCACCCAGGTCGTGTATTTCTCCTTCAGGTGGGGGGGTATGGGAGCTGCAGGGGTGCGTTTTGGGCAGTCGCCCGCATGTTTTAATCCTCCCCGTGCCCCAGAAGGGAAAGGTATTTGCGGGCTGACAGGAGGGAGCCTGTGAGCTGGTGATGGGAATTCCCAGCTGAGGGGGTTCAGGAGTGGTGGGAGCTTCAGCCTATGGATTAGGTTGCTTATATATACACTGTAGTGTGAAGGAAATGGGTGGTTTTGCTAATTCCCTCTCACTTTAGTTTAATAAAGTAGGATTTGTCTGGTGGGAAAGTGTAACAGTGGGATTTAAGCTGTGTGAGTCTCATGACTGGTGCTCGCCTGGCAGGGTGGGAAGAAGGGATGCATCGCTTGCGTTCTGTTTCTCCTATGTTCTTGTGTTTTCAAACAGGGTTCTGAGTGCCCACAGCTTCAGAGGAGCTTTCTTTGGGATTATGTTTATTAATATATATATCTCTGTGTGTAGATACTAGCGGTGAATTCTGTAGCCTAGTTTTCCAGCGAGCAGAGGGCCCTATGTCTAGGGAGAACCAGGAGCACTTGGCTTGCAAGTGCCTTATGTCACAACTTGCCTAAGCTGACAAAGGTTTGAGAGAGGGACAAGGTGCAGAGGGAGAAGGGGCAAATTGGGATCTGGAGGGAAATGAGCCCCTGCTGCTTCTGGTTTTAATTAGAAATTTTAAACCTGGATCCTCATCAGATCTTCCAAGTTCATGGAGTGTAGAATGAGGAGTTCAGTCTGGTCCATCACACTTCGGAGCAATCTGCAGAGTTCACATCCTAACTTTTCTTTTCCCCAGCGATTCATTCTGAGAGGCACTCTTCTTCTTTTCCATTCCTTTTCCTAATTTAATTCCCAGATCCAAATCCAATTTGGCCACTGCAGACCTCTGTGAGCCGGGGATGTGTTGTGTGCAGTCATGAAGCCGTTTCGGCTTTGCTACGGCCTGTACCACACATTGGGACGTTGGAGGTGTTTGCCTGCCTGCAACAGCGACGGCTGCGGGAAGGGGCGGCCTGAAGGTTGGGCAATTTTTGTTGGTTTATTGCCAAACGGAGTCAGAGCTTTCTGATGTGACAGTGAGCAAACCATTACACTGCTCCCACGCTTCGAGTCCTTGCTATTAAGAGGATAAAGCCCAAGCAATGATTGGGATATGCACAAAGGTGCCATTGATGAGGGCGCTGAGCACCCAGGCAGCTTTCCTGAGGAGCCTGATGCAGCAAGGCACAGAAGCCACATGCTGGGCTCTCCCTTATTTTTGTTCTTTTTTTGTTTTCTTGGTTGCAGAATAAGAGCTAATCAAAGTGATGCTCCCCAGCAGGCTTTTGTGTATGGCATTACAGCAAAATCCTACACTCCTGTTCCTGCTCATGCATATAAAGCAGGAAGAACAAGGATGGCTGCAGACTATTTCTGTTTCCAGATGATTTAGCCAAGGAGAAAATAAGCGAATGGCTGGAAGAAGGAGCATTTGCTAGGAAGTAACCTTGGAGTGCAGCTCACTGACATGACAGCGTGTGAGGTGCCCAGCTTCCTCAGACAACTGTGCGCCACAAAATGCCAACAGGGAATGTAACTTCCAGAGGAGACAACAAAGGACAGTGAAGACAACCAGAGCACACAGAGTCCAATGCAACAGAGACTGCAGAGCAGGCTGGGTGCTCCCTCCTGCTCCTCCGCTCCCCATCAAGAAACGGTTTCAGCATCGACAGGTCCTCCTGTTCAGCATAGGGCTCCTCCTAGGTGGAGTAAATAGGCTGGTGTAAATCAGTGCGGCTCAACTGACCTGGTTCACGTGAGGCTGTTTGTCCCTGTGGGTGTGTTACTTCTTCCCCCACCAAAGGCAAGGACATGGCCTGGGACTGGCCCCTCGCACCCGCAGCAGGTTGGACACTCCCTTGCTGCAAGGCAGGAGTGTGGGCAGCTTCTCCACACCGCTGCTGTGGAACCACAGCAGAAGGTGGTACCTGAGCAAAACCTCACGCTTCCCTGTGCATCGCTTCACAGTACCTGGTCTGCAGCCTGTGAGTGAAACTGCAGCTCCCAGTGCCTGGGGTCTGTGCAGGGCTGGCTGCCTGCTACCTTCAGGCACAGCTTGGAGAAGAGAAGGCTCTGGGAGAACCTGAGTGCGGCCTTCCAGTCCCTGAAATGTGCCTATAGGAAAGCTGGGGAAGAACTGTTCCCAAGGGCATGGAGTGATAGGACATGGGGTGGTGGTTTTAAACTAGGAAAAGGGGGATTTAGGTTGGGTGTTAGGAAAAAGTTCTTTAATATGAGGGTGGTGAGACACTGGCCCAGGTTGCCCAGAGAAGTGGTGGAGGACCCATCCCTGGAGACATCCAAGGTCAGGCTTGATGGGGCTCTGAGCAACCTGCTCTAGTTCAAGGTGTCCCTGCTCACTGCAGGGGTGGGACTAGATGGGCTTTGGAGGTCCCTTCCCACCTAACGCATTCTATGAGTCTATGATCACTTCTCCCACCTCTGCCTCAGTTTCCCCAACTGTTTGACACTGCTTGAAGGACTTTAAATGTCACTGATTAAAACACATTAAGTGAGATCAGCTTGTCCTCCTGGCGTGATGTGCATTACACAGCCACTGCAGCTGGGAGTAAACACACCTGCATTTCCCTCATGTCAGTGTGACAGCCAGTTCCCAGGATTATCTCCTCCCTTGTCTGTGGCAACACCAGGGAAAACCAAAGACGTTCGTGCCGTGGAAGTGGGGGCTGACACGTGGCCATCGCCTTGCTGCTTGTGTTCATTCACCTCTCATTAATGGCTTACCACAGATCAAAACCTTTTCTTCCACTGGTGATGTGCAATAGAAGAGAAGAGCTGCTGGACCCCACGGTGCCCATGTGCCCAAGGTGCGCCAGGCCGTGGGTGCTGGCACTGCCAGGCAGGGGGAACTGTGCTGTGCAGGGAGCCCATCCATTCCTGGGTGAGGGAGAGGGTGCAGGCGAGGGTGAGGATGAAGGCGAAGGCACAGCTGAAGGTTTTGGGCCCAGGAGGACAGTTTTGGTGAGGTTGCATCCCCCTCTGCTGGAAAATTCAAGCAAAGGCAGAAGAGCAGCGGCGGGCGAGGAGAAAACTGGGGTAAGAAAAAGGAAACAAATGTGCAAAGAAAGGAAACGAGTGGGACAGCATCGCAGGGGACATCCCAGGGACCACCGGGCCCTCTGCAGAAAGTGGGACCGCGTCTCGCCCGTGCCAGGTGTAATCCACTCACCATCATCAGTGGGCAAGTGGGGCAGGGGCAGCGATGCCAGCGACTGGCCAGTGCATGGAACCACCGATCAGCAAAAGGGAGATGAATGGGGGAGCTGGGCACCTGGCCCCCCCATAGGACTGACTTCAGGGGTCTGGGACACCAGCTGGGTGACACAACAGGTCTGGATGACGTGGCAGGCTCTGACAGCACCAGATAATTGGTATGCAGAACTGCGCAGACAAGGTCAGCCTGCATGCTGGGTTCCGAGCTGCTTCGTAGCTGAGGGGCCATGGTTGATGGGCACTGAGGTGCAAGACACCTCAGTGGGACTTAAATGCCTGAGGAAACCTGAACCATGGGCACCTAAAGGGTGCTGCAGAGCTGCCTGTGGCTTCTTCCCAAGCAGCTGGTCGGGAGTCCTATGTCGAATCAGAGCCTGGAGAAACACCTCACCAGGCCTGTCCTGGTGGTGGGTCACCTCTTGTCCCATGTGCCAGGAAGGCTGACGCCAGCAGCTGTTGGGCACAGAGCAGCACATCAGTGGTGAAGGCAGCCAGCACCCCAAGAAAATGAGCAGCAGTGAGTGGTGGCAGGGAGTGGGGAACTGGGGAGGGGGTTTCATTTCCAGGCACGGCTCTTTGGAGACACTTTGGCACAAGGGCAGCTCCCTCACACCTGGCACCATCTCCTACCCGGCTGCGAGGGCAGGCAGCTCCCCTACCCTGAGCACTGCTGCTGGAGCTGCTCGTTCCTCTCCACTGGCCCAGGGCTGGCACACAGGGCTGTTGGGAGCAGGGGGACGCAGGGCTGTGGTGGCAGCAGGGGTTTGCCACCGTGGCCCCTGTGCGTGGTGCCTGGGTGGGTGTCTCATGGCTCAGTCTGCCTTAGGAGCTCTAAAAAGCATCCACTACGGGCTTCCCCTTGGTGCTGGCTTCCTCTAAATTTGGCAGTACACGTGTCTGCGCAGGGCTGGAGGCTGAGGGCTCTATGCCCTTCTTTCAGAGGCTCACTTGGAGACTGTCTGTGCTTGGCCTTAGCACTGGAAGAATGGGTTTGTTTCTTTTTTGGGTTTTAAATCAAAATCACAGAAAGGGTGAAATGCTGCGACTGAGCTGGCGAAGGCCTTGACTGTGCAATAAATCTGCAAGCATGGGCCTGGCTTTTGCACAGGGCTCTGTGCAAGTGCCAAGGTCTCTGCTAATAAATCTGACCAGAGGACCAGGAGGAAACTTTTTTTTTTTTTTTTAACTTGCCACTAACAGCAGGCTCTTTTTTAACCATCATTTTTTCCCCTCTCCCTTCTGCTGATTCATGCTCCTGCTGCTTCACCGTGGGGAGACGCCAGCATTCCTGAAGGTCATCACTTGCATGCAGCAGCTCACGCTGCAGAGCGGTTGCCAGCGTCTACCAAATCAGAACACTGAAACCACTCTGATAATTTATATTTTCACTGTCAGTGATGGAAAATCTTACAGCTTGCCAGCCTTGTAGCTGCCACGTTGCCAGTCTGCTAGACTACTAGAAGGTAAAGGAGGTGCATGAAAGGTAATGCCTCCCGACAAACCTGACACCAGGTCATCTCAGTGCCACCGCAGCCTGAGGATTTTCACCCTGGCTCACCTACAGGCAGAGATTTGGAAAGCCTAAGGTCCAAGCACGCACCCCTCTGACATACCAGTCTGTCTCTCAGACAAACATGCAAGACACTGGGAAACCAGATACTTCTGCTCATGTCAGGTTTCCCGCAGGAGTCAGCTGCTGCCTGCAGTCCCTGGGGAAGCTGGGCTGTGCTTCCCCCCACCAGCTCCTCTCTCCTACCCAGGGTGGTGAAGACTTAGTGCTGTCCTGGGCTGCAGAAGAGAGGCAGGACTGAAAGGCATACTAGCAGCATGCAAACATCTCTAAGAAAACAAGAGGTATGTTTTGGTTTTCAAGGTGTCTCCCTCTGACTGGAAAAGGAATATTTCTGGTTTAGCTCAAGCAGTAATAGCACCATAGATGTGTTTGTTTTCCAGGGAAGCTGTGGGGAAGACACAGTGAAATCCTTCCTTCGCTTCTTCGGGTTCTTCAGCGAGTGTTTATACTGGGGCAGTACCCAAAAGTCTTGCAAAAGAGCAACCTGAGTAAAATTAGGGGAAGGCACCAGACACTGCCCCACAACATGCCTGGATATACCAAGCCCTACAGGCTGTGCACAGAAGCCATCAGCCTGAGTGAGGAGCCATCAGTTACTGCAATGTCCAGCTCTTCAGAGGTGATGCTGAGCTTACCCTTTCCTTTAAGCATCTGTGACATGAGGACGACACATAGCTCATATACGCTACCTTATGCCTCTGTTTCTGCTGCTAATATTTAAGTGGGGCTTGAAAACGCAGAGCTGGAAACGGACCCCGCCTGCCGGTGCTCTGGGCCAGGGCCATGTCATACTCACAGTTCCTCAGTGGCTTCCCTGGCACGGAGAGCTTCTTCCTCCCTCCACAAGGGAGGATGCCTGACCTGGAAGGCACCCACAGTTTCTAAGACACTTTACAAATGGCCCACTCGATCCTTCCCGACAGAAAACCAGCATCAGAGTGAACAGACGGCACGACCGAGGCAATGTGTGTTTTCCTCCTTCAAAGCAGGAAACGTGAACAAGCAGAAATGCAAAACTCCAGACCCACACTACAGTTTTGCCATGGTTCCTTGCTCAGCAGCAGGGGAAAGTGCCACACAGGAGGCTTCTGTAACACATCAAGCCAATTAGTTTCTTTGTCTGCATCAGCTAGTGGGAGTTAGCTGAAGACAAATTCAAGAGATGTCCAGCAAGACGTTCTATTTTGAGAGGAGCTGTCCTATTTTCTCATACTGACAGACTCAGAAATCTGTGCACAATTTAGCTCATTATTAGAACTAATTGGTGCCAGGCATTCCATCCTCTTTGATATGGCTAACCATGGGTATGAAATTTTCTGAGTTAATGAGCCATAAAATGGATTAAGAACTTTCAAAGTGCGGTTCGTATCACAGCTCAATCGGAAGGAGTCTATTAGTTGGCTTTTTACGGATACAAAGGAAAGCCATGTTTGGGGGTGGAAAAGCACATGCACAGGCGCCCTCCCTGCCACTGGGGAGCTGGGGAATTTCTAATTTCAGTGCTGCTGACTAGTGCTGTTTGATGGCAGGCACCTTCCGTGAGCGCTCCGCAGCACACCGTGCAGCTGAGAGGGACAGGAACGGGCTGTTTCCTCCTGCATAACGCCCCGTGGAGAGAAGCCAATTAGTCCAGCTCTCCCAGCAAGGTCGGGGGAGCTGCCAGGCGGATAGAGCAGCAGTCAGGGCGCTGTGGATCTTTCTGATGTGCTCAGCATCGCTGATGCCAGCGGTCAACGACCGCGTGCGAGTGTGCAATCCCAGTGGTGTTACACCAGTCTCATTCCAGTTGGTTTTTTGTGCTTGTTTGCAACTGGTCTGTAAGAGTAGAGTGTGTGATATACAAAAATTCCTTCTGGCAGTGATGGAGAAAGAGAGCCCTTTGCAGGTGTCCCAGAGGCAGCACAGGGTCACAGGACCCCAATGATGGAGCTCAGTGCGATAAGCTGGGACCCCGAGGTTACCAGGTGAAACGGAATAGCTCCTTACACATCCCCACACCCCCTCTGACTGGTCAGCACTGATTTGGCACCATCTAACACTGATTAAATACTCCCTACTGCCTTTTGTCATGTCAATATGTTCCTGAGCAGGCATGGAAAAATCTGAAGCTTCTGTCCTTAGGAGCAGTACCAGAGTGTTTTTCCTTTCATTACCCAAACATTATGAACTTTTAGATTTCACCTGAGGATACAGCAATATCCCATTCCAGGGTACTGCAGAACTTTGGTCATTTAGGCAGTTTGTCATTATACAAATGCCAAACAAACCATGTACCCATTCAAAGTATATTTGGAAGGATGTATTGTATCACTGGGTGAATCCAGTGTTTCTCCTTCTGTTTTGCAGGGTCCAACCTCCAGAGAACTTCCAGGATAAATCTAGACACAGAAAGTGAATATCTGATCCTGGTTTTGTGTGCTCTCTTCTGCCCTAGCCATCTGCAGACTGGTCCTCATCAGATACCAGAAATACCTGCAAGCCACGGCATCAGTAACTGCATTGCTGTAAGTGCTCTGCCCTGCTGCACTCATGAGTGCAAAGATTCCCAGGGTGCTTTTCAAGGCAGCTGATGGTGGAAATGGTGAGTCTAAAGTCTAAAAGCCTGAGAAACCCTGTGTGGAACAGCCAGAACTATGTACCCAGCTCAGTGCTGCCTTTCTTGTCAGAGTGAAAGGCATTTTGGAGGGTCCCATAACTTGAGGTGAATGCCAAGAACATACTATTAACTTAATGTAATGACTTTTATAATTCCTTTGAGTTTAGACACGCAGTGTTTGTTATGCTACACACTGCAGCAGGATTTCATTGGGAGAAATATCCACAGTGTTCAAACACAGACATATGAGAACCCAAAATACACTACGACTGCACCAGGCTCAGTAGAGCACACACAGCATCCCCATTTGCTGGCTCTGGCAGTAGCTGATAGTAAATCACAAGTCTGTTGCCTGAAAACACGCTGCAAATGGGAAGAGGCTTCCTCTGTGCAGAATCTGCAGTCCATGTAGAAAGCGTCTGCGCTATCTTTCCAGTACAGGGAGAGGGGGCATCATGTTGTTGTTTTCAGCTATGAAAGTGCTCTCACACTGTTTTGTTCCAGTGGGTGAATTAGAAAATTGGATTTGCTCCCAGGAGTAAAATATTCATTTATCATTTCATGGAAAACATGACTGCTGTATGAGATGTGCTGCTGCCTGTTCCACAGCTGTTTGCAGTGAGCTACAACGTGTACCTCAGGAAGCTTTTATCTCTCAAATAATGATGGACATACAGAAGCAACTGACCACGCAGACTGTCTCTAGCTGACTTGTACTCCAAAGGCCTGGGTATAGCTTCTACCTTCCGTGAAACTTTGAACATATGCAAGTGCAAACCACAGTCAGGAGGGGACTTCTGGAGGTATCAGTCTCCTCCTTCGTTATTCAGCCTCCCTAAAACTCCTTAACTTGCTTCCCACTCTGCTCCCCTTGGAGCTGGGATGTCTGTAACCCTGTAGGTGAGCCAGGGGCTAGGGGGAAGCCCAGCACAGTGCTGGGGTGGGGGAGGCTGGCCTTTGGGGTTAGAGGCTGTGTGGCTGTGGGTCTCCAAGGGCCCTGGAGTTAGTGAGCATCCAGAGGCAGAAGGGTTCCAGTTCAGCCAGGGCTACTGGGCACTTTGGCTCTTGCTAGGGAGAGAAGTCCTCAGATCCTGGCACCCTTAAAAATGCTGCAGAAGTAAGGAAGCACAGCAAGCTAGTATCATAGGGCAGAGAGACATTCTTCGTGCAACATTGGGTTGATGACCATTTTGGTCATCAAAAATTTCTAAAGAAATCCTGAGGTAAAAACCTTGTACTTTCAGGTGAAGGGATATATTCCTATTCCTTGGGAATCTCATAGACTCCTCATGATTGTTTTTCAACTACATCTTTGTTTGCTCACCTTGTGTCCCTCCTGCCTTGGCCTCGCACTGCAGAAGTCACCGTTTAACTACCCGGAGAGTTGGCGGTACCTCATCTATGAACGATAGAAACACCGGGGTCCTCAGCAGTGTCTGGAGGACAGATGTTTAGAGAAGGCATGGAAATTATCATGTAAATGAGGATGTCTAGTACTTATACTTCTGTGTTACCCCATCACACCTTCTTTTGAAAAGCATGCTGATGTGTGCATTGGTTTGCTTTCTCGTTCTGCTGTTCTTTCAAGTTGGGGGGAATAATCTCTAATCTCCACTTGCTTTTGGCTTTACTGCACAGAACCGGGTTTAACTTGGCTGGAAGTGAAAACAACCAGCTCCAGCTACCTGAGCAGCTCAGCAGCGAGGCCCCCAGCACGTCACCTGAAAAAGTCCACGCCAAACACACTGATTCTTGCCAAAAGCTTGTAGAGAATGGCCAATTATGTGAAAATAACCGAGGATAACAGGTCGCGTGGGCTGACCTTTAGTTTTTGTAAGTTCTAGGAGTACACAAGGTTTTATGAGCTATTTCACTCGCTTAAGCAATACTCCGCCCATCATATGACAATATCCTGGTTAATATTTCTTAATCCCACGTCCTCTGCAAGGCTCCAGGGACAGAGCAGCAGCTCTGGGAACCCGAGGGCAGTTCCCAAGCTGGGGGATGCACTGAGGCGAGCCCCCGTAGTACATGTCCTTTATCGATCTGTGCTTTATGGCAGAGCTTTGACCCTCTACCTGCCTCACTGGGGTCCAGCTTCCTGCCCTGCTGGGAGGCAGAGCAGTCAGTGGCTCGCAGGGCCGGGGCGGGAGGTGGGGACTGCGGGCTGGGAGCACGGCACGATTGCCAGGGGACCACCGGCGGCGGGGTGGGGCGTGAGGCGAACACGGGTCAGTGAAGCTGCCAGCGAGACCGAGGGGAGCGAACTCACGCCCCGCCCAAGATGGCGGGGCTGAGGGCACGCGGTCGCCCCGCCCCGCGCGGCCCCGTCCCCGCCCCGCCGGTCCTCCAGAGGCGCACCGCGGGCGGCCACCGGCAGGGGGCGGCGCGCCGAGGTGCGGCATCCGGCGGCGGCGCGGCCTCTTTTGGTGCGTCATATGACCGCGGCGCGGGGACGAGCCGGGCCGTGTGTGAGCGCGCGGGTGTCCGAGTGCCGCCGCCAGTGCCCGGGCCCAGCCTGCCGGTGCCGCCGAGCCTGCCGGTGCCCCCGGGCCCAGCCTGCCGGTGCCGCCGAGCCTGCCGGTGCCCCCGGCCCGCCCGCCGCAGCCATGCTGGCGCTGCTCTCCCGGCTGCTGGACTGGTTCCGCTCCCTCTTCTGGAAGGAGGAGATGGAGCTCACCCTGGTGGGGCTGCAGTACTCGGGCAAGACCACCTTCGTCAACGTCATCGCGGTGAGCGGGCCACGCCGGGCCGGGGGGCCGCGCCGGGGGGGGAGCGGCGGGCCTGGGGAGGGGGGTCCTGGTGGCCGCGCCGAGGTAGGGGGCGGAGGGGGCCGGTGGCGGCGCGTTGCCGGGGGGAGGCCGTGGCCTGTTCGGGCCCGGCGGGAGGGGGCCGGGGCAGCGGCTGGGCCGGAGGCGGCCCGGCGCCCGGCCCCGCTCTCAGCAGCCGGTGGCTGGGCCCGGGCTCCCTCAGGTTCTCGGCCGCGTCCCGCCTGCCGGGCTGAGGTGCCGAGACGGAGTTGTTCTGCCGGCGGTGGGCAGAACGCGCCTGTCCTTTGCGGGGCGAGGCCGGCGGAGAGGTGGCTGCGCTGCCGCGGGCCTTGCCGTGTGCCGGGGCCGGCGAAGAGCCGCGCCCGAGCACAGCTCCGCGCAGCACTCAGGGGGCTCGCTCCGGTCAGGGTATCACTCAGCGTGACATGCAGAGCACCCCTGGCTCCGTTTCTCCCGTGAGTCTCTCGGGGCCCTCGGTGAGGGATGCGAATGTTTCCTGCTCACAGGACTCTCTCTGATTTTTGCTCACCCTGGTTGCACCGAACAACCCACGTTCTCTTAAGGTGCGTGCTGAGAAGTAAACCTCCGAGGGGCAATGGGTGCAAGCTGGAGCACAGGAGGTTCCATGTGAATGTAAGGAGAAACTTTTTCCCTGTGATGGTGACAGAGCGCTGGGACAGGCTGCCCAGAGGTTGTGGAGTCTCCTTCTCTGGAGACATTCAAACCCGCCTGGATGTGTTCCTGTGTGATTTAGTCTGGGTGACCCTGCTCTGGCGGGGGGTTGGACTAGATGAGCTTTTGAGGGCCCTTCTGACTCTGAACGTTCTGTGATTCCAGCTGTAGCAGCTGCAGGCTGCTGAACTTGGGCCTACTTATCTGGTGATCTGCCTGGAGCTGATGAAGGATGGGTGTGGGAATCCTCCTACACGAAGCTTTTCCATTGTTGAACGTTTAACAAGATAGTGGCTTGCTTTAAATGTTTTACCCAGTTTCATCAATGTCCTGTGCTGTGGATGTATGTGGCAGGAAGCATTTGAAGAGATGAGCTGGAGTTTGGAAGCTCTCTTAGGGAGGCTTTCATGGGAAATGGGGGTACCTTTTGGGTTTGCAAGGAATGGGAGTGACTTGAGTGTAGTGCACCTAGAATGGGAAAGCTGAGGTCTTCAACCTCAGACCTGAGCAGACCTTTGCGTTTTGTTTGTCTTTTGAGGCTGTCTCATTAATATTGCTGAGTATCTTTATGGATGTATTTATCTGTTAGTTGAGTGAGTTACTGGATAGGAAAAGGACTTTGATTCTTGCAGTTATACCTAATGCTTCTTACTCTGACAAGCTGTCAAAACGTCACTCAGCTATTGTGTAGTATGGAGGCTGTTAGCACTCAGTGGGCTTCTTGATAGCCATGAGAAACGGATCCACCCTCATAGAAGGGACCTCTTCCTCTTCCTGGTTACATGAGGTGGACGTCGCTGGACTAACCTGAGAATGCCTGGAGTCTTTTCTTTCCCACACAGTAGTGGCTGCTGCTACCTCTGGGCTTGGATCTCTAAAAATGGAACTCTGAAGTTGTTGGACAACCTCAGTCCGTGGCTGCTGAGCTGATACCAGCTGGTGCATTCATGCAGCTTTGGGCACTGAGGTAACTCTGCGGGAGTTCTGGATGGTGCTGGCGCTCCACAAGGTGTTGCTTTGCTCTCCGGTCTCTGTCATACCAGCGGCACGTCTCCTTGGGGGAGTTACCTGTTAAACTGTACTACAGTTACTACTGGAGTAGTACAGAACTGTAGTAGTTGTACACAGTTTAGTCCATCGAAGTTGTCTCAAATGGTTAAAGTACTCCTAAGTAAAGCTGGCATCTGTTTCCAGCTTGCTTTCCTAGGGGTTGGATCTCGCAAGGTTTCTACTGCGCATTAGGATCACACCCAGACACTTATCTGAGTAAGTGTCATTCAAAGAGCCTTGCAAAACCGAGTGAAATAGGGAAGCTGTTAGGCATAATGACACAGCCTAGTTAGCTGGTTTAGGTTTGGAAGCAACAGGTCACGTTTCTGAAATTTTTCATTAGGAAATGTAGTGACTCTCAACAGAAAAACAGAGTGAGGGGCCTTGCTCAGGCTTTTGTTATTGGCTTAAAAAAATAATAGCATGAGCTTCAGTCATCAGTGTGATATTACTTCTTGCAGGAGGAGTAGTGGTGTCCATGGCACGAACTAACTTCTTGTTAGTCGCTTCCTTGACTGCCTGGAGTTGAGCAGCATCCATTTGGAAATGAGGGTCAGAGAAGAGTATCTGGCCTCTGCAGGCCAGGTAATGGTTGGGATGGATGGAGCTGTCAAACATTGGGATTCTGTAAAACTAAGATGAAAGGAATGACACAGCAAGATGCTAGTCCTGTAGACAGCTCTAAGAGCTGGATTGCATAGCAGGAGCTTGCTAGGGCTTATAAGGTTGCATTTTGTCTAACAAAGGGCCGTTACCAGTCTCTTGACAACACTGAGTTTAATCTAATAGAAATCTGTAATGTAATCTCTGCCAATCAAATCAGGCATATGTAACAAGAGGAGAAACTCAGGCCAGCTACACAGGAGGCTTGATACAACGCTGGACTGCTGCTGGAGTGGAAAGGCCAAGAAAGGCAGACGCTCCAGTTCCAGAATAATCTTTTTCTAGGTTGGTATCTGGTTTGGGCCGTGTTTATTCCTCCAGTGTAAGCAAGCAGTGCACTAAGTAGTCAGATCAAACTTAGTTTGTCTAGAAGGTTTAAAAACCAACCTTAGCAGTGAAATCTGCTTATAGCTGGATACAACTAATGCAGCTTCTGCTTTGCTAAGGTTCCTTCTTAGTCACTGTCTCTAATTAGATATTAAGCATAAGTTTTCCGTGTGCGTGAGTAAACTTGCTCACAAGGGAGGATATCATTTCTTCCTGGTCCTAATTTCCATAATGTAGATGGCCTGTGGCTCTTCTTTAGAGAAACTGCATGTCATCCTGGTATCGCATCTTGAATTGTGAGCTGCTTATCTGAGGGCTTGAAATGCCCATTATTTACTGGAGTCTGCAGTATCTCCTGTCGTTTGCATCCCTGCAGTTAGTGTGGGTGAAGAGCCTTTCATCAGAGCTGCTGTCAAGGCTGCGAGTCCCCACCATGCTGGTGTGGGGAGGTAGGAGAGGCAGCCCTGCTCCACAGCCCTGCTCCACAGCCTCTGACGCAACTGAAACATGACTCAAGTAAACTGACTCGGCTTCCAGGCTTGGGGCAGTGCATGCTGGTGAATAATGGCACACTTGTTCGGTTTCAGAAAAGTATTTCATGCAAGAGTGGTGCTTCCTATTGTGAAGTCTTGCTTGGAGCCTGGTAGAGTGATCCTTGATCCAGGTGTTTGGCACCAAAGCTTGATGGCTGGGTGCTCAGCGGGCAGGAGAGGGGAGCTGTGGGGGCGGGATGGGGTTGGACTTGTGTGATAACACTTGTCAGGTTTGAGCTAGACTCCTCCTGTTCTCTCTGTGGCGAGGGGATAAATAAGATTTCTTTTTGGGGTTTGTGTCAAAGCCTGAATTAGCATGGTTTGGTGTTTAATTTTGGAATATCTGACAAGATGTTGAAAGAAGTTTTGGTTTCCAGAGGGACAATTTTGCAGTGCCTCGACTAAAGGTTCCTTTGGCCAGCTGGGGACTGTGACTTCCACCCTCAAGACTGTCATAAGTAACTTGGCCTTAAAGAAGCCACACCTGAAAAGTGTGGGAAACGATTGAGCTAAAGAGCTTTGTACTTTAGTACCTATACTGTAGTGCCTTCTGAAACACCCAGGGAGGTCATAAATAGCTGTGTTGACACTTTATACACGTAGTTGTTAGGTGAGAAGGCTGATATGTTTTTAAATTAACTGTTTCTTAATCACAGAAGTCTTTTAAAATGGGTTGCTTCACTTAATCAGGTAATAAAGTTATATGAGGTGACTCATGCTCCAGTTAATACTCTTTCTTTGAGGTCCTGCTGGCTGTACCCCAGATGGTCTGAAACAGGTGACTGAAATTGGAATCTACTTTTTCTGTTGTGGTCTTAAGTTCCTGTATGGCATCTCTAAGCACACAGAGAAAGATACTTTCATGACTGCCAGAGGTATGACACGTCCTAAGCTCTTACACAGCTAACTTCCAGATAGAAATATGCCTTTTTAGGTCTTGTTTCACTGCTGTGGGGTAGTTACATGATAACCAGTCCGTGTCCTTTTGGATATCCTGATGTCAGGATTGGGGAAGTAAAAATGTGTTTTCTTGTCACATACTGCTATTTTGCTTTCTGCAGCAATCATTCATAGGAGTGCTGTTGTAAAGCTTTTCCTGTTGGATCACAAGGATTGAAGCTTCTTAAACTAGAGTTCAAGCTTCTGAATGTGATCATAAATAGTAGCTTGAAACACTGACTGGAGTATTTTGAGAAGGAAGCCAGGCTACAGAAACTAGAGAGTTGATTTGTCCATCGCTTCTTGGTCGAGGCTGTGAATGTTGCAGAGGAGGTTTAGTGTAGGGGTAGCTTTATATAATGCTGAAATTACTCTGCTTTTTTTTTTTTAGGGGAGTTTTCTGAGAGATGTGATGTTTCTGTTAGTGTGGAAAAAAAAGAAATTCAGGGATGAACAGCAGGGCTTAAGGTAGTACACTGGTTCAGGTGGATTGTGAGTGTCCTGGCTGGAATCCATACTCCAGTGATGTTCTCTCCTAGTCAGCTAAGCTTGTTTGTGATCTCTTGTGGGTGGACGGAAAGTATTATGAGTAAAGATTAAGAAAAAATCTTTGTTTAGCAACAAAGCCTATATGAAGAAATTTGTCCTATAGCAGCAATGAGTCATGTTAGCTCCATGAGATGCGGACTAAAGGCTGCCCTGACCTTTCCTGTTTATATAAAGAATCTCCTTGTGCAGTTGTGGAATCAAAGTCTGGTAGCTGTGGATTAATTGGTGATCAGGGACTGTTGTAGGCAGTGTGCTTTGCAGTGCCAGCAGGACACAGCTCCTGCTCTAGCTGCAAAGAAAGAAGCAGCAACATCAGTTCAATCGCTGCAGTTTGTGTTCTGCCTTTAATGGCTCCTTTAATGTGTTGAAATGAATTTTTAAGGAAGATACAGGAAGCAGGAACTCCAGTCTTAGGCCCGCTCACTTGATCAAGCTGCTTAGGGCTGGATGCTGACAGGCTGGTAAGCCTAACTCCTTGGAGACTGACAATCTTCTGGCTGTGGCTTATGGAGAGGCAGATGAAGTAGCCAGAGTCAGTTTTGTTTTGGTTTGGGGTTTGTTCTTTTTTTTTTTTACTAAAGACAACTGGAAACTGTATGTTTAGTAAGCAGTTTATTTTAATAATAACCAAATATTACAAAAGACTAAACTTGCATCCTTTGTACGCTTCTGGTGTGTTTGGTGATGGTAAATTAAAAACTTATCCAAAGTCTCCTGATCCCACCCTCTGGGAATGAGGCATCCCAGCAGCTGGCACGCTGCTGGCTCGTTCCTGAGGCAAGACTTGCGTGGGCACTGCCTGGCAAAGCCACCCCAGGGCTGTTGGTGGGGTATGGGAGTGGGCACAGACCCAGAGAGCCAGTCTGCCAGAGTTACAGGCCATAAGCATGCTCAGGAGCGTGGCTGTGCTTAGGGGTGTCCGTGGCGTTGCAGAGCACAGGCTGTAGCTGGTGTTAGTTGGTGTGTAACTGGTGACCAGACATGGATCCAGGAGATGGAGAGCACAACACAAATGCTGTGGTCTGCAGGAGAGTTAGTGTGAAGGCTGGGTACAAGCTGAGCCCAAAGGTCTGCCCTGTCCGCCTGTGTTACTGCAGTGCACTGCAGGGACTTAGTCCAGTCTGGAAGCAGTTTTGCTCCTCTGAATAATCCTTACTCAACATAAATACTCGGGGAGGTAAATGGGTTCATGTTGCACTAAAACGATGTGCTTGGGTTCCCCGGGAACTTGGAGTATAGAAAAGGAGCCTCTTGCAAAGCAGGAGGAGGCTTAGAGGCTAGTCCTGCAGGTTCTTCCCACATGTGGTCTCTGAACTTCGGTCTGTTTAGTCTCCCTTTTCCTTATCTTTCACATAGGGGCTAGAGTTAACTTTGTTTTGTGACCTTCAGCAAACTCTGTTGCTGCTGTATGGTCTGTATGACCTTAGAGCTAACAGCTTAATTTATAATCGCTTCTCACACACAAGGCTGATCTTCAGGAGGCCTGGGTGAAGTGTGCCTGTTGGGACTGTGGCAACTGCTGGGAAGAGATGCTGTTGCTGGATTTGAAAGAGGCTAGTCTCTCTGTCCCTGACAAGTGTTGGAGCGATGCTAATGTGTATGACAACAGCCAAGCACTTTCAGATTGGGAATTGAAAATATTTCTGTGCTTATCAAGCTTGTTGTAAAGCTGATGCCTGTTTTAGAAGGAGAAAGCATTGGATTGTGAGCACACAGGGATAGGGCTGAGTAATCTGCACTGGGGGGAAAGAGGGAAGTCTGATTCAAACAGAACCGCCTACTAATAAAGCATATTCTTCTCATTCTGCTGCACAAATAGCTCTTGCATACAAGTACTCAAAGATGCAGATGAATTCCTGGCTTTTTTCATCCCTAGTAGTAAACTAAAGCCCTCTAAATTCTGGGTTTAGAGAACTTCTCCTGGGCCAAAACAGTTGGATACAGTAGCAGAACCTTTCTAAGGAGATCACTGCCTGCTAACAAAATCCATTACAATAACTTTAACCATTTTTTGACCCGTCTTAGAAGATAATGAAAGCTACTGGCAGTCAGCGTAGGTACTCTGTGAACAAAGGAGCGCCTGCACTGCTGTCAGAGCCTTTCAAATGAAGATCTGAGTGGATCAGTATGCTCAAAACCTGCAGTCCAGTGTGCCTCTCAAAGCGATGAAGTACCTGCCTCACCTCGAGATCTGCAGCATCCAACTATCCCATGGAGAGAAAGGATGTGCTTGGGTTTGGCAGCAGCTGGAGGAGGTGGCTGCTACCCTTTCCTTCTCACAGATCAGCAGTGTGTCAGGTAGCACTGGTTTGTCTCCCCTCAGGGCAGAGCTGAAACTGAGGTTATACCTGAGTGACTCTGTAGTGTAGTGTTTAAGAGAGAAGTTTTTCTGCTGCCTGGGTGTGTAGCACAGAGAGAGGGTACCTGGAAAGTACTGTAAGGTGCAGTGGCTTTTCTGAACGTGCTGGAAAAGCTGTGACAGATCACAGTAAGTTCTTCAACATTAAATTAAACACATGGCCTCTGATCTGAAGGATTCTGTACACTAAGAGTGCTGAAAGAGTGTGATAGGAATGGCTCTTGAGTGAAGAATCTGGAAGTGGGGTAATAGCAAGTAGCACAAGGAGATGGAGATGCAGGGAGTGCTTGGGAGATGTTTGGTTAGCCGATGTGGGTGTAGGGTGTGACTGGAGAGGCAGGAATGCAGAGGTTCTTGAGCAACCGTGTCAGGGTGACCCTTCAAAGGCAAGATTGGCAGCCTGTGCTTTGTGAACTGAACTAGGCAGCATGAGGCCTGGAAACTTCTAGACATCTGCTGTTGAGCTCTGCATACATGGTCAGACTGGCTGGAGTGGAGGACTCATGCACTGGGCTTTCAGGGCAGGAAGGGGAAGGTAAGGAGCAGGCGTTCAGGTCCTGCCCCTGCTGCACTAAGTTAGCAGAGGGTCCTGCAACTGTGCTGCCTGAGGTTGATGGGTGCTCGTCTGTGTACCTGAAACAGTTGGAACTTCTTTTGAAGGAGAACACAGAACACCTGCCTAGTGAGGTTTAAGCTGCCCATTTCTCAGGGCATCACTGGTTTTACTGTTGCATTCCTCTCATTCAAGGACTTAATTTGTGGTTTGCTTTTTTAAAAACTCCTTTTAAAAGACTGTTAGTCTGTACAGCTGTGCATCTGGGAAGCAGATCTTCAGTATGAAAAATCACCACCTATTTAGGGGACTGCTGTCTTCAAATCCAAGCTCTGGGTGTATTTCTGTTTTGGAGGTCGACAGCAAGTCCAGCATGCCATTTAGCTGAATGACATGGCCAAATAAGCTCAAATGAGATCTTGGTTTTCAGTTGCCTTTTAATGTTTATCAGCGTTATACTGGGGTCTGTACTGTGTGAAGCTTGACACTTTGCTTTGCTAGTGGAAAATCACGAGGTTTTTCGGGGCTGAAATAATGGGAACAAGCTGACGACGGTCTGGGCTTCCAGGCATGGAAGTGAATGACAAAGCATTGGTACTACAAGCTGCTCATCTTCTGGTTGCTATCTGTGAACAGCGTGTACTCAAAGCATGGACATCAGACTTAGGGCCCAAGTGGAAATAGCAACTAACTCTACAGAGTAATGTGACACTTGCTTCAGAGATCCTAAAGGGCTTTTAACTCAGGCTGGCTTCTCTGAGCAGCTTCAGGGGGAAGAAACAGACTTCTTGCTGCTACGATATTGAACCCTAATTAATTGAATGCATTTGAGTTGCCCTTTTTTCCAAATCTGTTTGACTGTCTGGTTTCATTACACATGATGGATGTAGATATGTAGTGACCACTGTGGCTGAGATGAACTTTCTGCCAAATAGCCAAGGGAGCGTGGGAGAAATCTGTGCTCCTGTTGATAATGCTTGTTATGGCTCTTGGGTTGGCTACAGGAGATAGCTGTGAGCTCAGCTTTCAAGCTGTTACAGATAAAAACATCTGCCACTAGACAGCAAACCTCTCTAATATGACACTGTTTTGTGGCAGTTATGTCAGAGCTGAAACTGATGCTGAACTGGCAGAAACAGGGTGAAATCCTCTCCAGTTGCCTTTCGAGTGCCTCTTCTGCTGCTGAGCAAGGTGGACACAGCGTAGCCTAGCAGGAAGCAGACCTGTCAGGTCCTTCCGCTCTCCAGCCTTTTAAAGCTCCTTGGGGAGTCAACCATACCTGTGGGTTGGAGGCTTACTCCACCGGAGTGATTTATGACTGTAAATGCTGTCCATGGAGTAGCTTGCATCAGAGGGAAATCTTCTGGATGTTTCTAGCTTCCAGGTAACTAGGAGATCCTGTTGCACAGAATGTGGCTCCAGAAGTAGGCTCTTCTGTTCTTGCCCTGGCTGTCCATCTGTTCAGCTTTTCAAAGCACTTCTCTCTGAGTAACTCTGTTCTCCTGACTGCCTCAGGGCCTGAAAAATTATGTAAGTGCTTGTAAGAAAAGACTTGACTTATTTCACACAAGCTTCAGTGCACATTAATGTAGTATCTGCAACTTCATGGCTATAAAGCCTTTGGTTGGAAGGCAGATGCTTAGGAAAAGCTTATGATATTTTACTAGTCACATTAGATAAGCACTAAATTTAACTTTCTCTTTTTCCAGTCAGGTCAATTCAGTGAAGATATGATTCCTACTGTGGGCTTCAACATGAGAAAAGTTACAAAGGGTAATGTTACAATAAAGGTATGTTACTGTTACTGTCTCTTAAACCCATGCAAGGTGCTGTTCAGCTTCTAGTTTAAAACTTGTATGTTTGCCCTGTTTTGCTTCCACCATTGGGACAACTACAGGAAACTGAAGAGGCTCAGCTAAATCTGTCAGATAGCTTTAAGAGTGCACTCATGCCTGTTCGTGGGGTTTCTTAAATGAGAGTTGCTGTGATGGCCTAGTTAAAGCAATGTTGTGATAATGCTTCAATCTGATTTAATTTTCACATGTTTAGGGTCCAAAGATCCTCCTCCTCTGCTCATCAGCATTGCTTAAGGGAAGGCTTACATCAAAAGCAAAGTTTTAAGTCAATATACCTTTATTTTCTTGTATAGCACAACGTGTAAAGTTAGTACATGGGTGTGTAAGATGCTCTAGTTTGTGTCTTATGCTATTAGGCCTGCAAGCTTTGAGCAGCTGTACAAGGGATTATAGCTGTTGTAGGATGTGTGAGGCCCTGCAGCTGGCCTAAGGAGAAGGAAAAAGCTGGGGTTCCGTTTCTTGTCTTATCTTTGCGTGACACATTTAAACATACTGCATGGCTAAATTGTCTCTTTCCCCTTGCCTTAAGATTTGGGATATAGGAGGGCAGCCACGATTCCGGAGCATGTGGGAGCGATATTGCAGAGGAGTTAATGCTATTGTGTAAGTGTTGTCTTCTTTCAGCTAGTACTTAACTTCAGGTTTGCTTCTCTTCTGTGTGTAGCCTCTCTAACAGTGCATGCCTGACTCTAGCACTCTTTTTATTTTGAAACTGTACTGCAACTGCATTGACCTTTTTACCCTTAAGTTCAGTGCTCAAGATGGATTATTTTCTTATCAGTGCCTGATCTGAAAGTAGTAACTACTTCCTGCCTGGAGTGGGTGGCAGTGCTGTCATAACTCAAAGAATCTTTTATGTGCTCTGATCTTAGAGATTTTTTTTTTTTAAAAGAACCAAATTCTCTGCTCAGAAGGCCCAGCTTTGTTTAAAGCCTTGTTGAATGTGCTCAGAACTGAACTACTTCAGAAGCAGCAGTTTCCTTTACACTCTCAGTCTCACTGACCCAACCTTAAATTCTCTTTAAAGCTACATGGTAGATGCTGCAGATCGTGAAAAAATAGAAGCCTCTCGAAATGAGCTGCACAATCTTCTAGACAAGCCACAGTTACAAGGGATCCCTGTAAGTAATGTTGCCCTACACAGTGTTAAACTTGCTTCAGGGATGTGCATAACTTCAGAGCTCTCAAGTCCAGCTTGAACTCTTAAGTCAAGTGTAAGGCCTAACCTTACTGATTAGTGTGAGCATGAGCAATACCTGCTCCTAGTGCCTTAAATAAAATTGTTGGCCTCAGTCAGTCCTTCAGTGATCTTACTCTTGTTCAGTGCCTGCCAAAAATCTTTGAAAATTGAAACAGCAGTTTAGAGTATTCCACAGTATGACTTTGTGCTCTCTTCTAGAGTCTGCCGTAGCACAGGTTAAGCAGAGTGTAGTACCAAAGTATAGACATAAGTTTGGGGAATTTCAGCCAAAAGTTGGTTGTTTGTAGCTTTATCAGCTGATGTGTTCTCATGCTTTCTTTTTTGCACATAATAGTTTATCTTTCTCTGTGACTAGGTCAATCTTCCTTCTTGATTTGGATTAATATTGACTGTCTCATTCCATTTAAGTTTAATAGCCTAGTGCAAAACTGCTTGGTATGCTCCCCTGAAGTGTGTTGCTTGTGTTGGGTTTGTTGCAGGCTTTACATTTATTTTTTAAACAAACAAACCCAAAGCTGAAACAGTTTCCTTCTGCTCTGGATTTCAGGTTCTAGTACTTGGAAATAAGAGAGACCTTCCTAATGCTTTGGATGAGAAACAGCTAATTGAAAAGATGTAAGTCTAACCCTTCCTAAGAAAGGCTACTGTACTCAGTGAGTGAATGAATGTCTGTTGTTAGATCAAGAAGCTTGCATTTGTAAGTAGATTGCACAGAAACGAGTTACATGAAGTGGAACAATTTAGATTCTAAGAGTCCTTTGTTGCAAGTGAAGTGTGTGTTGAAATGTTCTCTCTTCCCTAGGAACCTTGCTGCTATTCAGGACAGAGAAATCTGCTGCTACTCAATTTCTTGCAAAGAGAAAGATAATATAGGTAATTATTAACATAAAATGCTAAGCATTATTAAGTGCTGTGAGAGGATGGATTGGGGGATTGTAACTTTTTAAACACAAGCATCCTGGCTTCTGGAAACAGGTAGCAGATCAAAGAACAATGTGTAAGTGCACTGGTTCAATTCGGTATAGGTCATGGTGGCAGTGAGGAAGCTTGGTATTGAAGTTGTTGGGGCTGTAGTTATCAAAGTGTATGTCAGTCTCCTGTGAAATCTGCTGACTCTTGAGTGAGTTTGCAGAAAATAGCTGACTAATTAGCTTGGCCTAAATGATTTTACGCTTCTGTCAGGTACTTTCAACTCTGCCTCACTCCATGGGGCCAGCAAGTACTTGCATCAAGATTTTCCTCAACAGCTGTTCCCTTGAAATAATCATATTCCCTCGCTGGGTTTATCAAAGCTTTTTACCTTGTGGCCTGTGCCAGTCAGTACTCCATGCAGCCACCCAGTTCATTTTTCCAGTGCTGACATCAATTGCTTTAGAATTCCTGGAGTTCAAAGGCAGGAACCATGGTACTGTGTAATCCCGAGGACTCAACAATTACAAGGTGTTGTAAGTAAACTGAGTAGTTGCAACTAAGTGCAAACAGTACTCACCAACACTGGCCATCTTTGTCCTGGTGCCTTCTTGTGGCTGCCATGAGATTAACACTGGCTAACACAAGGTTACTGGTGGGGGAAACCACCCCCTGGTGCTACAGGACCAAGCTACAAAGGGCACCAGAATTGCTTTACATTAAGGACTCAGCCCCTTTCCAAGAGGAATGAACAGCCTGTGGAACTCTTCTTATCCGAGAAGCCCCTGTCACCTTACCATCAGTGAAAGATAGAAACCTGGTGGCTAGGAGAGGTAGATGGGCCTTTTGATCCTATCACCTGCACAGCGCTCACAGCACAGCCGAGCATCACTGATGCTGTAGGGAAGGTGCTGCTGGAAGCATTGGGCTGGTATGGTGCTACTGCATGTCACTTCCTTGGGAGACCATCTTTTAAGCCTGGGGGAGCCTGATGCCTCATTCTGTAGGGCTAAACTAACTTTGTTCTCATCGTGTGAGGAGAAGCAGACTGGCTAAATGGAGCATTGTTAATCTTAAACTAATTGTGAGCCATACCAGAGGATCAGATTAGAGGATGGGTTTTTTTTCTTAGAGCTTTAGCTGACTGAGGAACCAGGCAAAACTACAACACTGGGGCAACTCCTTGAAATGTTGCTTAAAGGACGCTGGGCAGTTATAGGAGCAAAGCACTGTCAGCAAGTGTTCCAAAAATCATGCTGTTGATCGGTCTTGAACCATCCCCAAGAGAAGAGGAGGATATTCCTGCATGTGTTTGAGGACACTGGCATACCAGAACCATGCCAGTTATACACACACAGACAGGTGCTTGAACATGGAACTGAACTCTTCTCTCTCTCTCTTTAGATATCACGCTTCAGTGGCTTATTCAGCATTCAAAATCTAGAAGAAGCTGAAGTCTTCCTGGAATCTCCAGTACCAGTTGGCCATAATCTCGATTGTCCACTTCCCTCCATAATGAGATATTACCCAAAAATCCTGTATCAAGAATCTGCCTTTTCACGGTTCATTTCTCATGTGCACTGCTGAAGACTTGTATTCCTATTCTGTCACAAAACAACTAGAGTTGTCATGATAAAGTCAGCACAAATATTTATTTTACAACCATCTCTGGTGGGAGGGTCGTGGGGGGGCTTTTTAAAGAAAAAAAAAATCTCTACCATGTTAACTATGATGGTACACTCTGTTCTGGTTTTTCAGGGCCAGGTTTTTATATGATTTTCAGCAAGTGTTTTATTTCTAGTGTTTAGTGGCTTGAAGATGCTGATGCTTGACAGCATTAAGATTCTGTAAGATGCCACATACAGTAGTTAGAAAACATTTAAGCGTGAGTTGTGGGATACTGATTTATCTCACAAATGCATGTGATGTGTGTGTGTAAGCAGAGGAATGGGAACTGTTTGCAGAGGGGAGCACAAGGCATAGATCAGCGTCACTAATCTACAGCTGAGCTCTTTACCCTGTCACTTGAAAAAGAAAAACTCTCATGATGAATTAGGAAAGAGTCAACCATTGAAAATCATTTTGTTGCTTCTGTTTAACATTTGTGCAGGGGGTGGGGATGGACTGTTCTGTCAAGCTTTTCAAAACTGGAGTATCCCAGCGGGAAAACAAATTGCCAGGAACACCAGACTTTGCTCAAATACATTTTTCTATCTACAGAAACTAGTGGTCTCTATCCAAAACCAGAACACACATTCTGAGCAGCTGCATGACACTTAAGTTACCGGTGTTTTTGTATAGAGTCAGTCGTTGACCTTTAGCACAATATCTATGTGATTGTCTAGTGTCTCTCCTGCTCATGAAATGGCTGGGCACAGTTTCACCTGGTGCTATGGAATATCTAGGCTATTGTGACAACTCTAGACCTGCCTGCTTTCTTGATGTAACCATGTGCAAAGTCTGTAAGCTGCAAGATGAAATGTTCTACTGTGTCAAAGCACAAGAGAGTCCATGAATCAATCCTGTTTCTTGACTAGCTCCTGCAGCATAGGGAAGTATGTACAAACTAAAGATTGTAATGTTTTTGTAGCTTTACTTTCTCAATGACTTCAGCATATTTAAAGGGACAGACTTGTTAAGACTGGTTTGTTCATACAGTAATGTCAGTGTAGCTTACTAGTGTATGCAAATACATGGTACACCTGCTTGTGTTGCCTCACACTGTGTGTGATTCTTCACCTCAATGTAGTTTGCATTACATCAGAGTCTTTGGTTGGAAACACTGTTTGGTCCATATGAGTTACAAGCCAGTTTTAACTTAGGCTGCCATGGCCTTACTGTTGGTACCAGCTGCTGCACTGCGTGCTGCCTGCATTCGGTCTGAACTTGCATTTTAACTTTTTTTGTCCCCTTTCAGTTCTCTGAAGCATGATTTCAATTAACTCATTCTCTGGTGCTGTAGAGGAGAGGGTATATTAACTTGCTACTGTAGTCCCCAGTTCACCTGGAACTGCTACAGTTACTTTTATTTAGCAAACTTGCTTGTGCCTAAAATAAGGAAAACTAAACTAGAATGTGTGAATCTTTGTTGGGGACCAGGTCACTGTTTAGTTAACTGGCCTATAGCTAAACTTGATGTGTTTGGTGTTGATATACTTCACTGCTTTCAGCGTTTATGGCATCCAAACACTACGGATTGTTAACCTGTGCATTACTCTCTGCATGTGAACAACTTATACAATTACTGAACTTTGTAAATACGTGAATTTTTTTATTTAGGTGGATGCATATGTTGGTTTACTGCTCTTCAGCTTTATTCAATAAA
The DNA here is from genome assembly GCA_020800305.1 of Porphyrio hochstetteri. NCBI lineage: Eukaryota > Metazoa > Chordata > Aves > Gruiformes > Rallidae > Porphyrio > Porphyrio hochstetteri. The sequence goes on from CM036916.1 coordinate 16,875,835, forward strand.
CTTATGTTTATGAGGGTTGTATTGACACTAAACTGACTGAGTTGATGTGGCTTAAAACTCATGGAAATATGTTATGGGGTGTCTGTCCCCTCTCCCACGAGATTACAGCGTGGGAAGAAGGCTCGGTAAATACCTGAGCTTCTTCATGTTCTGCAGTTCAACTGTTCAAGTGAAATGCCTGTCAAACTACCTTCAAGCCTGGGGCTTTCAGCTTACCTGAGCCAGTTAAGCTAGCCACTCTCAGCAGACTTCAGTGGGGTGTTTTTATGTTTATGAAAAGCACCAGCCAGCTGACAGGTCTTAAGTAGGGGCAGCCTTCTGGAGCTTTGCTTTCAGGAGAAAAATGCATGCCTACAAGCTTGGTTTTTGTTGTCAAGCCTAGAGTAAAACCTTTGCTTCTGTAGCACAAGTGTCAGATCTAGCAGTGCCTGATCATTCACTGCCAAGTAAGTGTAAAGGTTCTAATCAGAATGTGATGCTTTTGTTGCATGAGGACTTGGACAAAATCTCTGTCTGGATTTTAATTCAAAGTTACACTGACCATTCTTCCCAAATGCTTTGTTGCATTAATTTCTGTTGGGTCACTGATTAATTAACAGGACTGTATGTCAACATCTTCCAAGTAACAGATTGGATGTCTTCTCTTCACGGCCTTCCTGTATGTGAGCTTTCAGATAAGCTGAGCTGCAACAGGTTAGGATTAGTTTTTAGGGGTGAGTGCTGATGAGTTAGCATCCCTCAGGTATAAGTTGGCTGTTGAGTGGAAGATCATGTGCCTGTTCAGTTGATGGGTTTCCTGCATGGTGAACAAGCTCCCTGGACTTAATGTTCAAAGCAAAATGTGTCTTGATGCAAAACCTGAGAACAGAATTACTGCTGTAAGGTTTGGCACCCTGGTTGGGCTGATACCAGTACTAATGACTTAAATCAGCTGTGGTGTGAGTGGAGCCAACAGCTGTTGGCCACTTGATGTGCTGCTTAAGTAAGAACTTCTAAATGTAATTAAGAGGAGAGCTCCACTGACCACCTATGGTGTGTGTACTCAAAAAAGTACATTCATATTACTTCATGAAGAGGCTCCGCCTAGGTGGCACAGCCATTCTTGTGCAGTTCTTCAGGTGCCTTCAGTTACTCACATGGCAGAAACATAGACACCTCAAAGACACCATTTGAATCCAGTGTGAGCATTATGCTTTTTCTGTTTGAGGACTTAACTTTCCAACTACCTTCATTGTGAAACAGAAGGGATGTGTAGCAGGTCTTTGTGGAGGCTATTCTCTCTGCCTTTCAGCCTTGGACTGAGAATACTTGCTCATCTGGCCCAGATTAGCCTTTTTCTGCTCTAATAAAAGTGTGGAGTCTCAGATAGGCATTAGCAGTCTTGTCTGCTGAACTTGCTCTCAGTTTTGTTTGGTACCAGTGATCCCTCTCACTGATCATAAAGCACCGTGTCTCTAGACTAGACCAGGAAGAAATGTTTGTGTGTGCAGTCATGGCACTGGGCTGTGTGAAAGTTCTCCTCAGAGTAGTGAGGTCCTATGAACTTCAGTGTGGATGGTGGTTTCTTAAGTGCAATTACAGTGCAGCCAGATTCTCCTCATTGCCCCGAGTGCAGCTGAGTGTCTTAGCAATTCTGTCCTACTTGGCAATGTGAAAAATGCACAAATGTGGAGCTGTTTCGTAGCCTGAGGAACTAGTAATCTAGTTTCTTATCAGTGTGTGCTCTTTCTCTTTGCATCTTCATGGAAACAGGTTGGGAAGATGGTCCTTTTGGATGCTGACACATAAAACTGCCTGGTCTTCACCTTCTGGTAGAAGACAGGAGGCCAAAGAAAAATGCCTTAAACAGTCTCTCTGGTTAAATTAATAGAGGAACGCTGTGCAGGGATCTGTAATAACGAAGTATGATTTAGCTGGATTATCAAGCTTTTAACTTTTCTAAGGTTTAAGTTTATAGTTAGGGTGGCTGTGCATTGGCATGTCATGATTTGCTTTGTGTGTGGATGCTGAGCGTGAAGGAAACACGCTTCCTCCCCGTCGCGTGCCCCAGCACCGCTCCGTGCTGCCTTGCTTTTCCCTGACCCTGACTAGAGCAGTGAGCTGTAAATCAGGTTATTTGAGCTATCTTGGTGCATGGCCAATGGCACGAGCAGCAAAGCAATGAATCATGTTGAAGTAACATGTGAGTGCCCATGAGACTGGTCTGTGCTTCAGGGCTTCTGTTCCCAAAATACGAGTGTAGAAGGACTTGTCTCACTGAACCGTAACCCTGGTATGAGTAGTGCTTTAGGACTGAGCGTAAAGTACACGTTGGTGGAACACCAGGGACTTTCTCTTATGTGTCACATAGGTGACAAAGGTGCAGTGGCACTCTGGGGTGGGGGACATGCATGTACTCTCTTAAAGGAAAAGTAAAATATTCAACATTTTGTGTTTCCATCACAGTGGAAGGTGGGTAAGTAGACCTTTGTGCCAGGATTAGTGCCTTTTCATGACGACAGTACAGGTTTTATTCTGTTAAAGGCGACATCTCTCATTGTGATTGTTTTGAAGTGCTTCAATAAAGTGTTGTTGAAAACCATTCTCTGGCATGTTCATCTGTAGTAGTACAGCTGCTCTTAGTGGTGTTAGGAATCTCTGAGAAGCCCTCATTACCAAATTGGGGGAAACATTCTTACATTCCAGCTAAGCCAAACACATCTGTGCTAAAATTTAGTTCTTTAGATCGTCGGTGAGAGGAGCAAACAGGCTGACTCCCTAAAGCACTCCTCTCCAGTGATGGAGTGAGCGGGTGGCATCACTTCTGTGGAGGTAGATGCATTCAGGTAGTCAATTCAGGAAGTCTTTCCTGGCCTAATTAGGAAACCTCATGTTTTGAACATAGTCATAAACCAGTGATCTTGAATATATGGATGAGGAGGCTAATGCCAAATCAATTCTAAACTTGACATTTTCATTTAAGAGAGAAGTAATTGATGTTGGCTGGTTGATGCTTGTCCTGTGTGCTGTGTTGGCAGAGAGTTTTTAGTGGAAGCTGTTAGGAGCTTCAACTACATCCCTCTCTCAAGATGAAGTTACAGAGCCTTGTGCAACTTTTGAGTAGTTCTGAGAGTTCTCAGTCGGTCAGTGAAACTTTGAGCTTCTGGTTTTGGCTTTGCTTTCCATGCAGGAGCGTGGTTGGTCTCATTTGTGTTTCTCATTGAAAAGACTAAGTGGGTAGAAATTTGTAAACCAGATTAGTCACCAAACAAAGCAAATAAGTGACCAAAGAAAGAGAAAGCTGGTGTGATGTGTGAGGATCAAATTTAGCTTTACATTTCACAAGAGTCGCTGTGTGAAGTTGCTTCTGTGTAATTGTGTTACCTTGGGCTGTGGAAAGGTATTTCAGTCCTTCACCACTGGAATTTCCCCCGTGTTTTTAGGGGCAGTAAATCCCTTTTTGGTGTCGGTATGACTGTTTCTGGTTGCATAAGGGGAAGAAACCTGAAAAAGATGCATGAATTGCCCAGATAGAGGAGAGGCAGGGCAAGAGCCCCCTTGGGCTGTGGGGTGTGAGCAGGCTCGGGGCTTCTAACGGGCGGCAGCTCCCGGGCGGCTCGATGGACCACTGACAGGGGGAGGGGGTTACATTAATTAGCTGTTTCTGTTGCAATGAGTGGAAAACTGATCTGATTTCTGAAGCGATGTATAAAATACAGGCTGAAGACAAATCACGAGTGTCCGGCTGTCTGTCTGTGTGAGTAACAGCCTTTAGGCCTTGTTTTTCCCCGGGTAGAGATTCTCCCTGCTCCTTCTCCCCGATACCCTTGTGGGGAGATGCGGCGCGGGGCTGAAGCCGCCCTCTCCCGCGGCGTCAGGGGTTCGGGGGGGGGGGGGCCGGTCCCCTCTGCCCCCAGCTCGCTTCGCTGCCGGCTTTTCCCTTCTCCTGCCCGTCTCGGGGGGTGTTTGCCAGCACCGGCCGCCTCCCTTCGCTCCCGCCTCGCGGCTGCGGCGGGTGTCCCCGCTGCCCCTTCCGCCCTGCGCTCGCTGCTCCGCCGGCTGTGGGCCGTACCGCTCCCGGTTCCCCGGCGTCCGCTGCCCTCCCTCTGCCCGGGGCTTGGAGGATCGATCCCCAGCCGCCCCTCGCGGCGCGGGCGGGCAAGTGGGGCCGAGTCGGGCCAGGCCAGCACCGGCGGAACGGATGACAAACGACTTCGCCAGTTCTCCACCTCCGGAAGGCCCCTTCCGCCGGACCGGAGCGCCCCTTCCGCCGGGCGGGCCCGGCACAGCCCATCCCATCCCCGCCCCGCCCCGCGTCGTGTCACGACAGCCCCGGGCGCCCTCCGCGCCCCGCCTGTTATCATCCCTGAGCAGCGTCTCAGCGCGCTGTATGAACGAGCGGTGGGGCCCGCCTCCTCACGGCTCCTATTGGCTAAGCCGAGCCGGAGGCGGGTCCCGCTCCGTCCGCACCCGTGTTTCCCTTCCGCTGTTCAGGGCGGCGCGGCGGGGGCTCCGAGCAGGCAGGCGGGCAGCGCGGGGTGCGCAGGCGACCATGCGATGGCGGTCGGTGGTGCTGGGGCTGCTGCTCCTGAGGCTGGCGCTCCAGGCGCTGCTGCCTGCGCTGGTGCCTGGCCTCTGCTTGCGCCTCCCCTTCTCCTTCCCCTTCCCCCCGCCGCCCGCCGCGCTCGGCCCGCCCGGTGCCGCCGCCGGCCCCGGCTCCTCGCACTGGGGCTCGCCGCTGCGGCGGCGGGGCCGTGGGGGGCGATGAGTACGAGCGGCGGTACCGCGGCGCCTTCCCGCCGCAGCTGCGGGCCCGGCTGCGCGATGCCGCCCGCGGTATGTTCGTCTTCGTCTACGGCAGCTACATGCGGCTCGCCTTTCCGCGGGACGAGCTCGACCCCTCCACTGCTGCGGACGCGGCCCCGATTGCCACGACCCGTGAGTCGCCGGGGAGAGAGGGCAGGCGGGGCGGGGTGGGGGGGAACCGGGGCACGGCGGGGCCTGACGCTCGGCTCCTCTCTTCCAGCTCCAACCTCAACATCAACGACGTTCTGGGGAACGACTTGCTGACGCTGATCGGCGCGCTGGACACGCTGGCGGTGAGTCCCCGTTGGGGGGCTGGGGAGGAGTCCGGGGGCTGGCGGCGCCGCGGTGCTGCCAGGGTCGCTCCGCCCCGCTCCCGTCGCCGCGTTGCTGTGCGGGGAGGCTGCGGGGCGCCGCGTCGCCCCGTTAAATTCAGCCGGGAGGCTCCCGCGGGCGGCTGGAATGAGTGGGCCGGTGTTGTGAGCTCGGAGGCGCGTTAAGCATCCGGGAGGGGCTGCCGAGGAGCGGCTCTGCTCGCTGCGGCCTGCGGGGTGAGGCCGTCCGTGTCTGTAAGGCCGAAGCCGGGGGACGTGGGGCCTGGAGAGATGACAGACCCCCGGCGCGTCCGGGCCTCGCTTGGGCCGCTCTCTTGGGCGCCCCCGCAGCTCGCCGAGGGGTCGATTCCCAGCCCCGGGGGTCGCTGTCCCGCACAAAGCCTCATTAGAGAGGCTGGGGCACCACGGGGCTCAGTGCTGGGTGGTTGGGGTGAGGTGGGAGTGTGGCTGTGGGCGGTCGCCCCCACGCAGGCACTATGCTGGCACGGGCTTTGAAGGGAAGAGTTAAAGGGGAGTGGGCGTGTAGCACAGCGTCCATTTGCCCAGCCTTCTCTTGACAATGGGTCTTGCTAGGTTGACCTGCCCTGATGCCAAGTGACATAGGAACTGTCCCTTGCTCTGTGGTTGGACTTGCAGCCATGGTGGAGCTGGTATCACAGAATCCCAAGGTTGGAACAGACTTTTGAGATCATAGAGTCCAACTGTACCTGTCCTTTACTACACCATATCCCCGAGCACGTCATCTACCCATCTCTTAAATACATCCAGGGGCGGTGACTCAACCCCCTCCCTGGGCAGCCTGTGCCAGTGCCCATATCTTGAATCAGCTCCACGTTTAACAAAAAAAAACCCCAACAGTGGAGCTGAAGGAGAGGAGCACTTGGTAGAGGATGTTGGTGAAGGAAGATGGCAGCAGGAAGTTTCCAGCTGGAGGGAATTGCTCCACAGTTTTCTGAGGACCAGTGCTGGGCTTCATGTAGCAGAAAGCGCTGCTGTTTCCTGTGGAGTTGCTGATGGGAGTAGAGATCGGTCCTGAACATGAAGAGCAATGAGGTGATACTGTGAGGACCAATTAAAATTATAACTTCAGCAATATGAAGTAAAGGGTCTAATAGTTTGTAAGGGAGAGGTTATTAAATCATTCTTTTCTGGGGAGAAGCTGGTGCTGGGTGTGTTGCAGTCAACAGCTGGACCTCGAGCTAGCAGTGTTAGGCGTGCAGGGAAGGATAAGGGTGCTTGGAGATGTGCCACCAGACATGTCCAGAAAAGACAGAGGAAATGTTGGAGGTCTTCCCCAAGGCTCATATGAGATCTGTTTCAGGATACTGACATCCCTCTGGTGCTCAGGAGGGGCGAATTTAAATGGGGACACACATGGGTGGCTGAAAGGTGCAGCCAGGGCGGATTGATGGCTTTTTGGAGTGCCAGGGCTCGATGATGCTGTGCTGGATCCATGGGGCAGTTCTCTCCTGCAGAAGGCAAGGGTGCATGTGTGAGCTTTGGGATAGAAAACCCTTCCTATCACTGTGACGGAATGGTGGCTTGTTAGCTGAATGTGGTGGTGATGGAGGGAACTGAAAGCAGGAACTGAGGGAAACCTAAGTTTGAACTGAAACAGCAATTAGGGATGCATGCTACATGGCTGGTGGCATGTTGGCAAAACAGTTGCCTGTCTGTCCTCATTCAGCAGTGTCCTGGCCATACCTTTGGGGCATTGCATAGCTCTTTCTTTTTTCCCCTCAAACGGCTCCTTGAGTCTCATGTATTTTGACTCTTCTGTGTGGAGAAAGCCTGTTTTGCTCTTCATCTGCTCAGGTGGAGCACGTGGATGCTTCCCCTCAGGGCAATGGGCAGAGCAGGCTGGCTGGCATGGGTTGCTTTGGTGGCTGAAGAGCTAGTAGGCATGTTCCCTGTATGCCCAGCCTTACCCTGAACTTAGGAAGCAGGAACCTGTGATTTCCTTCCATTATCCTTCCTTGAAGCTGGGGCTGAATGTATGTATGTCTCTGGACACAGCAGAACTGGGCTGCTGAGGCATACGGATAAAAAAGGGCTCATGGGAACCCACAGGCATGGCCCCAAAGGGTGGGCTCTCCTGGTCAAAGCGTCAAACCAGATTCCTTGTTCTGCAAGTTGTTTTGCCTTTCAAGCTGAACTTACCTCTTAAACTGATAGTTTAAGCAGTTAAAACACTCAGTGTGCTGAATCTCAAAGAGTTTTTGGACTCCTGCTCCAAGAAATCACTCCCAAGGCTGATGTGTGTGAGTGCAGAGATAAGGCAAATGGATTTCTCTGGTGTAACGTGCTTTTAAAAATTGTGCTTTTCTGTGCCAGTTGGATGGGTAACTTTATGGAAAGTCAAGCAGGATCTTAAAGTACTCTGTTCTGGAGCTAGTTAATATGACGAGCTGGCCTAAAATGTGAACGCACCATTCTCTTCCCCACACCTCTTCTGAAGTGGCAGTCAGACAAAATGGCTTTATTTTTCTGTGAAAGGTGATGGGAAACTCCTCAGAATTCCAGAAAGCCGTGAAGCTGGTGATTGACACTTTCATTTGATAAAGACTCAACGGTCCAAGTTTTTGAGGCAAGGATCAGGTATGTCACTATAAGTTTCTCTCTGTAAAACAGTATCAGGGTGTGCCTATGTGGGAGAACCAGAGTAAAACCATCGATAAGGATGTCTCTGGGCTTTGCTCTGTAACTGTGCCTCAAGATTTTTTGACCTTTAATGAAAATATTCCATCCTTTCATAATTAAAATAACAAGTCGCAGGTGACTTGACACAGTGATGCCATGGTTGGTTTGGCTGTCTTTGGCCTGCAGGCTGCTACTTTCTTGTTGCCACTCTTGTAGCAGAGCCTCGGATCTGTGTGCAGCAAACAGCCCTGCTGACAGGTTTCCCCTGGTTTGCTTTTCTTCCATGGACCTTCTGCTTGCTTTGACTTTTGCTTTAGATGAAAACCAGCCTGTCTGTCTTGGAGATGAGTTTAAGATACTGTCTGGTTTTAAATGGTTTCATTTCCTGAGTGTGTTAATGGGTGCTTGTTCTACTGCTGCTTACCTCGGGTAGGCTTTCCCTTTTTTAAAGAATACCCAGTTTGTGTAACAACCTTGCTGCCCTTTGCAGGGGCAGGATCTTCACTCTAGGTCCTAAGGAGCTGCTGGGTTGGGCAAATTTTGGAGAACCAGATTTAGGGGTTACTGTGGCTGACAAGCAGCGTGGCTTCTAGACATTTCCACCTGTAAAGTGCACAAAGTAATTCTCCTGCTGAACGTGGTACTGGTCGGGGTTTCACTGAGGAGCTAGGTTCAGATGGCACTTACAGACTGAAGGTTCCTTTTCCCACAGGGTTTTGGGCAGCCTGCTTTCTGCCCACATCATAATTACAGACACCAAACAGCCTTTTGGTGACATGACCATCAAGGATTACGACAACGAACTGCTGCACATGGCTCACGACCTTGCAGTGAGACTGCTTCCAGCCTTTGAGAACACCAAAACTGGGATCCCATATCCTCGGGTAAGTGAGCACCCCAGCACCGTGGGGAGATCATCTAAAAGTAGTAATTGTGTCCCCCACCTTAGATTTGGCACCCTGCTTGTGCCTTTGTGTGTTAAACCTGCTGTATGTTACATGAAAGTGTTTGGGACAGGGAGACAGGACACGACTGTGAACTTATGGTGACGTGGGCAATACAGAAGTTGTTCCTCCTGTCCAGGGATTGTTTTCTTTAGGCTGTTGTTTCACTGGATGTCTTTTTCCGCATGGGTCAGTGGTCATTTGTTTCTGTACTGTTGGGCTGGAGCACGCCCTGCCCTGCACGGCTGTCCATGCAGCAGTGAACAATGCTGTCATTGGGAAGGGTAACAAGAAACACTCTGAAGGCAAGTAGCTGAGGAAAGGGACTTTACTGGTGACTTGGCACTAAGATAAAATGAAGCTCCTCTAAACCTGTCGTTTTGGGCTTGGAATTTGTTGTTTTCTTGACTGCTGCTCAGTGAGCACATGGGTACTGCAGTGTTCTCAAATACGTCCTCCTGTTCGAAGCAGGTGCAGCTCTCAAGGTGGAGGGTGTCAGTTCTGATGGAACATCTCTAAACTGTAAAACCAGTTACCCCTCACCTGACTACGTTTTGTTTCTGGGGACAGGCTGTAGATGCATGAACTTTCCCTTCCATTTGGAGGCTGGTAAAGCAGCTCAGGGTGGTGTAACTTCCCTTCAGCATTCTGTTCCATGGGGAAGCTGAGGAGCACTCGCTAAGGAAACTCTTGGTTTCAAGAGCTCTCAGTCAGGGGAAGCAGTACTTGCATCACCCTTGGAACAAAGTGGAAGGAGCAGCAAGTATGAGAGTAGCAAAATTAGGGTTGCCTGCCTCTCATGTGACGCTACGAAGTTGGAAGATGAATTTAAGAATTCTTGAGGAAAGCTTTTTGACCAAGCAGCGATGTGCTGTCTCTCTAACCACATACACATTGCATGCTACATGTGGCACAAACTAAGAACAAGGCTTCATAGTGAATCCCAGACCACAGGGTGAGGTGCAGCCTGCCTTCTCATAGCTAGCACTCTCTGCCTCCTCAAAGGTCAATCTGAAGGCGGGGGTACCTCCAGACAGCAATAATGAAACCTGTACTGTGGGAGCCGGTTCCTTGCTGGTGGAGTTTGGGATCCTCAGTAGGCTGCTTGGCGATTTCACCTTTGAATGGGTGGCCAGGAGAGCTGTTAAAGCCCTCTGGAGTCTCAGGAGCAACAACACCAGGCTGCTAGGTGAGATGCTCTGTTCACTGGCTCCATGTTTTAACCCCCTTTGGGCAACTGTAGCATAATGCCATCGTGCCACGGGTTTCTTTCACATATTGTAAACTGTGGCAGCCTGCTCCCCCTGTAGCTGTTAAGTCACGCTCCCCTTACGTGCTCGTGGTTTGTGTTGGCCAAATGGTGTGCTTTGTGATTTAATAAGGAAAATGGAGTGGCTGAATGACTTTCTGGGGCACAGGTTTTCAAGAAACCTTTTCATGAAACTAAGTTCTGGCACTTATACCCCTGTTAATACAGGTTAGATTGGCAGGTGACTGACAGTACCTAAACCAGCTCATGTACGTGCCAGCTCCTTGGATGAGCACACCACAGCGTTTTACCTGGATTACAATCTTTGATCATTCCTCAAGACCTTTGGAAGATGTAGTATTTCTAAGTTCTGGTTCTCAATTCTGTTTCTCTGATGTACCTGGCAAGTTAAAACATTATTTTTAAAAGTCTTTAAAAACCCCTCTGATCTTTGTCTGTTCTGGAAGGAAACGTTGTGAATATCCAAACTGGTCACTGGGTTGGAAAGCAGAGTGGATTGGGAGCAGGGTCGGATTCGTTCTGTGAATACCTCCTGAAGTCTTACATCCTCTTTGGAGAAAAAGAAGACTTGGAGATGTTCAACGACGCTTATCGGAACATTCAGAACCACTTAAGAAGAGGGTATGTTATTTCACAGGAGTATCGATTCCTTAACCAATGGTGTAAGAGATTGTGCAGTGCTTTGTGCTCTAGAAAATCAGTCTTCTCATTTTATTTTATTTTTTTCCCTTTAAAAGCAAAACCTTATTTCCATGGTAGTCACCCTGGAAATACATTTTAATGTTCCCTTTGCTCCTGAGTCAACTGATCTTTGTAAAGAGGCTAAACTGCTCACTCACTGTCCAAGTTAGCAACTGTTGGGCTGAAGGCTGTAGTGCTGGGAAGAGCAGAGTTCTGTAGTGAATCTTAGGCCTGCAGCAGTACTACAGTTTGACAATAAAAATCAATGCCGCTTCCCAAAGCTCCACATTTAATAGTATCCATGGTTTGTCTTTTATTGATTCTTGTGGCCTTAGGGCTATCTGTTAATTTACTACCTCTGTCTGAATTTGGGGAGGTCAATGACTTGGAGAAATATGTTATATTCTGCTTGTCTGTATTGTGCATGGGTGGGTTACTGGAACTGAAGGCTGGAACTGTCCCTTGTGAAGGTGTTGCTCGAGGCATTTACCCATACACACCTCAAGACCAAGCATTACCCAGGTAGTGACCAGGCAGGAGCTGTTCCTTTGGCAGAACCAAGCAGCGTATTCCATGATTTTATTTTATTTCTTTAAATCAGTCTCCTGACAGTTAATAACCATAAGTTGTTTTTTTTAAAAGCCTGTAACAGACTCTTTATTAAAATACAATTTTCATGTAACTAAAATAATTTAGTCAGTTTTTATAAGCCTTGCAGAAATATCAGGAGTGGAGGTTGGTTACAAAAAGATCCTGTATCAGACTTAAACTATTTAACAGCAGTGTATGAAATATATGAGATTTTTAGTAATTGGACATTTTGTAATTTGCCGAAAACCAAATTGCATCTTATTTTCTTCCATCAGTGAAGAGCTCTATGCCCTGAGCTTTCATTTCAGCAACAATTCTTTCCTTTCCCAAAACAGCCCTCTGCATCTTAATGAATATTTTACAGAATGAAATGTAAGTCAGATCTTAATATTTAACAGTGAGTCTCAAATTTTTACTATGAACTTGTTTATTTCTGTGTATGTTTACAGTACATTTCATCATGTGTAAATTATCTTCATTGAGTATTTTATATATAATGGGGAAAAAAGACACTTAAAATGTAAATAAGTGCCTCCTAGGGCTGGGAATCAAGCCTGATGTGGTCTTGCAGCCCTCACTCTTAGCTAGTAAGTAATACTGCTTATTCAGTGGTATTTTTGGCATCCTGGCTTGTATCAAAAATAGTGTGGCCAGTAGATCTGGGGAGGTGATTGTGCCCCTGTACTGGGCACTGGTGAGGCTGCACCTCGAGTGCTGGGTCCAGTTCTGGGCTCCTCACCATAAGAAGGACATGGAGGTCCTGGAGCGAGTCCAGAGAAGGGGAACCAGGCTGGGGAAGGGGCTGGAGGGCAAATCCTCTGAGGAGCAGCTGAGGGAGCTAGGGGTGTTGAGCCTGGAGAAGAGGAGGCTGAGGGGAGACCTTCTCCCCACCTCCACCGACCTGCCAGGAGGGTGCAGAGAGGTGGGCGATGGTCTCTTCAGCCAGGGGACAGGAGATGGGACAAGGGGGAATGGGCTCAAGCTGTGCCAGGGCAGGGGCAGAGCAGATGTGAGGGAAAAGTTCTTCCCTGAAGGAGTTGTGGGGCTGTGGAACAGGCTGCCCAGGGAGGGGCTGAGTCACCTTCCCTGGATGTGTTTAACAGATGGGTAGATGAGGTGCTCAGGGATATGGTTTAGCTTAGGACAGGAATGGTTGGACTTGATGATCTTAAAGGGCTTTCCCAGCCTGGTGATTCTGTGATAATAAAAACTGAAATAATAGATCAATTGCAAACCTAGAACACAGTCCGTTTTCAAGTTGCATCATAAATCTTATACTCATTTGATAAGATGCAGAGTGTTCCCCAAAAAGAAATGGGGGGGGGGGGGAGGAAGTTTCTATGTCCATACATGGTAAAGAATTTCTGAGAATTGTTTTGGAATTAGTGCGGAATCACTCTTAAAATACTTGGGAGAGACCTCTGAAAAATATGCAGCGAAGCAAGTTAGCTACTTGTGTATGTCCCTGCCACCAAAAAGTGTGTATTTAAAAATAAAGACAGTTGGCAGCATGGATGCTCCACGCACAGGCACATCCTTTTGCTGCTTTTTGTTTTGATGTACTCTTAGGCATTGATGGTATAGCTACAGCTGAAGGTGTACCAGTACCACACACAAATACATGCAGTCTGTGTACCTACAGTGGAGAGAGAAGTATTCCTCTTGTGGTTTATTTTGGTTAATCCAATGATGATGGAAGCAGGACAAAATTTTGAAAATGGGATGTGTGTGTGGTTTTTATTAGGCCAGCTTTCCCTTAAATGCCTGCCTTGTTTATTCACAGATGAACCTAACCAGCAAAGGAATGCTCTTTTCTTACCCCAAACCCTGCGAGGCTTATGCATGCCTCCAGTGATTTAGCTGGGACTAGTGGTACCTAGTTCTGTCTTCATGCTTTGGGATTACTGTGTGCCAGTTGATTGGATTAGGAGATAACTGGATTATCAGCACAATCAAGCTTCTATCCAGTCACAGTTGAAAATGAACCCTATTACAAGGCAATAGTAAAGGCACCTAATTACTACAGTAGACACACTCAAAACACTCTTAATTAGGCAGTTTGAGTTATCAGAACATCTTTGAAAACACACCAAGTTCTGATGGCTGTGGACTGAGATTCAGGTTTAACCACATGCAAACGATCATGTGCTTCTCCCAGTCTCAAGGCAGGCCTGTTTTCTTCCTGGAAGGAGGTTTTTGTTCCTTGCAGTGTTTGAAAACAATAGCTGCTTTTCACTCAGGAGTAGGTATCAGTCCTTCTCCCCTCACTTTTGTTTTAGTGGGGTTGTTGTTGCTTTTGATCTAACAAATTGTTTCACTTGATTTTTATTTTTTTTTAATTTATCTGTCAATAGAATGTTGGCCATACTGCTGGACTCTCTTGCTGCCATCTCCCAGCTTCTATTTAGGAAGGAATTATAAATTTTATCATTTTCAGCAGACCCGTGGTAGCAGCATGGTAGAACAGTCTTTCAGATCCTAGGGCTTAACTTTCATCTGGGATTATTCCAGCTAGGAATAAGAGGTCATGCAACAAGAAAGCAATTTTAACTGGTACCTACTATTATTTTTAGGCTACTGACTCAGCAACTGTCTAATATGTCAAGTTCAGACATGAGTTACCGGATCTTTAAGCAATTGGCTCACATCAGTACTTTATATGCTACCATGCAGTGTTGAACTTCTGCAGAGCTCAACGCAGTCTCCAGGTTGGTTTTGCAGCTTACTCAGAATGTTCCAGTACAAGTAAAATATAATCCATTAACTGTGGAGGAATGGCTCTGTGAGAACGGCCACATATTCCTCACTCTCTACCCCTGCGAACAAAACAGCCAGAATGAAACATCACTTTAAAGGAATGTGGAGCTAGCAGCAAAGCCAGATAATGGGTTAAGGAGTGTGGACTGTGAATAGAAGCTCCTAATTCTGAAACATTCCTCTGAGACAAGATAAGATATAGGCCTTGCACAGGTGTCTGCTCTATCGCCTTCACTGTTCTCACTTCCCTCCCCCCGTGGTTCCCAGCCATGCTTTGTTAAGCTTGCTAGAGAGTTTATAATCACGCTGCTCTGTAGAATAAAGTGAACTGACTGCTTTTAGCCATATTGGTGTGCGGTCTGATTCCCAGCACCCTTCTGCTCTTTCGAAGACCCTGGACCTAAAAGTTTCCCAAGATCCGGATTAGGACGTGGGGAACACTCGACAATTGGTGCCCGAACAGGGACCGGAAAGAAGGTTTCGGAGACGGTTGCTACAGAGGAGGCGCCACTGAGAATCGTAAGTGTTGCGGTAGCTGGTTGCGGGGTCGCTACCCACCCTCTGTGCCCACAGTGGAGTGGGGAGCTGTGGAGAAACCGCTCTTCAGTACCCTCTCTAAGAGAGGCGAGCAGGCATCTCCAATAGGGCTAGCTGCGGAGAAGCCAACTCTAGGTATTTTCTCAAAGAAAAGCGAGCTGGTGACTCCAATAGGGCTTTCAGACTTAATTAAATGGGCCAACAGGTCGGGACACCTGGAAGAAGTAGCGCTGATATTCAGTGTTGCTGAGTGGCGAGCGATAGGAGATCATATTTGGGATGTGGTGATTACTGGAGGAAAGGAAGAAAAACTACTGCGATTGTTGGGTGCGACCTGGCGTGTAGTATTTAACACCCTAAACGCCATGCAGGCAGAGAGGCAAGTAGCTGCTGCAGCTGTTCAAGCTCTGTCTGGCTCAGTGACACGATCTGCCACCCTGTTAGAAACTCCAGTACGCGGACTGGTTCACCTGGTTTGTTCAAGTGCTGCGGAGTTACAGGACTCAATTGAAAAACAGCAATCTAACACCTCGGGGGGTGAAGTGTCTGAGTCCTTTAATTCTACTCCGAAAACTAACTCTGCTTTAAAAACTAACGAGTCAACACAAACTCCAGCTTCTGCTGTTGAGAATACCCCCTCGAATCCAACTCCTAGTTGCCCTCCTTCCTTTGAAACTACTTGGCCAAATTCAGAAGGGGAGGAAGGAGAGACTGAAATGTGTAAACTTACTGGGTCATTGCAGAAATTGGAAATATCACGAAGAGAGGAACTACAGAAAAGCAATCAACATAAAAAAAAGGAGGAGGCAGCTGTTACACCATCATTGCCTTCTGCTCCTCTGGACCCGAGAGTTCGTAGCCCTCCCTCCCGTTGGACTGGAGTTATACAATATGCTCTCTAAGAGAGTAATTAAAAATGCTTTAAAATAGCTCTTTTTGTGGAGCGAAGAAAGGAATCTTATAACAAACGTAAATACAGCGTTTGATTTGCCTACTTGGGAGGCTATTGGAGTTTAACTCCTTGATGAACTCTCAGCTGGGGCGAAAGAAGCTAAGTCATTAATAACTCTCTGGAAATTAATTGAAAGGACTCTAACCGAAATGGAGGCGGTTTGCGTTGCTGCCGCTTCAGCCTTTGCAGCTTTAACTCCAGTTGCGAGTTCTACAGAACCGATTCAAAAGGGAAAACATCTACTACGGAGAATGTGTTTGTTGTTTCTGGGTGCTCTTTCACCTACCCCAGTTACTATGCTAAGTAATGATGCCATGTTATCAGAGCAAAGTGATAAATCTGTTGGAACTGACCGGGAAGGGGAGCAAGTAGTGCATGTAAATCTGCCACCACGGTCTGCAAACCCCCTCACTGTGATAGCTTTGGAAGGAAAAAATGTGGAAAAAAACATACAACCGACTGCCTTTACTATCTATTCACCTCTAACTTTTAGTGAGCCTAAAAGAGCCCATGACACAGTCGGAGATGTTAACCGCCATCTAAAAGTTCAGCTTGTCTTTGAAAAGCTGGAAAACATGAAAGCGGAGCAGGCAGCTGTGGCAACGGCATGCCCTGCTGTGAAAGGGTTTGCAGAATTGCCCACCCACCCACCAGGACACTACCGACACAAAGAATCGCTGACTAAGGCACAGGGCAGTGTTGCCCCATGGACAAGGAACCTATGCCCACGGACAAGAAACCTAAGGACAGGACACAGGACACCTACAGCCATGGACAATTATCAGCTTGGACAACCATCAGATCAGGGACACATTTTGTATCTACACCCACCGCTCCCACCCACACCGCCCGACAAACATCATCAGTACATCTCCTGATGCCCGACAGACTCTGCAGAGACTGCTCGTCGGAGCCTGGGCACGTAAGGTGGTGTCAGAGCAGGAAAAATGCCTAAATCAGGGTATTTTGATTCCTACACAATCGTGAAAATTACCAGGGAAAAGTTTATGTGGGGATGAGCGGGTGGTGGAGAAAGAACGTTGATAGTGGGCCGGTGGGAGGTGGACAGAACAGGGTCCTAGCACCCACGCGGGGCTCAGTCACAGTGACTACCGGGGTCACGCTGTGGGTCACAGCGGGGGGAGAACGGTGCTGGGCAGCAGTTGTGACCCGCGACAATGTGCCGCGCAGCCGAGTGACTTGACAGAGTTGCTGTAGAAGTGGGAGAACTGCCCCCTCACCCCACCCCACCCCTATGGACTGGATGTGACAATTTGCATCTTGCACTGTTGTTTGTCTGATGCATTGGTTTGCAGCGTATGTGCTATAGGTTCAGGGATGCATTTGTCCACTGAGAGCAAGGCTGGTTATTAAGCAAAAGGATTTTTGATAGCGACCATTGAAAGTGGGAAGCTTACTTAAAAAATTTAACCTGGAAAACAGATATCCCCGTTTCGGCTGATTAATGTCTGCTTACTCAAGGAAAAAATTGCCCACTTACAGGACTTAATACAGGTGCACCTGACTAAGGGTCATATCAAGCCTTCCATAAGTCTGTGGAACATGCCAAAATTTTTAAAAGATTGGGGTTTTCTTTTTCAAAAGGCATCACTGGGTGCGCTCCCACAAGGCATAAAAAATTCACCATCTGTGTGCCACGCTTATGTAGCCTGGGCGCTTGCTCCGGTATGAAAAACGCATCCTGATCTAATCCTTTATCATTACATGGATGAGATACTGATTGCGGGGAAAAAACTTGGACGTTGAAAGTTTGATTCATGAGTTAACAGTGCATTTGAAAAGCAAGGGGTTACAGATTACAGAAAATTCAAAATAAATCAGTGTGGAAATACTTGGACTGACAGATTGATAAAAGTACCATAACTCCTCAGAGGATTGAAATCAAAGCTGAGGTTAGCAAGTTAAATGATGTTCAAAAGTTGCTTGGAATTATTCACTGGATTAGATTATTTTGTGGTATTGTGCATCAGCATTTCATTACCCATATTTGCAGCCACACTGAGCTGACTGACTAACTCAAGGTCGAGCAGACAGGCTGGTAGCACTGGCCTGGGCTGCTCCCTCAGCAGACGCTTTGCACGAGCTCAGAAGTTGCATGCATTTTTGTTAACCAATCTGCTAAGGTACTTCAATGACAATGCCACTTGTTGGTTGCTGAGGCTAAAGGGATTGTACAGTTGTGCCTGGATTGTCAGCAGTTCACCAGTGGCCTTGCCCCTGGCATGAATCCTCCTGCAAAGCCATGGTAGAATGTATGAATCAAACTCTCAAGCGTTTGCTTCACAAACAAAAACGGGGAGAGAAGGGTATCTCTCCAGCTGATTGATTAAACAAAGCTCTTTATGTTTTGAACTATTTATGTCTGCCACAGAACAGTTTGGTACCTCCAATGGTGAAACATGCAGTAGGTTTAAAAGGAGGTTAAAAAAAGAAAAAAGGAAACAAGAGAAAAAAGTTAATGTCAGGTGCTTGTAAAAAATGAAGTTGCAGGTACTCACTTGGGGAAGGAGATCTGCCTGTGTCATTACAGATACGGGAACCAAGTGGGACCCAGCGAAGTGGATAAAGCCGTGGATCCAGAAGAAACCAAGCTTGCATGAACCAGGACGGGATCCTGATCACAGTAACCCAAGTCAAGTGTTCCAACTGCAGCCACAGTGGAGTATGAGTTTTGCTGTGGGACACTTTGAACCATCTAACAGTCTTTGAGATATGCATGTATTTGTGGTAAATGAAAAGTAGGGAAATAGTGATTTCTGCACAGCCTAAGATCACAGACTGTGTGAGGTTGATGTTATCTGCACCTCTGACACTCCTGATTGGCAAAGCAAACAAATGCAACAGCAAAGGTATCGAGGCACTTAGCTACAGATGTGGATTCTGTGAGACCTGCAGCAGCTGATCTGTGTTGCTGGCTCACAGACATGCTTGTGAAAATTTTGAAAGGCATGTGTTGCATGAATCTGGCTGACCGCTCTCAGTCAATTCATGCCAGCATTCAGAAATTAATAGATCAAACACAAAAGATACAACAAGAAAATGGATTGTTTGGATCAGACAATTGGTTTCATGAGTGGGAAATTTCAGGATGGATATTGTCAGTGGTCAAATTTGGATTATTGGATTTGGCAGTTACGGTACTTGTCTTACTCTTACTGCCATGCTTATTGAGCTTTCTGCAAAGGGCCCTTGCAGAGACCTCTAAAAGCAGTTTTTGTAATGCAGATACTAAAAGGAAAAAAAAATATTGTCAAGGAGGGACAGCAGGCCTGCTGGCAGCCTGGCTCTCCTCGCAGAGACACAGGCCCCGACAGTATCCTTGAATTCCCACGAGACAGGGAAATTACTCACGCTGAGAGGTATTTGGTAATCACATTTTCAAAACATAGCGACCTTGAAGGCAGGTGGACAGACTGCCTTAAACCAAGAAGGAGTTGTGAGAATGTATTTGGAAGTAAGTGAGTATGTCAAGAACCAGCCATAATAAGATGGCCAAAACAAAGCAGGTATGCAGATAACTTTTAGACATCAAAGGTAAACTAACAATGTTTAGCTATAAGATATGCTTATCGAAACTCATTATAATTACTAATTAATCGCTCTGGTGTGAACAGTGTGTGTAGCCAATTAGCAGTTTCTAGCTTGCCACATTTTATAGTATGGCTTTTCGTTTATAGGATGGCTTTTAAATACAGTTAAATAAGGACTTATGATTTTGTTAGTTATTTTTGCCGTGTATGTCACAGTGTTTCTCTTGCAGGATGGATAATGCTTTTTGCAAAAATCTGGCTGGTCCATAATCAAAAAGGGGGAATTGAGAGGAATGGGTTTCGTGGCCCATCCAGATTTATTGCTGACCCCCATATAATCAGGCCTGGGTAATTGCTCAGCCGAAGCAGAATGTATTGGTAACTCTTGTAAACATCACTGGTCAAAATACACTGTGTCTTTCTGTGGCTACTCCATCTTCCGCAGCAGACACAGGAACCTCAGGGGTTAACACTATGGGGCTCTGTGGTGATGGATGCTTGTATATATTTTAATTATACTTATAGCATTACTCGTAGAGGTCAGAATGTTAACGCTGTGCTTAGTATATATTGTAATGCTGCTGCTTGGTGTAGTTATACGAGTCCCAGTATTTCCCGATCATCAGCCATACCGCTCACTTTGCCTCCTGGCATCTTTTTGATATGTGGAGACCGAGCCTGGAGTGGAATTCCATCACGTTTGAACGGTGGCCCCTGCAGTCTTGGTTGTCTCACTTTGCTGACTCCTAACTTGGCCATGATACATGCGAAACAACGTAAATTAGGAGGACGAGTGCGTAGAAGCATTCACAAATTTGAGAAGGACTGTGACGACCAAGTAACATTTTGGGTACCCGCAGAAATAATAGCATCATCAATACTAGCCCCAGGAGTGGCCTCTGCTGCTGCTCTTAAAAAACTAATGAAATTGGGCTGTTGGCTGAGTAAGCAAACTAATGCTACATCCATTGCATTAAGTGGTTTGCTAACTGACGTGGATGGCATTAGACATGTTACTCTTCAAAATCGAGCTGCAATAGATTTCTTGCTCCTAGCTCATGGTCACGGTTGTGAAGATTGTGAGGGTATGTGC
Source organism: Porphyrio hochstetteri (assembly GCA_020800305.1). NCBI lineage: Eukaryota > Metazoa > Chordata > Aves > Gruiformes > Rallidae > Porphyrio > Porphyrio hochstetteri. The sequence continues at coordinate 16,895,968 of CM036916.1, forward strand.
TGCATGAATTTGTCAGACCATTCAGAATCGATCCATCACAGTATTGCAACATTGCGAAGCCAGCTGGCGAAACTGAGATATGAGGGTAGCTGGCTCGATGGATGGTTTAACAAATGGGGAATAATTGGGTGGGTTAGAGACATGTTAAAGGGTGCTTTAGTTATATTGATAGTTGTTTTGTTGATTTTAACTGTTATTCCTTGCATTATTCAGATCCTTAAGAGACTTCTGAGCAAAGCCTTGTCCTCAGCTGTTTTGCTTGCTCAAAAAGAAAAAGAGGGAAATGTGGAGGGATGGCTCTGTGAGAACGGCCACATATTCCTCACTCTCTACCCCTGTGAGCAAAACAGCCCGAATGGAACATCGCTCTAAAGGAATGTGGAGCTAGCAGCAAACCCAGGTAATGGGTTAAGGAGTGTGGACTGTGAAGCTCCCAATTCTGAAACATTCCTCTGAGACAAGGTAAGATAGAGGCCTTGCACAGGTGTCTGCTTTATTGGCTTCACTGTTCTCACTTCCCTCCCCCCGTGGTTCCCAGCCATGCTTTGTTAAGCTTGCTAGAGAGTTTATAATCACGCTGTTCTGTAGAATAAAGTGAACTGACTGCTTTTAGCCACATTGGTGTGCGGTCTGATTCCCAGCACCGTCCCGCTCTTTCGAAGCCCCTGGACCTAAAAGTTTCCCAAGATCTGGATTAGGACGCGGAGAACACTCGACAGAAGAGGATGAGGAAAGGGGGAGTGATTGGGACTGGCTGGTGAGTGGAGGTGATGGGGTGAGAAGACATGTCTGTGGCCAGACATGTGCAGAGCTTGTACCCTCCAATCCCTAGACATGCAAGCAGCGGTACATAGAACCAGTGGTTTATTAACAATAGAACTAAACTCTTTGTCTCCCCCTAGAAGGAGCATCCATCTTCAGGACTGGGGCAGCAGGTGCAGGTGGGGGACTCTCTGGCTTTGGCTGTGGGGTGGCCTAGGCCCCAGCAGAGCGGAGGCTGCTGCCAGCAAGGGCATTGCCACCCATAGGGAAGGACAAGCAGGGTGCTGGAGGCCTCCTGGGGTTTGACTGCTGAGTGCTGGCAGGAAGAAGAGGGTCAGAAGGCTGAGGATCTCACTTCCTACTCTCTGTACTGCTTTGGAAGGGTGTGAGTGGCTACAGGTGCAGAGGGGTGGGCTCTGTCAAGGAGGCTAGTGGTGCTTCAGCTCCTCACCAGCTGCCCCAGCGTGGGTCACTTCTGTCGGGGTGCAGTCATAAATCATAGAATGTCTCTCAGTCTCTCAGGCCCAGACTGCTTCAGTCTGGTCCTCCATGGACTCACAAGCCTCCCCCCACAACAACAAACCTGCTCCAGCATGGAGATCTCTCTCTCTCTGTCTCTATCTCTCTCCATGGGCTGCAAGTGCTGACAGCACTTGTTCCAATGTGGGAAACAGCATGGGGGCCTCTCCACAGGCTGCAGGTGGGGTCTGGGCCTTTTTCATGGGCTGCATGGGGACACCCGCTCCACCATGGGTTTCTCCAGGGGCTGCAGGGACATCATTGTCTCTGGCACCTGGGGCACCTCCCCCACCCCTTCACTGGCCTTGGTGCCTGAACAGTTTCTTACATTTTCTCTCTCCCTTCTCTGAGGGCAAAAAGTGGCTGCTTGCAGTTTTTTTCTCTCCTAAATGTGATTCCAGAGGCCCTGTGACTATTGCTGATGGCCCAGCCAATGACTCCGGCCTTGAGTCGGCTGGTGTTTGCTGACTCAGGCCTGCAGAAAGTTTCTGGCTGCTTCTTGCAGAAGCCACCCCTGCAGCCCCCTTGCCCCCCCCTCCCTTCTCCACCAGAACCCAGCCACATAAAACTACAACACTTGGCCAGGAACACTCTGAGCCCCAAGGTCATTGCAACTGCTAGTGGGCTCCCTGGGGAGGTTTCTGGGCAGGAACATCTTTCAGTCCTGGCCCCTTTGGTTTGGGAGTTACTGCTGTATGTTTAGCATTTTTGAAGGGGGACACCGGTAGAGCCATAAAATTAGCTCGGGGCTAAACTGACGTAAGACACTGTTAGGACCATACCCTTGGCTACCAAAGCACTAAGCTTCAGGGTTAGAGGGGCTACTTTTGGGCTACCTGGGAGGGTTTCAGGCCAGGACCATCTTTCAGTCCTTGCAGCTCTGGTTTGGGAGCTCTTCCTGGACATTTGGCATTTTTCAAGGTGTATGCTGGTAGTGCTAAGGCACTGTTAGGACTGTTCCCTTGGCTAGGAAAGCCCTGATCCCTGAGGTAAGTGGGGCTACTTGTGGGGTCCTCGGGAGATTTCAGGCCAGGAACGTCATGCAGTCCTCTTATCTCTGGTTTGGGAGCTATTGCTGGAAGTCTAGCAGTTTCAAGGTATGTGCTGGTACAGATGGAAAATTGCACTGTTAGGACCATTCCCTCAGAGACGAAAGGCCTGAGTCCCAGGGTTAGCAGAGCTTCTCATGGGCATTTGTGAAGGTGGATGCTGGTAGTGCCAGAAAATGACTGAGGGCACTGTTAGGACCATTCCCTCGGCTGGGGAAGCCATTAGCCCCAGTTGTAGTGAGGCTGCTCATGGGCTACCTGGGGAGATTTCGGGCCAGGAAGTGTGGGAAGTGGAGGAGCAGATATTGTCAGCCTACTGCTCCTGCCAAGGCCTTGGGGAAGATGTGAGACCTTAAGGAGCAAGCTGTGGGAGTAATGACCGCAGGAGTAGCAAACAGGACAGTTGATGAGAACCCATGGGAAAGTACAAAGAGGAGTTGTGGAAATCCCCAAGGGGACTGGGGTGTGTGCTTGTGTGTGTGTGTGTGTGTGTAACAGAGTATCTATATACACCTGGAGAGTGTAATGAAGTTGTTCCGGTACCCATCCTGCTCCGAGTCTATGTCTCAGTATCACAGAATCACAGAATTATAGGGGTTGGAAGGGACCTCAAGAGATCATTGAGCCAACCCCAAATATGCCACAAATGGCACCCAACATGGGGCCCAAATAAGACAACAAGATTAAGCACTGTACTGGAGGGTAGCTTGGCTGAATGAGGGGCTGCAAGGAAACCCAGGTGCACTATAACTGCTGGACTGCTTTATGGGAGGTAAGCAGCTGAGAATTTGATGGGGAATTCCATCACAATAGAGCAAAAGAATGTCATTGAAGTACTGAAACACATTCTGGATAAAGAGAGATGGGCCCTGGCTGAGGCTGATTTGAAAAGCGTGTTCATATGGGCTGGGGAGCACAAGTGAAAACCCACGCTGCCAAGAACCCAAAGCTGTGGGAGGAAATAGGAGTCCTACTCTGGGGCAAGAGCACCAGGAGTGATAAGGCTGCAGCCAGTCTTTTAGGGCCATGACGACCTCTTTATATGAAGTTTTAAAAGCGTTCTGTTGGCGAGTGGCGACGCTGACGCTGCCACCTACAGCACTGAGGGAGAGACAGGCGGGAAACTCCCTGATGGCCCTCTCGACTCGGTGCCTCCCAGTGATCCAGGCGCCGTGAACACCGAGGAAAAGCCGGACTTGTTTCCGCCTGACCCCCCAGATCGTCGGAGTGAAGTCTTCCAGAGAGCCCTGGAGGAGGGGAACGTGGAGATGTTGAATACATTGCCGGTGTCACTCAGCTGTCAGCATGGTCCCCGATGGCAGCCTTTGAACGATGAAGCCATGAAGGGGCTTTGGAAGCCCGAGACAAGTCACGGCCTGGCCGCCCCCTTTACAGTGTCTCTGTCAGGCGCTGCTGCCGTGCATTTCGCTACGCGCCGGGACTGGCAGCTCATCACTCGCGTGTTGTTAAGGCCGATGCGATACACGGTCTTCAGCGCTGGGTGGCGGGAGTAGGCCTCCGTGCGGGCCCGACAAGCCGGGGCAGCCGCAAGGCACCCCGCGGAGGCGGGCTGGCGCGGCAGCACTCGTGGGAGAAGGTGCACTCAGCGCCAGTCAGGCAGGCACACCGGTAGAAGGACTTCTGCAGGTCCAAATATCGCGATAAAGGCGATCCGCGAGATGCCAGAAGTAGGGCCTAAGCAGGCGCGGGGCCGGTGGCTCCTCGCTGCCGGGACGCGGGACTCATCCCGGGGCCAGAGCGGTTCGTGCTCCTCCCGCCATCCGCTCCGTGGGGCGGGATGTGCGCAGCCGGTGAAGCTTGGAACGAATGTACAACAGGGGCCGCTGATGGGCAGCAAACTCCCGCCCTGACGTGGAAAACGAATAGTCCTGTCTGGGTGGATCAGTGGCCTTTGTCACAGGAGAATCACAGAATCACAAGGTTAGACAAGACTTTTAAGATCATCAAGTCCAACCATTCCTGGCCAGGCCAGGGTTAACCTCCCCAATCAGCCAACACAGGTGAGCTGAGTCAGCCCAGGTGAGCTGAGTTAGCCCGAGCTGTTTTCCACACCAGGTGACACCAGTCGCCCATAAAAGCAGCTGTTTGGGGAAGGGTAGGGGTTGGTTGTTTGCCTCAAGGGCAGTTGGAGTGTGTCTGGGACGTCGGGTTGGTCCTTTCTCACCATCAGGCAGCCCTCTGTAATTGTCAGGTCAGTAAGGTACTCTGTGTTAGCACTGGGTGTAAGTGTAACTGGCCCTGATTGTTCTGTATTCACTTCTATATTCTGTATTCACCTATATATTTGGCAGTAAACTGTCCTTATCCCAACCCACGGAGGCTCTGCCTGTCTCTGGGAGTGAGTGAGTGGCTTGGTGGGCATTTGGCCTCTAGCCAGGGCCAAACCACCACAGTCCGTTTTGGTGCCCAAAGTGGGGATTGAAGGGTGGGGATAACAGTAAGATCTGACTTAGTTGTGTTAAAAAGCTGTGATAAAATGTTTATCACGTTAGTCAAAGAGGTGATGGTAACAATGCTGTTTTGTCTGTTTGCATGGCTCTGGTTTGTGAACCTGTTGTTAATCCTGTTGTACTGCGCAGTACTAATTTATGACAAGATATTATCTGTGTTTGTCATCCTTGGAGAGTATCTCTATGTGGCATTTTTGTCACTTCTGACTTCATTTAATAAGGTTACTTAATTCATGGGGAAGATGGGGGGGAAGCTTCCTCGTCCCCTTTTTCCTTCTGACTTGTTACAACAGCCTTTGAGAACTTTGATTTTCCCTGGGATGTTCAGACTAGCATGTATCTGTTGCTCACTCTCCTGAATGTTCTTCAAGTTTTAAGTATTACAAGAAATTGGTTTAAGAATATTGGCAGGAGATTTCAGGGGTGGCATGGTTCATGGGGTAGTACAAGCAACTGTCTAGACAAGAAAATCTGCAGCTACCCAAACCTCAAAAACTGAGGCTGTGACTGAGCCAGAAAGAACCCCTACACCAATGACTGTAGTTACTCAGACATCAGAGAGTGCAGCTCCTCCAACTCTGACAAGCACTGCAGCTACTCAAAGCTCAGAGGCTGACTACATAGTCGAGTCAGGAAACCAAGCAGTACCAGCGTCGGTCGCCCCTATACAGCAGAAGAAATACACAAAGAAATCAGTCCGCATTGTGAGAGATGATGATGATGAACCAGGATCATCACAAGAACCTAAAGAAGAGGCAATACCAGAGGTTGTAACTCCGTCCCTGTCTCTGAGTGAGCAAAGAGACATGAGAAAAGATTTCAGTTGCCTCCAAGGGGAGTGCATTATGACTTGGCTACTCCAATGGTGGGATAACAGAGCCAGCAGCCTGGGATTAGAAGGAGGGGGTTAAAGTCCCTGTAGTGCGCATGAGAAACCTGTTGGGGAAAACAGACTGGGTGTTCCTGCTTCAGGCAAAGGCAAACCCATCCGTGGGTACCAGCCGGTACCTGAGGCAAGCAGGTCAAGAGCACACGGGGCTGCCTGCGCAGAGCCTCCTCTGCCAGCTGCGCCGGGCCGGGGGGATGATGCTGGGGAGCAGCCGGGGATCTGAAGATGGGACCGAGCAGCGGGATGTGCAGGGGGCTCCAGTGGGTCAACAGCACGTGGGGCTGCCTCCACAGAGCCTCTCGCACAAGCTGGGCTAGGCGGGGTGGATGGCCTGTCCCTGGGGGTCTTCAAGGCCAGGTTGGATGGGGCCCTGGGCAACCTTGTGTAGATGCAGGCCTGAGGTTGGTGGCCCTGCCTGTGGCAGGGGTGTTGGAGTTCTATGATCCTTGGGGTCCCTTCCAACCCAGACCAGTCTATGATTCTGTGATGTCTCACCCCTTTCCCCACACTGACCCTTGCCCCCTCATTGATGTGGTCCTCACTTACCATCTCCACGTCCTGTGCAGTGTTTTCCCTCCTGTTATCCACTTCCATGTCATCCTCGGCTTCTCCCCCCTTATCCACTTCCATCTCCTCCACATCTTCCCCCCCCCTTATCCACTTCCACGTGCTCGGTGGCTTCTCCCTCCTCCTCGACGCCCATCATCTCTTCCTTCCTCCCCTCCAGCCTGGGGTCCACTTCCACTGGTGGTCATGATGGTGGCCTCGTTGTCCCCTGGTTTAGGAAACGTATGGATTTGGGGATGTCGTGGAGAATGGCCTTGCTGTCCTCCAACCCAGAAGGCAGCACATGGGTCGTAACTGCTGGGACCCTCTCTGTTGGGGGAAGCAAAGAGGGTTGATGGGGTGAGCCATTCGCAGGTAGAGGGTGGTGGCAGCCTGGGGGTATCTGGAGGGGCCGTAGCACTGGGAGGAGCGGGAGCATGCTGCTGTACCTGCCATGGCGGTTGGAGAGTTTGGGGTTTGTTTGGGGCACAGGGTGTCCTAGGGGCTCCATCCCCATGGTGACCATTCTGCCAGCACCTGCTTCAGCCATTCCTGCCAGGCTTTGGGTCATCATCCCACAAACAGGTCCCATTGCAAGCATTTCCCACCCTGACGATGAGTTCCTGGCCTGAATGATGCTTTCCCATCCCCACCGTAGTTTCCCACGCCCACGACACTCTCCATCCCAGCGATGATTTCTCAGCCCTGTGATGCTTTCCTATCCCCAGGGTCTCCAATCCCCAGTTTCCCATGCCAAGCAGAGTTTTGCTGATTGTTTTTGAATTCCGTCTCCGAAGGGAAAGGATGGGCCCAGCACCTACAGCCCTACGATGCCGACACGTGTGTGCAGCCCCCTCCCTCCCGTGTGCTGGGGATGGATTGAGGGGGGAAATCGGGTCCTTTTGCGTTGTCTTTGTTAGCTGTCTCTCTGCCCCCGGGGGTACAAATGTGTCTCCAAGCTGTGGTGAAATGGGTGCTGGAGCCAGTGCTGTGCGGCCGTGCTGGGGAGCTGTCACCCAGCGGCTGCAACTCGCTCTGCACTGTTTCTTTTGTGCTCTGGGCCCAGAGATGGTGCTGTCTGTGTGACGCATGGTAATAACTCACTTGGAGTGAGCAAAAGCGGGGCAACTGGCTACTCCCCAGCAGAATGCTGAACCACTGGGCTGTCTTACTGGGACAAGAGGATGTGGAATTAAAAACCACAACAGTAACACAGAGGTGGGCAGGGTGACAGTACCCCACGACATGGGCTTGGGAACCCGACCGTGGGGCTGCTAATAAAACCGGCAGGCACACATGTGAGTCTCCTTGTGTTCATCTGTGGCACATTTTGGAGCACCATCGGTGCCTCGCAGTGCTGCTGAGGGCTGTGCAGTAGGCTGGGGGTCAGAGAAGCCAGAGAAAAAGAGGAAACTTAATGGGAAAAGACATAGGAAAGGAAATAATGGGGAATAGTGTGGAGGAATGGCTCTGTGAGAATGGCCACATATTCCTCACTCTCTACCCCTGTGAGCAAAACAGCCAGAATGGAACATCGCTCTAAAGGAATGTGGAGCTAGCAGCAAAGCCAGATAATGGGTTAAGGAGTGTGGACTGTGAATAGAAGCTCCTAATTCTGAAACATTCCTCTGAGACAAGATAAGATATAGGCCTTGCACAGGTGTCCGCTCTATCGCCTTCACTGTTCTCACTTCCCTCCCCCCGTGGTTCCCAGCCATGCTTTGTTAAGCTTGCTAGAGAGTTTATAATCACGCTGCTCTGTAGAATAAAGGAACTGACTGCTTTTAGCCACATTGGTGTGCGGTCTGATTCCCAGCACCGTCCCGCTCTTTCGAAGCCCCTGGACCTAAAAGTTTCCCAAGATCTGGATTAGGACGTGGGGAACACTTGACAAGTAACTTTATACTGGTCAGAACTGGTAGTTCATTTTTACAAAAAATATTTTTCAGAAATCTGAAATCTCTGATAAACCAGTAAATAGTAACTATGTAACTGAAACATTGATACCCACTGACTGGAAAGAAGGGAAGAGCTTCCTGAAGCTCTTCCAGGAATTGCATCCAAGGCCTTCAGCTCTTAAGATGTGCTATATCTACAACACGTGCTTAGAGCAATGGATATTTTTGGACTTGTCAATGTATTAATAGTCATGTTAAAACAAACTTGGAGAGATTTTGGTGAAGATTTCAAGTAGCAGCAGCTTAATTATGCTCTCAACAAAGTCAACATACTATCTCACTAGATTAGAGTGTGTTTAATGCTTTTAAAGTTGAAGTCTGCAAATATACTGGGGTGACTAATTGCTTGGCTGACTGGATAAAGTATATGGGGCTGCAGTTTGAACTTTTAAAGGAAATCTGTATCTTTCTTAATTGCATCAATTACTAGAACATGCTCCAATCCATGTATACTACCACTTCGGGGTACTCCAACTTAAAAAACCTACAGACACGCTAATTTTAAACTCCCATGTGTAGTTTTAAGTGTGATCCAATCTCTTTCTCAAATAGTGAGTCTTCATTAACTTGGATTCACTAATTTCAGATCCCAGGCAAGCTGCAAGTGATGAGGAGATGCAGATCATAGAATCACAGGGGTTGGAAGGCCCCTCCAGAGCTCCTGGGGTCCAACCCCCTGCCAAAGCAGCTCCCCAGCTCATATTGCACAGGGCGGCGTCCAGACGGGGCTGGAATCTCTCCAGAGATGGAGACTCCACACCCCCCTGGGCAGCCTGTCCCAGGGCTCCCTCACCCTCCCTGGGGAAAAGTTCTTCCTCTGCTCTAACTTGCAGCCATTGCCCCTTGTCCTGTCTCCACAGACACTGAAAAGGGGCTGGCCATTTCCCCCTGCAGCCCATCCTTAAGCTATTGATAAACATCTCCATCTCTGGAGAGATTCCAGCCCCGTCTGGATGCCGCCCTGTGCAATATGAGCTGGGGAGCTGCTTTGGCAGGGGGTTGGACCCCATGAGCTCTGGAGGGCCCTTCCAACCCCTGTGATTCCATGATTCTATGATTCAGGTGATCAAACAGCATTACCTTGAAATGAATGATTTGGCATTCTCACCCTTTAATGATGCAAGATTTTGACTCAAAACTGATTGAAGGTTATGTCTAGATGGTGAAAAAGTGAATGAGTTTGATTTTGATTCCCCCTGGTGAAGCTTCCTGTGTTTATCTACACAAAAAGCAGTAAACGGCCTCTGATTTTTAGTAATTTTGGAATAAAATCTGAGGTTTTGAACAGCTTTCAGTGCCTTGGCAGGGTTTTCCATCCTCAAATTTACACTTAGTTATTTCATAACTATTCAGAAGCAATTCTACCAGTGTAGGCTTCAATTTTAGTGGCCTGTAACACCCCCAAACCACTCTGCTTCTGGTACAGGAAAGAATATGTAATGTGACATTAGGGAAGCAAACCAGTAAATGGCACTTTAAAGCAAACAACTTTATTCATAAAGAGAAGCAATTATACAAATCTGCAACTAGCAGTTGCAATGTATGATGGTATTTAAAAAGCAGACAGTTCTTGGGTGGTGGAGGGGAGATACAAAAATATAAATGTATTTTAAAACTGCCTATTGTTTTTCCAGTTAGACTGAACAGTTCCCATCCTGCTAATGTAAACGTGCTTTTGAGCAACTGAAAGTACACTTGAAAAACCAATATGCAGGGGCAAGAGGAATTCTGAATGGAGTGGTGAAAACTCTAGAATTACCTAGTGAAAAGAATTGTTACCTTGCTATCCTTACAGATTACCATGGCACCTTGGATTCCAGGTCTGTAGTTATAAATTATATATTCTATATCTGTACAATAGAATTAACAACATTGTTTAGTATCATGGTTAGAAGAGCTCTCTTTTCTTTGTTCATAATCACATGCAATTAGTGACATAAGGATGTGGAAAGCTGCCAGACTTGAAGTAACAAACTAAGGCTGATTTCTTCCATAATTTCCCAACTAGCATTTTTCCCAGGCTGCAGGAACCTGCCAATAGCATTCAAAAGCACTGTCAGCACATTATGGAATGAAGCCTGGTACCACTTAGTATCCAAGAGAGGATGGAGTGATTGAAGACAAAGCCTGAGAGATTAGAGTGCCAGTGTAGTCAGAAAGGACAGGTATTCCCAGATGTCTGCACAGGAATGTTGCAAGGTTCTCTGGGTGTCTTTGATGGAAAGCATTTCAGGAGTTGGTTTGCCATTGACAATTTCTTGCTGTGGTGGTTTAGGCCTGGCTGGAGGCCAGGCACCCACCAAAGTCGGCCTATCACCCCCCTTTTCAGTTGGACAGGGGAGAAAATATCTATTGAGAGGCTGAGGAGTCTAGATAAGGACAGGGAGAGATTGTCCTGTAATCAGTGTCATGGGTAAAATAGACTGAACACAGAGTGAAGGAAAGAAACTCTCTGATTGATGGCCCTGCCCTGCACCCCCAGTGACACCAGAGCTGGGTGATGAGAAGTGTGACCAGATCTTAAAGCACCTTCCCCCCTGCCTCCCTTCTCAGTAGATTTTATTCATGATTTTGGTCCCTTCTTCCACCCCATTGTGGCATGGGGGAGGCAGGGACTGGGGGAATGGGGGTTTCAGTCAGTTCCTCACGAGTTGCTTTCCTTCTTGGCTGGGGGGTCATTCCTCACCCCCTTCCCCTGCTGCACTGTGGGGTCCCACCCATGGCAGACAGTCCTTCATGAATTTCTCCAACGTGAGTCCTTTCCCACAGTGCTTCAGCTCTTCCCCAGCTGCCCCAGCGTGGGTCACTGCTATGGGTGCAGTCAGAAATCACAGAATGTCTCTCAGTCCCAGACTGCTCCAGCCTGGTCCTCCATGGAGTCACCAGCCTCCCCCCAGAAAACCTACTCCAGCAGGGATCTCTCCCTTCCTCGTCTCTGTCTCTGTCCATGGGCTGCAAGTGCTGGCAGGGACTTGTTCCAATGCAGGTCACAGCATCTCCTGTCTGTCTCCTCCTGCTCCAGCGTGGGGTCTCTCCAGGGACTGCAGGTGGGGTCTCACCTTTTCAATGGGGGGACACCTGCTCCACCATGGGTTTCTCCAGGGGCTGCAGGGGCATCTTTCTCTCCAGCACCTGAGGCACCTCCGCTCCCCCCTCCCCAGCCTTGGTGCCTGCACATCTCCTCACACCTTCTCACTCCCTTCTCTGGGGGCACAAACCAGCTGCTTGTGGTTTTTTTTCTCCTAAACATGATTTCCAGAGGCGCTGTGACCATCGCTGATGGGCTCGGCCTTGGTCAGCAACAACTCTGGCCTGGAGCCGGCTGGTGTTTGCTCTGTGGGGCCTGCAGAGAGCTGCTGGCTGCTGCTTGCAGCATCCACCCCTGCAGCCCCCCTTCTCCACCAGAACCCAGCCACGCAAAACTACAGGCTTGTTTTCTATTGGAGCCTCAGCAAGACTGATAACATAAAATAGTGAGTTTTGTGTGCAGATGGAAAGGAACTTGCTTCATACTAGACGTTCAGTTTTTAGGAGTATGGTGTGGGTAGAAGATGATCATGCATTGCTGGTTTAGTCTCAGACATTTGGTCAGCTCCTTTTGTTTGAGCCTCCCCACATTCTTCAGGAGGTGAGTGGGAATACTCTACTGTATGTGAAAAACCTTAAATGACTCCTGTGAGTCCTCTTACAATGAGCCTCAGATGTTATTGTTTTCTAAGAAAAGAATTTTAACTTTATGTTTAGGTTGGATGGACATGGAGAGCTAAAAAAGCCTGGTGAGGTACACAGCATGGCTGAAATCTGCTAATGAAAGAACTGTGGTTTGAACCATGACCTGCAAGCTGCAGAACAGTGAGTAAAGGTAAGAGTAACAGATTATGGCTCCAGATTAATAGTGCATTCTATTCTGTGCCTCTAGCTTTCTAACAGCGCTTATGAAGTCAGGAGGATGAAATTTCTTCCACTTAGTGGTATTTCTCATCTGATACAAGTAATAGTCATGGATGCACATCAGAGTACGAGAGCCAGGGTACGCCTTTCCTTACCAGGCACGTGCCTTGCTGTGTTTGTGAGAGGGATGTCCAGTTCTGTTCACTCAGAGTTTCTCCCCTTCAGTAAGGACAATACATTTTCTCAAGAATTTTGAATTTAAACCTGGAAAGGCCTAGTTCTAGTTTTTGAATGGGTTACTTTTGCCCTCATATGCACTGTACAGTCGACTGTGTGTGCTTTCAACCTCTCTTCTACTGGGCAAGAAGTCAAACAGTGACTCTATTAGCCAAATAGATCTGTTTTGTTTGTGTGTTCTTGGGAAGATTTCTGGATGCTGCATGCCAGGTCAGTAACTTCCTCCTCCTTTGTCATACGTATTTTCAAATTGTTATACCTATTCTCAAATTATGTTTAAAAAAAAAAGCAGTTTCTGCCAACTGTGTTAAAAGTCTGCTGTCCCCAGTGCTGCATGAAGCCAAGTCAGTGGGTAGGTCCATTTGTAAGTTTGAAACACTGCTCTTACTCTGGTCTCAGCTCCTCTTGTGCCACATCACTCTTGTGAATTGGCCTGCTCTATTGTTCTGATGTCACCTGCGGTAGAATCTGAAAGGTGCTACTGGGGTAAAAAAGCCCCCCTTTGAGTCTCACCTCAAGCCTGGGCGGAGGATGCAGACAGTTCTTGCTGCTGGATGCCTCAAGGGCCGCTTGCCATCTAGCGGCGTAAAGCCATTAGTGGCAAAAGTGGTTCCTGTTAAAAACAGTTCAGATTAGTTGATTCTCTTTTCCCACCTCCACGGGCTTTGCAGCTGTTTGTTTCCGCTTTGAGGTGACAACCAAACTGTCCAACAAAATGTCACTAGTTGTGACTTTGCTGTTGCCCATGGCAGATGCCTGACTGTTGCCTCAGTCAGTACGCCCACTTCTCCTGTTTTACTTCTTGAAGTTCCCTGCTCTTGTCATGAAAATATATGTGTCTGTACATAACTATATATAGAGAGGATAATCTGAATCCTTATGAGACTGTTGGTAGATGCTGCATGCTTTGTGCTGGACTGCATTTTTTTTTTCCCCCCTGTGCAGCACAGCTGGTAATTTGTGATGGGTCTTAATTCCCCCAGTTCAGCCACCCCTAGTGACAGCACAAAGCCATAACTTTCTAGAAGATATTTTGATTTCTGCTATCACCCTTACTGCCACTGAGAAAAACCCGAAGCCTGAATTAGGACAATATTTTTAATTGCCTTTTCCATTTGAGAATTGGAAAACTGCCTAAGGAAGAGGGGAGGTTGCAATGGTTCCTCCTCTCTAGCCAGAACATCCTTCTATAACCCAAAATCTCTGAGATCTCTTCCTGTCCCTACAACTACCTAACACAGATTAGTTTCTCCTCCCTGTCCATATCTCCCCATATTTACAATCAGGTAATATTTGTTTTTAACAAAGTTAGGTCTTCCCAATACTAGTATTGCACTTGAAAGATTTCAGAGGGTGATGTACCCCTCTGCTGCGTACACCTACATGGCACTTGCCGATCACTTAAAGTGTTATCAGGAACAATGACTGAAAACCTTTGACCATGTAAAGAATAAGGTGCAGTGCCTCAGAGGAGAAGGGGGTTTCATGCAGAAGACAGAATTGCTGGTCAGACTGCTGTTTTTTGTGACCTGGAGGAATGTTGTTGGCTCTCTAGCTTCTTTTCAGATCCTGATTTCAAGCTTGCTGTTCGTGTTCTGTCATTCAGAAGCTGAAACCAAGCAGGGCTCAGATGCTTCTCCCCCAGCTGAAAACTTTAACAGCTGCTGTTTGACATGGAAAGCTGTGCTCAGCTGTAGTATTAACAAGAAAAGTCTGACTTCTGAGCTGGAAGCACCAGGCTGTGGAAGGGAATATCCTGTAACATAAAAAGGTACAGTCTCTTTATGCAATAACCTGACCTAGTCTGTAAGCGATGCATCTCAAGTATTCTCAGGAAGAGTTCAGGTCTGTGTTACTAAATTAAACTTGTTACCATTAATTAGCATCTTTGGAGGTTGGTTGATTCGGTTTTTTACCCCAGCATGCGGTGACAAGACTTGCAGCAAGGCCGCTCGGCCCCGGGTTGGGCTGTCAGGGAAGGGCGGGTGCGACTGTCCCGTTCAGAAGGGAACCGGCGGGCTCCGCGCGGAGGAGAACAGCCGGTCCCAGGAGGCTCCCCCAGACACCGGCGAGCGGCTCGGGCTGTTTCACCGAGCGGCAGCTTTAGCACCTGAGCCCCCGCGGAGCCCAGTTACTGTGGCAGTTGGCCACTTGAGTCAGAAGCGGCACCGAAGCGGCCCCCCCGCCCCGGGCGTCAGGCAGCGCCTCCCGAAGAGCCCGCACGCCGCTCCACTCCCAGCCGCGCCGGGCGCCGCCCCAGCTGACGGCATCGCGGCGCGACAGGGGCGGCGCCATTTCCCGCCGGCGGGGGGCTGATGGCCTCGCAGGACGCGCTACGCCAGGCCACCCGGCTGGCCTCCTCCAGCGCCTTGCTGCAGGTGCGGGGCCGCGCCGGGCCGCCTCCCCCGTTCTCCTCCTCCTCCTCCTCCTTCTTGGCGGCGCCTGGCGGGAGCCGCTTCAGCCCCGCTCGGCCCGCAGGTGTTTCCCGTGCGGCTTCCTCCACAGGTGCTGTTCCGGGTGGTCACCTTCGGGCTGAATGCGTTCACTCTGCGGTACCTCTCCAGAGAGCTGATCGGCGTGGTCAGCGTGAGGTGAGGGGGCAGCTGGGGCCCGGCACGGCGGGGCCTCCCTGAGGCGCGGGTGTTCGGCGCGGGGCCTGCGGGGCGTGTGGCTGGTAGCGCTCGCTGCGGAGGGCTTTACCCTGTTCCCTAGTAGAGTATCTTCGAGTTTGGGTTTCTTCCCTGAAGCAGAGGTGCCGCCGGCCTGTTTTCACCCTAAGCATCGCCTTGCTGAGGAGTGGCTGGACACAACGGTGTGTCATGTGTACCAACAGTGAGGTTCGTGCCTGCGTGTTCGGCTTACAGCACGCTTAAAGTACCTTTGTCGCTTGAATAATCACATGCAATTACTTTCCCTCGTTTGTTAGGAGATGGTGATACCTTATTTCGTATCACACATCACTGTGCTTTCTGTACGCGCCCCCTAGGTTTGTCAGGCAGTCCCGTGTAACAACCGGCGGTGGTGCTGCTGCACGAAGGGTTTCAAAAGTGGCATGGAAAGAAATCATTTTCTCTCCTCTTCCTCCCTCTCCTTAGGCTAACTCTGCTGTATTCGACTGTTGTCTTCCTAGCCCGGGAGGCGTTTCGCAGAGCTTGTTTGAGTGGCAGCACAAAGCGAAACTGGACCAAAACAATTAATCTGCTGTGGCTGACGTAAGATACCTTGAAAAATTCACTACTTGAGAATTTATTTCTAATTCTTATCTGAGAACTCACAAAATGCGATCAAGAATTTATTTATCGAGGTAACTGTGTCAGGATTGAGCATTTAGTAGTCTCAGTCATGTTTTGGGATTGACGTGGGAAGCTGCCCAAGTCTGCTGCTTTAGCACTTCGGACTTGATTTCCTTGGAGAATGTGGGGAAGTGCATTGTCAAAGGTTTTATCAGGAGCTATTTGTTTTGTTCCTTATCCTGGAGTTTTATTTATGTTGTAGCCATTAAGGGACACCCCTCTTGCACAAATAGTCCTTTAGTTTTATTTCTTCCTCTGCCTGCTCAGCTTTCCCTTTTTTTTCCCCCCTATTACTTGATATGCATTTGTGAAGCTGCTGTAGATATTTATTCCTCCCCTCAACTAACTCCTTTTGAAGTCATGAACCCTGATGTAGTTTAATGGCATGGCAGTGTAAGTGGTTGTGTTGGATAGGAGGGATGTGAAAGGGTGAAAGAAAGGGTTGGAATTAAACAACAGGGAGTAAGTAGCACAGCTTCTTTCAACTGCAGCGTTATTTATAGTATAAAGTGGATAGCTTAAAGTCTATGTGACTGCAACCCTTCTGGTTCCTGGACACACTCCTCTGCTCCTTCTCCTGTCAGACCTAGCAGAGTTGCAGTCATCTGGGTTGGCAGGTAAGTTTACCTGTCTGATACGGTGGAAAAATACTTCTGTGCAACAAACCAGGGGCACCTCTTGTTCTGCTGGGGCACCCTGCTGGCTTTCCCTGGACCTGCACAGTTGTTAATTAGATCTGGCCCAGCAATGGGGCATTGTGTGTGGTCATCTGCAGCAAGAAGACAGATCACCCTTTTCAGGGATAGATTAAATGCTACTATTTTAAATGTAATAGACCTTTCATTACTGTTATATAATTAGCTTTGTGCTGTTTGATGGCATTTCAAGTGGGTATGAAATGATAGAGTTAACAATGACTGTGCACCTTTTTTTTTTTTACGTTTTGCCCTGTAGAGAAGCATAATTTAAAATGAAGATTAACTTTCTTGAGGGATCTGAGATACACCTTAGGACCTTGATGTCAGATACCGTAGGGATCTGATAATGAGGGAGTCACATAGGTCCTGCTGAAATGATATAAAGCTTCCTGCCCTCTGCTAGAAACTTTGTGTTCCTGAGGCAGTGTCAACAGAAGGTAACACACAGCTGCACGCATGTGCCTAGCTTGGCTTTTTAGCTGCAGTCACTAATCAGAGGGGCTCTTAGCTGCAGTAGAGTGTTGTGAACTGGCATACCTGAAGTGCAGGCATGCATTTTCTTCTGCTCACTCTGCTGTTGCTCTCTGGAGAACCAGCAATTTCTGGAAGAGTGAGACTAGCAGTTGGGAGTGGTGGTGGCATCTTTATCTGCTGCAGCAAGATCCAACAAAGCTTGTCTGCCAAACATCTGGTTTGCAGAGTTCTGCAGGTCACAATGGGATCAGAATTGTTCTGTCCTAGGGAACAAGAAATACAGATAGTTTCCCTTACCTTAGGTTCTTGAGTAGGAAATAGACAAGTCAGGAAAATGTCTTCTGTGTCTTGCAAAAGAATGCCTTAAAAATCTTCACTACATTAAAAAGAAGTATTATTGATATTGTCACAACAGAAATTAATTCCTCAGGGTATTTTTTATCATTATGGCAATATGTGAAATCTTAATTAATTTTCTTAGGGAATTTTTTTTTTCTGCTTGAGTAACATTTCTATTGATTGTTCTTGTGTTGACGTTTTAGAGTCCCGCTTGGTGTGTTTTGGTCTATTTTCTTGGGCTTAATCTGGCTGCACTTGCTTGAAGTACCTGATCCTTCTGTGGTTCCTCATTATCAGGCTGGTGTGGTGGCATTTGGTCTGTCTGCAGTTATTGAACTTCTGGGAGAACCATTCTGGGTTTTAGCACAAGCTCATTTGTTTGTGAGACTTAAGGTTAGTAATGTCCACGAGGTGGATACGTGTTGGGGGGAATTATCTTTCATGATGGAAAAGAAGAGATTACTGAAGGAGACCTTTGAATGTTCAAGCATTGAAAAACCCCTGTGTGTAGAGTTTAGTACTGTATGGCATAGCTGTAACACAGATGCAAATCTGTACCTGTTAAATACTTAATACTTCTTATGAGTAAATACTTAATTACGAGTTTTAATTGGAGGGAGAGGGAAACAGCTTCCACAGTTTTTGCTTTCAGTTGATTGAGCAATTGAGAACATTATCTCAAGCAAAAATTTCTCTCTCATGTAGCATAAAGAGGACTGGGAAGGTGCAGTGGAGGAACTGTGAAATGCAGGAATAGAAAAATGGCAGAGAAATTACAAGCAGCAAAAAGAATCTCTGTGCTAAAGTCACACTGACTTTGAAAGTCATATATTCCTGCAGAAATTCTGTGTGTGAACCTAATGTGTTTTAAGTTTGTGCATGTGGATAAGCTGGCAGAAAGTAAACTGTCTGTCTTTTCTCTTTCTTATAGGTAGTTGCTGAAAGCCTTTCAGTAGTGTCAAAATGCGTTTTGACTGTCATTTTAGTAGTCCTTTATCCTCAGTGGGGCCTCTACATTTTTTCCTTGGCTCAGGTAAGATTCCTGTGTTTGTTGTTCCTACAAATTCTTGATTCATCTGAATTTGTATTTGCCTTTGACATGTAGCCTGCTACATAACTTTGGGGAGGTGAGAGAAAATGTTCGTGGTGGGTTTAAGATTTAGCACTTGTTAATGTTTTTCTGATAGTAGTTACTCACTTGGCACTTTGATCTCAAGCAGTTTAATGAAGGTACAAGAAAATCCCTTCTGTCTGTAAAGGCATGTGTTGCTAATAAGGTTGTGTTGGTCTGTATCAGCTTTGTTGACTCTTTTCCTTAATGAGTTAGACATTCCAACACTTGAAGACCCTGTTCACCACCTGGCTTCAGAATTGTTAGACTTGTAGAAGACTCTAATCCCATGTAACTTTATCAGCCTGTACCCCAACCTCTGTCACCTCATCAGGTGCTAATCATGTCACATGCACTTGGCTTAAAACTTTTTCTTTACTACAAGGAAGAATGGATATATTGGCACCTGAAAATCAGGGTTGTGGCTTGTGTGCTGTCAGTTCACCTCGAAACAAGAATGTCATCCACCTCAGATGTGGACATTGGCTTGGTTTTTTGTTCAGTTTTTGCAGTGGCTGTAGCATGTAGCTTAGAACTTGTCAAAGCAAGATGTAGACAATAGCTGCTCTGTTGACTTGATTTTTGACTGAGTGAATTATTGCTTTATAATTGGATTCTAAACAACTGTTCTCAAATCCTGACTAGAACATGTAAGTTAGCAAAGGGCTGTGCAACCTGCAGATTAAACAACCTCCCAAAAAACCAGCAGCATTCGTAAGAGGTGTTCAAGTCTTTGCATAGTTTAGTATTTGATAGGAATAAGAACTGCTCATTATACTTTCTTCTCACTGAATTTGGAAGTCTAGCATGTAATTCTGCAATTCTAGGTTTATTTTATACCACTGGTGATTTTTCTTCTCTGCTTCCTTATCTCTCCAGCTTTTATACGTTAGTGTTCTGGTAATGTGCTACGTGTTTTACTTTGTGATGTTTCTGGGGTCACCTGAAGCAACGAAGAAGTCCTTTCCCATTGCTAGAATGAAAGCTCTGTTGCCTAACTGGGTGGAAGATGAGGTAGGTTGCACAGTTCAGTTCTTGATTTTAAGGTTTTCTGGAGAGCGCTGTGAAACTAGAAGATGGAACGTTGCCATGTGTGGGGAATGGCCAGCGATTGCTGGAGCTGAGGCAGGAAAGAAACTTGAACCACTTTACCATGGATTGTGGAACTTGGACCTTTCCAGAATATGAACATGGTGCTACACAGCACCCTATAGGTACTCAAATATCTCTGGGGGGCTCTCAACAGAAAATGGGGCAAGGAAGAAATGAAAAGAGGAAGAAGTGAGGAAGAATACATTTTGCAGATTGTAGATTTGCAGATAGAAAAGATAACGTGGCCCTTGGGTTGCAGGACTTGTGGGGACAGTTTGAAGAGCAGTAACCAATTTATATGTACAGTTAAGGTGAAGGCTATATTGCCATGCTAAACAGCATGTTTTGTTTTCTTTTATCCCTGGTTTTTAACTTTGAACAATGTTTTCTGTAAGAAGCTTGTTTGGGTACTTGTCTGCAACAATAGCCATTTTCAGCAAGGGAAAAAGGCTTTGATTTTTTCCCCTTGAATTTAGCAATGTTATAGATTAGTTGTTAGTAGCTGTGATACTGTTTTTTCCTCATCGTTGCAGTTAGAGCTAGCCTAGAGTAGTATTGCACTGGCTTTGTATTCCCCATTTCTACTTCACTGTTTCAGTCACATTGATTACATTTCAGGACTTCTTTTTTGCAGACCTTTGTTAACTGGAAGGAAGCAAGGTTGACTTGGAGTTTCTTCAAACAGTCATTCTTGAAACAGATTTTGACAGAAGGTGAGGCTTGGTGCACAGCTGTGATGGAGAGTCACAGAATCACAAGGTTGGAAAAGACCTTTAAGATCATCAGTCTAACCATTCCTGTCCCATGCTGAACCATATCCCTAAGTACCTCATCTACCCTTTTTTAAGCACATCCAGGGAAGGTGACTCAGCCCCCTCCCTGGGCAGCCTCTTCCAGACCCCACCAGCTCTTTCAGGGAAGAACTTTTCCCTCACATCTGCTCTGCCCCTGCCCTGGCACAGCTTGAGCCCATTGCCCCTTGTCCCATCTCCTGTCCCCTGGCTGAAGAGACCATCGCCCACCTCTCTGCACCCTCCTGGCAGGTCAGTGGAGGGGTGATAAAGTCTCCCCTCAGCCTCCTCTTCTCCAGGCTGAACACCCCCAGCTCCCTCAGCCGCTCCTCAGAGGATTTGCCCTCCAACCCCTTCCCCAGCCTGGTTGCCCTTCTCTGGACTCGCTCCAGGGCCTCAATGCCCTTCTTGTGGTGAGGAGCCCAGAACTGGACCCAGCACTCGAGGTGCAGCCTCACCAGTGCCCAGTACAGGGGCACAATCCCCTCCCCAGACCTGCTGGCCACACTGTTTTTGATACAAGCCAGGGTGCTTGAGAAGGGCCAGTGAGTGCTGTTTACAGAATGACTTCAAGCTTGAGAAAGCTGACGGGCAGTGTGGGCATGCAACTTCCAGAGGCTGCTGCCAGCAGATGTTACCAACCTGAATGAAGTGTTTGAGGGTATTCTGTATCCCTGTTCGACTGTCTCTTGAATACTTAGAAGTGCCTGAACAGGTTTTGGGCAAGATTTAAAGACCTAAGTTCTTTGTTTTGAACTTACAGGTGAACGATACGTGATGACTTTCTTGAACGTGTTAAACTTTGGAGATCAGGGTAAGTGTGATGGTTTGGTGGGATGGTGACACAAGTTTTCTTAGGCACTGCTCTTTGGATGGTTCTGAAAATGGCTTCAGGTATTTGAAGAAAACTGGAAAATCTGAGATTTCAAAGCCTTTGTGAATTTGAGATACATTTCAGAGAATGATTGATACCGAAAGAATTTAAGGTCCTGGATATTAGCAGCTTTCCAATTGGATATGTGATCCCATGTATCTTTTTTCTTCTTTTTTTAAACTTCATTAGTATCCAGTGCATTATAGTTGTGTGTCTGCAGTTTTTTGTAGTCTTCCTTTCGAATCTGTTAGCTGTGACAGCAAGAACATCCTTGTTTATAGCCCTGC
The DNA here is from genome assembly GCA_020800305.1 of Porphyrio hochstetteri. NCBI lineage: Eukaryota > Metazoa > Chordata > Aves > Gruiformes > Rallidae > Porphyrio > Porphyrio hochstetteri. The sequence goes on from CM036916.1 coordinate 16,917,249, forward strand.
ATCTCAAAACTGAATTACATTCTGTGAAAGAATTCACTGTGGTTCAAGTAATGTATGGCAGTAGCTGTTCAGATGACTGAGTTGGCAGCACCTTGGCTCTTTATGGCTCAGGGAAGGAAAATAGCCTGTAATTGTTGGCCCACTGTTAGAAGTTTCTTGGCTAGCTTCAATTACTTTTAATTGCTGGGACAGTAGTATGTTCCTCCGTAAATGCTGAGTATATGTCCCACCAATAACTGCATCCACTTCTGATCCTCCTCCCCTGTGAACAATTAAGCTGCCTCTTACTTGAAAGGTCTTTAAAAGAGCAATGAGTACAAAAATGCCTGTACTCTCACAGTGTTGAGGAACATTGGTTCCAGGTCCTGTGAAATCAGCCAGAACTGTGTTTTGTTATTTCACTGTGAACACTTAAGGCACTTCCCCATATGCCTGACTTCATAGGCTGTCAGTGACTGTGCTCTGTGTGGCTGTACCCACGTGCATGTAGGTGTCAGGTTTGGAGCAGAGGCTTGCTGTGGATGGAAGTGCTGTAGTGAAAGTCAAAACAAAAAACCCCTCATGCCAAACACAGATCTTTCTCTTCTGTATCAGTACACCCTCACATTGCTGTGCTCACTCAGTGGAATTTGTCGGGATCTTTCAACTTCCTCTACACAAGGATTTGACATGTGGTTTTGTGCTGTTACTAGCTGTGCATCTCTGTAGTCGAGCCTGTTGTCCTGGCTGTGCCACCCTTGAGCAAGCCTTGTCATCTTGAACTGTGATTGCTGTGATGTGGGGAATTTTTAGGGAACACTGCTGAAGTGTTGCACTAAATTCCACTTCTTTTCTCTTTGTTCAGTGAAAATGTTAAATTAGAATTTGTGCCATTGTTAAAGATTTGGAAGTTAGATCTGTATATAAAAAATACAGGTTGCTCCTATGTTTGTTTCTTTTATTTTTTTTAAAGGTGTATATGATATCGTGAATAATCTGGGCTCACTGGTGGCCAGGTTTATCTTTTTGCCTATTGAGGAGAGTTTTTATGTCTTTTTTGCTAAAGTGTTGGAAAGAGGGAAGAATGTAAAGGACCAGAAGCAGGTATGTTTATTTTGGATGCATTACGTGTCAGGTGCTTGATTATTTTATTTTTGTTTTGTTACAGATTAGTTGCATCACAGAAGTGACAGACAGAAATGTGTGTTTAAATTTGAGCCTAAAGACTCTTAAAATTGAAAAGTTGAAGTGGGAAAAAAAAGTAAAATTCTAATGAAGTAGAAATTCAGACACTCAGTGGCATAATGCTGCCTTGGTTTGTAACTAAAGCTTACAGCATATGCTCCAGAGTGCTGCAAACCCTCGTATACGTTGTCAGGTGTATGTAGGCATCTATTTCAATCATGAAACCATGGTGTTTCTATCAAATAAAGGCTGTCTGAAAATATTTAACTTACTTTGAAGATGTAAGTACCTGGTGAGTATTAACAGTACTGTTTCCAAAGGGTGCAGTTTGAGGAAGAAAATAATTGTATTTTTCTTGAGTTTTTAAACTGTGTGTGGTGTATCTGTGGCTAAACAAACAAGAGCTGTGTTCCACAGAGCAATGCTAATACATGCTCTAGGTAAGAGATTCTAGATCAGTCATTAAGGCCAGCTTGGGCTTTTGTCTGATACTGTGACAACTTTTTGTGTGCAGTTAAACAAATCCCATCCTTTTGGTCATCAGTGTGCTAAGCAAGGTGTAGGTATATGTGTAGTTCATATGTAATGTACCTGATACATGTAACTGGCAAAATGGTTATGAGATTTTACTCTGTGTAGTAACATTACATCACAGTACAAGAATGCTTCTTGAAAGGAGGTAGCAGATCTGACAAGATGTTTGTTGTGGGGTGGCAAATCCAGTGGTCCCGTGGAGCAGTAAAAACCTGACCCTCCTGCTGGCTCAGACTGTGGCCTTGGGCAGGTGCTGTGCTCTTCTTTGCCATTTACCAACTGTTCCACAGGTGCAGGTGCTGTTTGCATGTGTCATTGAGCAAATGTGTTCATGGCTGATACTCATGTGGAATCTGTAATGAGTAAAACACAGCATGGAATAATGAGGAGGTAAAAATTGCTGGAAGTTAAGACCATGTGTGGATAATTCAGTAACAAAGGATAAGTTCCACACCTTTTTATGCTTTGCAAACTGATTTTTGTCTGCCAAGTAGTTTTTCTGCATGAAAATAATGATTATATTAATTCTCTTTCATGTAACTGACTACTTTTATTTTGCAGGATGATGTTTCTATGGCTGCAAATGTATTGGAATTGCTGTTGAAACTTGTGCTTCTGATTGGCCTTACCATCACGGTGTTTGGCTATGCCTATTCCCAGCTGGCACTGGATATTTATGGAGGCTCAATGCTCAGTTCTGGAACAGGTAAAGATTTACAGAGCTGGCAAAGAAGCCACTTTAAAAAAAGGGGGGACCCCCCCCCCCCCCCCCAAAACCCTGCAGTTCTTAGGAATTCTTGTGTAAATTAGCAGAACTTTCTGTAATTTGTAGAAATCTGTGACTTAGCTTGCCTGAATCCAGAACTCCTTGTGCCTTTGTAACAGACATGGTGATGAAGCTCTGAATTGGGGATTTCTGAAGTTAGGTATAGATTATCTCTCAGTTTTGAATATATTGAACAGCCTTCCTGGTTTCCTTACTGTTGTGTTCAAAACACACATTTTATTGCTTTTAGTACCTCAGAGTGACTATTGGATTAATTTCAACAAATTTCTGTACGATAGAAGATTTGGGTTATGATAAATATATTTAATTAGGAAATCCCTCTGAATAAAATACCTCTTTCTATGGATATCTTTTCTCTTACTGTAACAGCTCTTTTGCCTGAGTGGTTTGGGGTTTGCTTTTGGTTTTATTTTGCCTTGTTTATTTGTATTTTTGTCAGCGTTTCCAGAGAGGAAACTTGTTTGAATGACCTTCTGTTTCCAGTATTAGTGATAACACCACAACTCTTACCTCTTGCTATCAGTGAGTGTAAAAACCATGTGGTTTTATAAAATAAGAAATGTTCTATTTATTGTTCTGGTGTGCTTTTTAGGTCCAGTTCTCCTCCGATGTTACTCTTTGTATGTCCTATTTCTTGCTATCAACGGAGTAACAGAATGTTTTACGTTTGCTTTGATGTGCAAAGAAGAGGTAGACAGGTAGGAAACAGCATCCCCAAAATATGCTGTCATGAATCTGTGTGAGGTTGGCTTGGAGTTCTGTGTGTGAACAGAGCAGTGGTTCCAATGTGGATATGTGCTGGGCAATGCTTTTTTCCCAAGAGCACGTTTCTTCTTGCAGTGACTTTAAAAACAATGTTCCTTGTCTCCAGAGCCAAGTGCAACAGATTGGCAAACAAACATGAGCTACTTTTGTTTTTTACATACTTGTATTTGTTGACAAACATTGATGTAATAAAGTTATTTGTAATTACCTTGTAAAGAGATTGGTGCACTTGAAATTGGCATAAAAATATCCTGCCCTGCTGAAAACCGACTTTTTATTCAGATGTAGAAGCTTCAGCCAGTGTTTAAAAGCTTGGGTAAAAAGGTCAGGAATGAAGAAGTAAAAAGATTGTTAGATTAGCTTTTCTACATCACTAACTGGAAAAGTAATTTAAATTTCAAGTCTAGGTCTTGGTCTGTGCTTGAAGCTGTCCTTTGCAAGACAGGCTATCAGTGTGCTCATTGCACTTTTGCAAGTTTTTCATGCAGTTACTGTGTATCGGGTACATTTCTGAATGATCCCCATTGCAGGTCTGAACTTGGTTATCCTAGCTGGCTTCCTGAGGTCCCTTCCAACCTGGATTTGATCTGTGATCATCTGTAGTTACTGACTTTGAAGCTCAGTTGCCTTCCCATTGCTACCATCAAGCAAGGGCTGCTCTCAGCCCTTTGAAGTGTGAATTTGTTTTCAAAGCCACTGCTTGGAGCAGAAACCAAATAAAGCATCATCTTGTTCAGCACTGTTTTTCTTTAATACCTAAAAATAAACCAGAAAAAAATCCACAAGTTTTTACGTTAACAATCATTGTTGCTAACTTGGACTTTCTGAAATGAGTATACAGCTGATTAGTGAAATTGAATTTCCTTCACATCACATAGTTCTTGGCTTAATTTGTTCATTGTTAATAAAATTAATTGAAGGAATTAAACTGAACATCTCAGCTCTCAAATTTATCTCCTGCGTTTAGGAGATTGTAAGAGAAGTTCTGTTCTTAAATTTCTTGAAAAGAAATTGTATTTCTCCAAAGATAAAGCTAGTGTACACTCTTAAATTGTTACTTTTTCCCCCTAGGTATAATTTTGTTATGCTGGCCTTGTCCTTCACCTTTATGTGCTTCTCTTATTTCTTGACCCGCTGGCATGGCAGCGTGGGCTTCATCCTTGCCAACTGCTTTAACATGGGGATTCGAATCGCTCACAGCATCCACTACATCTCTGATTACTTCAGGGAAAGCACTTACAGACCTCTGTCAGGCTTGCTTCCCTCACCGGTTTTGGCGCTCGTTTATATCCTAAGTGGAGTGATGACTGGTTTCTCAGAGGTAAGCATCTTTCTCAGACTTGGCTTTCACTGTGGAAGTTCATGTCAAATGACTTTTGTGTCCCATGAGTAGAGAAATGCCATTAGCAAGAAAGGTTTGTGAGAGTAGGCTGGAAGACTTGGATGTTGCAGGCAAGGTATAGTATTAAGAAATGTTATCTTTGATACAAACTTATCTCTGGCACCTCTAGAAGGTGTATCTGGCAAGTAAAATAAAGTGTAACACATTTCACCTGTCTGTTGGTAAATCTGTGTCCTTCTTATTAATACTGGAAAATTTGCAGTAGCACAAAGAAACTGATAAAAAATTCTGTAATAAAAAGGTGTAAGAGGAAAACCAAAACAAGAGGAGAAACAAAAATTGCCAAGAGTGTGTTTGTTGCATTTGTTCAGACTGCTGGATGGTAATGGCACAGGCAGAGTTTGTAGCATTTCCATGTACCAGAATTTTGCAGATTGAGAATCCTTTCTGCTTTAGCACAGAGAGCTTTATATTGTGAAACAGAAGATTCCAGTGGGGTTTTGTGAGAAAACAGCCTGATGTGTCCCTGCAATGTAGCAGACTTGCATGATCACACCAGCAGAATTTTCCTAGTATCTCATATTGATGTATTTTTGCATGCCAGTTAATATCAGCTTCCAGATTTACCACATCTATTGAATGCTTGTTTTTTGCTGACAGAACTTTCCTAAGAAAGCAAGTGCCACTAAGGATGATTTATTGTGCGTGTGGTGAAACCGCACTCAGCTTGGCCTGCTGAAGAGAGGTGTTGGACTGTGTATATTTATGGAGACAGTAAATCCACTTTGTGCTGACTGTTCTCCTGCAATTGCTTGTTCCCTTTGTTGTAGGTGTTCTGCTGCTGCGACAAGGGCTGGATGGCAAAGCTGATTCACATCAGTGTGGGGGCTCTGTGCTTTGCAGCGACCATCGGTACTGTGCTCTGCACAGAGACCAAGCTGATCCACTTTGTGAGGAGCCAGTTCCTCTCCCGGTATATGAAGAAAGGAACATGAAATGCTTGTGTGCAGAACAGTACATGCTTGCAGTAAAGGGCTGGATCTTCTGCATAAGATTTGTATGGAAAAAGGTTTCCACATGTGTTTCTCAGAAGCATTGGTACTGGAGTGGCAGTGCACAAGGTAGCCAGCTAAGTATTTTGTCTTTCAGATTGCTCAGTGCAGTGAAAGAGTGCTGAGTCATTTTCTCTTTGTGCATCACTCTTTTCTAAGCTCTTTTTCAAACAGTCTCTGGTGCTGAATGAAGATTTGAGATAAACCCTGCTGATGGATCTCATGGAGAGAGCTCCCATGCTTACCAGTGAGGAGTTGATGTATGAAGCCATCACGCAGCTTCTGTCTTAAGATGTAATTAAGAATGCCCTTATTTGACAGGGTGGGCTGCTTAACTGGTTAGAAAATATGTGGCAAACCCCCAACAAAGCTCACAAAACAAAACTGCAGAAAACACCAGAGGGAGGACCAGTGGCAGTGTCACTGTTCCTGAAGTAGAAGTAATGTGGTGCAGAGATGGAGGTGTCGGTGCTGTGAAGCGCTGAACAGAAGTCCTGACGTTTACAAGTGAATTAATGGAATACACAGCATGTGTCTGTGCTAACTGTATAAGATTATTTTGTTCAGCACGTCATTCATTGATGAGGGCACTGATTAACTTGTCAAAAATACTCCAAAGCCTTAGCTAAAAGAAAACAAGGGGTTTTGAGCCGTGTTTTACATAAGGTGTTAAGTACAGTTACGTTGAGGCTGAAATTCCAGCAGTTTAATCATAAAACCTTCTCACTTTCACTCCATTGTGTCTATTTCAGATTTTCAATGCCAGCACAAACGAATTTGTCTCAATAAAAATTATTTTGTCTGTGAAAATGAATGTTAAATAAGACTTCTTTCAAGGATTTCTGCAGACTGAAACTTTGATTATGGTCAAAGATGCTTCACTCTGGTACAGCCAGTTTTCCTCATGTCTTGTTACTTTGTACTTCAGTCTTAACCTTTGTATTGAATTTTTTTTTTAATTGTTGAAAATTTGGACATTCAGAAGTTGTCAAAGGAGATACAAGGCTGCTGGTTTAGGTTTACTGATGGTGTATTTTACTGCTGGTCTGTGATCTGAATTGGCCATTTCCAGTTTGTAATGATGAGTGTTCCTTTTGCACTGTTTGGATGGACCAAAAAACATCAAGTGATGAAAAGCATGTGCTCAGGCAAGGTGCAGTTGAAAGCTTTTAGTTTAATTATGTTGCAAGTCCACAGAGCATCAGACGGCTTTAAAAGAAAAAGCTTCCCTGTAATGGCATTGTGGAGTTGGTGATCTTGGAGGTCTTTTCCAACCTTGATGATTTTGTGGTTCATCCTGGGTAACCACTGGAGTCCTTTCTGGTGTCAGTGTCTGCAGTTTGATACTGTTAGAAGCAGTTCCTGAACTCTGGTATTTTTCACTTGGAGAATATTGCCAGAGATACTTAGTGACTGAAAAATTCACAGAGAAGCCAAAAAGTAACAGTGGAAGAGAAAGGTGTGCTTCCTCAGCTAATGGTAGTGTCTCCATTGCCTGGCTGGCCATTGATGGAGGCTTGTTGATTCTTCCAAAGTCCTTAGGAAATCTGTAAAAATAAAACACACTCTTAAGATATTCTCTCAAGTGGATCTGGGAGTTCTTGGTGTTTAAATTTTTCCTCTTCTGAGTCGTCTTGCAGCTTTTTCTTGTTTCTGTCAGGTATAGAGTTTCTGAAGAAGTACAGCTCCATGTATTGTGGAGGGTTGGAATTTCTTTATATAACTGATGATGGCAACAGTTTATTTTCTTTACTTGTTTGTAATTAAAAAAACCCCACCAAAATGACACAGTTGAATTTAGAGACTTTTTAGGGGATGGTTTTGTTTTTCTGCCTGACTTTGGGACCTTACTGTGGCAATATCTTAATTAGTAGAGTGAATTTTCAAACCTCTTTGGAATGAGAAGCTTTGCATAGCCCTGTGCTCGGAGTGCTCCAGGAGTGGCAAGGAGCTGGAAGACTTCTGGTGGCAGCTGTACAGCCATAGCAGTGGGATGGTGGGAGATCTCACTGTTCAGACAGTGAGCTGTCCAGTCTCATAACAGAACTGCTGTGTTTGCTGGTAAAGAGAAGTGAAATTTTTAAAGTGATTTTGATTTCATACTGGAAAGGCTTATAAATCTCATGTCTGAGCAAGTGAAAATGCGGCTTCATATGAATCTGGAAGACATTTAAAGTAGCTTAATCATTGCTCATTTGCAAATTAAGGATACATTCCTCTCTTAAACTTGATCTGTAAGCCAGCTCAGTGATAGTTGACTGGGTTTTGTGTTGGTTTTGTTTCTTAAATCTATTTTTTGTGGCAGGAAATGACAAGGAGGGACAGGAAGTATAGACCTATGAAACTGTCTCCTGGTTTCTTATTTATCTGTGAGATCCTTAACATGAAAGCTGTTAATTGCTTTATAAAGAAGCAAACTCTCTCAAACTCAGGGACAAAGTTGAGATTGAACTTGACCAAATTTCCCTTTTGTTTCCCCTTCTGTCAGTGTCAAAGGCACACTGGGATGCTTGGCTGTAACTGTTTTGCAGTGTTGTTCTGAAAGCCTTTAGTTCAAGTCAAAGGATTAAACTGTTCTCTTTGGCAAAGTTAAGATTTTACGTGTAGTGATGTGACTAGGCTTGGGGTTTTTTAATAGTTGGATGAATGACATTCAAATAGCTGGAAGATACAATGGTTATATAATAGGATAACACTGAATAAAATTTATTTGCCTCATGTTTTGGTTTTGTCTTCCAGTCCAGGCTTACTGGGGTGTTATTTACATGTTTGGTACAGTTGATGCTTAAATTTGGTTGTTTTCTAGGCTTCTTTATGTATAAATTCATTTATAAACCTAGAAAATTACACACCATTTCCTAATAAACACATTGAGAAAATTTCCTGTAGCATCATTGTAAGAAATGGCATCTTTTTTCTTTGCTGTTTTCAAAATGTATGTTTGTGTGGATTGGAATGAGCAGGGATCTCTGATTGCCTTTCTCCAATGTGCTGCTCTGAGAAAAGCCATAGCAGTGGCTAGGAGTAAACTTGGTGTTTACTGAAATTTGTCAACTGAATCATGCTGCAACTGGCAATACCGGTGCTAGGTACTAGCCAGCTGAACTGTTTGTTCTTTCCTAGTCCTGTAAATACTCCCTTGGTGTGAAGAGGTGGGGGAAGGGGTGCTAGGGGTTTTTTTAATTGGAAAATAGTAGATAATCTGCTTCACCAGACATGCAGAGTGACAGAGGCAAGCTTGAATGTTCACCACAGTTTAGCACCTATAAGAGGTGTTGACTTGTTTGTTGGTAGGAAGGATTGACTGAGTGCTAATTTGCCAGTCCTAATTTGCTGGCATCTGGATAGTCCTTAAATATGATACTTTTGTGGAATTCATATTTCTTGGTCTTTGAACATCATACCTTTTTATGATTTAATTACTCCTTATTTTAAGGACTGCACTGAAGAGAGAGGATCCAAGGCATTTTGACCCTATCATTGCATCAGGAGTTCTGCTGAGATGGAATGATTTTGTGTGGCAGAAAATACATATTTCATTTGCATTTTGACAGCACTATGTAAATGCAGTTAATTCTCCATATCAGCTTAACATGAGGTTTGAAGCTCTCCACAACTGATGCACAGCTGGGCTGTGGAAACTAAGCGCAAGGCACGCTCCAAAGCGTGAGCAGCTGGGGGGTTTGGACAAAACAGTGATAGGAAGTGCTTATCTCTTGCATTTGGGATGACTTCCACGAAAGGATATTTGCTCTCTTTAGTTGAGGTGGGTTGAGAACTGGCTGTCGGGCTGAGCTCAGAGGGTGGTGATCAGTGGAGCAGAGTCTGACTGGAGACCTGTGACTAGCGGTGTTCCCCAGGGCTCGGTGTTGGGTCCAGTCCTGTTTAATATCTGCATCAACGACCTTGATGAGGGAATAGCATCCACCCTCAGCAAGTGCTGATGATACAAAGCTGGGAGGAGTGGCTGACACGCAGGACACTGCGCTGCCATCCAGAGAGACCTGGACAGGCTGGAAAGCTGGGCAGGGAGAGACCAGAGGGGGTTCAACAAAAGCAAGTGGAGAGGCTGCACCTGGGAAGGAATAACTGCTGGAATCAGTACAGGCTGGGGGTGACCTGCTGGAGAGGAGCTCTGTGGAGAAGGACCTGGGGGTCCTGGTTGATGACAGGTTGGCCATGAGCCAGCAGTGTGCCCTGGTGGCTGAGAGATCCAATGGCATCCTGGACGCATCAAGAGGAGTGTGGCCAGCAGGTCACAGGAGGTGATCCTCCCCCTCTGCTCTGCCCTGCTCAGGCCCCACCTGGAGTGTTGTGTCCAGTTCTGGGCTCCTTAGGATAAAAAGACAGGGATCTCCTGGAGAGAGTCCGGAGGAGGCTATGGAAATGATGAAGGGCCTGGAGCATCTCCCCTGTGAGGAAAGGCTGAGTGAGCTGGGGCTGTTCAGCCTGGAGAGAAGAAGACTAAGGGGGGACCTTATTCATGTTTATCAATAGCTTAAGTATGGGCTGCAGGGGGAAATGGCCAGCCCCTTTTCAGTGCTCTGTGGAGACAGGACAAGGGGCAATGGCTGCAAGTTAGAGCAGAGGAAGAACTTTTCCCCAGTGAGGGTGAGGGAGCCCTGGGACAGGCTGCCCAGGGGGGTGTGGAGTCTCCATCTCTGGAGAGATTCCAGCCCCGTCTGGACGCTGCCCTGTGCAATATGAGCTGGGGAGCTGCTTTGGCAGGGGGTTGGACCCCATGAGCTCTGGAGGGCCCTTCCAACCCCTGTCATTCTGTGATTCATAGACCTGAGTTACTTCCATTCACTACCCTGCTGCGATCTATGAGGAGTGAATCCCTTTCAGGGGGAATGTCTGTTGCTGCATGCTGTTACAGCAAGCTCTGCTCGCAGAGACTGATTAGTGCATGCTTACGATGCAACTAAGGTATGCTAGGAGTAAGGAGAGTAGGCTTTCCAGTTGGAGCTGTGGGGAAACGTACAACAGCTCTGGTGTTTGTCAGACTTCGTGCTTAGCTTTGGTATGTGAGAATCCGATAGAGCACTGTGTTTATTGCGAGTTAGGTTTTATCATTCACAGACATGTCTTTGGTCAGGACTTGCTTTAAAAGTGTTGTGCCATAGAATCATAGAATCACAGACTGGTCTGGGTTGGAAGGGACCCCAAGGATCACAGAGCTCCAACCCCCTGCCACAGGCAGGGCCACCAACCTCCAGGCCTGGAGCTACACAAGGTTGCCTAGGGCCCCATCCAACCTGGCCTTGAACACCTCCAGGGATGGGGCACCCACCCCCTCTCTGGGCAGCCTGTTCCAGCCCCTCACCACTCTCTCTGTAAAAAACTTCCCCCTGATATCTAATCTAAACCTTCCTTCCTTTAGCTTTAATCCATCCCCCTTGTCCTGCCATTATCTGCCCTTTTAATAAGCTGATTCCCCTCCTGTTTCTCTGCTCCCTTCAGGGACTGGAAGGCTGCAATGAGGTCCCCCTGCAGCCTTCTCTTCTCCAGGCTGAACCAGCCCAGCTCCCTCAGCCTCTCTTCGTAGGGGAGCTGCTCCAGCCCTCTGATCATCTTTGTGGCTCCTCTGACCCCTCTCCAACAGTCCCACATCTTTCTTGTATTGGGGCCCCAGCTCTGGACACAGGACTCCAGCTGGGGCCTCCCGAGGGCAGAGCAGAGAGGGACAATCCCCTCCCTGTCCCTGCTGCCACCCCTCTGCTCATGGAGCCCAGCCTTCTGAGCTGAAAGAGCTCACTGCTGGCTCATGTGAAGTTTCTCATCCACCATGACACCCAGGCCCTTCTCAGCAGGGCTGCTCTCCAGGAGCTCTTCTCCCAGGCTGTAAATGTGTCTTGGATTCCTCTGGCCCAAGTGCAACACCTGACACTTTGCAGTGTTGAACCTCACTAGGTTCACCCAGACCCTCCCTCCACACAAGTCTGTAACTATAGAGGGACTCCAGGAGAGGAGGATAAAACAGATACAAAAAGGTTTGAAACAGGAACACAAAATACAGTGCTTCAGTAAGGAGTTCAAAGAATTGTGGAATTGAACATATATATGAAGGAAAAACTGCTAATGAAATGGTGCAATCAAACTGTGATAGAGGTAGCACTTGAAGGAAGCTGTAAGGGTAACTATTAGAGGAGGCTTCTATGTGTCTGGTAACCAAAGCTTGCTCCTTCCCGCCCACCCTTTTCTAGTGTATCTGTAATATTTTCAATGTTAACCTCAGCTTCAGTTGATTAATGATTGCTATTCATAAAGCTGACCATAAAACTAATACCCCTGCTTAGAGTAAAAGAAAGAATGGTAGAGATGCCTGTAGTAACACTCCAGGTGTCTTACCTGTGAAAGGGAACTTCTCTGGGCGAGCAGTCTGCAGAGAAAATGGGATGATTCTTGGTGCTTATGTTCTTTGCCAGCTGTGTGAGCCATACTGCTGTGACAAGTCCCAAACACAATGTTTATCGGCCCCTTGGAAGGGGAAAAGGAGAGCTGGTGGGTATGAAGCAATTCAGAACAGACATAAGCAGGTAACAATATGGCTTGTGTTTACTGGCTAGAATACTGGCAAAAGAAGAAGTTATATTAAAAAAGTTAGAGTAAGAAGTTTGCTGTCTGGATACAAGTGATGTCTTACAAAGGTGGGAGGCTGGCTCAGTGCATAACTTCATCAAATGAAAAAATCATTCCAATAGTAATGCTCTGATTTTTCTTCAGTGATAACATGGTGTTTTTCTGTCATCAGAAGGGACAAGCAACAGTGATGGCATATGAACTTGCAGTTAAAATATGTCCCTGCCATGCAATATTAGCCCTTGGCTACAAACAAGCTTTACAAAAGGAAAGGAGATGAGCTTTACAGTCCTAAAAAGAAAACAAGTACAAATGTAAGTTACAGCTGCTCTTGTAGGACCTCTGCAAGCCACTGCACGTGCTTACTGTTATCTTTAGCACTGCAATTGATAAAGGTTTTGGTGCCACATCTCTGTTGTCAATGAATCACCTGGCTGTGAACAAGAATAATTGTTTCCAAATGTCAAAACCCTGATGCCATTTGTTGCAGTCACAAACTACTGATGTTTGTATGGGTTCTAACAACATGGAATGACTGCCAAAGCCATTTCACCCAGCTGAATGTAAGCATGTATGTCAAACTACATCACAGACCAAAGGAAATATTTCTGTTACTACCCAGAGAGCGTTAAACATCAGTGAAATCCAGTTTGCACTGGTGTGGTCATAAATATTTATGAAAAGTAGCAGTTCTGCTAACTACCTTCTGGGCACCATTCCTTCCAGAAGGCTGGGGGAGCTTGTGGATTCTCCTCTGCAGTAACTTGTGAAGCTGTACAGTTTATTTCAGGTCTCCTTGTTTGTTCCCTGGCACAGTGCACTGGGTCTTTGTGACTGTGACAACCTTTCCCAAGTCAGGGTTATGAGAGGGGCTGTGATACCCTCTGCCCATGGCTGTGGCACATGGGTGACATGTGCAAGTGCTTTTCATATGGCTGTGCTCACTTAACTGGTGTCTTCTTAGGAAGATCACTTGAAGTTGTGTGAGGCTCTAGGTAGAGTGCCTCTGAACAATGCAGATTTTGGCAAGTCAAGACTGGTTTGTAGAGAATGCTAGAAGTTTCTTAATTTCTGTATCAGTGAAATAATTCATTGCATGTCCCTCCCTGCCCCCTCCAACCATCTCCAGAGTGGGACACACTGATTCTTCCATACTCTGTCAGCATTGGCCAAGAGCATCACCTTGGCAAAACTACAGATTAACCCTCCTGAACATTATGTCACACTGTTCCCTCTCTTTGCTCTCTCTTGATGCCATCTATGCTTTCCTGTGTTTCAAGTCCTTTTACTGTATGGGCCATGGAGATGTTTCTTTTGTGCTCTGAATTGTGAAATGCTTCTATGCATGTTGCAATCAAACATATCCTTCAGCATGTGGAGCAAGGGGTGTATAGCAGTTCCAACCAAGGCTTAGACACAGTCCCTTGCACTTCACTGCCTAATTCGGGGACTGAAAGGTTTGTGTTCCAGGTAAGGAAATATTCAGCTGGTCACAACAAAGAAAAAAGCTAAACCTGATTTTTTAAAAGAAATACCTTCCTGGTTTGGGCATGAATTGTAGTTTGTATGTTTTACAAATCACCTGGTGCTGAAGTAAAGAAGCCTGAAGAAGAAAGGATCAAAGCTGGGAGGTGTTAAGCAAATATACTTTTCCAATAACAAATAGATTCTGTCACCTGAATTGAAATGCACTACCTAAGACTAGTTCCCTGGTAACTCTGAGCAATTTATGAAGGTTCTGACTGCTTGTTTGCATATATATATATATATATATATATTTTTGTTACCCTGCAGCTGTGAATTAGGTGGAAAAACACTGCAGCTGAATGTAATGTTGTTTTGTCACTAGAAAATTCACTGCTGGCATTGAATTCAGTCTGGAAAAGTAGAGAGGTCATGACACAACATCTGTTTTGTGGAGAGTGTAGTTATTACCACAAGTAATACTCTGAATACTGGAGTGGAAAATACAACTCTGGAGCAGAGATGCTGGATGATACCTTTCTGACCACTGTTGAATGGAGTGTGTCAGATGGATTGCCTGTAGATGGATGTTGGGAAGGTAAGTTTGAATAAAATACTCAGTGCTGCTCAAACATAGGGTGGAGCTGTTTCTTTGTGATACAAACTCCACCTCACAATCTCCACAGCTCTTCCCTTTTTTCCTTACCATGTTTTCAGTGTTGCCAGGGATTTTACAGGCAGGGTTCTGAAGACATGTGACTGAGGTTTCTTAAACTCCTGTAATGATTTATACTTGCCCTTCACTTTCCTTTTTAGCTAATGCAATCCATATGAGACATTAAGGGGTCTCACCCTGTACTTGGCTTTGGTTAATCCCCCTCACTCTATTGCTAATCTGAACTGACTTTGATTCCTGTCCCATGCTTCCTCAGGCTAGTATTAACCCTGGTAATGACCCTTAGCTCTTCCTTGGGGCGATGCCTTGTATGTAATACACAGGGCGCTCTGGGGTTTTTCAAGTTTTTGACTGTACCACAATATAAATCTGTTCCTTTGTGCCAATGCTTTTTGCATGCAAAGCATTCAAACAATTAGGAAAGCAAATTTTAAAGATTTTTTTTTTTCCCTAAAGCCAGGGAAAGAGAATTCCAGCCTCAAATAAAGGCTTCTACAAACGTACAAACCCTGTAAAACACGAAGTGCTAGCGACTACTTGGAGTTGCCAGAGAATTTCTCAATTCTGCCAGTCTTAATATGCCTGTTAGAGTTCAAGGAGAGTCTGGAGGATGCTCTTAGTCATGTGATTTAGTTTTAGGTGGGAGGAGCTGGGAGTTTGAGTCGATGATGCTTGTTGGGTGCCTTCCAACTTGAGATATTCTGTGACACTGCAATGTGCTACAATGACAACATGGGGAGTTCCTCCTGCAGTGATGCCTTGGAGGGTGATGGCCCGTTTTACCTAGGAATAAACTCAGCCAGAGCAACAGTGCTTTGCCATGGGCTACCTGGTGGATCCAATCCCTGACCAGCCAGCCTGGGTATCTGGAGAGCTGATTGTTCTTTCAGTCTTCCCTGTGACACTTTTTAGTCACAACACTGCCACTTGCTAAGGTTTTCTAACAAAAATATTAGTACCCCAGTGCCAGTAAAACAACTGAACAATTTTTTTTTCCTCAAATGACAATTATTCTCTGCTTATCCTGGTCTGCACTGTCATTTCCAGGTAGCCCAGCCACCCTGAAGACACGAGCTGCGTTACCTTCTCGTTTTTACTCTGTTTTCTTTGGAGCTGTGGTTCTTTGGGTAAACAGGACAGAAGTGCTTTTGCCACTGGAATGTGGAGGTTATCATGCCTGCTGTGGGGTCAGAGTCAAATTCACTTCCTCAGATGACTAGTAACTTGCATTTTAAGAAAAAAAGAGGTTTCTCTCTCACACTGGTACAACTGAGGGGACTTGAGATAAAAGGTGAGAAAATGTTTTTTTCACATGGATATCTTGCTGCCAGGTTTTTGAATTTATGAGGATTATAAATAGTAGTAAGTCACATGTGAAACATACCAAGCTTGTTAATCAGCTGTAAGCACTCCTGATTTCACAGAAACCACAGCTTCTGGCAGTCTGCAGGAGTGGTGCTTCCCTGTGGATTACAGTCTGGATTGTTGGTTAAAATCTTCAGACTGTCTGCCCCAAATTAAACTATGTTAAAAATGTTTTTGAGAAGAAACATGTAAAGAACACCTTCCCTTTAAAAATCTGTACATAATAACAGCAAATAAGTAAGTTCTAGACCTGTGAACACAAAGGAGTTAATGGGGGAACAGGCTGTTCATCTGTTTATACCTAGTAATGTCTGCTGGAGTCCATGGTGACGCTGTGTTTGATTTTAACTGAGGTGATCTGAGTATCTCAGCCTGGAGAAAGAATCCAAATGATGCTCTGTGTTTTTCTGGTTTTTGCTCAGTCTCAGAAATGAGACTTGCTTTCCTTTTGTTGCTTACTCCCTTGTTTATCCCTTTCCCCTCCCTAGAATGCTGCTGCTTACTCCTTTTCTTCCCTCTTTTTTAAGAACCAGAAGCCTAGTGATGCTTGCCAAAATACACTCTACTGTAGCATGGCTGAAACAAATTCCCCAAGCAATCTAACGCTGGTCTAAGCTGTCAGGTCTTGGAGCAGTTGCTAAGACAGTTTGTTGTACCAGTCTGTGCTTTGGTAAGGATAAAAGCAGAGCTCAGCATTTTGTAGGTTCTGGTTTTTCTGTTGTTCTTTCTGAGTTAGTGTGTGTGAGTTTGTCGTGGGATGTGGGCAGATCCACCCCCTCTTCACATTGAGAAAGGATCTGATATTAAATTATAAGATCATTATCATGGAACTTAATCTATAAAAAGAAATTGCCTACGATAAAAAATGCAAGATACATAAAGTATTTCTCTTCCACCCCACGACGTTGTTCTCTGTATCTTTAACAACAATTTAAAATTGCAATTTCTAGTGCAGATTTGCTGAGGGACAGGGACTGTTCTGACACCCTTGGAGGCAAGGCTCAGTGCTAGGAGACATGCTTTACAATGATGGTAGACATCTGGAACTCTCTAGGCTACTCACCCTACTGAAAGTGTCAGAGTATCATGTTTCTTTGGAGTAAGGATTCGAAATAGGGATGCAGTGCTCCCAGGGGAGAGCTGGAGGCTGCAGCCAGCACCTTTGTCCTGTGCTAGGGAAAACTCCTTGTGTGCCTGGTTTGCTTCAGCTCTGCTGTTGCTTTCTCCAGGTACTCACTTGCAGAGCTTCAAACTCTTACCCTGCTTGCTGAAAGCCAACTTGTCAATCTTTCCATTAACTGGCTTGCTTGGAAGTGTCAGCTGTTAAAGTCAGTGCTGCCCTGTGTACTGGTGTGACAGTGCGAGCTGCTGGCTGTTGCCCAGTTACAGTTCCCTTTGCGTAGGTAGCAGGTAGCGCTGCACGATACTCAGCCCTGAGAGACTCCCCTCACACAAACCAAACCAAGCCCTGTCAACCCCTTGTGATAAAGATGGTTTCTTCATCCTCCAGCTCTGCAAAGGCTGAAGAGGTTGAGCGCTCATCTTCTATCAATTCTTTTAAAAGTCCATCCCCCTTAGGGTCACCTTCAGCCAGTGAAACAAAATCCTTTTCATGAGGTTGCTCTCAGACTCGGTTCTGCAATGGTGAAGTCAGCTCCCCAACACCAACCTTGTGTAGAAGCAGATAAGGAATCTGCAGTGTGATTTCACTTTTGCAGCCCTGTTGTGCCACGTATTAGTCAGAGTTCATTTATTTCATTAGTTTACTTTGTAAAGCAATTACATGACTGTTACCACAATAGGACTGGAATGGTGTATTACATTTGCTAAAATAACTTGGCAATTAATTTCAAATTATCTTTGTGCAGTAATCTCCTACATATAATAGAATTATTCAGATGTCTATGAACGTTTTACATGCAGTACTGGAGTGAGTTAGATCAATCAAAAATTAATTGCATCCAAGGCATTGATACAGCCTTCTGGGATCAGCTGAATACCAGTATGTCACAATAAAGTCATAATAATTGATGTAGCATTGAATCGTGCCTTTGCTTCTCACTTACAATGGCAATTTTATTAACTGAGCAGGCTAGGTGGAAAAATGGAAAGAAAAGAGAAATGAAAATAAGTTAAATACCAGCTAGTGGCCATTAACTTTGATTTAATTCTGTGCTCATGTGGTTTATCATCCTGACACTTTCTGTACGCTTAGAATAGCTTGTCCTTGTTTTGCACAATTGCCCTTTCACTCTGCTTTGTATTTATATATGTAGAGAGGAAAGGAATATATGGCTCAGTATTCAATTCAAGTTGTCAACCCAAAATATTTCTTGTGAACTTGGGTTTGATGGCTTGGGCATTCATCATGAAAAGTATCTCTCCTGGTAAGTATTTGGTTTCTCTCGGGCTGTTTCTCTTTCTGAAGGTGTGATTTCTTGGGTGAGTTATGGTGTAGAAGTAGGGTGTGGATACCAAAATATTAATAATTTCTCTTTTCCCTGGCAGCCTTCTTATGACTTTGAAATTTTTTCAGAAGTTGCCCAGTGCTAGTTGTGCTTTATCACAGCTCCTGACGAGGGGTTGAACCGACTTCATACTCCTCCCTTTTTGAATATGTGTGTTAGGGAACAAAGAGGAATTGCTTAGCTTCACATCCAATGATAAACTTATTATTTTCATAGAAAATATGAACTAGGCAGGAGTCTGTTTTCCCTAGGATATTTGTTATTCAGAGAGTCAGATTTACAGTCATCAGGTATAAAAAGATAATTATAAAAGAAGGAATTTTATTGGTTTTAAATGTGTTTGATACCCTTATGTAACATATCACGGGGAAGCTTCTGTCTTGGGGAAATTTACTTTGTTTCCTGGTCTGGTTTCTTCTAAAAGTCTATGTTCTGTACCACCTTGTTTAGCTACACACGTGGACCTCCACATTGCTGCTGTGGGTGCAAGCCTGTGCTTGCCTTCCTCAAAGTGCCTTTCTTCTCCTACCTGTTAGGTGGCTAATGCATTTTTGACTGAGGCGAAATGATTCGGTCCCTGGGTGAAGAGATGTGTTTCCAGGATCCCTAACACTCACTGCTTTCCCGAGATGGAAAAGGCGCTGAACCTGATACCAGAAGGACTTTAACATGCTTATAGGTATTATCCAAAATTTTCCCCACATTTAAGCCCAAACTAAAGGGGACAGGGATGATTCCTTGGCACCATGAGGATGAATTGTCTTGGCATGTGCTGCCAGTCAGGCCTTCTGATCAAATCTGCCCTCTGGAGCTCCTAACTTGAAATGAAATGCAGAGTTGAGGCACAGCAGAAATACTTCTTACAGGCAGCAGATGAACATTCTAGGCTGTCTGGGGAGGTGTGGAGTCTCCATCTCTGGAGAGATTCCAGCCCCATCTGGACGCTGCCCTGTGCAATATGAGCTGGGGAGCTGCTTTGGCAGGGGGTTGGACCCCATGAGCTCTCGAGGGCCCTTCCAACCCCTATGATTCTGTGATTCTGATTCTAAGCATGGTTTCCTTTTAACCTAAGGAACCTGCAAAAAGGCTTTGTGAAGTACCTGACTCAGTCTTTTTAATAAAGATCAATGATTCCAAATAGTAGAAACTAAAGACTTGTGTGTGTTGGGGGTGTGTGTCCAGCTCTCCCTTCGACATTGTTGTGTTTGAAATTGTGCTGATCTGTCCCTAACTGGAGGCATCTCACTTTGTGAATTGTGCATTTGAGAACATCTCCTGGCCTGTTCATAACACCTCCTGTAACGTTGACCACAGCTGCTGTGCTTCAGGACAGTTGTGGGGTTTTAATGGCTGTAACCTGATACAGTTTTGTTCACATAGTGTAGTTTTTTTCCTGTTATTTCACCCCCTTCTTCCCCCCTTCTGTACCGTTCCCCCATCTCTGCCTGCATATGCTGCCCTTCTGATAGCTGCATTTACTTAGCATCAAACTCAGTGACCGGCCCTTAGATTCCCTCCTCCTCTGGATGTGTCTCTCCCAGGTTTGTATTCTTTTACTCACATTGTACAAGATTTTGCTGGCTGTATCCTCCAGCATAGAAATGTGAAAGTAATTTCATTAATTAATGTGGCTTCTTATAGTAATGAAGAGTTTATTAACTTGCTTATCATTATCTCATTTGCTTCTCAGTATGAACATACAAATTTTTATTTCAGTCAGATTATGATCATAGCTGAATGACTGAACTGAGCTTGTTTTTGGGACATCCAGTTGTAGAAGCATGCTTTGCTACTGGCAACACCTGTGAGGCTGTCATCTCTTCTCCATTTACAGGATCTGACGTATAGCTATGAAGTACAAAGTGTTTTTCCCTCCCCCAAGGTCTTTTTTTGTACGTTTTCCAGTCAACTTAGAATGTTGCTGTGGACATTCTGTTTCTAAAATTACAGGTAAACCCTAGTCAAATTTTGGCCTCCCCAGATTCTTCTTCCCTGTCAGAGTGTGCAGTCAGGGGTCAAGGTGGTATTGGAATTCAGATGAATAGTGTGGCTTCTGCTCCTCTGTTGAGTATTTCTGTCCCAGGTTTCTGTGGTGCCAAATTAGGGCAGCTTCAGTGGAGAGAATCAGGAGTTCTGAGAACCCATTTAACAAAAATTTAGCTTCTTACTGGAATTTTTATATTTCCATAAATAGATTTGTGCATAAGACTTAATGATTCTGTCTTATGGTAACTGGCAAAAGCGGGTGTTATTCAGATGAGGAGTACCAGGAAACACTCCCTGTAAGCCCATTCATCTGGGTTATAACGTGTGTGTGATGCTAATCACAGAATCACAGGGGTTGGAAGGGACCTTGAGAGCTCATGGGGTCCAACCCCCTGCCAGAGCAGCTCCCCAGCTCATATTGCACAGGGCGGCGTCCAGACGGGGCTGGAATCTCTCCAGAGATGGAGACTCCACACCCCCCTGGGCAGCCTGTCCCAGGGCTCCCTCACCCTCACTGGGGAAAAGTTCTTCCTATGCTCTAACTTGCAGCCATTGCCCCTTGTCCTGTCCCCACAGACACTGAAAAGGGGCTGGCCATTTCCCCCTGCAGCCCATCCTTAAGCTATTGATAACCATTAATAAGGTCCCCCCTTAGTCTTCTTCTCTCCAGGCTGAACAGCCCCAGCTCACTCAGCCTTTCCTCACAGGGGAGATGCTCCAGGCTCTTCATCATCTCTGTAGCCTCCTCTGGACTCTCTCCAGGAGATCCCTGTCTTTTTTATCCCAGGGAGCCCAGAACTGGACACAACACTCCAGGTGGGGCCTGACCAGGGCAGAGCAGAGGGGCAGAATCACCTCCTGTGACCTGCTGGCCACACTCCTCTGGATGCCCCCAGGATCCCATTGTCTCTCTCAGCCCCCATGGCACACTGCTGGCTCATGGCCAACCTGTCATCTACCAGGACAATGGCAATGTCCTGTTAACAATTATATAAGAAAGTATCTCTCTCCCATAACAAAGAAAAGTGATGCTTACCTTAGGTGATTTTACTTTTTTCTGTGGTGGTCCATAGGGTAGCTTTTTGAATGTTTACAGAGCTGGCTGTTGCCTTGATTTAAAGCCATTCATGTACATGTGTTAATGGCTTATTTGTCTGACAGCCTCCTATTTATTTTTCTACAGTTTAAGGAGAAAAAAAAACATGTTATGTGTTTATTTTTAATAAATCTGCACGTTTTTCTTTATTGCTCTGGCTTTGCATGGCTGCTACTGAAGAGCTTGGTAACAGAAGACATATTTCCCTCTCTGCCCCCAGGAAATATCAGTGAATAATGGATGAGGCTGCTTCCTTCATCTGTAATAACACTTTAGTATTACTTCATCTACGTTGCTTTTCAAGGTTCCTTCAAAGAGATTGTGACTTTCTTATTTTTTTGGTATGGATTTTCTTATTCAATTGATTGAGGTTGGCAATAATTTTGACTATTTGAGTGAGGACAGAAACCTCTGGAGACCTGTAGGGCTGGGGCCATGGAACTTCCAGTCTCTGCCAGGTCACTGTTGCGTGAAGTTCGTGGGACTTCATGCTCTTGAACAGCATCATTTTATGTTGAGGCATCACTATTGGACATCTAATCTTATTTTATTAATATGAGATGTTCAAGGATTAGTTTTCAGCTCGTGGACAAGCAGTGTGGTGAGGCCTTCTGTGCCTGTAGCAGTTTGGGTTTCCAACAGCTGGTAAGAGTCGGGGAGGAAGAGAGAACCCAATAGCATTGCAGTCCTTTCTTCTGCCAAAAGATGGAGTAAATGATCTACTGAACAGCCTGTGCTGCTAAGTGATCTATTTTTGTTTTCTAGGTAGCTAGGAACTTTTCTACAAGAAAGGAAGGGTTTCTGTTGCCTTTCAGTGTTGAAGCTTCATGCTTCTCATAATTTGGGCTAAATGTAATGAAGTGATGTGTTTTAATGAATTGACTGAATTGGTTTGTAACAGATGGGTTGATGACAAATGGGTTAATTAGTAATCCTATATAATCAGTGTTTATTTCAATTATTTTGTCTACTTATTTGTGAAAGGGCTATTTTAAAACAATCCTGTCACCTCTTGCAGAAAAGAGAAATGTCTGTGCTATGGGTCAAAGCAGTCCCTTCTAGAAATACAGGGATCAAATCAATCTAAAAATAGTATTGGCCTGCTGGAATTACAAAAGAAAAAGCTAACACTTTCAGTAGTTGTTTAAGACAGTTGCTATGGAACACTAAATGTCTTTGGCAAATAAAGCCACGTGCTGTAAGCATAGCTGGGTACATGTTGTCTTTTTCTGTAGTGTTTCATTTCCATTGTCTGTGCTAGAATTACCTGGTAGATTCTGGGGAGCGAGCTCCTCCCAACAGTAGATTTTGGGGTTTTTCCCCCTTTCTTTGTCAGCAGTTTTGCTTTATTTAGTGTCTGCCTTTGTTCCAAGGGACTCTGTCTCATTGTTTCTCTCCAGTATGTGCCAGGTCCCTTGACACAGTTACTAACCCCTTGAGTTAGGTGCTGCCAGTCTGAACCATTAAGCAAGAAGTGCTGGGAAAACTCGTCAGGATTAGTTGAAGGAGGCTGAAATCACAGGGGAGAAGCTGTGTAATTTAGATTCATCAGCTAAATGAACTACAGACATGTATTATGGGTAAAACTGGTCCCAGAGTGGCCTTTGTCACCAACGCCATGGTGACTTTCCAAAGGTAGGGCATGGTAAGGTGCTAGTTTTAAGGCAGTCTTTGGGATATGTATTGCATTTAATGTTTTGGTTTCTTCCATTGCCTAGGTGTTTTTCCTCACAGGATTCCCATTTATTTGTAGAAATCTTGGCTGTAGAGGCAGTCTCCTCTGACTGCTTCCAGAGTATCCCCTTTTTAGTTCAGACTTTGTAGCTCTTCAGAGAATTGAAAGATGGAAGAGTACTTCCAACTTTGAACATTTCCAGTAATGCAGAGTTTCCCCTTGAAATGTCAGTAACTCGTAGCATCAGAAGAGAAATAAAGTAGTAGTAGGTGGCACCAATGGGGCAGAGGGGTTAAATGATTTCCCCAGATGCACTTTGGAAATCTGTGTCAGAGCAGAGTAGAGTTTGGAGTTTGGGTTTTGGTACCTTTTTCAGGCTACAGATGATTCTAGTATCAACCTCCCTGCATTAAAATTTGAACATAAACCCTTTGGGGGAGACTGGCTGGAGAGCTGTCAGACAGAGAAGGACCTGGGGGTGTTGGGTGACTGCAGGCTGAATATGAGCCAGCAGTGTGCCCAGGTAGCCAGGAAGGCCAATGGCATCCTGGCTTGTATCAAAAATAGTGGGGCCAGTAGGTCTGGGGAGGGGATTGTGCCCCTGTACTGGGCACTGGTGAGGCTGCACCTCGAGTGCTGGGTCCAGTTCTGGGCTCCTCACCACAAGAAGGACATGGAGGTCCTGGAGCGAGTCCAGAGAAGGGCAACCAGGCTGGGGAAGGGGCTGGAGGGCAAATCCTCTGAGGAGCAGCTGAGGGAGCTGGGGGTGTTCAGCCTGGAGAAGAGGAGGCTGAGGGGAGACCTTCTCCCCACCTCCCCTGCCCTGCCAGGAGGGTGCAGAGAGGTGGGTGATGGTCTCTTCAGCCAGGGGACAGGAGATGGGTCAAGGGGAAATGGGCTCAAGCTGTGCCAGGGCAGGGTCAGAGCAGATGTGAGGGAAAAGTTCTTCCCTGAAAGAGTTGTCAGGGCCTGGAACAGGCTGCCCAGGGAGGGGCTGAGTCACCTTCCCTGGACGTGTTTAAAAAAAGGGTAGATGAGGTACTTAGGGATATGGTTTAGCTTAGGATGGGAATGGTTGGACTTAATGATCTTAAAGGTCTTTTCCAACCTTGTGATTCTGTGGTTCCCTCACAACCTACAAAAATTGCAAAATGGTGTAAGCACTTAAAAGCTGACCACTGTGGGAAGGTGTGGAGGAATAGCAATAGCAAATTGTAAAGTTGTTTTGATGATTCAATGCATTTTGGGCACTGTGAACACTGGTAGTTCTCATTTGTGTGTTACAAGACCTTATTTGGCTTTAAAGTACATTTATATAACTGTATTTACCCACTATTGTGAAGAAAAGCCCAAGATGTTTTTGCTAGATCACAAGTTCTCATGAGGAATGCTCTTATTGAGAGGAAGAGGAGGAAAAAAGCTTTGATTTGACACAAGGTGATGAGCTTTTACTGAAATGGAGTCCTTTGCAGTGCCATTCTTGCATGCTGCACTGTTCTCAAAATTAAAAAACCCAAACAAAACCACTCTCAGGCTCGTAGCAGTTTATATTTGCAATGCTCTCACTTCATTCCTTATTCTATACAGGACATAACTATCTGGAAGAACTAACTTAAATGTTAATGAATTTAACTGCTTTATCCATTCAATGTGTATTCATTTTAGGAGAATTGAGAGGGGTGAGGGGAAGGAAGAGGAATGAAAAGGGAGGTAAAGGAGGAAATGGGATGCTTTGTGTAAAACTCAGTTGCTTCTAAAGTAGATGTTTATCTTCAGGTCTAAGAACTATTTTGGAAGCAGCCAATACATCTCATTCACAGCTTTACTCATTTCTCCCTTGCTTGAAAAAGATGGCAGGTGGTTTGAAAATCATCTAAAATCTGATACTGTTCAGGTGATAAAGGTGAAGTATATTTAAATTCACAGGAAACAAAGCCAAACTCTTACTCATTGGCTGGAGCACGTTGTAAAGAGCGGTTGCAAACCCCCTGATGCTGTGAGGTTGGCCTGGTGTTTGCTCTAATTGACATTTCCTTATGTATTTTGGATGTGGTGCTACATGGGAGAGGTCCTCCAGTATGGAGATGACTAATGTAGTACTCGCAGCCTAAAGGTCCCAATTAGTGTAAGTGTTGGCAACATGCCTCTTTCCTGACATACCGAATGACCTTTGGTTCCTTTGGGCCACGGGGGATGGCGTGTTGCTGCCCACTTAGGCAGGAAGAAGCAGATTTGATATATTGAGGTAAAGCAGAGTATGAGAAACGCTCTGCAAAGTCTGGGTGCTTCAGTTCTGCTTTGTGCTGTGCTTGTTTCAGCTGCCCCAGGAGCTCTGTTACATCACTTGTCTCCGTGGAAGGATGCAGGTGTGCTACTGCAATACTTGCTGAGGGAATGGGTGCTGCAGGGGGGAAAGTGGCCTGTGCTGGCTACTTGCGGGGACGTGAGGTCGTGCGGCAGGGGTTCGGTGTGGCTGTCCTGCTGGTATAGACACAGTGGGAGTGGTGCAATTTTGTAAGCTCTTCACACCCACCTAACGTGCACACCTTCATGTGTGCTGACACGAGGTGCTGTGCAGCAATACAGACCTGGGAGATCTGTGTGTGTCAGTACAAAAACCTTTCTTCCCAAGTATCTCAGACTCTTAAGTAATTTGACTTGAGATACAGAATCACAGGGGTTGGAAGGGCCCTCCAGAGCTCATGGGGTCCAACCCCCTGCCAAAGCAGCTCCCCAGCTCATATTGCACAGGGCGGCGTCCAGACGGGGCTGGAATCTCTCCAGAGATGGAGACTCCACACCCCCCTGGGCAGCCTGTCCCAGGGCTCCCTCACCCTCACTGGGGAAAAGTTCTTCCTCTGCTCTAACTTGCAGCCATTGCCCCTTGTCCTGTCCCCACAGAGCACTGAAAAGGGGCTGGCCATTTCCCTCTGCAGCCCATCCTTAAGCTATTGATAAACATTAAAAAGGTCCCCCCTTAGTCTTCTTCTCTCCAGGCTGAACAGCCCCAGCGCACTCAGCCTTTCCTCACAGGGGAGATGCTCCAGGCCCTTCATCATCTCCGGAGCCTCCTCTGGACTCTCTCCAGGAGATCCCTGTCTTTTTTATCCCAGGGAGCCCAGAACTGGACACAATACTCAAGCTGGGCCCTGACCAGGGCAGTCTGCAGTCTGAGTGCTGAGAAGTTAGTTAGGTGTTCAAATCAAAGGCGTAGCCTGATCTCTGCAGAGAGGAAACTGCAAACTGAAGATTTAGGCTCTTGGTTTTACTTTGGTTTCTGGACATCCTTTTCTTGGAGCTCCTGAGAGCAGGCAGAGTCATGCTGTAACTTTGGTTCTGGAGCGTGTTAATGGGGATAGTTTTATCTGTTGCCTTGAATAAATGTAGATTTGAATTAAAAAAATAAATCCTACCCTAAATGCAGCATATATATGTATGTATCTTAGAGATCTGTTGGTGTTTTGTTTTTCAGAAGGATGTTGCAGTGTTGACAGTGCAGTTTAAATTGTGCTATTCATTTATCGTAAGGTTGAGTGAGCTCCCATGTCTGTCTTTTAAACCTAAAATATTGACAGTAATGTAATCAAAGTCCTTACTTTTTACAGAAGGTTTCCTGAGGCTGTCCCTCAGAAACCTATTAAATCTGAAAAAGAAACAAGAGTGGAGTCTCACAGGGCTGACTTAAAGGACGCAGGGAAATCCAGATCTCTGCTGAATCTCTCTTTCTTGACATGAAACTGGCATGGACTTTGTGAGCATTTCCTTCCTTCTTTCCACGTGCCTGTTTTCCAGCATTTATACAGGGGACACTAGAGCTGGTAATGGCCTTATCTCTTTCTTTTTTTTTTTTTCTCCTCAGTGTTAGTCTTTAAAACCACCTATGAGGGCTCTTCTTGGCAAGGCCTTTTGTATTTAAACCTTAAGCATTCCTGGTGCAAAGACCCACTTCCCCATACGAACTGACTTGTCAAACATACAGATTTGTTTGAAAAAAATTTAAAAGGAGCAGTTTGAAGTTTTTTTTAAAATACATTACCATGCTTCATAGCTACAGTGTGTAGTTACTGGTGGTGTAAGGCCTTTGATGCAACATTTTTCCAGTTAGCCGACTCCATGACCCTTCGTGTGCTACTTTTATTCTAAACTGGGAATATATTCTCCCCTCCAAAGTGTCAGATATGCTCCTCACAGAAAGCTGTCCCATTGTTTTAAGTTTCTCTCAAATTAACATTGCATTTGCATGAGTGTAAATAAATCCCTAATGTTTGTTAACAGCCTTCTATTTGCTCAGCTGTCACATCTACTTGAAAAGATCCTTATAGCTGAAAGTAATTTTTAGAGTTTGTTGTTCAAATTAATTGTAGAAAAGGCTTTTTAAATGAAAAGAAAAACAACCTGCACACAGCAGCATGGCCCTGACTTCCTATGGTTTAGCTGCTACTCATGCCCTCTTCAAACACAAGAAAAAGAGTTCCTTATTGCAGAGTCATGGGCAGAAGTTCTTCCAGGTGCCTTGTGTTCATGCCTGCTGAGGTTTGTGAAGGTAGGGCTGGACACTGACCTTTCCTGAGTACTGCAAGATCTCCATTGTGTTCTTTATATTAAAATAAATAGTTAGCTGGCCCGTGAATGTGCCAGCTCTGCTCCCCCTTCTTAAGGATGGGCTGCAGGGGGAAATGGCCAGCCCCTTTCCAGTGTCTGGAGACAGGACAAGGGGCAATGGCTGCAAGTTAGAGCAGAGGAAGAACTTTTCCCCAGTGAGGGTGAGGGAGCCCTGGGACAGGCTGCCCAGGGGGGTGTGGAGTCTCCATCTCTGGAGAGATTCCAGCCCCGTCTGGACGCCGCCCTGTGCAATATGAGCTGGGGAGCTGCTTTGGCAGGGGGTTGGACCCCATGAGCTCTCAAGGTCCCTTCCAACCCCTGTGATTCTGTGATTCTACCTGTCCCACAAGTGGCCTAAGCTCAAGGAACAGGTACACCTACTTCTTGTTTCATTCTGTCCTAATCTGCCTGGAGAGCAGCACTTACTCCCCCACAGAGGGGGAAGTTGAATGGCCAGTGTAGTAGTATTTTTCTTTCAGATGTAGAGCTGTTTGGCCCAGGTGCTTCAGGAGGGGAAGAGAATTCATGGAGTGTTCAAGTGAGTGTCACACTCACCCTGCGTGTGGTTTGGTGTTGGCAGAAGAGTCCATGCTTCCATTGGGCCCTGCCTGCTGACACTGCAGTGGTTACACACTGTCTCCTTTGTGTGGTGGTTTTTGGACAGCCTTTCTCTTGCAGGTGGAATACTTTTGTCAGGAATGGTCTGTATGTGTAACTGAAGAGGAATTTTTTCTTTACCTTTAATTCCTGGCTCATTACCTTCTTTTCCTCCCTCTGCCTATGTGAAGGGATCTTCCTCTTGTCCTGTTTGCACTGGACATAGGGCAAAGGGCCCTCACCGTAACAGAGGCCTGGCTGGACTGATAGTCATGCTGCTGAGTGTAAAGAAGCAATCCTTGCCTCGGAAGAGCTCATGGCCTACTTAGGGGCATTCATGGCAGTGGATGGGGCACAAAGCTGTGCTGAGCTGGGTGAGGTGGAACGAGTGCTCAAGGCTGTGCAGCTGGGCTGTGGTGGAGCCAGAAATAAAGCACAGGTTCTCTGAATCACATGTTCTGTGCCCTTGTCTGCTGCCAGGGTCATCAGAACTTGCCCAACCTCAAGATTCAAGTCCAAAAGAAGCAAGCCTATCATGTGTATTGCTGTCAGATACAGTAGTGGAGACTTTGCCCTTGGTTAGGAAGTTATGTGGCTGCTGTGCAGAGTGAAGTTTCCTATTAATGCAGGAATGAACTTATATTACTCGTGTTTTGAGTCAGTAAACAAATATTTGTTCTGTTGCCTTAGTTTCCCTAGCTATCCAGTGGTGACACTAGGACTGCCTGGCTCTAGCGACTTGTTTTGTGGGCAAGTTGTTACCTTGAATTGATTTGATTTCATTGAAATATAAATAACACGAACAAGCTGTTACAAGTTTATAACAATATCTCCTGTATGTAGCTGTGCTGTCAAAGCAGATGGTGCTGTCTCTGGCTCCAGAATTAAAGTAAGACTGGGAGCATGTTTGGTGTTTCAGTGTTAATCCTGGAAACACAGTAGTAATCTAAGAACTCAGCATTTTCTGACAAATTAAAAAATAATAAACCAACTCAAAAAACCCCCCAACAAATAGCAACAAGACAAGGAATGTTCTTTGTACTTGGGTAAGAGGAAAAATCTGGAAAAATCCTAAAACCTGGAGTTGGTGCTGTACTGTTGGTTAGATCTCTGATGTTTCCAGGCTGGGACAAAATTGTTTGATCTTCCTTTCATTGTTCTGTTTTCGTCATAGTTAATGTCTTCATCTGCTTTCCTGAACTGTAGAGAAAGCCATTACAGCCTTTACTTTCTGGCTGGCTTTTCTGCCAGTCTGTGGCTGTGTGATCTGTAGTTGGGCAGGGTCTGTTGGGTCATTTTCTCCTTACTGTTCTTGTGGTGCGAAGGCTGAAAACAGCATTCTGTTACAATAAATGAACGTTTCCAACATCATATTGAAATCAGTGTCACCTAGGCTTGGCTTCTTGCTTGGTTGTAAACTGCTGAGAATATACTGTAATTCTTCATGTAAATGAAACCCTGTGCTGAAGGCTGTTCCCATAGCCGTGAAGCAGGTTGTAGTGTGCTTGTCCAGCCCAGTACAGCCTAATTCATACTGTTTCCCAGAGCCAGACCCTGTTTGTGGCATTACACAAGCTAATGCCTAGAAAAATCCTTCAGAGGAGGGTAAGTACATAACCACATTTCCCTCTCTCTTTCAACAATCCACTTAATTTCTGAACCTTTGTAAACTTTTATACCCTCAGGCGATGAGTTCTGCAGTGTAATTACATGTTGCAATTTAATTTCACATCCCATTCCTCTTGTATTATGAGAGCTATTGAACACTTGTTTCCTCTCCAAGTTTTCCATGACTTCTAGTATCTTAAAGACTTTCATTGCACTCCTAGCTGTCTCTTTTCCAGACGTAGCACTGATGTATTTAGTTGTTCATCTGAATGGAGCTGTTGCATTTCTTTGATTGTCTTTGCTGTCTCCTCTACTTTTTCTAGTATGACAGCTTTGTTGTGATGGATGGAAAAGGGAGCATATTTACTCATTTGTTAATAATTCCTAGCATTTGATTTTATTATTTAAAACTGCTGATGAAGACTGAGTTGATGTGTTTACAGAACTGTTGATTGTAACTTCACAATCTCCTGAGTAACTTCAGAATTCCAGAGTGGTAATAGCAGTTTCAGAGTCAATCACTGTGTGTACAAAGTAAGGATCATCTTTCCCTGTGCATTACTTTACACTTACCAGCCTGAGGTTTTATCTGTTGCTCTCAATACTGTGAGAACTGTCTACAGTTCTTTGCAGGCAAGTTATATTTCTGTTATTAGAGATGCTTTATTAACATAAGGAGACTTTGTCATCTTGGTATTCACCCCTTTTCCAGGTGATTTATGACTCTGATGAACAGCTTAGCCATTAGTGGCAATCTGTGCTATCTGTGATCTCTACACAATTGCTGCTTGAGCAGTGCGACCACACTGGAGGCTTCCTGGATCAGATGATGGAGTTAATTTTGTATCATTCATTTCTGAACATTTAACCAAATCAGCTTGCATATTTCTGTCCCCCTGCAGATTACTTTTATAAGAACTTCCACTGGTATATATGTGCTCAGAAGCCTTATGTAGATCCAACAAGACTATATCAGGCATCTATTTCTTGTTCATATGCTCTGTGACTCTCTCCAAGATCTCTAGCAACTTGTGAGTTGTGATTTTTCTTCTAGAAACAAGGTGTTAACTCTTCTGCATGTTCTGTTTATGCAAGTGTACTTAAATTTTCCTTATTACTTCTGGCAGTTCTCCTGCAGCAGAAGCTTGAGGTTCTGGTCTATATTTCTTTAAATTACCCCCCGAGTGCTTTTAAACACTGACCCTGTAGTTTGCTACCCTCAGTTCCTCTGGCATCAAGAGGAGATTACATCCAAGATACTTCCCACAGTACTCAGGTGTTTAATTTCTGACACTCACTTCTTCCTGCCTGCTTCTGCAAGCACAAAAGGAAGTAAATCTAAGTGTGATTTATATTTTTTCTTTAAAATGTGGATTGGATCAAGACCACAAGCCAAGTGGTCCTGGGCTGCCATGGGAGCACTGGGGCAGTTTTCTGACCAGTAAAGCTCCACAAGAACTAACGAATGGGCACTGCTGGTGAGGAGGAAGAGGGAGGAGTCCCTTGTTACTGGCAAATAACCCCTCCCTGCAGTGGACATTTTAAAATTGAGTCATTTGTATTGTATCTGTGGCTGAATGAGGGTTTTAATGGGCTGAGTGAATTCAGTGGCTTCCCATAGGCCGTGGGTCATTGGGTAGGTACAATCTCAGTGATGTGAGAATGTTGAGATGTCACGAAGAAGGAAAGGCCATGTATTGTTCAAAGAGGCTCATTGTGTAGGATTGGGTGGGGAGAGGAGCCTACCTTCCAGCTGTTTCTAGAACACTGCAAGATTATGTAAAGCTGCACAGAACTTCATCCAGTTAACATGTGATTTCCCTGTTCTGCTACATGTGATGTCATAGTGCTCAGCAGTGCAGAAGTGTATTAGCTGTGTGGAATAGCTGGGAACTCTGTTGGTTTTATGTTTGCAGTAGGTTATTCCTGATGAAATTTCTTAGCTGTCTCTGTCAATGCTACTGTAACAGAGCAAAGCTTTTCCTGACCAGCAGTTTTGCAGAGGAAAGTTAATTGTTTTCTCTCTGTGCAGCTACCTGAACCTGTAGAGAATTGGATTTGATGGAAGATAAATGAATACTTCTTCTAAAGCCACTTCACAATAATCTTGGCCTCATTTTCTCTCCCTCTGTTAACTGCTATAGTTTTTCTCCAATTCCCAACAGTGGCAATGAACAAAACTGACACCTTCCTGTATATCTGTTTCCATAAAACAATTGCATCCATTACTGGCTTTATTTATTCACAGAATCACAAGGTTGGAAAAGACCTTTAAGATCATCAAGTCCAACCGTTCCCGTCCTAAGCTAAACCAGATCCCCAAGTACCTCATCTACCCTTTTTTTAAACACATCCAGGGAAGGTGACTCAGCCCCTCCCTGGGCAGCCTGTTCCACAGCCCCACAACTCTTTCAGGGAGGAACTTTTCCCTCATATCTGCTCTGCCCCTGCCCTGGCACAGCTTGAGCCCATTTCCCCTTGTCCCATTTCCTGTCCCCTGGCTGAAGAGACCATCACCCACCTCTCTGCACCCTCCTGGCAGGTCAGTGGAGGTGGGGAGAAGGTCTCCCCTCAGCCTCCTCCAGGCTGAACACCCCCAGCTCCCTCAGCTGTTCCTCAGAGGATTTGCCCTCCAGCCCCTTCCCGAGCCTGGTTGCCCTTCTCTGGACTCACTCCAGGACCTCCATGTCCTTCTTGTGGTGAGGAGCCCAGAACTGGACCCAGCACTCGAGGTGCAGCCTCACCAGTGCCCAGTACAGGGGCACAAGCCCCTCCCATATATAAGGATGGAAACTGCACAGGAGGGGTGTGGATGTGTGTACATGTGTATATACACTTCACAGGATATACTTTCATAGCTCCACCATTCAGTTGCAGTAGAAATGCATGCTGATCTGATGATGATATGAGCTGATGAGCATGATGTCACCATACCTCTTCATGTCTGAAGCTACAGTTACAAATGTTGCCAGATCTCTCCCAGTTTGAGTGCAGCTGCTTCCAGTGGTGTACATTTTACATGTTAGCATCACAACTCTATACCACAGCTTTAAAATGTGTTTGTTTGCAGAAAATGGGATCATGCTGAAGCACGTTACTTATTACATGGTGTTGTTATTGCAGCCCTCAGCAAGAAGTCTTATTAGCTTAGTGCGTAGCTGTTTTTTTCTCATCCAATTGGCTGTAACGTTTTTGCTGTCCAGAAATACAGGGATGATTGTTAAGTTCTGGGCTCCCTGGGATAAAAAAGACAGGGATCTCCTGGAGAGAGTCCAGAGGAGGCTACGGAAATGATGAAGGGCCTGGAGCATCTCCCCTGGGAGGAAAGGCTGAGAGAGCTGGGGCTGTTCAGCCTGGAGAGAAGAAGACTAAGGGGGGACCTTATTAATGTTTATCAATAGCTTAAGGATGGGCTGCAGGGGGAAATGGCCAGCCCCTTTTCAGTGCTCTGTGGAGACAGGACAAGGGGCAATGGCTGCAAGTTAGAGCAGAGGAAGAACTTTTCCCCAGTGAGGGTGAGGGAGCCCTGGGACAGGCTGCCCAGGGGGTGTGGAGTCTCCATCTCTGGAGAGATTCCAGCCCCGTCTGGACGCCACCCTGTGCAATATGAGCTGGGGAGCTGCTTTGGCAGGGGGTTGGACCCCATGAACTCTTGTGGTCCCTTCCAACCCCTGTGATTCTGTTCCAATCTAAGTACGTTTCATAATGCATGTTTAGTGCATAAAAAGCTTAAATTTCTATGGTCAATCTGGTAGGAAAAGCAATCTGTATATATGCACTTGATATGTTCTTTTGAGCATAGACCTCCTCATATATAACACGTGCTTGGTATTACATTGAGGGTGCATGCAGCAGGACATGCTTAGTGGGGTTTACAGACTTTGTAGACTAATATTCATAGTTGATATTCAAGGTTTGATCTCTAGCTAATTGCATTGTCAGATGTGCTTTTACTGTTGCATTGATTTTTAAAAAGCTGGTGGTTATGTTTTCTGTTACATAGCCTCTTTTATCTAGTTTCTGTATTTAATGAATTTGGGATATAGACATGTTTAGAAGCATGGTGTTTTGCTTGCAATTGGTTGCCTGACAACACAGCATCAATTGCATCTTTCTACACTGGAGGTATGATAACGTTCTTGCCAGTCTTAAGAATACTTCCACACTTGGACTGGGGAAAAGCATCTCTCAGAAGCATATTGCAGGTTTCCATCATGTGATTTTTGGGCACCTCGATAAGGTGCACCAATTATGTCACTGATAGAAACAGCTGTTTCAAAATGGAGCATCCAGCTGTAGGGAAATGGCAGGTTTCCAGTTGTATGTTTCTTGACATGTACAGAATAAAGAGGGAACCCTGTAGAAGATAAGTGTGCAGTTGTGCAAGGGAAGGCAGTGAAGCTTGGGAGCATACAAAGGGGCAGGACTGAGCCTGTTCAGGAAGGTTCCAGCCCAGTGTGCCTTAACTTGGAAGCTTGATTTCGCATGATTCTGATATTAAGTCAGTTTCTCAGGAACCTACTGCTCTACACTCAAAAAAAAAGGAAAAAAAGAACTTTTGTTTTGTTCTTTTTTCTGTAAGCTATTGGTAAACCACTGCCCATCAGGCATACTGGTATCTTCAGCTTTCAATATGCAGTGGAGGTATTTGTCTGACTAATTTAATTGAAGACTAATCGATGGCAATAGAAGACATACCCTGGAGGGGAGCAGTCTGTTTGTGCCACGTGCTGAGAGCTTGTAGAAGATGTGAGGAGTCAGTCATAGTCCTCAGTCTCCACCTCCCCCTGATACAGTGGATGCAGATCTTGGCTCTTTGGCAGAGTTACAGGCCCAACACTGCAGCATTTATATTGTTGATTGTTATTTCCACATACTCACAAAGTTTTAATGGACAAACAAAATGCAGCTCCCCTGCTTCTGATGGTCTTTTCTGCCTTGCAGAAGCTTCCTATAAATAATAGCTTCCATTTAACCAGTCAAGATTTTTCAATTTTGCTCAGTTTTCTTTCTTGGGGGAGCTTTTGTTAAGCTTGTGGGGACCCACAGCTTCTCATGGATGGGTGAAGAGATGAAAAGTATGTTTTTCTATATTGAACACATGAAAGAAGTAAAAATAATTAATGAAAAAAAATGGAACTTGTCTTCAGAAACACTTCTGCAGTTGAAGTTCTGTTTTTCTTCATTTAAAATGTTCTGTGCTTTTCCTGACCCTTGTGGAGTGCAGAAGGGAAGGAAAGGTTTTAATGTCCTTCTGGAGAAAGCAGAACTAGAACTGAACTTTCAGTTACCTTTCTTTAATGTCTTTCTGCCATTGAAAAAATATGATAAACATTTTTCCTAGAGAAATAAAAAGGTTTTTTGATTAAATCCAGTTCCTTGGTGGGAGCATCTGTGTTGAAAAATATACTGGTTTTATTAAGAGCCCTGATGATCCTAGGTTGTTGACTTTGCACTCTGATTAATGTAATATGAGGACACCTTCCCTTGCAGCACATGCAAACCTGCTGCTTATTAATTTCCAGGGGCCATGCTGGCTTTGTCCCTTCCCTGACATGCGTCAGTCAGGATGTCCTGTTTCACAGTCATTCAAAGTCTGAGAACTGAGAGTGGGATACAGGTTTACTTCAGCATATCTAGAGCTTTAGAACAACCATTCCTTAACTCTGGCTCATTTTGATAACTGTTTTTTTTAAATCATAACACTGAGAGCACTGTAAATCTCTCTAGTTCTGTCAAAGGCTCTTTGACATATGGCTCAGATTTATTGGAGCAGGTGAAGGACAAGTACATTCGGAGAGTCTTCAGTGAGTAGATCGTTCTGGAAATTGATACTTTCTCTGGGATTTTAACTCTTTGTTGGTCCAAGTTTGACCCAGACCTTTGCAACGTCTTCCAAAGTTATTACCATTTAATTGTGCTGTGAAGTCGGTTTATAGTCACAGATTTGAACTAGCATCAACTGTCTCTCCTCAAAACTTCAGCAGAGATTAGAGATTACAATATAGCTCAGGAGGATTCAATCCAATGCAAAGATCATTAGGCCTTTGGGTGGCTGGCAGACACATTAGGAAAATTAGCCTGTTGTGTACATACAAGATTTTTCTTCTCTTTAATAGTTAATGCTTTTTTCCAGCACTAAATGTGATTGAAACTAATGAAAAGGTCTTTGGTTATGAGCAGTAGCCATAGAAATTAGTTGTAGATCTGATTTTAATAGCCATTCTTTCCAAGTATAGCAGAGGAAATTTTCATGTGTGGGGGTATTTCTCAGGTGACTAATCTTTACAGAAATGTAAGATAAGTCTTTGTGCAATGGAAATAATGTTTGTCTTAACAATATTACTTTTTGTGTGCTGCTTGAAAACTTAGTTTGCAGTAGATTTAGATGGCAGTGTGTTCTGAATTGTTAAAACAAAGAATATAATCAAGGCCAGTCTGCTCTCTGCGATTTCAGGATTTAGCTTCATGATGTGCAATGTTAAATATTGAACACATTTTACTAAAAAGAAAGGCAAGCTCATCTTAGCCAGTGATTGTGTGGTAAGAGGATAAGGAGATACCTGAGTGGATCTTGGTTAAAGCAGAAATGAACTGCAGAGAAACAGTTCCTCCCAGATAGTACTTCAGAGCTGTAAGACTGACTAGAAGCAGACAGAAGGCTTCTTTTCAGGAGACTTGGTTCTACCCTTTCTGGTCCATAGCGAATACACTGGGGCAATAGCTGTTCCCTAATGTGGGAAATGGCAGCCCCTGGAAGGGGAAGGTGGCCAGTCTGTTACAATCACCCTAGTAAAATAGCTTAACTTCTGGTGATTTTGGTTTTAGTTTAGAATATGATTTTGATTTTAAAGGAGTTATAGCAGCTATGAGAATATACATCATGTTAAGGCTTTTAGGGACAAGACGGTGTGTACCTTTCTCACTATGGAAAATCTCTATGGACTCTGAATTAAAACAATGGGTACTGGTTATGGGCCTTGAGTTAAAACAGTAAGTATATGAAGAAACTGGCTGTGGTTGCAAAAGACCAGCTGAAGATGAAGTGAGCTTGTTGCAAGGATGGTGTTCACTCGCAGAC
The DNA here is from genome assembly GCA_020800305.1 of Porphyrio hochstetteri. Lineage (NCBI taxonomy): Eukaryota > Metazoa > Chordata > Aves > Gruiformes > Rallidae > Porphyrio > Porphyrio hochstetteri. The sequence goes on from CM036916.1 coordinate 16,954,093, forward strand.
ACGGTGAGGAAGACAAGGGACAACCACCAGAGGACCCCTGCTCAACATAACTATGCATGCATGGGGGACATTTACATATGATAATGATTTCCAGGAAGTAACATGAATATGCTAATCAATACCCTCCCCTCTTCGTATTTAAAACAATCAGCGAAGTTAGCCAATGATTTTTATAGAGTAAGAATATAGATAAAGTGAAGCAATCAAAAGCCAATCAGTGCAGAGGCCAGGCTAACAGGTGAGCATTTTTGTGCAATGATTTTTGCTCAATATTGTATAGATATGTTGAGCTTTGTACCTGTGGGTGAACACGTCTTTGGAGGAGCCATCCCCTGCCCATGTTCCCCAGCGCTGGAATAAAGAAGTGCCTGCTTATCTGCTCTGTGCAGGTAAGTTCTTTGCGACTGTGACCACTAACAGTCTGACTGCAGCTTTCACCACTGTTGGTGCTGAGTGAATGGCAGTGCTGGGAGGAAAGCCAGAACTTGGTGGATGTTTCTGTGTGTGTGTGAGCTGTTCTGTACAGGATTTCGTGTTTGCAACACATACACGGTGTACGTGGCGTGGCTGCACAGAGCTGCATCTAGGACAACAAACATCAGTTACTGTGTAAGTGTGAGCTCTTGATTTTCTGGGGGGAGGGATCAATTAAGAATCTGAATATGGTTCCAGGACCTGAGGCTCTAGGCAGAAGCAACAGCATGTGTGCCTTCATGCTAGTCTAGTCTGATAAAAATTACTCTTTCCAAGGGAAACTTGTTTAGCTTGTCTAGTAAAAATTGGGCAGACTTTTCTTCTCTGCTATATAAAGGTGCTCTGGAAAAGATTATGTTTGAGATCTAAAAAAAGCCAGTAATTTTTCAGTAATAAAGCACAGAGCCTGTGAGTAGTATTCATTTATTGCTGGCTCTAGTGCTAAAACCTACTATTCTACACTGGGCTGTTTTTAGGGGGAAAAAAGGATTGATAATGAAATCCTGGTGTCAGTAGATTTTATGAAACCCAAGAGAAGAAAATGTTTATTCTGTGACTTTCGTAGCAATTCCTGCAGAGATTTCAGCTGTCTCCTACTGTAAAGCACTCTGAGATCATGAGGAGTTTTTCCTCTTCTCCCCTTATGAGTGAAGTCCTGTAGGATTTAACAACGAGGAAGTAGTAATTTCAAAAGACCTTGAAACATTTAGAGGTTCTACACCCACTTTTAGACCTTCAGTGATTGGACATATCCTAGTAAATAATTTGATCCCCATGTAGAATTATAGAATGATGAAAAAAAAGTAGAAGAAAATTGTTCTCCACGCAGTAGAGTGTTTGCAAACTGGATGCCTGTTGGAGTGCGAGCAACTGTAGCGTGTAGGGGTGTGTGTAAGGGTTTTTTTCCATTAACCAAAAAACAGGGAGGAGCCTCAAGTGGGAGTTAACCCATCTCTATTCATCCTGCCTCAATCCTAAACTGGGAAGGTGTTGATATCGCATTCAGTGCCACTGGGACCACATTCACACCCAAAGCTTGCTGTGAAAGGTGTAAGGAAAAGATTTACCTCTTGGGTAAGGAAAGTAATTGGCTATATGGAAAGGATTTAATGATACTTTTCACTTTACTAACCTGTGCTTTCTGCAGCCAGTATTGCCCTTTTGTTTAAGGACTAAACCTAGAAATAGTGCACACACAGAGGGTCGCAATGAAGACAAGAGAATGACTGGAAGAGGGTGATGCCTGGAGATGGAAGAGTAGTATTACAGTGGTATTTCTAAAAAGGGTTTTAATCTACGTGTACGACTTGACAGAGACAGTCAATAAATGTTTCTTTTGGGTATTGGATCTGCACTAGATGATTGAAGATGGGTGGCCTTAGCGACAGCTCTTGGTTGCCTGTTGAAAGCCAGCAGCAGTGAAGAAGTTTTTTCAGATAAGGGAGGCAATTATTTTGACGTCTCTGGTCATGATGTTATTTTCTTCTTTAGCATGCAGTGCTCAAAGAAAAGTAAGGGTTGCTAGAATTGCTTGAGGGGGCTCTATGTCAGCTTCTCCAGTCTGCAGCTAAACATCACTTTGTAAGTCCATCAGTGAGATGGCTGGTTCTGTACAGTGTAGCAACTTTTTAAAGCCTATTTTTTCTAAAACCTCCTGTAATGACCCAAGGGGGTCTCCTGGATAAGTAATGTCATGTTTACTTCAGGAATCTGCAGAGTAAAGGCTGAGAGAAACCCTGACTGGATGTGTACTGTGCCTGAGCTCCTCAGAGAGAAGATTTTTCTGTGCAGAGTTTGGTATTAGCAGGAATTCTGCAAAATTCCAAGAGTGCAAGTCTTCAAAAATCTATGGTTGCTGTCCAATACATTATTTTGGCAAAAGAATACCTCACCCTCCAAAGTTTCAAATAACATCCTTTGTGGAAGGTGGTAGATATGACTGCAAAGTTACTTTGTTGTGACACAACAAAGAGTCAACTGATTTCATGATGTTCAGAAATAAAGCAGGTTGGAAGTATCTTTTGAAAAACACAAGCTTTCATATTTAATCTTTAAGAGAAAATCTAGTTTGAAACAATTGAGCTAGCTTAATAATGTTCTTGGAGTATAGGAATGAGTGTGGTTTTAGGGCAGAGTGTTAAATACATGGTGATCTCCTTATTTAAGGACAACTTGGTGTGGCACAATGAGCCAGTGCCTGGTTATAATGGATCCAGTGAAAATATGTTTTTCTAATTAAAAATGTCACTTGCTTTGCAGTTCTTGGTTTTATCATTCCCCCTCCCTGGTAACACAGCACTTGGAGGCCACTTCTATAGGAATCTCAGTTTAAACTTGGACTTGTTCTAAATAAAAGTTCATAGTACTGTTACTGATGGCTACAAGCTTGTACATAGCTGCACTCCAATGGCAAAAGAAAGTAAACACCTCTTCCCTCTTCTTTGGACTTTTTTCCTTCTTTGTCTGATGGACAGATGGATTTATGCTGAAACAGTGGATGGATTTGCTTGTAACCATTCTGGGTCAGGTTTGAACCGATAAGCCTCGTGCTGCATTCCTGCCTAACTCCAGGTAAACTGGGCAGGCCTTGGGGCTGTCTAGACCTGCTGATGTCCTCTGGTGTGATGCTTTTTTCTGTTTCACTGCACTGTTGTTTATATATTTTATTTTTTCCTTAATATTGGATTAACACTTTAAGACAAATTGTAAGCCTGGAGTTCCTGGTATGGCACCATGAAGTTGTTAAGTGATTGATGATGATTGTGGGCTTATTCTTGGGTAGTTGAGTGAGTGGAGATAGTATAGGAGCATTTGGAGACTGCTATGCTTAAAAATTAATGTGTTAAACACATAATGTATTTAACTTTTCTATGGCTGATAAAAACCCCTTTTATGTCTATATTGGTTACTAGTAAAAGGGTTGTCTGTGTGTATTAAGTGAAGCAGAGGCTGTTTAGGTAATAAAGAAAGCTGACAGCTGAAGCCAGAAAAGCCACATAGGGGATTTTTATCTTGCTAAATAGTTGCCTATGACCTGCAGAAGTCTTCCTGCTGAAGTTACTGGATAGATTGTTCTACCTCCTGTGCAGGGTGGGTAGCAAGTTCCAGTGTGTGTAGGGGGGAAGATTTGGCAGCTCCTGTGTTCTTCTCTTCCTGTGTCCTATTTTCCCAGACACTATGGCACATATCTCATGGGATTCTTCCTTCCTAGCACCATGGTGAAGCGTAACTGGTGAGCAAGCTCATTGCAGCAGGTGCTTCTGAAGGTGGGGTAGTTCTGTAACAGCTGTGATGACCAAGCTAGTCATGAGCCCAAAACCATAGGGTGCAAGTCACTATGGTATGGCAGTGAAAATCCCTGCTGAGAGAAGAAAGGAGAAGAGATGTGAAGGGTCCTGTGTGATGCTTGTCACTGCTGCCAGACATAAGATCCATCAGAAAACATGGGTTGGCAGAATGAGACCTGATGTGGTGGAATGACATAGTTGGTGTTGGATGTGCTGACCTGCTGTGGGGAGGAAGGAAATCGCAGCATGAATTTGTTGAGAGTGCATCTCAGACTCTGTATGACTGTGGTACTCAGCTGGCTCACTTCTGAGGTAGACTGGTTTTCTAGGAATGAGAGGTAAACAAATACAAAGTTCAGTCTTGTCAAAAGTTATTTCTCTTTGGTGAAATGAGTAGGTATAACATCGGTTTCTCTGCTTACTCCAAATAACCAGTTCCCCCATCATTACAAGGGAGGTGGGTTCTGACTTTTGCTAAACAAGCAAAACTGTGCAAGTTAATTTCTAAGTTAGTGTTGTGAGTCCTTATCTACCCAATGCTGGCCCGTTGCCTGAAGAAAGCAACCAGGCTGGTCTCCCCTGGCCCCCTGGGAACCAGTGACAAATCACATTGAACTTTGTTTCCAATTTTGCTTGGGCAAAAGAATCCTCTAAAGTTCTTTAAACTTTGAAGGAACTCCTCGATGCTACAGATGGAAATAGACTTGAGCTGATAGTTGTGATAGTATTTCTGCAGGCAATAATATTTATCTTTTGCCTCAGATGCTGTTGTGTGGCTGTAACTCATTTGATCTCTCAGCCCTTGTCTTCATAATTTGTGCCTGCTAACCAGCATTTCATTCACTCATTCTTTATAGGCAGTTTTGATTGGCAGTTTATACACCAGTGTAATTTAAAAATTCAATAAAAATGCATTTTACACAAATAATACTCTATAAACCAGTCACATTTCTTCAGTGTAATTCCCTGGATTCTTAATGAGCCACACAGATCCTGTGTGAGATCATGGGTGCTTGTAAAGGCTTTAGAACTACACTCAGATGCTTTGTCTAGTGTGTAATCAGCTTTAATAATGGGTATGTAACCATCCATGGATTTCAAGTAGTCCTGTGGAAGAAACTAAAGGGACTGTGGAAACTTAATTGGGATATATAAACATTTTTCTAAATACCTATAAACTCATAAAAATCTGAATGGCTTTATAGCTCCTCACAGTCCCAGCTGTGTAGAAGACCTGTTACTTAACCTGAAGGCTTTTTGTGCAGGAGACGCGGCAGGATGCTGTCACTGAGCCATGCAGAGCTGAGGGCTTGTGCCTTGATGGCCCACCCCGCACCTCTGGGGCATGCCAGGGATGGCATAACCATGCAGGCATCGCTGCAGCAGCTCTGCTCACTGTCTGGCCTTCGTGGGTGCGGGGGTTAAGAGGTGATCTGTTCACAAGTCTCTCCCAGATCCCTCACAGAAAATGTACTTCAAATAATCATAGAATCATAGACTGGTCTGGGTTGGAAGGGACCCCAAGTATCACAGAGTTCCAACCCCCCTGCCACAGGCAGGGCCACCAACCTCCAGGCCTGGAGCTACACAAGGTTGCCCAGGGCCCCATCCAACCTGGCCTTGAACACCCTCAGGGATGGGGCACCCATCCCCTCTCTGGGCAGCCTGTTCCAGCCCCTCACCACTCTCTCTGGAAAGAGCTTCCCCCTGATATCCAGTTTAAACCTTCCCTCCTTCAGCTTTAATCCATCCCCCTTGTCCTGCCATTATCTACCCTTTAACAAGCTGATTACCCTCCTGTTTCTCTGCTCCCTTCAGGTACTGGAAGGCTGCAATGAGGTCCCCCCGCAGCCTTCTCTTCTCCAGGCTGAACCAGCCCAGCTCCCTCAGCCTCTCTTCGTAGGGGAGCTGCTCCAGCCCTCTGATCATCTCTGTGGCTCCTCTGACCCCTCTCCAACAGTTCCACATCTTTCTTGTACTGGGGCCCCAGCTCTGGACACAGGACTCCAGCTGGGGCCTCCCGAGGGCAGAGCAGAGAGGGACAATCCCCTCCCTGTCCCTGCTGCCACCCCTCTGCTGATGGAGCCCAGGATCCCGTCGCCCTTCCGAGCTGCAGGAAGCTCACTGCTGGCTCATGTGAAGTTTCTCATCCACCATGACACCCAGGTCCTTCTCAGCAGGGCTGCTCTCCAGGAGCATTTCTCCCAGGCTGTAAATAAGTCTGGGATTCTTCTGGCTCAAGTGCAACACTTGAGGTTTAAACACTTCAGGTTTAAAACACACTGGGTTTAACATTTGGGTTTTGTGACTACTGGTTTATGTTTTCACTCGTAAATGATTTTATATTTTGGTGTGATATCTTAATGTTCCCTACAGTATTTAATTGGTTCCTTAAGGTTATGGCTTTAGAGTACATGGTATAAGCAGCAGTGTGTCCAGTTAAGGTTTTCTGAGATTTTCCATTTAAAAGAAGGTAAATCTTCACATGCTCATGGTGCTGTCACATTTAAGCAACTCATGCTTAAGGAAGTTGCTAATATTTTGTGTGTGTCTAGTGTGATTTATTTTATTTTATTTTATTTTAGTAGACTTGGAGAGTAGGAAGAAATGGAAAATTTCCTCTAAAGCAGTTGGACTTTCTGTCCAGTGGAGATGGCCAGTCCCCACTGAGTGTGACTCTGCAGGACAGTTAGCAGGTACTGATGTTGTCTACACAGTGCTTTGAACTACTCATTTAAATGTCCAATTCTGTGTTTTGTTTTTGATGCCTGGTATTTTTTTGGGTTACTCTGAGGCTGTGAACAGACAGCACAGCCAAGCTCTGCCTGTCCAGGGAGGAGGGAGCGAACTGACATCGGTGCTTGAGGGAGTTGTGCTTGCTCAGGGAAGAGCAACTCATATTAGATTGCTTGTTGGCAAAGGGGAGGTTAAAGTGTGACCTGGTGGCAGCTTTGTAGCTGCCCTCCAAGTAGTAATTAGAGATAATGTTGTCTCAGCAGTGATGCAAGGGGCAGCAGCCATATATCAAGTCTTGGGAGGTTCAGTCTGTGGTGGAAAAATTGTTCACGAGCACGGTGCTGGGCAGGTCACTCAGGAAAGGCTTCAGTCTCACACATCTTTTATAAGGGCTGATCTTCCCTGCCTACCATGGCATCTGGGGGTACTGATGAGTAGTGATCTCTTAGAAGCAGGTCATTAGGCTCCTGGTTCTCAGGGCTTCTTTCACTTCCTAGACAAGGGCAAGGAAGGAAAATGTAGCAAGAGTTTACAGACATGGATATGATAATTGGGGGGGGAATAGGAGAGTTTATCATAATTTATTAATGCAATAGGCTTAACTTCTGTTAGCATTAGGGTTTAATAATGGCCCGTTAGGTCTTTTTTTCACTCCTATTTTCCAGGAACAAGAACACGAGGTTTCTTCTCTGTGGCTGTTTCCTCAATAAAGGGCATTCCCGTTTCCAAGGCAGAAATGTCATAAAGAGGTAGGTACAAGTGAAGAGATTATTCCTCACCATTTCATTTGCTGACAAATGTAGAACAGAACACAGTGCTGTTCTCAGCTACCAAGGACAGGAAACTGAATTGCCTGTAGGCATTCACTTCATTGTGAATTTATGGTGTGACTATAATATTTGCATTAATCCCATCAGCACAAAGCATACATAAATGCATTCAGAATTATTTTGTCTTGCTCATACAATTTACATTAAGATCCATATGCAGAACTGTATTTTCACAGCAAGTTTTACACATGATATTCAAATTTTTTCTCCCTTTCTCCCATCAATATGTTGCATATTTTTAAGCCTAGCTGGGCTCAGTGCCAGCAAGGAACTACAAGGATCTATGGCAACTGCCACATTTGCACTTTTCATTTACAAATCAGTAACTAAATTCTCATTAAATATTCTTAACCAGCCTGTTCAACATATGTTTGCTTGGGTATTAGTACTTATAAGTTGAAACAAATTAGATCAGTAGCTAAATTTGCTTCCTAATAGCCAAAGATATTGGAGAAAGAATAGATTTTTGGAGTGTAGAAGTGGCAATGCTGCCTTTTCACTTCACTCTTTTAAAAATGAAACATTCAGCTCTGCCCAGGCAAATTCAAAAGGGGGGAATTTGAACTCTCTCCCCCATTTTACTTCTGTGGGGAGACTGGTATAGGAAGAGCTTTGAAATGAAGCCAGTAAACATCCACTAAGTGTGGCTTACGATTTAGGTTTTGTTTTGAGACACATTTTCATTCCTTGCCTTTATCCCTTTCAAATGGGAAAAAAAAAATGTATTTAATGGATTTATTGGTCTGTTCCATGTGGAGAAGCATTTTTGGCTTCGACTTTAACAGCGCTGACAGTAATTGCAGAAAGAGCCACTTAACAAAAGAGTGTGCGAAATCAAAGGTGTTAGATTGTGTAGACCCTTACAAAGGTTATTGTCTCTGCTTAAGTAGTTGTTTCACACACTTGCAAAGATTGTTAATGATCTACTTTTAATTAGTTTCTTTGTGCTATCAAAACCGTGGTGCGAATCATATCATTATGTTTTCAGGTTTGCACTCCTTCATATGGAATTCAGTAGCAGCTCATCAATAATGTATCAGAGATCCCTCTGTATCCCTGTGAGCGTGCTGCCTCTCTGCAGGCTGCCAGGGCCATTGCGATGCATAGAATCATACAATCCCAGACTGGTCTGGGTTGGAAGGGACCCCAAGGATCACAGAGCTCCAACCTCCCTGCCACAGGCAGGGCCACCAACCTCCAGGCCTGGAGCTACACAAGGTTGCCCAGGGCCCCATCCAACCTGGCCTTGAACACCCCCAGGGATGGGGCACCCCCCCGCCCCGGGCAGCCTGTTCTAGGCCCTCACCACTCTCTCTGTAAAGAACTTCCCCCTAATATCCAATTTAAACCTTCCTTCCTTTAGCTTCACTCCATCCCCCTTGTCCTGCCAGTCTCTGCCCTTTGAACAAGCTGATTCCCCTCCTGCTCCTCTGCTCCCTTCAGGGACTGGAAGGCTGCAATGAGGTACCGCCACAGCCTTCTCTTCTCCAGGCTGAACCAGCCCAGCTCCTTCAACCTCTCTTTGTAGGGCTCCAGCCCTCTGATCATCTCCATGGCTCCTCTGAACCCTCTCCAACAGTGCATCCCAAGGTGCTCCCAACCACACCGAGCATCCAGGTTCCTGGCTTCTGCTCATGGCTTCTGCCTGGCTGCAGTGTCCCACTGGCATCGTTTTCAGCTTTCTTTCCTCATCTCTAGAATGGGTTTAATGTTTTTATATATTTTGAAAGCGTTCTACACAGATTTGATTTCTGCCTGTAAAAACCTTTGATGTGTATTTCTGTAAGATTAGCAGAGAGTAACAGCTGGGGGATTTGAGCAGTTTATACTCTTTGGTTATATCTCTGTTGACCTCAGGCAGATGAAACTGTGACATAGCATCTTCAAATTTCTGGAGCAAACTTCTTCAGGGGAAAAAAACCCCAAACCAACCACCCTTGGTTTTTACCAGGTAACCCAGGACTCTGACACACCTTTCGTTTTCTCAGTAGTCTTGCCCTACCCGGATCTTGCTTTTGATTTTCTAAGGTAAGACAACCTTTTTCCCTGGAGAGACTTGGACACACAACTTCCTTAATTCAAAGCCAGAAGAATCAATTGGGAAGCATATGTTGGTAGCAGATCCAACTACAGCAAAATAGCTCTTTGTGTCAACTGGATGACAGTGCCAGTTGGGAAGCATAACTGAAATATAACATACAGCATCCTCTGACACCTAAAATAAACACAACTGCTAAGTTTCTTCCTTTTAAGAACAAAACCCAGCGGGTGTGCTTTGTTACATGTGGATCCTTCAGGCACTGGTCCCACAAGTGTGTGTGGAGCAGTGAGGGGGATTTGGCCCCTGCTGAGAGACTTCTCAGAGCCACTGGAATTCAGAAAATAATTTTTAATGCTTTTTTTTGTTTGTTTTTCCAGGGCATAAACCGAACTGCAGGGAAGAACAAATGCTTTCTTTTGGGCTTCTCTTTGGAAGCAGGTTTTTCTGTCTGCTGCTCTGACCCAGGATGGCCTGGCATGTTCAGTGTGTGACCTGCATACCGTGTGGATGCGAAACTGGAGCAGCAGCCGAGCAGGCGGTGGGGAACGAGGCATCACAAAGCAGAGCTGAAAGCCTGTTTGAAAGCACTGTAACTGCAGGAGGGGCTGGTTTGTTTTATAAGCATATTGGTGTTGGGAGGAAAAGAGAAAGGAGGAAACAAAGAGCCAGAGCAGCAGTGCAGGCATTAACTGCCCTTCTTTATGCTGCAAGAGATTGCTTGCAGTTTCTTCTGGTGAAAGGTTGAATTCAAGATTGATTTTCCTTCTGGAGGAATGGGGTTATAGCCAATTACTTCTTGCTAAGCAAACTGAAATAGGTGAAGAATTAAGACTTCTCTTTGAAAAAGAGAAGTTGGTTGTTTAATGATTTTGGTTTTGAGAAACATATATCCTTTACAGGTCTGTAGGAGCAAAGGAAATGTTGTAACGTACTGCTGATTGTTTTAAGAACACATTGAAAACCTTGGGAAGGGGTCTCTTCAAATTCTACCAGCAGTACTGCAGTGGCACTAAGCTATTTCTCATACAAAGGCTAACAGAACAGAAGTGCCTTTTATTCCAGCAGCAATTTGTGTATTTAGTTTGCTGTGTTTTTCAATACCAGTTAAAGCTTGTAAATAAATCTGTGATACAATGCAAAAAAAGTTCAAGGCTAACATGTTTCAGAAGAAATAACAACTTTGTCTTTAAGAGAGTCATAAAATTTCTTTCATAAACGTGTTTCAATGTCAGCTGCTGACTAGCTCAAATACATGCTGGATGATATTTGTCTGCAAATCAGTTGGCCTAAACTATTTCCATTGTTACCAGCTAGCATAAATATTCTGTGAGCTTCAGCTAAACTTCATTTGTCTTGTTTATTTTACAGATATTTATTACACAGCTGCAGGTAGCTCTCAAAATTGGTAATATTGTGTTTTAGCTAGTGGTTCAGGATTATCAAACATTTTTTTTGGAGATAGGGAATCTAATGTTGGATGATTTATCTAAACTGTTTTCATACATGAATTTGGACTGAAAATCCTGAGGAATGGACTTACATGTATCTTAAGACTTCCCCCATCTCTGGCAAGGTCAAAAATATTTCATAAAACATTGTATTTTGTGATTGGTGAAGGTTCAGGACAAAGGTTTGTGTGCACAGTTGTGTCCCTTGCTGTTCTCCCAGTCACAGTTTTCTTTTTGTTGCAAGTAGTCTCACTTTTCCCTGTTTTTTACAACTAATTTTATCATGGTGAAAAACGTGCCATTGCCATGTGAGAGAGAGGAGCAGGAGTAGCAAAAGTGAACTGTTTCCTGGGTCGTCAAAAGAAGTCAAAACACAGATTTCATAGAAGCATAGACTGGTCTGGGTTGGAAGGGACCCCAAGGATCACAGAGCTCCAACCTCCCTGCCACAGGCAGGGCCACCAACCTCCAGGCCTGGAGCTACACAAGGTTGCCCAGGGCCCCATCCAACCTGGCCTTGAACACCCCCAGGGCTGGGACACCCACCCCCTCTCTGGGCAGCCTGTTCTAGCACCTCATCAGATTTCCAGTTATCTTCCATCCCATGCATAGAGGAGAAGAATTACCAGTCCAAGGACAGAATGAGAATCTAACACCTCCTGTTAGTGCAACATCCTTTTGGTAGTTAGTAACAAAATAAAGTATGATGAGGGGGTTGCACTACCATTTCTGTTCTGTTGAATCACTGGATAGAAAGTGTTTGTGATTTAAAGACAAGGAGAAGAAGAAAAAAGGCAAGCCATCAGTGGTTAATCTGAACCTTCCCTGTTGCCATAGATCTGATAAACATGTGTAGACTGTTGCTGCCCTCCCTTCTGCCTGAGCTGCATGCAGAGTCACTCCGTGGGAGCACCAGCTGCAAGTGCATCTCAAACACCACCCTCAACAAGCGGTGTGTGACCCCTGCTAGTAAGTGCATACCTGCTGATGTTGTAGTCTGGCTGTGGAAGTATCCCACATGGGAAGTACTCATGGTTTCAGGTAGGAAAACAGTGATGGGGTTTCCTTGTGGGTTGTTCCCACCCCCCCCTTCTGGACTGTCACAGTTGCTGGAAGGAAGAATGGGGGAGCACAACTTGGCAATATCCCCACTGCCCTCAAGGAACACAGCTTCCTCTGGAGCATATTTCTCAGTGTCCCAAGGACACTGTGCTGTTCATTCACAACACCAAATTGGAGAGCGTTCAGGAAAAGTACCAGCCATGAGATACACGTACACATATGTGTATAAATACACCAGTCAGTGCTAGTGAGCTATTGCAGCAACTCTTGGGTGTGCAGCCTCACTGTAAATACTAGCTGTTGTCATGCAAGGAGTTATGCTCTTTCTTGTTTGCTCTTTAGAGCAATCCATTCAAATTGATATGGCTGCTGTTACAGGTGTTTACTCGGTGTTGAACCAGATGGGGCAGCCAGTGACTTTAAATTAACTATTTTAGCTACAGAAATCAAGTGGTCCCTATAGGTATGTGTGCTGCTCTTAAGTCCAGGTGTGTACAATTCCCAGCCACACTCCATTTTTGTAACCAAAGACCTAGGTCTCCAGGTATGTTTGGAAAGTGCTTTTGTAATCTAAATTTATTTATTTATCACCTCTGCCTCCACAAATTGTCTGAGGGCTGTGATAGAACTATTGGAGTATGATGATTTAACTTTGTTTCTTCAGCCATCCTGCTCCCTTCCTGTGAATGTATTGCAAAATTACCAGGCATTCTGATGACTAAGTTCAGTTCAGTCTTTTGTCTGGGAAGCTATCTAACCTGCCTGCCTGGATAAAGTGTGACTTAAGCCTTTTGTTTTATTCTCTGCATGGTCTTGAATGTGGCCCTGCTCCCAGAAAGGAATACTTTACCCAAATTTCCTGGGTGTATGCCATAAGCCGTTCCACTCCAGAGTGGCCCATGCACTTCTGGATACTACTGCTCTTCTGTCATGGGACAGAGGAGCTGCTTACATCAAATACCAAAACCCATGGAAAATATACTCAAATTTAAGATGACTCTGAGAGATGCTGGCTGTTATGTTTAAAATTGCCCAATTTCAGTAAGGCAGAAATACTCAAAATGTGGTTTGGCTAGCAAAAAACCAACATGAATTCTTATATATATGTCTGTGTATATATATGATTATATATAATATGATTATACATATGAATCCAACATAATTTTATATATTATCCATATAAGTGGGAAAAAAAGACTAAAATACCTGTGTAAAAAATTAGCCACTGGACCGCAGCCTTACTGGATAAAAGAGCTGCTGGGAATTCTGGTCAGTGTCAAGAGATAATTGAAAGCTGATAATCAAGCTGAAAGAATGAGGATCATTCAGCTTGGAAAAGCCCTTTAAGATCATCAAGTCCAACTGTTCCCATCCTGTGCTAAACCAGATCCCTGGGCACCTCATCTACTCTTTTTTTTAAATACATCCAGGGAAGGTGACTCAGCCCCTCCCTGGGCAGCCTGGGCCAGGCCCTGGCAACTCCTTCAGAGAAAATTTTTTTTCTCATTTGACCCTGCCCTGGCACAGCTTGAGCCCATTGCCCCTTGTCCCATCTCCTGTCCCCTGGCTGAAGAGACCATCGCCCACCTCTCTGCACCCTCCTGGCAGGTCAGTGGAGGTGGGGAGAAGGTCTCCCCTCAGCCGCCTCCTCTCCAGGCTGAACACCCCCAGCTCCCTCAGCCGCTCCTCAGAGGATTTGCCCTCCAGCCCCTTCCCCAGCCTGGCTGCCCTTCTCTGGACTTGCTCCAGGACCTCCATGTCCTTCTTATGGTGAGGAGCCCAGAACTGGACCCAGCACTCGAGGTGCAGCCTCACCAGTGCCCAGTACAGGGGCACAATCCCCTCCCCAGACCTACTGGCCACACTATTTCTGACACAAGCCAGGATGCCATTGGACAACCTAGGACATCTAGGAAATAAATTCTTTTTACATGGCTTGCAACTGGAATGCTGATAGTGTCCTCATCAGTGTTATGCTGTTTAGGAAAAGGGGCGACAGTGGACATTGCTGCATTTGTTCCTCTTTTAAGAGGGCAGAAAATGAAAGCTGGCATCCAATCTTTCCTATTGCTGTCTCAAGTTTAGTAATAGTTTGGGAAAGTGAGAGAATTTAATTTTAAAAATTGTAGCTTCTGATAGAACTAATGAATTAATCCAGTAGAACTAATTCTAATTGTTTGCTGTGTAGCTCCCAGCCCTGCAAAGAATTAAGGACTAAGCAAGCTGTGTGTTTATTCATGAATGAAAATTAGAGTTAAGATGGTCCTTTTGACTAATCTAGGCTGTATCTTGAACTCTAGTAAATAGTGTATATGACCCCAGAACTTCCAGAGAGAATCCCAGGAGAGCTTCTGGTTGCTTGGACACTTTCTGACTTTAACTCTGTCACAGCCTGCAAATGGGGATGTAATGGAAGAGGAGAAAACTTGTGAGCTGACCTTACAGTAAAAGGAAGCCTGTTGTAGTTTGGAAGGCAGCCTGGACAGCCCTTCTGAGGCTCTGATTTCTGTGAAGCATGACATTTGAGAAAGAGGGGCACATGGGGCTCCTCCTCATCTCTTCTGTACATCTGTATGTAATTTGGTTGTGAGAAAAGCTTGGCTTTGTGGGGTGAAGTCTGTCCTAGTGGTAGGTAGGTACTAGGCCACCGCGTCAAATTCTGCATTTCTTTGAAATGATGGAAGCTGAGTAATAAGCTACTGTAAACCTGTCTGATTACTCCAAGGTAGGTGTGCCAGTGCTGAGATGTTCTGGGCTTGATACCTGTTTAAAATGTTGAGGAAATATTTTGCATCCAGGGGACTTGTTGACAAAGGGGCAGCTGCATGTATCCAGGTGGTTCAGGGATGCAGGAGTTGTTTTAACAGATAGAATATAGTTAGCACTCAACCAGAAAGAAAAAGAGGTGAAAATAAACACCATAAGACTTCCTTGAGATGCTTTCTGCTGCTAATTCCTCCCCTCCCAGGTTTATATGACAGCTACACATAAGAAAAGCCCAACAGGAACAGTTCCAAGAGGTCTTTAGCTCTAGGCAATGTTACAAAGCATGTAAACTGTCAGCATAAACCATTATTTTCCGAGCTGCTCCATGGAAGGATCATTTGTGTTCCAGCAATGTTGTTGGCTGCGATAGCTGTAGCAGTCATCTGTTGCATTTGGTGGTGGCAGTTAGGGACCTGGCCATGACAGGCTGGCTCTTCTTTTTATTTTATTACTTATGGCACTGATAAATGTAATAGTTAAATCATAACATTTTACCCAACCTTCTGCCTTTATTTACTTTGTGAAAACTACAGAGTGGCAAGAAATATGGTTTTAATTGAATCTGGTTTTATACTGGGTTTTATTGCTTGAAAGTCCAACTGACTTGAACCAACCCTGGATCCCAGCAAAGTTGCAGAGAAAGCTACTGAGCTATTCTGAATTTTTCTTCAGCAAGTTGTTCTGTGGGTGCTGGTGCCATTGTGGTTTGGTTTTTTTTACATTTGCTGCTACATGTAACAGGGATTTCAGACAGTTGCAGCAGTGCTGTGGGTGCCTACTTGCTGTCCTTTGTGTAATGTCCTTTTCTTTGGGTGTTCTGGTTGTAACATTAAATACCTTAAGTGTAGGTGGTGTAGCAGTACGCCTTGTGGTGTATCTGCTCTGGTTGGTTTGGACAATTAAAGTTTTTCTGACAAAGCCCAAGAGAAGGCAGAACAGTGCATGCTCTTTTTTGGCAGCATAGAAAGACAAATAAAGGTTTTCATATTTTATCTTAGTAATTACATGCTTCAGAGGCCACAGGACCATGTTGAATGGCTTTAAGTACACTGTGGAAATAAGGAAGAGGAATGTGGTATTGGAAGAATTCCTCAATTGGAAAAGCTTTAGTCCACCTTTTAGTGTCTGTCTTTTATCTTGTGTTAGGACACACTACAGGAAGAAATGGTTTGTTTGAACTGATGTTTTTCAGCTTCACCAGGTCGGTCCTGTGGTTTTGACAGCCCTTCTGTTTGCATTCTAGAACTGAGCTGGTCTGTTGTGGCACAAGTAGTAAAATATGAAGCTAACCTAAGAGTGTGTATAACAGTAACCAGCATATGTTCAGCTGCCACTGTGAATGAGTGTTTCCTATTTCTCCAGTCCATCAAATATCTGAGGTAACAGATGTTTTCTGTTCTTGATGGTTTGCTAGAAGTAAGGGCTTTGCCCACTTGAAGCAAGATGATGTGTGCAGTCCAATGCGCAAGAGAATCACGTTACGTAGGTAGCTCAAGTGATTTCAAAAGTGTTTTAGTTAATGCAGCAACATCTTACTGTAGACAAAGATGGTTCAGTTTCCAAGATCTTCTGCAGTTTTGCTTAGCTGATTTCAGTTATATTGTTTAAAGAGCAGCCATGTGGAAGGAATTTTAACTATACAGGTTTCTTAGACTGAACTCAATTAGTTTCATGTGCATAGCAGAGTTGACACTTCTGGTTACTAGAGACCATTCATTGCCTTAGGAACGGAACAGTTAACCTGTTTTAGCTGGGAATGGGGATAAGTAGCTGGCAATTTATACAGTAAAAACTGCAGTCTGTACCTGAGAAAAATGCCTAAGAATGTGATAGTAGATGTTGTGTTGGTATTAATCTCTTTCAACTCAGTTTCTCAGAATCAAAACCTGGAAGGCAGAAGGTACTCCTAGAAGGAGATGTGATTATAAACTCTTGAGTTTGAGCTGAGTGATTGAGTAACAGCTCGGGGTACTCTTTCTGCCTTAAAACCTGGATGAGGGCTTTTGTTTTGTAATGAAGCCTGAAACTGGAAGATGCCTGTATGGTTTGTGTTTCATTTAACCACTACAGCCTGTGGTAGTTCTGGAAAATATTTCAAACACTCTTCCAGTTTGGGTGGATTTCAGTAAAGCCCCTCCTGACAGTTTACTAATGGGGATGTGTAGTTTTCACTAAAGATTGAAAAGCATCAGGGTTGTATAAAATCACAACCTGGGGTAGTGTCTTGAGCTGCTAATGGTAAATCATTTACATAGTAAAGATTTTATTCTGCTGTCACTCCTTCATAGAAAGTGGCACAGTTTTCAGTGTAGGCCTCAATACCTTCTCGACAGCTGTATTATCCTTTAGGGAAGGTCTGAAACCTTTTAAAGCTGTGTAAGTGAATTTGCTTAAGAGCTGAGGGTCATGCTGCTTTGCTGTTCCATGGAAGATAAAGCAGCACAAGACACTTATGTAGATAAATGCTTCATTTTGCCACACCTAATGTGCTGAGGAATTAATCAGCATCCCTATCAGAGTTTGCTTCTGTTTACTTCAACGCTGGAAGTGACCACCAAATATTAGTAACACTAAGAAGACAAGATTTTCCAAATTACAGTCTAACTGGAGCTCGGCAGCTTCCTGCACTTCTCTGCCCTCCCTCACAACTGTAATTACAACTCCCTGCTCTTTTGCTGGCGTTCTCCCAGCTCCTGTTCACCTCCTCTCACTTCATTAATGGGCTGCTGTAGTTTTTTGTTACTGAGCTACTGGCCTATGACTACATTGCTTTTTTCTTTAGTCTACTTCTATCCATTGCCATGGATACAAACTTACTTGAATTATATACTGACAACATGCTCACAAAGAATAATGACCCAGAGATGTACAAGACAAAGCATATTAGAAGTCAAAGTGATCGTATTAATAGGTTTTATTGAATACTAAGCAGGGTGTTGGAGGGTTCTTGGAGGGATGCCTTTGCTAGTAAATCAGCGTAGTTATGTTGCCACGTCCAAGTTTCTCTTGCAAACTGCTGTACTCAGCATTCTCTCCTGACCTTGTCAAACCATGTTTTGTTCTTAGTTTAGTGTCAAATACAGACCTAAATTACCCGTATGCAGGCTGCTACTTAGCGGTTTCTAGAAGACTTCTGTTTGCCAAAGTGCCTTAGAGATAATAATTAATGTACCTAATAAGAGAGTCTTTGTGGAATGAACAAAGATGCTGAGCATACAGGCCCCATAATTAAGCATTATTTTCTTGGGAAATAATGTTAAATCTAGCAAAACCAACCCCCTGTTCTTAATGTGTTGGATACAACATTTGATTGAGGGTTTTGGCTTGGTTTGTTCAGGTGACCATTAGTGCCTTTGTAGTGCTGCATTCGAGAAGGGTGCACTGGATTTGGGCGCTGTGGAGCGTGGTCAAGACACTGGCCAGGTGTGCCCAGTCCACACTACTGAGAGCCAAGGCAGCTTGGAGGATACCTGAGGAGTGAGTGGAGGGAACCCATGCTACTTCTCACCTTGAGTTCTCAAATTAGTAGTGAGTATGGTGGGATTATGGGCCGTTTATTGCAAATCACTGTGGGGCACGGTGTAAAGTACAACTGTGCAAACTGCTGCATCAGCCATACCTATGTGTCTTGGTTCTTCATTTCATGGAGGAAACTTGACACAGTTCTCTCCATCCCCAGAGAATTTATTTTCTCACCCACAAACCTTGGCAGAGTTGCCAGTATTTCCTACCAAAGGAATTCAGGCAGCCAGCCCCTTTTTCTTGCTGTGCCCAGAGTCTCCGCAGCAGGCTTGTGCTCCCAGGAGGCATTGTGTGCCCAGGGGTTCCACATTCAGTCAGTCTTAGAGGAGCAAAACCTATGGCTAAATGACAGATACCTGAGATGCTGTCTGCCACACTGTTGCAGTTTTGTGTAGCTGGGTACTGGTACAGAAGGGGGGGCTGCAGAAAATGGCTGCTTTGAGAAGCAGTGAGAAGCTCTCTGCAGGCCCCAAAGAGTAAACATCGGCCCATCCAAGGGCAGAGTTGCTGCTGACCAAGGCCGAGCCCTTCGGCAATGGTCCCCATGGTGCAGCAGGGGAAGGGTGTGTGGAATGAATGATCCTCACCCCCGGCCAAGAAGGAAACCAACTTGCAAGGAACTGACCAAGCCCCCATTTTCCCAGCCCAGCCCCTCCCCCGCCATGTTGTGGGGGAAGAAGGGAGTGAAATCCTGACTAAAGTGAAGCCTGCTTAAAAAGGTAGAGGTGGGGAGAGGTGCTTTAAGATCTGGTCGCACTTCTCATCACCCAACTCTGGTGTCACTGGGGGTGCAGGGCAGGGCCATCAATTAGAGAGTTTTCTTTCCTTTACTCTGTGTTCAGTCTATTTTACCCATGACACTGATTACAGGATGATCTCTCCCTGTCCTTATCTTGACTCCTCAGCCTCTTAATAGATATTTTCTCCCCTGTCCAACTGAAAAGGGGGGTGATAGGCTGACTTTGGTGGGCGTCTGGCCTCCAGCCAGGCCTAAACCACCACACACACTCAAATCTTTGGGCAAATGAAGGTCTTCATCACATTGCAGTGAAATTAGCCATGGTTTATGAGTGTGCAGGACTGTCAATACAGCCTTGTTCCTCTTTGACAACGTAGTTTGTAATTATGTCAAAGATTTAGCATTCAAAAATGAGCATGGCAAGATTAGAAAGGGCTGGTTATGCTGATACTCAGAATTATACCTGTCGCCAGGTACTGCAGGTGCTCTGAATGCTGTGTCCTGGTATGTCATCCTGCTTGAACTGCATGAGTTTGTGTTTGGAACCTAGTACGGCTCACTGATGATATTTACTATTTTAAGCCTCTTGAGGAATGTGTCTAAGATACAAAAACAGAGGGCAGAGGTAACTTAAGGAAAAGAATGTGAACTCTTCAATATCAGCTTTAGTTATTTACCAAAAATGCTGTTTCAAGGTTAATATATCTGTGTCTGTCTCTAGCTGTGGTAAGTTGGGGTCTAACATCTAATTTCAATTAATTTTCCTTTCCTCCTCTCCCTCTGTTAAATAATACTTCTTACCTGTAAGCACAGAATCCCATGGTACAGGAGAAGGAGGGATATATTGTGGAGACCTGTAAGGCAGACTGTCAGCTTCTCCAAGAATGCAGCTATAAAATGTCATCAAATATCAACCCTATTTGGGTGTTCCTTTGTAATGTGTTGGGAAGTACCTGAATTACAGCTACCAGTTCTTGAGAATGTATCCCAGGTTCACGCTTCTCCAAGATGAATCTCTATGACATGCTATGTTGTTTCACATCCAGAAACTTCCTTACTCACTAATAAAGGCAATCATGTGAAAATGATGTAGGAAAGATGAACAGAAAGAAGAAAGTAGGTGTGGGATGTATCAGAAACTTCCAGTGCCCTATAATTATTTATCCAGAACCACTCTTTAAGCGCTGCGTTACTGTGGTAGTCTGGATTGTTAAAAGAAAGTCCTGCAGCACTGCTCGTGCTTAAACTAAGGACTAATTTAAGGAAATTCAGCTCATAAATTCTTTATGAGTGTGACTTATTCACATGCAAATATTTGCTCAGTGTTATATAGTTGATGTGGACTATTGTGGGAATCTCTTTAAGGGAAAAGACAGCTTTTAAGTTTTGTGGGGGGTTTTATTTTTTTATTTTTTAAAAGGTATTTGACTGGCTTATTTTGCATGATGCTTGAGAGTTGGGCTTTGAAATGAGTCTTTATTTCCCTTGAGACTTTCAGAAGCCTGGTTAAGAATGTGCAGCCATTAATCTTTCGGTCTGTATGGGACTGATCCGTTGATTGTCTGGCTATGTAAACATTTGCATTTTGAGAATATTGAGAGCTCTTTATCAGTAACATGTCACATATTATCATCAACTAGAGGTGTATCAGTGTTGTCACCCAAGCAAACCACCCACTGCTTTGGCTTTTGTAATTTCTTTGTCAGATATTAGCATAGTAGAAGACGTTTTAATGAGAATCTACTTTGCAGGGAAGGAATTTCCCTATTTGTGTGGATCTCTGGAGTCCTTGTCTACTCTTTATTAGATGTGGAGTTTAAAACATCTGTGTTTAAACTGATCAACTGACATTACTCCTGGGGGAATAAACCTCTATTTTCTTACTCCTGATTTTAACCTTTCATAAGCCAGTTGAACATACTGCTTGGCAATGGAACATGTGGGGCTTTCTAAACCCTTCTGTTCCAGATAGCCCAATTAAAGGGAAATGCGAGGGGTGATTGCTCCAGATGATATGCTGATCCAAAATTAAACAGCTAAAAACACTGAATAGCTTCATTATAGCAGGGTCCCATATGCTTTTTGCAGCTAATAAGGGATGGTTTAAATAACAAGATTCAGGAAATAATGAACTTGGGAAATGTTTTGAGGCACCCAATGTGAGGCTTCTCATGCCCCAATAAGACTGTTGTATGAGAGATGCCATGGCAGACCTTCACATGTAAATGCCAGCTGAAACAAGTGGACTGATCTCCAAAACCAGCAACTGCCTCCCCCAGATAAGAGACCTATGTGCAAATTCATTGTTCTCTGAGTGAGGGAGGACTTTGAGGAATTGCTTTTGTTGTGGTTTAACCCCAGCTGGTACCTGAGCACCATGCAGCTGCTCACTCACCCTGCTCCTCCAGTGGGATGGGGAGGAGAAGGGAAAAAAACCCTTGTGGGTTGAGATAAAGACAGTTTGATAGGATAACAAAGGAAAGGAATAATAATATATATTAAAAAATGCATAAATGCTATTACAACATGTGGAAGGAAAAAAATAAAACCAGCCTCGATGCCCAGTCTGTTTTGGAACGGTGATCCTGCCTCCCAGCTCACTTCCCCAGTTATATCCAGAGCATGATGCTGTATGGTGGGGAATATCCCTCTGGCCAGTCAGGGCCAGCTGTCCTGGCTGCACTCTCCCAGCTTCCTGTGCATCTGGCAGGGTGTAGGAAGCTGAAAAGTCCTTGACTTAGTGTAGGCACTACAGCTACCTAGCAACACCTAAACCATCAGCGTGTTATACTAAATCCAAAAGACAGCGCTATACTGGCTACTAGATAATCAACTCTGAGGCGAAAACAGGACAGTTTTATTCATAGCTTGGAGCTTTCATGTCCCCCCCCCAGGAATTTTGAGTCTCTAGGTTTACTTTCAGCTTGTGATGTGGATGCTTGTTCAGGATTTGGTGCTCCATTTTTTGCTCTTGCTGGCCTGTTCCTACAGTACACTGAGCCGCCGCTTTTCTGTGGTGGGAGCGGTTTGTATGGCAAGACAGAGCATCACATCAAGTGTCCTGGATTAACCCCACAATAAGAAGCAAAGTTATAATCACTTGTCCTGGTTTCAGCTAGGATGGACTTAATTTCTTTTCTAATAGTGGATAGAATGCCGTGTTTGGGAATTAGGATGAGAGCAGTGCTGATAGCACCCTGATGTTCCTAGTTGTTGCCAAGCAATCAAGGACTTTTTCAGTTGTTCATATTTCCCTACTAACGAGAAAGGAGGGGACACAGCCAGGACAGGTGACCCAAATTGGCCAAAGGGGGTATTCCATGCCGATTATGTCATGCTCAGTATAAAGGAGGGCTGGTTGGAGGAGGAGCAGGTGACTCCAGGACAGGCGGTTGTGGGGATGATCCGGTTTCTCGGGACGGCTCTGGGCTGCATGGCCTGAGCTGTGTGGTTCAGTGAGAAACCCACGGGATTCTGGTTTCGATTTTTTTCCCCTTTCCTTTCCCTTCCCCTCCCCTCCTCTCCCCCCCCCTTCCTTTTAAAAGAACAAGTGACTGCGTGCTGCTTGGCTCTCAGCTGGGGCAAAACCATGACATCAGTTTAAATGACTCTTCTGGTGTCCTTTCTGTTGTAAAGGGAGACGAGGCTCGTAGCAGAGCCAGCATGGACAGGTTTCCTGCCCCGTGAAGGACTAATCAGGTTGATGTGGTCTGTGTGCTCAATCTATTTTCTCTGAACACTCCAGAGTTACTTTTTCCATGGGCAGTTCTTGCCTTTTCAAACTACATTTGTTTGTTTGCAGTTTAGACTGCTTGAATTACAGAGCAAATGGAGGCTTCTGCTATGATACTTCTGGCATCTTCTATCTGTGGTGCTGACCCACTTTCTCAGGTAATCATGTCATTATTCCATCCTCTTCCAGGTCACAGATACTTATGACTAACGAATAAATACAGGTCTTAAAAGGGAGCAGAAAACGCCAATTTTTTTGTTATTACCCCACCCCAAATATTTTGCTTGTGGACTAATGCTGAAATTTTGGAAATAAATTTTATCCTTTGGTGCAGGAGGAGGAGGAGGTTGGAATGGGGTGTAAGGGAGCCATGAAAAGCTGTAAGCAACCTTTATGGCAATTATTCCTGTCTTTGGCCTGGATATTTCAAGTGTTGATTGTAAATTTTGGATGTGGCCTTTAGTGCAATAAACTGGTAATTATTTGTATTCCCTTTAAAATAAGGATCTTTTTCATAACAGTCTAAACTTCGTCCTCATATTGGAGCTCACATTGGTAGCTGTACCTCAGCTCATTTGGATGTGACCTAATTGAAATTAATATGTGCAGTGTTACAAACCTGTACTTAGTATCCCAGTGCATCTCTCCAGATGTTTGCCCAAACAGGCTCAGGAAGCTGCAGCCGAGGGCTGGAGAGGCTGGAGCTGCACCTCTAGCTGGAGAGATGCTGTGAGGAATTCGTGCTGAAGTTTTCTGCCTCGGCAAACTCTCCTGAAAGGCACCTGAAGCGGGGCCTAACCATGATTTCAGGTAATGCTTTTAAAGATGTTTAGCTGTGAAGCCACTGCCGTTCCGAAGGTGTTTGCTGATTACTTATTGATGCTCAATCTTAATGAGTATAAACAGCTGCTCTCCTCTTTGAAGCATGTAAAGCCAAAGAAACACAAGGGTTTGCCATTTGGCACTCTCAGGCAGCAGTTTTTAAGGATGGTCAGGCACCAAGAAGCAATGTTTACAAGGACTTAAGGGGTGTTGAGTAGACTTACCAACTTCATTAATTACAAAGATGAGCGGGTATGTATAACTGGCTGGCGGAGTCAGTGGAGTTAGAGAGATTGGAAATAGGCAGTGAGAAGGATGATGAAACTTTCTTGCAGATGCCTTTTAATAGCTCCCCAGACATGTGGCAGCATCCTAAACCTTGCTTCAGGCACAAGAAATATTTATGCAAAGCTAAACTTTGCGTAGAGTTTTCAGGAAAAGCCAGAGTGTGAAACCCTGTGCTGTGACCCAAGAGAGCCCACTGCCTTTGCTTTTTGCCTGTTGTTTAAAAACCTCTCTGTCCCAAAAGAAGTGCAAGGCTTCAAAGTCAATATGGATGAGATGTGAGGGAAAGACCTTAGGAATACTCTCTGTGCCTTTCCTGGCTTCACTTGTGGCTGTTGTGTCCCACTGGTGACTCAGGCTTGCCTGTCTTGGGCACAAAGCATCAGGGCACATACCTTCATCTGTGGAGGGACTCTGCTGGAGGCAGGAAAAAGGCTACAGGGCAGAAAACACAGAAATTGCTGTGGAAATCGTGATTCTTATCAAATCAAGGGAGTCCTAACAAATGTTTAGCAGCAGACCTGTTGATTTTCTGCAGTTTCCTACTCATTAGGATATTGCATTTGGTTTAACACTGAGCGTTCAAAGCTGCGTGGAGCAGCAGCAAATCATCTTCCCAGCCCACTGTGTGGGTTATTTAACCATGCTGCCTCTCCCATAAAGATGTCTTTTGTCTTAAGAGCTGATCATTTGCAGTGCTAAAGCTAAAGCTTGACAAACACAGCTTTGCTTACAGTAATAGCTGTTTATTACAACTGATGTAGAGAAGGGAATCGGAAAATGCTGTGACACAATAAACCAGCCAGCAGGTGATGAATGCATGCAGTACTTTCAGATGGAATTCTCTCTCTTAGGAAAATTTGGAAGTGTCTAGTGCTTAAATGCAAGGCTCAAAAGTTTGCAATTTACTTGTGTTTTTTTAGTTTTTCTGACTACTGATTAAAATACATGTTCTGAAAAGGCTTCCAGACTAAATATACTGTCCTGGTGTTTGCTTGTACAATGAATCGCATTTTTTAATTTATGCATTATAATTTATCTATGTGAAAGCAGTGTGACAAATGACAACTCATATACTTTTTCCAGCCAAAAAGCATAACCCATTAACAGGATTGAAAAAAAATCCTGTAGAGGATCATAAATACAACCAGAATAAGAGACATAGAAGGTTATGAGATTTTCTTTTTTTAAGTGAAATATTCCTACTTTCTGCCTCCCAGATATTATGTACTGTACCTTTCTTGTTATTTCTGGTATTGTAAATGTCTCTCACTGACAGAGTGTGATGAGGCAGTGGTAACCTGGTGCTAGCAGCAGCTCTGCCATGGATTGCAGGCTGCTAGCAACAGGTTAACACTGCCTCATCACAGACGCTGATCTGCGATGAGCTCTCCGGGCAGAGCTGACAGAGAGACCTGAAGGCATGGCTCTGAGTGCTTGGATGGCTTCCTTGAGTCTTGTCAGTGACTCTGAAACTTGTGAGTACTCGAATTGTTGCTCAGAAAGTCTATGTGCCTGCCTTTAACATTGAAGTGGTCTTCTAAGGGGCACTGCACCCGCTTTCTCGTTGGTGGTGTAGTGCTCAGGCAGCGGTGAGAGCTGCTCACACCGTGCTCTGCCGCTGGCTCGGAGCGTTTGGTGAAACAGCTGAACTTAACGCTGCTGCATCCTGCAGCTCACAAACCCCCACAGGCTGCATTCAGGAGAGAAGCTGAGCCGATGCATTCTGCTCACATGTCTGTGTATAGACTTCCTGCTGCTGGTTCCAGGCTCTGTAACTAGAAAAACAGCTGCAAATCAGGTGCCAAATTTGTTCCTGTGTGTTGCAGTCAGACGACCCGCACCAGGGCTGAATTTGGCTGAGGCTTTTTATTGTCATTAGCAGCTGCTGGACACCAGAATTTGATGGGAAGTGTTGTCTTCTGTTGCCAGCAATCTGCTTCTGTTTTCAAAAGTTTACGCAAAGTTTGGGCTTGCCTTCTGCCAGTGTCACACAGGTGCTCTGCCTGGGAAGGAAGGGCAGGTTCTTCACTGCTGTCGTTGTTCCTGCTTTCATGCATGGTTTTCTGCTGTGGTTCCTATATACCCATTGTACAGATATAACTAAATACAATATAAAAGGCAACATTTAATTTTCCTGTTCTAAAAAATCACTGCAAGTCTGGAAGACTCAGAACTTTGTTAAAGAGCTCTTTTCATTCAGTTGTCAGGGCCTGGAACAGGCTGCCCAGGGAGGGGCTGAGTCACCTTCCCTGGGTGTGTTTAAAAAAGGTTAGATGAGGTGCTTAGGGATATGGTTGGACTGGAACGGTTGGACTTGATGATCTTAAAGGTCTTTGCCAACCTTGTGATTCTGTGATTATCTGAGAAATGTGTCTGCTGCCACAGTACATCAGGAAATCAGAACCTCTTAGTTATTGGGTACGCTCCTTTATGTCTCTTGTGGAGTCTGTTGAATGATTCCTTACAGCCCACATGTGAGTACTGGATTTGGCCTGCTGTGCAGAGAAGTCAAAAGCTGTAAGCATGGCGTGGGAGAGCTATTACTCTGCATCTTGCACTCTGGCCTCTGACCGCTTGGTTCAGCCTGCAGCCTGTTAGTCTTGACGGATGCATCTGCTGAGGCTGAGGACAGACCTTGGAGTCAGTGCCCCAAGACCAGAGATGTGATGTAAGGCTCGTGCCCTAGCTACAGTTCTCAGGTTTGTGGAGCTTTATACTCAGCTGGCTCTGAGCTTCACTGCAGACCAACCTGTTTGTGCTAATGCTACAGACAGCAGTGAAATTCTCTGGAAAATTGATATAAGAAATAACCTTTCTAAAGGCTCTAGGGTTTTACACTCAAGACTAGTGTAGCAGCAGTTTTATTTGAAGGTGATCATCTCCATAGCTTTCACCGTCCAAAGAAAGGGGAGAGAGGAGAGAAACCTGAACGACTGTTGAGAAACCAGAAGAGAAATACAAGTAGTTTGTAATACAGCATCTCAAGTGCACAATGATTGACA
Source organism: Porphyrio hochstetteri (assembly GCA_020800305.1). NCBI lineage: Eukaryota > Metazoa > Chordata > Aves > Gruiformes > Rallidae > Porphyrio > Porphyrio hochstetteri. Next base: position 16,980,843 of record CM036916.1, read on the forward strand.
CACAATGGAAAGAGCATGTTCTCTGCCACACAATTAATTATGTTGCTGCCTTGACAGCAGTGAATTCCCTTGCCCACTGTGTCAAGTAATGCCCCATTCAAGAAAATAGTTAAATAAGATCTTTTAATGGGGGAGATGTAGTGTCTGGATTGTGTCTCAATGTTTTTGACAGTGCTCAGCAATCAATTCAGTGAGTCTGTGTCTCGAGGGGCTATTATTTTGTTAATAAACTTGGGTTGTGTTCCAGCTGCTACAGAACTGAGTGATATTTTATAGGGATAAGAAATGGCTTTTTCATTTTTAATGTGTCTGACTTGTGTGTACCTTTGCTACAAGATCAATTATTTATCGTGTGGGAAGGATTTCGCTACCAGCAGCTGCTCTGGCTTTGGATTGTGTGATTGGCAGCTGTGTTACCCTCTGTCTGATCAGAATGGGGAAAAAAACCCCAAACCCCTAACTTTCTTACTTGAGGTTTCTTTCTAAGCATGCATAAGAACACTTTGCCATATTTCTTCATTTGAGAAACAGTACCACTTGGGATGGCAAATACCACTATAAAGGCTGATACTCTATTTCTGTTTCTTTAATTTTTTTTTTAATATTTTCAGTAGCTCTTATTTTGCTAGTTTAGGAAAGGTAAAAAGAAAGCATTATGACTTCCTTAGGAATTGTTGATTTTTTTTTCCAGTTGCAACTGGTGAGATGTTGTAATAGAGAGAGAACTACTGCTTGCTTGTATGTATGATTTCATAGAAGCCCTAATACAGGGAGAGTATGGGAAGTATCTCTTGGTTAAGAAATGATCAGCTCAGTTATGCTGCCTAGCTGGAAGTGGCTTTCTGTTAAAGAAAGAAAAAAAATATAGGAGTAACTAAATAGAAAAAATAGGAAACTTACTGTCTGTTTGGTAAGTCTCCAAGAGGAAGTAATGGAGTAGTTTATTGTTTAAATTGTGGTTGAGAAAGTTTCCTGTCTAGCCCTTATTCAATACCTAAGGGTAAGAGTTTGTGTAGTTCTTACAGTGGTGGTTGATATGTAAGGTAAGTACATTGAAAACTAAGCCAAAGGCATGCTAAAATCTCCTGTCCTCCTCCCAAAAGGCAGGATGTGGAAGTTGTTTCCTTTCCTGAGATGGTGGAGAAATATTCAATAGACCTTCTCTTTGTGCCTCTCGTCAGTTAAATGTTTTAATTGCTGTGTGTTCTTTGTATTTTACGTCTTGTAAAATCAATTTAGCTGCTTGCTGCTGATGTTCTTACTGTGTAAGACACAGATCTTTTTTTAGAGGTCAGAAGATGCAGGTGAACAGGGAGGAATAAGCAGGCAGGTGACTGTGGAAGTTCTCCAGGACACTGTGTAGGATGTGGAGGTGGGTTCTTCCACAGCCTTCATTTCTATATCACAGAATCATAGGGGTTGGAAAGGACCTGAAGAGATCATCGGGTCCAACCCCCTGCCAAAGCAGCTCCCTAGGAACCTACGTTTCCTACGCTACAGCATGAGTGGAATAGATAAGGAGCAGGTCTCTATTTGCAACTCATTTTGCTTTTTTCAGCTGTAAAGGTGTGTTCTGTGGACCCTGTAAGGCTTTGCTGAACTCTTTAAGTACCAGAAATACTGTGTGTCCCAGTTAGGTGGTGAGCAGGGGTTCATCCCAAAGAAAAAGCACTGCTGACCCATCTGTAGACTGAAATTGTTCAATCCCTTCTTAAGGTATGTTGAAAGAAAGCTGAAAAAAGTTTAAGGATGATTTTAGAATAAGAGGAAGTATGAATTAGATTAATTCTCAGTTTAACAAGTACTAATACTAAGGTTGGACTAACAAAAATCTGTGTTACTTAAATAGGAAGAAAATATATTCATCTGAGCTCAGCACAATTTCAAGAGCTTTCTGAGAAAACTTTTTATAATTGAAAATACTGGTTTGCCCAGAACACAACTTTAGCAGCAACATGTACTCTCAGTCTGACTAAGATTTCTGGTTAAAACACCGTTTCATGTGACCTGTGGCAGTGTATGGGGCTGCTACTTCTGGGTAGTAGGAACGGGGTCTCTCTTTTGTTTGTCTGGTGTACCTCTGGACTAAAAGAGACATAAGAAGGCAAACACAGGGAGTTGTTACGATGGCAGAGCTTTCTTGGTTGAGTGTACCACATCTATTAGTAAAACTCAAGTGTGTATTTAGGCCCATAGTCTTTTATGTTTCGTATTTTTTATATTTACACACAGAAGCCCCAAGATATTATGCAAAATCTACCTTTTTTTCAATAGTTTTACATTTTTCAGTGTTTAACTGCTGATCTCTTTTGTGCAAATGGTTGGTAAAACAGGAAAGAGGCAATATTTCTTCTTGAATCTTTCAACTGCAAACTCCAAAACATATTCCATGTTTTAATGATTGTAAAGAGTGAGCTGCAAAGCTGTAGAGTCTCTGGGATTTTGAAAAAATATATAAACTGACTAAGGGAAAGATGCAATAAACCCAGCAGTAAACACCTAGGATTGTTCATGGACCAGGGAATGTTCCTGCATTTGTAATAGCCTTCCTTTCAGTATTTGAAGAATATTATGATGAGTGTGTTGGCTACAAAATGCTTTTTCTGCTGTCTTTAACTGCTTTTGTCAAGATGACAAAATGCTTTGCAAACTCTAAGGCACTCTGAGGCACCTGCTTTGAAAAGTAGCTGCTCCTGTAGTGAACTGAGGTGTGATGTGCAGGTGAACACAAGGGGGAAGCTAAGGCTGGCCAGGAATTAAAAAACCCCTCAGAATTAACCAAAACTTCCTTCTGAAACTTAAGGTGGCCAGATATAAATACTTAAATCTGGATTATGGCCAGGAAGTTAACTGTCTATTTAATGCTTTAGAAACAAAATGCTCTTAACCAGGGGTGACCAGAATATGGTTAATGTTGTGTTTGTCTGAAAAACACTTTCTGCAGCACAGTGACCAGCAAGGGCAAATGGAGACCTCGGTTTGCACAGCCTCAGGAGTGCCAGCTCTGTTCTTCCCAGGTGATCCAGTATGGGTTTCAGACCCCTTTGACAGACACTGATAAAGCCTGATAGATCTTAGCAAGAAAACCCCCTGTAGGTCACTTCTGTATTGACTGCCGTGCAGATGACTTGCTGCAGGTGGGATGCCATTAGCTCATGGTAAACTAGCAGATGTTTCTGCTCCATCCAAAGGTTTGTAAATGGCTTCCTTGTATAACACTTCCTAACTGATATTTTAATGTCAAAACTACCATCTTCTTATATAAGCCTCAGGTTTCTGTTTTATTTTCTTTCTTGGAGTTGAAAGCATGTTCCTTTGTCAGCAATTCTGCCACTGCGTGTCCTAAGAACAAGAACAGAATCACAGACAGACCAGTGTGTCTCTGTTTCAAAATTAGTTGTGCTAATCACAGAATCACAGCAAGTGCTAATCACAGAAACTCATGTAATTCCTCATCCTTTTCACCTGGAATTTGTATTAAGTTATATAGAGTTTTAAAGTATGACTGCTTTTCAGAGCACGTCAGCTAAAGGATTCGAAGGTGAAAGGCCAGATCTATTTTATGTGTTTCTCTGTGTATCACTTTAAGTATTAACATAGTATTCAGTACTTTGGCTACTTCCTGCAGTCTCTTCACTCCACTGATTCCAGCGAACTTCAGCAAGAGAAATATGAAGGGTTTAAAGTTTTATATCAAGGAATACATGGAAATCCATTTTTACTCACTACAAGACCACAGTTCAGAGGTCTGGGTAAAGCTGTGATGAATAAAACAGAATAATTAACCCTTTTCTAAAAGAAGAGAAATGTCAGAATTCTTTCTTGCAGTTAAAACCTTCATCTTCTGCAAAGACCTCAGTGTTGCATTACTGAGCTCTGAAAAGGATCCTCTCAGTCTTGCAAGCACACCCAAACTTGCACACAGAATCACAGAATCGTAGGGGTTGGAAGGGACCTCGAGAGATCATCGGGTCCAACCCCCCTGCCAAAGCAGCTCCCCAGCTCATATTGCACAGATAGGCGTCCAGACGAGTCTTGAATATCTCCAGAGAAGGAGACTCCACCACCTCCCTGGGCAGCCTGTCCCAGGGCTCCCTCACCCTCACTGGGGAAAAGTTCTTCCGCATGTTGGTGTGTGAACCCCAGCAGCAGCTTTTGGCAGGCAGTGCCTGAAGGGTAGAGAGGTGAAAAAGAGTGATAGAATGACATACAGGGGAAATATTTTGGGAGCCCTTACAGCCACTCTGTTTCCCTTTCCTCCACCTTGGCTCAGTCTCTCTTAGTGCCTGGTTACAGCTTTGCCCAGGTTACTTCTGCTAGCTCTTCTCACCTGACAGAGCTTTGGTTACCTTCATTTCAGTGTGTCTTTTAAAGCCTTGCTCTTAGGATTCAGTGTGTGTATCCACACTGGAGTTGTAGCTCCAGCCCCATTGGAAACTGGGGATGAATCACAACTTTGTGATTGTTGTGCTACAATCCAGGAGTGATGGAGTAGGATGAGGCTTTGTGATTTCCACACCTGTCAGAAGGACTGGGACAAGGGAAATCCCTGACGGATACTTGGTGAAAAAGGAGAGGGTGGTGGTAGGAGAAATCCTTGATGATGGCTTTTTCTTTCCCTTCTTTAGCCAAACATACCAAAGTCACCACCAGTCCCTGATCCATATAATGCTTGTTTTGTTAATAAGGGTGTACTGACCATGTACACACATCATTTCCAGCTTAATACAAATCTGATTCTTGGGCAGAATCTTTTCTGGGAAAGTGAACACAGTAAATACCAATGAAATTGACTGAAAGATTTCAGAATAAGGTTGATCTGTTTACTTGCTGCAAGTTTGAAGTAGTCTTCAAACACATTTGAATCCAAAAGTTGAATCAGGATCCAGATCTGACTTTTTTACCTCTGCCTGTTCTGCTGGCTGAAGCAAATCGTTAACTGCAGTTTTCTTTTGAAAGAGAGAAAGAAAGAAGCCAAGGAAATGAGCTGGCAAAGGACTCAGGATCCACAGTTTTACGACTCTCTTGCTTTTTGTGATGCTCTTTCTATCTTGTCCTTAAGCTGAGATACACACAAAGCAGTCTGATCTTTTGTACTTGTAGTCAGAAACTTTGACTTGTCTTCTGTGTTGCCTGGGATAGTTCCATAAACTTGATGAAAATCTAAAGAAAAAAATGTTGAAATTACACCAAATTTTCCCATCAATGAGCCTGACATGTAGCAATATTTTCTCCCTCCCTTATAGCCCCTGCCTTATAACTTTGTCTTGGGCTGTTTGCAGTGTAAGATGTAGGTTTTTCTGTTGAAAAAAATGATGCCTGGAAACGTGGAGCCTAATATAACTTCTTCCAGCTTTAATTTAACAGTAAACTGGGACTTGGAAGGCTTTGTAATTTGGCATCATAATAAAGTCCTGCTCTCTGTCAGTGCATTGCTGAAGAAGTTTTTGGCCATTCTGTAGACTATAATGCCAGAAGTGTGGAAGTGTCTTCTGTGATTGTAGTTTTGGGGAAAGGTTTCTCTCAGTTTGTGGACAATGAGTTCAGCTGCTCAGAAAAATACTTAACACTCTGGTTTTCAATGTGTGTTTTTGTGTAAGTAAAGTTTAACTGGCTAGTAATTTAGTGACTGATTTCTAGTAGCCCTAAGAAGTTCTTTTGCAGCCTGTGGAATTGCACTGCTGTAAAACACAGAGCTCCTGAGAGCCCCAACTCAGGGATTTCCATTCTGTAGCAGTCTCTGTTTATTTTAGTAATCAATTGATGTGGTTAGTGACCAGAGTTTGAGAGCATGAATGAATTCAATCACAGCAAGAATAAGAAACTTGCTTAAATTAATGTTTGAATCTGTTTTTTGCAGCTGATGTGTGTGTCCCACGTTGCTATTCACACTTGCTTCTTTTTTAGTTGTTCTTACCATGCCTTATGAGGCAGATTTTGTAAATAACATTTAAGGTTTGAATTACCAGATGTGATTCGATGCAGGTGGGGGTGTTGAGTGCAAGAGTAAAACTGTGCAGAGTGAAGTGGGATTCCAGAGGGATTGTCCCTCTCTGCTCTGCACTCGGGAGGCCCCAGCTGGAGTCCTGTGTCCAGAGCTGGGGCCCCAATACAAGGAAGATGTGGGACTGTTGGAGAGGGTTCAGAGGAGTCACAAAGATGATCAGAGGGCTGGAGCAGCTCCCCTATGAAGAGAGGCTGAGGGAGCTGGGCTGGTTCAGTCTGGAGAAGAGAAGGCTGCGGGGGGACCTCATTGCAGCATTCCTGTCCCTGAAGGGAGCAGAGAAACAGGAGGGGAATCAGCTCTTGGAAAGGGTAGATAATGGCAGGACAAGGGGGATGGAGTGAAGCTAAAGGAAGGAAGGTTTAGATTAGATATTAGGGGGAAGTTTTTTTTAAACAGAGAGAGTGGTGAGGGGCTGGAACAGGCTGCCCATAGAGGGGGTGGATGCACTGTCCCTGGGGGTGTTCAAGGCCAGGTTGGATGGGGCCCTGGGCAACCTTGTGTAGCTCCAGGCCTGGAGGTTGGTGGCCCTGCCTGTGGCAGGGGGTTGGAACTCTGTGATCCTTGGGGTCCCTTCCAACCCAGACCAGTCTGGGATTCTAAGCAGCACATGTGAACAGAGAGGTGGCAGTAGCCAAATCTGTAACTCACCTTGTTTCTGTGCCAGAACACAGCAACAGTATTTCTCACCTCTCTGAAGGGTTCAGTTGTCATCCTGTGCACTGTAAATGAGTAACAACATCTGAAATCAGGCTGGGCACAATGCCCAGCAAGGACGTGCCAAATGGCACCACAGTCCTGCTTCCATGGGGAATGGAGAAACTGTGATCTGGAATAGCTCGAGTAGGACCAGATAGGTCAGACCTTTATCCTCTGGTACATGAGTCTGTCCTTACGTCTTCAGCTGAGGAGGGGCAGGAAATGAGCTCTCCCACTTCTTGAGCAAAGTGTGCTTACCATCGTGCGCTTTAATCATTGCTGTGATTGCCAGCAAACATTGGGTGCCATCACCCCAAATCCCACCTCAGATGGCACTTGGCAATGAGCATGGAAGAGGGGGCAGTGAGCCTTCCTGGGCATACCTAGACCTTCAGACTTCATGTGGAGGGTTCTTCCCTGGCCTAGTGACAGCTGTTTAGCTGAGTTTGAAGGGTCATCCTGCAATACCCATGAGGACTTGGGTGCCTAAAGCATGCTGAAGTGGCACTGGAGATGCATGTTTCTTGGACTCTATTCTAGAAGCACCTAATACTGAGGTTTGGAATTTACTGTCCCTTTGTTTTCAAGCAGAAGTGTTCTGTTGAATGTGAAAACAAAACACCCCTCTGTATTTTCCTACCCTGTTTTTTTTTTTGAGTTACAGATCCTTTCCCAAAAATATTGCAACCTAAAATGTTTTTCTAAGAAACTGCAAGAAATTTGAAGTATTGTGATTCTTGCTGTTTCTTAGAAAAACAATGAGGGTTAAACCAGGTATGAAACAACACATTGAGATTGCATTGTGGGGTTTTTAGTTGGTTTTGGTTTTATAAAAACCTCCCAACTCCTGGAATTTTGAGTATGTCTTTTTCTTTCCAGTATTGATATGGCGATTTTGTCTTGGCTGAAACCTGTAAGGATTGAAATACTGAAGAATGATGGAGAGATGCTAGTAAGGTAATATAACACATGTAGTTAATAGTCTCTTGAGACAAAAATACCATGTAATATGCCCAGCCCTATCTTCCTCTAGTTTCTTCAGTGACGTGGGTATTTTTTGTTAGTTCTCTATATTAAAGAATAAAAATCTGTTTCTTGCATGGTTTCCTCCCTCCCTCCTCCCCCTCCCCCAATTTATGTAGCATCAATAATTTGGAGTATTGTATGGAGCACGTGCCAGGCATTGTTGGAAAACTGTTGCTTATCTCCCATGTGTCTGGTGAACAAGATACTAACTTGTCTCACTGATGTGTGTGCAGCCCCTAAAAAGAGTGAGCAGAATTTTGCTGCTAACTGAACGTATTTGGTCAAATCAAGCAATTAGGTCTGTTGAAGCCAATGGACTTAGATAGGGCACATAATCTGTTGGCTTGCACAAAACGTGTTGCATTTGGTAGTTTCTCCTCCAACAAGGATCAGCCAATTGCTCCATGACTCGGCATGCATTGCCTGCTTTAGTTAGCTTTTCAGCCTGTGGAATTTCAATGGTGAGCTATAAGCACAGACCCACAGCTGCTGTCGAGTTTTAAGCAGATTTCCTGATCTTGAGGTCTTCTGTTTGTCACCCTTCAGATTGCCTGTTTTTTAGCAAGTCTGGTAGAAAGTGCACTAACCTTTAGTGATTTCCACTATAAAGATCTCATCTCTCAGGCTCTCCTGTCAGCTAGGTTAAATGGCATTCCACCATGATTACTCACTTGGCCTACATTCCCTATTTGTGTCTTTAATGTTGAAATGATTTATGAAGTCTTGAAATACTTTATTGTACATTATATTAATTTTATCTTAGGTCTCCTCCCGTGGCCGTAATGTTCTTTGTACCTTCTGGCTCAGTTTTTAAAGATCTGAATGAGTATAAGATATAGTGACAAAATGCAATAAAAATCCAAGGCAAAACTGCATAATTGAGAAAAGAAAGCCATTATTAACTGGAACATGGCCTTTAAACTTTCTTCTTATCTGCTGTTACTGGCCTGGCCTCTCCCATGCAGGGGCTCAGCACGCAGCATCACGGCCGAACTCGGGTTATCGCGTTTACTGTCACTTAGTTCTTCTCCACTGATACTGTTTGTACAACTTTACATCTTACTGTGATCTCCCTGTGGTTCCTGTGAGGTCAGGGACCCCAAGGGAAAACTGCAACAATGAACTTCATTGAGGTTGGTGGAGGTTGGGCCAGGCTGATCATAGAATCACAGGGGTTGGAAGGGCCCTCGAGAGCTCATGGGGTCCAACCCCCTGCCAAAGCAGCTCCCCAGCTCATATTGCACAGGGCGGCGTCCAGACGGGGCTGGAATCTCTCCAGAGATGGAGACTCCACACCCCCCTGGGCAGCCTGTCCCAGGGCTCCCTCACCCTCCCTGGGGAAAAGTTCTTCCTGTGCTCTAACTTGCAGCCATTGCCCCTTGTCCTGTCCCCACAGAGCACTGAAAAGGGGCTGGCCATTTCCCCCTGCAGCCCATCCTTAAGCTATTGATAAACATTCATTAGGTCCCCCCTTAGTCTTTTTTCCAGGCTGAACAGCTCCAGCTCACTCAGCCTTTGCTCACAGGGGAGATGCTCCAGGCCCTTCATCATCTCCGGAGCCTCCTCTGGACTCTCTCCAGGAGATCCCTGTCTGTTTTATCCCAGGGAGCCCAGAACTGGACACAACACTCCAGGTGGGGCCTGACCAGGGCAGATCTGCCCCATTCCTCAGGGGCAAAGTCACAGGACGAAGTAAGCAGACCGTGGGGTGGTCCATCTACAGGCGTGAAATGTTGTTCCTTCTGTGCCCAGAAGTCAGATCACTGCCAGCTTACATTCATAATAGAAGGTTATCATTTTAATTAGCTTCTCACCTGTTTGAAATAATTTGATGTTCTTATGGTCTGTGTGGCACTGACAAAGGGGATTCCTGCCCATTTTTATTGAAGTGTTTCCTGACAGAAATCTCCAAACTTCTCTGAGGTGTGACCTGGACTAAACTGAAAAAACAAAAATTCCAGTAAACCTAGAATGATTTTCACTCTGCATAACCCACTGTGAAACAGATTGCCATTGGGTTTTCATTTGCAACCTTAGCTAAGTGTTTGACATTCACTCAGTAACAAGACTGGCTATAAATTAATTAAAAAACAAAATAAAATCCCAGTAGCTTTGAGAACAAGACCAGACCTTTCAGACCCCTCTCTTTTCTGAAAGTGAGTTTTCATATTAGCAGATTTTTCTGCATTTTCTTCTTCTTAAGGAGCCAATGAGGTGTAGCCTTCAGTTGTTAACCAGGGGTTGGTTGCAATAAATACTACTGCCAGTATTCTGCTTTTCTCTTGTGTAGCAGTGTGGATGTGCTTGAATTCAGGGAGGTTTTACACACTGCAATAGCACTGGATGTGAACTGCAAAATACAAGTCCCTGGTTAAAGTCTCTCTCCCCTGTCAGCTCCCAAAGTTAATAATGATGGAATTTGGGAAAGCAGTATGAGCTGCTCTCTGGTATGTATGTGCAAGAGATAAAGTGCATGTGCAATAATAAAACACTCTGCAAAATCTGATCTTTGGTCTGTTAACATGCTGAACATGCCTTTTTTTTACAGCAGTGATTTATAGTCCAGCATAACCATGCAGAATCACTTCATTATATTTGAATAATGAAAAGAGTGCCATCAAAATGGCATGTCTCAAGGGAGCTTTTGAGGCAATACTTTAAATAAATGACTTTTTAGATAAATTTATTATGAAGTGTGATGAAAGCCATTTTTCTTGGCAGTCACATCTCACAAAATCAATGAGGTTTGGTGTGTTGTAATGTTGTTTGGTTTGGGTTTTTTTTTTAAATCTCTTACATAAGTAAAGGCTAAATCCATAGAAACAATGGTTGGTGTTTTACTGGCACCATGGAAAGGAGATGTAATGTCATAATAGTCAGCTATAATCCTGTCCTATCAGGTCTGCTAAATATTTCTGGACCAAGTTTACAATGTAGCCCCACAATTGGTGGAAAATTTATTAGTTGCTTTACAAAAATAGTTTTTACAGGTATCTAGGGACACTATTTCAGATTTGTTATGCAAAAAAAGTGGGTTTATGCAGTTAAAAAAACATGGCATTTGCCTAAGACCTGTTTTATAAATGGAGTACTCAGCTTTTGTGCTGGCCATTTGTTAAACTGTGTTATGGAAAGGTTACAAAACCACTCAGAAATCAGTAATCTTAGTGTTTGTGTAATATTATGAACAACAGTTCCACTCCTCTGGCACGTTTAACATCCTTGAATCTTGTTCCAATATTCAATGATTATAAATAAGATAGAAACTGGGGGGGTGTGGGGGTTAGTTTATTTTTGTTTTTCCCCAAATATGCACATTTTTTTGTAATCAAAGATGTTCTAACAGCAAATATTTTTATCTTCAGGACAAGAAGGCATTGACTGAATGAAGGTATCTCCAGCTGTCTCTTGGAGATCTGCTGCTGGAGCTGTGTTTTCACCTTTCACTTTTGTAAAGGTATTTGCAAATATTCTTGTGCCTTGAGGTGACCCCCTCCCTGATCCTTTATAAATGGAATAACAGTGTGATGGTAGGACATGCTTTAAAAGGCATTGACTTTGTAAGAGGTGGGAACATGTCTCTACAATTCATACTTGTGCACTGCTGCATTTTTAACAATAATATATTATTAATGAACACATCTTTTACTTAAAAAGAAAAAAAAGCTGCAAAATGCAGGTGTGTGCCCATGTACTAAGGAAGCTTTTGTACTCCAATCCTGATCCAGTTTTCTAGAATGCTTAAACAAATATTATGGCAGTAAAAGAACCTTGATTGCAACATAGCAGATCCAGATTCTTTTCCTGAAATAACCAGTGGTTCTCCTGGAGTCACTTTTCTGTATCTTGAATATAGGATAAGGTATTTGCTGCTGCTTGTGAAGAGCATTGAGATCTACAAATAAGAAGTGCTGTGTAATTGTTATGTGTTACTAATAGGATGGGTAATAGTCTCCAGGGATATAAAAAGAGAAGGAACAGACTTCTGGAGCTGTAGTTGATCCTTCCCAGTGATCGCTGGCAGGGCAGAATTGTTAGCCAGTGTCCAGCTGAGAGCTGGATGGCAGCAGAGCTGTTACTGGTGCTGCCAGTGAGCCCTGGCTGGTTAGGAGAAAGGGGGGGACCCCTGTGTCTGCTGTTAAATGCTTCTCGATCCTCCTTGCCCAGACTGATCTTCACAAGTCCTGTGTGTGAATCCAGCCTGCAAACAAATGCTGTGTGACCAGGCAGAAAAAGTTAGGCAGCGTCTTTTCTGGCCAGTTTGTTTGCAGATTGAGGAGTTACAGTTTAAAGAAGATAAACTGGTTTTACTGATAGAAAGTGCCAAGATTTTTCTTTCTCTTTAAGGAATAAATCTGAAATAAAATCTAAACTCAGTAACAACTTCTGTTGGGAAGTTCAGCAGCAAGATGCAGTGAGGTCTAACTTACTGACCCTTAACTAAATGGCTAGCCTGTTTGTCCCTGTGTTTGAAGGTTTTGTATCTTGTTGCATTAACTTAAAAGATATTCAATCATGAGGAATGAATAAATGTAGTGGGGTTTCTTTTTTCCAAATGCCATTTTTTTCCTTTCCATGGTAAATGCAAGGCTGGCCACACTTAATTCCTCCTAATGGACTAATTGATTCAGTGGTTGCCAAGTGTGTGACCTGCCTTCTGGGTCACCGAATCACTAAATGCCTGGTCGAGATGATGCTTTTATTTCTGTTCCATCTGCTGACTGCATTTTGATCCGAGTTGGGAAAGATATGACCTGGCAGCTTTGGCAAGGAAACATGCCCCCTGCCCCAGGCAGGTATAGCAGCAAACTTTGGGGTGGGGGCAAACATGCAGAGCCTGTGCAAACACTCCATGTCCTGGACATGTGTGTGTGATCTGTAAGATGAATCTACCCTTCACTTTGGGTGGGACTTTGTATTGAACTAATTCATTGTTCCATTTTTGGCACCTTGGTAATTACTGCTGGCAAAAACAAGTTACTTTACTGGTGGCAATCCAGTGGAAGCACACCTAACTATGATGGAAACTTTGAATGACTTTGCTTCAGCTGCTTGCCTGTTCTTTGTGGGCATTTTAAACTTAACTGAGGGTTTGTGATGGAGCCTTTGGTGACAGCTTTTAGCTCCCAGCAACTTGATTGTCTGTATCAGGCAAGGGGGTGATTTCAAGAGGCTGTTAATTCCTCTTGTAGCTGACCTTTATCAGGCCAAACACATGGGGAAGGATGCACAGTCTTCATTCCTGCCAGACCTGATTTCCCCTGAATTCCTATGACCCTTCAAGAGCTGCTGTGATGATCTGACATGGAAACCTTTTCTCCCCAGCCAGCAGCATTTCTCCCATCTCTAAAACTGCTCTTGTTGCCCAAGTCTCTCTCCCGGTTGGGTTCTCTACCTGCAGAAGGCTACTGAGAAAGGGTGAGACAGCGCCAGGGTAAACACCTGGCCCTGACACCACAGCCTCTCAAACATCTTTTGTCAGGAAAAGCAGCTGTCAGTTCTGATGAGATCTTTGTGGGCACAAGGCAGAACCTGAGGGAATTGGCTTTCTTTAGCACTGCCTGCAGCACTCCTAAGCTTTTGTTTTGCAATTTTGGTGACAATTTGGAGCTTTTCAGTGCTTTAATAGCCAACAATGAAAAATCTCTCCTCCATTAGGGTATATTATGTAGGCTAGCAAAGCATTCCTGAAGAGATCAGAGTTGTTGTCTGCTTAGATTAAGCATATCATAAGGAAGAGTTGGCTTAAAAAAAAAAAAAAAAGAGAAAAACCGAACTTAATTGATAGAAGCTTTTCTACAGGAAAAAAAAAGAGGCTGTTTGGAGGGAGAGCAAAGAGTTTAAAAGAGCATGAAAAACTGAGCATGCTGCTGTGTGCCTCCCAAAATGTCTAGAACACACTTTATGGACATGTAATTTGGATAACCTAAATTCTCCTTCCTTTGTTTCCTTCTGCTCACAGATCTCATTAAGACTGAGAGTTTATTCCAATAGCCAAGTTTCCTGCAATAGGAGAATGGATTTCTTGACACCATTCAGGAACAGTTGACAGGGCTTGCCATGAGCTATATGCAGTTTACATGGACTTTGTGTGCTCCAAGGTGTAGGTTGGATGAGGACTTGGTCAAGCTTCTGTTGTGCATACTTCTCTCAGAGTATATCCAAATTGTTAAATTTCACTGTTTCTACTGACAAAATCACTGCTGAGCAAACAATTAAATTTTTTACACTTGTCTGAGCTTCAAGGGGTGTTATTTAGGTATTTGTTCAGCTCTGTCCTCCCTCCCTTGGCCCAAGTGTCTCTGCAACCCGTGTGTGATTGACCACAGGACTAAATACCAGTGTGGTAACTGAGTTTAATGAGAACTTCCAGTCAGGGCAGGATCAGACATCAAGTGCTTCTGTATCAGAGTAAAGGGAGAGAAATTCTGCTACTGAAATTCGTTTAGAGAGACTGATGCCTCTGAGAGTTAATTTTTAAGGCATCCAACAGCAATTGGCATCAAATCTTTCATAATGTCTTTTGGTGTGTTCAAGGCCACATAAATCCTTTCCAGCTCTGTTGAATAGCTGGGGCTGTAATGTAGTAATATCTGATAAGAGGAGAATACTGGCTGCAGGTTGGATTGAAATGCAGGATGGAATTTGGAAGGAGGAATCTGGGCCTTTTTATTCTATTTAAATATTAAAATATTCTGTCCATACTACTGCAGTCTGCAGCATTAGTTAAAGGAAGACTTTTGTCTGTTTTCTTTCATGTTGAGCATTCACTTTTAATACTTTAAGAGTTTCTGCTGTGTTTTTCACTGTGCTTATTCATTCATGAATTTAAAGGAGTTGAGGGCTTTCTCATACCAAAAGTGTATTTCCTCTGTTGTAGATATTTTAGGCAGGTTGTATTTAATTATTTTCTTTATTATTTGTTGTAGAGTTCAAATAGGTTTTACTAAAACATAAAACAAACCAAAAAAAGAGACATTCCTATATAGTCCATTAGCCAAAGTGGGTGACTTCACAGAATCATAGGGGTTGGAAGGGCCCTCCAGAGCTCATGGGGTCCAACCCCCTGCCAGAGCAGCTCCCCAGCTCATATTGCACAGGGCGGCGTCCAGACAGGGCTGGAATCTCTCCAGAGATGGAGACTCCACACCCCCCTGGGCAGCCTGTCCCAGGGCTCCCTCACCCTCCCTGGGGAAAAGTTCTTCCTGTGCTCTAACTTGCAGCCATTGCCCCTTGTCCTGTCCCCACAGAGCACTGAAAAGGGGCTGGCCATTTCCCCCTGCAGCCCATCCTTAAGCTATTGATAAACATGAATAAGGTCCCCCCTTAGTCTTCTTCTCTCCAGGCTGAACAGCCCCAGCTCACTCAGCCTTTGCTCACAGGGGAGATGCTCCAGGCCCTTCATCATCTCCGTAGCCTCCTCTGGACTCTCTCCAGGAGATCCCTGTCTTTTTTATCCCAGGGAGCCCAGAACTGGACACAACACTCCAGGTGGGGCCTGACCAGGGCAGAGCAGAGGGGGAGGATCCCCTCCTGTGACCTGCTGGCCACACTCCTCTTGATGCCCCCAGGATCCCATTGGCTCTCTCAGCCCCCAGGGCACCCTGCTGGCTCATGGCCACCCTGTTATCCACCAGGACCCCCAGGTCCTTCTCCAGCAGGTCATCCATCCCCAAACTTGCTCCAAGTTCCTCAGGCTGGTTAGTACTGCTCAGGACATGTCAGCTTTTCCCTGTCCCTTTTATAGTGCTCATCATTTTATAAGAGGTGAAATTAGAGACATGCTGGAAAAATCAGAGCCAGTAATAGATGCAGTCCAGATTTCTGCAGAACGTTCCTTATGCATTCAGAATGTATTTCAGCTAGAATACATCCAATGTGAGAGCCTGAAAACAGATTAACCTTGGCAGGGTGGATTTGAGGTGTAAGGCATGGATTACAGGTACACATGTTTGCTGCTCGGGTAGCTGATGCAAAGAAGTTCATGTTCTGAAGCCATAGGATTATGTCTGGTTAATATTTGATCCCATTGTAAAATGCCTTCCAGACCCTGCTGCTCTTGGCTTTAAAATAGCAAATATTTTTGCTACTGTTAAAGACATAAAGAAGAGGTAGTGGAAAGCACTCTGCCTGTCGGGGTTTTTGAGGAAGCCACTGTCTAGCAGTTGTGCACACCCAAACTTCTGCACTGTTGGAAGAGCACGTAGGAGAGGTTCTCAGTGCAGCACGTGGGGCATCAGGGACAGGCGCTCTGCCCTGTCGTCAGTGTGAGATGAAGAAGCCCTAGCAAGCTGAAGTCTCTGTTTGGACAACACCATAGTTTGAACAATTAGTTCAGCTGTAGTCCAGGACTGAGCTGAGGTTGTGCCATCAGGGTGTTGTGCCATCTCATGTGTTTAAGCTGGTGTGTGATATGTGCATACCCCTGAGACGTTCCCACATCCCAGTGCTCCAACCCAGGGTTCCCTGGGGATGCAGTGGAGGGTCGAGTGAGTGTCATGAGATTCTTCCAGCCTCTGCTTTGCTTTGTGTCTTCAGCTTTCTTTTTTGGAAAAAAGATTAAAAAAAAAAAAGAGGAGGGGGGAAAGAAGAACACTTGGATAAAGTAGAAAATGCAACTGCTGTGTAGTTAAATTGTGTGAGGCAGAATTTTGGCAGCAGCAGGTGGAAGACTGTGCTCAGCCTTTTCATTTCAGCTGCAGGGGTCTGAGCTGTTATGTGGTCAGGTAGGAGCATGGGGCTGTCCCAGGACGTTGTGCCTTGCTCCCTCTCTGAGGATAGCTGAGCTCTATGTACATAACTTACTGGTCTCCAGTGGCAGGCATCTTGCAGCAGCCCTTGGTTACCAGGGCTTGGGAGCTTTGGGAGATACCTTCCATGGGACTGGATGAGGGAGGGTGCCAAGGGGAGGCCAATTTTGCTGAACTGGAGCAAAGTGGAAGAGGAGCTGTATCGTATTCAGATGTCCAACAGGTGACTGCCAACTTAGGAGGAGTTGCTGAACTATGGTAGCCTCCCAACAAGGAGTGTGGCTGTTTCAAATCATCTGAGTGACAACTGTGGTTGTAGCCATCTATTTTCTGTTTGTGAACATACATTTATGGACTTGGTCACAAAATCATAGAATCACATAATGTTCTGGGTTGGAAGGAACATCAAAGATCATCTAGTTCCCACCCCCTGCCATGGGCAGGGACACCTTCACTAGACCAGGTTGCTCAAAGCCCCATCCAACCTGGTCACTTGCTTTCTTTTCCCTGGAGGTTTGCAGGGAAAGCAAAAGAGCCGGAACCCCCACACCTGTAAAGACGTGTGGGGCTTGTGATAGCTGTTCAGTGATACAAACACACAAGGTTTAGTTGGGAGGTTCTGTCAAAAACTTGGTTTTTAAACCAGCATTTAATGTGGCTTCATTACTGCCATGGCATGTGGCAAGGAGGTTACATGAGATAGTTTGGAAAATGTTATCTGTCTTTTAATATGAAGTAAATAGAATGTGCTCTGAATTAGAACAAGCCTCAATTCAATTTTAGGCACTGGCCAATAAGCCACCCCTGACAATTACTCTGTAAATGAGTCCTAGACAGGCCTATTGATTCCCAGAGTCACGGGGTATACAGAACATTGCTGAGTGGTGTTTGGTTCTTAACCTTACCCATGTACTCCTGGGGGACCTTAGGGTTTTTTCAAGGAAGCAACATTGGCACTTAGTGAGATGAAAGTTGAGAAACATTAAGGTGAGGTTCAGGGCTATGTTAGTTGCACAAAAGCTGTAATTGATGGGATCCTAATGTCAGACAAACTGTCAGGCACAGGCTGAGATAACTTGCTGTATGGGATTTTCCTACTGCGTGAATGGGACTTTAAATTCCAGTTCTCGTTGTGGCTCCCTAAGAATGTGTGTTGCTATGAATGACTAAAAGCATAAGGATTACTAAATATACCTGAGGTCTGCATGTGGGAGTGGAAACGAGCTATTAAAAAGCCTGAAAATATGAATGTCTGAAAGGAGAATTAGTCACATTTGTTTTGGTTAGGTTTGCAAGTCTCCCACTTAAGGAACTGTTAAAGACTCATACCTTCTCATTCTTCAGTTGTCTTAAATTATGTCTGTTTCAATGTAAATTTTCTAAGCCTTCATTATTCATTAATCATTCATTATGTTAGGGATTAACATATTCTAGTTATTAGACTGTTTGAATTAGTTTAATGCTTGTTTCCTCTTCAGCTGCCAGTCAGTGCAGGTGACTGGAAACTCTGCAGGTTTGTTGTTTTTAACTTCCCAACCAAGCCTTTTAGGTAAGTGATCTGAAGATGATGATCTCCACAATCTGAAGATAAATTTAACTTTTAATCTCTTCAGTTGGACAGCAAAAAAGAAAACCAGATAAAAACTGGTAACTAACGTTAGGCTCAAATGGCTTTGGGTGATATTTGCCTTATAAATTTAAGAGGATTAACACTAAGCAAACATTTCAGAAGCTTATTCTAGGAAACACAAAGAAATGTGTCTTGTTAAAGAATGTATTTTCTGGTTTGTTGTTTCTTGTGTAGGGTGGGTTTTTTTTCCTCCATAAGAATTGTGTGTGTAAAAAGCTTAATCCCCCCCCAACACACACACCCACCCCCACCCCCCCCTCAGCAGATCTAATAGAATGGCATTTTGGGAAGAGATGCCAAGCTAGCTGAAGTCACTCAAGCTGTTCCATGGTGACTTCTATGGCTGGGTTTTAGTTTACCACAGGATGAATAGCAGATGGAAGGTTTGTTTAGTGGTCTTGTTTCCTCCCACCTACATCCCAGAAGTAATGAGGTGACACTGAGCACAGTATTGCATCACCTTTGCTGCTGTTCAGACAGGCAGAAGCAGCTGCTGGGTACCAGAACTGTTCTTTGGAAGGCTCCCCCTTTTCTTGCTAGCTCGTGTAGCATCCCTGCAGCCACCCTGCCACCTGTGGTATCCAGTTAGTAACATGTTTGTCTGTCTTGGTGAAATTTAGCACTGGGAGCAAATGAGGAGCCTGTGCTTTGTGACCCACCAGCCAGGAAAACATCAGGAAAGTCTTTTCCTTAGGAAAGTCAGTTATTTGAATGTCTAAGTAAAGCAGAAGTGGGAACCCATAGCATCTTCTCCCAAAATGGGCTAAACTTACCAATCTCAATGCTATGAAGGCTAGTCAATGCAAGAGAGCAAGGTTTCTCTTCATACCTCTGCAAGAAGTTTTTAAATGCCAGGATAGAAAGTGAAGTCTCATTACCAAGGTTTAATTTTTCCCACTTTAATACAATTAATTTATGTGTACACTGATATATTACCATAAATTAAAGTGCAGTTCCTTGCTGAAATGTACAGGGGGGTGTCACAAGACAGTGCTCGTTACCTTTGCTCATTAAAGATTCAGTCACTAGTAGTCAGACTGTATTTTAACATGAGGCAGTGCTGCTTTGGAACGGGAATAACCACTCTCAGAGCAGGGTTTGAAACACTTTATGGATGAGATGAGCAAACCTGGGCCCATCAGAACTGGGTTAGACTATGGGGAAACTTGTGGAGCGGCTACGAGGCATGACTTGGATAGGAACAGCTTAAGTGTGAGCTCCACTGTCATTCTCTCCTGCAGTGAGGAAGACACAACGAGAAGAAACAGATAAATAGGAAGAGGAGGAAAGATTAAATCGATAATAGGGGAAAAACTTTAACGCCGTGATTATTTAGATAAAAAGCTGGTCTCCAAAGACACACTGCTTGACACACATGAAAAATTGATGGGAGAAAGCAGTAGCAAATAGTTTTCTAGTAGCAGTGTTGTATTGGCAGGAGGATGGATAAGATATTTACAAAGCATTTAATTAGGTTAAGTCTGACAGCATTATGAACTAGGTGAATGTGGTGGATTGTTTCACCTGTGTTTGGCTCATCTGGATTTTATAAATAAAGAGCAACAAATTCAGCTGAAACAGAATACAGTGGTTAGGAAGAGTTCATATTCTGCACAAAATATTCTGTGTTAGAATATTAAATCTCATTATTAATGCTTGTTTTCTACACTGGGTGTATTTCTAATGCTGAAACGTAACAGAGCAAATAAATTTCCAGGGTAACTTCGTTCAGGTCCCTAAAGTAAGCAGAGACTTTTGTCATGCCACTGTAAGGCTGCAGTACCTCAAGTGAAGGGTATAGCTTGGCTTTGGAAGAAATGTGAGGGATTAATGTGAGCCATGTTATGGGGAAAATATGGATAGCTAGATGAGATAAGCTTGACACCAATTCAAAATGCGTCTTCAAATATCTATTTTTCTTTGAACTTGTTGTGTCCTACATTGTAGGAAATTTGTTGACTAAATGATGTGTTTAAATTTACACTGCAAATTCAGGCTGGCGTTTGGGTTCCCCACAGTTACTCATTTGTGAGCTGTGAATGCTTATTAATGGCTTTCGGCTTGAGAACGAGCCCTGCTGCTGCCAAAGCACTGCACATGACTCATTTAGTTTTCTGCTGATTCAAAAGCAACAAATTGTTAAGAAGCCAGATCTCTGCTGAACTAAAACCATGTTGCTTTCCTTCTATAGCAGAGGTGATACTTGGCTCTTCTTAAAAAATAGTCACATTTCAAATGAGTGCTAATTCATCACTGAAATCGCAAAGTGGAGGAATCATAGATGTGAAGTGATGGTGAATGAAATACAACAATTTTTCGTTGTATAGAAGCCTTGTATTTGCAGAGTGTGGCTGATAACATGGCAAAACTAAAAAAAGACCACTCTGAAGCAGAACACCTTGCCAGATGAACCTAAAGTCTAGTTTATCTTGGAATAATCAAAGAATCACAGACTGGTTTGGAAGGACTTTAAACCCCACCTAGTTCCAACTCCCCTGCTGTGTCCAGGGACACCCTCCACTAGCCCAGGGTGCCCAAAGCCCCATCTATCCCCTTGAACCCTGCCAGGCATCCAGGGGCAGCCCAGGTTCTCTGGGCACCCTGTGCCAGGGCCCCACCACCCTCCCTGGGAAGGATTTCTGCCTAATCTAAGTTTCTTTCTAATTCTTTCTAATCTAAGTTTCCCCTCCATCAGTTTAAGGCCATTTCCCCTTGTCCTGTCACTACACACCCTTGCAAACAGTCCCTCCTTAGCTTTCCTGCAGCCCCTTCAGGTACTAGAAGGCTACTGTAAGATCTCACCAGAGCCTTCTCTTCTCCAGGCTGAACAACCTGAAGTCCCTCAACCTGTCTCCATAGCACAGGTGCTCCAGGCCTCTGATCATCTTCATGGCCTCCTCTATGTCTGTCTTGTTCTGGGCACCCCAAAGCTGACACAGGAGGGGGTCTCACCAGAGCAGAGGGGCAGAATCCCCTCTTTTGACCTGCTGGTCACATGTCTTTTGATGCAACCCAGGGCACAGTTGGCTTTCTGGGATATTAGTGTACATTGCTGGCTCATGTTGAGCATCTCTTGAACGCTGCCCCACGCCCCCATGCCCCCCAAGTTGTTCTCAGGACTGCTCTCCATCCATTCTCTGCCCAGCCTGTAGCTGTGCTTGGGATTGTCCTGCACTTAGTCTTGTTGAATTTCATGCAGTTTGCATGGTCTGACCTCTAAAGCCAGTCAAGGTCCTTCTGGATGACATCCCTTCACTCCAGCACGTTGACTGCACCACACAGCTTGGTGTCATTGGCAAACTTGCTGAGGGTGCCATTGATCCCACTGTCTGTGTGGTCGATGAAGATGCTAAACAGGGCTGGTCCCAATACCGACCCCTGAGGAACACCACTCATCACTGGTCTCCACTTGGACATGAAACCATTGAATGCAAGTCTTTGGGTGTGAACATCCAGTCAATTCCTTATCTGCCAAGTGCTCCATCTGCCAAATTCACCTCTTTCCAATTTAGAGACAAGGATGTCACGCAGGACAGTGTGAAATCCTTGGCCAATCCAGGTCAACGATGTCAGTTGTCTATTATCTACGTAATGATCACATTATATAACGGTTTCACATTGAGTTTGCAAATCCTAGTAGCAAATATTTTTGGTTGGTGTTACCTGAAACTGCCAGTTGGGTCATGCCACCAGCCAACCATGTGGTTACATTTCCCTGAGGTCAGTCCTGTGAGGTGCTAGCAAGTGCCCATACTGCTGCAACCTGTAGTTTCTCACTACAATTCTTTATAGCATAACAAGTGCATTGATCCTTTTACATCATGTGAGGAAGAAAGGCTTTCTCAGATGCAGTGCAGCTGTTGGAAAAAAAAGATATAAAAAGGATCATTTAACATTCATAATTTTGGTGGAAGGAAACAGAAGTATCCTGTTGCTGATTTTAGTGGAGTATGCGATAGGCTACTTTATATAGCCTCACCCGCTGTGCCAAGGAATTGTGGCCTTGGAAGTGATGAATTAAGCAATAGAGAGCAAGTCTCTGTTTGGCATTTAATTTTTGGATAGCTGTGGAAAATAACATAGGAGCTGTACACAAGTGTATCAATTCTGCTTGTTTCCCTGTGCAGCAACTTATTTCATAGCAACACTGGTACGTAAAGTCTCTGGAACCTCCACAACTCAAATGGGGAGGAGTTTCTTTTCCTTAACTTGTCTAGAAGAGTATCTATCCCTTTAGCTGATGTGCAGTAACTGCTGTGTTAAATCCTCTCTTGCTTTAGATGGTACATATAGGTCACCAGACTTGTGTTTACTGAACGTACAGAACAAACTCTTCATTCTTGTAACACTGAAGAAATTTACAGCCTGGGCCTGTGGCTACCATCCTCCAAGGCTCTTGTTTGGGTCATGTAGCTTCAGGTGTTTAAAGCAGCATCAGTTTATGGGGACTATTTACTTTGGCGATTTCTTTGGTGTTTCATAGTTTGCCATTGCAATAGTTGGTACAGCACGTGCTCTACGTAGGTCCTAGAGTAATCTTGCCAGCACCTTGATGCACAGTCAAAGTAAATAAAACCAACAACCCCCAACCATCACTCTCCTTATTGCCTTCCCTCAAATGAGAGAGCTTCAAAACCACAGAGAGGAGCTCTGTCAGAAAGAAAAATCAGCTGGAAAAAGAACTTTATTGTAAGAGAGGTGTTAGAGACCTGTGAAGTAGTGATGTTACTGTGGCACATGCCCTGTGGCAATGACTGAGATTCATGTGATCTGGACATGCTTTGGTTCAGATGAGTAAATTAGGCAAGACTTCTGTACTGGTGTCACCTTGTCTGTTGTTCCAAGGGTGTCATGATGGCAACCTAGGAAGAGCACCGTTGCTTTGGCCCCCTTACGCAGGACATTGCAGACAGTGCTTATCTTGGTGGCCCTGTGTCCTCTTCAACTCTAACCATTGCAACTGCTTGCTGGAAATCCATAGCTAAGTACCCAGGCTAGAGCTTTACTGAGAGCCTATTTCTGGGTGAATAACAGGCTCCTGCACACAAGGGTACAGTTCCTGGGATGTCTGCATATAGGCGGGTTTCTAGGGCTTTGAATATGTATTGGACTTGTTACAAAGAGGCTTATGAGAGGTTAAATTATCCTGGTTACTACTTCCCACCCCCATCATCAATGCATGTAAAGCCTAAAGTCTGTCCTAGAGACAGAATCCCCACCAGAGTTGGATCAAATGCCAATGATGTGGAGAAGAGTCACGAGTTACAAGAGTAAGTTCACTTCAGGAAACATCTGACCAAGAGACACAGAATGTTCCCTGTACAAGTGCACAAACCTGTATGCTCAGGTTTGCTAAAAATGGCTCCTGGGTGTTGGTCCCAGTGCTTTGCCATGATACTGAGTTTTGAATGTTTCTTTCCATATCTTTTTGGTGGCTCTGTGGAGTTTGCCAACATGCTGTTAGTAACTGCTTGAGAATCTGCATGGTTGCTGCACTTTGAAATGCTGCTGGAATTTTGGAACCCAGGTAAGAGCTTTTAATGCTTCCCAAGATAAAAAGTGCCTGTTTGTTCTATGGAAAAATCTTCTATTGACAGTAGCTCTTTCAGTGGGCATCATTTCCCTGCAGTACCTCAAAGCACGTGGTAATTAGAACAAATTTTTACAGTACTCAAGAAAAAAGTCCAGCTAGTGGCACAGAGAATTGGAGGTGTGTTACAGGAAGAAGTCACTTTCTTCATCTGCTCAAGTATGGCAAACAGATGTATTTTAAACACTATAAACTGTGGCAGCACTGGATGTCAAAGTGTTTCGAAACAAGTTTGGTCTTTTAGACATAACCTATTTATCAACAATTAATAAAAAATGTGGAGTTAACTGTTTATAGGCATCACATAAAGTGACTGGATCAAGCAATGAAACCTTGGAAGATAAGAAGGTAGGTTTGCTTTAACTTTTGAATGAGCTTTTTCCTTTGCTCTCTAGCTTTTCCTCTTAACTATTATTGCTGCCTTCGTGAACGTGAGGAGCAATAACATCTCAGTAATACCAGAATGAAGAAGGGACACAGCAGTGTGTGCAGAATGCAGCTATCACCATTCACCATGTTCATTACCGTTTCTCTTCAACATTGGAACTGAACAGAACTCTTTCTGTCACTACAAAATGCTTCTAAAAACGGTAACTATATTTTACTTGTAGCCAACTGACTAGTGTTCTGTATCTAGCTTAATAATATTAGCATGCTGGACAATTGAGCTGCAGTAGTGTTTTGCAGTATGTGGAAAATAATTGTGAATATATTTGTTAGTATTTGTAACACTAGTGACAAGCTGATTTGATGCGAAGAGGAGAGTGGTACGTGATGCTCAACAGTAGCAGAAGCTCTAACAACCCCATCTGTGTATGCTAAAATGTACTCTGTTGCAAAAGCATTTTGCTGCATGAGGCTGACATATATAGTCTAAGTACAACAGGCAGCGTAGGTTAACTTCTTGCCATCCACAGCCCTTGCAGAAGGTGAGATTTGGCAGTGAAACATTTCATCCGTTTCAAAGCAGGGTCAGAATACACAAATCAGGCAATTAATCATCTTAATCTAATTTGTTCTTACATTTAAGCTCACTGGTAACCTGCTAGCTTCTATGGCTGCCTGCCCTTGGTAGCCACAGCACCATCCAGAGGGAGGAAAGTCTACTGCAAAGCTCTCTGGTTTTGCCTCCTTACCTTGCCTTCGACATTGCCATCTCCCTTGACTGAACGGATCAGCCGAGTGTAGCCCCGGGTGCTGTGGGTTGGTTTGTTTCCCTTACAGAGCATCACGGCTGACACCGCAGTGACTGGACTTTGAAACCTGTTGTGTATCATTTCCAGTGCCCTGTAAGCTAACTGATGTTGGCCTGGTAGATGAAAGTATCTGTCAATGACAAAAAAATCTGTTAATGACAAAAACTAACTCAATGACAGAACTAGATTTAGTGGCAAACAATAGGATTTCAGCTCTGGCTTCCAGGAAACTAATTCTTGAAGGAAGCGCTCTAAGGTTTTCAGCACACATGCATACTTACTCCATTTTTATTAAGCATAAAAGCTCCCAAACTTGCTATTTATAAACCTACTTATCGAAGTCTATGTTTTGCTGTGCTCTAGGAAGTAAAAATAACTTGGGCATACTAGGCTGAACCTTACAACCGCCTGGTAAGTAGGTTTTCTCTATGGCAGAAGCTTGGTGGTGTTTGTTGCTTTGGGTTGGGTGAGGAACATGAGTAGCTGCAACTTTTCAGAAGGAAGAGGTCTGCTCTTCAGTATACATGGTCATGAAGGAACATATAAAACTGCAATAAGTGAGGGAGTGATGTCCTGGGACCTCAGAGGAAGACTGATGACAGTCAGGTGTCTGGCCTTAGTTAATGTAAGCTAGGGTGCCCCCGCCCCTTGAGCACCCTTTGGACAATGTCTCATGTAAGAGGATCCATTAAGTCCATCTCAGAGGCTGTGGAGTCAGCGTTAGAGGAGCAAATGCATTGCTGGAGACAGGCCAGGTTCTGGTGCCAAATGTTTATGCATCTTCTCAGCTTTCATGGTTTTTCTGGTGATTGCTTCCGTATACACAGAATTTGACAAATAATTGCAGTTTGAAGGGCATGCATAATGGAGGTCCATAAAAATGATTCACAGGCAACTGTAAACTGAACTATTACACTAAAGGATAAAAAGCTTCCTTAATGAGCTGTACAAGACAGTTATTGATGTATTTATGAAAACATTCCCAAGTACATGCAACCAGGGGAATTCAGAGATAAATATTTAAAGATCGTCTGACAGTTTTTGCATGTAGCAAAACTCCAGTTCCTTTGTAAGGCAGTAAATTAAAAAAAAAAGTATCTATTTATGTGATTTGTAACAAAAAAGAATCAAAACTTACATTAAACCCAGATGTTTTTCTCTGTCTCTAATTCTGTTCAAATGAAGAGATGAAGCATGGAGAAGATGGGCAGAGGTGGTTTAGTGTATTAATAAAGTAAACCAACGTTTTTTTCTTCTGAAATGATTCATTAGAGTCATGTCACAGAACTGTATTTAAGAGGATGAAATCTAACAACAGTTCAGAGTTTGATTAAGTTCCTTTTCATCCTACCATTGTTGTACCCAATTAGGTTATTCAAGTGTGATCTTTGTGTTCACATTATGATTCATAACCCTGTTCTTCACACCCTGGAGGGAGAAAAATTGGTCTGTTGTTATGAATCTGATTAATATATGGATCAATGCATGCCCTTTTAATGTTTATTATGCACGTGCACTTTTAGTTTGGATAAATGATTATCTCATTGTTTTACTTGCTCTTTGTAGGCATGCTGGATTAGTCTCTGAGCAAAACTGTAGAAGCATTTTTAAGTATTCAGGGCTGACACTTGATTTGGCACTACCTTGTCAGTTGATATTATTTTAATTCTTGAATAGTTTAATAATCAATAAGTTTTAAGCAATATCATTTTCCCTGGGATTACAGCTGCTGTCTTGTATGACTCCTCCTGCCATGAAGAGTGAAGATCTGGCTTGTGCTATTAAGCAGGCTTTAGAGCTTTTATTAGATGTACCAATTTCTCAGGCTTATTGTACAGTGAGGGCTGTGATGAAGGCTGGACAAGTGGGTATGTTCCCTCAGAACAGTGGAGAAGGATTGGATGAGGAAAACTCATGGCAATTAGCCAGTCCCAGCAAAACACAGACAACAGACATAGGTGCTGCTCAGGGGTAAAGCTATTGCCAGTGCTAAGGAAGTAGAAGAGTTTGTCATCAGGGTCTCTTCTCCGGTGTCAAGAAGCTTGAGGTAAAGCTGAATTTCATCCCAGGGAACGATGATTGCCATGTTTTCAGGTATAAGTGTGGACTATATTGTTTGGCTAAAAACATTTACTACCTTTGCAGATGTCAAGGAAACAGGTAGTAACCTCCACTATGACTTGGGAATCTTTAGAAGTGCTGTATATGTTTTGGATTTTAAGCTTTTTCTAATTCTCTGCTGGGATACTAGGATTTGTTTTTTTCTTTTTTCCTTGACATAACTTGATTGCTTTAAATTTTGCCTTTTTGACTGATCCTGCTACTCCAGTCTCTCTATTAGGATCAGTGGGTCTAGGCCACAAGAGTCATTGTGGTAATGGCCCTAGAATTAAAGGTGATTTATGCACTGAGGATTGTTTTGGTGGAAAAACTAGTGTCGGTTGGTTTGTTTCAACATGGGAGTGTAAGGGAAGGGGAGTAGGATTAGGAATGCCAGGCAACGCCGGAGTTGCAGGAGCACAGGAGTACATTTGTGTTCTGTAGGGATTCTCAAGCCTTGGGTAGATTTTCAGCCTGGCTCTGTGAATCACGTATCCAACTCTTAGTATAGAACAGCCTGTGTCAATTATATCTTAAATCTCTCTTGCACCAAATTGTCAGTGGTTGAGAGAAAGGAATCCACTGAATAAAGCCAGATGGGTGTTTTCTAGTAGATTTCTTGAAGCTAGTGTAATAGTTTGGAAAAGCAGCATTTTTACGCTGATGGTTGCTTGTAAGCAGATCATGTTATGCAATCAAGAGCCTAGATAAGGTTTCATTTCAGTGGATAAACCCTTGTGGCTATTGTGAAAACATGAATGTGCTCAAAAGTCTCTGTCTGCTTTCTTGGAACGTGCACACCATTTAAAAAAATGAAGATTTTGATTTAAATACAGTTTATGTACTATGCACACTGACAGCCTTTACTCATGCCCTGGTTTTGATGAAATCCACACCAGTAAACTCTCATTCAATCCCTTTGCTCAGCTGAGATGCCTTTCAACTGAAGCTAATGGAGGGGTCTCTGTTTCCATCAGAAGACTTGAAGTGTTGTGTGAGCAGGGTAGTTCACAATGACAAGTGCATACATAAGGAGGGAAGAAATCCCTAATGATTCTCCGAGGTTGCCCAAATGTGTTACATCCCTTGTATTCGCTGCTTTGCCTGTTGACTTTGGAACATTGTTACTGTCAGGGCATGAAGGATGCTGTTCCTCAGATACCTAGAAAATATTAGACCCTCTTCTGCACTGTTTTCAGAAGATACAGTGGACAGCGTAATTTTATACAGTTCTTTAGCAGTTCCAGGTGCATTATAACTTAGAAATTACCCTGTTATGAAAAACTTCCATTGCCCTGCAGCTACTCAGAATGTTATAAAGACAATTATACCAGCCCCTCCAAGATAACCCTTGTTTCCATTCTGTAGGTAGATCAAGGAGCGATGCTCATGTAGGCAGAGGGGCACCGCTCGGTGCCGAGACTCCTGAATTCTCCAGGCTGTACAGAGTGGGCCTTTTCCCCAGCAGTCCCCAGACTGGTATATTTTAGCTGAGGATGCAGAAGCATTGAGATCCACGCAGACTGATGGAGTGCCTAAATTACCAAGGGCAGCTGCTGTGCTAGATGAGTGCACACAGACTGTAGTCACATTTCATCTTTCTTCTGGAAGAGTAGTTACCTTGGCAACTATCGTACTGCCTGAGATTTTGGCTGCTGGTAAGTAACATAATTGCTGATACGCAGTGCGTGATCCTCAGTGCATTTGCTTAGATGGCTAAGATGCAATGGCATGAGCAATTAGGCTGTTCTGGTTGCAGTGTGATGGGATGAGTTTGTGCCCATAGAAGCACTATGCTCAGATTTTAAGTTAGTGTGTCTCCTAAACCAGAGGGCTGTACAGTATTTACGCAGATTTTTGCTGGAGGAGTTCAATGAGAGTGAGTGAACGTAAAATCCTCTTGCTCACCACGCTTCACATCTTAGTCCAAGATGCCTTATTAAATGTTATTAGTAGAGTAACAAGACTGTAAAGCTCCTGGAGAATTCTTTTAAAACTTGGATGCTGGGAGTAGGGTTAGCCTGAGCTGCTGACATTTTTGGAGACCTCTCATAAAGAGAAGACCCTCTGTGTTATGTGTGTTTTCAATAGAGTGTTCAGTAATACCTGATGCTTTTTTGCCCCATGCGTTCTGGGGCAGCTGTAACTCCCAGGAGCATGAAAGGTGTTTTAATGTAAGGAAGAACTTGGTAAGTGCTGACAGGTTGTCTAACCAGAGCGATCCAGACTGACCTGCTCTGCTTGAGCGTGTTTGCTCCATACCACTGCATTTCATTTCCTATGGACACATAACAAAGCCCCTTGTTGGAGGACATCAGGATTCGTAATTCTTCTGTAGCTTTTGTGATTCAATAAAACATTGGTAGGTCTTGTTAACAGAGCTGATCAATGAGACCTGTGTAGGAGAATCATTAAAAAAAATCGATTCTGCAATGAATCTAAAAGGGTTTTTTCCTGATATAGACTCTTTTTTTACAGCAGAAACTGCAATGAGTATTTACCAGTATCAGTGTGTGTTGCCAAGTCATTCCTGAAGCACAAGGGTATGGATGCAGGTGTTCCCATGAGTTCCAGGTGTTCCGTGGTACTTAGCACCAACAGTGGCCAGATAGTGCTATTGGTTATCATAACTACCTCATGCAGACTTTGGAGTCCCATGGACATACCAAAGCTGCTTCTTTATATATTTCATCCTCATAATATTCTGATCACTTTATTAATCCTCCTGACACACTAATTCACTTAATTCTAACTATTTCACCTGGATTTCAACCACATTTGACATTTGGTATCAATATATTATTTGGTAGTGCCATCGTTTTCATCTGTTCCTGGAGCAGGTGGAGTGCACACCTAGAAAAGGGAGAAGTAGGTGTCTAGCAGGTCCAAATTCAGGCAGAAGTTAACTCCAGTAAGGCAGAAGTTAACTCCAGTAAGCTCAGGAGAGCTC
Organism: Porphyrio hochstetteri; assembly: GCA_020800305.1. Classification (NCBI taxonomy): domain Eukaryota; kingdom Metazoa; phylum Chordata; class Aves; order Gruiformes; family Rallidae; genus Porphyrio; species Porphyrio hochstetteri. The sequence continues at coordinate 17,010,788 of CM036916.1, forward strand.
GGCAATAATTGAGTTTTACCAAGAATACTGGAAGGTTGAGCAAAAAAACCAGAGATGTTCATAGCAGAAAAAGCTGTACTCCTTGCATGGCTAGGAGTGATGTTCTTGACTGGGTTTCTTTGCTTAAAATGTCAGGGGGGAGATCACCTGTATAAGGAATTATGACGTCAGGTGTGTTTTAAGGGGTTTTTTTTAATAGAGGTTTGGAAAAAGTTCCTCAGAGCAAAAGGTAATTATTTTGCTTTGTAGTGGCTTATTATTTCATATATTTGTCTTAGAGGAAAGTCTAATGTAGTAAAACAATAAACAACTGAGTGGTTTTGAATTTTTTTATTTAATGTTCACATCTTCTCAGATGCTTTTGAAGTGTTGGTGGGTTTGTTCTCATTAAGAATCATGTCTTAGAGACAATTGCAACTTGTGGCCACCTGCTGATGTGACAGTGTTCATTTTGTCAGTCTAGTCCTGGCACGAGCAGCCCTGCTCCAGCTTGATTAGGCCCTGCCTAATGCTTAGGCTGCTGCTGGGATGGGAGCAGAGGCTGCTGAGCTGGGTGTGTGTTAGTGAAGCTGTGGCATCATTGCCTGGCTGATATCCTCATCTCCATAATCATAGAATCACAGAATCACAGGGGTTAGAAGGGCCCTCGAGAGATCACTGGGTCCAACCCCCTGCCAAAGCAGCTCCCCAGCTCATATTGCACAGGGCGGCGTCCAGACGGGGCTGGAATCTCTCCAGAGATGGAGACTCCACACCCCCTTGGGCAGCCTGTCCCAGGGCTCCCTCACCCTCACTGTGAAAAATGAAACATTAATGATAAAGTCAACAAGTACCTTTGGCCTTGCTGCATGTGCTTTTGTAGCCTGGAGTCTTAAGGAAATGCTGAGATAAGTCTGTAGGTAAAGGGCAGCTGGGGCAGGTTTCTTGCTGAACAAATGCCTCTGTTCTGAACCAATGGAAGCTGGTCACTCTGCTTTTCCAGGTGTCCACACATGTGGATGGGGTTTCTCGAGTGTGGCACATGATCAGGACTGTTGTTTCCTCCTGTAATGAGCAGACAGAAAACTTCAAAAGGAGATGTCTAGCTGTGACTTGCTACGTGTGTTCACAAGGCCTGTCAGTCTGCTGTTCCCATTTGATTTAGGGTGATGAAAGCAGAAGAAAAATCAAACTCAAAGCCAAGCGAGTTTGGTTTGATGAGATTATAACTCCCAGTGCTCTGGGGAAGGAGTGATGATGCCTGTGGCCAATGTGATGACCCGCCACTGCCAAGTGCCAAACAACAATGGGCAGGCACCTCTGCACTGGCTGTAAACATGGGCAAAAGAGTTGCAAATGGGAGTCTGACTTTCAGCTTGCTGCCTTTGCAGCTGTTCAGTTCTGGGACTTCTGGTTGGATCCACCAAGAGCTGATGTTGAACAAGTGCAGCCCTGTTTTCCCAAAGGTTAGGACATCTGAAACTGTGGGGGGGTTTTTTAGCATTTTATGATTTTTCACAAGTTCAGCTCAGTCTTTGGGTAAGCAAGTTGTTTCCTATGTGTACTCCTAAGTTCTGTGGAGTTTGTGAGACTGGCTGGCTTCATGCCACCAAAGAGTTCTCAAGAAAGGAAACAATCATGTTTTCTCATCCTCTAACACCAGGTTATTAAGAGTTATCAGTAAATTATCCTATTTTGCCCAGCTCTGTAAAGAACTGTATGAAGTTGCTAGAGTGAGCATGTTAAAATTAAATACATTTTACCTTATTAAAACCTAATACTTTAGCCTTAGTAAAGTAGGGACTGTGTCCCAGAAACCTCATTCAGTTTTCCAGCTGTCTGTAGAAGGGCCTTTGTGCCTCAAGTTGTTTTTTTCCATCTGTATTGGTTTTATTAGAGATATTCCCTCCCCCTAAAAACTTCTCTTACTCCTAAAATACCAGGCTATAAACACTGCTAGTACATCATGCTGTACACAGGCACTTGAATCTGTGTTTGTGCTGGCATACTGGAGAGAATAATGTCTTTCGCTGTGAATCTGTGAAACTGCTGCCGATGCGTTGTGGGAGATAACAGACACTCAATTATACAGAGCATCTTTCAGAATCCCTACAAAGAGAACAACAAAACTGACAGCCAGAAACATGCTAAGAGAGTCATGCAGAGCATTTGCTCTGTAGAGTGGGATTTTATTCCTGTGCACTGAAGAACAACAACAAACAACATGCTTGCTGCTATATTAATAGGTTTCATTTCACTACAACTCTTAAATCACCTTCTTCAGGTTGTTGTGCTTTTGCCATACTAAACATTCTGTAAGACTTTGCTCATACCTTACCTGTGCTCTATCTCTTCTGATAAATTTGCCACGCAATGAAACAGGAGAGAAATGTTAGTGCAATACTAACAAGAAGATACAGACTCTCTTAAGTGAGGAGGAATGACATTGTGACTCTTGTGTCTTATCTGACACCTATGAGCCAGCTTGTGAAAAAATTTATAACAATTTGAAATTCTTGGGTGGAATCTGTTAGGGCATTGTCTAGCTGTTTTCACTTTAAATTTTTATGTTATATATGCTTCTATGATCTTTATTTTTAACAAATAGTTCATACTTAACCAGTGTTTGAAAGCTAACAATCAGGCGTAGCTCTGCAAATGAGCATAAACCCTGCTATGCACACGCAGCCTTTCCCCCTAACGACTGTATTTAACCTCACTTTCCCTGCTGCAGTACTTGCAAACGATTAACTCTGCTCTCATTCCCTTCCACGGGCAGTGTGAAACATGCAATTGAATCCGGTTTTCTCTGCAAGGCTAAATGAAGTTAAGTTGTCTTAATTAATGATGGGAGTAAAGTTTCTCTTTTCATGCTCTCCTGGGTGTCTTGTTTTCCAGACTAAAATCAGTGTGTATAATAAATGTTTCCCTGAAGGAAATTTCCCAACAGCCGCATACGCTGTTGATGCTGCAATGCCTGGCTGTTTTACTTTTTGCACACAAACAGAGATCTGGCAAGTGAAACTGAATTTGTTAGATCATCTGATATTCAAATGGAGGAGGATGATTGAAGCAAAATAGTTGCAGAAACGTAGCTCAGTAAAACTTGCTTCTCCCAAAGCAATGGTTTTTGTCTTTGCATCAGATTACAAAAGAGCTGATTCTTAGACTAGCTAGCTTTCTAAATAATGAAACAGCTACCAGGGACATCTTTCAGTATTAAAAAGCTGTTATCATTTACTCATGATTTATATTTATTAGTTGTCCTGGTGGCTCTGTAGCCTGTTCTGTATTGTAGGTATTCAGTCATAGTTCAATTTTGTGGTTAGGTTACTGTTTTCTTTAGGGCTTGCAACGATGACCTTCAGTGTGGAGACTTTCAGCCATGATACTCTATGCAGGGTATAATAGAATAACCACCTGCTGAGGTTGTCTGAGAGTTCCCACTGTAAGTCTTACTTTCTAGTATTTCTTTGCAGTAGTTTGCTGTACTGGCTTCTTGATGGTTCTTACCTGCTAGTTCTTAGAGAGATCCCTGTTAAGTGTCTTGGCTTAGCAAGTAAGTTGAGAGTTGCAGCTTTCCTTGTCATCACTTGCAGACTCTCTCATTCTTGGAAATTCCTAATTGTTTTTGTTGGAGCCATGGGAATAGCTCTTCAACTCTGTTTAAACCTTTCAGATGCTATTGATGGACTTTTCACCACTGGGCAGAAGGCATTTGAGTGATTCTTGTAGTGTACCTTCTGCAGAGTCTGTCGGCACAGTTTTGGAAAGCAACTAGATAGCATCATGCATTAGTAATCTAACGACCCTTTTCATTCAGAGCCATTTCTTCACATCTTAAACAGCTTGGCGAGGCTAAGAAAGTATCTGACAGTTCAATACAGTTGTGTAATAGAAGTTCTTTCTAGTTACATTTCACCCTTTGACTGCTTTCTTCACAAAAGTGCTCCCAGCAGCTAGAAATCACAGGAAGCCTCAGAAGAGAATAGAGTTAATAAATGAAAGCAATTGATTCCGGAAAGGAGCTTTCCTCTGAGGCAAGAGCCACTTCAGAGCACTGGAAAGGCCTTCTGGCATCGCTGTGTGGAAGGAAGGGTACTGCCACCGCCCTGGCTGTAGTACCTGGCTGCAGGGAAATCACGCTGCAAGGACTGTGCTCCCATACTGTGCGAGGATGTGAGGAACATAGAGCCACTGTCATTTGCTTACAAGTCAGGCTGCAATCCTTTTTATCTCTAAGTACTGCAGGGAATCCTTTATCATATATATTAATTGCTTTTCTGGTCATTGGTGTACAATAAAAAGCGAGCCATAAAAAAGATTTCTCTGCCAGAAAAATCCCTTAGAAATCAGACAGCCAGCTGGGTTAACTTTCACTCTGGCACAAATGTAATTCCTGAATAGGCACTTAATAAGTTGAGAAATACCTGTGTGTGCAGGGTTAAGTTTTGCATTTTCAGAAGTTTCCTTCTGACAAATGTTTGAATGCTCAAATCAAAAGTGAGTACAGGGCTGTAGTAGGAGTAGTGAAGTAAGTCAAGATTTTTTTCCCTTCACTTACCCTGTTTATAACTGGCAGTGATTTCCTATTTTGCACTTTTGCTTACCACTTTTAAAACAGCAAATGTCTGTTCCATAGGGACCTTCTTCTCTGTTTATACTTGCCCTTTAAACGGATGAAGTTGTCTAATGTAAACTTTGGCTCCAATTCGTTAGCTTTGTTTTTTTCCTTGTACTAAGAATCAGTGATAATTTGGGCAAAAAGATCAGTGTTCTTCCACAGATACACAGAAATACTGCTACCAAGAAGTGAAATCCAAGAAAGCTAGTGTGGAGAAAATAGTGATCTATAATATACATGTGGTGACTGCAGGAACAAAACAGCTTATGCTGCTGTGTACTTAGGGTAAGGTCCAAAAGCTAACAAATGGTTGCCAAAGTTTTTACAAATGACTGTTGGAAAAAAGGCATGTTGGGAGTTACTGTAATTAACTGAGGTCCTGATCCAGTGAAATTATTCTTTGGGTACATCTCTTTACAGAGATACCTTTTATGTCATGGGAACTCTTCTGGTTGTGTGAATTTAAGCACACACAGGTTTTTGTTTAATCAGGATCAACATTTTTAGGTGCTGCACTTTGATAAGTTAACTAATTTATTAGACATATTAGTATCAGTGGAGGGGATTTTATATCCATGTTCTTAATCCTGCACTAGGCCTGCTTTATGGATGTACACAGGTACTCTTTCCCCTGGACCTGCAGAGTTTTGGATGCTCAGAAGCTGTGATGCCAGAGTCCAGGTGTCCATGCAGTGTATCCCCATCCGGAGGTCATGGAGTTCCTCACACATCTCACGTGGCGTGGAGATACCAGATTGTCAGCATGTCTGAACACTCGTCTGGTGTACAGCTCTGGATTCTGGGCAGGTAAGAGTAGTGGCTGAAAACCGGTTATGTCTACAAAAAACCTGATCATGCGCTCACAGGGGAAACTGGTCCGTCAGCTGTAGCCCAATGACAGCAGCCACCGTGCTGAAGCTGCTGAGTAATACATGACACTGCTGCTGCTGCCAAGACTGTTCTGCTCATTTGCAGAGATCGGGATGACTCAAAGCAGCACATGTTCCGCATTAGTGCCCAAGGGCAATTGCTGTTTACATCATGACAATGTCAATTATCACCTACAACACTCCTGCAAGGAATAAAATGGCACTGACAAAGATGCAATTATTTGGCTATTTGCTTCCTTAGTCCTCTGATAATGTCAGTGTCTGACTGCTGCTCCTGTGATGCTTTTAAGACTAATATGTCTTGCAACTGCCACTTCAACTGCGACTTCACCTCCTGGCGAAGAACACCCAGGGTAGCATTTTGCTGGCACTGTTGTCATGTATTAGTGCTCCTGCAGTAGCGACAGTTCTGAACCTCCCTATCTGCCGCCTTAACAAATTATCTGTCTTTGTCACCTTTCTGAAACTGTCCCAGTGGGAGTCCTGGGGCTCTGACAGGCAAATGTTGACTGACACACAACCTAGAAAGACAGAAACCGCCAACCGAGTCTGGGACTATGGCTGGACTTAGGCACACCTGGACTCCTTTCAGAAGTTTAGAAAGCAAGGTGGGGGGAGGGCTTTCTGAACCTTGTGACTCAGCCACGTGTCAGACCCTCACCCTTGTGACTCAGCCCCACTGAATTTCCACAACAGCTGTTAGTTGGTTCGTTTTTGGCACAGCTTGCAGGCCGTTCCTCCAGGCTGTACCGGGGGAGTGCTGACAGGGGCTCTGCCTGCTGCTGTTTGTTCTGCCCAGAAAGACTTTCCCTCCAGCAGGACAGTAATCTGGCACAGCTTTATGGCTAGATTTGTTTTAGGAAGACAAAAAGAAAGAAGAAAAAAAAAAAAAGCTGACAGTTTTATTTCTTGATTAGTTTCTTTAGAGCATACACTAAAGATGTACTTAACAGAAAATCTGGAGCAGGACTGAGTTCTTTGAATAGTTGCATTTCATCTTGCCTGCAGGGAGAGCTAGTATAGCTTTTTCTGTGATATTCCACTTGGAAAAAAACCTATGTTGTTGAAACAGCTTCTTCATGAATCTCTCCCTCTCAGTAGTAGATTGTCAACTTAACTGAAAGAATCTGATGACAAAGCTGAAACATTTTGTTTGATCATTTTCAGAATTTTGGGGATTTGGAGAATTCACTCCAAGAGAAATTTATTGCCTACATTTGTATTGTTACATGGTCCAAGAGTGTTGAAATCAAAATTAATTCCACTGAAGAGGTTTTTTTAATGTCATACAAAATGGTTTTATTCTTTTGAACTGTAACAAATTGGCAACATATAAAAGTTGGAGGCTATCCTGTAAAATTGCAGGGTTTTGCTATTCTAGTAACAGGGATGAATTTTACAAAGGTTTTTGTTTACTCAATTAAAATAGAGATTTTGTTTTCTTTCTTTGATGTCTTGCCTTCCCTTTCCATAAAGAAGGCAGGTATAAAGCACATATGAGGGATTAGCGGACTGATCTCCAAACAGGAATTTTATTCTGGACTCAGTGGGATAGGTTATCTGCTGATTGGCTGTGGCAGCCGAATCGTGCTGCTTGTTGAAGTGAACGTGCAGTGCTCTCCAGGACAGAACTCATTAAACTCACTAACGGCATTAAATTAACTTATATTTGGAATTCTGTTCCAGGAAAAAAAAGTCAGTGCTGGTCAAGCAAATTCCTTATGCAAGAAAATGTTGCTTGTTGATAGTGGTATTTGTAAGCTGCAAGGGAAATTTTTATCCTTCGCAGTGATTAGGGCTGCAAACCTAATTATAACATGTTACAACATTGTGATGCATTCCTGCAGCTATCGCTCCCTTTGAACACGTGTAATTGGCTGCAGAAGCAATCACAGCTCTTGTTGTAATGGTAAATAGCAACATGCTTTGAGAACCTTGGTGAAAGGCATTTGAGAGCGTTCTGTAGCAAGCCCCCTTACTGACCTCAGGAAGGTTTTTGATGCTGAGCTAATGTGGAACCCACTTTCAGCCATTGTTGTAGGAGAATCAGACATGATTATTATTGTTCTTTTAAAGCCAAAATGGCCAAGCGAGACCTGCAATTTACTCCTGGCCATCTGCACATGCAATGAGATTAGCCTCCCTTTCATCTTGGAATAACCTAGAACTCAGCTCATTTTCTTGTCTGATTAATTTACCCAGAGAGTGGATTGACATTGAACAGTGGCAAAACCTGGTCTGTAAGAAAGACAGTGTTCCAGGATGATTATTCCTAGCATAAGGAGCTAGTTTAATAATTACGCTTAGTTTAATAATTATGAGGTATTTGTTGTGTCTGTGCTACAGCAGGACCACAAGTACAGAATACAGGATTACTGTTTTAAAAGGAAGAAGCTCAACTGAGCTTTATTTTTAAGTGGGTCAGTCAGAGCGTAGATGTTTGATGGAACAGAAACAACTGATTAATTGAATTGCATAGGAACACACTCTCTAGCCTTGTTCTTCAAAACACTGCCAGATGCTAATCAGAGTGATTGATTTTATTTAGGTATTGTCATTGGAGTGTTGGTTTGCTGATCGGCCATGAAATCAGAAGAGATTGACAACTCTGTGTGTAATTCTGGAACTATTAGAAAGTTCCTGCTTTATGCCAACCCTGTAAAAGTTAGTGCAGTCCTTTTCCTTGTGACATTCGGGTTATGTCATGGGAAAATCTTTGGTTTCCTAGTCAGCAAACCTTCTGTGTTTGTTCCCAGGTTGAAGGCCTAGAGAGCTTCATTCACTTAATAAAGACTCTATATTATCTGCAACAGCCTGCCGCCCTCCTGCTGTGAGAGGTGCTCAGAAGCAAGGTTGTAGGTCACCTTTGTAGCTTTTGTTCTTAGGCTTCTCCTCTGTGAATGTTAGAACTTCCAGAACGAAGATGACAGGTTGAATTTTCAGAAGACATCTTTACAGAAGAAAATCATGCTCTTGTACCTGTGCCAGATTTATTGTTCATTAATTGGGTTAGTTCATTTGAACAACTGGCTTGAATTATTTGACATATCTGGCCAGAATGAACCAGTAATGGAAAAAGAGCTCTCCATGTTACATACACAATTCAAGCTAGTGTAGGATGAATACTGTGTGACTTGCTGTACATGTACAGGGGTTTGGATTAGTTAATAGATCTACATTTCTTCCTTAACTGGGTCTGCAAGGCAACTCTGCAGAGCCCACAAAAAAGTCTCTCTGCAACAGGTCTGGCTCTAAAAAAGAAATAGTAGAAATGTTCAAAGATTCCTAAGAAACAGTCACAGATTGGTGAGGTTAGTGAGGTCTTCAACCACACTGGGACTGGGTTTTAGTGATGTGACCTTACCTGCTGCCTGCAGGTGGCTTCTAGTACTTTGTCATTCTTGGAAAACTTTTAAGGATCTGGATGATCCAGTCACTTCATGTAAGACCTGGCTATTTACTCATTGAGTTGTATTTTTGACTGAATTCTACCTGACTGATTTATGAAGATATTGAAGGGTTACTTTTAGGCTTGCTTCCTTTTTTATGCCACTGTCCATTGCCAGAAGCAGTGGTATTAAGACAGTACTGAAAAGTATTAGAGCTGCACAACTGGAGCATCATTTTGCAAAGCATTGTTTCTGCACCTGTAATTTCTGTGTAAATTTGTAAACATTCACAGATCTCTGAGGCAAGTTCTGTTCAACAATCTTGTTTATTTCTTTTTTTCTTATCCCCCCGTGAAGGTTCTTAATTTAAAATTTTTATTTTGGGTGGGAAATGTACTAGACATTAAACTATTGTGCAGCACAAAAGAAATATTTTGAATGTGTAAATGTTTGTGAAAAGTCTTTCACAGTTTTATTGGTGCTAGGCAAGATCTTGGAGATACGATTCAAAGGATGTTCAGTTTTCTGAAAGGAATTGGGCCAGAGACATTCTGACACTAATAAGTGAGAGAGAATAAATAACAGGTATTATTTGCACAGGGGAAAATGATTTGAGTGTAACTTAATAAGATAATACAGAGAAATTAAGTGGTAAAAAGATGTTGAATTAACAGCAAAATCTGCATGCTAAAAATTTGCCTATTAATTTAATTTCACTGCAAGTTCCCTGTGAAATTTTAAGTCTCAGGGGGTCAGTTGTCAAATCTTCAGTTAATGTTTCATTAAAAGTAATTTAAACTTGTGGAGAATGTAAGTAAAATTTGCAAGTGTACATTATCTCCCCCCAGCTTCACACTGCCTTGACCCTTCTGGCTAACTTTGGCTGCAGCTCATCAAATATTGAACAGCTGTTAGTGTAATTGCATGCACTCCACATCCCTATAAAAGATAATCAAGTCTGGGCTTGCCAGGCAGGCCAAGCAAAGGAGGTGAGCTAAAGAAGAAAAAAAGTAGAAGAAGAAAGGCTGTTGCCAACATATTGCATCCTGAGCTGGAATTAATGAAGTTAACTGTCACTTTTCCTTGGCAGTTCTCTCATCCATGCTGTTCAGAAGGCCACAAGGAAGGTGAATGTTGCTACTCCTGGAGTTTATCAAAAAGAAAATATGAATTTGAGCATTTAAAAAATGAAGCTAAGCCTGGTTCATAAAAATATTTAGGAATATTCAATAATCCTAGTTGAGAGTAGCTCAAAACAAGAGAGACAATGGTGAAGCTGTCTTAAAGAGCACACCTGTGGGACAGGAGCAGCCTTGTACATGCACATGTCCTGCTCTTTATTGTATGCTAAGTTAATGGACACTTAAGAGGAAGAAATTGGTTTTATCACTCTTTCTACATACTTGGGCTAGTATTTTCTACAACTTAGTGTAGGAATAAGTTCTTTAATTTTACAGAACACTGTCTGCCTATTTTAATGAAGATGCTTCATTTTCTGACCAGCTTTATGAAAAACCCTGTCAAGGGTCACAAATGGTCCTTGATATTTTAGCACATAAATCATAGTTTGTACATACTTATCCCATTAGAGACAAGTTTTACTGCCATGATTAGAAACTATTGTACATGATTTTGGTGGTAATGAATTTGCTTAAATGTATCTGTCCTGATTAACAGCAGCTGAACTTAATTTGTTACGTATGTGATTAGGACTGGAATTTGGTGTTTTATCTAGTTTTACCAGCGTTGACTGGGAAAAGTCTTGCCCAGTGTGGGTTAGCCTGGTGCATGGCAGAGTCTTTAAGAAAACTGTCATGCCCACTTAGTGTCCATGGAAAGGAAATCCGTTTTAGCAGATCTGGAGAAGTAGCTAGTGGTAGTGCTGTGACAATTTCAATTAAAGGCCTGAGAATGGTAATTATGTTTACATACCAGCAGTCTGATTAAATGTAAACTAATTATGTGAAAAGCTTAAACTGTGACCTGAATTACTCTTGCTGAATCACAGTTGAATTTCAGCAGAGTTTTTTGGACACAACATTATCATTACAGAAGCTTTCTTTTTTGTAGATGTATCGGGTATTGCCAATATTGCTGGGGTAAGATGATCTTCCTTTCCCTACTTTCACCCAGCCTCAAGCATAACCTGTAGCTATTTTTGGATTCAGGTCTTCAAAATCCTATTCACAAAACAAGAGGTATTCAGGCCTACCAGTACAAGAATCTGGGGAATATGAAATTGTTGTGCAGATAATTCATCCTTTGAAGCAAATATGATTTGGCCTTAGAGGGACTTGGGCACGTGGTATGTGGGCAGCTCTCCTCACTGAACCCTCTCAGTGCTCTGAGAAGGGATGATGCTTGTGGCCTGTTGTGCAAGTTGGTCAGCTGAGGAACATTTTGTGACCCTCTCAAAGCCACATGAAGACAACACCTGAGAGAGGCTCGAAGATATTTTAAGGACCAAGTGCACAGCTGGGTACTGTAACCCAAACATCTTCAGAGGAGAGATCAAAATCTGTTTAATGTAATCTATAGTCTATCTGATGCTGAGGTTCAACTAGTGATCTAGAAGAAAAGCCTTGAAGTCTCACCCAGTGTGTTATGGCATCATGATTTTCACCAATATAAACTGCAATTCTGAAGCACTAATACACCGCAAAGTCACAGAACTGAAGAACAGTTCAGGTTGGAAAGGACCTCAGGCCATACCTGGTCACCCTCTCTGCACAAAGCAGGCCTGAATTCAGGCTTGGGTTAGGTTGCTCAAACCTTGAAAGCCATCTCTGTACACTGTTGCAGTTCCAGTGTCTTCACTAGAGGAAAGAGAACACTGGGTTGGAATGGAAAAATACCTGCATCAAAACATTGTTTGGTTCATGTATCCTTATGATACAATCGGTCTGCACCATGAGCCTGAAAGTAACATGTCACAAACCTTTCATGGGATTTCAATCTCAAGACCAAAATACACAGAATACCTGAGGTCTTTATCCAAGACTTAACATCATACATTAACTTCAGATTTGCAAATTATATGTCTCTTTTTTTAATACTCATAAAAATGTGAATGAGCATGGCAACAAAGGAACAATTAAGTTCTGTTAGAACTGACTAATGTTATAGTACTGTGAAAAGATTGTATCTCCTCAACTTTTGCCTGGGGAAGAGGACCTGGGGGTGTTGGTTGACAACCAGCTGAACGTGAGCCAGCACTGTGCCCAGATGGCCAACAAGGCCAACAACATACTGGCTAGTGTCAGAAACTGGCCAGCAGGACCAGAGCAGTGATGTTCCCCTGTACTTGGCACTGGTGAGGCCACACTCAGAGTGCTGTGATCAGGTTTGGGCCACTCACTAGAAGGATGACATTGAGGTGCTGGAGCATGTCCAGAGAAGAGCAATGAAGCTGGTGAAGGGTCTAGAACACAAGTCCTGTGAGGAGCAGCTGAGGGAATTGGGATTGTTTAGCTTGGAGAAAAGGAGGCTGAGAGGAAACTTTATTGCTCCTTACAACTACCTGAAGGGAGGTTGTGTCCAGGTGGGTGTCAGTCACCTCACCCAAGTAACAGGTGGTGGAACACGAGAAAATGGCCTCAAGTAGTGCCAAGGGAGGTTTAGATTGGATATTAGGAAAAAGTTCTTCACTGAAAGGGAACAGGCTGCCCGGGGAAAGGGTTAAATCACCATCCCTGGAGGTATTTAAGACCGTGTACATGTGATGCTTGGGGACATGGGTTAGTGCTGGGGTAACGGGTGGACTTGATATCAAAGTTCTTTTCTGACCAAAATGATTTAATGATTCTGTAAGTGATTGCTCACATGGTTAAAAGATGACAATACTTCCATTTCTAAAAATGTAACATTCTAAACTAATCTGTGAATAGGTCTCAGAACCTTTTCTGTTCCTAGTCCAAAAGGAGCAGAGCCTTAATTACCTGCAGTGATTTTGTTTGTTCTCCAAAGAACTTCCACAAGATCTGCTCCAATGGGTTGCTTGCCCCCATGTGCTGTAGATTACAGACAATTCCCACAGCAGAAACAAATCACAGAAAATTATCTTCTTTTCTATTTTCTTCTTTATACAGGAATTTATTTCTGGCTTTATTCATGGAAGAGAAGACTGGCAGAAACATTCTGCAGAGATTAAATACAGCCACATCTCAGTTTCTTTTCATAGCTTGTTTCCAATATTATGAGTGTTTAAATGTCAGTTAAAATAACACTGTATCTTTTCAAGTATTTTATTCATTCTTGGGATCCAAACCTTCTGAATTAGTTCTCTTGTCTCTAGTTTTCTCATCAGAATTACTGTGAATTTCTGGACTGCTGGAACAGCATTTAATGGGGGCAGGAAGGAAAAAAAAAACCCAAACATTTGCTTGGTGCTTTAATACATAAAAGATAGCTTGGTCCTAGAAAAACATAAGTAAATAAAATTTACTTTTAAAGTAAATTGATGTTAATGCTCTTGAAACAAGTTTATATCAATATTGGGAATGTGGATTACTGAAGTGATATTTATAGGGCATAATCTGTTAATTACAGAAATTCATGGGCTTTGCTACCAAATGGCTTTAAAGTCCTTAATTTCTAGTATTACTGGCAAGCAGTTTATATTGTTGCAGGGAAGCATGTCTGTTTGTTTTTATGTACTCACTGGGTTTTTTCATAAGGGATAATTTAACACTGCTGGAGTTAATTGAAGTTCAGGAATAGCATATGTAGGATTTTGGTCATGCAGTGCACCTTGTGGTTTCTGCTGTGTTAAAGAATTGGCACACACATAGAGTCTTTGCTTTCCAAACCTTATGCTTAACCTTGCAAAATCAAAATCTTCACCCCCACCTCTGCCTGTAGTAGTGCAGTGCAGCAATTAGTCTGGGAAGTCTTTCAGTGCATCTCTGCTTGTGATGCTGAGAAATAACAGGATGCAGAAGTAGTCCCCTGTTTTCCAGTAAGTACTGATGCCTTTGTCAACAGGCATTTCACAGGTTTAGAAATAATGAATAGCATCTTTGGAAGATCCTAGAGATCAATGAGAATTGTTAGATATTTCTTGGCTATCTTTTCACTATTCAGGCAAATAAGTACAAGTATGTCCAGTAGAGATGAAAAAGTGCTATTTCATCTTTAAAATCCAGAACTGTGCTGCTCCTTCTCTGCATTTTAATCAGCTTTTCTCTTTTTTTTTTTTTTTTTCCTTTCTTTCTGATGTTATCCTGACTTCAGCTCTGGAAACTTACCTGTCATGCTGACTTTTAACATCTCTGGGATTAGGAGTAATCCTTACCCTACAGTTTTAATTTGCTGATGATTTGTAGGATTTGATTAAACAGGTCTTTAACAGGGCAGAGTTCCTGGGGATTTAGGCAAAATTCAACTTTTCCAATTAATAAGGATTTTGACACCTTTTAAATAATTTTCAAAGTTTGTTTTAAGCAGCCAAGGAGATGAATCTAAGCAGCAGTAATCTCTTCAACAATTTTCCTAACTGTATGCTGAAAAAAACTAGACTTTTTTTTTTTTTCTAAAACTGGTTGACTGCACTTTAATCATCTGGTCTTATGAAACTTCTCTGTTCCACTCAGTATTAATGTGATAAATATGTGTATATCACACAACAGATTTAAACCTTCTTGTCAATCTTTAATGAATCAGAACTTTGTTTCATGTTGCCAAATATTCCAGTGGTCTTTTCACTCATGCTTATTGGGAGATTGAGCTGGGGTATAATCAGTACTGATGATCTCTGAAGCAGCCTTTTAAATTATTAATTGCTTTAGTATCCCTCTCTGTGTTGAACCTTGACCTGCCTGAAAGGATTGGAGACTTATTTGAGGGGAGGAAAAAAAAAAAATTCTTGTTGACACTGGAGAAACCAGCGTATTACATCACATTACTGACTTACTACTTTGGCCTTGTTAATTCATACCTGGGGTTTTTTCACCCTGTTGTTGCTTTTGTGCCAGTTTCTTTTACTTTGTAACAGTGAAGGGTCAAATATTTTCCTTCAAGAGTCTGTTTGTACAGTTTGGGGAATGGTCTTGTCCTGTATCTGTTTCAGCCATGGTGCTGTTGAAGTGACAAGCAAGGAGGTTTGTAGTAGTGGTGGTTTTATTAGGAATGGGACTAAAAATGTCATTGTGTAGAGTCTTGCACCTGGGAAGGAATAACTGCTGGAATCAGCACAGGCTGGGGGTGACCTGCTGGAGAGGAGCTGTGTGGAGAAGGACCTGGGGGTCCTGCTGGGTGACAGGGTGGCCATGAGCCAGCAGTGTGCCCTGGGGGCTGAGAGAGACAATGGGATCCTGGGGGTTATCCAGAGGAGTGTGGCCAGCAGGTCACAGGAGGGGATCCTCCCCCTCTGCTCTGCCCTGGTCAGGCCCCACCTGGAGTGTTGTGTCCAGTTCTGGGCTCCCTGGGATAAAAAAGACAGGGATCTCCTGGAGAGAGTCCAGAGGAGGCTCCGGAGATGATGAAGGGCCTGGAGCATCTCCCCTCTGAGGAAAGGCTGAGTGAGCTGGGGCTGTTCAGCCTGGAGAAAAGAAGACTAAGGGGAGATCTTATTAATGTTTATCAATAGCTTAAGGATGGGCTGCAGGGGGAAATGGCCAGCCCCTTTTCAGTGCTCTGTGGGGACAGGACAAGGGGCAATGGCTGCAAGTTAGAGCAGAGGAAGAACTTTTCCCCAGTGAGGGTGAGGGAGCCCTGGGACAGGCTGCCCAGGGGGGTGTGGAGTCTCCATCTCTGGAGAGATTCCAGCCCCGTCTGGACGCCGCCCTGTGCAATATGAGCTGGGGAGCTGCTTTGGCAGGGGGTTGGACCCCATGAACTCTTGTGGTCCCTTCCAACCCCTGTGATTCTGTGATTCTATGACAGCACATCCGTTACTGTTTCCTACTTTGGATCGAGTTCTCAAGTTTATGTTCTCACTTATAACTCATTGTTGTGATAAAGTACATGAATCCTCCCTGAAGGCAGCCTGGTACTGGAGGGGCTGCACCGCTGTGTTTCAGCACAGTTTGATTTCTGAGGAATGAGGCATAAGCCTTCCTGGAAAATATGTATAATATGAAATAGATTGCCAAGCGGGTGCTGCTTCTCTCACTGGCTATTGTCTGGAGAAGGCATGTAGCTGAACTGCCTGCTCTTGTGCCATTGCATTCCTGTGGGGCTTACTCCGACCTACTGGAGTGGGAATAAGAATCTTCTCTTGAAGTATTATGTTGCTTTGAGATTTTTCTGAACCAAGCTGAAGAAAATTTAATATTCTAAATCCTAATGGAAGAATTTAAATTGTTTTTCTACTTAAAGAGTTTAGCTTGGGAGACAAGAGTTTGTGCAGAAGTTCCTAGACCCATTAACAGACCTTCTCTTTTATCTGACTTCAAGTGAAAACAATTTTGCTTTCCTTCAATATGTTTGAAATGGTGTGACAGCATATGCAATGTTAGGCTTTGAAAAGTCACCGAGCTGAATGTCATCGACCTAGAAGTGACAAATCACATCATGCTGATTAACGGCATTACCTGGAGGAAGAATAGTGACGTGACTTTGGACTAGATCTCATCAGGAACCTTAAGGGATCCTATAAATAATTTCTGTATAGGGTTGAAGATAAATTTCCTTCTGATGCAGAAAGACACCTGCTTGTTAAAATAAGACTTAGGTGTAGTCAAAGCAGTGCCAGTCTAGCCTGTGTTACATTGCAAAGGACACATTAGGATATTATACCCCACAATCAACACTATTAACTGCAGCACTCTGATAACCAGTGCTAAAACACTACCAGATTGACTACATTAATAAATGGTTAAAAAGCTCTGATGAGCTGTGTGTATGTTACAACATGATGGATATCTCAGATGATTTCCCAGTTGAGATGACTTGTCACTAAAGAGCAGTTTGCTTAAGCTAGATTGCCTCTCCTATATCCATAGTAGCCAACACACAGAGTAAAGGTATTTAAAGACCTGGTCTAATAATGTGTATGATATAAATACATATTTGAATGTGTTCATTAGATTATTTAAGGCTGAGTTTGCATCTTTCTAATGTTTCTAATTCCAGGGGAGCACGTTTCCTGAAAACTATGTCATCAAAAAGCAAATGCTGAGGAATTATTTGGAGTACTGACAGGCTCAATGTAATACGTGTCACCTTGAAATCTGGACTGATAACCTTCCTACAGAGCAGATGAAATGATTTTAAATGGCCATAATTAAAAGGAAAAAAAAGGAATTTTTAAAAAATAAAAGTGAAGGAATATTTCTCACTCGCTGCTTATTCAGTTCCAACAGATGAAATTACCTGCGTTATGATCACTGATACTTGCATGACTGGCCAGGTAATATATAGAGGAAATACCAAAAGTATAAGGATTAGTGACAAGTGGTTGCAAGAGGAGTCATGCTCTGCAACTGAATGAGGAGGAATTATGCTGAAATTGCTTAGTGTTTTCAGACAGAGGTAGGTGGGTGTATATATAATGAGCTTGTTGCAGTGGTATTATTTACAGCTAACAGAATGCTACCAAATGTTTACATTTATTTGATATCCTTTCTGCGTCCACATAATGGTGTAGACATAACATTTTTATGATCTCTCTCTGGAGCTGACCAATAGAACAGAGCAGACAAGGAATAATTATTGTAGACATACTCCAAAGAGTGCATTGAGCACGTTATTACTATGAGATGCCTAAAAATAGCATCCCAGGACTTGCCTGGAGAGCTCTTGTCTATACTGAAGAAGAATGGATATGCCACTTAAAGCCTATTATTTAATGAGAAAGACAATGTTGACACAAACTAAATTGCTTTAAAGCAAGGTCAGTCATTTTTCATAAAGAGAAAGTCTTGTGTTTCTACCAGCCAACAGTTCCCACCGGTGACCTGATTAGGCTGACACAGATACAAGGATGGAAAAAATTATTCAACTATATTTAAATACAGATATGCTTCTGGTTTTCAGTTGAGCTAGGCTGAACAAATATTAGCTTGGAATGATACAAAACTGAAACTTTTCAATAAATTGAATATTTTTTTTGTGGGCTGAATGAAGACCTATATTCAGCCATGAGTAAATTGAAATTTCAACTGCCCTTAATAAAAGCAAAAGGCTTGACTCATAAAATGGAAAAAGCTGAAGTCAAATTCTAATTTGCAAGGCAGTGCAGTGCAGCTTGAAACTATTTTTCTTTTATTTATTATGAATAAACTTTTCCCAGAGAAAAAGCCTTCAGCCCTATATATCAAAAATAAGGGCATGTTTTTCAAGGGGAAAAGCAGAATCTACATTACTTATTCACTTCTCCCCAGTCGCAAAATACTGTTCTTGGTGGAGATGAAAGCTAACTCTTTCTGTACTTGCGAGAAAAGTTTCATTTTGAAACAGAATGTCTCCTCACGTAACAAATCACCCACTCCCTCTTTATTTCAGCTTCCAGAATTTGTCAAGACGGGAGTCTAGCTAGAACTTGAGGTGGAGAAATAAATCATAAAGTTGAGTGGAGATGATAAGTGCTCCTCCTTCTCTCACCTCGCTGTTCCCCGGGCTGTTTCTCACACTTTTTGCCTCACACTTGCTGCTGGGCGCCATTTTGCCCTTTTTAAAATACCTTTTTTCAGAGACTGCCTCAGCCGTGCCCAGGCCCCTCAGGCGGGGCCATTGTCGAGCTGCCTGGAACCGGCCATAGCCGGCTCGGGGCAGCTCCAGACTCTCCTCAGAGAGACCCCCACTGCCAGCCCAAGGGCTTGGGCACATGGGACAGCAATTTCTGCTGAAAAAATATCATTTCTGAGAAATCATGTGAAGGAGGAGGAGGAGGTATGTCTCTTGAGCCAGGAATAAAGGGTTTCCAGTGGTTGTGTGAAAGAACATAAACAGAATCGGGAAGAGAACACAAAGTAGAAAGCCTTGCTCTACATTGGTAGTTTTAATAGGGGACCCTGTGCTAAATCAGAACTAAGAGATGTGACCCAAAAAAGCTGCCATTAAAAAGACTGTAGAGGACAGCTATTGCAGGATTATATTCAGTCTGTTACAAGAGGTAGGAGATGGGAGAACAGAGAGGAAGGAGGACTTGAGGCCAGAGGATGCCTCCTAAATTATAAATATACTGTACATCAGACTTTCAGCACTGCCTCCCCTAAGGTCCTCCCTCAGGCAAACTGATGAAGTGGACAGGGAGGTGCATGATCTGCAGACGACATTTAAAGTCATGTAAGTTATGTTCACCTAGAAAAAAATTATGTGAATAGTAGCTGAGTTTTGCATTGATCAGTTGAGTCCCTCTCACAGCTACTCAAGTGTCTTTTCTCTGTGGCATCATTAGTTTCTCCTGAACCTTGGCCTTGTACTTTTTTCATTTGTTTCATTTTGTTTTAGCAGACTATCATTGATGAAGGAAAACTGGCAAAAATAATGTGATCCAATGCAGATTGTCGTGTGCTGTTTCATCAGATCGGATAGATGATGCTCACTTCAACATTTCTATGTGCCAAAGCTGAAGCTTTGCAACATCATTTTATCTGTCAGTGTTAGATGCTCACATTTCCAGACCTTTACAGCAGTTATCTCTGGCTATTTGAGGATAACGAACAAAGCATTTACAATAATCACTGGCTCTTGCTATTTGTGGGTGCACAAGAAATCCACCAGTGCAGTGCATCTTCTCAGAAGGATTTAGACCCCAACATCATGGCACCAGCACCTTGGAGACACATCATGGAAAGATTTTCCTGAAGTAGCCCAAAAGATTTACTGGGGAGTCCATGGTCTGAACATTTCCAGTCTGATGAATTAGAAGAAATCAGAAAACTGGTCATGGTAAGAAAAATTAATTCCCATACCTCTGTTATAGTTGCCTTAAAATTTTTGCATTAATTATTATTTGTTTTGCATTGCTGGGTACATTGAATAGCACCTCTCCAACATTTTTGGCAAGCTTCTTAAGATGTGGCAAACAATAACGCTCCCATTCTCCCCAGATCTTTAACAATTATGATTAGAAAGTCCTTTGCAATGAGGTGGTGAGAATTTTGGTTTTTCCCCCTTTTTTAATAGCTTGAAGAATTATTGTGGAGAAAAAATAGTTGCTGTAATTTGTCTAGAACTAATGAAAGAGGAGCTCTGATGAAACATACTGATATTTACTGCAGTCTGCCTACAGAGCAATTTTCTTTATTAATTCCTTTTTTTTCCCTTTAAATTCAAATTAATCTGGGGGGAATAGTAAATATTAAATGCTCACCATTTCAAAGGACTGAGATTTGTCACAGAGTAGTGGCACTGTGGCATTTGTAGAGACTGTTCCATCACTAAGGGATAATCTGTTTAATGACGTTGTGAACAGATTGCTAACTGCTGTGGTGGGCTTTCTAGACTGAGGGGAAGAGGTTAAAGTCTGGCAATGTCAGCAGGTACCTGGCAAGAAAGCACATTTGGTTTCTATACCAAATGTCATGACATTTTTGTTTTGTCTTCATTTTTCTTGTGGGTTCTTGTTCTGAGAAGCAGTTTTATTGCAAGATACCACTGTATCACATCGAAGCTTGTTTATTGTATGCTGTATTGCACTCTGGGCAGACTGAAAGGCTCTCTGCCCATGCAGGGCTTAAACACAGGGTGGTGGTATTGCATTCATACAGTTAAAGATGCATGCTAGAGACTCTCAGCTGCTTGCTTTATTCTGTGTCTTCTGCCGTATATGGTGTGTGTGTTGTATGGCCAACTGAGCACATTTTACTCTCAAGAAATCTGTGTCCAAAACTAGTGTGATTAAAATTGTTAAACATATTTGACAATTCTGTAGCTTCTTTGATGCTAGGAAGCTAACAGCTGGTCTGATTTTTAGACCACTAGCTTTGATAAGCCTCAGATAAATAACTCCTCAGCTGAGACCACCTTGCTCTGACACTTTCTGAGGCGAAGATGAGACTCCCAGAATGTCCCCAGATGGCTTGTCGACTGTCCTACATGTGTTCTCAGTGGCTTGTCAGCACTGCAGAAATTAGGGTACTTGTGAAGTGCAGGAGGGTATCATAGTTCTAGGGGTTACTTACACCAGTTTTCTACTGTTTTAAACAAGCAATGACTGAGATTCAGGCTAAAAACATGTGGCTACTTAGCTCTACTCCTAAAAAAAACAAAATCTGCAGAAAAGTGTTTGAGGACTTAGTGCTACACATGGTGAAAGTTGTGGTGTTAAATCATCAAAACCTGGTATTTGAAGTGGTGATTTCCGTCGTGTTTTCCTGTGATTTGAACTGCTAGCATTTTTCTAAGATCCACTGGCCTTCAAAACTAAACTTTGCCACTCAAAGGTTATTAAGGGGCTGTTGCATCCAGCAATGCACTGGTGAGCATCTCTGTGCTAGTAAAGTAGCACCAAGCAGTTTTCCAGTTTCCTAAGTGATTCTCCTGCAACAATTATGGAGAGGGCAAGGAACCAAAAAGGAGAAAGTGCAGTTGAATTCCAAGTCACAACAGAGCAGAAAATACAGCTCCAGTTGTGAGCATGTAAGAATTTGATTTTAGTAGAGGTCTTACCTCATGCTCAAGAAATTGCGTGCACTCTTCTAAAACTTCAACTCCACCTCCTTACTGCTGGCCACAGGGCAGCACCCTCTTTGCATGTGTGCCTGTGCCCTAAAACTGAGTACTGATTTGGGAGCATTGACAGATGGATCCACAGACAGGTCCTGAGCTGCAGGTTCACAGGTTGCTATTTGCAGGAACATGTAAGGTAGTTTTTAATATTTGTCTTATTGAATGTGGCTAGGGATTGTACTGCTGGGATTGCACTGCTGGATTCAGACCTGACGTTGCCTTCCTCTCTCCCTACAAGGGTGGAGCCATGAGGCAGTCCCAGGGGCTGAGATGTTAGGGTCTAAGGACTTCACTAGGGAAACAATGAGGCATCATCAGGAGACCTGAGACAATGATGGGCATTTAACTGAATTAATTTTCTTTTAAGTTTATGGTATTTAAGACACTTAGAATAGGCAGTTAACCTTGGGTTTCTAAAATTGTGATGTATTTCTTTCCTTGGAATACACTTCCAAATGAACTGCTCCTATAACTTCAGAAATGTCCTTCGGGTATTTAATACGTATTCATTTAACAGGTGATTTTTATGTACAGGTGGAGAGACATATAAATACCTAGAATTGGTTACAAATGCTATATTTAATCTTGGTAAGGACACTTAAAACAAAAGTGAAATATAGGTAGGCATCAATTCCCAGGTTACCTAATTAGTTGGCATCCTTGCTTTGTAATTTTTATTGTGCTAAACAAGGAACGTATATACTAATTAAGATGACTAATAGTTATGTTCAGTCTAATTATAGCACTGCCAGGAGGCACTATAATAGTTAAGGGTCTGTCAATGTTTTTACTACAAAGTCTTGGTCTTGGTGGTGTATAGCTTGGCTATAATAGTGTACTCGCTGCCTTACAGTGTGGTAGAAGATTCCATACTGCATATACTGTACTGATTTGAATTGTATTTATTTACTTGAAAGGAATCTTTTTAGCAGTCCTTGAGACTGAAGATTCAAAGTAAAATACTCCTTATTGGTTTTGAAACACACACAAGCAAACTTCAAAAGTTTGCATTGCCGCTTGTTCCATTTGAATAAATACTGATATTTGGTTGTTTATTCGAGTGGAATTTTTTATGTAAGAAAAAGTGAATGGGAAACCTGGCAGCAGCAATGTATGGGTAGGGCTTTGGGTTCAGAATTTTTAAGTGAGCTGGTTCAGACAGGCATAGATGTGAGGGTTTACTCTGCACTTTCTATGCCCAGAAGACAATACCTTTGTCTTTACCTGGTCAGAAATGGGAGAGAGTGCTCTAAAATGTACCTGAGGCTCCCAGGCCATGCTGCTCCACTGGGTGTTGGGTACAGGGTGGTATGTTTTGAAACTGAATTAATCAGCAAATCAGTCGCTAATATGTCACATCCTGTCCTGTATGGAGAATCAAAGAATCCTAGAATCTCCTGAGCTGGAAGGGACCCATAAGAACCATGGAGTCCCACCCCTGGCTTCACACAGGCCCAGGCCAGTCAGAGCATGGGACCGAGATCATTGTCCAGATACTTCCCGAATTCAGCCCAGCTCGGGGCTGTGACCCCTTCCCTGGGGAGCCTGTGCCAGTGCCTGACCCCCCTGTCAGTACAGAACCTCCTCCGAATATCCAGCCTAAACCTCCCCTGGCACAGCTTCATGCTGTTCCCTTGGGTTCTATCACTGAGACAATCATTGTTAGGATTAACTTTTTACAGCGGTTTTGTTAGGTTTTTTGGTGGTGGTGGTACTTTGATGACTAAAAATTTACCAAGATGAAATAAATTTGGTGAAGAATGGTACATATGGATCCAGAACAGCCTCTTTAAAAGATAATAGCCTTTTCTTTATATAGGCTGTGACACATCTCATGAGAACTCCTTTTAAAATGATTATTACACAAATGCTGAAAATTATATTTCAGTTACAGATGCTGTATATCTGGAGAACAGCAGAAAAATATCACGCCTTTTCAGAAATGAATACAAAAGATTAATTTCTTTTGGTTGAATTGTGTCAGTTTTGATGTGGTGAAAATGCCAGACAGGCTGGACCTGTGGCAGAGCTATGTTTTCTCTCTAACAAGAATGATATTTTTGACCAGAATTTTCAGGGTAGTCATTGTTCAACTGGGCTGGGTGACAGAAATTATGATTGTCATGTATGCCCTGGTGTGCTTCAGTACTCCTTATGCTGGGAGACTATCAGTGAGATAACACCACTCCAAATGAACGGTGTCTGTAAATACCGTGGGACTCATTAAAAGCCATGTCTTGGCAATTAGCAGTTTCCAAACGGCAATGGCAAGTGAGGACGCTTCATGGGATGAAACATGTAGGGTATTGCATGAGCTGCCAGAGTGAGAGAGAGACAGCAGGACTGAGGCAGTAGCACTTTCCTCTAGGCTGAGATTCACAGCTCAGCATGGTCAGAAGATTAGTAGAAGGATTTGGTTTTTTGTCACCGAAATGCTCTGCACTGCAATATCACCATGCCAGCACCTCACCCGCTGTGAAGGGGACCAGCTGAGTTTATTTTGTGGTTCTGGCTTCATTGCCTGAGGCCAGGCATGTTCATTCAACCTTCAGCTCACAGAGCATTCCCTTAAGTGCGAGTTTGCTTTTAACCCCTCCTCTGAGAGTTTCTCTGAGAGGTCTAGACTCAGGTCTGCCTGTTGGTTTTCTGCAGACACCTAACACAACTCATCCCATCCAGTGAACATCTCTCTGCCTGCTGCTCAACTCAAGGTGGTTTTTAAAAATCATCCTTTTTCTCCAGATGATGCTCCCACAAACACAGCAAAAGCAGCTCATCAGCCTTGGCTGCTTTTGAGTGTGGTGTCTTGGGTGTGGTGGTACCTAGTGATTGACTCAAGTACAGGATAGCAAACAATCCTGCTGCCTGGTGTTTACAACAAGGGCATCGCATCACCATACAAACAGACCCTTTTCTTTCACTCTCCCAGAGATCAGAGTTAATATTTGTGCTACGTAGGTGATTTGTCTTTCATAGTATCTTCTGTATGCTGCTTGTTTGCTAGAAAATTTGTCACCCTCATAAGTATTAGGTGTTTCATTCAAGAGACCAAGACCATTGAGAGAGACTGAAGAACAAAAGAGTGCAAGATAAGCAAAAGCCTCTTAAAATGAGCTTGGAAATTTATTACTGGCTTTTGTTCCTTTATGGAGTTTCCGGTGCTGCATGAAGAAAAAACTCTATATATAGTCTTAGGAAGTGATATGCTGCCTGAAACAGGAAATCTGTAGCACAGTCTGAATGTTTTCTTGTGTAACAGCAATAGATTAGTGAATTTTTTCAGTGCTATCTCAATAAACAAATTCCAGTTCTTCGCTGTCTATAGTTTTCTTCTCTTTTAAGCTGGTACAAGACTGGATTAATTTCCTTGGTCTTCATTAACTTTCACTAATTTTCTCACATCAGCTGGGGTTTTTTTGAACAATGGTGGATGGGAATAGACATGTTTACAATATCGTTTTAGCCAATTTTATTTAGAATGGTATTTAATAGTAGTTTTCAGAGTTTTCAGCAGTCTTTGCTCCTGCTCTTTTTTGTGTTTATATGCATTTGTACTCAAAGTAGTCAAGAACCCATCAGAAAGAAGCTGTGCACAGTCAAGGAAACTTTTGAAATCCATAGCTGTAGCAGACTTTGGAGCCGACATATGAATAGTGACTGCACAAGCAACAATTTATCTGTCCAACGTCAGGAGGAGCTTTTCATGGGCCTGTTAACGTGGCTGTGGCCAGCAGCCCTGTGCAGTGCCATACATCACAGCTTGTGCTGGGGAAGATGCAAGGACCAGTGCTGGGACATTGAAGCAAAGTCAAGAATCACAGAATCACAAGGTTGGAAAAGACCTTTAAGATCATCAAGTCCAACCATTCCCGTCCTAAGCTAAACCATATCCCTAGGTAGCTGATCTACCCTTTTTTTAAACACATCCAGGGAAGGTGACTCAGCCCCTCCCTGGGCAGCCTGTTCCACAGCCCCACAACTCTTTCAGTAAAAGACTTTTTCCTAACATCTGCTCTGCCCCTGCCCTGGCACAGCTTGAGGCCATTTCCCCTTGTCCCATCTCCTGTCCCCTGGCTGAAGAGACCATCGCCCACCTCTCTGCACCCTCCTGGCAGGTCAGTGTAGGCAGTGATAAGGTCTCCCCTCAGCCTCCTCTTCTCCAGGCTGAACACCCCCAGCTCCCTCAGCCGCTCCTCAGAGGATTTGCCCTCCAGCCCCTTCCCCAGCCTGGTTGCCCTTCTCTGGACTCGCTCCAGGACCTCAATGTCCTTCTGATGGTGAGGAGCCCAGAACTGGACCCAGCACTCGAGGTGCAGCCTCACCAGTGCCCAGTACGGGGGCACAATCACCTCCCCAGACCTACTGGCCACACTGTTTTTGATACAAGCCAGGATGCCATTGGCCTTCCTGGCCACCTAAGGACACTGGGAACAGAAGAATTAGGCTCCTTACTCCAAGAGCATCTTCTAAGTGCATTTATTGCTCTTCTTCAAGAGACAGAGGCCTTCAGACAAGATATCCCCTTTACACATCCATAAACCAAAATAACTAATACTATCTTTAATATGGTGTTATTTTATTTGTTCCCTAACAGTCTCTTGCTTAGAATGTGTACATATGCTTTGGTACACACTCCTTACTCTTCTTTTGGCAGATACAGCAGTTTGGTCGTAACAGCTGTGAGTATGAAGGTGTTTTTAAGCAACATATAATCTAATTTTAATGTCCCTGTGTTTGGCTTAGTTTGGTCCATGCATTGGAGTTAAGTAGTTTTTCTGAGATGTGAAAAGCCTTGCTCTGGTGTGTCTCAGAAGTAAAATTCAGTCATTGGAAATCCTGCTTGGATCTTTGAAAGAAATTATTCTAATGGTTTCAAATGAGAGGCTTAGGATTTTGAGATGTAGATGTTTCACAGCCTGTCTTGGTGTCGATCACTTCATCCTGCATTTCATTTGACATGCCTCACCATATAAAGCAGCTGTGAGAATGTAGGTCAGCGGTCTCTTTATTCTAAATATGATTTGTTTTCGAGGGGAAAAAACCCAACAACTTTAAAGGAACTGACAGAGAACAAAGAGCAGACAAAACCCCTTCAAAACAAAGCTTTCTACTACACACTTAAAGAACAGATATTACGTTTCCTAGGACACTACTAATGTAGCTGAATTAGTTTTATGTGCTCCCACTTTATCCTGAGATTCGCTTGTTTATCCTGACTTTTCTGTATGCCACTGTTCTGTGGGGGACCAGGCTGGCCTACTCTGGTTTCACTGTGTGTAGTGTAGTGTAATAAATTAGAGAGGTTGTTTTTAAGTCTGCATCAAGTCTGTTTTGCCCATGACGCTGATTGCAGAATGATCTCTCCCTGTCCTTATCTTGACTCCTCAGCCTCTCAATATATGTTTTCTCCCCTGTCCAGCTGAAAAGGGGAGTGATAGAGCAACTTTAGTGGGCATCTGGCCTCCAGCCAGAGTCAAACCACCACAGAGAGGGACCAGCTACAGTGTGATACGAGCATAAGGGTTTCCCCTCTGTCTCATGGAGCCTGTGGCTGTGAGATCAGCATTGGATTTCCCCAAGGCAGCCGCTTGTCACATACACCTGAATCAGCAGAAATTCCCTGGCTTATGAGGTCTTGAATTTAAAATTCAGTTCTTACTTCCCCTGTGTCCAGGATTACCCTGGAGGCAGGCAAGTGATTATTTTTCCCTTACTGCAGCACAAGCCAATGTAGAATGGCCATAATGAAAGATATGAAAACACTAAACATTAATATTTAGCGTGTAGAAGCCTGTATTAAGGCACCATTATATAAGACAGGACACAGAACAAAAGCCTGTTACTGTGAAAAACACTGTACTGTACTTGAGAAACAAAAGGTCACTATACCAAATAGATGAGGGTGTTGGAGGTAGCACTAAGACAATGGCTACTACAATAAGCAGCAGCCACAGCACACCAGCTGCCTAACATCATAGCTGAAACAATTTTGTGTAGTTTGAGAGCAACTTCCAACCATTTCCTTCACCAGAAAGCCACATTTTTAATCGTTATTTGGTCAGGTTTTTTCGTTCGAGTTACATCAAGAAACTGATTGTAGAAATTCACTTGAATTTTTATTTCCCTGGTGCCTGGCTTGATGCTAGAACACAGATATAAGTAAGAACCTTGTGAAGGAAAAAAAATAGTGTTTAAATTTAATTTCACTCTTATGTGGGGCTTAGACACCACCACCCCCCAAATCCCCCCTCCTCCCCCACCTCCCAAGCTTGTGTTTGTATTAAAACAAGTTAAAAAATACCTGTGCAACTGATAGAAAATTTCATTCAGACAGGTGATTACATGATTGATTTGAACTGAGGTGGATTGGCACTGAGATGGATTAATTGATTTTTCTGCATTTGGCAGGAGCAAGGTCTGTCATAACAATTCCTAGCACTTCACAAACATTAACTAATCATTTGCCCTCTTACTCTCCGGTAGTAATTTTGTTTTATATACAGATGGAAAAAGCCCGGCAGCCAAGGATGTGTTACTTACCTCAGGTGAAACATCCTGCCAAAAGTGGAAGTGTGTTGCCACCATGTCTCAGTGCATGGATGCCAGGAGGAACCTGTGTCTCAGTGGACCTGGGAGTTTTGATTTCATCCTGTCTTTCTGGGATAGAGGTCAGATTAAACTGAGGTATCAGGAGAGCGGAATAGATACAGTTTCTGTAAATGCTGTCTGCTTTGCCATAGGGATGAAGCCTACAGCTACCTTCCTAATCAACAGCAGTCATTGATAAATGTGTTATGAATATGAAAACAGAGTGAGATTTACCTCAGCTTTTCAGTTTTGGACAAATATATAACTAGTATGGAAACCAGATGTTTATCCTACCTGTAAGTATTGTCTTTCATGTCCTCTTCTAATTGTGAAAATAAGATTGGAATAGGTGGACTTATAAAAGCTTTACAGCACCAAAGATCAGTTGTCCTAGACAGTAGAATTTACCTTCTTCATTGGATAGGGCCAGTGCAAATCATCAGCAAGATCAAATACAATGCATCCACTAAGTCTCATCGCTCTGCCTGGCTTTACAGTCTTTCTTCCTTTTTGGGCTGAGGTATTAATAAAAAAATGACAAGCTAGAAATCAATGTCAAATGTAAAAAGTGTTTATTATCCGTGTGAAACCTAATATTGCATTTCCTGCAGTGGCAGCAGTTGATTGATGAGGCTGACATGTAGGAACATTCTCTTGTTTTGACAAGTTTGATAGAGCCTTTGACTTGATTTTTATTTTTTTTTACCCTGATGGATAAAAAGGAATCAGGTGTGGCAGGCTATATATATATATATATATATATATATATATATAAAATTTGGGGGTATAGTTACTGTCTGCTGAGAAATCCTGATCTTTGGAAATAAAAATCTTTGAGATCAAGTAGCAAGCTGTCTCTCCAGCTTCCCTTAGGAAAACTTTTCATACTTTCACTTCTGCAGCATCATTTCCTACCCTTCCATGCTAATGGTAAATATCCTTCTGCCAGGCAGTATGTAGTCGTAAATTCAATCATTGTTTTATTACCTTTTACAATCCGTGAGCTTTCTTACAAATATTAATTGAGGACACCCCCTCATTCCTTTGTGCTCCATCACAAAGAATACTTCTCTTACAACCTGTCTCTCAGTGGTAAGGTTGTAGGCCAGTGTGCTGCATTCAGAATTATTAGTGTCAGTAACAATGAAATGGTGAGCTCTTGGTTTCACGTGGTGCTGCTCCTCCTGGAGTTCTCCATGTTCAAAGCACTTGGACGCTTTTGTGTGCTATAAGGGAAAGGAAAATAGAGCAGTTAAATCAGACTTTGTTTAAAACAAGGGATATGAGAGAGAACTACAGAACTAGTTCCACAAGCACTGTGGAAAGGATCAAGGGTGCTGGCTGAGCAGGCATGGGGCAGGGCAACAGGATGCAGCCAAGACTGAAGACTTGGGCAGAGCTACTGCTCATTACTGGCTTGTGAAAGAACAAGAGCCAAACCTCTGTGAAGGAGAAACTCAGGTTTCTCGTATTTTCTGTCACTGTGGAAATGTGTCTTCTCTGGACTCTTGTTCACCTCTCTTTAGGCAGTGCGTCAGTCACAGGAAGCCAGGTTTTCATTTGTGTCATGTCACTGGACTTCTGACTACTGGTTCTGTATCTTTGGGGCTGTAAACACATTACAGGGACATCAGGCTGCATAGTAGGAAAATGAAAATCACCCTTCCTAAACCATGAGAAGCTGCTTTCAACTGACTGCTCCCACAAGACTTAGCAGCACAAAGCATGTTGTGGTTCAGCAGTGTCTTTAGAAAACATCTGTATTTCTGAAATGTCATGTTGCACCTTTGCTGTAATGGCTTGAAGGTTTTCTAGCTTGCTTTGGTGGTCAAACTGACCACAGCATTGTCCAGCACAATGAAGATACATCTTCAAGATTGTTCTGCCTGTCTTTTGACCAGGGTGATGTCAGGGTTTATGACAGGTGCTATAAAATGGGAGGGAACCCTGAAGTTGAACTAGCCTGTCTCATAATAGCATAGTGAATTAGAACTTTCTATGAAGATCTGAAACGCCACAATTTGATTTCCTGTCTGGTTTGGTTTGAACACCTCAGAATAAAACTAATTCAGAGGAAGTATCTTTAGTGATTAAAATAAAAAATCAAAATAACTTGGTAGCATTAGATGTATTGTTAACTTTTGTAATTTGTTTCTAAAGGAAGGAACACCTATTTTAATTACATGTGAACTCTGCCAGTGGTGGAGTACCTGTCATGTCTATCAATTCATAAATTCAAATTTATCTTTAAATTCATAGTTTGGGTTTTTTATTAGTTACTCCTTTGGGTTCTAAAAATGCATATTCTTCAAGTCTTTGCAGCCCAGCATGTCAGGCTGAATGCTTCCTGACACAACATCAGAGCCCAGAAATTTCAGTGCTGACAGCCACATTTTTAAAAAGGAATAAAACAGTATTGATGAAACAGGAATGATTAGTGAGATAACACCCTTTCTGTGTTTGTTCCCCAGAGCAAGACAGAGATGTTTGGTCTGTGAGCTTGAGTCAGTAGCTGGAGGTGGGCACCGTGCAACTACAGTGGGGAAACCATGGGCAACTGCTGGAGATAATCAAGCCTGGGAAGGAAGAAGCAGCTAAGCAGGGCTGGAAAGGAACAGCGAGGCTTTTGGAGAATGCGTTGCCAAGATGAGTCACAGTGTATGTCCACTAGAAGAAGCACTAACCCCAGCTTGGACTTTCATCACATCCTGGGTAAGGATTTCAAATAGCCTGAGTTTGGATGATAGTTCTTGGTTTCTGTAATTTAATATGATTGTCTGGGAGCTAAAACTTGCTCATAGAATTAAAACTCAAATTTGAATTTCTAGGAAGTCCAAAAATTAAATGGTACAGCCTGGCTTTCAGGCTGGGGAGGCAACTCCAGGTCATAACATGTACACTTCATATTAGCAACTTGTGGGTTTTTTTCAAGCATTCATTTTTCTGCCCTCATTTTCCCTTGAGTTTATTCCAAGTTATCTTAATCACGTGCTATAAAGCAATTAAAAAATATAGGTCTTTAGATCCTTCCCTCAGAATGGCTCAGAAGGGAGTATGTGGGTCAGGGGAATGTTGGCACCAGAGTCTCATCAGACTCTGACAAGATAAATTATTCCACCATTTGTGAGAGCAGAATATAATGAGGTTTGACATAGTGAAAACTGAAGCTCATTCTGTGACTGAAATTTTACATATAACGGCCGTTTTGAAACATCCCCAAGAGGTGTTGTACAGCTTTTTAATACTATAAGTTTTCTTTTTGGATGCTTAAATAGGCTTGCAGGAGTATCTGATACAGCTGTGGCACAATTTTGGGGAAGCACAGGATGGATCTTTTTGTCCTGCAAAAGTTCAGGGACTCAAAGAAAGAAAAAATTTTTAAAACCCAAAGCCAAATTCTCCACAACCAGTGCCATAAAACCCCACAGTGATTTAGTTGGAATAACCCAGAGCCCCTTGTCTGAGTAAAGAGGATTTGGATTAACATCCTGGCTGAGTGTTCAAGAGTGGAGGCTCTCTAAGCAGAAGTACTACTCCGGAATAGAAGCCCCTTCCCCAAGATGATCTGTCAAAACTGGTAAATTAGGGCAAAACATGGCAGGTAAGCAATAATTTATGTATGTAGCAAGTCCAGATTATGACTGAAAACATTTCAGTTCACTGCTGAGAAATGGTTGCTAGAAAGAGGAGCACTAATGATTTCAGCACACAAGTAAGTGGGCAGAACGTTCCATGACCTGTTAGTTCTGCCCATGTTTGTGATCTGTAGATTTGGCTTCTGCTGATGGGAATTTTTTTCCTGAAAACAGAGAGCAGATGCTAAATGTGTACTTAGTAAAACACATCAAAACCATGTCTGAATTTATAGACATCGACTGCTAGCTGGATCAGCAGAGCTGCAGCTCCAAAAGGGGATCACTCAGCAGCCAAATTCGTGCTGGAGGAGGCTTATATCCTGTGAGCAAGTCACTAGAGGGCACCCGGAGCTGCGCAGCGCTTCGCACGCGGCTGTGCAGTGCAGCTGTTGCACACTCAGGTGGAGGTGCAGAGTCCGTGGTGGCAGAAATACACCTTCCCACACACTGTGCTCACCCCTGCACGAGTCCTGTCACTTGTTGGGCACAGTAATTTCTACTGTTCATCTCTCCTGTAATGTCACCCCGAGGTGGGAAGACAGGCAGACATAAACAGTAATTTCAAACGCGATGCATATGTAGCAGGCTCAAAGGAGTGTCCCAGTGTGGATGGAGGACATGCTGTTTCTGGGAAAGCAAGGCCTCTCTGTCCTCAGACAGAAACTCGTGTGGGAGCATTAGCCTTTTTTTTTTTTTTTTTAAGGATTGGAACCAAGGTCTGTCTGCCTGGCCCACAATTTTATGCTCACAGCAGGGGAAGAGCTTATCGGCAAATACAGAATCACAGGGGTTGGAAGGGCCCTCAAGAGCTCATGGGGTCCAACCCCCTGCCAAAGCAGCTCCCCAGCTCATATTGCACAGGGCGGCGTCCAGACGGGGCTGGAATCTCTCCAGAGATGGAGACTCCACACCCCCCTGGGCAGCCTGTCCCAGGGCTCCCTCACCCTCACTGGGGAAAAGTTCTTCCTCTGCTCTAACTTGCAGCCATTGCCCCTTGTCCTGTCCCCACAGAGCACTGGAAAGGGGCTGGCCATTTCCCCCTGCAGCCCATCCTTCAGCTATTGATAAACATGAATAAGGTCCCCCCTTAGTCTTCTTTTCTCCAGGCTGAACAGCCCCAGCTCACTCAGCCTTTCCTCACAGGGGAGATGCTCCAGGCCCTTCATCATCTTTGTGGCCTCCTCTGGACTCTCTCCAGGAGATCCCTGTCTTTTTTTATCTCAGGGAGCCCAGAAATACGTAACTGTGTGCTATGCCATCTCTTCCCAAGGCAGAATGTCACTCTCGCAAGAATTGAAAGCTTCATGAAGCTCTGGTAGCTGTGGATTTTGGGTTGGGCTGTGTGAGGATGTCTTCAACCACTTGAATTGTGGGAAATGCCCTGTGTGCAAAACTGTGTTACTCACATTGTACTTAGAGAAGGAAAGATCATGAACTTTGTGCCCATGGAGTATCTGGGGATTTCTGAAATAAAAAAGACCCAAGTACGCTGTAATACTAGTAATATGGGTAATGTTTTTCTGTTCCGTAATTCTGAGTATTCCCTAAATTAATTTTCCATCTTGGTGGCAATACAATCCCGGAGCTGAGTTAGGAGATCCTTAGGAATGCTGTACTGGGTATCCTTTAGCAGATGGGACAATGGGGAATGCTCAGAACCTGCAGTGCTGGGTGCTAGGAACACTTTTCTTGTGCCTCTGAGATTGTCCTGCCATCAGCTTGTGCCAGCAGCCACAGAGACAAAGCAGAGGAAGAAGCCTTAGCTATGACCCTACTGTCTCTAAACCAGGGGACATCACTTTCAGTCCTCTGCCACCCCTCACATAGCAACTGCAGGATGTTTTCAGGATTCCTGAATAACACCCAGGCTCAATTGCAGCTTGTCTAGAAACTTACCCCAAAAACATCCTCCCTGTGTGTAGCATGAAGATTCTCATCAGGGCTCCTCTTACTCCATTCTCCGTAACTATTTAACCATAGTAATCTCCAAACAACAGCTCAGTGCTTACAGGGAGAGTCTCTTAAGAGTTGTCCTTACACTAAAAAAAAGAACTTCCTCCTGCAACCGAGGTGCCCACCTGTGAGGGTACAGTATGAGCAGAATAGCTACTGTTCTCTCTCCTACCCCTCTGCTCTTCCAATGATGTTTTTATAAAAAGTCTCAGAAGTAACACCTACATGATCCTTGGAATTTACCCGCCTAGAAAACTCCTTCCAGTAATCTGTCAAATGAGTAATAATGTTTCTTCATCTTCAGCAGTTCCAGAAGTGTTAATTCAAATTGTCATACAGCTGCAGGGCTCTGGATTAGCAGCTTCCCCAGGCAGTGGATTTGCAGTTGGACTGTAAAGCTATATCCAATGAGGTTCTCAACTGGAGAAAACACTGGTCAAACAGCTGACTTACAGTGCTTCCAAAAAAAAAAAAAGGTAGAAAAGTTAATCCAACCAGAATGGCTGCTTCTGTGCTGCAGGTCTGTAGTTCCCTGGGAAGCAACAGTGTAGCTGGTCAAACTGTAATTGGCACTAAAATGCAGTGTTTTCTTCAAATAAATTAAATGCTTTAGAAACTTGCCAAACTCTCCTGTGAAGATATTGCTTTTTCAAAATGGAGTTTTAGTTAATTAGTACTTTTTTCAGATAGCCAAGTTTTCTTCCTAGGTGAGATGCTGAACAAAAATTACTGGCCTCCAAGGAGCATAGGCTGATGATTATGTTATCTGATCCAGAATGTCTCATGTGTTTAAGGCTACTGCATATTACCATTTTCCGTATAAACGAAGTGGAAGCTGTTCCTTCACCTAAGTTACTGGCCTGTGTTACCCCACTTCATTGTCTCATGGCAAAGAAGTAATTCTATACAGTAAAGTGACTTGAGCAACACAGGTGACAAAGCAGAACCTAAATGGCATCATGAGTAATAAAACCCCAGACTCTCTCCATAGTTGCTGGTCTCAGCAAAGAAGCTCCATTTTTTATTATTTTATCTAATAATATTAGACATTTTAAAGTCTTATAGCTCAGCACCAACACAAAGGAAAAAAAAAAGGAAAAGGCAAATTGACATCCCCAATGAAATAACTGGAAATGTTTAATAATACTGGAATGTCTGTCATGCTCTTCTGATGAGGACACTGTGCTAGTTGCTCCCAAACAACCTTGTAAACAAACCATTTGAGCTGGTAAGACAAAGAAGCTTACAACACCAAGGTGGGGGACACACACACAGAGTTCCAGAGCAAGTTGTGGTTGGGAGAAGCAGTACCTCTGACAGCGGGCTTCAGGATGCCTGGGACCAGGACAAAAGTGACAATCTAGGTGGTTTGTTGTTAAATATAACTGTGGGTAGCACAATGGTTGCCTTTATCATTTTTCTTGCAGAAATGAGGCATGTTGAATTGCTTCCAGGTAGCAGATGGTACAGATCCCACTTTTATGTTGGCTAGACCTGCAACTGGCTGGAAAACAGCTTTTCCTTTGTGTTGTAGGATCTGTTATGGGCATTCTCAGACAGACCTCCTACCCACCCCACCCAAAAACCCACCATAAAAAAATTAAAAGACTAGAAAACAATTTCCACTATTTCTGGATGGGGAAGTGGATCCTGCCTTAATGAAGTGCTCCAACCCATCAAGTATCTGCTTCCACACTTGCTGTATTGGATCTGTAAACTCAAATGGCCTTTTCATAACTTTCTGATTTTCTTTTAACTTGGCTGTTGACAGTCTTCACAGACATACTTCAAAGTAAGGTGGTGTGGTTGTTCAGCCCCAAACAGCCGCTGAGCGCCACACGCTGCTCACTCACTCCTGGAGGAGAAAGAGACAGAGCCTCTGTGGGCTGGGATAAAGACAGTTTAGTGACAAAAGCACCGTGAAAGTAGAACAATAACAGCCAATGACACTCACACCCTGTGATAACACAGAGTGCCTTACCAACCTGACAATTACAGAGTGCTGCTCTGCACAAGGACCACCCCAGCTACACTCAGGCTGCTCTGGAGGCACCTTAGAGTTCCCCTCCCCAACTAGCCCCTTTTATGGGGAAGTGATGTCAGGTCATGTGGAAACAACCCAGGATAACTCAGCTCACGTGTGCTGGCTGCTTGGGGAGGTTGACTTTGGCTTGGCCAGAACCAGGACAGATGGGAATGCATTAGCATTTCCTGTCTGTCATTAAGATTGACACTTCCAGCTGATGATCTTTCCACTATTTGTTCATGAGTGACCCTAGAAACCCATCATCTTGAGTCAGGCAAGTTGTTGCTAAGGGGAGAAATAAAACCAGTAGCTCTCAAACTTGCTGCTTGTCTCTGTAAAGTGTTTGAAGTCATCATCTGAGCCGTGACAAAGCTATTGCTGTTGACTGTGCTTTGTATACTTGACTTTCACTGTCCAAGGCCAATGAGAGGGTTTCCCAGTGAAAACTATAGCTGCCTGCCAGCCAGGTTTTGCTTGCAGTCAGCTTGTCTAGGAGGTTTTTATGGTAAAGTGAACTACAGATCCTGTGACTGCACTTCAGCCATGGTGCTCGCAAGCCCATGATGCTGGCTGGTAACTGATGATACTGCAAAGGTAACAGCCAAGCTAATTGGCAGAATTTTAGGGGTGATGGCAAAGTCTTTATGATTGTAAATGGTGAAACATGTATAAGTGCCTATGGCTCTATAAAGATGCTGAAAGAATAAATAAAATAAATTGGACCATCTGGCACTCACAACTTTCTATGTAGACTTAGCCAGCAGTTCATAGGAAATTAAAACATGATAATATTGTCTCTCTTAATGATTGTTAGGAGTGATCACTGTGAAACACATGTAAACACTGAACTGGAATTTCTGGACACAGCAGTGTGTGCAAAATTGGAAGAAAATCTCAGTGCTTCTGGGAGCAGAATAACTGGAAGAGGAGCACCAGCAAGCCTGCAAAGACTCTCACATCTGTAGGACGAGTAATGGCTATTGCAGAATTGCTGGCTCCCTGTGCCAAGATGCTGACAGGCTGAAGTGCTGCTGGAGATGTGGCACTGCACTAAGCCATCTAATTTCTTGTAGTCTGTGCATTTTGATAGGGCTGAGTGACATGATGCTCTGTTTCCATATTGCTCATTGCTATCTTTTACTTACCCTTCAGGAAGGCCAGTTGCCAGGGTGCTTTGAGTAACAAGCTCTGGTGATTGTATTAGTAAACTCTTATTGTTTCCTAAGTGCTAATGAGTAAATCATGGAGAGAGCTTGTATGAACAGGCATCTTATTTAACAATTTATAACCTATTGACCGCTGGGTTTATTTGATTTGAAAATACAATGCGCTTCTCCTCCCGATCTCATTTTTAAATTCTTGGTCTATGCACAACATATCTTAAATATTTTCTTCTACATTTGAACTTTTTCATAACATCAACATGTTTTTTTTTTTAATCATAAATGCCAGTTTTAAGATTGAAGAGGAAAACACAGTAATTGGAAACCTTTATTAGGCTCTAGTGCTTGATGTATTCATTTCCTTGTTCGGGTACATGGAACTTACGAAAAGTTAGAAAGAAAGCTTGAAAGGATGCTGCCCAATTTGTGCTGAATACAGTATTGTATTGTCAGCTACTTGTTAAGCTAATAAGACTAAAAATAAATTGTGGAAGAAGTAGACAAGCCTGAGCTTCTAGTCTGGCTGTGCATAGTAGATTATGGTGAAATGCAAGACTTGTTTCTTATCTGAGCAGCAGGTTTTGAGATACAATGTCTACTTCAAAACATAACCATAATGATGCTGGATTTCTCCTTATATAGAACTGTTTGACTTGGAATATAAAATAAAAAGTTCTATTGTCATTTTAAAGTGGACAGCCATAAGGAGCTTGCGGAAGGCAATCAAAGAAAGAAGCTGTGAGACAAGAGAACCTGAGTTCCCTTGCCTAGGAATTAGAGGCAAAATTAACTACTTTTCAACACAAACCAATGGGATGGATTGGATTGCTCCAATGTACTGGAATTGTGGCTTATGCTTGTACATTAGTCCCATGTCTAAAGAGGTTTTATTTGTTTCTTTTATCTTTTTTTAGATGACAATAATGGCTGAGATTGTAAAAGGACCCTGGCTCCTTTTTGCACTTTGTAACATGGTGAGAACCTTTCCTCCCTGTCCCTGGCTGTGCAAGATTCAGAAATGCTTCTCAGCCCTAATAAATTGTTACTGTATTTCTAAGTATTTCATGTTACAGTTCTGAAGAACACTCTTTAAAGTACGATGAAAGCAATGCAAGTCAAGCTGATGCTTGCAGCTGGAATCCCTGACACAAGGCCATGAGCACATCCAAGGACAGCCAAGCTTTTTCATCCTGCAGTTCCTTCTTCTGGAAGCAGAAATAGTTGATAATCCAGGGTTTTTAACAAAATTAATCTTTGGATAGGAGTCATTTAATCTAGTGTTTGCTGCCTAGAAATTAAGTGTCTGGTCTTAGCTATATTCAGCAGCCAGCTGAGAGAGACAGGCATCTCTAGAGACCACTTTGTTCCACCTTGTTACACGTCTGTTGTTAAGTGAGCTGAGAGGAATCCCATTCATCATCGTCATGTTTTCTGAAGAATTTAACTGTTGATACCACAAGATTTTACTTAGCAAACAGGGCTGTTTGTAGATAACATTAGAGTGGAAAGATTTCATTTAACTCAGTAAAAGAAAATTATTTTTTTGAAGGGACCTAATATGTAATTGAAAAACTCATTTTTCTCTGCTCCAAGTGAAAATAAGGTCTCAATTGTTTCTTGGTATGGCTGGTTATGCTGAAACTGGTTGTGAATAATTCCCATCTTCAGAAGCTGATGGAGAACCTTTTGAATTTCCAAATTAATTTTGGTTTCGTGGTTATTGTGCCTTTTTCTTTTTGTTTGTTTCTACAGTTGGTCTAGGGAGAATTACTGATGGGACAATATGTTGCTGAAAAAGTAGTCAGAGCCCAGGGATCTGAGAGAGATGTTTTATTCAGTGTCAGGCTTCTGCCTGCTTGATTGCTTGTAACATGGGACTCTGAACAGTGCTGTTGATGGTAGTCAACAAAACTTTACCCTTCAGGTAAAGGACCTAGAACAGTTACAGGCACATGCCAGTTGAGGTTTTCTTTTCCTGAGCTGGTAAAGTTGCTAACTTTGAGTGGATTTTCCTGGAGCTGGCAGAAAATGTTCTTGCTTTAGTGCCACTAGCTGCCAAAGCTTTGAGTTGCCTTCACAATTGCAGGGTGGGAAGAAGCAAAGGCTGTAAGCTTTTTATTGTGTGTGGGCAAAGCAGTGTACTGTTTCTTCTTTTTTTAATTCAGAAACAGCTGTATTACTTTAGCTGAAATATAAAAAAAGATAAAAGGAATTGCTTGAGGCATATGCCCAGCATGTAAAGTTTCAGCTTAAAGCTGGGCAGTGGCATAAATAACTGACAACGACGGGTCTTATACTGGAAAGTGTTGAGCAACTTGCATAGTGACAATTCTTATCCTTCAGATACATTTGAACAAAAACATCCAATGTCCATTGTTTTACTAGGTTTCCTACTTGCAGCTGGCATTCTTTCTTTTATGTAGAAAGAAGTATGAAAGCATTGTTTTTTGCTGGAAAAAACCCAAATTCCTCTATGCTGAGAATTGTGCAGCTTGGCAAATGTTGGCCAGAAATGCCTGAGCAACTAACTCTGTCGAGTACCTTTTAAATTAACTCCACTTTCTGTATCTCAAACACAATTCAATTTTATTTTGAACCAGAATTATGTTTTCCCTTTCCATATTGCTTCCATACATTGCAGATGACAATAGATCATTTTCAGGTGCCAGAACATACTGGTAGCTTTAGTGGCTGTGTCAGATTTTGCTTTCAGTGACTGTAGCCAAAACCCAAGTGCTAAAATTGGCCCTTCATGCTAAATGTGTATCACCAGAGGTATGTCCCCAGAGCAGCAAAGGATTCAACCTTTTTTCCCCGTTGTCACCTATCCATGCAGTGCTGAAAAGCCACAACACTGTCAACCTGGTGGTACTGCTCAGACACAAAGATACACCTTCTTGTTCACCTCTTGCTGCTTTCACAAAGTCTTGTGCATTGTGTGGTGCTTGGCAGTGCCTCAGGGGAGATGCTCAAGCTAATGACCTTGGTCTCAAATCCAATGCCTGGTGTTAGTCTGAATGACAGTAACCTCACTGACTGCAGTGGAGCCCTTGCCAGATTTTGTGATACAGGTGAGGTCAGAATCCTAAACAGTCAGACTGATCAAAACATGTCTGTTGAAGACCTTCAGCTCCAGATCACCCTTGACTATGTTGCAGTAGCCATCCTTCAAGGCTGGATGCTGAGAATCCTTTTTTCCCCATGCTTTAGGAAAGTGTGAGATTGACAGGATGAGGGAAGGGTTAGCTTTTCTGTTGGTGGACAATAAAGAAGAACTTGTACATCATTGGCCTATGCATAATTGGTAATTGTCTTGTTGCTGGTATTTTTAAAAATTGGGTTTTTTTAAAAATACTGGTATACTATTAAAATCTAGAGCTATTTCGTATTACTAAGATTGCATGATCAGGTTTCTCATATTTTGTTGTACCTTCTTGCTTTTTCCTACTTCATTTACAAAGAGAAGCTGTTCACAGCAAAATACTAATGAAATGTTTGTTTGGATGAGGCAGGGTTAAAAACCCAGCTCTCTGTGTGAACAAAGCAATGGAGTTTTTGATTTAGCAATGTCTGATGCAGGGGATGTTCTTACTCCAAATTCAGTCACCATGGAAACAAAACTTCTCTTTAAACATGCTGTATCTTTGAAGGAGCAGGAGGCTTCTTTTTGGCAGACATTTTTCCATCTTCATTGTGGAGGATGAATACTCCTGGAATGAGGCACTTTCTTCTACCTTCTCTAAAATGCATTGTTTCTACTGTGCAATATACAGTGTTCCCCCTTGAAACAAAGGCACCACCTTTCAATAGGTTACTGAAATCTTAGGAAATGTAAGATGTCTGTTTTCCCCCTAAAACCATCTAAAATCTAGAAATTTCACATGGTGTTTTGGTAGGAATTTCTGTGAAAAAATTGCTCTGAGTTTCCAAGGTATCACAAGTATCAAGTGATGTGGAAATTGCTATGGTAAGTCACATAAAACCTGTGTAGACACTAGTGAAAATTTTTCTAGGGCAGAGTTCATATATCACGTATATCACAGTCCATGTTGGCTTATTTCTGGAGTGGGTGCTGTGGGTGCCTGGTGCTGTGCATGTTGGGTGGGAAGCCAACAGCTCTTGAGCAGCTATTGATGCTCATGCTGAATGGGCTGATCATGAGCCACAGGCTGAATCATTGGCATGAAGGAAGCAAATGCATGATGCTAAGCACTACACAGCTGATAATGTGATATGTGTAAATAGATCAGATCCCACTTTTCCCCTCTCCAGAGTTATGAATCTCTGCTCTGCATCTGATGTGAAGAGAATATCTTAATTTTTCAGTCTGCAGAACCACTGATAAATACAGCCACGTCCTTTCAGTGGTTGCTGCGATGCCTGAAAGAGTGATAGTGAAAAGGGGACAGTCATGGGTCTGCCCATCTCCGCAAGGGTTTCCAACACTTAGGGTCAACTTTGAATGGGGAGAAGAGCATCCAAAAAAACCCAAAAAGCCTTCAGAAGTGCCTACCTGAAAGTATTCCTTTACTTCATGGGGCTCACACTGCAGCAGGTTTTGTTCAAGTCAGCATCACTGCTCTGTGGAGAGGAGTGTCTCTGATGTTCGAGATATCTTGACTAGGATTTGGTTTACTGTTTCTAAAGTTTATTAATGGTCACATGCAGACTCATGAGAACTTTAGCACTGACTGTAGTAAACCAGTAGTGAAAAGGCTGAAGGAATTCATGGCAGGATTTCAATCGCTTTATGGCAATCAGTAGAATCAGCATTCCTGGACTATATACTATGTGAAAGTTAAAAGAACCAGCTCTTGCTCCAAAGCTTTGGAAGCCAAACACAGGTTATGCATCCCAGACTGCACAGGAGGAGAATTTGTGGTGGTTGCTGCAACGCGCATTTGGCTTCTCAGGTAGCTTTGTGGTGGTGGTAACACAGGAAACAGAACTGTTAAATTCCAGTGGGTCCTTCATAGCAGGACCTGGACAGACATGTCAGCTTTCAAGTGTCATTTGTGTTTGAAGAAAGCAGTTGTGACTTTTTCAGATGCAGTTAGTACAGGGCTTGCTTTGAACATACTTACAAGCTACCGAGTGTTTGCGTGTTTTACATCATCCAGAAAATTATTCATAGCTGTTACGTGCTTAAAGCTCTGTGAACGGCCTCTGTTAACAAGCTACAACTATGCACTTCTAATGTGTGACATTTTGGCTTTTTGTACTGATTTTTTTCAGACTGTTCTGCAAACTGGAGAGGACTTGATGTTTCATACAGGATTATGCATTTTGGTTCACTGACCTCGTCACCCAACATGCACGTTTCATATGAGCCTTGTAGGAAGATGCTTAAGGACTTCAGGTTTATGCTGTAAGGTCAGTGTCTGTTAAAGGTTCAGGATAATACCAGTTGTGACAGGGCCTTGCTCTGAACAGAAATCTCCAGGGCTGCCATAGCAATTAGAAAGAAGCAGATGTGTATCAGTACTATTTAGGTTGCTGCAGGTATAAACCTTATTACAGCAAAAAGGGTATCGCTGTACCTATTTCTGGCACAGTCACATCACAGAATCACAGAATCACAGAATTATCAAGGTTGGAAAAGACCTAGAAGATCATCCAGTCCAACCATTCACCTATTACTACTAGCTCCCACTAAACCATATCCCTCAATACAACATCCAGTCTTTCCTTGAACACCCCCAGGGTTGGTGACTCCACCACCTCCCTGGGCAGTGCATTCCAGTGCCTGACTACCCTTTCTGAGAAGTAGTGCTTCCTAATGTCGAGCCTGAATCTCCCCTGGCGCAGCTTGCTACCATTCCCTCTAGTTCTGTCACTGCCTACACGGGAGAAGAGGCCGACCCCCAGCTCACTACAACCTCCCTTCAGGAAGTTATAGAGAGCTATAAGGTCTCCCCTAAGCCTCCTCTTCTCCAGGCTGAACAATCCCAGCTTCCTCAGACGCTCCTCATAAGGCCTGTGTTCCAGACCCCTCACCAGCTTAGTAGCCCTCCTCTGAACGCGTTCCAGAGCCTCAATGTCTTTCCTGTAGTGAGGGGCCCAAAACTGAACACAGTACTCGAGATGCGGCCTCACAAGTGCTGAGTACAGGGGGACAATTACCTCCCTGCTCCTACTAGTAACACTATTTTTGATGCAAGCCAGGATGCCGTTGGCCTTCTTGGCCACCCGCGCACACTGTCGGCTCATGTTCAGCCGTGCATCAATCAGTACCCCCAGGTCCATTTCCTCCACACAGTCCTCCAGCCACTCCGCCCCAAGCCTATAGCGCTGCCTGGGGTTGTTGTGGCCAAAGTGCAGGACTCGGCATTTGCTCTTGTTGAACCTCATGCCATTGGCTTCAGCCCAGCTCTCCAGCCTGTCCAGATCCCTCTGTAGGGCCTCGCTACCCCCAGGCAGATCCACACTCCCAGCCAATTTAGTGTCATCTGCAAACTTACTGAGGGTGCACTCAATGCCCTCATCTAGGTCATCAATAAAGATATTGAAGAGGACAGGCCCCAGCACCGACCCCTGGGGAACACCACTCGTGACCGGTCGCCAGCTGGATTTAACTCCATTTACTACCACTCTCTGAGCCCGGCCCTCCAGCCAGCTCCTTACCCAGCCGAGGGTGTACCCATCCAAGCCACGGGCTGCCAGCTTCTGCAGGAGAATACTGTGGGAGACAGTGTCAAAGGCTTTGCTGAAGTCTAGGTAGACCACATCAACAGCCTTTCCCTCATCCAGCAGATGGGTCACTAGATCATAGAAGGAGATCAGGTTGGTCAAACAGGACCTGCCCTTCATGAACCCATGCTGGCTAGGCCTGATCCCCCGGCCATCCCGCACATACCGCATGATCTCCCTCAAGACTATCTGTTCCATAACCTTCCCTGGAACCGAGGTCAGGCTAACAGGCCTGTAGTTCCCCGGATCCTCCTTACATCATGAAGTGTTAGGATAGTTTCAGAAAATTCATTTCTAGAGAGCATTTCTTTTGTGTCTCTGAAGTTCTATCATCTAAAGCTTTGACATGTCTCAGCTGGATTATTGATACAAACCCTGAACTTATTGTACTTACTGTATGGTATTGTCCCATGTTTTCCCCAACAGGGAAATTACTGATTGTCAGCTAAAGTCTTATGCTGCTGTATTGGAGGCTCTTCCTACTCATCTTGTGCTCTGTGGAAGAGTTTTGCTGGCTAGCAACTTCCCA
Source organism: Porphyrio hochstetteri (assembly GCA_020800305.1). Taxonomy (NCBI): domain Eukaryota; kingdom Metazoa; phylum Chordata; class Aves; order Gruiformes; family Rallidae; genus Porphyrio; species Porphyrio hochstetteri. The sequence continues at coordinate 17,054,869 of CM036916.1, forward strand.
ATACAAAGGAAGGTCAAGGTTGACTGATATAAGCAAGAGGTCTGTGCCATGTTTGTATTCACGTGTTGAATAATACATTAGCCAAAGAAGGCTGGTGGATAATCAGTAACTTTTAGATAAAGAAGTATGCTGCTGTGCTGGGCTGGTTCAGAACAGCCTGTTATCCCTGGAAATAAAAAGATGTCACAGCCCTGAAGAAAAAGCTTTAGGGGCTGTAATAACATTAAGTACATGAATGGATATAATTGCCAGTCAGGCAGAATGAAGGAAATGGGCTCAAAATTACATGGTTTATGAAAAAGATCCTACCTAGGTGCACAGGTGATGCAGGAGATATCACTGGAGAAACCTGAGAAAGGGGAGGCTTTCAGAAGCTGAAATGTGTCAGGGAAAGGTAAGGAAGAAAAAGGGGCTGAGTAAAAACAAAGTACACCTTTTGTGCATTTCTTTGGTTGCTTTCTTGGAGTAGGGTGGTTTCAAAAGGCTCCCCACTGGAGTAATTGGAGGATGAGCAGGTAGCTGAAATCCAGATACTTGAGCTTATTCAGAAGGTCTAAAGCACAGGGATATTCCAGGGTCCAAACCTATTACTGAGTACCTAGCATATGAAAGACAGTAGGAGACAGGTGAAATACAGCTCAATAACTGCTCTGTATGCAAGAAACAAGCTTTCCATCTGTTGGATTTCCAGCCTGATGTTCCTACTGCTAAACGCTTGAAGTTTACCTTCACAGTGGTGGGACTGACAGTACCAGGGAAGCACCCAGCACTCTGCAGGATCCTTACCCTGTACAAGACTTTAAACTGCACTGGAGTTTGCGTGCAATTCTCGTGTCTCAGCGTGCTGTGTTGACTCAGGATACCTGCACAGTCCCTATACCCAAACAGTTTGGTACTTATTAGTCCTGTGTTTCTTTATGAAACTGAGATGGCTAAAAGGAGAGGCCAAAGACTAGAAATCCTGTGGTTTTCTTTTTTTTTTTTCTTTTCTTTCAGCTCCTTCTATGAGTGGTGTTTGGGTATATTAACAGTAGTTCTAATCACTAAATCAGGAGAGCAGATTTTCCTCTCTTTACAACTGAGCAACTTAGACTTACAGCATTCAAATCAAAGTATAAACTACTGTGCTGGTTGGCCTATAGTAATGAGCAGAAACTGAAAAAAAAATGTACAGTAACTGTGAGAGGTGTCAGAGCACATAACACTGTGACCTTGAAAGACAGTGGCCTAAAAAAATTCACAAAAAAACATCACTCAGAGACAGAGTCAAGGAGTACTGCAATGGAAGGAAACAGGACATCAATATTCAGCCGTCACCTATGAAATGCCATAATGTTGTAGCTTGGTATCATTGACCCCTGCTTTTACAGAGTGTTTTGATTTAATTATTCCAGGTAGCTAGAGATGTCTTCAAGATGTTTGACCTCATTTATTTGAAAACTGGGTCTGTCTGAGCATTTGTCCCTTGTTACAGTAAATAATCAAATGCGTAAAGATGCTAAAATCAAATTAGAGGCAGACAGACTTCAGCTCAGCCTTCTTGGCTGCAGACAGGCAGAACAGTGCTGTATGCCTTCAATCAGAAAGCCAAAGGGGCTTCCAAGAAAGTTACTGGTAGAATAATGTAAGAAAAGTGACCATTGCTCAGCAGCCTGGCTGTGTATTGAAAATCCCATGCAGTAATGAACATGCCTTTTTGTCTATGCATTGGTAAGAAGTGCTCATTGGGAAACATTATGGTAGAAGATTTTGTACACAAAGAGGCTGTAGAGGACAGATGTCAAGGCACTGTGACTCTTCTAAATTACTGTGCACATGTAGCATATAGAGCTTTTTTTATTTGCATGGTACCTTACAGTCAGTATTCAGTGTGCTCACTGAATTAACCAAGCCAGCATGCATCCCTGGCTAGGCATAGCTCTCTTCAGTGAGAGGTGGGTGTAGTGATGCTCAGCTCCCTCCCACTGATCAGCCGGGGGGTTACATAGTTGGTATGCAACTATTTTCTGTGGTTGCCATTTCTTCATAGCAGTCAATCATCAGCCTGATGTTTCATGAGCAAGGGGTTATACATGAAAGGAAGTGTGAGCCTTTTTTTCTGATGCACATGGCAGAGGGCTAGTGTTTGCAATGTGCTTGCACAACACTGCATTTGGTAATGCAGGGTAAGAGGGTGCCATGTGGAATTCATTTAATGAAGCAGTGGAAGCACCTACTTTCACCAGAGTATTTTTACTACTTCAGGGTTAGACTGCTTTATACAACAGTTGCTGTTTGGTGTAATTGGTAATTCTCTACGCAACAGGCATGTAGTCAGCATGGGCCGTGGCTGCTCAGATCTGCAGCCACAGGCTTTGGCATCATAAAACATAAATATGCATTCAGGAGCTGCCTGGTGGATTTTACAGGGCACAGAAAGCCAGAATTAAAAGCAGAGGGAACCAACAGTCTCCCTTGTATCGAAGTTAGTGACTTGGGCATGTTTGTGGGAAAGGGTGGGTGGGAGGAAACAGTATGGTGGGGTTAAGGGTGTGGGGAACACTTGACATGAATGCCAAAGTGTGAGTCCGCACAACAGAATATGGTTCCTGCTACTAGAAAAGACAAAATCACTTCAGATTGGCATAGCAATGTGCAAATCCTTTTCTAACTTGAATCACAATGTAATATTTTGAGATTATAAAACATTGGTTTGGCTTCTCAGCTTCTGAGCTGTAGTCTCTCCCCTTCCACATTTAAATCCTGAGGTGCAGATGAATGAGCAGCACAGAAAATGTCTTTTGGTTCAGTAGCTGCTTGCTGTTCTCCTGAATCAGCATTAAACCAACTCTAAATCCTGGGCTGCAGTTCTCTCTCCTGTAACCTTTTAAACAAAGTTCTTGCCCTCTCTTACAGGTAGAGAAACTCCAGTTCTGCCTGTCTAGTAAATGTGCATGTGGGAGTTCAGTTAATTGAAGTGCTGTGTGGAGGCCTTAACTTATTTGGATGAAGTGCTGAGAAATAGGGCTGAAATCATGGTCCATCTGACCCTCTCATGGCAGGTCTGAGTCTGTTAGCTTCCCATTGCTTCCTCTGCTGAAGGCCGGTCCACCCAAACAGGGAAGGCCACTCTTCTGGGTATGTTTGGCCCAAAGTTGGGGTTTTTTTTAATGTCTCCAGCTTTTCTCTAATCCTCAAGCCAGGAAACTAACTGAACTTTCAGCCTCTTTAATATGAGTGGAGAACATCCTGAAAATAATTGCTGCAAACAAAATTAATCTCACACTGCCTGCAGAACACCCCTGAAGGATTGCCTTCTAAGTGCTAGGAGTTAGATAAGAAATAAGCTCTCTTTAGCAATGCATGTGCTTTCTAAATAAACTCCTTTTAAACAGACTTGCTGTTTAAATCTGTTTATTTACTGTGGCACATTGTGCAGATTATGTTTTAAGAAGCTCAGCAACCAACATCAGAGCTTTTACATAAGTGAGATCTGAGGAAAAATGGGAGTGAGATTTCAAATATCCCATTAATCTTTTCACTTTAGGTCTGAGCCAGCTTCAAATTGCACCGAGCTGCTGCCAAGTGTGAGTAAGTTTCAGTCCAAATAAAGGAGACTTGGCAGGTCTGTGCTGGGAGGCTTTGTTTCAGGAGCATTTCAAGGAGAGGGGAGATTGTGTTTGGTTGGGACTGCCAAAGCGGTGCCGTGCTTCATGCCAACCACGTGCCAGTTGGCCCCAGCTGCGCACACTGGAGACGCACTCCTGGTCTTTACATTTCTTTGCTGTTGTTTTTAATCTGCAGGTACAGAGGTACCTGTTGAGATGTTTTTACCTGGGAAGCCTGGAGTTAGATGTGATGTAATCCAAACACACGTGCAGTTCAGCCTCTGCAGTCACTGTGATTTAAGACTTCACGCTAAGTCTACCTCAGTGACAGCTGCCGGATTGTGCTCAACTTAGATCAAATTCTTCTGTTCCCATCCACCTACAGTGAACCTGGGGTCCTTAGATTGGTCTTCTGTAATGTGAGGCCAGAGAGGTTAAAAGGGAATAACTAGAAACACGTGGTGTGAGCACGGTGCTGGCAGAGCTGTGGCCACAAGGCATATTCCAAGGAGTGGTCTCTCTGTAAGGGGAAGGAGGTGACTGGTCTGCAATCTCACAGCCTACCTGTGAAAATAAAAAGGCATTTTTGGTTTTTTCCTTTCAATTCTGGGGCTGTGGATGGAGAAAGCTGATCACAGAATCACAGAATCATAGGGGTTGGAAGGGATTCTGTTGCTCTAAGCCTGGCTGCTAAATTTGGGAAGTTAAAAAAAAAGCTAAATAGTTTGGTGCCTGCTGGCTTTTTTCTCTTGGTAACCTCTGCTTGATTTTCAGATCATCCAAATTTTTTTTAAATGCAGCAAAATTATATAGCTGGACAAAAGCTTTTCCAGGAAAGTGTTTGTATACTTCTTCAGCCCAGTGACTTGGGTCATTTTTGGGGAATGTTCCACTGGGTTCCTACTGCTTGTATTTCTGTACCTGGTAATGTCTTTGGACATCATTTCCTCCCTCTTTTTTCCCTAAAACTTGGTGGAGAAGAGTTGCATAGAGTGAATGTGCCAACAGATTGTGTAGGTAGGGCAGAACATTCTCCCACCCAGAGCTTTCTCGTTTTTTATGGACCTCTGGGGTACCTGAGGCCTATTTCTGACATTCCTTCTTTTCCCTTTCTGCTGACCTTAGCACTCCTCATACAGACTCAGCTACTCCCTGAAGTCAAGCAAGAAAACATCTCTGGTGCCTGTGATACAGACAGAAATCTGAAGCGTGCAGCTTTTCCACACCTACAAAATTAGGTGTTAGCCCTTCTGCATTCCTGTGAAGAGCCAATGCTGAAAGGAGGATGGAGGCTTCACCATGTCTGGCCACTTAGCTAAAATCCAATCCAAGTTTTGTCAAGGCAGAAACTTGGCCATTGCAGCAGCAGATGTCGTTCTGCTGAATTTCTGAATAAAATGTCATTGTGTGTTGGCACAGCAAAAGGCGTGTTGTGTCTTGTAGACCAGCCAGCAAGGACAATATTTCTGGCTAGGTGCTGTGCAATTAAAAAACAAGCCCATGTTTTATGTTCATGGTACCTGGGTCACTTGTCTGCCTCCTCTGAAGCCAATCTGTTGGTCTGGCAGGGCTGCCTATGAGGTTAGTCTGTTCTCCAAGAGGTTCAGAGCCAAGTGTCGACTTAAATGGACAGCCCACAGAGAGCTTTTTACAAAAGACTGTCTTCCATTGGTACTGCACACTAACATCTGTTGAGACTTGTACTCCTCAGGTGCCACCGCCTCTTCTCCTCCTTTCCAGTGTTTCTTCACATTTATTGTGACAGAAGAGACACTCATTTTGTCATCTGAAGGGGTTTTGTGAGGACCTGGGCCTTCTTTGGTGCCAACACAGAGAGATTCCCCCGTGCTAGATAAGAGGCTCTGCTTCTGAGCGCATCCTTGTTGGAAAGGGGACCGTGCTGTAAGGGAATTTCACCATGTGTGAAATGCAAAGCAAACTACAGGTATGTCTTCCATCACTTGACTCTCTCTTGCCATGAAGGTTTTTTCCACTGAATGCTGTTTTATTCTCCCAGCCATATCAATTGGATATGATGGATTTAAAAAAGATAAAAATTCTGAGACTTTCCCAAATTGCAAAAGTTTCTGCATCGCAGACCTGGCAATCCCTGGAAATCCAGCTGTCTGCACTGGGCAGCTCTGCAGAACCAAAACCCAGGTGAGCCAGGAGGTCTGGTCTCTCTCTAGTTTCTAACATTGTGCCATGTGCTACTCATAGTATCTGCGCTTCACTTCCCTGACTGTCTCCAGCCCTCCAGGATGGGAATCTGCACCCGCGACTCTGTGCTTGTACCTCGTTGCTCATCCTGAAAAGAAACCCAGAAGTAGAGTGTAAAGTCACTAGGGGAAGGAGGTGAAATTGCATCCGTTTTCAGGGCAAGAGAATGGCAACAACAGCAGGCTGTCTGATGAAGGCTGAACTGCTCCTCTCCTCTCATTCTTTCTCTTTTTGATGCTTAAATGTATACTGAGGAGCCTTGCTTCTTTGCCACCCTTGGGGGGAAAAAGCAAAGCCAAACCAAACCCAACCAGCTCCCTCTTGGGAAGTTGTCCCTTAGCAGTGTCTGTTAGTTCAGTCTTGTATTTTTGGCATTTTCAGATGGCCACGTGCAGTCCTGTCCTCTCTGACTGCTGCGCCTGCTGGAGTCGTCATGGCTTCAGGCCCACGAAAGGTGAGTTTCAGCCAAGTGAATCCTCCATATACCAATTTAATGTTTTCTCTCTCAGTGCAACTGGTAAGCTTCTGTTAATTCCAAAAGAAGACCCCCCCCTGCCTGGCCCTGCCTGTGGCAGGGGGGTTGGAACTCCTTGAGGTCCCTTCCAACCCAGACCATTCTATGATTCTATGAAGACAGATGCATCTTTTTTTCTTTCTTACAGTTAGAAACTTGAGGAAAAGTGGGTTTGTTTTGCTTGGAGGTAAGTAAAAATTGCTACATTCATTTTAAGTCCATTCTTGAATAAGTGCTTGGAGGTTTGTTACTTGTGTAGCAGGTTGGTGCCTGATGTGATTTTAAAAATGACCAAGACATAAAACCCTGAGAGGAAGAATTTAGAGAGAAGAGATAAGAACATTTTTATTAAGAAGAGAATGAGGTTGCCATTCAATTTAATTTTTTTTCTTAATATTATCTGGTGCCAAAAATGCCCCAGCATTTGGGTTGTCCTGAATACTGGCATTCTAACAATAGCACTTCTAAAGGCAAATACCTCCCAAAGTGCTGAATAACAGATCTTGTCCTTCCTTCCAAGGAAATCCTGTGCAGTGCCATGAAATGCTCTCTTGTGTCATTTATTAACCTGGAATATAATTTTCCAAAGGGATTATCATGGAGTCTACACTGAGGACACAAAACACCACAAAATGTGCATTCCTCATGGGCTTTGACCCTTTTCTTCCATGAGGGGAGGGGGTCAGTGGACCATTCAGGGACATTGGCTTGGCCAGACATACGTTAGTGCTCGATAGTACCTTGCGTATCAAGAGTGCCAAAACCTCCTGTCCCAGCCTGAAGAACATCATGCTGGGTTATGTTTCAAACCCCTGGGCTTTGGGGTGTGCCCAAAAAGCCTTTTCCATGGCAACTTTCATGTTTCTGTAATGTTACCTGGTACAAAATGATTTCTTTGGATGATGAATGAGGCTGAAGTTTGGAAAGAAATATGTAAGAGTAGCTGCTGGGATGTTTCAAGCTTAGATTAGTTTTCCTTTAGATTAAAAAAAAACTTTTTTTTGTTTAAATCTTAGTTGTTCTAAAGTGGATCTGACTGCATGTCTTACAAGAGAAAGGAAATTTGCTTTTGAAGTGGAAAGAAAAACGGATTTGCAAATAACCAATTAATAGAGCAGCACACACATAAATAATCCCACAACTCCAGCAGTTACTTCATGAGAACATTATGCTTGTTCATAGAGACACTGTTGAAACTAATGGTTTGTAAACTCAAGGGCTATGAGACAGGGGCCTCAAATAGTCACCGTATTTTGAAATCTAGGCTTGAGGTTCTTTGCTTCCTGATAAATGTGTGTCCCATACATACTGGGGTTTAATGGGAAGGTGCTCTGCTGAGCAAAACATTCTCTTGTGCTTCATCTCTGCAGCCTTTGTTAGCTGGGGTTGTAGGTCTATATGGTCTCAGGGGACTCTGACAAACATTCTGCAATTGCTCCTAATTAAGTGGGCTGATATTTACTCAAGTCTCTTTGATCCTTTATAAAAAATCAACAGCAATTTAAATGTTTATGGCACATTTAGTACACTTAAGCTGTATTACTACTTCTATATGATGTCCAGAAATAACATGCACTGTATTGTAAACAGTGTATCATGGTATTGGTATTTTATTTTAACACTTGTGATAGTCTCTTGCAATTCGAACAGTAATGACCAGCTCCATGGTATCCTTGCTGCATAAGTGCTGTAAGCCACATCCTTTCCAAATAAAATTTGGTGGAATAATGTGTAATAAGAGCATCAGAAACAGAAACAAGCATCATGTCTTTGGAGCAGCAGAGTCTACACTGTGAGCTAAAGGATCCCTGCAGCTGACATGGATCTGATGAAAAGGGATTTAGTTTTTTAAGGGTTGGGGGAGAGAATTTTTGTTTGCTTATTTGCTGCCATGGTGCTGCTGTTGGTCCCCAAAGGAGGTGATGGCTGTACAGGGGCACCTACAAACACAGGAACGTGTTGGGATACCACCAGCAGACATGGCTGCCCTGCACCCTCTGCAGCGCTGCGTGCAGAGCTTTGACTACTCAGGCAGCACTCATGAAACCTTTTGCAGTTGCTTGCAGGAAGTCCTGCTCGAGGGGACGGTTGCCAAGGGCTGTATAGCTCCAGAGATGTGACATCTCACCAGGGACTCACACTCCTAGGTATTGCTAGTGTTTGGATGAGAAACTGCCAAAAGAAATTGGCAGCAAAAGATAGGGATGCAAGGATATAGGTGCTTCCTGTCCTTCAGCCCAAATGAAAGCAGTGCCTTGGACTACTGCCTTGCCCTGCTGCCAAATGGAACTTGGATAAGAATTAAAACTAAGTTCTTGATGTTTTGTCATCACATAAGATCTCACGACAGTTTCTGAGTGTGTGTAGCTGCTAACCCCAGCGTCCTGGCTGCTTTCCAACTCACATAATTACCGTCTGTCTTTCTTGCCCCCTTCCCTCTACGCCCCCATACTTTCAATTAGATAAGTCATTCTTCACTTCTCTGCAGAATAATGTGTGTGCCTGTGCTCTCCCCACAGAGAAAGCCTCCAACACCCACCATATTTCTTCTATCTAGACATCATTTGTTTTACACTGTAGTTTTATAGTTTAAGTAGTATGAACACGTTGGTGTACCTGATGCAGCCTGTCTGGTTCGGGGGCTGAAGGTTTGCAGGTAGTGCAGCATACAGTTAATTTATTAACTTTCTAAACTCTGGACCAAATCATTATTTAGATTTGTATTGGGCTTCTCAGTAGTGATTTTTGTCAGGAGGATGTTGGTTAACTCATTTGTACACAGTGATACAAACATCAGAAGTTGGAGTCCTTAATGACTCATTTCTGGCCACTGTGTGGTTTTCATGCAGCATTTCAAAGAATACTGTGGGGATGCTGAAGCAGCATTTTCTTAAGCTAATGGCAACCAAAAGTGCCTGCTATTGGCTGAACCATTTTGTTGAGGGTGGTTTGGGAGATAGTGAGTATTTCAGAGTGGCTGTGGCAGTGCCCGACAGTGACAGGAGACTCAAAGCCCCTGCCCTTGGTTCGGCTTCAGTGGCGTGGGAGATTTTGAAGCCTTTCAATGGCTTCATGACTTTCCTGACATGTTGTGTCAGTGCCCCTGTAAAACAGCCTGAGCTCAGCTCAGCTCTGGCTGTGACTGGCTGGGGGTGGTAGCAGAGGCATTTCTGGTGCTTTTTAAACTCCAAAGACTTTTTTTTTTCACTTAAGCAATGAAATAAAGTCCTTTCCCCTTGAATGTGAGCTGGGAGCAGATGGACAATGATTTTTCATGAGCCAGTCTCTTGTCAGGGCTGCGATTCTCATTGACAGAGAAGTTAATAAACATTAGGAGGATATTCCACAATTGACATCTCCAGTCCACTGCCTTAATACTGGTTGTAATTCAGCTCAGGACCTTACAGAATCTTGCATTTCCTGACCTGTCATTTGAATGTGTTGGATGGAATTAAATCCAGTCTAGTTCAGATGTGGCAAAATTGATCTTTACTTTTTTTACTTAGCTGGGATTAGCTGGGGACTGTAAATTTTTGGAAGGAGCTGGTGCAGCTACAGTATGCTAATGGTGTGGTACTCAGGTTTGCTGTATGGATTACACAAAAGGTGTGGTATAAAAAACTGTGACTACATACAATAATGGAAAAAAATAAACTGAGAAGAATAAATTGTCCTCAGAATCTCCTAAGAATATAGTGTTTACTTAAGGAGGAGAGTTTAATTAAGCTCTAGGGGTGAAATACATCCCTGGGGAGAGGGCCAGCACATGGCTTCATGAATCAGACTTGCACATTAACCTGTTTCTTCCAGTTCCTACCAGATGTATGGGATGAGTTCTTGCTTGTCTGGTCATTGGGGAACAAATCATCACCCCTTGATGTAGGCAAGGGGAAGATTGTCTTTAGGACTTTAGGTGGTTTTCTCCCCTTTACCTGCTCTGTTCTGCTCCTTTTCAGAACCCACACTTCAGAAGAACAGTTCATTACCCACATCCCATTGTTGATCTTTCTCCTTTTAGTTGCTTAGGAGAGCTGGTGAGCTCCACTCCCGCTTCTGGAAATTTATGGGTTGCTAGCAGTCCCATGGGGGACACTGAGCATCTTGTGGTTGGCAGCAGGAGATGCAAAGGCAGCACACAGAAGTGTTTGAACTCCACAGAGGACTGGAGCAAGTGACCTACCTGTCCTGAAACAGCTACACAGAGCGTATCTCAGTCTGGGGATCAATCTCCACCTCAAAAGAAGGTAGGAGAAAATACACTATTTACCCTGTAGAGAGCAGCATCTATTGTAAGTTGCAAAGTACTTTTAGTTTTGATAATAGCCCATGGAAACACTGAATAAAACCATTAGGAGGCTGTGTCTGCTTCCTGCCTTGCTTTCTGCACACAGTCTGTTGCAGGTGTAATGAAAGCAAATGTGGCCCATTGGGCATCTTTCTGCTCATGGGGGTACTGTGCAGGCTGATACACACAAATCATGATCTATTCCAAAGCCAGCTATGGAAAACTGTATGTTCTTAGTCAGCTCTGTTTCCTATGGTTTTGTCAAAGAAGTGTCTTACCATGCCTGATGAACCCAACTATTTCAGTATCAGAACTGCATTGGCAAAATAATCACCCTTGGATATTGAAGTAATATCAGTGAGAAATCTGAGGGTGAAGACAACAGATGCATGCCAGAGAACAAAATATGTCTGACTAGCAATTACTTTGGTGTAAAGACCAAAGCCAGACCTTGAAATCCTTCTGATCAGCTGCATCATTACTTACAGTAAGCTTCATGTGATGTTAAAGTAGTTTGAAAGCACCTTTAAAGTGAGTGATAAGATTTTTGTGGCAACAGTGTTTTCCTGACTCCTACTACCCTGGGCTTATGCAGGAAAAGTGGCTTTTATTACATTCAAACAAACCCTCTGTGTGTGTGTGTGTGTGTGTGTGTGTGTGTGTGTGACAGTATAGTGGTGTCACTGTACAGTGACTGTACAGAGCAAACCTGGGAACACTGGACTCGCTTCTGTACGTCCTGTATGGACAGACTGCAGGTGAAGGGAGAGCTCTGGGCCCTGGACAGACAAACCAATCAGTAAACCAACATTCTAAATGTCTGCATGAGTTTATCAAACCTATGGTAGTCCGACCTAAAACTCACTGCACTGTACAAACTCCCCTTTAGTTCTCTCTGAGTAAATCTGCACTGTAAACACAAGCAAAAATCCATGTGGACTACTTACTGCTGATTTAATTTTTCATACAAAATGTTTCTTTCAGTAAAAAGGAAAAAAATGGGCATTTTCTATGCATGGGGGCTTTGCAGTGCAGGATATGTGTAAACAAGTGCAGAGTTTGGTATTTCAGAGAATCAATAAGGCACATTATGGAAGCACAGAGCCAGGAGTGTTTCCCATCCTTTGTGAACTGGTGAGCCTAGGAACAGATCAATGAGTTTATATCAGTGTTCAACGGTGCCACTACATCTTTCTGAAGTAATTGGGCAATTCACAGAAGGAAAGATGCCATCCAAAGGTGCTAATGTTCATTTCTGTAAGAGGAACACTTATCTGGTATTGAGGTGTTTGTGAAGATCAGAGAGTCACACTCATCCTTTCTTTTTTTTTTTCTTTTTTTTTTTTTTGAGGTAATTCTCTTCCTTTTAAGGTTGCATGTAAGCAGACTTCAAAATGACAGCAGAAAGGAAAATGTTATCTTTTCATTGCTTCATCACTGTCTTAAGTTGGGTCGCTTCTTTTTGCCAGGGGACTTTTTCAAAGCAGGCCTGAAGCTTTCATGCTCCAGTACTTGCAATACAGATGGAACGAAGAAATGGCTTTTTCCTTATCATTCATGTCTCTCAGGGCTTGGGTTTGGTTATTAGTGACTTCTCATTGTTGTATCATGAGCCCCACACCAGCCTCATTTCCCCCTGCTTTTGCTGCTGAACTGTGGTACCTGAAAGGAAGGGAGGAAGAGGAGTGGGAAGTATTTTGGCTTCCCAAAAACTAATAGACAAGTCCCAAGCTTCCCAGCACATTCTGGTCCTACTCAGAACAAAAGTATCTGGAAACTGCTCTTATAGACTGAATCTGTGTCTTGGAGGTGGATTAAAACATATCACACTGGGAGCAAACTTAAATTCTTAAAAGCAAACCCAAATTTGAAGCCCCCACAGACCTGAAATGATTAGGTAGGCTTAAGATACAGAAAGTCAGTGTTTATAAACCAAAACAGAACCAAGTGCGAGGGGTGGAGAGCACATGCAGTGGCATTTGCTAAATGCTGTTTGTCTCCAGAGAAGGGGTACCCAGAGGGTGGATAAATAGCCCTTCTGGTGCTGTGTGAAAATTAAAATCAGGAACTGAGTTAATCTCTGGAATAAATTCCTGTTGTGAAGCTGTTCTGGGAACTGCTCTGCCTGCTGTGTTTAATCCCTTTGGTAGGTCTAGTGGTCCTCAACTTCCTCACTGGATAGAAACTGCTGGTTTAGTCCTGTTTTTTATTGCTTCCACTTGCAAAGGAGCATGTGCCCATCATTGCTTTTTAGCATGTTCAGGCACTGCTTTTAGGAAGTATGTGGTACAGAAGGGAGATTACCTTCTCCTTCCTCCTCCAACCCTTGGATCATCATTCCTCTTCTCTGTATACATACTCGGTATCAAATGATATTTCCCACAGTTCAGGGCTTGGAAAGGAAAACCTGGGAGGTGCAACAGCAGCATGGTGATATCCATGATTCCTCTAAGCTCTTCTCTTATAGCATCCTATGCATGTCTGTAACATGAACATGCCAGGCACAGCCATAGCACAGTCATTGTCAGTGGAAACACAGATCCAGAAAGAATATTATTGATTGCACCATTGGGGAAATTAAATCAAATTAAACCCTGTTTCATTTGTTGGGGTAGGAGATTATGTTTCACTGTGCCAGCAAATTCCTTATTTGCCTCAATAAGGAATGCATCCAAAGTCTAAATTCTGAATGGTTCTAAAATAAAATTCATTTAAGCTGTGCCAGACACTTTCTGTCATTTCTTCCTTACCATTCAGAAGTCAATCCCTTTATTTTTCTCACAACTTAGTTACAACTCTAGCAGTTCATAAATTGTGTGTGTGTATGTTACTGCTTTAACATTACTTTTACCTTGTATTTAAGGTGTTTGATTTGACATCTGCACCAAAAAAAAAAGCTTAGGAGAATGAAGTGTTATTTCTTTCAGCCTGATTTAGTCCAAGTGGAAGGAGTTTCCTCTCTCGTGCTACATGCAATGTAGAACCAAAGAACACACTGGGTGTTGGCTAATTTTGCTGAGGTTGCAACAGGATCTTGCTTATAGTGCAGAGCTGATATTTATTGTTCAGCATTTTCCAGATGGTAATACATGGGTACATATTAAAATAGAGGTAAGAGAAGATTAAAGAGAAATCACTGTAGCCCCTCATTCCTGTGAGCGTGACCTATGTCTGGCAGAGCTGCTGGTCCTGGAAAGGAGGTCAGGCTTTTGATGTGATGTTCACAGGGCTCTTTCCCATGGCTTACAGGGCAAATCCTCTGAGGAGTGGCTGAGGGAGCTGGGGGTGTTCAGCCTGGAGAAGAGGAGGCTGAGGGGAGACCTTCTCCCCACCTCCACTGACCTGCCAGGAGGGTGCAGAGAGGTGGGTGATCGTCTCTTCAGCCAGGGGACAGGAGATGGGACAAGGGGAAATGGCCTCAAGCTGTGCCAGGGCAGGGGCAGAGCAGATGTGAGGGAAAAGTTCTTCCCTGAAAGAGTTGTCAGGGCCTGGAACAGGCTGCCCAGGGAGGGGCTGAGTCACCTTCCCTGGGTGTGTTTAAAAAAGGGTAGATGAGGTGCTTGGGAATATGGTTTAGCATAGGACAGGAATGGTTGGACTTGATGATCTTAAAGGTCTTTTCCAGCCTTGTGATTCTGTGATTCTGTATTCCTTAAGAAAAACTAAACCCACAAATTAAATATGAAGACTAGAGCATACTAAATTTTTTCCAAACCAGCCCATGTATCTAAAGCCTTGGTGAACCTGATTATGATGAAACCACAATAAAAAACCCAATAGGTCTTCAGATAAATTAATTCTAATGGAATCTAATGAAAATAGGAAATTCTTACATGGGAGGCTCAGGGGATCCTCAGCAGGTGGCAATTTATTAGCTCAGTTGACTTGAATCCAAGTGAGGGTCTAGCAACTGTATTGAGTTTCATGTAAAATGTTCAACCAACGTGTGTGTATCTCATCAAGAGCCATGTTCAAAGGCCCCAGGCAGGTTGGAAGTCCAGCAGCAGCTACATTTAATCAGGAAACAAATGGCAATATTTCCCAAATCTATGTGGGAGTAATAAGCAGTCAGAAACAAATGAATTTTTAATAATAACAAGTGGTGGCTGACTTTTTTTTTTCTTCTTGCTTGCATCTCAAGCCTCTAAAAGGTAGAGAGGCATCTGTTGTTGGGAGAAATGGGTTTAAAAATACGGTGTTTTCTTTGCAATGAGCCAAAGTAATGGGTCTTAATGTAGCAGTGCTGAGCCTTTATCTTCCTTGCTTATGGAGCATTGAAGAGTAATTTATCAGGATTACTATGGTAAGAGAACAGCAGCAGCACTCTGAAGGGAGGACTTAAATAAATAACTATGTAAAGAAATATTAATTCAGATGGATTTCCTGTACATGCCATGTGGATGCAGGAGTATTCCTGAAGTGACTCACCTGATCATACTTACCTGCCCTAGTTTTTGGCTGGGAGAAAGTTAATTTTTACAAGAAGCTGGGAGGGGGTGTAGCCAGCACATCTGACTCACACTTGACAAAGGCAAAGAACTTTGTGGGGAAATGTTCCTGACAATTCATTCCAGCTTCTTGTTGCTAAAACTACTTTAAAAACCTTATAGATGTATATTTTTTAAAAAATAAATGTGTGTGTATGCACACACACACACACGCACACTCATATATATATATGTATCTCCTGCAGCTTTTATAAGATAACTCCTCACTTTCTTCTATGCTAGCATCCCTCAGATAGAGAGCAGGCACCTGAAAGGGAAGCCTGACAATGTCTGAATTTCTATGTTATTGTCACTAATCCATCCCCAGCTACAAGTCCTTTGCTTCAAGTCAGGTATCATAAAAACGTGTAACAACGAAAACTCTTCTTGTTTTCGATGAGCTCAAGTTTTCACTGTGCTTTGGGTTATAGCTGCTGCCTGATTTACTTTCCCTCCTCACTTGCAGACCTGGGACCCTTTTTCTTTCTAGTAAATAACAGGAGATCTGGAAAAATCCAAAGTGCAAACAAGCTTCTGCTACGTAGAGTACCAGTTACCTGTTCAGGCTGCATTATGTCATCAGTCTTACTAAACTCCTCTCTAAGCTCTTGTTCTGACACAGCATTCACTTAATCTTTGGCCTATTGATTTAAAATACATCTAGGTTTCCTATCTGTGTAAAGCTGTAAAGAAATTGATGCAAAAAGACCAATTTCTGAAGACTGAAGAAGAAATGCCATTTAAGTTGAATCCAAAACTGAAAGCCCAATTTTAGTGAAACCATAAATGAAAACTTGGGCAGTCCATCTGGAGGAGGATGCCTGATGCATTCATTTCCCGTTTCAACAGCTTTCTCCACCTGCTAATGATGCATTTGACTGTTAGAGGCTGCCCTGCTGATTGCACTGCTCCCAGGAGAGGGCAGTTCAGCTCTTTTTGATTGTGAGCTGCATCTTGTTACCGGCACAGTCGTTGTCAGCAAGTTTGAGGGTAATTATGACCGAGCTAGTAAGTGAATCACGGATTTGCATCCAGATGGCTGTTCAGAAGTGAAGGGTAGACTGAAAGGGTCTGTTACGGTGGAGGGAAAGAAGGTGTGTTCCTACTGGAGTACAGCATTCATAATTCCTGGCAGGTGGTTAGTTTTGTGATCTTTTGTGCTGTAGCTGAACTGCATGATTTTTGTCTTCCCTCTGTCTGTAAAAAAATGATGTCAGGCTCTGTCTTTTGCAGTTCTTGGTCATGTCCATCCTGCCAAGACCAAGGAAGCCATCGCACTAAAGCAGTTACTTAAGGAAGAACGTCTGGGCTCACGGTCTTTGGGAGAAGGTGAAGACCATTGTTGGAGGCAGATGTTGAGGTAGATGTGATTATTTTAGCTGCTGCAGAGATCACAGGGAAAAGATGCTACCTGTGATTTTCAAATTTTTTTTTTTTTTAATAAAAATTGAGGCCTTGGTACCATCAGGGCCCAATCTTGCAATAGACCATCTGACCTCAATTTTTAGATGACTACAGGAACAATGAAGTGCAATTAGAATATGCTGAACGATAAAATAGCCCTGAATATGCAAATGTTTTGCAAGGTCTTGCTGCAGTTCAGGAAAACTCTTTGTGTTCATTTTCCACTTGGTATTTCATTGAATGCAACATGGAGTTTTCCTTAGTCTAAAACTGTGATTTATCATGTGATTCTGAGGAACAGGTACTTTGTCATAGAGAAAATGGGGTTTTTCACTCTGTGAACTGTCAACAGAGTGACGATGGTATCTTACAAAATGTAGTTTGTTCTTCAACTCATATTTGACTACAAAAAGTTCTTTAAGCACTGACAAATGGTGTTAAGGGCAGCATGGTCAACAGTGTTTGACTCTTCTGCTGTGGACTTCAGTTCGAGTTAGTGAATGGTGCACCAGTTTCACTCTGAGACAAAACAGGAATAACACTGAGATGGAAAAGTTGTTTTAAACTGTAAATATTTTTACTGTTGTTAAAGCATTTTTCTTTTTCTCCTTGTTCTCCATAGTCTCAGGAAGTATGAGTTATGGGTCTGTAAACCTTTTTTATTGCTGGAAAGAAAAAGCTGGCTTTGTCTGAATTTTAACAAATACTGCTTAAGATTTAAAAAAAGCAAACATTCATTTAGATCAAATTCTGTCTGGAAAAAAAGCTGTACGTGTTTTTTTAATAGAACTTCAACATCAGAGGAGCAAAGGAAATGAAGAGTGAGATTTTTACAGAGCCATGGGAGGCAGTGCAGATACCCCTCTTCCTCAGACAGTGTACTTGGAGGTGGTAGCCTTTGCTGGAGATGTGACAAATCACTACCTAAAAAGACCTCAGTGGTTCAACTCATCATGGTAGGGGCTGTAGGGTTGTTCCCAGTCTTTTATTAGTACTCCTCTAGTTTGTCTAAAAAACTTAAATATTTATGAGAACAGAACTGTTACCTCACTGCCCTGCCTGTTAGTAGATGCTCTTATCAGGCCAGGGAGACTTTCTTTTCACTGCCAGCTCAGCAGCTATTAGTCTATTACAGACTGAATGACCTCCAGGCAGAGAGGCTGAGCCTTTCATGCCACCTTGGAAGAGAAGGCCTGAAGCTTTGTTTTCTTGCTTCCCTGGGTGTGGAGCAGTGGCTCAAAAAGATTCACTTCTTGAGGCTTCTCTAGAGATAATTTGTGCTCACTAGGAGGGTGTGCTCAGCATGTTGCACAGCACAGCCTTGGGATGTGCTCCTGTACCACAGCAAAAGCACTTTGTGGAAAAGGAAGTCTTGTTTCAAATCCCTGTTGTGAATCAGGCAGAGAATGAGTGTCTGGGTGTTCCCTATTTTGTGTAAATGGCCTTACTATGTTGGGTGGAAGGTACTTGTCCTCTTCCACTTTGTGAGTCTATGTTGAAAGGCAAATCACTTAGCAGAAACCTCTGGGAGACCATAGGCCACTTTTAAAATCACAGCACAGAGCCTCCTTCCCTGGGATGGATTTTCTGAGCATTGGGAAGAAATGTCTCTCCCTGGCTTGGCTAGCTGACGTTTTGGGTAAGAGTTGACTCATCATATTCTCAAGCTTCTGTTTCTGCCTTTCCTACTTCTAGATAACACTTTAGAAAAGAGACCTTATCACCACCTACAGCTACCTGAGGGGAGGGTGCAGAGAGGTGGGCAATGGTCTCTTCAGCCAGGGGACAGGAGGTGGGACAAGGGGAAATGGCCTCAAGCTGTGCCAGGGCAGGGGCAGAGCAGATGTTAGAAAAAAATTATTTACTGAAAGAGTTGTCAGGGCCTGGCACAGGCTGCCCAGGGAGGGGCTGAGTCACCTTCCCTGATGTGTTTAAAAAAAGGGTAGATGAGGTACTTAGGGATATGGTTTAGCTTAGGATGGGATTGGTTTGACTTGATGATCTTCAAAGATCTTTTCCAACCTTGTGATTCTGTGAAAACGTTAGCCAGACTGAACATATCTCTTTCCTGAGTATTGCCTTTGTACATTGTCAGTATGTGATATGGGCTAACTTCCTAGCTGGCTGTTTCTAGTAATGGTATTTACATCTCTGGTGTTGGTTTTTTTTCCCAAATGTTAATTTAGTGGTAGACAATACAGCAAGCCCTGGATAACCTTAGATAGCTGAGCTCTCTTAGAAACTGATATGAGGTGATCTGGTTTTCATTGTGTTGCAGAGTGAGAGTAGAGGACCACACGTGTTCATGTGACATGTCTGACGTAAAAAGCAATCATCTGGGTAACACATGGAGCAAAGCTCAAGGCATCTGAGCACAACAGGGATTTTTGCTTTCCATTTGAGATTTGAAAAAGTAATGATCTGCTGTTTAAAGTAATGAACTTGGGCATTGCTTCAGGAAGCTTTTATCCTGGGTATTATAGCAAAGTGTATTTCTATTGGAAGTTGTAGTAGTATATTGTAGCACAGTTATAGTGGGAGAGGCCAAGGCATAATAAAATTAGGAAGTAAATTCTTGATCATTTGGGTAATAATATCTTCTGCCCTGTCTACACCTTACCTATTGGAGAGGCTGGGTAAAAGCCTGGTTGCACGTGCTTCCTAATGTACCTAGAATGATTTGGAAGTAGAAGGGGGAAGGTCTAGGAAGCTAGGTCTTCAGAAAGTTTCTTTAATGAGAGATTTTTTTTCCAAATGCTTTTGATTCTTAACAAAAAAAACCCCACTTTAAAAATGACTTAATAACATTAATAGTTGAGATAAGCCGAGCTCTCATTACAAGGTAAGGGTACAATGACCTGCTGAAGAGTGATCACTCAGGGGACTGTGTAACTGTATCAAGGAAGCCTCTTTGGTTTATGTGAGCTGTTATGAGAGTAACACTCCTGTGAGTTAGCCATCTTAGCATTACATGTCACTGTCTTCCTGTGGCTGATTATTATGGAGGAAAAGTAAATGTGGCATTCAAAAGCATCCATCCTGGTGCTAGGAACATCTACTTGAGGACTGCTTGCCACTGACAGCATGATGTGGTCACAAGTGTTTGCAGCAGATGCTTCCCTGCAAAGCTTTGTGCCAGGTTCCCTGAAGCTATAACTAGGGGAGAGTGGTGGGTGCTGAGGGCAGGAGACACACACTTGGACCAAGCTCTTCTTGAGCTGCCTTATCCTGATCTGGAACCATAAGCTGGTTTTGGAACTTGCTTGTGCTACTGTTCATGGTTTGCATGTGCAAGTGAGACATGCAGGCGGGAGGAGGCGTGTTGAAACAAGTCTTGGGTTACAGGAAGAAGTGAAGAATTATGTCAGATAGAAACATCCAGCCATCTAAGAGCCTGAGCTCTTCACAAACCTTAATGGAGGCTGCTGTGCAGTCCCAACATAAACTCAATTACAGTTACACCCGTGGAGATTATAGTGGGGTGTGAGTGCTATCCCTGTGGTCACAGAGATGATCTGCATTAGAGCTGACAACAGAACCCTAGCCCCTAGCAGCCTGGTGCAGTGTTGTGGTATAGGTATCAAGTGACAGATGAAGTGGGCAATAAACTTTATTGAGAGATTTAAATTGTTCCAGTCCCATCCAGGTAAAACCCCAGAAATTTATGATGATAATTTTGTTCCTAAAATGGTAAAACCTGCCAAATGCTGAACTATCTTCAGCAACTAAGCCTTCAGACTCTTCCCCAAGGCCATGTAACTCTTTGTTACTTTACACTTGACTTAAATTACTTCAGTTAATATATCTTTGTCCTCTAACCTTTGCTAGAAAGGTCAAAATCATTTGCTAGCAAATGATAAACTCGTTTTCTACTCAAGGACTCTCAGGAGTATAATGATTTCTTCAACTTAACAAACACATTCCTGACCAACATGGGCAAACCTTGTAAAAGATTTTACTTTCTACCACCTGCTGTGCCCCATGTACAAATCCAATTCTACAGGGACTGTTGGCGAGCTGAAGAGAGTAAATTCTGCCACTATTTAAAAATAAATAAGTAAATAAATTCAATACAGTTAGATGCATTTTCCATCCCCTTCCCTTTAGATGTGCTATGGGCCCTGTCAAATTACACCATGTGAAAGGCCAAGATAAGCAGGCTTCAGCCCTGCACCAGTGACAGGTTTTCCATGCATAACCCCCACAGCTTTGAACTCTGTTATCTTGCTGTTCTGGGTTAGAAACTTCTTTTCTGTTGGAGAGAGGACTCCCTGCACACCACAGCAACCAGGCTTTCACTCAGCCATGGGAAGTCTAATCGACACCAAAACCAACATAGTTTTCAGATCGTTTGTGAGTGCACAATGTTCTGTAAGTTGGGCTTGCAAGCAGTAAAGGATTTGGCTTTGTTTATGAAAAATGATAAAGTAGCAATGACAGAGCAGAGTAGCACTGCTGGACCAATTTAATCTGCTACCGGTGTGAACAACAGGTCAAGGAGGTGAGAGGTGGGATTCTTTTCCTGCCACTGGCTCAGTGGATGCTGCAGACCCTTGGAAGCTGTTCTCCTTTCTGCCTCTCTTCCTCTAACCCCCAGAGTCCGTCCACAATTTCAGAGACTGGGGGGGGTCACCTTTGGGTGTTAGACTTGCAGGCTTTCTGTGTAAGGAGGAGGTTCAGCACTTGCTGACAATATGGACTTTGAGATGCCAAGGTTGCTGGTTGCTGTTGGAAATCCTCTTCATTTGTGGCAATCTTGCTATACCCTCAGGCCTAAGAAATCTATGATTATACCTGTAGGACTGCTGTGAACTCTTTGCTAAATGCACAACTTCTAAGCTGCTTTTCCCTATGCAGGACACATTAATTTTGTTTTATTTGATTTTCAGCTTTTGCTGCAGTGACTTTCTGAAGTCAGATGCATTCTCTACACAAAGCAAGAAAGAAAACATATCTAATTTGTTTTCCTTCAGAAGTTACACCCCTTTGGCATGGCTTTCATTTACAACTGCAGTGATAACAAAGTAATTCATCTTCAGTGCAAATCAATAAGAGAATCTTATTTCATCTCCATTTCCTTTCTTTTTTGTTTTCTTTGCTACACCACTTCTCTCCTGATTGCCTAATCGCTCTGTTTGGCTGGAGGCTCAACCCTGCCAAGTACTGCCTTTGGGTGGTTGAATCACTCTTCAAGCAGCTCCCTCCTGCAACCTCTCTCCAGTTTAAGAAAGGTTGGAGCACTGAACTGTTGTTCAGATGTGCTCAAGTTTAGCTTTGGTCCTTTTTGTGAATGTCTCTGTCTATTTCCTAAATTGTACATTCCTCACCGAGCTGACACATGCTGCTTATCCTCTGATAGCCTTGTTTTGTGGTCACTGCCATTTCCTTCATGGCATCTCTGCTCCTTTGCTGCACGTTGGATGAATCAGGAGAACAAATCCTGGTTGGGCAGTGAGCGGAACTTGTCTCTGTGAGATCTCTGCCTCCACTTTCAGAGCCTGGGGCTCCTGCAGCAAATGGGAAACATGTAGGGAGAGACCCTGGATTCATGGTTAGTGATCACCGCAGTGTGGCAGAGTCCTGGCCACACTGAAATGTGGTCATATCCATTGCCTGTCAACACAGACTGTGTAGTTGTGAAGACAAATGAGGATTTCTTTAATTAATTAATTCTCTAATTTACAACAGAACACAAGGTAGCTTTTAGCATTTTTCTGAGTAGGTGGAAGGAGCTGGAGCATCGCATTTTGAACAAAGGTGCTGCCTAAGTGGCATTCTTGTTTGATAGGATATAACTTACACCATATTGCAGGTGGAAAAGAAGTCACTGCTTTTGCCTGTCCAGAAGAGAGAAGAAATAATAGACCCTCAAATCAGTGGTTTGCTACATCACTAGGTACTGTTGTTTTGAAATTTTATGGTCAAAAAATGTGATTTGCTGCATGCTTTCTGTCGCCTTAACTAGCTGCAGTGGGATTTCATTAGGGCTTTTCCCCCCTCCTTTTTCTAGGTATGTTGTTTTCATCAAAAACTTGAGAACTTTCTATCTGGATACGCTGCCAAAGCAGAAGCAGAGCATCTCCAATACATCAGTAGAGCTTCTCTCTGCCTTCAGCCTCTTCTCTGAGTGTCCATGCCCAAATTGTACATCCTGATGTAAACTGTTATGGGGAGCTCTGTAAATACACTTGCAATGGCCAACAGAGGGGAATGATTACCTGCTTTATTACCTAAAATATATAGCTTGGTCATAAAGGAGAACAGTGACAGGTAGTACTGAATGACATCGCTTGTAAAGCACTAGGATGGCATAGTGAGCTTAGAAGAGCTGCAAACAAAATGTCAAGTGATTTGTCCAAGATGTTTTACTTTTGCTTAAAGTTTACTTGGGAGCTTAAAATGTTCCTTGTCAGCCTTTTCCTAATAGAATCCAGTTGTGGTACCAGCTACAAACAGGATCTCTTTTGCATTTCTTTGTCTTCACTTTGTCCTGTACATCATTCAAACAATTTTTGAGGGGATGAACAGAACTGCTCCTTCTCCCCTTTTGTGGGGAGCACTTCTGATGGGAAGGCAAAAGAATGGATTCTCCTTCCAGCTGTTTTAATGAGGTAACTGAGGTGTAATTAAACCTGCCACTTATTAGTCCCACCTCATTTCAGTTGCTGCTGACATGAAGCAGAGGTATAAATTCTATTACTGTGAGCTTCCAGCTGGAGAAACTGTCCAGTTCAGAGAACATCTCTACATGACAGTCACATCAGCACTGAGCATTAATTGTTTATTATCTGTATATAAAGACTTCATTGAAGTTTCCAGAGACACACTTTCAGACCTAAAATACACAAACAAAAGCTTTCCACTCAGTGCAGACAACACTGTAAGTATCTATTTAGCCTTTTATCCATGTTTTTGGGGTGTGCTATACTAAAAATACCCGTGTGGTACAATGTGGCTATGCTTTAGTAGTTTGTTTGCAATAAAAGAGGAAGAAAAAAAAAAAAGTAGGCTAAATTAGTGATTCTCTAGCAGAGGGACAGGGTGTAGACTTGGCACATCACTGCAGAGGATTCAAATGTTCAGTATCTGCAGTTTTATCTAGGAAATACTGCTGATGGATGCACTATCAGTTTGCTATTTTTAACTCATGAATGTGTGTCAAATTGTTAAGGAAACAATAAATAAAAACCCAACATGCTTAACCAAGGGGCGATAAACAGAAGAGGGGTGGTAGCAGGGACAGGGAGGGGATTGTACCTCTCTGCTCTGCCCTCATGAGGCCCCAGCTGGAGTCCTGTGTCCAGAGCTGGGGCCCCAATACAAGAAAGATGTGGGACTGTTGGAGAGGGGTCAGAGGAGCCACGGAGATGATCAGAGGGCTGGAGCACCTGCCCTATGAAGAGAGGCTGAGGGAGCTGGGCTGGTTCAGCCTGGAGAAGAGAAGACTGTGGGGGGACCTCATTGCAGCCTTCCAGTCCCTGAAGGGAGCAGAGAAACAGGAGGGGAATCAGCTTGTTCAAAGGGTAGATAATGGCAGGACAAGGGGGATGGATTAAAGCTAAAGGAAGGAAGGTTTAGATTATATCTTAGGGGGAAGTTTTTTCCAGAGAGAGTGGTGAGGGGCTGGAACAGGCTGCCCAGAGAGCGGGTGAGTGCCCCATCCCTGGAGATGTTCAAGGCCAGGTTGGATGGGGCCCTGGGCAACCTTGTGTAGCTCCAGGCCTGGAGGTTGGTGGCCCTGCCTGTGGCAGGGGGGTTGGAGCTCTGGGACCCTTGGGGTCCCTTCCAACCCAGACCAGTATGTGATTCTATGAAACAACTTCAAACTTCTGAAGTTACTTGATGCTGTGACCAGCAAAAATCTAAAGGTATTAGGCTGCTTCTAGTAAGAGCTGCTTTGAATTATTCAGCCTGCTGGTAATTTACAGGGATTCACAGATTCATGGAATTGCAGTGGTTGGAAGGAACCTCCAGAGATCATGAGTCCAACATCCCTGCCAAAGCAGGGTGCCTAGGGACCTCTTAAGGGGAGCAGAGGGAGTTGTTAGAAATTTCCTTAGCTGGCTTTATGGACACCTAGGCAAAAATACTCATCTTTAAACACTTCTAAAACAGTATCTGTGAGAAAAGGAAGGTGACACCGAATGAGATGCACATTCATGTGAAGGTGAATTCTGTATTTGGAGAAAATCTGCCTGCCAGTGCCCACTGGCTGAAACCAAGATTGTCTAGCATCATTCCATATCCTGCAGTAATTGCTGTGATACCTGTACTGCTCCCTTTGGTATGAGATGGCCATGGTTTGTCTGACCTGGTTTTGGATTTTTGAAGAACAGACTTTGTTTAGCTTCAGAATGGGAGTTTCTTCTGGGCTTTGGATTGCTTTGCAGCCAGGCTTTTGGAACAGCAGCATTGTGGATGGTGAACTCTGATGCTGTAGGTGATGGATACAGTATGTGAATCTCAACAATACTCTTCTGGGTCCCTTTCAGTACTGACTGCCAAAGCACAGAGCAGTGGGACTGTATGTGTGTAGGAGTCAAAATTGGCACTCCTCTGCAGCAAGAAGCTGGTGGAGCCTTTGATTAGCCTTTGAGCATTGGCAACACAGGTTTTATTCTGTGTCACACTTTAGAGCTTTCCACTGCAACCCTGAGCCTTAATAATAGTTTTAATATACCTTCCTGTTGATTCTTACATAAATATAGGGCATCCAGGGAAGATAATCCAGGTATGAAACTTCATAAAATGTTGATAATGGGCACTGCTGTTCTTTGTGAGATACCTGTCACCTGGTGTGGAGGTCTTGCATTGTCACTGTTGCGTGTTTAAGACCACTTACTGTTGAGCAGAAAAGAAAGCATATGCAAGAATTCTGTGTAATAACTACTTTTAAGATGCTTTTATAGTTATTTTTTGTAGCTAGCAGTCTGCTAAACTGTTTACCTCCTGGAGACCATCTCTGAGGAAAAGTCCAAGGGGGGTTTTAGCTGTAGGTTTTTGCAAATTCACCTCGAAAAGACTCTCCTCCTCTCCTTGTTGTCAACCCGTTTGCTACCTATTTCTCACTTGTTTTATGGACATAACCTGAATTTTTATTAGAGCAAGTGAGGTCAAATTCAACTTTACCATCTCTGCTGTGATTTGGAAACAGCTTTCATGTTCAGGGAGCCACTGTTCTCTAACCTCAGCTTGGAGGGTTCTCATAAGGATACTGCTATCTCATAAAATTAAAATCCATGCAGTCAATTACTAGGATTTTTTTTTGGTTAGTAATTAACTATTTTGATTGACATTCTGTCTGGGATTTTGGGGAGGGATTTTGCTCTGAGGAAATCAGCCTACAAGTTTAATAGCTTGGCACTGAGAAAACCTTGAAATATTAAAAAGACACTTTAGTATAGGCTGTAGCATGGTTTGGGGCATCAGAGCTTTTTAAGAAGTTTAGTGTTTGGTTCTGTGGTCAGAAACTCAGAAGTACTCAGCTCAGTGAATACATGGAGCTCTTTTAAATCTGTTCACAATTATGAACATCAGCTCTTTTGCAAACAGTCCTCTGTTTTAGACTTAAAGTGTAATTTTGCTTAGGCTGAGCGGGCCCTGACAGAAATCTCTTGTGCTATCAAGCACTTTGCTGGGCTGGGTTGCCAGCAGCAGTGACAGGAACTCTTGTTCACCCTCTTTCTCTGTACAGGAAGTGTATCCTTGTGAAAAAGCTTATAAAACCTGGGATTTTTCTCCCATGCTGAATGCCACATAGTTCAGGTTATTTTGGATTAAAGATCAAGTCCAGGTTGCACGACCTCTCAAAGGGTTCTCTGCTTGTCTTGCCCACCAGCGTTAAAGCATATCTCCTGGCTGCAGTGCTCAGAGTTGCTTGTTTTTCTCTGAGTGAAAGGCAGCAATATCGGGTTGCTGCTATTGGATTTGACTTTTTTTGCTGTTTGCCTGCCTGTTGCTGTTTCCTCTCTCTTGACAACCTGTAGCTTCAGGCATCAAGAGTAATATCATGTCATTTGGAAACTGCAAGTGAGGGGTTATGGGATGCTCACACACTCACCTATGCAGAATTCCAACTGTCAGGTATAGCATGCTCCTTCTTTAAAGCACCAAAAGGTTTGTACTAGGGAAATTGGCCTCATTTATTTGCTTCTAACAAAATACTTTCTAAGTGCTAAGTGATTCCAGTACCTTAAAAAATAAACATTCCCCCCCCCAATACTCCCTGAAACATTGAGAGAAAGTCTTGGACATTCATCCCTATTTTCCAAGAAGCATCCAAAAATTTTGACAGTAGTTTCTTATAGAAATGTTGAAAAGTGCTGTTAGGGGGGCAAGTCATTATTTAATCAAAGAATCACAGCCTGGTCTGGGTTGGAAGGGACCCCAAGGATCACAGAGCTCCAACCCCCCTGCCACAGGCAGGGCCACCAACCTCCAGTCCTGGATCTACACAAGGTTGCCCAGGGCCCCATCCAACCTGGCCTTGAACACCTCCAGGGATGGGGCACCCACCCCCTCTCTGGGCAGCCTGTTCCAATGAAGGTATATGTTCCTTAATGAAGGTATGTTTTGGAACTCAACTGTCAATAAGGTTCTATGATTGTTTCTAATCATACTTACTGCTCGTTCACCATCTCACTGCCCAGCAGAACTGCACTGGTTTACCTTGCACTGGTTTGAAAAGGATGTGTAGGAGGTGTCACCGGACTGTAGTAAGTGCCCCTTGGGAAGCAGCGAGTGGTCAGAGCTTAGCTACAGCACATAGTATGAGAGGATGGGAAAAAGTTCAATTTACTCATCCCTGTGAGAAAGATCTCTGAATGTTATAGAAAGTTTAGAAAATGGAGTATAAAGGAATTAACAATCTTAAATGGACTCAGTGTTCCTCCCCAGAAAATGAAGCATTTTAAGGTGTCTCAGATGGGCACCAGGTCTAGAAGTACTCACTCTTTCTTTAAATTTGGGGGGTTTTTTTGGTTTTTTAAAGACAGCATGTGATGTTGGTGCTTTTCCAGTAGTGGATGTTTGAACTTGGCTGCCAAGTTGAATCTGGTTGTCAGATGTGTCTATGCTTTATCTTTTATAAAGAGAATAGCTTTAACCATTCAGAGAGTGATTGGGCTGGAGCGTAGAAAGACAGCCCACCTAACAAGCTTTACTTAGCTACAAAGCTCAAGGAAGAGATACCAGTCACTAAAAGAAAACCTGTCATTGAAAAGCCTGGGTATAATGCATTAACACATCAGACCAACTTTACAGTGCAGAGACCACTCAAGCCTGGCAGTCAGAATGTCAGTGCTTTATACATTCCAGTTTTCTGCAAAGCACCAAAACATCAAATCAAACAAATACACTATGCTCAGCCTGTGAGTGCTGATTTTCTTTTCACATGCAATTACCTGCAGGTGACTTGCAGTGCCTCCTGATTTGCCTGCTTGAATCCCAGCAGAAATATACACCTCATGCTTGATGGCTTGTTTGGCTGAGGAAGGGAAGCTTATCTTTTCAGCTAGGTCTGCTAGTGGGTGTTGGAGGCACCGGGAGTGGAGGTGGGCACATACCTTACTGGGCCTCAACCAACAGTTGAGTGCAGGTAGGTGCAGATGGGTGCTCAGGGATCCATACTGTGACTGCATGTGGTCACTGAACATTTTGGTGTTATTTAAAAGGCATAAAATGCCTATATATTTATAAATATATATAGTATACTTGTTTTCAACATACAGTAAACAGAAAAGTCAGCATGTCATTCTCCAAGGGGAAGCCATTACCTTAAACAACAAAAAATATTTTGGACTATTTTGAAAGTAAAGAAAGTTTTCCTGAGCAATTGCAGCATGCCAAACTCATAGTAAGTGTACACCTCCCCTAAGAAGAGAGTAAGAGCACCTCCCCTAAGAAGAGAGGCTGAGGGAGCTGGGCTGGTTCAGCCTAGAGAAGAGAAGGCTGTGGGGGGACCTCACTGCAGCCTTCCAGTCCCTGAAGGGAGCAGAGAAACAGGAAGGGAATCAGTGCAGAGACTGGCAGGACAAGGGGGATGGATTAAAGCTAAAGGAGGCAAGGTTTAAATTAGGGGCAAGTTTTTTACAGAGAGTGGTGAGGGGCTGGAACAGGCTGCCCAGAGAAGGGGTGGGTGCCCCATCCCTGGAGGTGTTCAAGGCCAGGTTGGATGGGGCCCTGGGCAACCTTGTGTAGCTCCAGGCCTGGAGGTTGGTGGCCCTGCCTGTGGCAGGAGGTTGGAGCTCTGTGATCCTTGGGGTCCCTTCCAGCCCAGACCAGTCTGTGATTCTGTGATGCTATGATTTAATGCTAAGGAGGGTGTGTATTGAAAAGACTGAGTCACTGAATGTCAGCATCAGATGGGAAACTGCAGCTGACAGTGAGAGAGTGGGAGTCTGGGCTGTCACATCAAGGGGCCAATCAATACATGGAAACAAAAGTGAAGTAACATTTTATCAGCTAGTTGGATAACTTATAATGATGTTCAGCTTTTGGACACAATGCCTTAGGCAGACTGCTAATGTGTGAGGAGCCCCAGTGAAGATCTGCCAAGTCATACATAATTTTAGGTGTTCACACAGGTTTCAGTGGGTGCAGAGAGAAAGAAGATGTGAAAAAAAAAAACCAAAGAGATGACAGTAAAGAGTATCAGTGCTTTGACACCATGATCTCTGGGAAAGGATGCCCATTAGAGAGGGATAGGACCCAAGAAATACGGATGGTTGCTTGGCAGGACAACTCCAATTGTATCTGTACTCAATCATTACTCTCACATAAAATGATTGCTGGCAAAGAGAGAGTTGCTTAAAACAAAATCTGAATTTTAGAGATTTTCTTCACTTTTTTAGTTTGCTTCCCAAGGACCCAATTATCTGGTGCATGAAAACAGATGCTTATGTATTCACCATGATCAGTCAGTGTTTTGCAGTTGCTCAGCCTCCTTCTGGCATGATTTTCACCTGCTGGAAAGGAAAGCAGTCTGTGACCTCTCCAAAGAAGTGCTGTGCCAGCAAGTTGCTCTTATTTCCTTTTTTTCACAGTTACATGTGCACCTGCATGAAAGTTGGCTCGTGATTTATTAGCAGAACACAGAAATTGTTTCTGTCCATGCCCCAACACTGCTTCAGTTCCAGTCCTTCTTTTTAATGGCACAGGCAGAAGAGGTTGCTGGAAGGGCAGGGGCAGCAGCAGGCTGAGCAGTGCACTGTCACTTACAGGAATTTGAATTGTATAAGAGAATTCCATGGTTGGGCTCTAACATAGATATGGGTCAGCTGTCAAATCACAGAATCACAGTATCACAGAATCACAGGGGTTGGAAGGGCCCTCAAGAGCTCATGGGGTCCAACCTCCTGCCAAAGCAGCTCCCCAGCTCATATTGCACAGGGCGGCGTCCAGACGGGGCTGGAATCTCTCCAGAGATGGAGACTCCACACCCCCCTGGGCAGCCTGTCCCAGGGCTCCCTCACCCTCACTGGGGAAAAGTTCTTCCTATGCTCTAACTTGCAGCCATTGCCCCTTGTCCTGTCCCCACAGAGAAGAGGCTGGCCATTTCCCTCTGTATCCCACACTTGAGATATTGATAAACATTAATCAGATACCCTCTCAGTCTTCTTTTCTCCAGGCTGAACAGCCCCAGTTCATGGTTGTCTACATTTAGGTTTGAAATAATTTTGGCAGTTTCTTGAGAATTCATATAATTATGGATCATCTTTTTTCTTAACCTTGCAGACTTTGGGGAGAGCAGTAAACCCTGCAGCTTGGTAGTGTCGCTGTTTCACTACCTCCCTGGCTTCCAGGTTGGGCTTGAGCTTGCAGCTCCTATTTCCTCCATCCACTCAGGTAACAGTTTCACTGCTGGGAAGGTTCACTGCACAACTGGTAACTCATTAAAGCAAACTGCACCTGTTAAAAATCCTAATTTAAAATACCTTTGCCTGTGCTCGGTGTGGGTCTGGAACTGGAAGTAAAGTACCATGTGGGCTCACTTGCCCTCATCCTCACAAATGCCTGTATGTTTTTCCCAATTTTAAAAATTCTAAAAAGTCTAAAAGGCTCATATCTCACATAAGTTCAGATTTTATAGGCTAACCGTTCACATTAGCCAGTGGTGCCTATAGGACTGTGATGTTCCTTAAAATATTTCAAAGTCCTGGTGAAATGACTCAAGCAATAGTGTTACCCAACCTGAGATCACTCTGGTTTTGCTGATTCTTTATGCTTGAAAATCACTACAGACAGGAAGAAAAGTGCAAACCAGTTGCTTAGGCTGATCTTTTCATGCTGTTGTCCTTGGATGTAAGAAATAAATGCATGTGAGCATCAAGCTGTCTGAAATTGAGCTACATTTTATCCTTTGAGTCCATATTTCACTTCCAATTAGTTTTCCATGGGTCCTTATTTTGACTGACCTCTTCTTACTTGCATTAAAAGCTCATGAAGTGATTTCCATTTCCAAGGACCTTTGCTCATATGACTTTTGGTGTGATCTTGCCAGGGCTAAACGCACTGACCAGGCTCAAGGTGGGAGCAGCGCCTCAGTCAGGAGCTTCGAAGTGAAACAGAGGAGCTGCTGATGAAATAATGATGCTACTCAGCAGATAATATTCATTTACTTCAATGCTGACTGAAGTGAGAGTTGCATTTGCTGTTAAAGATTACCATCCTGATGATGGATAAAATAGGGGAGGAATAAGTGTCGTTTCTTCTACTCTTTCCTCTGAAGTATCTGCATGCCTAAAAATGATCAGTTTGGGAAAATGCATGTTTGAAAGCCAGAACGTACTAATGTGCTGCTTTTCAAACCAAATGTTTCTGAAACATTGCTGAAATGTTTCTGCCATGAGAGAGAATGCAATGGTTTTTGAGGAGAGACTGTTTCCATTTTATCCTACAGAAATATTCTGGACTGGTTTTCTTTGTTGTTGGCTCCTTGTGCAGTGGCAGCTCAGGGTGAGAGAACATTCATCCCCGTGGTGCTGGAGCCTTTGGTCAGTGCAGGTGGGAAATGATTGTCAGTCCAAATAAGCTCCTTCAGGAACTGGGTGTCCTCCTGGATGTGCCCTCCACCAACTGACACAGCCAGTTCCATTTAGCTTGCTTGGAGTTGCTCTGAAACTGCAACCAGGTTGAGCTGTGTCTCATAGAGGCTAAACAGTGGCCAGCACAGATGGGAGCTGCAATGGAGTGAGGGACCAGGTACTGCCAGTTAGGTTGTGGTTTGAGCAGGCTTGGTCTGCATAGGGTTTTATTACTCTACTAATTAGTGCAGGTTGTGAAAAGGCTTCTCCTTAACAACCCTAAAAGTGGTGTGGGACGAAATCCAGAACACAAAGTTTCATTTTGAGAAAAGATCAAAAAGTGCATTTTTTTAAAGAATGAAACTCCTTTTTTTCCCCCTCCTGATTCATTATTTTTATATGATTTCATGGCCTGATAATACCAGAAAAGTGGGCTGTTACATGTCAAATCACACCAGCATTTCCAATCATCTCATTTGGTGTAATCCCAATAGTGTATTTCATTTTTATTTACTTTAAATATTGTAGGAAGATGAACATCACATTTTATTTTCATCTTAGAAAAGCTGTTCTGCATTACCAAGAAATATTCTTACTCTGTGACTAGATGCTCTGATTAGAAAGCAATACTGTTACTGGTGTGTCATGCAGTCAGGTCAGATAAGAAGCATAAAGAATTAAATAAAAAACAGTATTTCAAGTTACCTCAGTATTAATCAGGGTGGGGGTGGTGGTGAAAGAATTTTTTAGTGTTTTAATTTCAACGTCTTATGCTTTACAGGGAATTTTTAAAGTGAACTGGTTTTAGATTCCAATTTTCTATGCATGCTTTGGACTGAAACCAGATCTGGAGATAGTGATGCATCAGGAGAAGCTGAAACCTCACACTCTGGGTGCTAACATACAACTTTATGCTGCAGGTTCTAATCAGGTGAGAACTCCAACTGAAAGGGATAGAAACCCTTCCTGTGGAGTGTTGGCCTTAAGAAGGGAGCTGTGAACCAAAAATAAACTAAAAACCCAACCCAAACAGGGAATCAGTGCCAGAAAAATCAAGATCCTGTGAAGAATTGTTTCTAAACAAAGAACTGCACTGGAAACAGTGATGGAGTGCAACTGATGTCCTAAAGGAGGCAATACAATATTGCATGGAAGAAAAACTTAATCTCAATTTTACAGAAATAGATGAAAGAAAAAAAATGTGAGTGTTGAAATTCTGGTAAGTTTAAGGGAGTCCAGACATAGGAGCTCCATGGCAATGAACTACCCAAGCTGCAAGGACAAGACTTGCTCAAGGGTAAGTTGCTGAGTTCCAAGAAAGTAGAGGTCTTGTTCCTCAGTGTTGGGGGCTGTGGTAGGAACAAGGGTCATTACCAGATAAAGCTGCTCTGGGCTGACGCTTTCTGCCATTGTCCAATCCATGCATTACTGAAAATAAGGTAAGTGTAACTTAATGAGTAGTGTCCTTCTAGGAAGAATAGATGTATTGGTTGTGTAGTCAGTGGCTGCCCAAAACACTGGTGGTGTTCTGCTGTCAGCTGTGGCTGTGCAGGTGTCAAGTTTGTGCAGGTGTCAAGTTTGTGCTTCCTACTCTCTCCTTTATAACTATTTATTTCAGGTCCTCTTCCCCACCACCTAGCTGGAGTTATAAGCAATCCACACAAAGCTGTACACAAGTCTCAGAGAATGATAGAATCACAGAATGGTTTTGCCTGGAAAAGACCTGCAGGATCATCGAGTCCAACCATCTGTCCAGCCCTGCTAGGTCCAACACTAGACCACGTCACCAAGTACAAGATCTACTCTTAACACCTCCAGGGATGGCGACTCACCCACCTCCCTGGGCAGCCTGTTTCAGTATCTGACAACACTTTCAGTAAAGAATTTTTCCCTAATACTCAACCTAAACTTTCCCTGATGCAACTTCAGACCGTTTCCCCTTGTCCTGTCACTGGCTACCAGGGAGAAAAGATGGACCCCACTTCACTACAACCACCTTTTATGTAGTTGTAAAAAGTGATGAGCTCTCCCCTCGGTTTCCTTTTCTCCAGACTAATCTCAGCTCCCTCAGCTGCTCCTCATAAGATTTGTCTTCTAAGCCCTTCATCAGCTTTGTAGCCCTTCTCTGGACACGCTCAAGCTCCTTGAAATCCTTCTTGTACTGGTGGGCCCAAAACTGAACACAGGACTCCAGGTGCAGCCTCACCAGTGCTGAGTACAGGGGCAGGATCACTGCCCTACTCCTGCTGGCCACACTGTTCCTGATGCAGGCCAGGTTGCCATTGGCCTTCTGGGCCACCTGGGCATAGCATCAGGACATCCCCCTTGGCAGTTCTGTGATGCCCAGTCCCTTCTTGCCCACAGTATTAGGAATTGCCTCTACTCAGGTTACACAGTTTAATTTTCCAGCGTCCTTTTAAGAAGAATTGCATGATCACATGGAAATGTTTTGGAAAGTGCTGCTATCTGAGCTGTATTGCAGTGTAAATTACAATCAACGTGATTATATGCTCAGGAAATATTATCTGATACTACATACTGTGACCTGCTGTTCTCTTCAGTGCAAAAACCCGCTATTCACCTGATCAAGGAGATCTTTCTCTCATCTGAATCCTTTAAAGTTAGTTGTAACTCTCTGGAATGTTTTGTAACCATCATACAGAGATGAGCTGCATGTCCAAGCACTTGGTTTTAACTGCAGCTACAAAAAAGGGTTAAAAACCTTCCCTGCTCTGGGACAGAAATGC
Organism: Porphyrio hochstetteri; assembly: GCA_020800305.1. Lineage (NCBI taxonomy): Eukaryota > Metazoa > Chordata > Aves > Gruiformes > Rallidae > Porphyrio > Porphyrio hochstetteri. The sequence goes on from CM036916.1 coordinate 17,089,136, forward strand.
TCTTCTAGACTAGTTAATGCAATCAATTGTCAACAGACAAACGACCTCATAAATCAAAGGAACCTATGGAGAGAGCAGTGTGGAAATTGCAAGAAGATATATCAGTGATAAAAGTCATCTTAGTGTGAGATTCAGTGTTCCCTCTGGCTGTTTGGGAGGAGTTAATGAGGCGTGGAGTCAAACCCTCTTCTCTCCTCACCCCCACCCCTTTCCCATGCCTCCACAAGACCCAGGTTTCTCTCTCAAATGCTGGACTGGCCCAGAAGTCCTGCACCATGAGATGACTTGGGATAAAAAGAATCCAATGAACTCTATTTTCCAAGTAACTGGAGGAACTGATCAATGCATTTTGTGTGCTAGATGATTGTTTGTGTAATTTAAGTCTAAATTAAGAAAAATCAGAAGTAAAGGTAAGTTATTAAAAGGCAAGGAGGATAAAGCAAGAGGTAGAACATGCATCCACAAAAGCTATTCCATTTGTGTGTATAAATCAGGAGACTATGTGCTCAAGTAGAGAATTAGGCTGAGTTGCCTGCTGTTATGCATTTAAATTAAGCAGGAACTTAATAGCTCTTTAAAAATCTGGCCCTAAGTGGTGTGTTGTTAGGATTTTTTCACAGGGAAGAGATCATCTAATCAAAACAGTACTTCAGAACAAAGAACACTTTAACACCGAACAGGAGTGAGAAGCTCTAACTGCTGATAAAAACTCCACTGCTCAGGTAAGATTTGTTACTGTTGGTAAAAGGCAAAAGTGGCTCTTTGCAGCCAAGTTGCTGGTGGAGATGGGAGCAGGGAGACACGATGCCTTAACGTTAACAAAAGGAATGGTGTTGCTGTCCTTGGGGTGGGCGCTGATGGGAGGGTTGTTTTAAGTTTACTCTCTTTCTTTGCCTTACATGCTGCTGCTGCAGAGCTGTGCTGAGGCTTTTAGAAAGGCAAGCCCCTGGATGTCAGCTCAGCAGTATTCAGTCACAAGATTTCTTCCTGTTAATGTTTCATTTCCACATGAGGTTGCATACGGGTTGCTATAGAATCTCTCTCCTTTGATCTTTTGAACTGTGCTCTAAAATAGGCAGCAGAAATTTCCTAGAAAGTTTTGACCTAATTTCTTGCCTGCATGAAAAGATACAGTGGTGTTCAAACCAGCTGCTTCCAGGTGGTGGAAGGAAAGCAACCTTTCCCTCATCTGTTTAGCACAGGGGTCATGCTTCAAGCACAGCACTACAGCTCAGGACACTGGGCTCTATCATCTCCCTGGGTTATCTGCAGTTTGTTTCTCTACCTTCAACCAAATCATTTTGCCTCTTTATCTAAAAACTCTGTGTTTAGATAAAGATGTTTTGATAAAGAGGCAAAACGCACACAATAGTGCATCTGCAAAGTATTTTTGGTACAAAGCACCTGTGTCTTTTGCCTCCTATTGTTGTACTCTATGAATACCTGAAAATTGGAGTGAAATACAAGTACTTTTCCTGCAGAGATCAGTCACTAGCAAGGACTTTAAAAGTGAGTTCAGTCTAATTGCTGCATTTTAGAGCTTTACGGAGCAGCTAATTTCACTCACTATCAGGAGGTGAGATGCAGGTTTTTAGGTCTGCAATTAGAAGAAGACCTGAAGGTGCCTGCACTGTCTCTGGGAAGGACACGGCTAAAATGCCAGTCCAAATTCAAACTGCCTTCACTTTACCTGCCCCTTTTTGGGCCTGGCATTTACTGTCTGTGCCTGCTGCAGCTGGAAATGCCCTGGCAGATGGAGAGGCAAAGGATAAAGGAGAAACAGAGGTGCTGATCTCCTGTGGTCTGCAGTAAAGGTCCCTTCTTCCACTTCTGTATGCACTTAGGAGAGAAGCAGAAAGCCAAAAGGGACAGCTTTTTTTGCAGTCCTTATACACAGACACTTCTGGCACTAGGGGACTAGAAGGTAGTTGAGACAGGCAGTGGATGGGAGGCAGTCCTGGGAGTCAGAACGTGTTCAGGAGGAAGGACTGAGCTTCCCAACAGGCAGATGGGCATCCAAACCTTGTAGAAGGTGCTCAGTTTGTTCTTAGAGTACACTGGACACGTTTTCATTTTTGTTGGTTTACTTCTTTGTTTGGTTTTTTTTTAAATGTGCCAACTGATTTTAAGTTAAAACTTCACATGTAAATGTCTGTACCTGCTTCAGTAGACAGGATTTGCACTGTGATGTGTGCTGTGTGCTGTGAGCTCACTGGGAACAGGTGAGAGGTTGAATCTGTTTGACTGGGCTAGTGCTAACTTTCCAACTCCCCAAGAGGCCATTGGTTTTTTAAAAAAAAGAATGCCATATGTCCAAATATTCCTGGCTTCTTCCTGGAAATCTGAAACCAACCAGCCTCTGAACAGAGGTCACTTCTGCTTCTCCCACTGCATTTTATGTCCTAAACTAATGTGTGGCACAACTGTATTGTCCACAGCATGGAACAACACTTGGTAAATCAACCCACTGTTTCAAGTTTCCCTTTATTCTGTGTTTACTTGCTGCTTGGTGTTTTCTTAGAATGTTTAAGGCTCTTCTATCATCTGATAACCTTCATAATACACTCTTCTCTCTTCCCATGCTGTCTTCTCTTTTGTCTCCTCCAGGACATCCTCTGGTGATACTTCTGGCCTGTTTGATATGGCAGGCAGAAAGATAACCAGCAAAATACAAGCCCTTAGAACAGCAGCCCTGCTTGGCTGTCACACTGATTAAATTGTTTCCATTAATTTTGTTAAAACTAAAGCAAAGGTTTTGTGTAGAAAATCACAGGAATATGTCTTTTCTTACAAGTAACATGCAGCTATTTCAGAAAGAAACTGAACGTGCTATTAATTCTCATTCTTCAATGACTTGAGCACAACTTACTTCCCCAAAACCTGAATACCCAGCATCATGATGTGCAGGGGGCAGGCAGGGACCATTGAGTTTATGACCTTCTGACATAGGGCACAGAGCTATTGAGGAACCTCCAGTTTCTTCTGCATTAAGGAACTATATCATGCTCACAGCAACATGCTTATTACTGCTCTCTGCTCATCCTTCCTGGCGTTTACAACATGCTACAGAGATGCTTGTATTTGGGATGGATGGTGATAAAACAGAGTAAAAACTCAAAGATCTTTTGTAACAGTTTGAATTTTATTCAGAACTTCACTGATTTAGGGGTAAGATGTGCAAAGCTCTGCTCTCGGAGGAGAAGATTAACAGCATCAGATTTATTTTCTAAGTAGGAGAAATATTTAGGGTTTATATTTAAGTTCAAATCCCTTTCTGATCATATTAGTTTGCAACATCTACTCCAACTTCTTGCTACAGGATCTGCTGGAGAGCACGAGTGTATGGGAGGGATGGGGCTGGTGAGTCCTCAGACAGGGAGGTTGCAATAAGAGGATGCTTTCCTGACGTTATTAGTTCTTTCAGGGTGCTGGCTTTTAGTATCCAGAATAGGTTTTAGCCTCTAAAGAGTGAAGACATCTGTGGCTGGGCTCTGTGTCCTGTGCCCCTGCTGCTCTGCACTGTCAGAGGCAGCACCACAATGAGCCCCAGTCCCAACCTGCAGCCCTGGCCTCACCACCTGCCATGGGGAAGAGTTTTATTCCACCCCCTGGCCTGGTGCTGTGTTTCCAGTGCAGAGCTGGAACCTCTGACCAGATTAAGGGGAGCCCTGTGCACCCCACTGCCATGGCACAATGACTGCTGGAGCCTGGGTGGGTGCTGCTGCTCCTTGTTCAGTGTCTTCAGGCTTTCTTTGCCTCCTGTGTCACTACACCTATTAATACCATGTTAACAGCTTATCCTTTACATGATGAGTTAGAGGCATGCTAATCTTGCATCATTTGTAGTCCTGTCTAAATTCTGATCTTTACAACCATTGCTCTAGAAATAAAAGGATTAATCAAATACCAGAAGATTACATGAGCTTCAGTCTGGGCAACCTTGTGTAGCTCCAGGCCTGGAGGTTGGTGGCCCTGCCTGTGGCAGGGGGTTGGAGGTCTGTGATCCTTGGGGTCCCTTCCAACCCAGACCAGTCTGTGATTCTATGATTTTGTATATCTGCTGGGGACAGGATTGCTGCAAAACTTGGAGAAAATCTTGATACACCCTTTTGGCAGTATCACCACACTAGGGAATAAAATAAAGAAACAGAAGTTTGGGGATTTTTGTTCTTTAGGAACCTGAGTATGTCCTGCAGCACCACAGACCAGTCCACACACACTACCTGGCAACTGTATGGATATCCCAAAGTATAAAATGTACAGATAGATCCTGTCTTTTAAATGTCCACTACTTAAAGATGCAATTGGCAGGAGATAAAAGAAGAAAATACATTATTTTGCTGTTGTTTCTGTCAAGTTAGCAACTGATACTCTCTGTTGTGTTCAATCTCCTTTGTTTGATTTCAAATTTACAGAATGACTCCATTTCCCAGCACACTTGCTGATTTGATTTAGAAAGGGAGGCTTTTCCTCACTCAGATGGTACACAGCTCAGGTATGTTTCATGGCTTAATTTTTTTTCCCTAACCTTTTGAGTGATCTTTAGACTGGGAGGTGTTCCCTACTGTGGTCCTCTAGAAGTATTGACATTTACCTTTTGGGGACATGGGGGGGAATATATGACCATCTGGTTGCAGCTCCTGTGTATTGGTTTATACCCTATGGTGATTAGATTTCAGAAAAGCCTTATTTTGGGAGGAGATGATGCCTGACATCTCTGGTCCTGGGCAAGGACTATATCCTAGATACAGTGGTACTGCCAAAAAACTCTCCAAAATACTCTGCATAATCATTATTATAAATGCTATAGTAGGATTTCTGTGATTATTCTATAAATAACTCCAAGAAGAGGCATTAGCAGGTAAAAGAAAAAAAATACAAATAAAAAAGCCATGTAGAAAACAGCTCCTCGATGCTGCTTCTGTCTGCTGCAAGAATGGTATGGCTGGATATATAAATGTATATATAAATCACAGCCTCATCAATACAGAGGCAGAGAGTGAAGAAAGCCTAAGCTCACCCAGACTTTCCCCACATGGAAAAGAGTCTGTAGGATGGGGCAAATATTCACGGACTTGCAGGAAACAATAAAATATCCCAGAGAAAATACAGAAGCCAATTGATTTAATGTGTCACCGTTTGCAATCTATAAATATCCCTGTTGCAAACTCAGAAGATCTCAGTTTATTTGTGACTAGGAAATGGTGACCAAAAGCAGCCTCAGATATAAATACAATGGATTTCACAGCCTCAGGATTTATTGTGTCTCCTTCAGCAGCGCGGGTTACACTGCTGAAACAATACTGCAGCCGTAATAGAAAAACTGCCCTACTCAGGATTTATGAATTTATAAAGGATATAGTCAGTTTTGTTCTGTGATTCAACAGTAAATCACTACTTATAGATGCTGGAGCATGCATCAGGTGGGAAGGTGCTCATGGAAGGACACGAGGCGCTTTCCAATGCAGCTGATACTGAGTGGTAATAAAGGGAACGCTGGCTGAGTGCACAGCCTGCCCCAAACCCAGACTAAGTGCTAACTGAAGCACGCCAGTAGCCAGCACTAGAAAGATAAAGCTTCAGAGCAAATATTTGGAGGATTTTGTAATTAGGAAATCTATTCTGTAAGGCTTGCATTTAACTTCTCTGTGAGTCTTGTATTGAACTTTCTCTTTGCCTCATCCTTTCCTCACCTCTTGGTTTACTGTCTGCCTGTGAGTAGATTAGGACAGGTCACACAGTTTTATGCACAACACAGCTTTTATTTTCCTGCAAATTTACGTTTCCCTTCCTTTATCACTGCGTTGTATAACATACAGTGTTTGCTAACGTGCTACAGCATCTCTAAAAGGGGTTTTCCTCCTTTGCAGCTGAAGCCAGTGTATTTGTTTTTGTAAGGGGTAGGGGTGGAGTGTGTGGTGGGGGTTGAAATACAGGCTTCTGTCCCCAATCTGACTGTCACAGGGAGGGTTCCTCTTTCATCCTTGCCATGGATGTGCATGTTGTGAGAGATGTTTCTGAACAGCAGGCACGTTGCTGTGCATCGAGGCTAAGGCTTCAAATCGGGCATAATCAGGCATTTCAGGCCCCTACTTATGCTCCTGAAGAGTTGGCCTGATTTTCAACAGTACTAGGCAATCGACATCTCCTGTTGATTTCAGTGGGAACTAGTCAGCTGTCAACACATCAGAAAAATTGGGTTGGTTACTTGGAAACCTGCATATGGTGTTCAAATCTGCACTCTGGGGCTGTTTTGGGTTTTTTTTATTGCTGGAACTAGCCTCTGTTTCCCTCCACTGCATACGTTCTTTGTATGTGACACAGTACTCCTGCTTATTCTGCAAACAGTGGCTTTTCTGCTGCACTTGGCCCTGGACACTCTGTAGATTAATATGGTTTGTGTTCTCTTGTGCTTCTTTGGGGAAGAGGAGTTGAGGACTTTGGTTTTAGAAATCAAAAAGCCATTTTCCCTCTCCTGTGTTTCTCAAAAATCTTCCCATTACATTTGCTGAGCTGGAAATTTTTTTTGTCTCATCTGACCATGACCCTCTGCCATTGACATGTTTTATAATCCCTGATGTCTACAGGTGACAGTTCTTTTTCTCCTTTTGGTACAGTTGGTCTTCTGCATGTTGCCTATCATGCAACAATCAGCCAAATGGCTGCTTTTCCTTCTCATCCCAGGCCAAATAGCCTAGTTGCACGTTAGCCACAGCACCCACCATTGGAAAGGAGCAAGTGGGTTGCTGCTCAGCTGCTGTGGGGATGCTGCTGGGATGGGAATGGGGTATAGGAACCTTGGTCTGGGCTGTATCTCAGAGCTTTGCTGCCTTGTTGGCATCCCTTTTCTCATGGCAAGGTGCACCATTGCTGCCCAAGGGGTGTTGAGGGTGACTGCGTGGAGAAAGAAAAGTGATATAGCAGCCCCCCAGCACAAAAATGGAGAAATGCTGCTAGGCATAAAAATCTGACAAACTAAAGACCAACAATTGTAGTTGTGGCATATGTCATCCTGGGATATGCTGGTGGATGTATCTTATGTATGGCACAAAATGCTGTTACTTCATTTCAGTCTAAACTGGTAAATTCTACATCTGACTTTGCCTCCAGTTCTGAGCAGCATGGGATGAGAAAGATATGGACAAGACTGAGATTCTGAAAGACACCAGTAAAGAGAAGAGGTCATATAAAATGACCTGTGAGCAAAAGTAGAGTTTCAGCAGAGGAAAGAAGAGTCTCAGCTATGTCAGCAGCCATTCCAGAGGTGAAGGGACTATTTCCCTGTTTCTCCTGTCTCTCTTGCTCTGTAAGAACAAGACAGAAGAATGCAAATTGTTCAGCATAGAAAATTGTGCTGAGGTTGTGAAGTATTTCTTGACTGTTGGGGATTGAGAGAGATTGATGAAGATTTTGGAGAATGAGTTAAACAGGGGTTGGGATCATGGAGCATTGTTTGAGTCCTTAGAGCCAGGAAAGTGGCTGTCTCCATCCATGGAACTGCAGATGCTGGAGCTCCAGTGGGTGGATGTGCAGATGGCCCTGAGCAGAAAACAGCCAGAGAAATGCAGCTCTGGAAGGAAGAAGGTCACTAGAAGAAGAAGGGCAAAAGGGGATGACCCTTCACTTACTGGTGTGACTAGAGTTGTCAGTGGCTGTTACAGCCAACTACTGGTTTCCTTTGATCTGATGGCTGGGAACATCCCTGCTCTTTTGACTTATTTTCATAAAAGAATTCACAGGCTGTTATCAAAAGGGAGTGTCCGGGGACATCTTGCCTCTGCACCAAGGGAGTGCTTAGATGAGCTCATGAAGCCTTTCCCAGCTCTCCATTTTATTTACTCAGCATAGGAGCACCATCCATCAAGGCAGTAGAGTGCCAATGAAACTAAACTTTGGAAAGCCAGCCAGAGCCCTGTGGGAACTTTACAGGTATTCTTGCAAACCACAGAGCTGAACTGAGCCTTTATTCCCACGTTAACTCGGTCCATGGTTTTGTAAGTGTAACGGTGGAACAAGCTCACAAGCAGCTTTCCTGAGGGCTTGGTGGGGGGGTTAGAGGTCCTGTCCCTCTGGCTTCAGCCTTACAGCTTCCCACACCTTTATTCAGAGGCTGGGGGGAGACAATGGCTTTTCTGCTAAAACTCTTTCTTTAGCAGCTTTCCATGCTGCCAGGCAGCAGCATGGGGCATGCCCAGGAGCAGCACAGGCAAGGAAGTATTACCAGGGCCTGGTTTCTCCAGGGCACCTCAGCTGCTTACAGGCCTCTGTGCAAAGCTCTAGGCAAAGGTTTTGTGTAGCCATCAGGAGGCTAACTTTATGAAAAGTGCTATTGATATTGTTCTGACACAGGAAGCATGTAAAGAATTAGAAACAGATTCCCCTGAAAGAAGAAAGACAATGGGATACATTACAGTATCAAAATATACTTGATGGGTGGAATGTATATATCACATACTGAAAGAAACCGTTTGATGAGTGATACATTTCATATTAAAATATATAAATCATCCACTTGGAAAAGAATTGGACTCTCTGGGCAAGTAGCTTAACTACTGCATCTGACATACTGCCTGTTGAAACAGATACAGTCATTTCGGAGCCTGATAATCATTGCCTATTTTTTGTATTTATTCCAGGGTAAAATTCAGAATTAGATCTATCATTCACAGCATCATTCACACAATACTCTGTGTCTGTTACTGGCTTGATTGTGTTATTCCGGTGTTGCAGTGTAGTTAATAGTCCCTAGTTAATCAGAGTATCTATTGATTAATATATATTCCCATTACAGTAAATATATATCATAATAAATTAGATAATATAACCATAATAAACCTGCTATACCCAGTAGGTAACATACTAAATCAAAATTAGCAATTACTAATTGAAATTATATCCCCTAGTATAGCATTATATAAATCAAAGGCATTTTCTCTAAAATCCATGCATCATTCAGAAGATTAATCCTCTAGCAACTGTAAATGTTTTTCTACTCCATTCATTTGGCTAAGCTGGATAACAGCAATAGCCTTGAGGTTAAACACACAGTACAGCTTTTCAGAGCTGATGTGGTGGTTATTGCCACATATGTCCTCACTGCCGATCACACTACACGCTCACTGAGTTGTAGGGGGATGGTCAGTGCACTGTGTCCACTGGATCCTGTGAGCTGGGCTTCCTCCATGCTCAGGGTTGAGGGTGGTTGCCAGTACAACGTGCTTGGAAGGCTTCTACCCTGTGCACTTGGACACAAAAGCCAGGGACACAGAAAACCCAGGCTAATTTGATAGATCGCATCAGGATGGATCAGCTGCCAGGAGGATCGGTGGAGGGTATCTTGAGAGACGTGCCTTTTATCGAAGATTTTAGAGTGCATTTCTCTGGGGGTTATCACTGGCCCATCAACAAGGGTCTTGGAGGCGCTCCACTTTGGAGACCATGCAATGGGGAGAAATGGTCATTGTTCTGGGTTGAGGAAAGGATGAGAAGGAGCAGCTCTACCTTCACTTGCAGCAGCTTTACAAAAAGTCCTAACCATGCACAGAAAACCAGCTGGAAGTTACACAAACCTCTCGTGCTTACTTTGCATTTTTGAAGTAGAAGGCTGGGCAGCAGTCCAAACCCGTAGTCTGCATGAGGGCATGTCACAACAAATGGGAAAGGGATAATTAGAATTGTACGAAGAGTGCCTCTCTCTAATGCTACCTACTGTTTACTTACCAACAGGTTTACATTTAGCAACTGATGCATTTTAAGTAGTACAAATTTTTTAAAAAGACTAAGAAGCTCATATTTGCTCTTAGTTATGTGTTGGGTGTTTTTAAACAACCCGGTTTCCCCAGTGGGATGGATGTGTGTGCACGTGTGTGTGCCTGCTCATAAAATGGTATTAAAATGCATGAGAGTGCAGGAATGTGGCTTTAGCAGATAATAACTCTTGATTTCATTGTTTCAAGTGTAGGGGATTTTTTTCCAAAAGTCAAGGAAAGTCCAGTTGACTCAAGACAAGAGCAGTCTGAGAACCATTCCTGTGCTTTCCAGCAATGTGTGAGAAGATACATGTAAGAGGTAAACCTAAAAGCAAAAAGGAGAGGTGACATTTCTTCCTTGTCTTTCACTGCAGCTCTGTAACTCAGCTAGAGTCGCTGCTGGCTTTTACCCCAGATATGACTCTATTTCAGTGGTATCTGGCACTTCACACTGTGCCCAGCCACACAGCAGCTTTGACATATGCTTTTTTTTTTGGGGGGGGGGGAAGGTGCTTTAGCAAGATACTACATTTTGCATTATTGATTTGTTGTAACTAGTATAGCTGCAAGGATATTCTTATCCATGGGCATATCTCGCAGTATTAATCTACCCACAACCTAAATTACATCCGCACAAAGATTTATTTTCAAAAGGCATATAGAGACTATAGCTCAACATTTTAAGTCTTTACATCAATTTAATAAACCTCCTGAAATCAGCAAAAGAAAAGCAACATACACAGGCAGTCATCTGATTTTTTTTTCCATAAAATCAGAATGCAAAAATTTTCAAGTTCTTTATTGTTTAGTTACTTTTAATCCAATTCACATAATTCAAGCATCATCTTCTTCTGTGTGACTAGTCCAAACCAACCATCTGGCTAACTGCTTCCACAGGTTCTGGTCCTTTCTGAGCAATTGTATCCCTGGCTGTATCTCCATCAGCAAGTGCCGTGGATGAGGATGTGAGACCACTGATGTGGGGACCCACATCCACACCATGCAGGTTCCTATGGAGCAGCTTCCCAGGAGCTCTGGCAAGGTCCTGGGGACCAGCATACAAGGTGCACAGTGAGGTGTTTTCTTTCCATATGGGAAGGTCTCAAGATATTACTGTAACAGAAGGGATTAATACAGATTTTCATCTTTTTGGGATCTCAGTGCTTCTGGAGCAACAATTTTACAATTGTAAGGCTTTTGATGAAGTCCACAGTCATCTTCTTTTGATCTATTTTGTACAGGTCTTCTTTTTTTGTCCTCCATTTTCTTATTATAGAATTATAGGCCAATGCCTGTTATTACAGAAATATGAAAATTCCCAAATTATAAGATTGGAAAATTTACAGATTGGAAAGATAAAATGGCTTAGAGTGAGTTCACATGTGTTTTCAGGATTAGCTTAGCTGGAAGAGATGCAGCTGCCACGCTCCAGCACTGCTCTGCAGTGAGAACTGAAGCACAATGCACAGAAGGTGATGGGGAGGTTTGCTCCCTCCTGTGGGCAGCTGAAAGGCTGGCATAGGTGCCCCTGCTGGGTACCTTCTACTTATGGGCCTGCCCATGGCAGTTTGAAAGGATATCTAAGAAACACCACTTTTGATTAGTTTTTGCTATCTGATGGCTATCGAGGCTTTAAGTGTAGAAACAGAGAACTGCAAGGCAGGGGGAGGTCAGCCTGTGATTGTTCCTGCAAGAAATTCCCCCCCTCCTCCTACATTAACACAGCTGGACCTGGCTACCACTCTCCACTTCCACATTTGCAGGGCCATGGTTGGAGGGGGAAGGCAGGAAAACTGTGTCGCAGATGAAAGGACTGTAAATCATGGGGTAAAACATCCCTGAGTGCAACCTGACAGGTATATGAGACAACTCAGCCTCACTCCCTGCCTGATTTAGCTTCAGGTAGTTAAACGCAGATCTCCCACTCATGAGAACACTCCTCTGAAGGAGGTTTGCCCTACTCTCAGAAAGACTTTCTCTGTGCTCTCTCCCTGCTGTTGGAGCACTGTGCTGCCCAGGTCTGGAATATCTGTGTGTTCATGCATCTCCTGACTACCTTGTCATGCCAGTGTTAAGGCTGGGTGCTTTAAGGTGTTGACTTGGGCATATAATGGGAATCCCATTAGACATCATTGAAGTCCAGTCTGCATGTAAAAAGCACACGCAGAAATGCTGAGCTACAAGAGGCTGCAAAACCTGAAAGTATTAGTGACACTAATGATTAATATTAATGTGTGCAGTAGGTTTTCATGATGTGGACAGTATGAATGGCAAAATGGATTCAGGTCTTTTTATTTTCTTTTCAGCTTGTTATTATCTAGAGAAAAACCACTAATTACTAGAAGCTAATAGCTAGTATGTTACTTACCCTCTTAATTAGTGCCCTAATTATTAAGTGCAGTGATAACCACTAGTTAGAACATATTTGCTTTTTAAGACTTTGTTTATCTGTCTTCCCACTCCCTCTTTTTAATGACACTGACACCAGCAGAGTTGCTGGAGAGAGAATACCAATAATTTCCTCTTGGGAAATGAGTCATTTTGAGCCTCCCAAACACTGTTATGATTTCCATTCTGTTGTAAAATGCTTTTCACCTTTGAACTGTTGGCTTGTGTTAGATTCTGACATTAAAGCACTAACATTTGAAACTGGGAGGTGAACTCAGGGGAGCAGAAAAGGTCACCGTGGAGCTGCATAAGATCTTGCTCAGTGTCTGCCATCTGGGAGGCAGGAAGGCATCTGCACAGCACAGTCTTGGCTGCCCATCTCTAGATCCTGGAGCGGTCAGTGAACAATTCCTCCTCAAGTCTATATAAGTCATGACGTCATTTTGGGATGTATTTCATGTAGCCTCACAGCTGTTGGAGTAGGAGTTAGTGCAAACATGAGATGGCAGCATCCAGCACCCAGATAACACAGAGTCCTGCGAGAGGAGGAGGTGGATGCTCAAAGGTCGCCTGTGCTACAGGGAAATGTCAAGAAACTTTGTGTGGATTATTAATAAAATAACGATTTAAATAGAAGATTAAATGTAAATACCTGCCCAAAACCCTGTATTGAGGTGATGGTGCATGTTGGCTACTGCCAGATGTTGTAATAACACAGCCTTTTTATGGAGTGTTCTTAACTCTTTTCAGGGAGCAGCACATTGTAAGCAACTAAAGCCAGTGATTTAAGATTCATGGTGAACTGGAAGAAAGATCTTTTCACTAGAGAGAACAGTGTACAGCCATGCCTGAGTTGGATATGTGGTGGCACACCAGACAAAGTACTTTGTTAGCTGTAAAATCTAATAGAAGGAGCAAGACATCCCGTCTCTTTCTGCCCTTCATTCTTGACAGTGTGGATTACAAAAGGCTTAAAGGATGTGGATTAGAAAATATGTGTTAACTATATGTACAGTCACTGTTTCTATAGCCTCATTAGTATGCACGATGCTTCACTCAGATTTGACATTGTCTCTGCCCTGAGGATCTTGAAATCTAAAGGCAAAACCCTGTGACCATCTGAAATCTGAAAAACTCAAGGAAGGCTCTGAGAAAAGGATTCATGGGACTGTGAACAAATATGTTTTAGCTGACATGTCAAAAGCAGGGAGCAGGCAGGGAGGCAGAGGTAAACAACTGAAGTGGAGGAGAAAAATAGCAAGAGTCCTAATTGTTGTCAGCTTAATTCCAGCCTTGTTCATCTGGACAGAGTTCACTGCCTCTTTGTCAGTGGAGGTGTTTCTGATTTACACTGATCTAAGACTGATCTAAATGAGAACATCTTCCATGCTTTTATCCAACATAGCTGCTGATGGAGTGTTTTTAACCCCTTGGTCCCTTTGCCTTGATCAATATTTATGGGTGTGCAGGGTCCCTGAAGGAGCTAGCAACTGAATGACCAGAGGCAGGATGCAGGGAGCTGGGAGTGCTTCTCCAGGCTGGGACCCAAGGGGAAGAACTGCGGGGGCTGATCTTTTCTCCTGTGCATGGGGCAGCTTCCAGCACCTGAAGCTGGTGCAATTGTATCCACAGTTCTTTTCTGGTCACAGTCCTTTTGGTCCATCAGATACAAACAGCTGCAACACCAGCATGGCCGTTTTACAAGATGCCACTGCCCACAGTGTCTGCCTCTCCTCTGATTTGTGTAAGTGCTCTGAACTGCTTTGCTTATCTTCTTACAACTGTGCCTTTCTCAGGGGAAATGCCAGGACCCAACACACCCCACACCACTGCTGGCTTAGAGACCTGCTGCCTAGGGTACCCAGTTGGTGACTTATGGAGGCCTCAGCAGCAGTTTGCAGGTCTTTAAGAGCCAGGGCAGGTTTCCTTACACACATCAGCTGGAGTTGCAAAACAGAGCTTTGCAACCCAAGACACTCGCCAGTCTCGGGTTATGTGCATGTGGGAGTAAGCATTGTGCTTGTAGTGTTGATTTGAGCCTGACAGCCCACACAGCAGCCACAGGCAGACCCTGATCTCAGCGCAAGCTGTAGCATCCTGCAAGCCCCTCTGTGTGTCCTGCCCACAGACAACATGGGTGCTAGTGCCACACATCACATTTGCATATTATGTAGACATACCCTCCACTCAGCCAGAGAAAACAGCTACCTCAGGGTAAAGCCAGTACGGACAGGGGGATAAATAAAGCTTTGAGGATGCTGCTGATGCTTTCCTGAGAATAGCCATGATCACAGAATTTGAGTCAGGGTGACACAAAGGAAGCTTTTTTGATCTGTGACCTGGTGGTCTGGAAATCAAAGAAACCTCCCACCTAGTTTGTTAATTGGGCAGAAAATTTTTCAAAGCAGCAAATAAATGGCTGGGCTGGGATGGAGGCACCCCGCTGAGCCAGCACACACTTCTCCAGCTCTGAGCTCAGCTTCCCGCCCTGTGCCCAGCTGAGCTGGCAGCCCTGTCCCACAGCCCTAGTACATCCCATGCTCTGCCATGCCACCGCATGTCTGAGAGGTGTTTCTCCTCACAAAGAACACTCGGTTTGGGCTGTGACAGAGGTGCAGGCTATCTATCCCATGGCTGAAAGGTCTTTTCTCTTGTTCCTTTCTGATTAGACATAAGCTTCATTATTGATGGTAGAAAATAATTGTATTTCTTGAAAGATGCTCAGCCCAGAGCAGGAGCAGGAGGGTGTGTGTGGGTGTGTGGTGTTTCTCTCTGTGGAAAACCAAACGTAATCAGTCCTTTCCAATTCCCCTCTTTTGGCAGTACTGCAAGAGACAACAGGCTTCAAAAGAAGGTCTCTTTCTGTGCTGAGTTTATAAATGGTTTTATGGCTACACTAATAGCTTGGGCACTGTCGAGGCTCCATCCATGAGACAGGATACAGCTCCCTGAGCATTGGTCACTTGAGGCTCACCAGGACTCAGCAGAGTGTTTGGCTCAGCATCCCACTGCCAGGTAAGTCCCACTTGTCCCTCTTGTCTGGAAGACTTGGGTATCATGGTATCTCCCACATCCTTTTGCTATGTCTTTATATTATGTACTCTTACAGGCTTTTTTAGTCTTGCCTACAGCAGTTAAGCTTTAACTTTCAAATGTCTTTTTGTATCCATGCAAGTGTTTGCTTGCAGGGACCAAAGCAGCTTTCAGCACAATTTATTTATTATCATGCTCTAATACAAGACTTTCTGCAAACATTATGTATGTTGGTATGAAAATCTGTGATCACTTAAAATTGAAAAATGCCTGTTGGTGTTGGAGCATTTTAAAGAATCTTATGATTACTGGGATGGGGACTAATAGCACAGTGCTTTATAGTTTTATGTTAATCTTATGCTCTCTAGCACACACAGAAGTTATTGTGCTGAAGCTGCCACCTGACATTTTCTTGTGGCCTCTGTGTGACATCTGTCTCTGGGAACATTTTTGGTCACTGTGCAGGTAAATGATGTGCGTGAACACTGGGGATAGAGCATTCTTCCAAGCCTGATCCACTCAGAGTGGCCTGAAATGTCGTGGTTACTCACACTAGTGGCCCAAGCACAGGAGACAGTTTCTCCATGGGAAGTGCCCAAACTAATTTCTGGACGTTGTGCTGCTCTGTGCATGCAGCATTCCCTGGGAAGGAGCCTGTATTGGTGTGATTGCCATGCACTGGTCTCTTGTCCTTCCTGGCAACTGGCAGAGCTGAGTTTGTAGGTGTTCTGTATGTTGCGCTGGGTTTCTTTCCCTCAGAGCCTGAGAAGCACAAGGAAATAAAATAATGAAATTGTTACAGCAGCAGGAATCCAGTTGAATGGGTAATTGTCACACAATGTAAAGGTATTTGAAAAGGTGGAGGAAAAAATAATATAAATGTCCTCCTTTTACTGGGAAAATATATTATTATTTATGAATAATTTTCATTGTTGAAGAAAAGTGTGAGATACAATCAGAGGCACCATAAAAATTGAAATGTATAAAGTGTTATTTACGTTTTATTGGAGAAGAGGGAATCGCTGGCAGGGAGAATGCTAGTTTATTTAAATACAAAATCAAGTTATTCAGAATTGCATACTTAGATTGACTTCCATACAAAAGCAGTCCATAATTCCTCCCACAGCAGAAATCCAAATTCTGATGAGTGAAGCTAATGGCTCTGTCCCACCTTGTATCCCCAGACCCCACAGGAGTCGGGCCAGGGCCACCCTGTGCTGTCGCAGGAGCTGAGCTAACCAGAGCTGATTGAAAGGCAGTTTTCTACAAGGTTTCCAGTCTCTGTAACGGGTAAGATGGTTCGGGCAACCAGCACTACTGGTGTGGGAGCATTAGCTAATGGGCCCTCTCCCTTGACTGAGGCCTTAACTAAATTACCAACACATGCACTTGGGCTGTGAAGCTGAAAGCGTCACATTTAAGAGGTGCACATATGTGTGTACATGTAAAGACACACTGTTTATAGGTGGCAAATAGTTTTTACTCCCTCTTGCCACAAAGGATTGTGAATTCTCATTAGTGAATGTGTTTATTGTCAGAAAGGCCCTGGCTCCTCTTGGATTCCAGCCTCGCACTGTGCGGCTCTTTGCAACAGCCCCCTCCTTTCTCCCAGCCCTCTACACCCCCCCCTCAGTTGCAAGTCACCGACTTCGTAGCCAAGGACTGCTTTATTGATACTGAAATATGCTCCTGCTGCACAAACGAGACAATTCTAGTGCTACAAATGCTGCTGTAGAGACAAAGTGGAGCTGTGTGCCTGTTTCCTGAAGCTATCCCCACAGACAAATAAAGCTGCTGGCGTTTGCTCTGGCAGAGGAAGGAATCCCAGAGCCTCCCAGTTACTGGATTGCTGTATGCCTTGGGGTGGTCCGGAGGCAGAACCTGTCACTGTCTTTTCTTTCTGTTCTTAAAGAATGACCAATTTTTAATGAGGTTTGCTAGTCATTGTCAACCTTCAAAGGTTCATCATTAGATGAAGATATTAAATTATTCCTGCAGATCCTCTTTTATACTGTCATGCCTATGTGACTGGCGTTACATTTGGGGTGCTTTCTGTTCTCTAATTCCATTGCTTTGCCTACAGGGCTAGAAACAAGACCTCCTTCTCATAAGACAAAGTTATAACGGGAAGGAGAAAAACACCATATTGAAATAAATAAAATGGAAATAAATATTTCTTATTTGGAGACTGGTGCTGTGGACTTGTGCAGGTAGATGTTGCACCTGATTTGTAGTACTGCTGATCAGCAAAGAAAGATTTCCTTTTACTGTTTCAGTTTGCCAGTAATCGAGCATGAGCAGGCATAAAATGTCATAATCTTAGATTTTTACACTCCTGTATTTTACCATAAAATTGATTGCTTTCTGAGATTTGAGAAACTGGGCTGTGCTGAACAGATTAGGGTCTGTTAGCATTGGCCAGCCCTGTACATCCTTTAAACAGATAAGCACTCAAAAGGGGTTTGTACTGTTGGAAATTCTATCCAGAAAAAGATTACTATATCCACAAAGAACAGTTTTTCATCTCTTCCTTTTGACAGAAAAACAGCCCAAGTAATGTGGGTTTATAGCGTATCAGATCACTGCCAAGGGAAAAGTGGTGCTTAAATTCAGCTTGAACCTGCTCTTTCCACTGGGAAAGGGAGTCCATACTGAAAAGCAAACTTTTGTGGGTATTCTCTGTTTTTCACAAGGAATGACAGTTCCTGAGGAAAGGAAAAAGCCTTTGACTTGGGGATTCGGGTTTTAATAAAGACTCAAATGTTTTGGTGAGAGCTGAAGGAAGCTTTATGTTTTGACCTGGCAGGGCAGAAGTGCAAGGAGCAAACAAGGACTGTGCCTCATGAAATACTGCTGTGGAAACTTCTGAAAGATTTGTTTCCCCTGACAGTATGTTCCGTTTGCTGTCATGATTAGCTGCTTCCTCAATCACTGCTTTTATGCATTCAAGGGGAAATTCCAGCTACTGCTTTTGGTTACCTGCAGCACTGCACACGTGTGTATAGCTATGCTTGGTAAAAGACACTTGGAAAAGAACAGCAAAAGGAAAAGCACTTTTACTATCCAATTTTAAGAAAAGTCCCTACATCTGAATGTTGAAATAAAGCTCAACATAACACAAGGATGAAAGGCAATTTCATGTCGCAGCCCTCCTGAGCCCTGCGGCTGGTGGCTCTTGATGCTCAGACCCCTGGATGCTTGGTTGCTACATCTGCAATTGAGGCTGTGTGATGTGCTCTGAATGCCACAGTCTGTGCCCAGCTTAGAGGAAGGTCTGGAAAGATGAGTTAATTGCTCAGGATGATCTACAAGAAGTTCCGCTGCTTCTGTCCAACTGATGGAAGGTATTTGCTACAGGAGGTTGTAGACAGACTGACAGCAGTGTCGGGGCTTGGGGCCAAACTACAAATGCCTGAACTGATGCAGTGGGATGATGCTGTTCTGAGCTGAACTGGCTTAACCCCAGAAAGGAAGGAGCCCGAAACAGGTTGCATCTGCAGCTGGGCAGCAAGTGTTACACACCTCTCCCTGCCACAGGCTGTGGAAACTTTGTGTTGTATTCACACAAGAACCTAGACGCTGAGCGGTCCATGTACAAGGCTGTGTATAGATTTAATGTCTGCATGAGGCAAATCTGATAGTACAAGCTACTCCTTTTGTACCCTTACAAAACCCTATGCATAATGCAAGGCTAATGAATAATTTGTGCAACAATCTATTCCCAAACTTACAATATTACACTTTTTTTTTCCCTCTGAAAGTAAACAAAAGGGAAGCATTATCCATCAGGAATAAGAGGGGACACACAAGCTCAGCATCCACTGGCAGCTGCAGGGGCTGGAGAGCTGAAACCTCGTGGGAGCAGCTCTCCTGGACACGTGAGCAACATCCACTAGTGCTCTGCTAGCCATCCAGGAAGAAAATTAAAGTCTGCCAAACGTTTAAAAATCATTCATTTTATTGCAGCATTACTCAGTCCCTGTAACTTTGTGAAATATTGCTTGGAAAGCTGATGGTTTAAGTGAGTATGGACATAAAATCAAAGGAAATGCTGCCCTTGGAGGCAGGGCTGTAGTCTTTAATTTCAGCCAGAAACAAATAAATAGTGACTATTACTCTTCAGCCTTTTGAGGCCTTCTCTTGCTCTTAAATCCATGAATTATTGTACAGGGGAAGAAGCAAAGAAAAAGAAATCTGCTTAAGATAAAAGCAAGTTCTACACCTTTTCTCCATTAATTTTGGCCTAAGACGCCTGAGCCTGAAGTAAACACTCTGTGATAATGGAAGAAGACATCAGTTTCATTTTCCACTCACTATTTTGCTCTTTCCTTTTGGCCCTTTTGGATTTTTCTGGGATTGCCTCCTAGTCCCTGACTATATGACCTGTGAGCTAGGGGATTTCCCTTCCTTTTTCAAACCTCATTCTTTCCAGATTTAAAAGATTCTGGTTGCTTCAGAGAAACAAGTCAGCCTTTGCCATGCATTGTTCATAGAATGCAGCCAGAAGTCCTTAGTTAAGTTTTGGAAAGTCTGAAATTTAATTAAATACCTTGGGTGACCTGAATCAAAACAGGAGTTGGAAAGCTCAGTCACTGTAGGGCTTTCCCGTGGGGGCTGTGAGGGTGCAGGAGGAGCAGAAAGTCAGAGGGGACAACTGGTTTGTTATCCAAGCAGATAGATTCCAGCCAAGCCAATGCACCAAAGGTGTTTGAAAGATGGACACTTAGACATTATTTTTCTATGTTTAAGTATTATTTCATTCCCATCAACTTCTTTTCTATAGATTGCCATCTGCCCTCTCTCCAGGTGAGGCTTTCGCAGAGGTGTAACTGCCATCTACTGACTGCAGCTCCCTGAAACCCCAAGCCTGAAGTAGGAGCCGGTATGGGGACGCCCGTACACGTGGTGCCTCAGGTGAGGAGGAGGACAAGGGTTTTCAGCAGATTGTGCCTGTGATTTATGCAGATTTAACTCAGCAGATACTCAGCTGTGTAAAAACAAGCCTGAATGGCTGCGTTTAGTTTTGTCTTTCTCAGAATACAGGCTTTTGGTGAACCGAATTCCCAGCAACACCGGACAGAATCGAGGAGGGTGTTGTAGTGCTTTAGGAGGGTGTTGTAGTGCTCAGCCTTTTGAATAACTGTGAAGAGAAGATTAGTCGAATTGACATGGGGACATGGTGGCTTTTTTGAGGCCACCCCATGGGGGAGACACACACAAGGTGCCTGTGTTTTGTGATGCTCTCTGCAACCAGCACAGTCCCCTGTCAGGGCCAGAGAGCTCTGACAGGCATTAACCACCCTTACCAGCATCACCAGAGGTCTCCCCTCAGCTATATTATAGTGGTGCTGGTCCCAGCCCCCCTCAGCTGTGCCCATGTCCAGCCATAGATCCCTGCTGATCCAGACCCTGACTGATGCCTCAGCTCCACCTCAGACCTTCCTTGTCCCTCAGGAGCACGGGGCTGGGGCTGGGTCTGGTCACCATCACTGGACCTGGCCCTAAGCTGCAGTTTGACTTCTTGGCTTCACTTTGGACCTTTTTGTATCACTGAATTTTGTATCATTGAATTTTCCTGATGGTCTGGACTCTTGGTTGGACTTGTCTGCCAGTCCTCAGCCTATGTTGTGTGTGCTGGGCCATCCTGACCCTATAAACTGGAAATAATCAGTTAGGATGGTTGGCTTGGTGAACCTACACAAAGTACTTGTTTCTTCCCAAGCGTTAGAATTTTACTGAGCAATAACTGCTCGCTCCACTCCTCCCTTGTGAGAGATACAACCCACACAAACTCATATTAAAATACCCAAGTGGATTCAAATTATTTTGGTGCCAATTTCCAGATGGCACTTTCATATTCATATTAACTGCCCTACTAAATTCAGCCCACTTTTCTTCCTTCCTTTGACACTGTTGTTTTCAAGTTTGCTGTGACACTCTAAACTTCATTAAAGGAGGTTGCTCTGATGGTAGGATGCACAAGAATTAGAGGAGAAAAGATCTGAGTGATCTGTGTGTTTAAAAATGGTGTTGGTTTACAACCTTTGGACATACTCCTGGAAAAAAAAGCCTTTGAATATCAAAACAGAACTCAGGGATTTCAAGTTATATCAACCTGAGAAATCATGGATTCAGTCATCACTACTGAAATGTACCTCACTTGTTTGCCAAAGCATGCAAAAAAAATGTCAGTTCTGTGTGAAACCATAAATTAACCAACATTAGCTTTGAAAACTGTCAGGTCTCATCAAGTCTTCCAGATAGCACATGTGGAGATTCACAGTTATAATGAAACCTGAAAGGAACAACTTGAGGCTCCATTTTTCCCAACAGACCATTGCTTCACTTGCTCTCAAGCATAATACTTTCTGGCAAAATCAAACTTTTTCAAGTCTTCGTTTTTAACATCCAATCCACTTTGAAATTTTTCATGATGCATTTCAAATTAGATTCATTTTTGGTGTTCTGAGCACAGCATGAAGATAGTTTGTATAATAATGCTATTTAATGTGATTGCCAACTTTTTTGCTTTGGAAGCTTTTACGAAAATTCAAAATCATTGCTTAAAAGTACAAGGATTTACATATATAGATGAAAATCTGGCTAAACTTTTTATTTTGTAGACTACATTTCAAAACCAGTATGTGATGGTAATAGCTGTAAGAGATGTGTTCTTGGGTTGCAGAGGCACGTTGATGTATTTCTTCCTAATAAATTTCGGACTGAGTACATATTTACTGAGCTCTCACAAAACACTGATTTTTTGGGAAGGTTTTGAATATCAGTTCTCAGGCTGGATTTTAGAAGTACAAATGCTGTAATTTGAGCTCACAAACCAGCAGATCTTCATCTTTATGGGTTTTTTTGAAGCATATCATTGATTTGTTGTTATTCTCATCCAGTTAAGGACAAACTTACATATGAATAATGGAACCATAGGCAGGTTCCTTTGTCTTTATTACTCGGTACCAATGGAGCTGGGGGGGGAAGTGTATATGTGCATGTAGTTGAGAAAGCAAATCTGTCTGTCCTCCTCCATTTTATAAAACTTCCACCCATCTGGATGTTTTTATCTTGGAGAAAATGGGAAGAAATATAAACTTTCCCTACTGAGCTTTACAGATTCCCAGTGAAATAAACAGTCCTGCTCACTGGAAAGTTAGCCTGAGTGAGTGGGTACATTGGAAAGGTTATGAACTAGAAAGAAAAAAGAAAAATGCAAAGTTCTAAATTGGATTGCTGGCAGCAGCTCCTCGTGTTTCACTTAAGCCAGTTGAGTTAAAATGATTTTCCTTTTTGTTTGCCAGGAAAACCAAGATGCTTTGTTTAAATTCATTACCTCTAAAATTTTCTAAGTACGTGGATACTAAGCTATGCTGTGTTTTCTGTGTACTGAACTCTCAGATGAAAGCATCTTTGCCTGAGAAGGTGCCATTTCATTCCTATTTGGATGCAGAGCATCTGCCATTGTGCTCAGGCTCTCATGGAGATTTCATTTGTACCCTCTGGTAAGCTCTGTGCTTGGGTTTGCAGCATCAGCAGTGGTGCTGCTTAAATATGGGCAGAAGATATGTTTCTCTCTTAGGTCACGAATAAAGGCAGACTTAGAGCTTACTGGTTCTGATTCCCTAATGCCTGCAGAGATGTAGGAGGTGGGGTGAGGTCTGAGCCACCTGTCCTGTTGGCTACAATGGAAAAAATGCCCAGTGTTGCTCACCTGCACAGACTAACATGTCCACAGAAATCTGTCCACACCACACAAATACCCTGTATCAGGCTCTGCCCCATTTGTCTTCTGCCAGAGGCTGGCCAGATGTTCCATGCCATGGTGGGCAACACATGTTCTGAGATGCTCTCTCACAAGGGTTTATTTCACACACGAGCAAGGAGCTTTGCTGTAGGTAGGTCAAACTCAGATGTTACTCAAGACGTTACTAAAGGAATAAACCCGTTTTTAACCCTGCTTCTGGTTTCCTCAGCCACCTCTGATATTGCATGGGTGCAGCCCTGCTGAAGGCTTTGCTGTGGCTCCCAGGTAAAACAGTGCCATCTGCACCTCACCAGGTGTGTGCCAAGGAACATTTGAGACACAAAGGGGGCCTCACCAGTTTGCACTAATCTCATTTTAAATAAAAGAATGGAGAAGACAGAGTATCATGAGGAAAGATGGATGATTAAAGAACAATTTCAGTTAAAAGACTATGAATAACTGGAGGAAGGCACTTCTTGCTCTCTTGGGCTAAGAAGCAGTCCAGCCTCACCCAGGGTCTGTAAATAAGATTGCTCCCAGGGCTGTGTTGCTCATGGAACAGTGCAACTAAATTCTTTCTTAAAACCACGGGCTCAGTTTAGATGCCAGTACTATTACAATTTCCAAAAAGTCTTTATAAATACTGCAGAGATGACGGAAACCCAGCATCTTGGCTTCTTCCTGGAGCCTGCCTGCAGCCCCACACAAATACAATAATTGCTGCTGCATAGTAGTGAGACTGGAGGCCAAACTAGCTCTAAGTCCTCCCAGGTTTACATAACAGCCTGTTTCTTTATTTAAAAAAACCCAACCAAACAAAAATTCAAAGTAAATCTGCTGCTTTAAGGGCTCTTTATTCAGTTTTAGCACCCTCTAAAATACTCAAATGGACTTGTAAAATATGGTGTGCTGTGGGTGAGGATTAAGCAAGCCCAGATTAATCGTACAAGGAGTAATCAAATGTGGAAACACCCTGCCTTTTCCCCTTGGGGGACATCAAACTAGCGGCAGTGCTCAGAGCAAGCTTTGTTGTTGGCTAGAGCTGCCTCCTAGCTGGTTTCCTAATAGCACAATAGTTGATGCAATCGTGCCTATTAACCTTTAATTTTATGTTGTGTTTATTTTTATTGCAGAAGACAATAGGGAGACCAGCATACTCAGCTAATCAGGTTTATTTATATCCAGTTGTGTAGTTGCCATCATGACTGGAGCACACAGGGTACAGAACTGGGATCGTCTGCTTTTTTGGGGAAGAAATACCCGGTGGTTTAGGCAGGCTGTTAGGGGACATGGAGATCAAGTTTGATTTTAGAAATGGTCACTCTGTGCTGCCTGGGAAGTGAAAACATCCCTTTCAGGTATCTGTTCCAACATTTGGAAACTGGTGGTCACCTGAAAGCTTTGACCCAAGCTTCATGCTGTGGGCAAAACAGGTAAGAGTAACTAAGTGGAGGCACAGAAGAGATCCACTCTGCTGGAGCTGGATAACACTTGGAAGCTTGTAAAGCTCCTTTTCATTAGAGAAATGAAAGCCTCATCATCCCTAGAGCTCTTAATTAGGCACCTTTTGACGTTCCCACAAATCTGTGTCTCTGCTGTCAAGTCCTATTTGTTTTTAAAATTGATTCATTCATTTCAGCTCTTTTACTGGGCAGCAAAAATGGATGGGCCAAAGGAACACAAACACTTTGTAAATTGTCAGGGGTTTAATATAATCAGCGTGGCCAGGCCAAGCTCCCAAAGCCAGCACACGCCAAAGCTTTGGTGCAAAATGCTCACAGAGCCATAACAAAAACCATGATCAAAGCAAAGAGGGCTGCAGAGGAGAGAGGGAAAAAGCACATATGGAGTATTAGCTGCCTGCAGACCTATCTGGTGCTCTTGCATTTATGGTAGGTATTAACATTGTTTATTGGTTAGATAGGAGGGGTCAAAACAAAAGTGCTAGGTTTTAACAGTACTCAGCCTGAATGGTTTTAGGGCAGGTTTCCTGATGAGGAATGGTTTAAATGTTTTATTTAGAGGAGTTGGCATTTCTTTTTCACCACCTCCTGTAAAATGATGTCTTTTAGGTACTGAATAGAAATATACACTGAGATCAACTCTGTAAGCCTTCCTTTGAAACACTTCTCCATTATGTTAATATTCAATGTCTGTTTCCAAGGTGGTTTTTAATTCATGCAGGAAACAATGCCACTAGTACAAACATTTAAATGTATATATGAATGCAAGTATTTGCATATAAATGTTTTCATTATTTTCTTGTTAAAAAAAATCTCAACCAACCTTGAAACAGGAACAAAACAGGAACTGTCACTAGTGGGACCTGCATGAAGCATCAGGGTGCCCAAGAGGAACTCATCCATTGAGCCGAGCAGAGATGATTTGAAGCAGCTTCATGATCCATGAAGCTGGGTGCTGTGTGTATGGTTGCTGAGAAGAGTCCCCAGTTATCTGCATTTTCAGGTCTGGCTTATGTTTTCAAGAGGTGGCAGCAAATGTGTGGAAGGTTTGTGTTGCAGAATTTTGTGCAAACACTCTAAGTTTTCCCAAAATGTGTATTTTAGGTCTAAAGCTACTGTGAAGTTGTTCTTTGCATGGATAGAGGACCGGATGACCTATTCTTAATCAGAGTGCTGCATTTTGGGAAGGGAAGAGGGACATGAATGAAGGTAAGTGTTTAGCTGTGTGTGCTCTGGGGAGAAAGAGTTTTAAATAAAGGCCAACATGGCTGGTGGAAAACTGTAAAGATCACTGATGGGAAGTCTTATAGAGGCTGGTTTCGTATGGATTATGTGATTGTCTTTTCAGTATATGCATCTTTTCCTTTAAAAGTGGTATCAGTTTGGGTCGTTGCTCACTGTGTTTTGCGGCTGCAAGGATGAGCTGTGTGGTGAGAACGCCTGAAAGCCTTTCCTCACATGCACACAGAGGAAGATAGAGCATGCTGTAGATGCATGATGTATCCTTGCAAACTCCCATCAGCCAAATTGTACTAACACAGGTGTCTCACCTGTCAATGTTGGGTTTTATTCATCTTTTTCTCAGCCTGTTAAAGAGCTTACCAACAAAACTCTCAGTGCAATAGAAATAGTTTAACAAATTATAAAAAAACTCACCTCTTGTATTTTTCTGCCCATTTGCTGTTGCTGCGGTATTACATGAGATCCAACACAAATACTTTTATTTAGCTGAATAAGGTACGATTTGCTTTTGAGTTCCTCCTTTTTTCTCCTCTTATTTTTTTATTGATTAAAAGTTTAAATTTCCATAACCACACTGAGACTCTTGCTGACAAGTAGCGTAAACAAATTTTCTTAGAGGTACTCACTACCTAAAGGATGGAATCAAAAAGGATTTATCAAAGGGGGTCACAGAAGAAGGAACCTGGCTTTTTCTGATAAGTAGACAGTGCTTGCAACACCCAGATGAGATTGCTGGTTCATAAGAGGCAAAGCAGATCATGGACATCACCAGCAAGGCCTCTTCAGTGGCAGGTGCTCTTTGCTGTAGCATTTCATACACACATTTTTGTCCAAGGTTATGAAAGTCCCTAAAGTCTATATTTTGCTTATAAATGTGAGAGCTGGTCCATGCATATACTCTGCATCTGCCTTCAATTAGCTGGAATTTGCAGCACACATTCCTTTGAACAATGATAGTGAAAGCATTAAACATCAAGGCACACTGGCCCTGTGTAAAACGCAGCAGACTCACCCTTAAGTCTCTAACATTTTTAGTTTCCACTGCATAAAAATATCCTTGGGTCTTCACCTGCAAAAATTCAGAGTGAAACTCTACTGAGAAAAGCAGTTTCCTGTTGTAGTGTATCAGGGCCAGGCATCTGGTGGTGTCAAAATGAAAATGTGACACATTGTGTTTAGCTAGACCTGAGATGAATTTTGAAAATTGCTCAAGCTTGGAAAGTTTTACATGGTTTGGGAGGAGGATGAGCAGTTGAAATGCTCAGCTTAGCTACAGCAGCCACTGCAGATCTCACATATGTGTTGAGCAACACAAGATTAACAAATCTCAGGTCTAAGAGAGATAAAATTTATTGGGGGAGAATTTGGTGAACTCTGAAAAGCTTGGACTGTTTCTGTCTTATTTGTATCTGAGCACTGGACTGCTCCAATAAACCACTGAGTAGCTGGCAAGGCGGCATGAAAATCTGCAGCGATTTGCTTTGCCAGCAGGTTTGTTTAACCACTAACAGAATCACTCCGTTAAAGGCAGTTTAAAGGTACAGAGCATGGCCAGGGCTTCATTTTAAAACTTTAATCTAATTTTGAGTATTCAGCTCTGTGTCTCAGATCCCAGTAAATTGCAATCTGGACCCGTGTTTTCATCCCTTCATCTGAAGCTAGGACGTTCAGGTTGAGCCTGCTGGGAACTTCCCTCTCCATGGAGGGAGAACACTTGGAAGAGGCTGAATTTTGGTTTTTCTATTGTTTCACTCTGGCTCAAGACATGTCCCCAAAATCCCGAGGTGTCAGGCTTTACTCTGTTCACCTAAGCTTTAGATGAATAGTGGAGCACCCCTGAAAGCAGTGCAACAATACCTCTTTACCCATCATCACCTCTTCCAGCAGGCCAGCTGGTGTGTCAGATGCACACAGCAGTGAGTGTGTCACACTCAGCTGCCCCGTGCCCACAGCAGTCCCCACCCATGTGCAGGCAGTTAGGTAGCTCCAGTGTGTGCAAAAAGCTGGCATAACTGTTCCCACGAGGATCCATCCCACTGGGGAGTCCTCCAAAGCTGTGCAGCCACAGCAGGGACTCCTTAGTGTGCCTGAGCATCCTCACAGGCTTATGTTTGTTTAATGGTTATAGTACAGCCATGATTCTGGTTAAAGGCTGGGGGATGGGGCAGCGCAGAGCCGCTGCGGGTCAGCCAGGCATCAAACGGAGCTCAACAGCTAATGCTTGACAGGAGAGTTCTGCCATTCCTGTGCCTCTTGTGGGTCCAGTATATCTGCATGTTACTTTGCTGTTTGCATTTACAAGCTCTTGTTTGCATCTTCCTAGTTCACTCGGCTCCAGTAATTATTGACAGGTCTAATTACCATCAGATGTCTGTATATTAGTGTGGGACAATACCAGAGACCCCCAGAGCTTCTGTAAATGTGTAGCTTTTATGTGGAACCTTAGCAAGGTGAAGACATTGAAGATGTAATACACCAGTAGTATCTCACAGCAATCATAGAATCACAGAATCCCAGACTGGTCTGGGTTGGAAGGGACCCCCAAGTATCACACAGTTCCAACCCCCTGCCACAGGCAGGGCCACCGACCTCCAGGCCTGGAGCTACACAAGGTTGCCCAGGGCCCCATCCAACCTGGCCTTGAACACCCCGAGGGACGGGGCACCCACCCCCTCTCTGGGCAGCCTGTTCCAGCCCCTCACAACGCTCTCTGAAAAGAACTTCCCCCTAAGATCTAATTTAAACCTTCCTTCCTTTAGCTTTAATCCATCTCCCTTGTCCTGCCATTGTCTACCCTTTCAAGAAGTTGACTTCCCTCCTGTTTCTCTGCTCCCTTCAGAGACTGAAATAATAATCATTTGTGTTTTGCTGACAGGTACCAGATATTTTGTTGACATTCTGAAACAAACCACAAACAAAATTGATAACATTCAATTAACTGAATCAGAACAGGATGGAAAATGTGTTAGGGAAGGGAACACAAATGCTCAGGACAGCATAATAATGCAAGACCAAGTAATCCCCGGAGAATGCTGTTGCACAAACATGCATTTCAGTTAAACCAACAGTCTGACATAATTTTCAGTCCAGACTATGATGTGGGGTCTAGAAATAATACTTTGGGTTTATCTGTTCAGTATCTTCTTCAATAATCACTGATGTGACTTACCTTGTTTTTCAGTAGTACTAACAGTCCTGCAACGGCTCCAGCAGCCCCTTCCTGTTAGTAACTAACTGCACACTCAGGATGTACCTCAGCTGTAGATGTCAAAAGAAAGGCTAGTGAAAGGTGCTATATAGCCAAAGGAGGATGGACAGAGAAATCACTGCATGCTGTCAGCTTTGCTGTCCTCTGTTGCACATGGGGATCCTTCCCCTCCTTTGGGCAGTAAAAGTGAAGTGGTAGAGAAGGGAGGCATTTTTTCCATTTCTTTTAATTTGTTAGCAATAAAATAATAAGGAAACCCAGCAAATGCAGATCTGTGGTGGCACTTCCAGGGATAGCCTGGCTGGTCGTGTTTTTGTAGGCTTCAACCAGCTTGGTTTATAAAGTGAAATGCTGTTGAACAAAGGCATCAGCAGTGCCCTCAGCTCAAGCCCGAAGTGTGTGAGAAGGGAGCTGTCAGCCTGCCCATGGAAAGCTTTACATCTTAGACCAGAAGAAGTTCTGTAACTGCAGGCAGCAATAGACAGAAGTCCTCATGTACTTGGTCTCTTGGCTGATAAAGAGCTGTTTTTCTTGTATTTTTCAGTGGTTGCTGCCTTAAGCTTTTAGGAATCCTAAGTGATTCAGCTGAGAGATGTGATGTGGTGGAAGACTCAAAGGCTGCATTAGTCACCATGTTCTTTGCTAAGTGAGTAAAAGCAGAGACTATGTCAGAACCATAGTCAGAGGAAGGAAGTTGTTGTCAGTCCTGCGTACTGAAACTGAGTGGGTTTACAGTTCTTAGTTTCAGATATCACAGCTTTCTGAAAGATTCATTGATTCAGGGGTCCTGAACAAATAACCCAGTGTTAAAGGACAGCCTTGGTGAGGGACAGGTACAGTCTGAGACCCTGCAGCTGTGGAAGTGTGGCCACAAGATGTTGATTTTGGGGGTCCTCAAATTATTTGGACACACTACCATCTCCATTACTGCTTTAAAACAGATTCTCTGAAAATGCCTGTGCTTGGAAGAAGCAGTTCTGTGCTTGAAGACAGCTGAATTTCCCTGGCAAACCCTATCACTGGCTCGATGAGAGAAATTGCTGAACTGGCACGTGTAGGGAAAGACCGTGAATTACAGAGGTTTGCAGCCTCACGTGGAGAGAAAACTGCAGGATTCATAAAGCAGTAGCTAGAGGAAGCATGTACAGACACTTCAGAGACCTCTTGTGCAAACAGACACCACCTTCACTCATAGATTTAGAAGCAGAATTAACTTTATTCTTCAGGACTTAACTACTTCCCTGCCACCATGAATGCTACTGAAACAACTCCAGGATGACTTTATGTAGAATTGAGCCTCTGATATCTTGTCCCTTCCCTGAAGTTAATAATCTCTTTCAGCATCTCTCACTGGATGTCATGGCTGGGCCCTGTGACTAACTTCCAGTATCCAATAATTTGTTTTCTTAATATTGCACCCTGGGCATAGAGGGTAGTGCTTAACAGACCTGGCTGTATGCACTTGATTTTACCCTTTTGTTTTTCAATTTAGAAATAGCTGAGTCTAGATGGGATTTATTACAACATGAAATACCTGATTCAGCAGGTGGGGCATCACACAGTGCCTTCCTCAATAGCTGATGTTTCCCAAGGTCATTTTGAAGTTTATAAAAGGTGCAAAGCAAATTAAGAGATGGGATCAACCACAGGCTTATCCATCTTAAAGTATCACAGCACTGCTCGGTATCAGCATGTGAGTTGGATCTTGTGATCACCATCACGTTGATACAGTCAGTTCTACAAACCATGAAGCATCTGGTTGCTCTCAGGGATCTTACAACACGTTTGATGTTCATTTAGTTCATGCAGTTTACCTTTGATGTCTAAAAGCATCCACACACCTGCTGTTTTGACCATTATGGCTGGTTCCTTTACTCATAACATGCTCCTTTACTCCCAGGTATCTTCCCATAACTCCCTCTTGGTTTAGGACAGTCTGTACCCCTGTCTTCAAGGCCGCTGTGTTTTGAGAATGTGATTATCAAAATCCTCTCAGCATGAGTAACTTTTCCTGTCTCATGGGAACACGAGGATATTGTCAGGGCCTGTGTCATCTGTGAGGACAGCTAGGCCGCCAGCAGGCCTGCTGCCTTCCCTGACAGGATGCTTTCTTGCTTTAGTTTTGTAATGATCTGCTCATTTGTCCTGGAGGCAAAGGCATGTGCCTGTGCTTCCCTTGCAGAAAAGGAGCTTCATTAAGCATGCGTTGTGCATGCTGATTGAAGCCCCTGGAACAGACCACCCTTATGAGGCAATCTCTCATCAAGGAAGTGCTGTCAGCAGGATCTCCAGATCAGATTAGACAACCTCTGTGGAGCAGGGCATTTAAATAACCGGTGCTGTTGGTCCCTTAGGATGTGCCTGTCTGTGAAAACCTTCCAAATGGCACAGTCCTCTGAAAGCATTTCTCTGCTCTGCGCAGAAAGCTGCTCTAACTAGGTCTGTGTTATAAAATGTCCTGTGTGAGCTTGGCAGAAGCGGGGTTTTGAGGAGAATGGTTTCTAAACTGCTGGGTTTTGAAGTTTCCTTAGAGACCAACTTGAGCTGCAACGTCTCAGAACACTCCTGGAGCTACTGCACTGCAAATGCAAAGAATGACTGGACGAAGATGTGGGGCTGCTGATTACCCCAGATCTGTGCCCTGCTTGGAAGCTGGGCTTCTTCATGAGGCTTTCTCATGCTATATCTCAGCCATGCAAGTTCTTGGGGATGTCTGAGCAATGGGTCTTTCCCCAGCTCACCCACACCTCCTCCAAGTCCTGCACCAGTCTGTCCTCACACAAAGAGCTGCCCTGAAGTAGCTCCTCTGTGTGTACAGGGCCTTCTAACGCTCAGGAGTGACAATGGAGCACCAGACTTCTTCCAAGAACAATGGAAGATGAGAGCACACAAAATTGAGGGTGCTGCAGGCGACGAACAGGATGAGGAGGTAGAAGAGATGAGTCAGATGTGCATCAGGCTGAGTACATGTAAGCAAGAAAACTTGTGGCACTCTGAATGCATCCTTTAACTTTCTGGAGCCAGCTTGGGATTTATTTGAACTAAATCAAGGTGCTGGGTGAGCCAGGCTAGGTGGTCATTCTCAGAAAGAAGAGGAAGTCATGTTCAAGCTCTTCCCCTGACCTGAATTCCCAGTTGAAAAGCAAAACAGTTCATTAGCTGAAAAGTAAATGTCAAAAGATATTAGAATTCAATTATTTCCTATTTCCACCTATCAGAGAGAATTAAGTGAGAGGGATTAAGTGGATAAATGTATCAGGTAAAGCAGCAGTGAAAACAATATAGTCCCTTTCTACAACTGTAAACAATTACTACCATGTGATTTGGAAACTGTCAATTAGCCCTAACCACAGTGAATCAGAGCTGCTTTCTGGTGTAATGAAAATAGAGCATCTTGCTGTCAGATGGGTATAGATTGCATTAACCTTAATGACTCCTGGAAGGCTGAATCTTGCCTTTGCGGGCAGATTGAACGCTGGGCGGCGTGAGCTTCGCCTTTAACTTCTCTTTGTACAACTTCCATTGATTCTACTCTAATTTAAACTAGAAATACAGCAATTGACAGGTTTGAACAGCCCACTGGTGCAAGTAATTTGATTTTTTGTTGCTAACTGTAACCACTGATGTATGGACTCAGGGAAAAAAAAAAAAAAAGAGTAATTCATTCCCTGCCCCTCCCCCTTTCTCTTTCCCCTTGTATCCTTCCCCTAATTTGTTTAATTAAGTGTGATGCGATGCCATGGAGGAACAGATTTCTTTACCCCCATTTGATGACAAGTTTATGTACTGAAATGGAAATATTAACAGCTCTTGTATTTTCAAACTCCCTTGTATTACCAGAGATATTATTCTTGCTAGTATAAATGTCAAATCTGAGTTTGGAAATAATTCTTCTGCATCTCCTGTATTAAACAGATTATGCTAAGAACTTTCCAAATTCATTGCTAGGAGCCTTCTTTTTTTATTGCTGAATGCTTCCTTTTAGTGGGAAAAGATAGAAATAGGACCATGTTACTCCATGAGCATGACCATCTGCCACATCTCCTTTTTCATTTTTAATTCCTGGCTAAAGTTTATTTGGTAAATTTGATAGGAGTTCCTCTTAGACTTATCCCAGTGTAACAAAATCTAATCCCCTTTCCTTCAGTTGCAGGGAATCTGTCTCTTCATGTTGCACTTCGATACAATTGCTAACTCTTCATGGGAAGAAAGATGTTAAGTTGATCTATAATAATTTCTTCTTGGTCTAAAGGATGCTGTAGCTTTATTGATGAGCTTCTCCAAAATATCTGTGACCTAAGTTCCCAACATATGACAAATTTAAATGATTTTGCCAATGGCAGTTGCTCTGCACTTCAAAATTGAGCCTAATGGGGTTTCAAACTCAGGATTTGAAAATGAAGGTACCAGAAGTTAATTATTTTTTGTATAAAAATTTATGTTTTCAAATTCTGAGATATGAGGAAAGGCTGAGTGAGCTGGGGCTGTTCAGCCTGGTGAAAAGAAGACTAAGGGGGGACCTTATTAATGTTTATCAGTAGCTGAAGGATGGGCTGCAGGGGGAAATGGCCAGCCCCTTTTCAGTGCTCTGTGGACACAGGACAAGGGGCACTGGCTGCAAGTTAGAGCATAGGAAGAACTTTTCCCCAGTGAGGGTGAGGGAGCCCTGGGACAGGCTGCCCAGGGGGGTGTGGAGTCTCCATCTCTGGAGAGATTCCAGCCCCGTCTGGACGCCGTCCTGTGCAATATGAGCTGGGGAGCTGCTTTGGCAGGAGGTTGGACCCCATGAGCTCTCGAGGGCCCTTCCAACCCCTGTGATTCTGTGATTCTGTGATGCTGTGATACCCGTTTTGCTTAGCTCACACCACATCATGCTTTAACTAATCTCTACCACACTGCAGAACAGTTCAGCTATGAACACAGCAAAGTCACTGTTCTTGTCAACCTTATGGCTGTGCAGATTTTTGCCAAAGCTCTGTTTCTGGTGCTCAGAGAATACTTATTATGGGCTCCTTTGTTCCACACATTAGCAAAAAACCCTGCTTATGAATTGGGAAAAAAGCTCAGAAATATTTTATTCCTGATGACCACAAATACCACAACCTGTTACAGTGCAGACTAGACGGTTGCAGCTGTACTTGGATTAAAGAGGGAAAAGAGTCAATCAAACTGTGAAGTTAACAGGGAATCTCCAAGTAAAGCATTTTCTTTCTCATGTGTGACACTGGAGCGTGCTGCTGGCATCTTGCCATGCATCTTGCAAACCTGGCTGTGCTTGAATAGTAGCTCTACTGCAGGCAATATGCACTACAATATTTTTTAAATTCAAGTTTAACTACTTCCCCTATCTTTATTCCTTGTGTTGGTATGTGCCAAAGCCTCTCATTCAAGTGGGAAGCTAAAAGATAAGCGAGGAAGAATGAAGCTGTCAGGAGGTTAACCTGACCATTCCTTAATCAAATGGGGAAAATATTTAAAAGTTGAGGTTCATCAGGATAAAGAACACATTTGTGGAAACCTGTGCAAGACTTTATGGGTTTTCAGAATGTGCAGGAACCGTAGAGCTGAGTGAATGTGAAAAACAGGTGATTTTAGGGAAAATTGATAGAAGACTAAAGGCCCAAATTCTTGCTAAAGGTTCTCTCACTAAGCACGATTACAATTAATCATAATAAATCAGGAGGTAAGGGCAGAGGTAAGGACAGACGATTTCACTAGCTATAGAACCTTTTACTTGAGACTCAACCTGTATTTACAGCACAGGCCTGTGTGTACAGGCACAGGACTGTAAGGTCTAGTGTCTCTTAATCTAGTTCTCAAACAGTGTCAGAATGTGTTTTTCTGCAGGCATCTCCTGTGCAGCTCTGTTTGCTCCCAATCAAAGGTAGCAGGACTTCTGAACTGGTGTCTCGTTCATAACGGACCAGCTGATCCCATAAACTCCTTTTGGTTAATCACTGCAGAGGCCAGGATGCAGAAATGTGGATGTAGCATTAAATGCACAGGGATGATTTTGTACGGTACAGGAGCTGCTTAGGTTTTGCATGTGGATGAGGGTGTGGTGGGCCCTGGTAATGTCCTGTGTAGTTTGGAGAAAAAAGAATAGGAAATGCTAATGGATACAAAATTTAATTAATCTCATTTATCACAGAGCCACTGCAGCATTGATACTGCTTGGACATGGTGCTAATCACAGGGGTTTGCAGGTCTCAAGTTTGAACCACGTGTTTTTATTTCCAATCTCCTGTATTGTTTCAGTCCTGTTCCTCTTCCCTTCATACAGTAAATCAAACAGGACATACCTAAACTTATAAAGGTTTCCAGGTGTTTCTTTTATTAGGTTATTGGGAGGCAATAACTTTCAAAGGGCAGAAGAGTTTTGGTTATTTGGTGAATTTAATCAAAACAGATGCAAGTGAAATTGCAGGGCTTGTGTGAGGACAGGCTGACATCAGCTGTGCACTGGGAAGCAGGAGGAGAACAGCACATCACAACTGAGTAAGGATGCCCCTTCTGCAGATACTGTCTTGGGTTTGGACATGTGTACTACCTAAATGAGTCAAAAAACATGGCACAGAAGCTGTGATACGCGTCTGACTGAAAGATGTTGCCAAGAGGTTTTTGGCAGGCTAAAGGACATGGACATTGGGAAGAAATAAGTGTAAGTTTAAAGAACTTATTTTAAAAATACAGTGTAAGTGGCTTTTTTTCATGCTGCTTCTCTGCAGAGACAGGTTTTCTTCTGAGACAATGCAAGAAGACCACAGCACTTACCCTGTATGTTACCACCTTGGAAGTGTTTCAGAGGGGGAGCTCAGGGTCCGTCAGATCCCAAGATTCTCCCCACGTTAGTAAAAGCAGGAAGGGTTCAACTGGAAGCAGAGGGACTCCCTGTTGGTTCCCAGGAAGCGTTTCGCAGCTGTTGTAGCCCGATGGCAGGGGGTGTTACTGAGATTACCGGGACTGCCCTACCAAAGAAAGATCTTGTTTATAGCTCAAAATATGAAGGGAATGCCAGGAAGTCTGCTCATGCAGTTTAAAGGGCTGGTGACCTCAGTGGGTGCAAATGCTGAGTGCCACAAAGATTGTGTGACACTATCAGGGGCAGCTTTAGAGTCAGAGCGTGTGGAAGGGAACACAAGGCTTTGTTACATCATGTCTGGATTAGCTCTGGTGTAGTATGTGTAAAAAGGGACTGTATCTTTTACCTGGACTTTTGAGTCTCTTGCCTTTACATAACTTACAGGAGAAATTTCTGGAGAAGGGAAGCCAAACCAAACGTATTTCTACACAGAGAAAAAAGAACTTTTGGGCCAGGGATTTGTGAGGTCTCAGAGCAGTGCAGATAAAAGTTTCTGGGATGTTTTTGCCTCATACGATGCCTGCACCTTGGTTAGGTCAGATGCAGACCCTAGTTGTTCCTCACTCAGGCGGGTTAGGGAAATAATGTCATTAATTTACTTGGTCTATGTCTATTTATTTCTTTCACAATTTTTATACTGGTCTCTGTGTTTCAGACTATGACATAGGAAGAGATGACTAGTATGTTAGCTGTTTTGATAATCACAGATTAAGCTTGCTAGCCATAGAGTCCAGTTAGTATGGCCATACTGTGTATCTTGTGTGCATCACTGGGATTCCTTCTTGCTTTGTCTTCCTGGTAAGTCATGTCACATTGCTCCTAAATTGTTACCAAAACCAAACACACAATGACTGAACTGCACTTGGGCAAGCAAAACCCAATATTACTTAAAGCAATCTCTTTTTTCTTGATGTAGCTCCAGACCTGATTGTATCATCCATTTACTATTTAGTGAGGGAATTGAAATAAAGAATGAAAATGAAAGCACTTCACACTCTCCCAACTCCACTTCTTTGTCCAAAACTCAATGTTTCTCCTGCTCAAAATACCATTTTTAAGCTTAGCAGCCTTTCCATGTGGCAAACTCGAGACCACTAGAAAGCCAAGGAAGACAGAAACAGCTGCATTGACTAACTCCAAAACATAAATGCAGTAGGGTTTACAAAGACTGAAACTTTTTGTTTGGAGAAGAGCTTACAAAGTTAGGAAGCTTAGGTTGAAGAAAAGGTTATCTGAAACTTACTAAACTGAAATTAAGCACTGCCTTCACCAGTCTAGTGGCACAGGGAATGACAGTAGTCTAATCATGGTTTTTCTCTGGGCAGTGGACACATGGCATATAACAGAAACGCCATCACCTTCCCATTGTACATAGTACCACTTGCAGAGCTGAGCTCCAAATGCAGAATTTTCCAGCCCAAGAAAAACGACAGTCCTGGTAAAACAGGAATGACAGCACGGCACACTGTGCTGCTTATAGCTCCTGGCTGCATCTGCATCAGTATCCTGACACAGTGTGCCTGGTCCCGAGAGGGACCCTCCTTCCAGAAAATGCAAGAGTGACACTGCAATCCTCCTGTCTTCAACTGAGAAAGCATGTCCAAGAGATGTAACAAGAACTCTGCTTCAGTCTCTGCAGGCAATAAATCACTGCTGAGCTGCTCACCTGAACTTGTACCAGCTCTGCACTTTTCCACGATGCTGCATGTCCAACTTGCTGGCTACGAGCTCATGAGATCATCTAATACTGCAACAAGGTACTGCTAATATTGCGTGTGGTGTTTTCCTATTTCCATTAGTTAATCTGCTTCTCACTGTTGTAGCCTCACTACAGAAGTACTCACTGAGTATGACAAACACCCAGTTTGGTCAGATGCAGTTCATTTGAGCTCGTATTTTCTCTTTAAAATGTTGTGGTGGTTTGACCCTGGCTGGAGGCCAGACGGCCACCAAAGTCACTCTATCACTCAACTTTTCAGCTGGACAGGGGAGAAAGTAGATATTGAGAGGCTCAGGACTCGAGATAACAACAGGGAGAGATCATTCTGTAATCAATGTCACAGGCAGAACAGACTCAACACAAAGTGAAGGAAAGAAACTCTCTGATTGATGGCCCTGCCCTGCACCCCCAGTGACACCAGAGTCGGGTGATGAGAAGTGCGACTGGATCTTAAAGCACCTTCCCCCACCCCTCACTTCTTAGCAGACTGCACTTTAGTCATGGTTTCGCTCCCTTCTTCCCCTCCATTCTGGCACAGGGAGGGGCAGGGACTGGGGGAATGAGTTTTCAGTCAGTTCCCCACCAGTTGTTTTCCTTCTTGGCTGGAGGGGGCATTCCTCACCCCCTTCCCCTGCTGCACTGTGGGGTCCCACCCACAGCAGACAGTGCTCCATGAACTTCTCCAACGTGAGTCCTTTCCCATGGGGCTTCAGCGCTTTCCCAGCTGCCCCAGCGTGGGTCACTGCTATGGGTGCAGTCAGAAATCACAGAATGTCTCTCAGTCCCTCAGTCCCAGACTGCTCCAGCCTGGTCCTCCATGGAGTCACCAGCCTCCTCCCCGCAAACCTGCTCCAGCAGGGATCTCTCCCTTCCTCATCTCTGTGTCTCTGTCTCTCTCCAAGGGCTGCAAGTGCTGGCAGGGACTTGCTCCAACGCGGCACACAGCATCTCCTGTCTGTCTCCTCCTGCTCCAGCGTGGGGCCTTTCCACAGGCTGCAGGTGGGGTCTGGGCCTTTTCCATGGGCTGTGGGGGGACACCTGCTCCACCGTGGGTTTCTCCAGGGGCTCAGGGGCATCTTTCTCTCCAGCACCTGGGGTGCCTCCTCCCCCCTCACACACCTTGGTCCCCGCACAGCTCCTCACACCTTCTCACTCCCTTCTCTGGGGGCACAAAGTGGCTGCTTGAGTTTTTTTCTCCTAAACATGATTTCCAGAGGCGCTGTGACCATCGCTCATGGGCTCGGCCTTGGTCAGCAACAACTCTGGCCTGGAGCCGGCTGGTGTTTGCTCTGTGGGGCCTGCAGAGAGCACCCCTGCAGACGGGAACCCAGCCACACAAAACTACAACAATTCCTAATTAGTTCCCTGAAATAACAAAATGTTCTCATTTCTGAGGGCTGAGACTGCTTAAGCAAAGGATTGTTACACTGCAGAACAGACTCGGCTAACAGACTCACCTAACAGTGAAGAGAGTTTGTGTCACATCTTGTAACTTAGGAGTCTCCAGAGGCCTGCAAAATCTTTCTGTGACTATTCGGTAGCCATAAAAATATGTGAAGAAATGCAACTACCCCAAAATTCTTCAACTTCTTTTGGCTATAACCATATTTCCATTTCTGAAATGTTTATGCAGCTCTAGGACATTTATTTGCAAGATACAGACTGTTTCAGTAGTACCTAGAGTACCTTAACCTTGGCTGGATTTGATTCTAGGTGCTTGCATAATACAAAAATAAAATCAAATTCAGCCCTAACTTAGGTAATTGAATTTTAGTAGCCAAAATTTATGAAGGAAACAAATTTCAGTTACACCTGTGTACTTATGGAAGATGAATTTTCAGTTGCTAAATATAAGGATTCATAGACAAGCTTGTGCACTCAACCGAGGAGAGAGGAGAATCCATACCACTCCTGAGCAGCAGCTCAGAATTCAGATATTCACAGCTTATAAAGTCAAACTTGTGAAGTTTAATTGACCAGGAACAATTTGAGGACAGAGTCATCTGCATGTGCTTCATAGGCAGAAGGCAACAGAGTTATGCACTGGAAATTATTTATTCCACTTTGAAATTAGGGGACAGTTGCAATTGGGCTGTGCACTTGCTAAAATCTTGACTTTAATTTGCTCTTGAACACTCCATGATCCCCAACCAGAAAAGGAACATCAATTAGGAACTTGTTTCCATGTCATTCCCTCCCACCATTGCTCTTACAGGTAGTTCTCAGAATGTCTAACCTGGATATCAGTCAGCACACACCTCCTGCTACAGCCACACAGAAGTTTAGCTGCAAAGGAGAAGATCAACAAGGGATCCATGATCCCATTGGTGCCTGCAGCTCTCCAGTTCAGAGCAGAATTAACCAGTGATTCTTACCTCTGCTCCTCTGCTCAGATCAGTGAACTAAGTGCCCATTTTTGTTCCTCAACTGCCGGTGAGTATTTACTGTAGTTTCTCCCTTTGACAGAGCTGGGAGTTTGGCTGATCTGATTTCACTGTCATTTCTTTGTAACCTATGGCAAAGCCTTGCTCCTCTGTGTGGTTGTTTAATAAGACTTGTCTCTGGAAATGCCAGGCAGGAATCAGGATATGGTGAGGAAAGCACTTCTGAGGAAATGGGACAATCTTTAACCCCCCCAAATATTGTCAGCATTGTACTCAAGGATGTGAAAGCTCAGCTAGATGAGTGTTGAGAGGATGAAAGGCAAAAGTAAAGTGCACAGAATTCAGAAGATAAGTGATGTTTCAGTTATGCTTATAAACTTAACCCTTGGCTTTAGTCTAAAACTGCTTATTTTTTCTGAATATTACTGTTGATGGAAATTAAATTATTTGGAGGAGTGGTGACTTGGAGATCATGTATAAAATGCTTTGCTGTCATGCATGTAATTTCTCTTTCTCTCTTGGTACCCAGATTATCACTCCTGCAAACCTGTTAATCTCCAGTCAGGGTCCCTTTGCTAGCCAACGCTGCCTCTGACTAGGTTTGCTAGGCCAGCTGGGTTGGAGACGCCATCCAGTCATAGAGTTGTCATGTTTGCAGATTTGGCATCCTAATTAGACAATGTCTTTACTCTTAAGATGCAGTTATCAGGCACCTGGTGAGAGTGATGTCCTATACAGCATCTCTGTGAGGTCATGGTACAAAAAAGGCATGAAATGAAACCAGTTCTGATGGGTCTTCACCTCATGCCCAGGTATAGGTACAGTTAATATATAAATACATATTGACTAGAGAACAGGCACAGAGTGCAGTGACACACTGATTGAAAAAATGTCACATCCTAGCTCCAGGATTTAGATTTTACAGGAGGGCATCTGTGGCAGGGATCTTTCCTTTCAAAAGATAAAACTGAAAACCAAGCACAGAGCAGTTTCTTTCTATGGGTCTATCTTAGTGCTAAGTTTTGATCTTCAGGATTTCAGTAGCTAACAATGCTCGTGCCCATTAAAAATGTGACCTCGGGAGTCCCTGATTAGGAGACACGGTTATCATGTATGGGTTCCCCTGCAAGGACCTGGCATCCCTGCATTCAGCTCTCCCTTCAATCTGAGGAATGTTAAGGACCTCTTAATGTTAGAAATCTTAATTGTTCCATTTCAGAGAAGGTGCTACCAGGCTGTGGCTGTGGGGCTGGGAGTGCTGAGCACAGC
The DNA here is from genome assembly GCA_020800305.1 of Porphyrio hochstetteri. Classification (NCBI taxonomy): domain Eukaryota; kingdom Metazoa; phylum Chordata; class Aves; order Gruiformes; family Rallidae; genus Porphyrio; species Porphyrio hochstetteri. The sequence continues at coordinate 17,130,204 of CM036916.1, forward strand.
TGTGGGCTCTTGGCGGCTCTGACCCTCGAGCTGCCTCACTGTTGGTGCCTGCTCACCTCCCTTCTCAAACAGTCTGGTCTCAGCATTTTAGTCTGCATCACCTCTCTGTTAGACACCTTTTTATGCCAGCTTTCCTATAGGTGCAAGCCCTGTGGCTGCTGCAAATTATAAGGAATCTTTTATGCTTTGCCCTGTTTCAAAGCCCTTTTGTCACTTAACTGCTCACGGTCTCTTTCACTATTTAAGCAATACATTTTGGAGACATTTTTGCTTTAATCCAACTTGTTTGAAGGGTTAGCAGTGTTTGTTCCCTGCTGAAATTCTCATCCATCTTTTACAGCTCAAGTTCCTTGGTGTAACTCATTCCTAGACGCTAACATCTCCATTTCCAGGTCTGTCTCAGATCCTAAGGGAGAGCATCCTTTGGCCAGACTCTGACCTGATTTCTGCAGTTTTAAAATCTTACGCAGCACACCCTGCTGAAAAACCAACATACCTGATGTGTCTGAGCAGAAGCATGAAACTAACCTGAACAACAATGATTAAACAAAAGCTAATGATCTACAGAGAACTTCTCTGGAGGAAAAAAGGTTTTGGGTTTTTTAATATTTTACAGGATGAGCCTCCTAGTTTGCAGTTCTTTACAGCTTTACTCTGTACATTGAATGAGGGTCCTTCACCAGCTTCTAGACATTTTATTTCACAAGAAAATTGGCTGACAGGAACGTATGTTTTTGCCTGTCACTCCAGGTGAGATGACTCTATTGACTTCTGTCTGAAAAAGCGCAAGAAAGCAAACTTTTCTGGGCATTGAGATCACTAGCAAAGTGAAGGGAGACAAAAATGAGGCAGATTTCTCTCTTTTTCATACAGCTCACTGGGGAACATTTCTTTTCATCCATTCCTTGTTTTTTTCTTCTGGAGTGGACAACATTGTCTTCCCAGCAACCATCCTCCTCCCTGGTCAGAGTGGAAGAGCTGCTGTGGTCTGATATTGAGCCTCACCTGGACTTCAGGGGCCACGACTGAACAGTGATTACACAGATCTCCTTCTTTTCGCCCTTGCTGCCGAGAGATGCTGAGTGATGCACGCTCAGTGGTGGCAATGGCATTCATACATGTGTTTCATTGTACTCTGGTACCTTAGTTTCCATGGCTACCACAGAAATTGCAGGTTTGCTATACAAATTGGTAGGAAGGATTCAGAACACCAACCCATATGCTACAGCCTCCTGGACTTCATTCTCTTCTCCTGGGCTCAAACATGCTTTTGCCCTTCAGGGCCTAGTCTCCAGCAGGTCTTTGCCAGCACTGGGCTGATTTGGGGGGGAACTCAGTGCACACACCAGATTGCCCCCTCATGCTGCTCCTGGCTGTTGAGTTTTTGGGCAGGGAAGATGATCTGCATTTTGATGCACAGCCAGTGTGCCTGGGGGGAAGCTTCCTCCCCAGTGGCTAGTTATTCTGCCACCCCTCAGGTGTACAGCAAGGGAGCAAAGGTATATTTTATCAGGTGCTTGTGGAGCTGTGTGCAGAAAGGCTGCAGGTAGAATGCAAAATCAGCCAGAATAGCTAAAACAAAGCCCATTCAAGCCAGTAGTTGTTGTGGCTGGAGACTGACAACAGGGCCCACAGGCAAGACTACCAGAATGTGGAAGCATCAGAAATACTCTCCCTGTGCCCAAGAAGCTGTGGCTCTGCCTTCCTGAGTCAGAGATGGTATCTGTGAGTTTATCTGTTCAGTTAATTTGTTTCTGTTAATTTGTCTAGTTGTGTTTGAAGGGAATGTAGCAGTGTCTGCAATAGCCCAGCAATAGGCTTCATGGCTTAACTGTGCACTGTGTGAAGAAACCCCTTCCAGTCCTACCTTCCTCAGCATTAGCGTTACCATTCCAGGTTCAGTTAGTCATTCAACAACCAGAAGGCATTCCGTACCTGTGATTATTGCCCATCTTCACATCCTTTCTACTTCTAGTAAATCCTCACTGAGAGGGGTGGTAAACAGAACAGCTCAGGGTTGTCAAGATGCAGACACACTGTGGATGTCCCTGTTCCTTTCCTAGATTAAGCCCAGCTTGCATTTTAGGCAATCTGCTGACCATCGCTTATTTGAAGTAAGAGATATACTGAAGTAGGCAGTTTGGTGCCATTATAAATTTTCCTGTTATAGGTAGTCAGAAAATAAAAAGTTGCCCTGCATGGTAATTAGAGAAGCAGGCTTGTCCCATTACAGCCTCTGAAGTAATGTGGTCACAAAGTGCTCTCAGACAATATACCCTGAAACACCAAGCTCCTTGCAGCGTGTGCATTATGCCTGGCACGATCAGCCAGCCAAGAAATGTGTTTATCTGGTGATAATCAAATCAATAGAGTGTGTTATTACATTTGAGTGTGTTATTGCAGTTATTAAATAGCTTTCCCAAGGTTTATAAAATAGCTATTTTTCAATAATATTTTGCATCATACCACCGTGAAAAGGAGTTCATGAGGATTTTTAAAAGGTCTGTTAGCAACACACCAATTTAGTTAAGCATTGTAATTTTGTAAATGAACTCAAAAAATCATGAATAAAACATGAAATAGATTAAGCAAGATGAATGGAGTGTTGAGAGAAGATCCAAAATCTGTTTTGGCTAATGCTTATAGCATTCATCCTCTAGAACTGTCTTCTTCACACGTTACTACCAAAAAATGGCTTCATCCATTCAAATATCCACACTGCTGTGGAAAGATTTCTTCTACATGTTCATCTTTTACCAACTAGAAATGGAAAGGCAGTGACCATACTAGGGTGGCTTCTAAGATGCATAATTAGCTCTGCCCTGTGAAGTCACACCACACGTTTGAAATAGTTGATTTTGCTGCCAGATGAGAATAAATTACATTCAGGATGTGGGAGTTTTAATGTTTTTTTCTCTTCTCGTGGTAGATCTAGGTGTGTCTGCAATATTTAATACCTAAATAGTTCTTTTAAGAGAAATTTTAATTCTGCCTTGGATCCTTTTCATTATCCTCTAAGAAACATCATTTCAGTTTTAGTTGCCTAGAATATTTTCTTGTTGCGCTTATGACACTGTTCTTTGGGTTTTTACTTAATTTTGTGTATTCTGACTAAATGTGTTGAAACAGAGCAATATCATGGACTATTTCTTGAAGTTTAACAATATATAACATCGACCTTGCTAAGAAGCAAGGATATTGGGTCTCTGTTTTTCAAGATTAAGAGCACCACCAGATTTACTCACTAGCATTACTGCTCCCTCCCCTAATAATGTATTTTGTGAATTTGTCCTCCAAGTTTAATGGAGGACAGTGCTAGCAATCTGGAAAATTTGGCAACATTACTCATTGTAAAAAGCCTATTTACATATATTAAATATGTCTTGCTAAAGTCTAACAACTAGACATCTCTGAACATCCAGGCAGCACTGAACCTCTCAGGTACTCACACAGCACTCAGCATGCCTTTGCTATTTGGCTAGGTTAATTTATGCAGCTGAGTCAGCTAATAACCACTGCAAAGAAAGCTCATCCAGATGTTTACTGTAAAGCATTGAGTTCTTTGGACAGGGGCATTTACCATCACTGCAGAAAATAATGACCTGTCAAGTCAGGCAAACGACTCATCTACCATAACAAGCTGTCTCTGGCTGGTAGCAAGTGCCAGGTGAACAGCATAAAGACAAGGTGATATTTGGTGAAACTAATCAAAATACCCCAACTTCAGTTATCTGCAGCATAAATATTTCCTAAACCAGCAATGGGGCCTGTTTTGAAGAGTCTTGACTGAATTGACATCTATTAATCTGCCCAGGAAGCTTTGAATCCCCATAAACACTTGCATTTACGACCTCCTGCGGCAGGGAGGTCTAGTGATGTGCCAAGGATATTCTTCCAGTTTATCCTGTTGTCTGAAGCATTAGTTCTAGGAGAGGGATTACATGGCAGGGAGGTGTACAGCAGCTCTTAGTGAACTCCTCAGACTGTTTTCAGAGGCACCTACAGATGTCCACGTAGCAAGCCTTGAAAGCAGGAGTAACTCATGTTGAGTGAGCAACCTGGAGCTGGGAAGCAAAAGCCAAGATTTTGGATCTCCAGTCTCCTCACGACATTTTCACTCTTCCATGTGTTTGCAGCTCAGCCTTGGAGCTGCAACAGCTTTAAAACAGTCCCTGAGGTGCTGTTTGGAACAACTCTGCCTCGGGGCCGGACAGAGCACGGCGCATGAGAAAATTGGGAGTGGTTTTAAAATCCAGGTGCACTTCAATTTGTTGTGCTGGGGGACTGACCCACTGCTGTATGCAGAATCCTTTCTGGACACTTGTAGTTTCTCCAGCAGTTGTCACTCTCCACAGAAACTCCTACCTGCACTACTCCTGCATGTTGATCCCTGTTATAATTTATCAATGTTACATCTGCCCCATTCTGTACTCTGATTAAATTAGAATCCCATTAACGACAGTTGGCTGTCAGACAAAGGAAATGTCTGATCTTATTTTCAAAATAAGACATGCCCTCTGCTCTGCTGCACGTCAGAAAATTTCCAAGCACAGATAAGGCTGCAGTTTTGATAGGATTCCTACATTTCTCCAAGGATTTCTTGAAAATGTGGCAGCTTGGTAGCTGAATATTAGATTATTAAATTGCACAGTACGGTGTCCATGTATTGTCTACCACATACAAAGTATTTCCCAAAGAACTGTCCACTCCCCTGTGCAGCTGCCACCCTCCAGAGATGCCACAGCAGCAGGAGGACTGCAGAAAGCCACCCTTTCAATCCCACCAACCCAAACTGTCCCCTGTTTCAGGACAAATGACAGACCAAGCTTGGAAATCCTGTGAGAAGTATGGACAAAACCTGCATTTAACCTGCTTTGTGGGTTTTCTCTTTCTGTTACAAGCACAGGGTATGTATCAGGGAGGCATTTGTCTCAAGGACAAATGTATTTCTAAAGAAGCCCACAGGCCTTGCTGCAGTGTTGAGGGGTTCCTTACATGTCACCCTTACATATAGATGAGCTCATGCTTCTATAGGGATTACAAGTCTTTACTCAGCAAAAGTTATTCTGATTACAGAATCACAGAATCACCAGGTTGGAAAAGACCTTTAAGATCATCAAGTCCAACCATTCACATCCTAAACTAAACCATTTCCCTAAGTACTTCATCTACCCTTTTTCTGAACCCATCCAGGGTCAGTGACTCAGCCCCTCCCTGGGCAGCCTGTTCCAGGCCCTGGCAACTCTTGCAGTAAAAAATTTTTTTCTAACATCCAATCTAAACCTGCCCTGGCACAGCTTCATGCCATTCCCCCTTGTCCTATCACCTGTCACCTGGCTGAAGAGACCATCACCTATCTCTCTATAACCTCCCTTCAGGTTGTTTGTAGGTGGTGATAAAGTCTCCCCTCAGCCTCCTCTTCTCCAGGCTGAACACCCCCAGCTCCCTCAGCCACTCCTCAGAGGATTTGCCCTCCAGCCCCTTCCCCAGCCTGGTTGCCCTTCTCTGGACTCACTCCAGGACCTCAATGTCCTTCTTGTGGTGAGGAGCCCAGAACTGGACCCAGTACTCAAGGTGCGGCCTCACCAGTGCCCAGTACAGGGGCACAATCCCCTCCCCAGACCTACTGGCCACACTGTTTTTGATACAAGCCAAGATGCCATTGGCCTTCTTGGCCACCTGGGCACACTGCTGGCTCATATTCAGTCTGCAGTCACCCAACACCCCCAGGTCCTTCTCTGCCTGACAGCTCTCCAGCCAGTCTCCCCCAAGCCTGTAGCGCTGCATGGGGTTATTATGTCCCATGTGCAGCACTCTACACTTGGCCTTGTTAAACCTCATCCCATTGGTCTCAGCCCATGGGTCCAGTCTGTTCAGATCCCTCTGAAGAGCCTCCCTACCCTCAGGCAGATCAACACTTCCTCCTAGTTTAGTGTCATCTGCAAACTTAGTGAGGGAGCATTCAATCCCTTCGTCGAGATCACTGATAAAGATGTTGAACAAGACTGGACCCAGGACTGAGCCCTGGGGGACGCCACTCGTGACCGGCCTCCAGCTGGATTTTGTTCCATTCACCACCACCCTTTGGGCACAGCCATCCAGCAAGTTTTTAACTCAGCTGAGGGTTCACCTGTATTTGTTCCAACCATTTGTATTTGTTCCCAACCATTGAGAAGTCTGCATTGGTTGTGTTATGAACTCAGCATTTATTAATACTGCTTGTGGGAGATCCCATCCATTGAGCAATGAGAGCACATCTCTCAGCTTGCAGGTAATACTTGTGCTGGAGGACATTATTTTTTTCATGTGGTCTCTCCCATTTATTGTCATAGACTTCAGCTGGCCATCTTCTTCCACTTCTATTCTCTCCTGCCCGTTCTCGATGATTTTCCGGGTGATCATCTTCCTGCCACTGATCACTTCAGGAGTGGTAAACACCGTTCTGACATTCTGTGGCGCAGCTATGTTCTCAACAAAGGAGAAGGGGGGCTGCCAACCAGGGCCAAATAAATTCCATGGCATTATTCTTCCATTTGTCCTGTTCCAGTTTTCACCATTGCCTCTGTGGTCAAAGGGGTCCCATAAAGCATGTACAAAGCGATCCACCCCTCCATAGACTTTCCTAAAAGACTCGTCAAAGTCATGGAATGGGTAAGAGGAATCAAAGGAGCCATTCTGAGTCCCCATGGCACTTTGTCCTCTGTGGGATCTGCTGCTCTTAACAGGCTTGTCATAGACTGATTGTTTCTGAGGGTCAGACCAAACCACATATGCCTCAGCAATTGCTTTGAATTTCTTTTCAGCTTCCTCTTTGTTGCCAGGATTCTTATCAGGATGCCACTTTAGTGCCAGTTTGCAGTAGGATTTCTTAACATCATCCTGAGAGGCACTTCTTTGCAGTCCAAGGACTTCGTAATAATCCGCCATCTCAAAGGAAAGGTGGGGCTGTTTGGAAGACGCCTGAGCACGTGAAGCCCAGGGATAACCAGTACCATACATCCCAGGGCCCTTAAATCCTTCTTAATGGTCCTCAGTTTTCTTTTATGTATTTCGTTACTATCTATTTGAAAAATTAAAAGTGGATAATAGTCCGTGTCCCTGACCAAGGTTGGGACTCACTTGGTTAAGTCCCTAACTGAAGCTCCCTTAAGGCAGCAGGCTTCCCTGTATAGAGGGTCCGGCCTACAGATCGGGCCCTCAGTTCCCTCTAGAAGGGAATCTCCTAAGACAATCACCCGTCTTTGTCTGTTGAAACATTTAACAGAGGATGTTTTGATGGTTTGCTTAGGGGGTCTTGTCCTAGGGAACACAACCTCAGAAGTAATTTTCCTATCAGCCATCTCATTATCTGGCTGGTCCCCTTGTAGTAGGATCTTGTATCTATTGCTCAGAGGCACTTGTGGAGGAAGGACAGGCTTGGAAGGCACTCCCCTACTGCCCTTGCCATGCACCTGCTTCCATTCATCCCTATCATTTAGACTGTCCTGCCTGGGGGAGGATATAGGGTCACTCTGGTCCTGGACGCTATCTACTGGCTACTCACGTTTCTGTGGCTGGGAGGACAGAATCTGGCCCATCCGATCTATCTCCATTTCAGCCTCCCTGGTGCTCATGAGCCTGTCTAGTTTATCCTTGAGCACATCTACCTCTTCTTGCAGGTATGCTGCTCGGCTGAGGAGATCCCTTATGATCTCACACAGCACACAGCCATGTTCAGAGGTGTCTCCTGCTGCAAGCATGTTGTGACAGTCCCTGCACCCCAAGACCTGCACCGCAACATGCTTCTGCGGTTGGTTGGACTGGGTTGCTGCCTCCACAGTGGAAGGTGTTTGGGTTAATGGCCCTGCGCCGGGTAGACACCATTATGCAATAGCTTCCCAATTAGTGTTAGTGACCCTCACCTGTCCGTTGGCTGAGCTCCTCTACTCCCTCTGCCCGGCGAGCGGGCTGTCTGGCTGTCTGTCTGTCTGTCTCCTCTGAGCTCCACTGTTCGCTCGCCTGCGTTGTGTGGGTTAGAGGGTGGGGTCACATGACGTCAGGGGGAGGGTGAGCTTAGCCGGGTTTCCGGGCTGTCGCCGCGGGTCCAAGGGGCTGCACGGGGTGCTCAGATGTAGGGAACCTCTCTGGACTGTCCGATCTGACACACCGCCCCTGAGCTTACCAGAGTGATTGCTGTCGCAGCTGATCGGCACTCGTTGTGATTGCAGCACAACTTCCTGTCGGGTGTTGGGGATATTTGGTGATTTCACCAGAACCTCTGCTTACTGCTACTGGGTTAATAGTTGCTGTTTTCCTTCAAAGGGCAGTCTGCCTGCTGCAATCTTCCCCTGAAATCAGGCTGCATAACAGCTTAAAGTCTTTAAAACAGTCTGTGCCTATTTTGTTCTCTTGGACCTTTTAATGTGTTCTACTAAGCAGTAATAAACCCACACTGAAGTACAAGATCTGTTGTTTTAATGTTCATTCCTTAACTGTACATCCTTCAGGGTGGGCTCAGCTAATCTCTGGATTTCAGACTCAAATATTACGGTATTTATCTGTAAAATTCATTTGTACTACACAACACCCTCACTTGAGAAAATGCCTAAAGCAAACCCTTTTTGTGCTAGGTATACTCATTTTCTGCTATCAAAGAGGGGAAAAAATAAAAAGCTTCAGACGACTAAGCAGCTGCAACCTTTTCTCTGGCCCTTATTTATCCAATATTAGCTGAATTGTGTATTGCACTTTATAGAAACAGAAAGAAATCCCTGCTCCAGAGCAGGTGCCTGCAATGCCTGTAAATGTCAGTCAGCCCTCTCCAGCTCAGGAATTAATTGTGCACCCACCATGAGAAAGTGAGCAGGCTGAACCACTTATGATATTGTGCTCTGTCAGGTTATTAGTTTTTCACCTCAGGAAATTCAGCTTCAAATGCCATGTAACCTACCTGAGCTGGTCACTCTGGAGCATGTATGCAATATACACACAGAGTTACTAAGAATACAGCAGGCACCCCCCACTGCTGGTGATTCAATCACCAGCCATTCGCAGCACACACAGAGGAGCAGCGTGCTGTTCTCTTGGGTGCTTCATTAGTATCATCCAATCTTGGCTCTATCAAGGCCTATTTTGTGGTCCGACCTTTGAATACCAAAAAATCAAATGCAATAGAAATACAACCTGTAGTGCTCTGTCAGGCTAGCAAATATTTCTCTACCTAAACCAGACCTTCCAGCGTGGTTTTTACATGCTTATAGTTTCTTTTGTTGCTTTAAACTGTTCTGAGGATGAGAAGAAAATTCCCCCCCCAAAAAATTTCAGGATGTATTGTTCTTCAACAAAGTGTTATGCCCAGGGCTTTGAGCTGCTCTGCCATGAGAGACCCACGGGGATTCTAGGTGAGCTCAAAGGATTAATCCCCCTCCTTTCATCCAATTAATTTGTCCCTCAGTCAACCTAAAGGTTGCTGAGCACCAATGGGCATTACAGAAATTCAGTGTTCGCAGCTGATCTGAGACAGGAGAGCATCAGCTGTGATGTAGTGCTTCCTTCTCCCTCCATTTAGGGCTTCATCCTGGCCAGTGGTGTTTCAATAACCAGATCCTACCCTAGGTTCAGAAAGAATTAGATTAAAATGAGGGACTCCTTAAAAAAAACCTTATTGGAGCATCTAATAGATTCTCAGGCCTCTTCTGCCATCCCATTTTTTGGTTTTCCTTGCTCAGCATGATAATTGCAACAGCTCCTGGATTTATATACTGGAAGGGGTTTAACACACACACAACACTATATTTGAGAATTTATGTTTATCTTCCCCCTGCTGCTAGTCCCATCTATTGATTTCCAGCTGCTGCCTCTTTACCTAAGCCTTGCTGCAGCGGGAGATTTAGTCAAATAAAAGGTCCACACCTGTTCCTTATGAGTGGCTCAAGGTTCTTTAAATCTTTTTCAGAAGCACAACTGCCATTCTGTGCTGGAGCCAGGATTGCTGGTTCTTGTCCTTTGTTCCACCTGGTCAGCCTTCTTTTCTGTGTCACGGTCACTTAGTAAGAATGGCAGCCTGGAGCAACTGGCTGCTCTGTCCCTGGGATTGGGTCTGTTCTGAGCTGCCTGTTTGGACTAAGTTTTGCTGGGAAGGAACTTTGTAGAGAGTAATGTGTTTGTTCTCTAGGACATGTCTGTATACCACTGCAATATATGCTAATCACTGAGAGCTCCACATTTGTATTGAGCAGTGGACCCTTTGTTTCTGTTGCATCAGATTGCTCACTAGGTGGGTTCTGTGTGTTGTCAGCCAGTCCAAGTCACTAGCAGCTTTGGTTGGTTTTAAGAACTCTTTTATCTTGCCATGTTTCCAGCCAAGCTGTGTGAACAGTCACAGTGGCTTGTTGTGGTCAAAGCACAGTAAGCTCAGGTGTTGTGTTATGTGCAGAGGCTGTGCTGCCAGTGACTAATTCTGTTAGGACTTTTCTTCCAGAGGCTCTATGACAAGTCAGAATGCTCTCCTGAAAGCTGCAGCCATCTGAGCTGGAGAAGGCTTGGTTTGGTATTTCTTTCTGTAGCTGTGGCCTCTTCCCAAGCTTGGGGAAGGATGGATTCCAACACTGATGTTCAGATGGTGAAGGAGAAGCTATCTGCTGAGCTAGCTCCAGCACGTGGGAAGTGTCCTTTGGAAAATAATCGTGTTTGGGACCACTGCTGCTCTGCACTGTTGTTGCTGTGCACTAGCAGTAACCTTTTGTGTCTTGTTGAAGTATTTCATGGTCCAGAACTGCATGGTGCAGTCGATGCTGCAGCTTTTCTGTTGCTTGGTTTTACTCAAGATCACTTAACAGAAAGGGTTCTTTGGCTGGCTCATTCCCTCACCTTGTTTAGATTCTGGACAGGCCAAATACTAAGATTTTTGGGCTTTTTAAATTCTGTTTGGTGAGTTTCCTGGACCCAGTGCTGTGATATGCACATATGACAGTAATTAAATAGGGATCAGGAAGTAAATTTATTTGTATAATCCAGAGAAAAGTTATTAAGATGGTTTTATATACTCTGCTTTTTCATTAAGACTGTGGACTCATCAAAGCATAGTGTTTGTGGGAAAGTACACAGTTTTAAGAATAATTTCTTGGATCTGATTCTGGTTAAGCCAAGAGAGCTGGATCAACTCCTGAGGAACCAGCTGCTGGTATTTAAGGTAAGAGTCATGGCTTCAATTTCTTCTTTAAGACCAAGAACTTGAATCTAGATTCTTTGCACACTAGATATATTATAATCATGTTGTGGCTGCTGAGGAGACATCAGTCTCTTATGATCTTGTTTTGCATGGACTATTTGGGAAGAATTTGTACTGTTCCTCATGCAGATTGGAGGAAAAATGCTTTCAAAACATAAATATTTGTGCAGAAGGAAGCATTTTCCTGCCCTGCTGCAGTGAAGACTTTGCACTGGCTAAATGTACAGATATTGCAATGGTATTTGTAACCCTAAAAGACTTCCCTTATTTCATATTTTCACCACCCAAACATTGTCTTTTGGCACAGCTTTTAAAGAAAAGCTCTGCTTGTTACTGTAGCAGGAACAACCAAGTCTTGTGATGTGGCCTAAGAATCAACCATACAGAGTGTCAAGAGTCAGGTCAAAAAGTTAACTGCACCTTCTATGATCTGATGTAGCATTATTGAGTAGGAACATTCTTTAAAAAGATTTTTTTTTTTTCCATTTTTCCAAGCTTTATTGGCCAGATAGTCAGATCTACTTTCAAAAATCAGTGGCTTTGAATCCCACTCATCAGTAGAAATTCATTACCGGAGTTAATCGTGGTTGGTAGCAAATCAGAAATCTGTACCCAGTAGTATGTTCACAGAAATATTTCCAGTCATACTTGGGCAAAACATTGTGGTTTTAGTGGCTTGAGATCTTATTTTAATCTCATTGCAGTTGAGAAAAATACAATCTACAATACTTCTATTTTGCTATATCTACTAAAGTGCCAACACTGTACTTAAAAAAATATTCCTATACCTGAGATGATTACTGGCATCTGTATACTAAAGGCATAGAATATGAATACCTTATAGAAGTAACTAGTCACCCACCCTTTTTTTTTTTTTCACCTCTCATGATAAAAGCAAACTTTTAACTTTCTTTTATGCCTCTTTTCCCAAATTCAACCTGGCAGGCAAAGGTTCACCATGAGAAATAATGCCAAGCACTTTCTCTGGGGATTCCTATGCACTGGCTACTGACTGACAAATTCTGCTCCACCCCCCTGTTTAAGGTCTGATTGAAAAAAGCCATTCATTGGTAGTTTGCTAAATTTAAGTAGTACAAAAATGCAAGAGGAGGAGGAAAACCCCTATCCAAATCAAGCCATTAGGTTTCACTGATTGAAGAAGTCGACAGATCCTTTTGAGATATTTGCTCTGTTCCAGCCCTCACAGAGGAGACAAACGCTTGCTTAAGCCAGCTGTCAGGCTTAGTGGAGCTGAGCAGTATATTACACTCCGTGCCCAGCGGCACGCTAGTAACTTCAGAGCTCTGCTGCAGATCATGTGTAAATGATACCTTGTTAAAGTTTTACCTTCACATCTAGAGATATTAGCATCTCTCAGTGCCTGGCATATTTCCTAAAACTTTACAACAGCCAGTTCAACTCCTAGAATAAAAATTAGCACAAGGATGTTGGCACAGCTGCTGATATAGTGAGTTTGAAAATCTAAGAGAGTGTCAAACGTAGTTACAGTCTGTGTCCTAGTTCTTCTTCTTCTTCTTCCTTCCCACTAAATTAATTATAGAGACAAAAATCTTCATTTCAGCTTTTTAATCAGGGAACCCACGAAAGCAGCCACAATGACATCGGCTTGACTGTGAAAGGGAACAAACACATATACTTTCATAGAATCACAGACTGGTCTGGGTTGGAAGGGACCCCAAGGATCACAGAGCTCCAACCCCCTGCCACAGGCAGGGCCACCAACCTCCAGGCCTGGAGCTACACAAGGTTGCCCAGGGCCCCATCCAACCTGGCCTTGGACACCCCCAGGGATGGGGCACTCACCCCCTCTCTGGGCAGCCTGTTCCAGCCCCTCACCACTCTCTCTGGAAAGAACTTCCCCCTGATATCTAATCTAAACCTTCCTTCCTTTAGCTTTAATCCATCCCCCTTGTCCTGCCATTCTCTACCCTTTTAACAAGCTGATTCCCCTCCTGTTTCTCTGCTCCCTTCAGGGACAGGAAGGCTGCAATGAGGTCCCCCCACAGCCTTCTCTTCTCCAGGCTGTAGAAGCCCAGCTCCCTCAGCCTCTCTTCATAGGGAAGGTGCTCCAACCCTCTGATCATCTCCGTGGCTCCTCTGAACCCTCTCCAACAGTCCCACGTCTTTCTTGTACTGGGGCCCCAGCTCTGGACACAGGACTCCAGCTGGGGCCTCCTGAGGGCAGAGCAGAGAGGGACAATCCCCTCCCTGTCCCTGCTGCCACCCCTCTTCTGATGGAGCCCAGGATGCCATTGGCCTTCCGAGCTGCAAGAGCTCACTGCTGGCTCATGTTGAGATATCTGTCTAATTTGGTGGCTGTGACAGAGCCTCCAAAGACAGACAGCAGCATGTTCACCATGACCTTTTTCCATGTGAAATGCAGCATCCCTTGAAGGACCTTTCCTAAGTGAGCACAGGCCAGTGAACTCTGTAGCACAAGTCAAAATTGCCGCCTCACTCTAAAGTGATTATATGGAAGTTCCCCACCTTGCACAGTAAATGAGCTTTTCCTCTGTATTCAGTCTCTTTGGGTGAAATAGATTTGTTGTAGTGTTTTGATTTTGTTAGTACCCAAGAGTCAGCACAGGTCAGTGAGCAAACTGAATTGTCATCTGTCTGCATGAAACAGAATTGCTGGCTACGTCTTAATCAGCAGTGAGCCTGGGGAGTCAGAACAACCCTTCTCAGCCTGGGCTGTCTCCTCTGCTGCATAAGCAGGGGGACTTGCTGGGTGCTGGTATGACACATACAGCAAAGGGCTTCTTGGGAATAGCCACTGCTCCTTGGCTTGCACAACCCTTGAAGAACCAGTTTGCACAGTGAAAGGAATATTTTTTTTTCACTTTTATGTTCTCTAGCAGACATCAAAAGTGATTTCCTGAGATTAGTGCAGTATAAAATTTTAACTCACTTTGTATATCTTCACTCTTTTTAGATGGGAAGTTTTTTTCCTCCTCTGTAGTATGATGTGCTTTGGCAAAGGCAATTTTATTCTTTTATCAGTGGCAGCTTGGGATGGGCATAATATTTACAAATGATGCCATGAACAAGTTATGCAAATCACCCAAATGAGAACCAGTAAGCTTTTATATCCTGCCAAACAATCGTGTATTGTAGAAATGCCACATTTTACAGTCAATTTGAGAAATGTTTTAGAGACTTTAAAACATTAGTACCCTATTTTTCATATTGCTCAACATATACAACAGAATTCGTTAGTACCATGAGTCCAACAATACAACCTTTGGAATGTGAAGGAAAAAATAATGGTAATAGATTTGAGAAACCTAAGTGACTTTGAAAAGCTTCTTGGAACTTCATAATGCTGTCAATTTTTTTAAAGATCTTGTCTAAAATTGAAAACCTGTTTGACTGCAAAGAGGCAATCTGTGCCTTTCTACTAGTATAAAAATACCATTTCTTAGTGCATGTAAATGAGCTATTATAAAATAAATCAGCAAAAAGTAATGGATTCTCTTAACGTATTAAGCTCTCCAAAGGGCTCATCTACACTGTAGAATTTCCTGGTGTCTGAACTGAGCTAAGGATCGGTGACTGCACGGCCACATTACTGTGCTTGTCAACGTTCCACGTTCCCTTTTGCAGTGTCCTGCAGATTATCAGTTTTAGGAGGTTCTGGCTACCCAGGTAGGGCTCCTGGAGCCACATACCCAAGGGAGATTTGCACAACCCTCCTGCCCTTCCTAATTCGCTGTGGAGCTACTAGTGAAAGTCCAGTGGAGCCAATTCAGCTTGTCAGCTTCTACACTATCGCTAGATTATTTTTGAGTGATATATCTAAATTAGAAGACACTATTGAATTATCTGTAAGGTTTTATTTTTCCAGTACTCATTGGGCATGTGGATTCTTGGATTTTAAAAAGTAGTGCAATTTTTCCCTTGGAAAGAAAATTGCTGATCACAGTAGTAATCCACACAACTATCCTTCCCCAAGTCAAAGGAAGAAACAAAGGAACATCTTGGGGGAAAATAAGCAGCAGCAAATATTTAACTGATAGGTGATAGTGAATTTGTACAAATTAGAAAATAATAACATTTAAAAATGTGTTTCTGTGGGGTTTTTTCCAAGCAAAAAATGTTTCCATGTCATAGTACATCTGAAATCCTTACAACAGCTTTCCACCTTCCCTGTAAAGGGCTAGTAGAAAGAACTTATTATTTAAAGCTCTTTTAAGGCTTCATTTTCCTGCCAGACTTTAACTTAAAAGGCTGCAGAGTGACGATAACTTCTTTTCTGGTGTTTTACTCAAGTCTGAGTCCTGAGCCCAACGCCCTTGTTTTGCATAGGGCTGGCAGTGTGTGTCTGGTTTTTAGTAGTGAACTATTTGCTCCTGGATAAAGGGCAGAGTTGGTGATTTTTCTAACCTTGGTTTTCCAGCAAGTCTTTCTTGTCAAGGCTCACAGTAATTTTGTTTTGATTGAAAGAGTGACAGAAGCACACAAAGCCCCAACCAGGCCCTGCCAGGAGTGGGGACAAGGTGGGACATTTCAGAGGTAAAGAGAAATGCAGGGGATTAAGTATGAGGTAGAGAAGAAGGGACAAGGGCTGCCCATCCACACAGTAAAACCCATCTGAGGAAAAATGGAGGCTTTGGCACAGTTAGTGGGTGAGGAGATGGGGTGGCCATCTTGGCTGTGGAGGCACCACCCGCTGGCACCTGTGAGTGCAGCCCATCCCATTTCAGAACCTTTTCCTCTGCACAGCCTCCGGTGGGGCCACAGGGGAACCCTTCAGCTTAGACAGGATTAGTGAGGCTGTGAAAGGTGAGATGGTGCTGGCATTTCAGTGTTCGGAATTTAACTGAGACGTAGAAGTTACCAAGTTTTGCTCCCCTGAAGGGAGAACAGCCCTGAGTAGTCCTGGCTACAGGCTGAGGGCATCACACTACCTGTAAAGCAAATACTTAGTCATTTTAGTGACAACAAGCCTTCAGAATGATTACTTTCCACACAAATTGAGTTCAGTATAATGTGCTACTACACAGAAAATGTAAAAATTATACCTTCCTGTACCCTGAGGGACTGCCAGGCCTCTCTAGCTGCATCTTGTTCCCTTCAGCAAATATCATCCCACATTGCTGCAGAGGGGTGTTGGGTGTTCTGGGTCCAGCCAGGCACCTACTCTACCACCCTCCTGTCCTAAAAGCCCACAATAGTGACATATTTGCAATAGCTTCATTTGTTAGGTCTCAGTGTTGGGACTGAATGGAAACATCAGGACTGCTATGAAGCACCCTACAAGTTTTTGGCTTTGAGAAAGTAACATTATACTTAGTTCAGTTGGCAGTTATATTATGAGCCATTCTACCAGTGCTGTGGCATGTGCAATATATATTGCTCATGTTCCAGAGACAGGAAGGGATGATGAATGGGTAATGTGTGGCCTGCTTTCTGCTTCTGTTGATAAGTGACTGATAAAGCTGACAAATAGCTAGATTAAGTAAACAGAGCCTACATAACTCATTCAAAGTGAATAACTGTTTACAAATTATCAATTGTTATCTGCAAAATTTTCAATTAGGAATGATGGATCCCATTCCTGTGTAGAAATAACAGGCCAGTGATTATGTGTATCAGGTACATGAACAGTAAAATTGGCCATCTGACAGTGCTCATCCTCAGGACAGGAGCTGGCAAGAAACAGAAGAGCAGCAAATCCTCTTCAGACCAAGGGTAGCATTTTGACTCCAGCAAAAACCAAGAATCTGAATACAATAGAGGCTTCAGGATTTGGATCCTAAATATGATCAGAATAATTTGTAGGTTCTTTTAGAAGCTATTGTAACTAGTTGCTGCTCGAGGACCAATTTCCCTCTCATTCCCATGTGTAGTGTTTGCAGAAAATGTAGAATATGTATCTTTTTATTAGAACAGGAAGAAATGCCTGCTAATACAATACTGCTTCATTTCATAATTTGCCATAGGATAAGAAGGGGATTTTAGAGCTGTTGGTGTTTTTTTCTCATGTTTTTTTTGGTCCAGAGTAAAAAGCTGCACTCAAACGATGTTAAATTAAGCAGATTTAGTTTGTCAACGGCTGTGTCATATTTGTACCACATGGTAAAAGTGGGGGAGGGTTTCTGCTCGGCTTGCTATGATCAAGTGCTTGCTTTTAATTTAGTGAGTCTTCTCTGCAGCATCCTGATAACAAAACATGGCTTCAGATTCCTGAGATAACACTGAGTGCCAATTGCACATCAGAGAGAAAATAACTTGGCTTGCAATAGCCTAGATTGATCCACAAAGTAAGAGGTTATAAACTGTAATGGAAGTGCTGACACAACCAAATGAGATAATACACTCCAGTACAGCTATCAGCGCTGATGGAACATGCGGCTCTGAAGTGTCTCAGCGTGGCCTGACCACTCGTGCTGGAGTAGAGCTATCAACGCAGGGGAATTAAGGTGATGCATGAGAGCTCAGCGGGCCTGGGTGCTCTCCCTCTTGGGGGTTTGGCACCCTCTGCTGTCCAGTTTTTGGAAAAAAAAAACCAAAAAAAAACCCAAAACCCAACCCCCAAAAAAAAGAAATCGGACTGTACAAGAGACATGAGAGAAAAGGAAACTTTTTGGTGATCAAACCCAAAAACTCTTTCTTGCCGCAGCAAACTGCGAATGTGTTAGAAAAACTGTTGGAGAGGGTTCAGAGGAGCCACAGAGATGATCAGAGGGCTGGAGCAGCTCCCCAACGAAGAGAGGCTGAGGGAGCTGGGCTGGTTCAGCCTGGAGAAGAGAAGGCTGCGGGGGGACCTCATTGCAGCCTTCCAGTCCCTGAAGGGAGCAGAGACACAGGAGGGGAATCAGCTTGTTAAAGGGTAGAGAATGGCAGGACAAGGGGGATGGATTAAAGCTAAAGGAAGGAAGATTTAGATTAGATCTTAGGGGGAAGTTCTTTCCAGAGAGAGTGGTGAGGGGCTGGAACAGGCTGCCCACAGAGGGGGTAGGTGCCCCATCCCTGGGGGTGTTCAAGGCCGGGTTGGATGGGGCCCTGGGCAACCTTGTGTAGCTCCAGGCCTGGAGGTTGGTGGCCCTGCCTGTGGCAGGGGGGTTGGAGCTCTGTGATCCTTGGGGTCCCTTCCAACCCAGACCAGTCTATGATTCTATGAAAAACAACCCCTATTTTCTTGCTCCACAATAGTAAATGCATAACTGCATTGACCCTTTTTCTTATAAATAAGGTGACTGAGTCTTTGCTTCTAGACCCAGGGTAAGGCTTCCCAACCGTTCATGTTGGATGAATGGTCAGTGGTCCTGGAGGGGTCTCAGATGTGCCAGGGCAGAGGGAGGCTTTTACAGCCACAGCAAGGTCTCTGCACAATCATCACAGACTCAAAACAACCCTACCACGGTGGCAGTGCAGTGGGAACAAGGGGGCTCATACCTAACATCTGGCATGACTGTTCTCACTACATGAGCATCTTGTGCTGCAGCTGACGGCGCTGAAAATTGTGTAGGCACCTTATGCGTGTTTTAGCTATTTAGCTAAATGTTTATTCACTCCAGGATTTTTGGGAAACAATTAACAAATGCTCCCCTTGACAGTGAGAGGCAGGGCTTCACTTCTGTAATGGGAACACAAAGCGGCACCTGGCTCTGCACTAAGGGGAATTTAAACCTGAGAACCCTGGAAAATGGGATGCCCTTTTCTACTCTGTAACTATGTCTGTTGAATACCTCTTCTATTTGATTGACAAGGTGAAAAATACTCCATAGAGCAGGCATGGCAGCCTGTAGGAAACAGCCTTTGCTTGTTCCATATGTATTTAGCTTTTTGGATATGCACTTACATGCTGCATTCAAGACAAAACCAGAAATTTATCTGGTGCACACACAGCACCAGTCTTCAGAGGCTACCAAGAAACCAAAGCTCTATTTTCCAGTAGATGTCCTTCACTGTCTTCAATTATCAAAATCAGTTAGGGCTTTATCAGTTTTGCATTATCAATGGCTTCAAGTATGAAATCAATGTTGGCTTGACAAAAGTAGGACAAAGCACCCATCTTCTGAGGGCACAGAGACAGCTAGATCCTGACTGACGTTGCTTCCTTCCTTCTTGGGTCGGCCCAGGTTCTGAGTAGCGTTTCTTTGGCAGTCAGTCTGAAGGCCAGAAGATACATGTAAGTCAAGGCAATATATATGTAAGTCTGTGTAAGGCACATGGCATAGTTTTTGTGGGTGGTGAGAAACGTTCCTTCCCCTATACAACTGTGTTCTGCATGCTCTGGAGCTTTGTGGTTCTCAGGATACCAAGTTCAGCTAGAGGCTGCTCTCTGCAGGAGCTGGCTGCCTGTGCCCATGCCTGCTCATGTCCACTGTGTGCCTAGGGAAAAATAATTTGGGGAATGCAGCTACAGGGTAAACTGACACTTGTTTCTCTTATGTCACTTCACTGCAGCAGTCTCTGCTTTGCTTCCTTAACAAAGACTAAATAAATAGATTTACTAATCAACTGCTTTTCTCTCCATACTCGCTCTGCTTTTCCTCACGTCTTCTCATACCTGGGAGGATAACTAAAGCCTCAGAGTGCTCATACCTGTTTCTGTTATAAGGAGAAGAAAATACACTGCTCTGAATAAATTTCACTTTTGGAAATAGCTTTGGTTTTCTGCTGTGACAACCATGATGCTCTAAATACACTGCAGCTCTTCACATTCCATCTCTATAGAAAATAAAATGGGGAAGTGCAGAAGGCAGCACTGGTGTGATTTGCATATGGTCTTTGAAAACAAACATCCGATAGTGGCAACTGAAAACCAGCTTTATTTTAGGCTCTTGTTGCAAATGTTGTGGAAGAAAACATGACCTTGTGGAAAAATAACCCTCACTCTAGCGTCTATCTGAAAAAAGAAGATAAGAAACCATTATTTTAAAAAGGATAGAAACCTAAGTGGTGGGGGAAAGCTAAATAAAACCCAGAATCCTTATTTGAGATCTCCAGTGAGTGGAAGCCATGGTACCTAATGCTGTCTGCACAGGGGCCAGTCTGTTCCTGAGCTATATATTCAACCACAGATTGGTTTCCCCAAGCATCAACCAAGACATTGTTTTTATTGATTTATTTTGCTATCTTCCCACTGCAGTGATAGGATGACAAAAGAACCACCTGTGGGTATCCTAATATATCTAATGCCAGCAGATTTTCAGGTTGAATAAAAACAATAAATCTTTCCAGGTACAAAGGGGAAACCAAGAGGTAAGTTAATTTGGGAAACTAAAGAGCATGATTTAGGAATATTGGGTTTGTTAGAATGGATCAGACTGGTCCTCCTGGTTTACGATCCTTTCTCCAGAGATAGTTCCTAATAGCTGACACATAAGAAGACAAAATGAGCCCCAAAATAGTTAACTCTTCAGTGACACCTCAAGGGACTGGCCTGTTTTCTGCCAGTGGAGCAACAATTGTGTTACACCAGTAAGCATGAGGGCTGATTCTCACTGTATTATGCACAAGTACTCCAAAAATGAGGTGGTGTTTCCTAAAGAACCCAGATATAATGCAGATGCTTATGGCTGTGCTGATCACTGGATCTTCTCTGAGGTGCAGCCTGTGTTTTTCCCTGTGGCAGTACAATTAGAATTGTTGTACAACTTCCTGTTCAATTAAGGGAGAAAATGAATAAACATGCAGACCTGTTCAATTGCTTAACATATTCAGAAATCATGGCTAAAACAGCACCTAGTCAAAGAATGTGCCGAGCCTAGCACATCAGAAAACAAAGTTCTCTTTCTCCACAGTTCTTCCAGTGGTTTTTCCTGTCTCCTCACTTCCATGAACAGGCTGAACTTGTCTTATGAGGTGCTCCTAAAAATGCCTATTAAGCCGTCATGCTAACATAAGGCTCCACTTCAAACCAGTAATTTTACACTCTTTTGAGCTTTCCGTTAGCAGCTTTTCCTGTAAGCTCCTAGAGTAACACATCTCTGAGACTGAATTACTGGACTTTTCCCTGAACAAGCACAGAACAGGCTGCAGGGGATGAAGTTCCCAAGTGTGGCTTTGCTAATGTATAATGGGACTGTTCAGCCTGGAGAGAAGAAGACTAAGGGGGGACCTTATTCATGTTTATCAATAGCTTAAGGATGGGCTGCAGGGGGAAATGGCCAGCCCCTTTCCAGTGTCTGTGGGGACAGGACAAGGGGCAACGGCTGCAAGTTAGAGCAGAGGAAGAACTTTTCCCCAGTGAGGGTGAGGGAGCCCTGGGACAGGCTGCCCAGGGGGATGTGGAGTCTCCATCTCTGGAGAGATTCCAGCCCCGTCTGGACGCCGCCCTGTGCAATATGAGCTGGGGAGCTGCTTTGGCAGGAGGTTGGACCCCATGAGCTCTCGAGGGCCCTTCCAACCCCTGTGATTCTGTGATTCTGTGATCTCAACCCTGATGTGTACCTGGAAAGGTTCGGTTTTGCTTTATAGGAATTTCAATTCCTGGTTTTTGCATTATATTTCTGTGTCTAAATTTTGATTCTGACCTCAAAAATCATTTTTCTTAATTCTGATCTTGGTTTTTGATAATTAGGCTACAAGATGAGATATATACATAAGCACTGCTATTTTATGTAGCAGTTTTGCTGATCTGGCTTCTTTAGATTGCTTAAAGAAGCATAAATAAAAGCTTAACATTATCTGCTTTAATCTGTGTCCCTGAAACCCCAAATAATATTGGTACTGGTTGCCTCTGTGGAGTCAAGGCACTAGTACACACATGCCAACTTCCAACCTGCACCCGTCTCAGACGCAGGAAAAAATCAAATTGAAGTGAAGATATAAGAGCTCAGGAGATATTTCAGAGGAAGCCAATAACAGTGAAAAGCTAGAAACTGACACTCACCAATAACAGAATTCTTAAAGCCTCAAATTCGATAAACCCACAAACCAAAGGAAATTAAGCAGGCTTTGCTGCTGCAGGATGGCATGCTACAGAACTTTAACAAGATTCATAGGTATTAAAAAGTAATGGCATGAATTGGTTATTTAAAGTCAATATTGATTTCTTGCCAGTTTCTGCATATCAACAATCGCACTTGAGTGTCCATTTACTTTGCTCAGAAATAAATATTCCTGCCCAGCTGCATGTGGTAGTTGGAAGAGAATCACTTTTCACCACTGGCAGAGGGACAGGTTGTTATCTCAAGGCACGTGGTTCATTGATTTATCAGTTGTGGTGTAAATACAGAAATTTATAGGGATGCTGTCAAGACCATTTATTTAAAAGCTTTTTTTGGAAGAAGGATGGTAGCACATTCCAGGTAAAGATGTGAGAGGCTTCCTGTGTATTTGGACTTACTAGCTGGTTGAGGTAAATTATCTCCATTTGATGTTTCTGGCTGGCAGAGTTAATTTATTTGTACAAAAGTATTTAATGATGCAAAGAGATTGTTATTGGTGGTTTAATTACTGTTTTGATCAGAGATTCTGTATGGGTGGTAGTACTCTTAATAAGATAATCATACTTTTTCATCTGTTAATGAGTCTTTGGAGTATTCCCAACAGTTTTGTCTTAGCTGTTTTCCCACTCTTAGTTTAATTTCTGTGTTTCATTTGGCTGCATAATGAAAGGAGATGGGCTGCCTTACTGCTCTTTATAATCTGGTTTATAATCCTACTCTGATTTCCTGTGCTAGGGCTGATCAGGATTTTCCAAAACTACATGAACATTTCTAATAGGGGGAGAAAATCACTGTGCCCATAAATTGAAACAAATAAGTAGGGTGTTTGTTTGTTCTTAGGTCAATGATGGTATTGCTTTTGTACAAGATCATGGTGGTAGCTGAACTTTATCATTAAAAAGCATGTTGTCTGCCTCTCTCTCCCGCACATATCTCTTAAAACAACCCAAACCATCTCCTTTATCTCCTCCTGCCAATACCTGCTAATCAATATTGGCAAGATCATAGTTAAATGCAGCACTGACAAAAGTTAATCGACTTACTGAAGTGGAGGGTACTTCAGTATCAGGTGTTGATGATAACTACCTTGTGCAGATGTGAAGTTAAATTGTATGAGAAGCTGGAAAGTGAACAGAAACATTAAGAGGAGAACCATAAAAGAGCAATGTTAATATATGAATAGAGGGGCTTTGCTTTTCTATAAAGATGAATATTCTAGTTCTTGTAATATCTTCTATACAAAGTACTTATACACTCAACCTTTGGCTGTTTTGTGACCACCCTTGTTTTCTATTTCATTTATGTGAGTCTTTGGCTTGGATCTTCTTTGCTCTGTGGTCAGCGTTGGTTCTGTCACAGTGCTGTGCACGCAGAGGTGGCCAGTGCTGCAGAGCTGTGAGAGCCCTGAGGGACATGGCAAAGCAAGTGGTGTCCAACTGTCCATGCACGCTGCCTCCCACAGACACAAAGGATATTTCAGTCCTCTACAGTACTCATACAGGCACCTACTACAAACACTGTACTGGGAGAATGGGACAGTTAGGAACTCCCTCCTTCTCCTCTGGGATGTTCTCATCCCCTTGATGCCATGGAAAGTGGTGTGTAAACACCAACACATACTAGAACACCATCCTTCCCATCTGTTTGCCTGTTGCACTACCACCACTTCTTTACTGAACATCTCACAGAAACTGGAGGAATTATAAACCTTGCAGAAGTCCAAAGCTGAACATCACTCAGTGAAATCTGACCCTGTTTAATCAGTCTATAATTAAAAACAAATCAAGAAAGCAGACCCAAGGAGCTAATGAAAAGTGCAATCTGATTGTAATATTATAACGCAAATCTATCCAGCCACTCCAGGAAGCTCCACCTCATGGTGAAATGAAGCATATTTGCTATAACATACTGTTCTTACTTAAAAAGTAATGTTTTCTTCATTAACTAATGAACTTTAGTTCCATGTGAGTAGGTTTCTTCTAATACTAGGATCTCTTTGGGAGCGTTTTGCTGCTTCTCATGTGATGAAGTGTTTCACTCACACCATCTGAGAGAGCTGCCAGAGGCAGCAGGAGACAGGAAGAGGCCTGGTAACATTCTGGAGATTAGTTACCAAAAAATAAGTAAAAAAGAATGGAAGGAACTAGAGTGGAGGAACAGGGCTTGTTGTACCTTCTCATATTTATCAGGTATTACAGATCTGCAGAGTTAGCAACAATTTCCTATTCAGTACACACAGTGAACTGGGGAAAGGGCATCATCCACATCTGCCTATAAGTACCTCAGGGAAACGGCAAGGTTACTTACAGTTTCTTCCCACAGCTCTCCCAGGCTTTAGCCTGAGAAATTTTTTCTCTCTCCATTGTGACCTGTATAATGTGCCTTACAAGTGAAAAGGCTTCAACTGTTAAACTATGAAAAAACTATGGAAGTACTACTGGCAAGTATCCTGACATTCAGTCACAGGGAGGATAAGGAGATCCCATGCCCAGGGGAAGGTGTAGGATGGCATGGCACTGCTTTCTGTGGCTGGTAAGGGGCAAGATTATAATAAAACTTCCACAGACAGCTTCAAAGTGCCCTCTTCTGCTGGTAGCCTGGAGGGAGAAAATATTTATGCATGCCCCTTTGCAGAACAGCATTTAAACTATGTGAAAGACTGCATGCTTTTATCTCCACCTCTGTGCAGAGGGACTTAGAATAACGAGCAGGATTCCAGATCTGAAATACTGAGCTCTTGCAAGGCTCAGTTTGAGGCTTGTACCACTTCATCAGCGACTCGTTTCCTTTACAGGTGAAGGGTTCAACTTTCTGATATTATTTGAGAAAAGTTGTGGAGTCTACCACTGTAGACCTCATATATGGGAGCTGCTGCACAGAAGCAAATTGAACCAAAACTTCTCTGAAAAGCTGAGTCTAAACAGGCTAAAGGAAGGGCAGGGGAAATTGCACACTGTCCAGTGAACAGCATCACAGCTAGGAAAAGCCAGGTTTCTTTCATGAACTTGTTCTCCTTTCAATGTTGGGAGTTGCTCTGTAGTGTAAAATAAACCAAATATCCCAAGTGAGGCACAATAGATATTAACAAGAACTAATGAAAACTGGGTGTACAGGGGTCAGGTAAAATGAGAATGAAGCAAAAATGCAGGTGGAAAAAGCAGTCACGCATGAAAGACTACATCTAGAAGTTGAACTGGAGAGAAGGTGGGAGGTGGGTGTCCCATGCTGTGGGAACTACCTTGCAGATACTTTCTTCTCTGCTGCTGCCAGCTGAGATTCTGAAGGCCCTGAAGCCTTTTTAGCCTTTTTTTTCTTGGGTGTTTTGGTCACTTAAAATGACTGATAACAGAGCTACATGGGTCCTGAAGCTTTCTTGTGCCAAGTCTGGAGTCTTAAAACCAGAAAGCATGCAGGCAGGGAAGGGATGTATGGAGCAGACTACCTGGATCTCAGTTTCTTCCTTATACCTTACAACTGACCCTAATCATGTCGGCACACCAGTGAAATGCCTTTACAGAGCCCTATCTTAAATATTTGAAACAAAGTGTTGCCTCAGTAACTATTAATATCCCCAGTGCCCACGCTGTAAGCCACTGGCACATCTGGCTCCTGCTTCTAACAGTGGGAGCATCTTTTAACAAGGCCACTGGAGGAGATGGATGGTCTGAGTCGCACTTACCTTGTGTGCTATCAGTATGCTTCGGCAGCAGCAAAGGGAGGAGTCTGGGTGGCTGTTCCCTTGTGTCTACATTAGTGCTCCTTTGGGGATGAACAGATTGTCTTTCACAGGGCTGCCAGCTGAGCCTTTCACCAACTTTAAAACTGACATGATTTTCAGACAAAACAAAGCATGAGAACAGGAAGAGCAAAGCAGAAGTCCAGGGATGTCACCCAGCCACCCGCAGGAGGTTATCTTTTGGGTTAGTGTTACTCTGATTCATTGGCCACAGAAACACCAGCTGCAAAGGCTTCGACACAGAGCTCTGGTTATCACCCCAAAAGGACCAGCTGTGCCTCAAAGCCCCTGGGAACAGGGGAGGGTGCTGAACGTTAAAAGGTCTTTGGCACTGTAGTAAAACAGTGGAATAAAATGCAGTCCTAAGCTAACAGCTAAACATGAGCAGCACTTGCTGAGAAAGTCCCTGTGGTTAGGGAAATGGTAAGGAGTTCAAACCACTGTGCCGAGCTCCCTGAGGAGGTCAGGGTTAAACTAATTCAGCTGGGTCTCTGCTCCCCTTTGGGCATCTGGGCCATGTTGGTTTGCCCTGCAGCTCTTGTAATGCCCCTGTTTCCTTCACAAACACCAACTTTTGCCCTATTAAGGGGTTGGATTGCAGATGAGGGTCACGAGGGGTCCCAGGGTTGCAGAAGCACTCTTCAGAGTGCTGAAGATACCCCGCATCAGATACAAACAGTAATTCCAGTGAGGTCAGTATATGGTACTCATGTCTATGTTAGGTCCAACCTCACAATCTTTACTCAAGTGAATCTCCTACCCTAGAAGTAGGGACAAAAGGTTTTAACTGACTTGTTAAAATCTAATTCAAATTACTATATCCACAACTGAAAGCAATCACCCCTGTGTTTTGTTCCTGCAGACACTCACGATGTTCCTCTGACTGAACTATGCCAACATCCCTCAAGGAGAATGCTCTGCTCCACGAGTTACGTTTGAGGACAAGCACAGGATGGCAAACTCATCCCAGTCCTGTTCTCAGCTCAAAGATGTACACCCTGAGCGGGCTGTGTGTGCACTCAGAAGTTCAGTGCAGCCAAAGGGATTTCATGGCACTCACAGTCTGTAGGAGTGTGGTTCTAATTAATGTAGCAAAACAAAACCAACTGAATGTTTCACTGAAAGGAGCGGAAAATCCTGCTTAGGGGACAACTGGCTGACACTTATGTCTGGGTACTGGTTATTTAATGCTGTTCACACAGCTTGAAAACTGAGGTTCACAAAAGGTTTCTCTTAATGTGAGGGAATGACAGACGTAGAAGGCAGCGTGATGCTAACAATATACATGACTTACTGATTCAGGTAATGAGGATTTAGAGAAAAATTAGAATCCCTCTTTAATCACCTAATGTAAACAAGAAAAAATGAGTTTTTAATGATTAGAATGATGATTCTAAAAGAGATGTGGATTGCATGAAGCATTCACGTTTAATTTTATAGAAGAAATGGCCTACCACAGTCTGCATCAAAACAGAACCAAGTGCCAAAACACCCAGAGAGGTTGTAGGGAAACAGGTGAACAGTAGTGGCTCTTGGAGATTAGCGTGTTGCCAGTGGTACCTTTGGATGAAGAAATGGAGCACGCTGAGAAATGTGTGGGTAGTCTCAAGCTGGGAAGTTTCCCAGAGGCTGGGGAGCAGAGCACTTTGCAGAACAGCAGCTTTGCCACCTGTCTGACAGGCCAGTGGTGTGGATGGGTTGCACAGAGACCGAGCTGCCGTGGAAGAGGGGAAACCTCTGAGCAGGCTGGATGGTAAGTATCTCAAAGACAGGACAAGATGTGTTTTGGAAAGCATAGTGTCTTCTAAAATTCCACTAGCACAATTGCTGAAGATGATCTATTGTGTTGAGTACCAGAAACAGGATGGAATATAACAAGAAGTCATGCACTTAAAGATTAATTAGAATAACTGTGAGTAAACTCAGAGGTTCATCAAATGTGAGATTATGAGGAGAGAAATCCAGGTATGTTATTAGTTGTAGAATAACTACAGTGCCACTGTAATGAGGTTTTAAAAATGCTAATGTATTCTGGGATGCATCGAGTGAGGTATTTTCAGTAGATGGCAAGGTATTAATATCATTGTACAAGGCAGTTGTTAACATCTTGTTTAGAACAGTGCACACACTGGTAGAAGGTATAGAGGACACTGGAAGAATGGAAAACCTATTTAGAGAGATTAAAAACACAGCAGAAAGACTGAGAGATGATGATCTAATTGCTACTTATAGGGACATTTTATGTAAATATCAGAGAGACAAAATTACTTAATTTGAAGGGTAATGATAGTAAAGAACAAATGGCTATAAATTGGTAGTGAATACATTTAGAGTGGAAATTAGAAAGTTTCTAGATCCAGAAGAGTGAATGGTAGAAAAGCCTTGAAGAGAAAGGCAAGGCACCTGGGCTGGCTGAAGGCAGGGTGCTTGTCCATTGCATCTTCCAAACTGGAGACTGGAATGGTGTGGGGTGTCTGGTGTACAGCCATTCCCACAGAAGGGATATAGAGGTGTAACCCCGGTGCGATTAAGTGTGTATTTGCGGTCTGTCTGACCCCTGTTTCAGGGGGTTGCTAACACACTACAAGGTCCAGAAGGGAAGATGCACCTTCCTTTCCGTGCCTTTTCGCCTCCTCCAAATCACGGCAGGTGACACAAAGCTAATGTATCCTGAAGCCGGGCAGGCGGAGATCTGGTAAATCTTCCGTGGCTGACAATACGGCATCGGAGCCCGTGCGCAGAGGCAAAGGAGACCTTTTAGGTATGTGAGGGATCAGCCCGGTGTGGGTGGTGTTTCTCTCCCTATGCTGTTTGCCTTCCGCTGCTGGAGGTACCGAAGGCTGATTTCCAGGCTCGCCGCAGCAGTTTGAAAGGGCGGGTTTCTCGTTCTTGCTGGTCTCAGAAGTTCGCGATTTTGCGGTTTTCTTCCTGCTGTCGCTATAGTTTGGGGCTCTGGCAGAACCCCCGCAGCGGCTGCGCTCCGGGCCGGGAGCGGCGGGAGATGCTCTCCGGGACCCTTGGTGTCTGGCCGGGGTGGCGCGGGGCTGCCAGGAGCTGTACTCCGTTATCCATCCGGTGTCTGCTGGGACGCAATTAGGCGGTGCGGCGGCGGTTCGACTGGCATAGTTAATTCCACCTTGCCGTCCCGCCGCCGGGGCTCAGCCCGGTGCGCGGCGGGGCTCCCCGGTTCGGCATGGCGAGACCCCCCTCTAGCGGATGGCCCGGGCCTCGGCGGGAAGGGGAGCGGGCGGGCGCCGCCGGGCCTTGCTCGCCTTGCCGGGGGACGGAACCGCGGGGAAGAAGTTCTGCGGCCCTTCCCCGGGAAGCGCGGCGGCAGCTGCCGAGCCCCGGGGCGCGGCTCCCTGCCCGGGCGTGGGCCCCGCTGTCCCGGGCGGCGCGGGGTGACCGGGCGCGCCGTGCTGCTTCCGAGTGCGAGGGGGAAAACGTCTTAAAAGTCAGTGGGAAAGGGAGGTTCGGCATCGGCGTGGAGAGTTACAATCTCTCCCGTGAGGGTGCGCGGCTGCGTGCATCCTGCTGGGGGTCGCACCGCGTCGCTCGGCACTAACGGGAGTTTGGCGTGTCTCTCCGGTGCCACCGCGTACAGACCGGCGTAATTTGCCCGCTGGATGCGTAATTAGCAAGTTCATGGTCGCATTCGTTCTTCCTGCCTGCTGTTCCGGTTCTATTTATTTCTTGGCACTTCTCTGCTTCACAGACAGGCGATTACAGCTTACTCTGCTCCGCCAGCTCTTCTTCCCCGCTCAGCACGCACTTCTAGCTGTTAGCAACTAGTGTCCACTGCAGTGCCAGGGGCACGTACGCACGAACCCCCCCCCCCGCTGTAGATGTTCGGACAACGATAACGCGGGTGCTTGTCCCGCTGCGAGCGGGATGGGCGAGCCAGCTGTCTCTCCCGGAGCGGAGCGCGGCCGCGGCGCTCCCGCCGCCGTCTCGACTCGCCGCCGCAGCGGGCGGGCGGGCGGATGCGCTCCCGGGCAGCGCAAGGTCTTTCCGCGCTTAGCTCCCGCCGTTCGCCGCCGCCGTTCGCTGTCGCCGGCCACCGACTCGGTCAGGACCGACTGCGAGGATCGGGGCGGGGGGACGCTCCCTTTCCACCCCTCCGTCTCCGTCGCACGAGCAGGAGGAGCGCGGTGTTGCACAACCCGCTTCCTTTTTCTTTCGCTTCGCTGCGCCGCGGGCAGCGGTGGCGAGTGCGCGGGGCGCCGGTCTCCACCCTGGGCGGGGGGACATACACACGACCACAGGGACAGGACCGGTGCCGCCCGCCCGCACCCCGCGAACTGCGGCGCCGGCGCGGCCCCCTGGCTGCGCGGCCCCGCGGGGAGGGTCGCGGCCGCGCGCGGGGACCAGCGCCGGGCCCCGCGCCCCCACCGCGGGGCCGACTGATCTCCAAGGGGGAAGGGGGACGAGTCCTGGCCGGGGCACGGGGGAGGGGGATGGAGACGGGACCGCGCATCCCGCGGGAGGCACCGGTCGCCTTGCCGGGCTGCGCCCCTGCCCGCGGCGGCAGAGCGAAAGCGGCCGGGTAGGGCGGGGATGCCCGCCCTGCCCCGCCCCGGCCCGGCAGAGTCGCTGCGGCGGTGCGTCCCGTTACCGGCGGCCGAGCCCGCGCTGCCCCCCGGCGCGGCGGGAGCAGGTGTCCGGGGGCAGGAGCCCGGGGCGGCGGGCCCCGCGGGGCCGGGCGGGCGAGCGGCCCGTGGCGAGGGGGGGGGGGGCGGAGAGGGTGGCGGCGCGGCGGCGGACTCGTCGCGCCCGCGCCAGGAGGGAGCCGGAGCGCCCGAAAAGCCGTGAGGGGAGGGGAGGGCGGAGGGGCGGGAGGGGGGAGGCAGGCGGGCGGGCGGCGGGCGCATGCGCTCTGGCGGGCCGTGCCATATTGGAATGAGGCAGTGAGCGGAGCGCTGGGGAGCCCGAGCCCCGGCAGCGGCGCAGGGCTGGAAAAACTCCCCGCAGGTGAGGCGGGCGGCGGCGGCGCCCGCGCGCGGTCGGAGCGGCCTCGGGCGCAGCTGTTGGGGGCGTTTTGCCGGCGGGGCGCGGGGCCCGGAGGGTTTTTCCGGGCTCCCGAAGTTTGGATGCGGGAAAAAGGCGGCGAGGGAGGAGGAGGAGGAGGAGAGAAGAGAAGAGGCAGGCGGAGCGCGGCGGGGAGGCGGCGGGGGGAGCGCGGCTTCGCCCGCGCCGAGGAGCGATGCGCGGGGCTGCCTGGCCGCCGCCGCGCAACTGCCCGCGCGCAACTCTACGCGCGCCCGCTAGGGGCCCGCGGCGCCCCGGCCCGCAGCGTCCCGCGGCGCGCTCGGGCCGAAGTTGCCCTCCCGCCCGGCCCCGCGCCCGCCGGCGGGGCGCCCGCCGGGGAACGCGCCCGGCCCGCGCCGCCCGCCCGGCCCCCGCGGGAACTTTGTGCGCGCCGCGCCTCCGCCCCGGCGCGGCCGGTCCTTGCCCACGCCCGCGGGGAGCCGAGCCCACCGAGCGCCTCTCGCTCGCCCCCCTCCCCCTCAAAATGGCGGTGGAAGGGGACCTTTAAACCCCGCTTCGCTCCGCACCCCAGCCGGGCGCGGCCGTGCTCCGCTCCGCTCGGCGCGCGTCCCGCCCGGGGCAGCGGCTGGCGTCGCTCCCCGTCAAGTGGCCCGTCAGCGGGCGGCTCTCCGGCGCCCGTTCTGGGTGGGTGGGTGTGGGGGGGGAGAGGGGCGGGCGCCGCCTCCGCGGCCGCGCCGCCGGCTCTCCCGCAGCGCCGCCGCCCGCGCTGCGGGGCCTGCGCTGCCGCGGGGCCGGGCATTGTGTGCGCGCCGCGCCCGCCGCCGCTCCGCACCTCCGGCGTCTCCGCGCCCGGCGGCGCTCGGGCGAGCGAGAGAGCCTTTGTCTCTCGGGGAGTCGGTCTGCGCTGCCCGCCGCTCCTGCACCTGAAGTCGTAAATCCGCCGGTGACACCGCCGGGGCGGCCGCCGAGGGGCCGGGGATGCCCCGGGACGCCAACTTCGGTCTGGGAAGGAATCGCCGCCGGGGCAGCGGCTGCGGGAGGGCTCCCGCCCGGGCAGCGCCGGGTGGAAACGGGAGGGCGGGATGCCCGCGTTTGGAAGGACTGTGCAAGTTTTCCGTCTGTGGTTTTTGCGAACTTGTTAGCAGGGCTCCCCCGCCGCCCCCCGCCACGGTGGAAATAATGAGCGGAGAAGGGAAACAGCGCGGGCAGCTAATTGTGAGTGTTTAACTCCCTTGGCCGTTGCAGTTCTACAAGGCCCTTATGTATTTATTCGGAAACAGGCCGGCGATGCCCCTTCTGCAGCCGCCTGGGTGCTTTAGCCGAACAATTACATCTACTTTGGAGAAACTTGTTGCCATTATGAAATGGTTTTACGTGGTGACCTTTAACGTCTGACAGTTTTACCACTCTTGACAGCAGAATTCTGGTGGGAGGGGTCTTACAGAAAAAGAAAAGGCCTACCTTGCTGTTCCTTCCTTCCTGGGAGCTGGCTGCTGTCAGTAGCCCAGGAGGTTACCATAGCGAACGTTTCCCTCAGGCAGAATCCCAGGTGCACCTTGCAAAAGCCACACTGGGGGAAACGATAACCCATCTCGTAACTTCAGAGATACCATCGTTTTGGTAACTTTGGTAAGCTTCATGGAGAATGTGAACTGGTTCAGAAACATCTGATTTGTAGGAGGAAAAGTTGTTAATGGGAAATAGTCTTGTTCTTCCTGGAATGGGGACTGTCATTTGTAGCACCTACAGCACCCAGTGGCACAGAATCTGGCTAAGGTCTGTGATTGCTGTTTCAAATTAGTGAGCGTTTTGGGCAATGCAAAACAGTGGCAAGATGAAAAGGCATCAATTAATACATTTAAATGCTGTGTGGTAGGTTCTGACTTGGATATTACAATTTAAAGAAGAGTAAAAAAGCATCGATCAATCTATGTATCGGAAAGATCATCTCTAGGAAGAAGACTTAGTGGGCTTCCTACCTTCAGTTCAGCCATTTCCTCTTCAATGTTTGGTTTGTGAATTGTTGCAGTGATTGAAGGATGAGAATAAAATCTACTTCTTCCCAGAGCCTGTGTTAGTGGAGAAATGGGAAGATGCTTTCGGACAAGACAGACAACAAAACAAAACTGTTAGATCTCGCTCTGCCTCTTTTATGACTCATACCTAGGACTTGGCACAGGAGTGTTGGGAGAATGGCTTTGCTCACGTGTGGGCTGTGGGACCGCTGGGCAGTTACCTTGGAGCGTTTTAAGTATTCCGTGGTGTTACAGCTGGCATGCACGTTCTCCACAGGAGACAGCAGTGCAAGACAGATAGCTGAGAAGCAGCGGCAAATCTTCGTGGTTATTGATCTGTACAGTTTTTCCTTTGCAGTTTTTTCCCCCCTCTACTATTAATTTGCCGGTATTGAATTATCTTATCTGATTCTTAAACCTGGCAAGGCTCCTAAGCAATTGCTGTTTGGAAAGGAAAGGTAGGTTAAGTGTAAGATGACATGTTAATGACAGATAGAGCATGCATGGTGTAATCTTTATATTCTGGGAACCCTTTTGCTGTCCCCTGAGGAAAGAGTATTGCAACAGTATGTTCTGGTAACGCATTACAGAGCTTTTTGTTGTCGTTTCAAGGCAGACCAGTGACAGGTCTAGACCTTTGCCTTACTGGTTTGCAGGCTTTTTGAATCCACTCTATTGTTGGAAATACTTTAACATTATTGCTGTGCTTCCACTTGGGAAGTTTGGCCGTGGCATGATCATCACGCATCATGCAGACATCAATACAGACACTTTGCACTGCCCTGACTGAAGTAATTGTCCTACGAGTGATGCACTTGAGACACATGGCAACTTAATTACATGAACACGGTGACAGTGAAATGACTCATGGTAAATCTGCTGAAGTGTCCTTTTAAGTGCAGGAGAAATAGAAACCTGGGAGCTCTTCAGTAAGGGGTGTTTTGGGGGGAGAGCTTCTGATACCTAAAACCATTGCATCCACCGTTAGAGTAGCACACAGTAAGGTGGTGGTCTTGGTGTTACAGAATGGTCTTCAGGTTTGGTTTCTTGACCTTTCAGGCATGCCTTTCTGTATCTTGTAGATTGATCACTGACACAAAACCATGCAGTCTCTGTAAGTGACAGATGTTTCTGGAACTGTTAACACCTTTCTTTTGCACTGTCCATCTGACACGTCTTGTTTGGTGATTAACAGGTTGTAGGTGTCCTTTTTGGTTTGGTTGCTTTGAGCAGTGCTGTTGCTGCTGGTAGTGGGCTCAACTTTGTGCCTATTCCCTTCTGCTTTTGGGAAATGACTGTCAGCTTTTAGGTCATAGGTTTAAACTTGAGGTAGGTGTTTAAAGCTATTAGGTTGTTGTTTGGGTTTTTTTCCCCTCTCAGGATTACTTTCTTCCTTCAGAAGTCAGGGGATAAAGTAAGGGGCTGGGAACTGATGGTCTGCTGGGTGAATTGTCCTGAAGGCAAACGTTGGGTCAGTATTCAAGATCCTAAAAGGGAGATTTAGTAGTTGGCATTCTCCAAGTTTAGCAAAAACTGAAAATGAGAGTAGATTTTTATGTTAATTATATATTAATAAGTTATTCTTTTAAAAGCCCTGTCATCAGTGTAATGGTGGATTTTTATGATGTTATCTATTTTTTTTTAACTTGAATTTCTAACTCTTTCCACTGCTCCATGTTCTTTATACTGATAAAGCCTGTGAAACAAGCATTGAGTTGTTACTTGCTGCTCATCTGATTTTAAAACAGTTTTGGTTCTAAGGGTTTAGAGCATGGGGTTTTTATAAGAATGCCTAGGACTTGGTGCAAGACATACATGTTTTGTGTTCATTCTCTATCCACATGGATTTTTCTTCCCTTTTCCTGGCCTTTGCTAACAGTCTTTGTGGATTGGTGGTGATAATGGAAGAATTGTTGTTTTATTACTACTATTAGTATTATTATTACGCTCCTGCCTTATGGGTGAGATTGCAGTACTTCAATTGTACAGACCAGCCTTTGCAAAGAGCACTTTAAAAATACAGTGTGAATTCTAGTCTGCCTTCTTAATAGGGCATCTCTTAGGGGAATCAGTTCTTTGAATATTTTAAATGTTCCCTGGTGAGAAAGGAGGGTATGGGCTTAGGCTGGAAAAAGATACTCTGCGTATTAGTTGGGACTCTCCAGGTAACTCTCCACGTCTCTGGGAAATCAATGTATTTTAACTAATGGAAAGGTGCATAGTAGTTACAGGGTCTGAGATGAACCCTTTAAAAACACTGTGAAGATGGAAAGCGGCAAGTCTTAGGGACAGCTCTCTGCTCTGTTTGTTTTAGTAGTATTGGATTATCACCCACAGACACCTTTGAGGAGCGTTTTGCTAGGAGATGTGCAAACAAATAAAGCCTGGGAGCCACAGGACTAAGGAAGCCCTGGTCCCAAGGTCTCTCTCTTCCTCTGTCTCCCCCTCTTTTTCCTTCCTTAGTTCTGCAATACCTGCTTCAGTTTTTTCTTGCAATGGAGACAGCAGGGTTTCGATTTCCTTTCCTTGTGTTGTGGAAACAAGCATCCTAGTACATTAGTATGATCTTACTGTCACTGGCACCCCTGCCCCACTGTCACATTTTGTTGATTGGCTCTGACGAGCAGTTGTGAGAGGACAGGCAGAAAGCTCTGTACATGCAGACATTACAGATAAATCATGAGCCCTGTTTCCCGAGAAAACCAGGTAAACCCATAGTAGGAAGACTTCAACAAGGCTTGCTGGAGAGTAGCCATTTCTTCTGCAGATGCTTTCAAGCTGTCTTTTTTCAACAAGAGCAGCTCAAATGACACTAGATTTTTGTTGCACAGGTTACTTTTTGTGAACAGTGCTCAGACAGGAGTGTTTCCTTCGTGTGGAGCAGGTAGGAGCCACGTGTGTTTGCTTTCGGCTTTTTTCACCCTTTGGGATTTGGCAGGTGGACTGAAAGCAGAAGCTTACCTATAGCTCAGGTGAGCTGCAAACCCAAACAAAGAGGTAATCCCAACAATTTGCTCAGGTTATGTGAACATTTTAAATGTGATGATGATCCCTAGAGCCGCCCTGAGCAGCAGTGTGCTGCTTTTCAAGGTCATTGTTTATATCGCCGTGGCACTTCATTTACACTGGTTTATTTGCTGTTACACTTGAGGATGCTTTTGTTCACCACAGAAATGATATCTTTCTTCAAACAGATGAGTTGGGAAGGATACTAGTGGAATTTGGTGTTATCTGAAAATGATGCAGCTATTAAACCAGCTTTGAGACTCTTTGAGAGTACTGATGAGAGAGAAGAGATGCATCTTGGATTTATTTTTTTTCCTTCCACTATGAGTAAACTATGCAGGGCTGAGTGACCTCCTCTCCTGTTTGGCTGATTGGAGTTGAGGGCTCTTAGCAGATCTCAAGAGGTGATCTGTCTTGCAGAATTGGGTCATTGGTTGAAAGTAATGGTCGTGGTGGGGAGCCCTGCAAGGTTTTGCTGTTTGTCGTTTAATCTTTTTCAAGGATGTAAGGGACTGGAGCAGTGATATTGAAGTAGATAGCAAGTGGGTTGGAGAAGATGAACTCCATCTTGATCTATTTAGAGGCTGTAGTCTCGATTTTTCCTGGAGATGGGTGAGAGAAAGCCATAAATAGTAGTACCTTCAGATTTGTCATTGTTTCCAGAAGAAACTGATCAAGTCAGGAAGTGAAGGCACTTCCCCTCTGGTGCTGGGTGCACGTTTATTATCTGTAAGTTCTGTGGGCGTATTGCATCTCTGTACTGGAGTAAGTAGTGATGTCTTGGCATTTCCTATGTCTTTCATGGTCTCTTGACCTGTGAATAAATACATAAATGCGAGATTTTCTTTTTTATTTGGGATATTTTGGGGGTTTTTTGTAGCTTGACTGGAGTAAATACATTTAGGATACCTAGCTCCTCAGGAACTGTAAGGGGCTCTTCACTTTGTACGTGGGGAACCATGGCCTCTGGGTTAAAAAAGAAAGAGTTATTTGTCTTGAAATCATAAAACATAAAAAAATGTTTTAAATCTAAGGGCTGTGAAACTCCATTATACTGTAAAGTCTTGTCTGAAACTAGGGAGGGTCTTTTGTAAGCATCTTTCTCTCTTAGCAAAGCATCTTCTCTTGAAAGGAGGCCACCGTTGGCCTTAGCACCCATTAACTGTGCTCTGAGAATGAAGATGTGGTGCTGAACAAGCTGTGGTGTTTCTAGGCAGTACTGAGAAATGTTATTGAAGCCTGACAGGTGTATCTATTATATATACAGGCTTTCACTCTCATATACATATATATATATGTATAATAGTATTTATAGCAGTATAGTTGTGTGTGTATATAGTAGTATTTATTTTTTCCTAAAGTCGAATTCCAGGTATGTCCCCATTCATGTGTTAAGCACTAAACTTTTTGAGCCATGTTGTAATATAAATGACAAGATCTGTGCAGCAAAATTCTTAGCAGACATGTCCCCATAGGAAATGCCTGGCAGACAGGCAGGGTGAAAGCATGGGGTGCTGCTTGCTCGTGGGCCAGCAGAACTCACGTAACGTGCATCCTAAAAGAGAAATTACTGAAGAAGGCAGTGGTTCCTTCCTGGATTAACTCTGCTCATTGCTCTTTAAAGTGTTACCATGAGGCTTAAACTAATGGCCCTAAGAAATAATGAAAGAGCAGGATCAGTCAGAAGTGTTATGGGTATAGCACTAATTGGCCAATTGAACTGAACTAATCAACTCTCTCTAAATAAATGTGACCGTGGGTACAGGACATGAAAATCTTGCCCTCTTTCAGGGAAAGTTTTTTTTCTCCTTTATTTACAAAACAAGATTTAATCAAGGTGACAGCAAGGCTTTTTAGTCCAGTGGCCAAAACAAAAATCTGCCTTCTAAGGTGATGATTTTACATCTTCAATTATTTGTTAATTTATTTATTTTTTTCCTAAGAGATTTGGTGGAGTGGGGTGGAACTGCTGCTGTGGCCAAATCTTTCTTTTTGAACTTACCCTCTAGGAAATATAAGTGTATTTTGTCACTCCTCTTTATGAAAACAAGTGGGTTTAGTTAGGTGGCTTGGCTAAGTACGTGAGTCAAGAGTTTACTGGGATAATAAGCTGGTTCTAGATAATTCTAGCCTTGCTGCAAGTGTAGTGGGAGTATATCCAACAGTTGGTTTCTTTGGTTTTGATTTTTCATCTTTTTTAAGTACAAGATAATGACTAGAAACTGGAAAATCAGGGATGATGGCCTCTTCTTCCAACCTTGGAACAAAAATCAGACAGGAGCATAGCAGCTGGAAGGACATGGTGACAGGAAAAAACAACTTTCTTAATTGCAGTTAATGTTTCTGCATTTAATTCAATGTACTTGCTAAGTTGAAAACCAAAATTCTGTGTTCTTTGTATCTGCTTTCTCTGGGTATGCTTTTAAGGTAAGAATGTTACTTAGCTAAGTAAAATGAAAGCGCAGTTTTTATTTCTAATTGGGGTCTAATTTCCGTTTAAAAGCAACTTGACATAAGTCCTAATTCTTATGATTATCCAGTAAGAAATACAGAAATTAGCTTTCTGTAGTAAAGCTAAGGGTTTTTAAATTTAAATATTCAGGTTTAATCTTTGGCAGTTACACTTTGTTTCCAAACAGTGGTTGAATCTTGCTGGGAGCTATTTTGAGGTTATTGGGGGATTTCAGTACTGTGTAGTTTAAAGCAGTTTAAATGCTCTTCTTTTGTGCTGTGATGTAGATAATGACATCAGAATATGTTTTGCCAGTCTTGATCATTCTTACATGCAAATGTGAGCGACAGGTAATGTAAGAAAACCTGGTAATAACCTCCTGTCTGCTGGTGGAGGCACCTGTGTAGGAAACCAGCACTGGTGTCTCTAAAGAGGTACCTCTTCAGAAAGCTGGGTTCTGGTGGTCACAGTGGTCGGGCTGAAGAGTTTCTGAAGTGAGCAGTGTATTTGGGGTTTCAAAGACTGATAGTCTGATTTCTTTATTATCTGCCCAAAAGGGAAAAATTTCTCTTACTGCAGTGCCAAGAACTTGACTTCTTACCAACACCACAGCAAAATCCACTTCAGTGGATAAAGTTAACCCTTTCGAGGTCCTACCTTAGCACTGGGGTTTGAAAGAAAAATACTGGTGTGCTAGCTGTTGGAGGTGACTGAGAAGGTT
This sequence comes from Porphyrio hochstetteri, assembly GCA_020800305.1. Lineage (NCBI taxonomy): Eukaryota > Metazoa > Chordata > Aves > Gruiformes > Rallidae > Porphyrio > Porphyrio hochstetteri. Next base: position 17,169,257 of record CM036916.1, read on the forward strand.
CTGTGTGTTGCTGGAAGAAGAGTGGCTTCAAGCCTAGCTCAGGTTGTAAGGAGCGTAAAAACTGCTGTACCGTGTCAGATCAGTAGGACACCTAGTCCCGTGTCTCACCCCAGAAACCTTTCGGAACAGCTGGGTAGGCTGCATAGGAGCCAGTGATTTGACCTGTTCTCTGTCAGTTTGTCTAATCCTTTCTGAATCCACAACTTCCTGTGGTTTTGAGCCTGCAGTTTAATTATGTGCAATGTGGAAAGGTGCTTTAATTTTATGTTTTCTGGTTCCTGTGGTAGGAGAAACAGTGAATAACCTTTCCTTACTCTTCTTTCTCATACTGGTTTTATGCATTTGGTTTTATGCATTGCTGTTGTATGGTGTTCCCTAGTTGCACTGTTCCACTCGAGGAAGGAGCGGGTTCTGTTGTGCCGCAGACTGTCCGCAGCTTTTGCGTGTACAGTGATGGACCAGGCAGGACTTCTCTTTCTGGCTGTGGGTATTCCTTAATTTTCCTGCAAAACTGGAGGTATAGAAGTATTTCAGTCCTCTCATCTTCCTTGATACCTTTTTTGAGCATCTTCTAGGCTCGCCATGGCTGTTTGACACCAGCATTACGTGCAGTCTCAGTGTGCTCTGGAATTGTAGCACAGTGTTTTCCATTCTCTTTTCCATTCCTTGGGGCTCTTAATGACTATGGAATTGATGCTCTGAGAGAATTAGTCATAACAATTTCAAAATCCTGAGTTGCAGCAGCTAATTTAGATCTCGTTGTATAGGTGAGGTTATTTCTTTGTCTTATTTTTCTGCCTTTAATTTCATCTTCTATTATCCTTCTGCAGTTCTCAGCAAACAACAGTTATTTTTCATCTCTTAAAAAGTTCTGTGTTATCTTAAAACTTAGCACTTCATGTTTGTGTGCTTCTCTTGAAAAACAGGACTCAGTGCAGACTCATTAGTGCTCCTTGGATTGAGAAAAATTATGTTTTGTTTCTATCATTACTTCCTGTTCAGATAATCAGTCTTTAAAGGATGAGATGATCTTCCAGAAAATGCCTCAAAATAATTGGAGTCTCTCTGGACAGCAGTAGGTCCTGGAAAGATGGTATTGTATCTGTGGACACAAAGCTGGCAAGATATGTTGCCTGTCACTTGTTGAAGACACTGAATGGGAATTAATGGTGCTCAGAGTTTGCCACCGTTGAAACCTGAGCAGCATGCACTGGTCTGGTGGATTTTATCTTTTGTTTGTTTCAAGTAGGTATTTCTGTACCCGGTGCCCAGGCAGAGAGCACGGCAGCTCAGGGGAGACATGCATGAGGTGCAGGGCTGTGGGTTTGTGTGGCTGCAGCTTCTGTCATGGGCCTTTGGACATTCATGCAAGTGTTTTTCAGGGGGAGCGGAGAAGGAATTAAATTGGACAAAACTAAATTGTACCCTTATGGCAATGTTACTGCTGGAAAACACTATTTCCCTATGCAGAAGACACAAACTAGCAATTCTCAGCAATTAGAATACATGATTCCTGTAAGAGTGATGGTGGAGGATGTGTAAACCAGAAACAATGATACTGCTTACATATTTCTGTTGGTTTAGACCACCATCTAACCTGAGGTGACCATTAACTTATTTTTGGCCTTAATACCCAGGTTGTGTCATAGAGAATCACAGGGGTTGGAAGGGCCCTCGAGAGCTCATGGGGACCAACCCCCTGCCAAAGCAGCTCCCCAGCTCATATTGCACAGGGCGGCGTCCAGACGGGGCTGGAATCACAGAATCACAGAATTGTAGGGGTTGGAAGGGACCTCGAGAGATCATCAGGTCCAACCCCCCTGCCAAAGCAGGCTCCCTAGCTCATATTGTTCAGATAGGCGTCCAGGCGGGTCTTGAATATCTCCAGTGAAGGAGACTCCACCACCTCCCTGGGCAGCCTATTCCAGTGCTCAGTCACCCTCACTGTGAAAAAGTTCTTCCGCATGTTGGTGCGGAACTTCCTATGCTCCAACTTGCAGCCATTGCCCCTTGTCCTATCCCCACAGACCACTGAAAAGGGGCTGGCTGATTCCCCCTGCATCCCCTGCTTCAGATAATTATAAACTTTGATTAGGTCCCCCCTTAGTCTTCTCTTCTCAAGGCTGAACAGTCCCAGCTTACTCAGCCTTTCCTCATAGGGGAGATGCTCTAGGCCCTTAATCATCTTCGTAGCCCTTCTTTGGACTCTTTCCAGGAGATCCCTGTCCTTTTTATACCAAGGAGCCCAGAACTGGACACAATACTCCAGGTGGGGCCTGACCAGGGCAGAGTAGAGAGGGAGGATCACCTCCTGTGACCTGCTGGCTACACTCCTCCTGATGCATCCCAGGATCCCATTGGCTCTCTTGGCCACCGAGGCACACTGCTGGCTCATGGCCAACCTGTCATCTACCAGGACCCCCAGGTCCTTCTCCACTGAGCTCTTCTCCAGCAGGTCATCCCCCAGCCTGTACTGATACAAACAGTTGTTCCTTCCCAGGTGCAAGACTTTACACTTGCTTTTGTTGAACTTCATCTGGTTTCTCCCTGCCCAGCTCTCCAGCCTGTCCAGGTCTCTCTGGATGGCAGCGCAGTGCTCCTGCGTGTCAGCCACTCCTCCCAGCTTTGTATCATCGGCGTACTTGCTGAGGGTGGATGTTATTCCCTCATCAAGATCGTCAATGAAGATATTAAACAGGACTGGACCCAACACTGAGCCCTGGGGAACACCGCTGGTAACAGGCCTCCAGTCAGATTCTACTCCACGAATCACAACCCTCTGGGTTCGGTCCGACAGCCAATTCTCAACCCACCTCACTGTCCACTCATCTATCCCATGCTTTCTCAGCTTTGCTATCAGGATGTCATGGGAGACAGTATCAAAAGGCCTTGCTGAAGTCAAGGTAGATGACATCCACTGCTCTCCCTCCATCTACCCAGCCTGTCATGAGATCGTAGAAGGCTATGAGGTTGGTCGAGCACGATTTCCCCTTAGTGAATCCATGCTGACTACTCCTCATGACCTTCTTCTCTTCCAATTGCTTGGAGATGGCATCCAGAACAAGCTGTTCCATTACCTTTCCAGGGGCAGAGGTGAGGCTGACTGGCCTATAGTTACTAGGTTCCTCCTTCTTGCCCTTTTTAAAGACTGGAGTGACATTGGCTATCCTCCAGTCTTCAGGCACTTCTCCTGTCCTCCAAGACCTGTCGAAGATGATAGAGAGCGGCTCAGCAATCACCTCCGCCAGCTCCCTCAGCACACGTGGATGTAACCCGTCTGGGCCCATGGATTTGTGTGCATTAATCCCTTTGAGCCGCTCCTGGACCTCCCCTACTTGAACCAGAGGGAAATTCTTCATTTCCCAATCAGTCCTACTCTCATCCAGTGTCTGTGGGTCCCGGGGGGCCTTTGAAGTGAAGACCGAAGCAAAGGCGGCATTCAATATCTCCACTTTCTCAGCATCCCCCGTAACCAGGACACCCTCCTTATTCAGCAAGGGACCTACATTATCCCTGGACATCCTCTTACTGTTCACGTGTCTAAAAAACCCCTTTTTATTATCCTTTATGTCCCTTGCCAGCTTAATTTCCAAGAGGGCTTTAGCCTTCCTAGTTGCATCCCTACAGGCCCTGACCACGTTCCTGTATTCTTCCCAGGTGCTCAGACCCTTTTTCCACGATTCATAGATCTTCTGCTTCTCTTTGAGTTTGCTCAATAGCTCCCTGTTCATCCATGCAGGTCTTCTGCCTCTCTTTCCCCATTTCCTCCTCAAAGGGATGCATCGTTCCACATGAATCTCTCCAGAGATGGAGACTCCACACCCCCTGGGCAGCCTGTCCCAGGGCTCCCTCACCCTCACTGGGGAAAAGTTCTTCCGCTGCTCTAACTTGCAGCCATTGCCCCTTGTCCTGTCCCCACAGAGCACTGAGAAGGGGCTGGCCATTTCCCCCTGCAGCCCATACTTAATATATTGATAAACATGAATAAGGTCCCCCCTTAGTCTTCTTCTCTCCAGGCTGAACAGCCCCAGCTCACTCAGCCTTTGCTCACAGGGGAGATACTCCAGGCCTTTCATCATCTCTGTAGCCCTAAGTAGCCATATCCGTAGTAAAACTCTTGCCTCTTGAAGTTATTAAATGAAGCTAATTTTGGATCTGTTGTGCAGCATGTGGTACTGAATTTAACACTGATATTTTCAACATTAAAAGAAATCATCTTACCCTGAATTTCTCAGGCTGTGAAACTTTAAAAGCGCTGATGTACAAATACGTATTCCAGGCTTCCCTACCCCCCCCCCCCCCAAGCCTACATGCTGCAGTGCGTTAGTTCAGTTCTGAAAACGGTGAAACAAGCACCCCTGCTCTAGGCAGGAGAGATGAGATCAGTCTCCTTGTGCAGTGCCTGTGGAGTTCCCAGTGTTGCACACCTGTGTGAGGTGGATTTTGCATTTAATCCCATACCACAAGCCAAGAATTATATTCCAGATTAATTACTTCTCTGTAAGGAAGTATTTTGGAGACTGTTGAATCGAGAAGCCAGAGAAGTGATTTCATTCTGCTTCTGATGGGCGTTTCTCTGTCAGCCCTGTTGAAAAATCCTATTCCTTGTTTCTGTGTACCTCAGCAGCTTTCTGTCCCATTTTGTGGCCATTTGCTGCTTCTGGGTGTGCCCAGCCCTGGTACAGGAGAACAAGCTTTTAATCTTGGGTGTCTAGAAGACTCTTTTTGTAACCATAAGGGCTAGCAAAGTACCTTACAAGAATTAAAGTTAAAAAACTGCAGAAGTGTTGACCTCAGCTTTGGAAAGCTTTAAGGGAGTATTTTTTTCTAGGCCAGTTCTTCTCCCCGTTTAATCTGCTTGCTTTGCCCGGGGATCTCATCATTCCTCTCCTCACACTCTTGGTACTCCATGAAGTGATCATGGCAGTGCCTGTCTGCACCATTTCCGGCTGCGGCCCAGGGCAGCACTGAGGTGTGAGAGGGTTTAATTCGCTTCCAGCTTCATGCTTTGCTAGCAACTCCATAGCTCTGCAGAGCAAATCAAAACAGACTTGGGCTGTCAGCAGAAATGTTTCTTAAACACAACCTGGCAAATGGGTTTGTTTTCCATTTAATCAAGAGTATATTTTAAATGTAATCGCATAGTGTAAGTACATGATTATAATATGTACAGGTATTTCTAGTGGGTTTAGCTCTTAAGAATTTCCATGGGCCTACAGTTAGATGCAGAATATTGACACGGGGAAGAAAATCCAGGAGACTTCCTAAAAGAACTTCTTTTTTTTTTTTTTTCTTAGTCTTTTCAGGATGAGGGTAGCCTTTGATTTTTCTATTTTTCTAAGGCACTGTTTTTATTACATCCTGCTGTATAATTAAAATTCTGATTTAATGATCAGGACTGTTGATTCCAAATTTGAAACAGAACTTGAATAGAAGAGTCTTATCTCTCTTTTGTATTTATGTGTTAACAACGGGCCAGCTGAGCGCTGCCTGAAAAAACACCCACTGAACTTTGCGAGACAGAGCTGCAAAAACAAGGAAAAAGAAATATGTTTGGATTTGAAAACACTTTTGACAGTGTAAATATTCTAGTATTGTCAGGATCAAGCTTTGAAATTGTGCTCCTAAAAATAGAGGAATCTTTTTCAGTTGCTCTCTGTCTTTTGAGCCCTTAGGCTCAAGTCTTGTTTTTCTCTCTGTATGAACAGAAGTGCAAAAAAAATCTTAAAATGAGAACAGATTTTCATGTAATTTTACCCCTCCTGATGCAAGGGTAATAAGAACATCATTGCTTACTGTGAGCTCTTGACTGAAACCCTGTGCTGTCACTGTTCTTAGGCCTTTAGGCCTGTTAATGTTCTCGTGATTTGCAATTTGTATCGTTGAAAGCTGTTGTCTTTTTAAAATTTTTTTTCTCTTTTTTTTAAGCTTTCAGTACTTTTTTAAAGGGAGGAATGGGAAGGAGCTATTCAGCTAACGAGCAGTAACAAAAAGAAAGGCCATGTTTTTGTGGCGTTGCCTGGAGAGAGACAGAGTTCCATGATTTAACACAGCTTGTAATACTGTAATTCTATTTAGGAGAAGAAGATATGGGGGAAAAGATGTGTTTTGCCATCACAGTTTGTGAGTGCAAAGAGTGCTAGAGTCTTATGAGCAACTCAAACGGAGCTTTAGCAAGTTAAAACAGCATTTCACTGGGTAACGCAGTGAAAATAGATGGTCAGCTCCCAGTCAGAAGGTTTGAAGCTCATGTGGTTGAAGATGTTCCAAGATCAAATGCAGGGACTTTTGAGGAATATTTATGTTGGCACCTGAAGTCTCTCAGAATCAATCAATCCAGCCACTAAGAGCTATACCAGCTTCATAGCCAGTCCTGTGTATGTTTTTCTCAGTTTTCTAGACTTACAATGCCACATTTCAAGTCTTACTTCTCCAGAATGATTTCTCGGGCTTTTCTGAAACTGAGGCACTTCCCAGAAAAGGCTGGAGTGCTGCTTTAACACCCAAAGTGTGTTAAGGAATCCAGTCTGGAAGGTGAGACCATATTTCTGTGCTTTTGGCCTCTTATTATTGCTGCTTGGGCATGATGTTAAGTGATGTGCTGGCAGTGGAGCTGAAGTAGCAGCCAAGTTCTGCACTGTAAGTAACGTTAGCAGGAAAGGGATTTTCTTTTCACATATGAAGAGTTAAGTGTCAGGTCATCAGACAGTCAGGAGAGTGTATCAGTGGTACAACAGCAGTGGATTGAAGCTAGCTTGCTTTCCTGAGATTTGTTGGATCTTCCAAGTAGAACAAAGAGCGTGCTACAGTACTCAAAACTGCAATTTCAAGTAGACTGTATTGCAGGCTATTTGTGTACAGTCTGTGCTGTAAACATCTACTAAATGAATAGAAATTTTCTAAGCCTTGTGATGGAGCTTGGGACATTGATATTTCTGGGATCCCTTCAGATACAAAAGGGATTTTTTTTCCTTTTTTTATCATGATAATGTCCCTCCTTTAGATATACATTTATTTCCATTAAAAACATATTTGCTAATCTGAAGAGGAACCCTTTTAAAACAAAATGCAAACGAAATCTTGGAAGGCAGTGGGAGACCTCAGGACTCTGCAGTGAAAGGGTTGAACTCTGCCATCCACAGCCTCTTAAGAATAAAGTTAGCCTTCTAAAGAAAAAAGGAAATTCAATTACAAAGCAAGAAGGAGGGTGAAGGGGTGTAATTAAAACACATAATCCTAAACCCAACATGAACAGTGCTTTTTCATGTTATACGTAAAGCAGTGTGCTTTGTGTGGTGCTTAAGATTATTGATTTAGTTTCCTAGGGGAGACACTTTTTGAGAGGATGCGAAAAGGATGACTGACGGCTGTTGGTGTAACGGCAGCGTGATTTCACGCAGGCGTTGTACTTAACCGGCAGCTCAGTGGAGAGTTTTTCCTTCACAGCTTGCTAATCTTTCTTTTTTAAAAAAGGGGGGGAGGGTGGGGGCAGACAGACAGACAGAAAATTAAGTGCTGCTTCTGCTTTTTTCTCACGCTCATGGCAGTTGTCCTACCAGAGAGGACGAGTGCTTCAGACAGCAAGAGAAACCAGAAGCAGCACAAAGGACAGCTAATTCTCTCCTGGTACCTTTACACCTGGAGTCGCTGCCCAAGATTTAGCAGTGTAGACACTGATTCTCAAAGAGTTTGGTGTCCAGCTCCCATTAAAGCATTCCGTGTTGGTGCCTAAACCTTGGATAGGAGATATGGCCTGAGGTCCACATTAACCTGGAAACTTGAAATGGCACTTTAGAGTTTTGTGATAAATGCTAATGCTGTGTTGTAGTAAATACACATCTGCTCCACATCACCGTTTCTCTGTTAATCAGCTGCTTCGTCTGACACTAATGGCAGGACTTGAGTTAGAGCACTGATCTTAGTAGCGAAGCATTGCCTGTCTGGAGCTGGGAGTCTTTCGTTGTTAAGGCTGACTTTTACAAGGAAAATACGGCTTTGTCTAGTGGGGTGAAGTTGTCTGTGTGCACACTGACCTGCTCGCTGCAGCTCTGTGTCAGGAATGAGTATCTACAGACGTATGTGAGGGATTGAAGTTGATGGGGCCCTGGGCAACCTTGTGTAGCTCCAGGCCTGGAGGTTGGTGGCCCTGCCTGTGGCAGGGGGTTGGAGCTCTGTGATCCTTGGGGTCCCTTCCAACCCATGCCATTCTATGGGGCTGTCCCTCTTTCCGGGCACGTTCCTTCAGGAACTGCAGCTGTTTCTATTTCACAAACATGGATGATGTCTGATTTGATGGAGAGGGAGAAGCGGTGGGGAAGTAAAAGTGGGAGGCAGCTGACAAAAGCAAAATGAGGATGAGTGTAGAGATTAGGAATGAACGTGGACTTCATAGTCAAGAGGTTTCAGAATTTTTTTGAATGCTCCTCTCTTACGTGCTCAATACCATTGAAAACTCTGTCTCTTTCCCTGTACTCTGAAGTGAAGTATTGGGTTATTTAATACTTTAGACTGATAGCTTGATAAAATATTAGCACCACTGTTTCATGAATTATTTTGTGCAAAAACTTTCTCTGTGAAGGAAATACTTTGAGGTTAAGATAAAGAAAGAATGCCAGTTTCTTGTAGTAGTTGATGTGCACCTCTTGTCCTCTGCTCAAATACCATGTGCAAGTTTATAGAATCACTGCTTATGGTGAATGAACTGAATGTAAAGTAATGCAGGTTCTGTAATGGGTTTTATTAGTCCAAAAACCATTTCTTCCCTTGTTTAATCTTTTGCCTGGTATAACTGATGCCTTGTTTGTCTGCTTTTGTAAAAATAGCTTGTGCTGTCAGTTTAGTGGCTTTGATAAAACTAATAATTAAAATGTACACAATTAGAAACTGAAAGCATCTGTGCTTTTCAGCTGGAAAAAGCAAGTGTGTAATCACACTGCTCAGATGAACAGGTTCCTGGAATCAGGTTGTGACCGCTGCATTTGCATTTTGAATCTATAAAAAAGCACAATCCCTTCAGAAAGGAAGGCACTGAAAATCCTATGTCTGCAGGAGCTGAGCATGCTTCTATTCCTCCAATCTGGTAGGAAATAAAAGTGGAGGAACTTGAATGTGTTCATACTGTTTTCCATGAATTGAAATCCTTGTATGTGACTTGGATTCATCCCTGAGGACATGTTTCCTGACAGCTCTCACTGAACAGAGAAGTCCCAGGCGGGCTTCTGCTCGAACCTGGCATTTCCCAGTTTCGAAACTGGAAGTTCCATAGTAGCTGTTAAATGGCTTTAAAAGGACTGTAGTCCTTTGAGGAACTTCATCTGTGATGGGTTTGAAAATGAGCTGTTGATTGTGTGATGGTGTTTCCTGGGAAATGGAGCTGGGGGTGAGGGGAAGTTCTTTTTGGTTCTATAAACCACCTTTTGGGATCGACTGAATTAATGGTGGAACTGCAGTGCGAGTATTTGGCATTCGAAGGTTGAAGAGTGACTTTCATGTAGTTCATGAAATGTCTTATGGAGAAGTTTGAATACTGGCAGCAAGGGGAAAGTAGAGACTTCTTAAAATCAAATAGAGAACAAACTTTCCCTGAGTTTTCAGCAAGTCTCATAGTGAACACTGAATGATAAACTTTGTTGGTCATGGTAGTAGCTTGGGATGTTGTGCAGTGCACTAGGGATTGTGCATATGTATTCTAGATGCTTCTAATGCTCCCCTCATACAAAACGTTACATGGCTGAATGGCTCTCCTGTGCTGTAGGCGCTGAAGAGGTGTAGAGAATCACCTATAGAACAGACAGAACGCAAGGCAATCAGACATGCCTGATGACTACTGCCACGGTTGGGGGTAGGCTCCTGCTAGCGCTGCTTTCAGCAGGTGCTTTGGTTTGTTTTCTTAATCCTTCCAGCAGTTCTGTAATAGGGGCATGTATGTGTGTTTGCAGGCTGTAGGTGTACGTTTGAGATGGCTTGCTCATAGCACATCTTCTCTGGCAATGGGCTGAGTTACTTGATACACTACTGGCATGAGTTATGCAGGGTCCCCAAACATACGTAGTATTTCTCTTCATCTGTTGTTTGGGGTTTGCTTTGGAGAAGTAATTTAATGGAAAAGCAGCCTGGTTTAAGTTCATCCACCTGAAAATCTTGAGGAAGGGTGGCCTGTGATTTGGAAAACTTAAAAAAAACCGAAACCAACAAAACCCCAAAGCCTACAAAGCAGTTGCCCTAATTCCGCTGCAGATAGGCTAATGCAGAGTTGATCCTTCTCACTTGTTTTCCCATTCCCTTAAATAACCGCTCAGCTGTAAACCAGTAATACTTAGCCAAATTATTTTAACTTGAGCTTTATTTAAACTTGTCTGTGTGGTTACTCCCTCACATCAGTCAGTCAGGCTTCATGTATGGCTGTTCCTTAACCGGATTTTATCAAAGTAATGCAGTTTTATAAATTGGTTTAAGCTTAACAAGATAGCTTTGACAGTCCTCTATAGAAAGTTCCAGTCATAAATAACATTCTCTGATAATTTTTCATTACGCATTTGGTAACTTTTATTTTAAAAGGAGACTGAGCTTAGGCTGAAACTCTTCCTGTCAACGTAGACACTATAATTTTGCTAGATCGATAAAATTCAGCAATGGAAATAGAAGCCTTTGCTGGTTTACCTCTCTATCTGCTTCCCACCCTCTCCCTGCAAAATGACAAAGCCTTTGTAGACTTTATGTAAATAAAAAAAGGCTGAAACCATTTGTCCTGTCGCAAAACCAACACCAAGTTTGAAGTAGCTTTAGTTCAGAGTTGCAATAGGTAAAGAGGTGTGATGTGCCTTCTGGGGTTTTGTGGGTTGCCTATCAGGAGTTTAAAACTGAAATAGAACTGTTGTATGCAGGCAGATATGATCTTGTTTCTATTCTAACACAAGAACCCCTTGAAAATTATACAGTGACGTGAGGAAAACCAGAGAGTTCATACTTGCTCGTATATGCTATTGGTATGCTTTTGGGCAGAAGGTGAAGAGTATTACAGTGAATACGGAGGGTTTTGAATCTTGATCAGAGGAAAGAGGTACCAGTGCCCAGAAGGACCCTGGCACGTTTCGCTGGGGAGCCTCGTGTCTGGGAAAGAGCAGCATGCCAAAGCAAGAGGGCCTGTAAAGGAGAGGCCCTGGTTTAATGTGTGCACAGTGCACAAAATGCAATGGTCTATTACCATTTCCTGCCAGCTCTTTGTTGCTTGAAGACCTTCCGTAACAGTCTTTTCCTTCTGAGGACATAACCAGAGAAGGGTGAAGAGGAATTCTTGCTTTTGGCTGTTGCAGCTTCTCAGTCACTGTTAGATGTATGCAGTCGCAGCAAACGTACTTGCCTCTTGCAGTTAAAGCAGAGAGGAAGCATATCTAATTCTCATTCCTGCCAGTTAGGCCTGGTTTCTGGCCTATACGAAGAATGCAAGGAGCACGTGCAGGCTGTTGTCGCTGCCTTGTGCTGCCTGCCTTGCTTCGTATGGGGCTGTTGTACTTGGCTTGTATGTGGCTTCTGACCTTCCAGCTTGAGCTGCTGTCACGCAAGCAGCCTGGAGCTTCTTCACATCCAGTGATTTTTCTCTATCAAAACTAGTTTAGTACCACGTTTCCTCTGACACCTTATCTCTGCTCACCCTTGCTTATAGTGCAGTTCAGCTATCATGGCAGGGGTAATTCTTACCTTGCATTAAGTGTATGTGCAAGCTACTCAGTGCTGATCAAACTGTGGACCAGTTGCTAGGTGAGCTTTAATGTCTTGCAAATCCCTTGAGCTGCCTGGCTTTGTCAACAGAACCGTGCCAGGCGGTCTTTGCAGCCACTTAACCATGACTGATTATTGGTGTGTGGAAACTTGTACGCTCTGCAAAATTTCACTCTTCCCTTTACTTGATTACAGTTTTTCCCTAGCCATGAGCTTTCCAGTTCTTCTGATGGTGTCTGATTCTCCTGCTAAATTTATTTTTCTATGAAGTTGTTGTTATGTGTATATGAAAAGCTGAAAGGGGTTTCATTGTATTTTACTGAGCTGGTGGAAAGCTATATAGCAGGTCTTACTTAATCTCATGTGTAAGGCAAAGCTTGTGATAAATATGTTTTAATAAATCAATGAACATTTTAAGGTTTATCACTTAATAGATTTTAATAACTCAGGTGGCAGTCAGAACTTGTTGCTGGAAGTAAGAGCTCCCAGGGGGTCATGTAGAAAAATTTGGTACAGATTTTGGCTAAGTAAGGTGTGGTGTGAATGTAGCTGGGTTCTGAGAAGTGTTGACGTGTTCCCCGGGCTTTAAGCTGCACTGAAATCTGATTGTTTTGTCCAACCTGAGATCTGCAATTCCTCAAGTTTTGATTAAATAAGCTGTATGGTTTAGCTTTGGTCATGAGAGTCAGCATAGTAGACGGAGATGCTTTTAAAATTAATCTCTTCTAGGTTTCCTTGTTAAACAAAGTTTACCTTTACTGTTGTCTCTTTGGAAGAAAACCCTTTTTCAATGGAAGGCTGGTACTGCAAATTGCAGCATCACATCAGGTATCAGCACAGAAGTCCCGTGCGACCTTGCACACCTGAGCTGGATTTCCGTCCATGTGAGAAGGTGCAGGCTGTTAGGAAGTACAAGTACAATACAAACCAGCGGTAGGCACGTCACCTCTCTTGGGACATCTGATACAGTTGTTCAGCAGTTTAAAATAATAGTCTGAGTCTCTAGCAAGTAGAAACTGGATGTGAAGACTGATAGTACCTGGGGCACTACCCAGCTCTGCCACCAGATGATTGGACTTCTTCGCAGTTTGCCAGTACGCTGTGTAGAGCCACTTTACATGGGATGCTCAGGAAACGGCCCGATGTTGTTTTGCTGTCTGCAGACAACACTCCCATATTAAGGCTTTAGCTTGGTGCATCAGAGAAGAAAAAGTACATGCTGTTAGAGAAGGAGGTTATTTTGAGCTTAGCTGTTTAAAACAGAAGACCCGGAGTGGGAGCCTGGAATCCCATATTGCTAAACGGTAAAGTGGTTCTGAAGAGTGAACCCAGTTTCTCATTTCCTAACAACTCCCAAAGAGCATAGATTTCTGTAGTTTTTCTTTAGATACTTCAGATACTTTTCTTTAGAATACTGATAGTGGATTAATTTAGTTATATAATTAAGCCCTGGTGGCATTTAACTCCTACTTTATTTATTTATCTATTGCATTTATTGTCTTTAAGATCAGTGCAGCTGTAAATTGTGGAAACAATTTTTGTGTGTCCTCAGCCCACAATCTCTTGATAGGAAACTACTATGGCCTGTGCTATAGTGATGACTAAAAATCACTGAAACAGAATTGGGTTGGGTTTTTTGTTTGGTAGGCACCTATTTAAGACCAAGAGGATATTCCTAAAAGACACTGTCGTTTATGTGCTTTCAGCTAGTTAGGAATTCCTGATAATAGATCTTTATGATGTGATCTGTCTGTCTTAACCAACTCTCAATGCACTAGCTATGAAAAAATGAATGTAGGGTGTTGCATTGTAAGGGAATGTATGGAGAGCAGAGGCAGTCAGCCTGTGCACGTGTGGTTTACTGAGGTTGAGAGCATGCCAAATACTGTGCAGTACTGCAAAGGTAATCTAAGTTGTCTGTGCTCAACTAAAACCAGAGCTCATTGCACATGTATAATGTGGATGAAAAGAATCAGAAGATTTTATGTCTGCTGAGCAGTTCTGTGGCGTTGCTGGATGTAACCACCTCCCTGCTTGTCACGCTCTGGCTTGCGGGTGGGTTAAATGAAAAGCTAGCTGTACGTGTGCTGCTTGGGCATCGGTGGTGATGGGCTCACAGAGTTGCCACTACTTGCTTGGTTTGCTTGGTTTTTTTGGTGATTGTGGTAACAATAACGAACGTGACCCTGGAGCAGGGAGGCTGGGCAACTGCAGAGCAGCTCTGGATTGTAAATCCTAAGCAAGCATTGGGCTCTACGTCCTTTAATCCCCAGCTGCCTCCTAGGAAGACAGTGGCCTTTTGGGAAGGCTTTTCTGATCAGCCTCACCTACATATCTAGAAGCGGTAGAACTACCTGCAAACAGCCAGCCTGAGGAGAAAGCCAGTGGTAAATTCCAGATTTCCTCATTTTTTGTCACTGTTCTCTCCTACTAGGGAGGGAGGATTGCATCCCCCTCTCTGTACTTAGATGCAGCAGTTTCTCTTGTATTATATTTTTTTCTCCTGGGTAAGAGGGAAGCCAGAAAGTAGACAAATTGTCTGATACCCTGTGCAGTTTCATTTCCTTTCTTTTGGAGGAGAGTAGTGCTAGGAAAGCAGCACACTGCAGGAAAGATGACTATCCTACTCCTGTCTCTAGAGCCTGTCTGCACCTAGCAGGGAGCCGTGGTCTTGCTGCTCTCTAGAGGCAGCCGCCTGCCTTGATACGCCGGGCAATGGGAGACCTTTGAACTCAGTTCTTTCAGGTCTCTTTTACTTGTGCTACCCTAAGCCTAGGAGGAGTCCTCAGTCGTCACCAAAACAGATCGTGCATAGTAAACCAGAAGCAAATGGGGTAAGCCTCAATTAAAAGAGCAGCTGCCCTAGAAGAACTCCTAAGTAAAACCCACAGAACAACTTTATCTTGTATCTTGAGCTGTGAGTGAAGTTCAGGGTGCTGATTGCTGTGTCCGTGCTGGTGCTATGGTGTTTATCAAATGGTTTTTTTTCTGCTTAGCCACAGCAGACAGCTCCCAGATGACACATAAAGGCTGGTAACATGCCCCATTTTGGGGGTTACTGCTGTGGTGGTCCTGTTGTGATGGATCTGGCATCTTCAGCATAACATATACAGTGGTTTTCAGGTAAAAGCAATTAGGTTTTTCCTTTTCTGAGTAATCAGCTCCAAGGATCTGGTCCAGCTGCCTTCATCATGCAGAATAGGTGGCCAAAGCTTTTGATAGTTCTAGATACAGTGGTATTTCCCATTCTGTTCAGTGAGTACAAAGAGGAGGAAGGAAGATATCCACCAAACCTAAACAAATGAAAAGTAACACTGAATTACCTTGTCAGTGGACTTCTTTCTTTTTTCATCTGAAGAAACTCTCTTCCTGACAGTGACTGATGGATGCAGCTCACAGTCTAGCTGTAAACTGGCTCCCATATTGATTAAAATATATTTGTGTACTCTACTGGGGGAGAAGAGAGAAGTTTGATCTGGTGAGCACAGATGAATTTTCATATGATGCTACTGTATGAATTAAACAGCTGTTTTCAATGTATTTTTGTTACAGTTTGTATTCCTGGTTCATGGTAAATGAAGTTGTGATACCTTTAAAAGCAGTGAAGTAAAGATTTTCATTTAACACAAGAAGCTGAAGTTGTTTCTTCTTTTAACAGGTTTTTTTTTTTCCCTTGGAACCAGCATAGTTACTGTCAGATATAAGTTCACTTGAGTTTTGGAGGTACCAGACTGTGCTATAGTGTAAACACAGCTGCTGTCGAGTAAAATAGCTTCAGTCTTCTCTAAAGTATACACATTCAGTGTTAGTGCAATAATAGATGCTTATTTTATTAACTGTTAGTCTGCCTGTCGACTTGCTTGGCAAACAGAAACGATGAAGCACACCATATGCCTGGCCCCATTAATTGATGAAGGACACACGTGGAGATAACTGCTGTAGCTTCATTGAGAAAACCTACATCTTCTGGTCAGCCAGAGGGGGGAATAGAGGGGTTCCTTCTCACATCATGATGTGGCATGGGGACATGTGATGATGTGCAAGCCGTGTTCTTCTTGCTAGTGTATAGAACATGCCTGATTGTTCGGTACAGCTGCCCAAACATTAAATACCAGCACAGATAAGGTCATCTTGTGCTCAGCACTGAACGAACGGGAAGCTGGGCGGGAGCAATTAATCAAACAGTAGTGAATGCCCATAAATATAGCCCCTCCAGGTGCCTGTCAGTACTGCTGCCAGTGGGGAAGCAGAGGTAACAGTCATCCATATAGAACTTCTCGTTATAGTTTGTATTTGTTGTTGTACCGACACTTGTATTTCCCATGGCTCTTTTTCTAATTAATAGAAGTTTTCTTTATTTTTTACTTATCAAAGACAACCTACCTAAAACTTAAGTTAAATGGCATAAAGATGACATGGCTAATAAATGGAAACCCTGGCATGGCTCTGCTGCTTATTTCACATAATCTGGGCATAACAGTTCTCTCATCAGAACCAGCGTTAAGGAGACTTCTGTAAATGGATGACTTTCGGTTCCACAAAGTCTTGGAACAGTGTAAGTGCACACTGGAATTTTATCCTTATACCAACCTAAGTATAATTTGTCTATACCAGCTGAAATTCATCCGTGTGACTGCACAATGACTGAATATGTAGGTAGAGCTTGTCAAATATCAATATTTAACAAGACTGACTTTCCTTGTGGTTGTGAGCTGTGTTTTTTTAATTATTTATGTTAAATCTCCTAGTGCCAGCTGTAACATCACTGGTGTTCTCTTCAGCCCGTGACATACAGGTGTCTGGAAAGGAAGAGGGGGTAGACAGCTGCTAGGTGGCAGTGAGAAGTTGCTCAGGACACTCTGGTCAGTGGAGAGCATGGCCACTGCCAGCAGGCAGGCAGAGGCAGGGGAAAGAGGTTTCAAGGCATCCGGGACATCCCTCGGGACTGGTGCTTGAAGAAGTGGGCTATTGCTGGAAGTGCAGTTAACCTGGAAGTGCGATTCAAGCTACTCTGTCACACTTTGAAACTTACTACAAGCAACTGTGTGGCTTCTGTGTCAGATTGCGTGGATGGGTGAAGTCACAGTCTGCCAGCGTGCATGACGGCTGCCTGTGGCTTCTCTTGCCGTGGTGTGTGGGGAGATGAGCAAAGTGTGGGTGCTGCACAGCACTCTGCCAGCCTGCTGTAGGGCTCAGCTGTGGAGCAAGCTTATGTTTAAGCCTCTGCTGCACATCCTTTCCCAGCAAAAACAGGGTCATGGAGCTATGTGCCATGCTGCTGCAGGTGCTGCCGTTGCAAGTTAAATCCTGCTTGAGAAGTTTTGGGAGTTCATGTAATTGAAAAAATAACTTTTTTTTCTTTTTTTGTGTAATCATGAGCTCCATAGTTAACGGTCCGTGCTCAATATTTCTTATGGCTCCATCAGGATGGAGCCTTTGCTCCATCGTACTGTGCCATGCAATGCTGTGCTGGGTGTTGCTGCCCCAGCAGATCACAGAATCAGTGCACATTGTATCACAGCTGGGATGATGTGACACTAACGGGTTTATAAATAACTGAAGGTATGAACTCTCATTCATCTTTGCTTCTGGAATTGAGTGCTGTACCTGACTGAGGAAATGAAGGGGGTAGTAATTTCTTACAAATCTTAAAATAAGGGGAATTTTAGCCTCGGCACAGACTTGGTTGGTTTTTCTGTGTGTTTGCTCCACTGGAAAGTTTAGTGTGGGGTAGGGGTGAATGAGTGGGTGGGGAGCTGCCTTTTGGGGAGCATTGCAGCCTTATTGTGGTTTAGTTATGCATGGAACCTTAGCCAAGTTGTAAAGAATGCTCAGAAGTCTTTTAAAAACAGGTTAAGGGGTATGGTCTGGAAGCAGACATCTTTTTGAGATACATTTCCTTGTTCCATGTTGAGGCTGAGCCCTGAGGAGCTGTGATTCTCAAGGAAAGCCTGACCTTTTCTTCCCTTTTCTCTAACATCAAAGGTTCTTGCAGCACATGTTGAGGCAAGAACTTATTTGGACATTAACTGCTACTGCCTTGATTTTTGCTTTCTTCATTGTTGTTCACTTGTTTGTGAAGGCATGGTACAGGTGGAAGATTATTCGTGGTGCAGACCCAGGGTGAGCATAATGTGCGCTGTTTCTTTGCTTCATCCCTGTATGAAGGTGAGCAAAGCAATTACTTCAGTCTCCCTCTTTGTGTTGGGGCATTCTGAATTGGAAGGAAGATGCCTCTGTGTTTTCACTTCCACACTAAAAACCTAAACCCTCCATTTCATCTTCATCTAAAACTGAGGAGGAAATAGTTTTTATTTAGGAGGAAAGGAAAGATCTGAAAAATCTACATTTATTCCAGTTTTCTCCTTCATTCTGATGTCTAAGAAACAAATTCCTGTTCTTTCCCCCTTTTCTGCTCTTGAGAAAGTGTCGTTTTTTGAGTGCTGCTGCTCAGGAGCTGAAAGCACAATTCGCATCCAGCAAGTCCCCAGCCTTGTAGGGTACCCAGTGCCAGCATGAAGCCACGGTGCATACAACTCATGTGGGCCAGAAACAGCCCGTAGAATTTTTTCCTCTCAATAACTGAATTTTATTACAGTAACTGACATATTAGTGAGCCAACTTGTAATTAATGTCAATGAAAATTAAACTCTTGTTTCTTAAATAATGCAGTAATCTTGATAGCAGCATCTGTGGGGTTTTGTTCCGTCATGCGGTGAAGACTGAACATGGAAAGTTAAAGATAAACCAGTAAAAATCATTGGAAGCTGACAATTTGGGAGAAATATTGACAGTGCTTATTGTAGTAATGAATGCTGTAGAGTTCACAGATGCAGGAAATGAATAAGCCCTTTGGTATGTTGGTCTCAGCACCTTTTCTCACATCACAGAGATACAATGTGATGGATTTGTTTGGCTAAAGCAAAGAAAAGCTTCAAGTCCTGAAAGTAACTGAGTATGTGGACCTGGCTTGGCTATTGTGTGGGGAAGGGACAGGGTTTTGGGGTGGTTTTTGGTTTTATGGAGTTTGACACAATGAGACCTGTGTAGGCCACCTGATTGATTCTATTTGCTGATTAGTTTATTTATTCTTCCCTTCCCTACATTGTCTAGATGTAGGAAGGGCTCACTTTCACCCTGAAGTGCCAGGGAGTGGGAATTTTAACTGTGAAAGGTATTTGCTGCAACAGTGTGTGGTAGGTCAGTGGTGGAAATTACCAAGTCATTTGCTGAAGTATTTGATTTCTTTGGTCCCCATCACCTTCATGGAAGTCTCTGGACCAACTAGTTAATGTTTATAAATGAAAGTTTTGTTTCTGAAGCAACTGAATCTTTTCTAGGTGCTTATTCTTTCTCTCACCATTTGTTTCCTGATCCTTACAATGATGTTGCAGTCATTGCTTTACTGACCTCCCTTTCCCTTCTCTGCCTCCCGCTCTCGCCAGTTTTGTATATACCATGGGAAAAAACTTAACACCCTTTCCTTCTCAAGACTTTTCTTGGAAAATTTAAGCTTTTCAGGCGTGAGACTTCTTGAAATATAGATGATAAAATGCTTCTGTGGTCAGGGAATTGGGTGGTGCTAGAAGTGATTTTGTCTGAGGAATATTTTTCTTCTAAATCCAAGTAAAACTACAGCTGAAACAGTGCAACAGTCAATCTTCCCAATCACAAATGCTGAAAAAGTAGCTAGTACTGCTAAATGATAACTTCAAAAATCTCACTGTCTGGAAAGATGGATGCTCAGAATCTCCCTTGCTTAAAATTTCAGAGTAAGGTTTGAACAAGCAACACTCCTGTCCTCCCTTATCTGTTGTGCTTGCAGCATATGAAGTGCAAACATATGTTTCTGTATGTCCAGGCCTTAGCACTGTGCTGCTCTGCAGAGCTGTGGCAGCACTTGTTTTTTGAGCTAAAGTGATGTCTAAGTTTTTCAAATTTAGTACCCCAGGTCCAGAGCTGCCATGTGGGCAGGCTTGAGCCTTCCCCTTTGGACCTGCTTGGTACAAGCCCATTCTCTGTGGGACTCTGCACAAGTCAGTCCTCCTCCTTGGGAAATCCTGGCTCTAGTGTAAAGGCTGGTTCACTGTGACCTCTGACATCCCTCACCTCCACAGCACTCATGTCTTCCCTTCCCCATTCTGACAGCTTGTGTTTTACAGAGCAGCAAGCGTTGATCTTGCTTTACTTGGCAGGTGAGGAGCCGCCTCGATGGAGTTCACTGCCATCCTAACCTTGCTGTGCTCATCCGTGTCTTCACCGTTGCCTTGTCTTGAGCACTTAGAATAACTGTCCTACGGCACAGCCTCCTTATCCTTCCCAAGAATTCAAAGTATTATGTCTCTGGGAGTTGGTGGACGTTTCTTAAAGTGCAAGATGCCCTTTCTCAGTGGAAAAGAAGTAGCTCACACAGGTGGTACACAGCATAAAGCTTTGAAATAAGTCCTGCAAAATTAAAATTCAGGTGGGGGGTTATGCAGATTGCCTTATTTGAATATTTAAATCTTCTGTAGCTTTTTGATGACTGCTTTATCATTGTTTTCCATATATATGCAATGATGCTCATTTACAGCCTTCCCCAATCAGTTATACAGCAAATACCACTGCTATAAATAAAATGTCATTTGCAGGAGATAGAGTAAGCTAAATGAGGAAGAAACGTTCCCTTTGAAGAAATGTTAGCCATGATCAGTTGGTCAGGATTTTCTCTAGAGGATTATTAAAAGGAGTGGTTGAAATATACATGTTTCTATGCCCCATACTAGCCGTGGACTACTTTTTTTATATTATTGGTAGTGTTTCAGAAAGACTGTCCAAAAGCAAAGGAAGTCTCTGAATGTTGTTTCATGTTGTAGCTCAGTCGGCGTAGGGTTTGGCTCTCAGAAAGGAGCGATGCTGCCCATCACCGTCCCTGGCTGGGCAATTGCACCCTCCTCTGCCTCAGCTGCTGTCTCAGGCCTGCACCCAGCTGTTTCTCCAACAGAAAACTAATTGCATTCATGGTCTTCCTCCTTCTTTTTGGTTTCTTGGTCAGATCATGCTTTGGGTTTTGCTTCTGCACTGTCTACTAAATAGTTCAGATATTTCTGTCTAATTGTTCAGTATCACTGGCTTTGCTGTTAGCATTGGAGCAGTGTCAGTAAACTCTTGTCACTAGTGGGGAAAATACACTTACTGTTGCTGCTACGATCTGAAGCCCCAGCAGTATCTGCCAGACACACTACTTCCTCAGCTCCTACAGCCACCCATCCGACTGCTGAGCTGCTTCTGATCCTGGTTGTGCCATGGGCTTTGCTGCACTTCCAGGGAAATCACCTCACTTTGTCCACAGTTTTATCTGTTCTCGTGGGAGTGATAGATCCAGCTCGACGCTGATGAATCTTGTTGAATCAATTGTAAAGCAACTTAGATTAGATTAGTTCAAGGTGATTATACTCAAGACTTTTTACTTCTGCAGGTTTCATCAGCAGCTCTATCTTTGGAAGATAGGAAGCAGCTCAGGTTAGAATGCACCTCATGGTGACAGCGCTGTAGTTGTTCACAGGAATCCTGTGAAACAAGTTGGAGGTCAAAGTAAGGATCTGACTGCCAAACTCAAACTGCAAAGGGATTTTCTGAGCAGTTGGTTGGAGGTCAGGATATAGAAAACCTCAGCACCCTTTTGCTAAGGGATCCCTAAATAAGCATTGTAGGAACTTGAATTTTGCCTCATCCAGGATTTCTGACCTGAAGTGGCAATTTTTACTCAAGTACTTGAGACAGAAAGTGAGTATATTTAATACAAAGAGAATTAGAACTTCTTATATATGAATCTGAAGACTTGAGCAAAGGGACATAGCCTTTGAGATCCATTCCCTGTTGGCTCCCATGCATGATAGAATTGTGGTTTTGGCTTCCCCCCCTGTTTTAAGACAGCAATTCACAGTCATGGTTTTGCTTTGAAATTCAGGAATGTCTCTGAGTAGGAAGGTCTAACATTTGGATGGCACACAGGTAACATGGTTTTAATTGATGGTGTGCTAGGGGAAACAGGACGAAAACGTGTCCTTACGGAAGAAGCGAAACCTGCTGCTGCTGCTTAGTTTTCTGAGCTGCTGGTGTTTCTGTGCAGTGCTAGTAGAGCCAGTCAGTCACAGGTTGCACGAGCTTTGAGGAGGAAGGAAGGGGGCCTCCACTCTGCTCCTTGGCCCCAGGCTTAGTGCAGGGCACTGATTGCTCTCTGTGTGGTAAACTTGTTAGCCAGAGGAGATGATAGCTTTGTGTTCTACTGTTAGAAGGCCTGCTCCATCTTGAGATGTTGATCCTCTTTCTCCGAGTGCAGTACCATCGCAAAGTCGGTGAGGCTACACCTGAGGCAGCAGGTGCTTTGCTGGGCCCTCAGGAGGAGTAACAGTGGCTGGAGGGGGAGTGGAGGTGGAGCCCCTGCTCTCAGCCTGTCCTGTGGAGCAGGATGGGTATGTGCGTGCTGCTGGCCCTGAGGAGCAGATGGGGAGAGGAGAGTGCAAAGAGGGTGGCTGCAATGCTGTGGCAGTGCTGGCTCCTGCGGCCTGCAGTGCTGTGTGGTAACATTCATGTACTGTGGTGGTAATGAGACCTTGATGTCCACAGTAATGGGACAGTGGGATTAAGCTGTGAAAATAAAAAACCTGAAGCATAGAACTCCTGAAATCTGAAATGTGGTTTTGTGTAGAAGATAACACAGTCAGATAGACTGTATATTCAAGTTTAGTGTGCATAAAAACAAATACAGATGCTTTGTTAGGGGTTTTTGTAATGGAAATTATTCAAAATTGGATTATTTGCATTGAAATTATTCAGTACCAGAACTACAGACTTTGAAACTAGGTATTTTTCATCTTAATTTTCACTCTGACCTGCCATTGACAGTTTCACTAACGGGTTAATTGTTTGCTTGGGGAAGAACGCCCAACACCACACCTTGTGTGTAAGCAGGATGAATGGGGTCCCACTCCCTTTGTTGTCCCCTAATAGCAGTGCCAGTATTCTAAAAATAGGAACCTGAAGTTAGACCATCAGGTCTATTTTTAAACCCAAATCTATGAAATTGGCTACAGTTTCACAAGTGATGCATACCAAGGTGGTTGAGTTGGAGACATGTTGAAGTTCCTGCTTGCTCTGGGAAAGTGGGACTTAGACAACTAGCCACCCATCAACAGGTTTAGCTCCTAACCTTTGAACTTCTGTATTGGTCAGGTGCAGAGTTTTCCTTGGGAGTAAATGTCCTTGCTGTTAAACTGGGCTTTTACTGCAGCTCTGGACTGTCTGGAGGTGGTGTGAGCCTTCCGTGGCTGATGTGTTGCCCTGTCATTGCGTTGGCATTTGTGGGAGCATTGCCCTTTTTGTGTGTAGACTGTGGTTCAGATCTGAAGGATGGGTGTAATGTATTGCCTTTTTCTGCATCAGCACTATTTTGATGACATGACAAAGACAAGAAACAAGTAGGAGTACGTTGTAAGATTGACTTCTTTTACAAATGTCATATTTGCAAAGTACCTTCCTTCTCCCTCCACTTCTTTAATAATTATGTTGCCTGCAGTGGTGACATCCATTAGGTGGTTCTTTGGAACAGGAGCTCAAGTTCAAAAAAGGATTTGGAAGATAGGAGAGGGTTTTTTCCTTCTACGTGACTTGAGTGCTAAGCCAAGTGAGTGTTCTGCTCAGATTTTATTCAAAGACTTTGCTATAACGTGTGCACGGAACATGAGTCGGCAAAGAGGACTTGGTGGAATAAATCGAGCTTCTCAGCAGTGTTACAGAGTTATTTATTGTAACTTCGTTAAAACTGCAGTGACCTTCATACTTTATCTCCAGCACTGACATCCTTCATGCATTGGAATTAGTTTCCAAACCTGGTGTTCTAACAGATGAGTTTTTGCGAACTTCTCCAGTAATTTTCATGTTTTAGGCACACACTTTCAGATTAATTTTTAATCTTTGCTGATTTCCTAAAATATATGTGCAGTGAATGTGTGTTTTCATTTAAAGTACCTTTCTCTCACATAGTGCATAGCTGGGTATCTTTAATTATATTCAGCCATCAGTACTTTGTCTTCTGCCACCTAGGAATGGAAATGCTCTTCCTTTGGACTGTGGAAAGGGCATGATTTTGTTTGTTAGGTTTCGGTTTTAGGGTTTTTTTTAGTTTTGGAGCTTATAGTTGTTAAGTGCTTACAGAGTCTGCTTTGCCTGCTGTAGCTCTCCATAGGTTGCTCTTCAGAGCTTTCTACTGCAGATCTCAGGTCTTGGCATTGGCTTGGAGTTGTCCCTTGAACGTTGTCCGAGTTCTGTGCCTTTTCATTTCAAACCTGAAGAACTAGGACTGTTGGTGATTCATGACATAAAGTGTAGTCGTTTTGCTTATGAAACCTTACACCAGGATGCAGTGTGCATCTCAGCTTAAAGGCTTCTCAAGCTATGTTTAAAGGGTCCCTTAATCTTATGGCTGGTACATTGCTGCTGTCAGTGTAACTCCGGTGTATCACTTTCGCTTGGGCAGCCATCTGTATCACATCAGTATGTTGTGTGGAATTCAATATTTAAATACTCTAGGGATTCAGACGTAGAGGTGGGAGTCATTTCCTTTCCATTTGAGGGCTCTTTTTTATCTCCCCATGCTTGTATTACTGGCAGAATATCTACTCGCTCATGCTGGCTGCCTTTATACTGAGGGTAAGAAGTTGCACAACTGTTTTCTGGGACTTGGAGCAGCAGGAACTTCACATTCTTCCTTCATCTTCTTATCCAACTCTGTAACTTTAGGCAACTGTATTCATGCTATAGGATGCATAATAAAAAGTCACCAGTGAACACAGAGCAGTTTGTTCCATCTGGTTTCTTTAATTGGCTGATAATGTCCAATATCCCTATAGTTTGTATGTTGAAGGAAGTATTTGGGGAAAGCAGAATAATGCTGGAGGTTTTTGGTTTAAAAAACCAAAACCAAACCAACTGCCTTAAATGCTGAAGTGTCAAAGTAAGCAGTTCTTAGTAGCTTCTATTTGCAACCAGTTGTAAGCACAGAGGAACTTTTTGAGCTGCCTAGTTGTGTGTAGTTCCCCTGTCAAATGAATCAAAGGGCAAGGGAGCCGTGACTTTCGCATCCTCACCTGGACTTCAAGTGTAGTCTCAGGGAAACTGCTGTACCAGCTGGGTAGCAGCATGGGCTGTAATAGCAGATCTGGTAGTCTGTTGAGCTGACCCGACTGTTTGAGCACTGATTAACCAGGCTTCACACTAGTTTTAGGTGTGTTAATGTGTAGTCAGGTGTGTCTGGGTGAAAGCAGCTGGGCCTCAGGCAGAGGAGGTTGGGATTGGAGCCCTGACATAAATTGGCATAACCTAGACAAAAGAAGATAATGCCACATGGTATCAACAGAATCGTGTTAATAGCTTATTGTTTGTCGGGGTTTTCATGCTGTACAAGTGGCTCTAGGAGAAGGTTGAATTAAAGGTAGGAGCAGTGGTCCCATTTGTGACAGGCTCCCCTCAGGTAAATATCTTTACACTAACAAACAAGTGCATTCACAGGCAATGTTTCCACATTTTCAAGGCAGAAAATTGCCAGGCTGTAGCCTTTCAGTCTGCTAGAGCTTTTTGTTTATTCCTCCGTATAAGGCCACCGATTTGCTGTATTTACCCTGAGGCGAGGGGCTCTGCCCTCGGCTGGCGGTGCCTCATGGGCTGTGGGCTGGGCAGTGGTGAGAGGCCCTGAGCCCGGCTGTGAGACACCCCCGGCTGCTGCAGACCAGGGGCTGCAGGTCCGTTTGCTTTCTGCAGGCAGAGTGAGGGCTCTGCTAGCGGGATGGGGAGTGCACGGGGGTGCTGCGCTGTGCCTGCGTGCTGTGGGTACCTGTCCGAGTCCTGGGGGTGTCTGTGCGAAGAAGCAAGGATTGGGAAGTCTGTCAGTAACTTGGGGTTTGCTGGTGCAGTGTCTGTTCCTGCTTTGTGGGCAAACCCTGGAAAGCTGTCATAAACAGGATT
The DNA here is from genome assembly GCA_020800305.1 of Porphyrio hochstetteri. Lineage (NCBI taxonomy): Eukaryota > Metazoa > Chordata > Aves > Gruiformes > Rallidae > Porphyrio > Porphyrio hochstetteri. The sequence continues at coordinate 17,194,976 of CM036916.1, forward strand.
GATTTTTTTTTTTTTTTAAATAAACCATTGGAGTTAAAAAAAAAACAAACCCAAACATGTTTGTTATTGTTATAGGCTGGCTAACATCCCCTGCAGAGGTGCCTGCAGTCCTGTAGTTAACTTCCATGGAGAAGGTGTGGAACGTGCTCCAGAGCTGCACAGCTTCTGTAAGCCTGGGTGGCTGTTGCTGGTTATCTCCTGGATCTCCACAGCACATCCTTTGCATTTGTTATGTTTTCTGAGGGTTTCTCTGGAAATGTAAGAACATAAGGTGTGTTCTTTAAATGCATTTCTCTTGAGGCGTCTCAGTGTTGCTGTTGCAGTGGGAGGGATGAACAACCTGGAACTCTCTTCCTCAAAAATAGATGTAAAGGAGGTAGCGAGGGCAGTGGAAGGGTGGATCATAGATTTATAGCATCCTAGCATCTCCTGGGTAGGAAGGGACCCATAAGGATCATGGAGTCCCACTCCTAGCTCCACACAGGCCCAGCCAAGTCAGAGCATGGCACTGAAGACATCGTCCAGATGCTTCTTGACCTCAGCCGAGCTCAGTGCTGTGACCACTGCCCTGGGGAGCCTGTGCCAGATTGCCTGACCCTCCTCCCAGTACAGAACCTCCTCCTAACATCCAGCCTAAACCTCCCCTGGCACAGCTTCACGCCATTCCCTCAGGTTCTATCCCTGGACTCCAAAGAGAAGAGAGAAGCACCTGTCCCTTCGCTCCCTCCTCATCAAGAGCCACATGAGGTCTCCCCTCAGCCTCCTCTTCTCCAGGCTGAACAAACCCAGGGACTTCAGCCTCTCCTCATAAGAAAAGTTACGAATAGCAGTCAGTAAGCAGAGGCTTATGTGCAGGTGTCACAGAGGACTATAGTAAGCTTTAATAATTAATCTAACCCTGGTGATAGTAATTTCTATTTGCATATGTATACGTACAGAATCTTCACATTCAGTGGATTTGTTCTCAGAGGCCATGGAGAAGCTGTTGAGATAAGAACACTCAAGCAAGCTCTTGGCAGGCAAAAAGATGAAAGGGATTGCAGGAGTCCTGTGCCGTGTCTCCAGGAAAGCTTCCATCACAAAGAGCATAAGTGGAGTGTTAAGATGAACGCAGCTTTTGTCCTTGTGAGGACAAAGCCCAAATAAGTTCAGAGTAGACATGTGGTTGAGGGAGATTAGAGGGGATGAAAGTTTATAAATTTTGATGGCTTTTGCTGAAATACCAATTTCTTATGAAGGATAATTGGTTGTTGGGTAGAACATAACTGCCTAAGTCAGTAAGCATGTAAGCCAGAGCTGCTGAAAAAGAGTTGGGCACCAGCACAGGACAACCTGTGATCTCTTCCTAAAGAACAAAACTGTGTGATTTGACATGATGAGATGGGTTAGGTGGGTGATAGTGGGAGGTGGTGAACTTGGGCTAGATTTGGTCGGTCTGTCAACTGTAAAAATGTGGTGGAAACATAGCTGCCCCTGTCACTTATATTTTATATGCAAGAGTAATATAGGAAGGTTTTGCTTTTGTTTTGGAGCCCTCAATCAAGGTGGCCTAAAGAAAATGTTGGTTGTCATAGTTAGGATAAAGGGTGAGTCAGTGATCTGTTTGTCTCTGATAAATCCTTGCAGAACCAAGCAAATAAACTCCTGTTCCCAGACCTGCTGCTCATATGTGGGTGTAAAATTTATGCTTTAAAGAGCTGTTCATAAGTCAGCCAAAGGTTTCTGTTCTCCACCTTGGATGGGGCAATTCCTTTGGCAGCTGTGACTTTAATGACACTGGTTGTATTTTTATTAGTTTGTTAGAGAAGCATCAAGCTTTATTTTGCCTTTCTGTAGTCTGCTTTCTGGGTCTTGCGGGGCTGCCTTGGAGAAATGTGGAGTGCAGTGCACTAAAACTGCTAAGCTGAGGGCTCTGTGGCTGGTAGTTTTCTTTCTTGCAGCAGCCACTGAGATCGATATTTTGCTCATCACAGAACAGCAATTAAAATGGCTTGAAAAATTAGAATTCCAGCAGAAATTTGTTTGTTTGTGGAGGGTCAGGTACCAGAAGGCATAAACTTGTGAAGTACTTTGTTTATGCAACTGAAAGTTAATCTAAAATCTAAGTGTTACCCAGGCTTCCAACCCTTAGTGACTAAATAAGAGAAGACTTACAAGAAGAGAAGACTTACAAATAAGAGAAGACTTACAAGGAAGGTCTTAAACCCTATCTTGGCTCTAAAAGGCTTAGGGAACCAGGAGCCAGCATGAAGTAAGAATTCTGAAGAACCATTCTTGGAGAAGTAGGACCTCTGCCAAGGGTTCCTGCAGGGAGAGTGGCAGGAGGGTGGGGCAAGATGGAAAGGTGTAAAAAGAGGTATGTATAGTATTTCCCAAGAAAATAGCTTGAATACCCTGACATCTGCGTCCTGTCCTTCTGGTGTGGTTACCCAGTTACTGGGTGCTCTGCGGAGGAATGATGTGGTGGTTGAATCCCAAAACATGAACTGCATTCCATACGGCAGGTTAGAGGGAGGCTGGTTTTGTGCCTGCCTGGCTCTTGCATGGTGGAAATGGGGTTAAAAAACCCCTGAGCAGGGGAGTGGAGAGCAAGAGCTTGGCATAGGCAGCTTACGGCCATGGGGCTCTGTGGGGTTCTGGTGAGCTTCTTACCCAGGCGTAGCAGAAGTGATCATGCAGGCACTTGCTCTAAACACTTCCTTATCATCACAGATAGTGAAGATTTCTTATGCAAAATGCTGTTGTGTCTATTTGTTTGCTTTTGCCTCTCTCAGCCCTGATTTCAAGGGTGAGATTTTTTCAAAGGAGGCAAATCCTGCCATTGCGCCCTGATGGAGATGGTTGCTGATTTGCTATGGCAGGTAATCAGCTGTATCCTTCCACTGAGTTGGCAGCGGCGTCTAGCCAGAGTCTCTGACATTTCTCCCCAAAAAAGGATAAGGCTGTTTTAAGGAACTGACCCTAACATGGGGGCTGTAGGTGCTTCTGTACTTAAAGCACATTGCTAAAAGGAATCTATAAAACCTGCACTGAGCAGCTTGAAAGTTAATTTTCTCCAGCGCTGCTGATTTTGCTTCTGATTGAGAAATTACTTTCTTTGTACTGAAAATAAAGTAACAGAACTCCAGACTCCCGTGATAGGGAGCTCACCACCATGCCTGTAGTGGATTTCATGTTCAAGTGTTTATGAGGTATGAAGTTCTACATGTTGTAGGTGGACCTGAAATAAAGCTGGCTCCCAACTGAATAGCTTGTTTTCTTGGGGTTGGGTTGTGCTATAGATTTATTTTTTAAAAAAATACATGATAGTGGAGTTTAGAACACTTTAAGTTAAAGTTGCAACCCTAGATAGTCCTTCCCATTTTTTGACTTCTCTCTCAGCTAGGCTGGCACAGACTCAGCCGGGTGGAGTCTCTTTGTCCTTGGGGAGGGTGCAAATACATTTTCCAAAGGCCTGATGTTCTCTGCCTGGCTTATCTTCGAGGGTAAAGCACCCCATGGCTTGGCTAGCTTAGATCTGCTTATATGCTGATAAGGTGTGTGGCCTGCATCACTGAGCCCCACACATATCTTGATGGGAACATGTCCCCCTTCTTCCCTGGAGCCACCGTCTCATCTGGTAGGAGAAAGGGCAGCTGATAATTTTATTTGTGATTAACTGTAGTGGTATTATATTAGGGGAAAAGTTAAAAGACACCTTGAAATTGTCTTTTGCAGGCTTTGGAAATCGCTTTATTCTCCAGTAATAATAAAAGCAAAGGGGAGGTGAGTGTCTGGAGCTGGCTGCAGGTTGTAACTGCAGTTGCAAGTGGCAGTGTCAGGAATAAGGCCTGAGAGAGCCTGTGCCCCCCAAGTTTTCAGAGCCACCACCAAAGTGGCAGGATCAGGCCCACTGACATGTAGTGTTGGTGCAGTCTGCACCCTGTAAAGGAAAACTCTCCTTACAGCTAATTGTGTTGTAAGACTTCTGGATCTTGGCTACAGAAGACCTTTTATAATGAGGTCATGTGTTAGTAAGGTGAATTGGGAGTGTCACTGAAAGGTGAGTATCACTGAGGTGAAGTGTCTGAGGAAGCACAGGAGCGACTGGTTGTTCCCTGTGTGCTGGGGAAGGGTGACTGCTGCTGCTCAGCGCTCGCCTGTACCTGTTTTGTAGATCACATTGTTCTTTCTGAATGCTTTTCAGACAAAAGGTTGCAGTAGAAGGGTGCTTTTGTCCTGAATTGTTATTTTTTTTTCCTGAAATGCCAACAAGAATCCCCACTGCAACACGGGAGCTCGTTAGAGGATGTGCTGAACAGGGCAGTGTTCATGCCTTTGCTGTGAGGCCTACAATAAAGAATTTTTAAGTCTTTAGATTAAGTACATCGGCCTTCTCCCCTCATAATAGGGAGTAATTAGTGTGTAATTAGTATTTCCTTTTAGTGCAGAAGCCCAGGTATATGTGTGAATGGGTATAGGGACAGAATCCCACAAGGTAGGGCTTGGGAGGGACCTCAGGAGACCATCCAGGCCTGCCAGGACTCCCAGGTCCTCCTCCACTGTGCAGCAGGTCTCCTCTAACCTGTCGTGGTGTCTGTCAAGTGCAGGACCCCGCACTTGCCCTTGTTGGGTTTCATTTGGTTCCTCTCTGCCTAAAGCCTCAACTGCCCAGGTCTCTACGGGTAGGGCAGGGCAGAGCAGCCTTCTGGTGTGTCACCACTCCTCACCTTCCTTCCCCTCCAGGACATGGTCCAAGGATAACGAGAAGGTTCTTTAGCTGTCCTTGTTGGTGTTAGTGCTAGCATTGAGTGCCTGAGCTGGGGAGGTTTCAGGTGCTGAGGATCCAGGTGCCTGCTTGGACAGACCTCTGCAGCAGGTCTGCTCCTACCTGTGCAGAGTGAAGCTCTGTACAGTTGACACGGGGGTTTGAAATAGATTTTGTGGGATGCTTTGGCATGAAGGAATTTGATGAAACCTGATCCTTTCATAGTTTCTCCCCCAGTCTGCAGGGGTGTCTCACATCCCCCATGCCTCATGTTCACGTGCCTCCATTTCTTCTAAAATAATATTAAGGCTCAGACACCATCTGATTTACTTTAATTCAACATCCAACTTTGTGTTTGATTTCTTTTCATATTCAAGTGAGCCATCTGGCTTTAATGAACTGTAACTGTTTTCAATGCTACCTCCAGTTGCTAACATTTGAATATTTCATGTGCTGAAAGGAGGTTTGAAATGCAGAAGTGTGACTGAAGGGCCCAAAGTCTTTCCAGATCAGATCTGTTCCAGCAGCACTTGTGCTCCCCTCCCCTCAAGATTTATCCAGAGATAATCTTTGGGGTGCCAGGCTGTAAGCCATGGCGGGCACTAATTACAAGTACTCTCAATTTTGTGTACATAAAACACCAGAGCTGCTTGTGAAACCCTGAATGACTACCCAACTTGACTTGGACAGAATATCAATCAACTTCAGCAGGAGCTGCCTGTGCTTGGCACCTTTAAATAAACAGCTTCTTTGGTGCGAGGTTTTAGGGGGTGGGTTTTGTTTTGGGGGGGGAGTGATGAAGGGGATTGTCTTTAATTTTTCCATGTTGCAAAGAAAGATTGAGTTAGATTTTACATCACCTGGTTTAGCTATGGAAGTTAATGGAGAGTTGGATACCATAAACTAAAAATGTCTTAATTGCAATGATATTCTGTGGGTGCTTTACCAGGGCTGTGCTATTAGAAAGCAGTGGCACATTCCCAAACTCTCTGGACTACATGCTTCGCTCGGTGTTTTCCACAGCACAGCCTTTGTTTTGGCTTAGCAGTGTGACAGCTTATAGACTTACAATAGGCCATTACCAAGAAATATTTTAATTAATGATTAAAAACTACTTTGTTGGTTAGGGCTTCACTGTGTGCCAAGCATGGTGCAGGTTGCCAGTGACATCAGCTTCCAGAATTACTTCATAAGGGTTAGAGCAAGCAGAAGCTTAGACCGTCAGTCTGTCTGTGGGAGGAAGGTACTCGGAAAGAGCGGACTGGGAACGGGCGGTTGGGTTAGCTTACCTGGCACTGCTTTGTCTGGAAAGCTTGGAAGGATCCAGTGAGGATCCAGTGGAGGCTGATGGAGATTTGTACCTGTGCTTAACCTCTCAGCAGCTTTCTTGTAGAGACAGAGCTGACTTGGGAGTTACTTGTGACAGTGCAGGTACCTGCTGACCACAGACTTCCTGAGCTGGAGAGGAGGGGGTTACCAGCTGTACAGCACAAGTTGGAGGCTTGAGTTTCCTTCAGGTGCATTCCTGAAGCTAATATGAATAAAACCATGTTAACACCTTCTACACAGTAGATTTTTGTGGCATTAAGCTACCATTCAGTAGGAGCTCTTAATGACACTTCTTGCTACTCTTAAAACTGTTGATTCTCACGTGTAATGATAAACTTTAAAAGTTGGCAGTATTTTTGATTGTACTTGAGGATTTCCCGTGCTGCTGAGCACTGTTGGTGGATGTTTCTGTAAGCTGGTAGGTTTGAAAAAAGATTCTTTTCCACTGATAGACATGGGGGCAGGAACATGTTCAGCTTGCACAACAGCAAAATGCTCTGTGTGTGAAAAGGAGACAGTTCCAGGGCGTTCTTCTCTACACATGCCATTCTCAGATGTTCTGCAGGGCAGTAGCTTCTGGTTTGGGGTAACAGAATAAGACATTAAACCATTCAACCAACTACATTTCTACACTCTGGTGTGGGCTTGTCAAAACAGACTGCAAAATTTCCTTGTGCTGTCAGCAAAACATTTTGGTGTTGGAAGGACTGTGTGTTAGAGGTAGGCTGGATTTCTGTCACTTGCTTGTTTTCTGTCACACCACAAGTTGGTAATTTTAGTGTAATGCAGTTAGGAGCAGTCCTCTGCTGTCACACAGCTGCAGCTCCTTGAAGAACCCTTGACATGGATGAAGTCCATACAAACATCTCAGTATACAGAATGACAGGTGACTGTACCTGGATGGAATATCCTAAAATATGTTTTACCAGCTAATATACAGTAAAAGGAAGTGCCACAAAAACCAAAGAAAATTTTAAGACTGGTGACATATTTTTAAATGCAGTTAAAGCAAGTATCTTGGTTGTATTTTGGCATACAGAGTATTAATTATTTTTTCCACTTATATAAGAGACAACATTTTGATAGTGAGTGAGCAGAGCAGTTTCCCTGGTGTCTTCAAGCCCTGATGAAGTGATGTCTCCTTGGTTGAACTGTTAAGAATATAGTAAGTTTAGAGCATATATATGTATTTAACCTTGTCTTAAGCCATTCAAGACCAGACCTGCAAATTGCCTGAAGGCTTGTGAAAGCAAATGGATAAAGTATTAGCAGCAACCTGAGCCAGTGTTTTGTTAAGCCTTACTGTGCTCACTCTTTGCTGGTATCAGTTTGGCTTTCTTGATTTTAGACAATTTTGTTGGTCCAGGTGACAACAGAGCTGGATTCTTGTTTTGCCTTGTTCCTAATCCATGACTTGGTTAGTCCTCTGCCTTGTGAAGGGTTCAAGGAGGTTTTGAGAGGGGTGGATTTGGTGGGGGGCTGAAGAGATATTGAAAGTCAACTTTATAATTGGCTGAATTATGAATAAGTTTTGGTGTGCAGATGAGGGGTGTGTAATAGCTAAATATACATAAGCACAGTGAGATGCCCTTGTTTACTTTAAGATTTTTGGGTTATTGCTAGAGTAATGTTTTTAAAGTAGTTAAAATCCAATAAAGTTTTTCTTACCAGTTGTTCCTTACAGTTTTTTTCAGGATCTGTTCTTGAATATCCTGGCTGCCAGTAGAATCAAAGGCTGAAGGCAACTCATGACCACCAAACCGTGACAGCCTCAGATTCCCCTGCTTCTGCCTGCTCAAAATAACCACTGGGCTGCTGTGGAGATGAATGGAGAACAGTATGATGCAGGTAATAGTCTGGCTGAGCTCCCTGGCTAAGTGATTCTCGGAAAACTTGGCAAGTGAGATGGGACAGAGATGAGCACAGCAAGCGTTCGATAGCGCATGTGTCTGATGCTGTGTACTGTGTGCAGAGAGAAACTCAAATGTCAGTGGCTGTGGGATAGATTCTGGCTACAGGGCTTGTTATGGCTTTATTTCCAGATGGGGGGGGGGTGTCACTGGTTTAAAGGAGAACAAAATCTGACACACCTTCATAACTGTGATTTTAAGCAGCTGTGTATTTCTTCTTCATGGTACCGCTATGAGATGGGCTGATGAAAAACTCAGTGGCTTTAACAGAACTATTTAAGGTGTTTGTCTGTCAGAGTGGTTTGTGTTCTCTTGCTCTGTCATTGTGCTCACCTTGTTCTTAGTATTTTGACAAGGTTGTGCTGCTGGTTTAAAAAATCAGGTAAGTTGTTTGCTGCTATTGTATTCTGTCCTGTTTTTGTGACGTGCTTTGGTGTGCCTGCTTCGGTAGGCTTGGGATGTCAACTCCTAATCTGCTGCAGAGTGGTGTATTATGATAAATCATCTCAGGTTTGGGTTCATCTTGAAGCACCGGGCTGGGAAGAGTGTCAGTTTGGGATGACTGAGGATACCAGCAGCTTTCTGAAACAGTTCTGGGTTTGTATACGCTTACAGGGTAGGGACCATCTGTTTTTCTGCCTTGCCTGCCATGGTTTCTTCCTTTTCCTTGAAGAGATCCCTATCTCCAGTGGTGGTACAGCTAATATAAAATAAATTTTCATTTGTAGTTACTAGCATGAATGGCTGGATTAGGATTTTTATCTGAGTGTCACTTTCCTTTGGTACTTGGCCACAACCAGCTCTTCTCATCGAACGTTTTACTATTGGTAGGTTTTGTATCTTTGTTTTGTGGAAGTCTATTACAGAATCACAAGACTGGAAAAGACCTTTGAAAATCATCAAGTCCAACCATTCTCATCCTAAACTAAACCATATCCCTAAGTACCTCATCTACCCTTTTTTTGAACTCATTTTGAACACTATTTGCTCTTGGTGTTATTGAAGAAGCCCTAAACATGATTTTAATCTACAGTGATTTTAGCAGAATGCTATAGTCTGTTTTATGATGCTGAAATATGCTTTTTGATTATTAATTATAGCAAATCAGTCAAGTTGTCAACATTATATCCTCAAATAAGCAAGAAAAAGCTGCATGCACAAGTATGCACAGTGTCACCAGGCACATGCAAATACTGTTTCCTTTGTTAGTGGAAACTGCTAACTTCTGTCATGCAGTGCCAGAAAGAGAAAAGGCTTTGAGCAGCTGAGAGAGCAGTGAGGAGATGTATACATGGTCAGTGATGGGGTGTTCACGGGCTGGTAGCGCATCCCCCTGTACCAAAAACTTTATTGACATTTTTCCATCTTCCTCAAAAACTATCGGAGGTCACACAGTCCTCTTTCAGAATAGCTAGGAAGGATTTGATACTGGCTTTAAGTTTCTCAACAGCTATTTTCCCAAGCATTGTTTTTGTGCATGGTTTGAGTGCAGGTGGCTGTGAAAAGCAAGTAATAACTGGAGGGAGCTTTACTGGCAGAGTTGGAAGGTTGTTTTCAGCAAATGCCACTCCAGTAGGCAGAAGCACATTGGTTTTTATTGCACCCTCTGATACAGTTTCCTGAAGTGCTTTGAATCAAACCAGTCCCAACCACTACCAGAACATTCCCTTCATATTCTTTGATGTCATTTTTTTCCACTTAATGTTTTTTAGCAGGTTTTGGGTATTCCTCTGTCTTTTTGGTTTTTACGTGCTGGCTCTCTGCCTCCAAGAGTGCAGACAGTGATTGAGGTTGTTGGTTGGGATGCTGTCCTGCACAACAAGGGGAAAAGACAACTTTCATTCTTGTCACAGTCTTCTCAGCTGCTGAAACTCCAACGTGCCTTTATTTATTCATGGCCTTGCAGCTGGTATAGATGGAAAAGATTAACTGTTATTAAACTCAGAAGGAAATATATCTAAATTTTAGGGTGAGAAACCTTTAGGTTAGCCTTAATTTAAGGTCTTGCAGACTTGAATGTGATGTACTTCAATGTCCAGTATGACAGTCTTCAACTAAATCACATTAAAGATGCATGAAAATTATTTGCAGTGAGAATTTCACTCAAATCCAAAGATCAAAACAGTCTGGTGCAGACTGTTTCCATTGCAGGTATTTTTAAGGGCTAATGTCCTTACTATTTCATTACCTTCTTGTGTCCAAATGGTACAGTTTGGTGTGCTTTTTCATCCCATATGTATTGGAGAGCAACAGGACATAATTCCTGGTAAAATTCAGAAAGGAAGAGTTAGTGGTCACAGTAACACCAGCAGAAATAGTGATAAATGGGAAGCGATGTACCTACCTAGGAAACCTCTAATATTCTTACAGGCAATTTTCTCACCTCCAGAGTGGATAAGCATTCTCCACAGAACTTCTAGGTTTTACCTGAGAAAATATTAGCTTGGTTTTGAAAGCTTTACTGGCAAAAAGTGGCGAGGCCACAGAGGTGTAAATGGCATCAGGCTTCTCTCCCCACCTTTGCCAAGGATACCTTGTCCAGTGCAGAAAAACAGGTCTCTGTGGAGTAGAAAGCTGAATTCGTTTAGGACTTGTAGCAAGTGAGGATGTGTGGGGAGAGAGAGAGAACATACATATATGTACACCCATGCAGCATTAGATTAATGAATCATGCTTTAGGATTAAATGGATTAAATGCAAGTTTGCTTATTGTCATCTGTTACATTAATTTACAAGTTTTCTCACAGTGGTGAGGATTTCTGGTGTAAATATCTGAGGTTTAATTGAGTAGTTTGAGCTCAGACTGCTCAGGATGTTTCATACAGATGAATGGTCCCTCAGGATGTTTCATTAAACTGGTCCTCTGTGTATCCTGGGATCTGCTCACCCACCAGGACCGTGCTGTGCAGTAGGGTCTTGGTCAAAGGCTTGTTTGAACAGGGTGTGCTCTGCTGCAGCTTTCCTGCCAATAAACCCTGGAAATCCTTTGGATTCTGTGTCTCAAAAGATTTCCATCTAGTGCAGTCTTGCCAGAGAGATGGTCCTTTGCTACTGGAGTGTTCTGCATTCAAACGGCAAAACATAAATGCTTGATTTCTGAGCTGTTTTTCATGGTTTATGTAGCCCTACTGCAGGCCACAATTAAAAACCCAATTTACTGCTCTGACTATGAAACCTCATACAGCATTTTTACTTGGAGCTTTATTCAATGAGCTTGTCACGTTGCATGTGGATTGGGTGAGCGCTGCAGTGAATAACCTGGGACGCTGTGGCAGGGCTGTGCGTAAGAAGCAGCAGATGGATTTGTTAGATCATTGAATCATAGAATGGTCTGGGTTGGAAGGGACCCCAAGGATCACAGAGTTCCAACCCCCTGCCAAAGGCCGGGCCACCAACCTCCAGGCCTGGAGCTACACAAGGTTGCCCAGGGCCCCATCCAACCTGGTCTTGAACACCCCCAGGGATGGGGCACCCACCCACTCTCTGGGCAGCCTGTTCCAGCCCCTCACCACTCTCTCTGTAAAAAAACTTCCCCCTAATATCTAATTTAAACCTTCCTTCCTTTAGCTTTAATCCATCCACCTTGTCCTACCAGTGTCTACCCTTTTAACAAGCTGATCCCCCTCCTGTTTCTCTGCTCCCTTCAGGGACTGGAAGGCTGCAATGAGGTCCCCCCGTAGCCTTCTCTTCTCCAGGCTGAACAAGCCCAGCTCCCTCAGCCTCTCTCCGTAGGGGAGCTGCTCCAGCCCTCTGATCATCTCTGTGGCTCCTCTGACCCCTCTCCAACAGTCCCACATCTTTCTTGTATTGCAGGCCCCAGATCCAGGCTCAGAATAGGGTCCTTAGCAGTGTCAGCCTCTGGCAGGAAGGAGAGCACCTGAACTGAGCTCAGGGGTTGAAGTGCAGGCTAATCATCTAGTCTCATTTAATTGCAAAACCTTAGTCAAGTGTAAACACAAGCTGGGTTGAACTCATATATGAACTGAACAGCACAAGTTCTGGGTGCTTTTGTTTATATGTTTAAAAAAGAAATTCCCTCTCAGTAAAACTCCCTAAAATAAAGCAGGAAAAGTATTAAATTTGCAGTGAGTGTTGTTGAATACATTTGTGATTTTTTTTTTTTTTTTTTTTTTTTTATTTTAATTTCATAAGTTGCAAGAGAGCTGGTGGGCATGCTGTGCCCACATGGAGTTAGGTTTGGGCACTGTATAGGACAGAGCAGGCTGAGCCCTTCTTCCCACAGCCAGACCTGGAAGGAAACTGCTCTTTGGGATGCGAGAACACAGGGGCTGTGGAGACCATGGATTGGTGGTGGGACAAAGGACCTGCGGTGATGGATCCAGCTGGGAGCTGGTTTTTACTGTAGTTGGAGGCAAAGTGTGGTTGGATCAAGTGTGCAAAATGGCTTTCTCAGGAGCTACTTGTAGCAATTAAGTGGCAACATAAGTTACTAATTGACCTTTTCAGTGTGTTAAGTGACCTGTGCCTCATTTAAGGAGCTTAACTGCCCCTCAGACAGTTATCTGATGATAACGCCTTATTGAAGACTTGGTGCTGGAGCGGCAGGGCTGGAAAGCCTGAAGGTCTGCTTGTATTCCCAGCTTGAGCTCCTTGGCTTTCAGGCTTGTTAAAAAGCAGAGAGTGGACATGTTTCTTTATGATTCTCCTCAAGCAGGAACGCGTTAGACATCATGGGCAGTGCTGTTTGCATACAGAGCCGGGTGCTTGTTGGTAGGAAAGGCTGAGCCGGCTTTCACTGGGCACGAGGAGAATCAGACCGAGTTGGCTCTTGGTTTTAACTGACTGCAGATGTTGGGTTTGAGCTGATATTTCTTCCCACTTTGGTTCTGTGGCTGTGAACTTCAAACATTTTTATAGTTATAGTAACATGCTCTTTTAATGAGTTAAGAAATCACAGAATCATAGAATTATAGGGGTTGGAAGGGCCCTCGAGAGCTCATGGGGTCCAACCCCCTGCCAAAGCAGCTCCCCAGCTCATATTGCACAGGTTGGTGTCCAGACGGGGCTGGAATCTCTCCAGAGATGGAGACTCCACACTCCCCTGGGTTTTAACATTTTGCAATGAAATGATATTTTTTTTGAATGACTTGCAGACAGAGCTTTGATCAGCTCCACCCTCATTGGTGAACAGAGCTGCAGACTGTGGCTTAAGCTCTTTACTCCTTCAGAAGTAACTTTGTTTAAAAATTTTTGGTCTTCTCCATGTTATTTCTTCAGTAAGTTAAAAATTACCCCCAAGAGTTAAGGTGATAGTCAGGTTCTGAATTTCTGAAGTACTGAGGCTTATGAAAGGCCAATTTAACTATCTGTGGTTGTTTAAAAATAGCAAAATGAAATTGGGTTTGGGAGAGGTGAAAGTGGCCTTTAAAACACACACTGTCAGTGGCAAACAAGAGCTGATGGAGGTTTGAGGCTGATACATTCCTCAGGTTGAGAAAATGGTAAGTCCTGGAACTACAGCGGAAAGTCGAAGATGAGCTTAACAGTCAGTTTGAAGACAAAATGAACCTACTTGACATTCCGGACTTGTAGGTTTTTTAGAGGATTTAAAGTAGCTCAGACTTCTGGGCAAATATTTGTCTGTGTCTCTCAGAGGTGTAGGAGCTGCTGGGAAGTGTACTTAGGAGGTTGTCAGCATGTCAGAATCTGATAAGAGCATGTAATAGTATTTTGTTCTTGGACACCTAAGGTTTCCTACTCAGGCTGCTACTCCTTGAAAGAATAGTTACCACATGTGGTAAGTAAGGCTGGGTGTGTAGGAAATGGTGTCCTGTAACCTTTGCTGAGCTCCTTCCCTGCTTGTGATACACCGAGATTTCTGTTTTCAAATACAATGGAGATCAGGTTTCCCTGGTACTGAGAGATTAAAATCTCTGTGTTCATTCATAGAATCATAGGATAGTCTGGGTTGGAAGGGACCCCAAGGATCACAGAGCTCCAACCCCCCTGCCACAGGCAGGGCCACCAACCTCCAGGCCTGGAGCTACACAAGGTTGCCCAGGACCCCATCCAACCTGGCCTTGAACACCCCCAGGGACGGGGCATCCACCCCCTCTCTGGGCAGCCTGTTCCAGCCCCTCACCACTCCCTGTGTAAAAAACTTCCCCCTAATATCCAGTTTAAACCTTCCCCCCTTCAGCTTTAATCCATCCACCTTGTCCTGCCATTATCTACCCTGTAACAAGCTGATTCCCCTCCTGTTTCTCTGCTCCCTTCAGGGACAGGAAGGCTGCAGTGAGGTCCCCCCACAGCCTTCTCTTCTCCAGGCTGAACCAGCCCAGCTCCCTCAGCCTCTCTTCATAGGGGAGGCGCTCCAGCCCTCTGATCATCTCTGGCTCCTCTGACCCCTCTCCAACAGTCCCACATCTTTCTTGTATTGGGGCCCCAGCTCTGGACACAGGACTCCAGCTGGGGCCTCAGGAGGGCAGAGCAGAGAGGGACAATCCCCTCCCTGTCCCTGCTGCCACCCCTCTCCTGATGGAGCCCAGGATACCATTGGCCTTCCGAGCTGCAAGAGCACACTGCTGGCTCTGCGACAGACAGTAGAATCGGTCCAAAAACAAAAATTAAAAGCTTTACTTCTGTGTCCTACCACTGCTATCCCTTCAGCTCCTGAACCCGTAGTTTGTGTGCTGGAGTTAAAAGTGCTGCTTACGTGAGGTGGGATCCCCCTGGTCATCCCAGGCTGGGCCCGCAGGAAAAATCACGGAGTCACAATCCTTAAGGTTGGGAAAGACCACAGAGATCATCAAGTCCAATCAAGTCTGTCCAATACCACCATGTCAGAAATACAGTGGGGCTGCATGCTCAACAAAATAGGGGACCTGAAATCCACCCCGTGTTGGCTGTGATGTCTTTTCTGCAGAGCTGGTTACGCGTTGGAGAATGTGGGAATAGGGGGAAACGGGGAAGTCAGCCAAGAAAGGAAAGGCAGCCTGGGACTGGGGATCAGGCTTGACAGTAGGAACAGAAAATTAAATGGATAGTGTGGCTGGCTCACTATGGCCAATGGCTTCAACACCCTGAGTGAGTTTTTAACTGTGGCTTGAGTGGTTTTAGCATGTTTTTGTTTAAAATGCATCCAGAAATGAGGTTTCCTTTGTCTGAAGAAGCTGCTACAACTTAGGAGCTGGTTTGGTTTTATAAGTGACTCATTTGAGTGTTCTTGATTGCAATTTGAGTGTTCTTGGCCTGTTTGCCTTAGAACTACCCTGAATCCTCCTGCTCTGTGCTTTTCGTGTTTTGTAACATCTAAATAAATACTATCAAATTTAGAGGGGACTCATATTTCACAATCTTTTTTTTAGTCTTTGTTTTCAAACCTGTTCTCTTGATATTAATGTTTCCTTGATGGTTTTTAATTTAATATACTTACGGTCCTGAGTGCTCAGAGTTTTGAGTCTCTTGTGGTTTCTTAATACAAATACAGAACTCTTCTGCCTTCTAAACAAGTTGTGCTTAAACGAAATGCTCAGAATCTCCCTATTTTTCAGACCAAATCCAACTTTAAGTGCCCTTTGCATACAGAGAAAGGTTAAATAATGCTGCCTGGTATTGAAGTGTATAGCTGAAGTTCATTGTGCACTTGTGTAGTCAGTCATTTGGAAGTGAAGTGTGTTTTGCTGTAGTTCTTAGTAGCCTAAAACTTAAACCAACAGGTTGCTAAATAGAAGGTGTTTGGCTTCTCTTTCAGATGCTGGTTCCAGTATGGAAGAAATGGAATTCAATTGGGATGAATATCTAGAAGACACAGGAGCAACTGCAGCCCCACATGGATCTTTTAAACACGTGAGTGAGGGAGTGGGTGTTTCCTTATCCTTCACATTGGTTTGTTGATACACTGAATGTTTGGGGGTTTTTTTGAAGTAGTTGATGCTCTCAAATCTGGAAGACTAACTAGGCTCATGATTCCTAGAGTAATGAGAAATGAGGAATTTCACCTTTTTATTATTGTTTCTTGGCTTTCTCTCTGACAATCTCATCCCTACAGGCTGAAATTTAAGGGGCTTCTAGTCTTTTCTGCACCAGAAGATAAGCTTGTTTTTTCTCATAAAACCCAAACTGGCCAGTCTCTTTCTTCCTTTGGTGATTTCTGCTGGACAGCTGCTATGTAGGAGCTAGCTTTAGAAACTTACTGGTGTAGTTCTTGAACAGCAGAATTCAAATGTGCTCTCAAAGAAGGTTTTAATGGTCGCTCTCGGGGAGGCCGAGGAGGAAATAATAGCTCTGCCAAATACTTGACTGTAGTAGTTAGAAAACTGATTAGGATAATTGTTGAGCACAGGCTTAATGGGTAGGATGAAGCCTTGATAAGCCCTTGTCTTTGCCCTTGATATCTCTAATCAAATGTTTGTTGGTAAAATCCTGGAGTGCACTGTCCCATTGGGGGAGGTCTGCCGCCTTCTAGGGGGTCATCAGTGAAGGAGAACTGTGTAGAGCTGGTTTCCAAACCCCTTGGATCTCTTCCAGCAATTGAACCACCTTCCAGGCTGCCAGCCTTTAACCTTACCCAGTATTTGAGTTACTATTTGACAGTCTTTAAGAGACTGGCTGTGGGTCCTTTACCATAGCAGTGAGGGTAGCAAGTTGGTGGGGCACATTGCTTGGAAACCACTCTGGTGCTCAGGTTTTCCGGTCCAGTGTTGGTACTTTCAATACAGGAGACTTAAATCATCAGGAAAACAAGCTGAGGTCTGTTCATGGAGGATCACAAAGCATTTTGAGCCCAAAGGTAACCTGCAGAAGTGCAAAACATTAAAGAATCTATTAAAATGTGGCAGTTGGGTTAGTAGTAAAGATGTCCAGTAAATGTGGGCTTCGCAGAGGCTCTTCCATACACTCAGGTGTAAAATGTATTCTTTTTGTTCAATATAAACATCCAGGTATGCTTCTGCAGGAGGGAGGCCTGTGCTTGCTTTGTTTCCCTTGGTGTAGTCAGGCTCCAGCCAGAGCCAGCTTACCAGCAGTGGTGGTACCCATTGAGCCCACGCTGAGGGAGCTGCATAGAATCGGAGCAGCAGCATTTTGCAGGAGTGGAATATCAGCCTGTCTGCTCCCCCAGTGTGGTTTGCCTTCCCTGCTCTCAGCTAAAGCAGCTTGCTGGCACAGCTTGGGCCTCACACAAACTGATTGTGGTGGGCACTGAGTTGATGCTGCAGCTTCTATTTTGTTAATCAGCAAGAGACTCACTTTGAATGACTCTGTTAGCCCTGCATGGCACTCTGGGCCAGCTCAGCTGTGTCACACAGGTCTGGCTGTTGTGGCAGTGGTCTGTAAAAACACTGTTAGCTTTAAAACAATGTAACACACCTTTGTGCTTATATTACTCCCTGTATGTGTAAAGCGCCTACTCAGGCAGAGGGCTGGAACAGGTAGAGGAGGAGAACCTCAGTGCATCTGAGTGAATAGGGGAATCATCTAAAAGGGTAGACAATGGCAGGACAAGGGGGATGGATTAAAGCTAAAGGAATGAAGGTTTAAATTGGATATTAGGGGGAAGTTCTTTACAGAAAGAGTGGTGAGATGCTGGAACAGACTGCCCAGAGAAGGGGTGGGTGCCCCATCCCTGGGGGTGTTCAAGGCCAGGTTGGATGGGGCCCTGGGCAACCTTGTGTAGATCCAGGCCTGGAGGTTGGTGGCCCTGCCTTTGGCAGGGGGTTGGAGCTCTGTGATCCTTGGGGTCCCTTCCAACCCAGACCATTTCATGATTCTATGAAGAGTGCCAGCCTGTCTATGTAATGAAGCCCTAAAAACCCACTGGTGTGATTCTGGGACACGTCAGGTGAGAGCATACAGGCAGCAATGTCTCTACACTAGCGACTGGTTGTTGGAGTCTGTGGTGCTACCTGCTTGACTTGAAGAATGACAGATATTTATAACCTAGTGTCAGCAGAGCTAAGAGAGAACTACTTTTGTATTCTCAAAAAAAGACTGAGCTGAAGAAAAGTATTGGCACAAGAGCAAATGGGCATGTATAAAGACGTAAACAAATTAAAATAAACAAATTTTAAATGGAAGGTGAAGGGGTTTGTTTGGTTCTTTTTAAATACTGGAGTAGTGAGGCTGTGACCAGCCTCCCATTATGAGTGGTGGGTGAGAAATACCTAGCCCATAGTGTAGGAGAGCATGTGATCAGGTCAAGAAAATGTAATCATAGCAAAGATCTAGACTTGCTGATGGGAGAGGGGACTTTTTTGTATTTCTGTGCTTAGATTAATTCTGAAAGTTGTGCTCTTGCTATGAGCAAGATGCATTGGAAAATGTAAGCTACTTCCACAAACTAAGCCTGTTCTAATGTTTAATTTGTTTCTGTTTTAAAATTTAAACAGCCTTGACATCAAAGTAACTGTTTTGTCTACAATCTAGCAGGAAAACGAGCTTACAAGAGAGGTGGAGTTGCACTGGATGTTGTCATCCCCTCTAAATCGAAATACATTTTCTCTAGAATTGTTGAATGCTTTTTTCGTTCAACAAATGAAAAAATGAATGGAATTTTTTTAAATTCCTTTCTGCAACTTATATATGTATGTAAACATGTATTAAAACTAAGCGTTCAGCATCATCTGAACATGTGTATTTGCAATGTGCTCTTGTATGCTCTAAAAACTCTTTTTTTCTGTTCTTTATCATGACCTCCTGGAGCTGGATCAGGTCCCCAGGTCTGACCTGGAGCTGGATCGGGTCCCCAGGTCTGACCTGTGGCTTGGCATGAAGTGGGGGAATAACGCTCAGTGGGAAGGGGGGGCCAGAGGCCGAAGCAGTGCTGTCCCAAACTGCACCTGGCCATCGCCACCTGTGCTGTGTGCAGTAGGAGGCTGCCACTCTCTGGCTCACTGCTCCAAACAAAATCCTCTCGGAGCCAGGCTGAGAGGGATTTGGGGGTCTTGGTCAACAGCAGGTTACCCATGAGCCAGCAGTGTGCCCAGGCAGCCAGGAGGGCCAACCGTATCCTGAGGTGCATCAAGCATGGCATGGCCAGCCCATCCAGGGAGGGGATTGTCCGGCTCTGCACTGCACTGGTGCAGCCTCCCCGTGAGCACTGGGGGCAGGTTTGGGCACCACAGGACAAGAGGGACACAAAACTATCAGAGAGTGTCCAGAGAACGAGGGTGGGGAAGGGTCTGGAGGGGGAAGTCTTACAAGGAGAAGCTGAAGTCCCTGGGTTTGTTCAGCCTGGAGAAGAGGAGGCTGAGGGGAGACATCATGGAGTCTGTGGCTGCCTGCAGAGGGGAGTGAAGGGCCAGCGCCGATACCTCTTCTCTCTTTGGGGACCAGGGATAGAGCCTGAGGGAATGGCATGAAGCTGCACCAGGGGAGGTTTAGGCTGGATGTCAGGAAGAGGTTCACAGAATCACAGAATAACAAGGTTGGAAAAGACCTTTAAGATCATCAAGTCCAACCATTCGTTCTGTGCTGAGAGGGGGGGTCAGGCACTGGCACAGGCTCCCCAGTGAAGGGGTCACAGCCCCAAGCTGGGCTGAGGGCAGGAAGCATTTGGATGATGCACTCAGTCCCATGCTCTGACTGGGCTGGGCCTGTGTGGAGCCAGGAGTGGGACTCCATGATCCTCATGGTTCCCTTCCCACCCAGGAGATGCTGGGATTCTGTGATACTGTAGTACAGCTGCAGAGGACATCAAACTTTGCAATATTTGTTAGCTTATTTTACTTTTTTTTTGTAGGGGGGTGGGGATGGGTGGTGGTGTGTGGGTGGGTGTGTTAATGCCAAATTAATCAGCTAGAGAAATCTTCTTGGCTCTTTAACAGAACCAGGGAGATTCTTAGGGTGAGCTGCCAGCACGTGTGTCTGAGACACGCAGCAATATGGGTACCGAGAAATGTTCTGGGTGTTTGAGTCGGGCCAGTTTTGTGCTGCTACAAGAGCAGACATCCGGCTACTTGGAGCTCTGGAATCCCTCCTGAAGTTACTTCCCATCAGCAGCAGTGACTCCGTGATCCTCGCGGATCCCTTCCCGCTCGGGACGCAGCACACAGCCAGGCAGCAGGCCGGGCCCAAGGCCCAGAGCTGCGCTTCAGGCGCTCCGCGCTGTCAGGCTGCCTGGCCGCCAGAAGAGGGCGCTGCCTTCCTTGGCTCTGCTGCGTGCGGCGTAGCGGCGGGAGCGGGACACGCACCGCCCGGGAAGGCTGGGCCGCTGCACTGTGCGTGTGGGAGCTGCACGGCTCTTCTCGGGAATCACCCTGTAAAGCCTGGAGCTGTATCTCTCGGCAAGACAAGTGTCTGTTTGCAGAGGTGACGTCCCGGCGCCGGCAGGTCCCGCTTGCCTTGGTTCAGAGGAGGGGTTTCTCTTAGTAAGGCTGTTACCTTAGAGAATGTGAAGGGTTAACAGAGGCAGATGCTTTTCTTTCTGGGGTGGTTCTCTTGGTTTTATTTTTAGCAAACCAGTGCGTGCTGGCTGATGAGACTATAATAGCTATGGCAGTTACTGAACCATCAGCGCAGAGCTGGTAATAAATAACCCTGAAAACATCTACTGCATCTGCATCATACTGAAAGCCTGTCTTACATTTGATTCAAAGAGGAAATGGAACTTGGGACCACTTAAAAAGAAAAACACCAGTTACATTCAGCTGAGAACAGGGGATCCACGTGTTAGATTTTTTAATTATGTCTGAGGCCATGGAATTAACCATAGCTCAGGAACACACTGTAGTGAGAGCAGTACAGGGTCCTTCTGCACTTTCAGAATGGTTTGAGTTGGGAAAAGTTAGGGATACAAGTAAATTAATATTTGGCTTTCTCTTTTTGATGTTCACGCTTCAGTATCTGAGTGCTGTGCAGGCAGAGGCCTCGTCTGCACGCGACACAGCACACACCATGCTGGGTGATGGTTGTTGTCAGAGTCCAAGCTGGAGGAAGAACCCCTGCTATGCTTTGTGCCATTTGTGGAACGATGCCTTGTATAGAATTAGTCCAAGGATAGAGACGTTAACATTCCTTACTCTGCAATTTGTGCCTTTATTAAATGAGCATGGCAGAAGAGACAAGTGGTATCGTTACCTAAACACGTGTATGTACTTTCAACAGGCTCTTTGTCCAAAGAGGTTGAAAGATACAGTTTGACACAAGACGTCCAAGTGGTGTTGCTGAAACCTTTAGTTGTACCTAGCTTGAGAGCCCAGCTGCAAGTTGGAAAGTTTCTCTGCGGCGGGCCCGGGGCAGGAAGATGAATTGCAAGGTGTATTGATTCACAGTTGAAAAGATACTCTGAAATGGAAAGGAGACTTCATTAGGGACAATTCTGTGTATTATCCCAGTTTGAGTGACGTAATGTGCTGGAGTTGTTTCTCTGAAGAGACCCGATGGCATTTGGCTTGAGGATCTTTGCTAATGAACACGTCTAAATGGTTCTCCCAGTTGTTCCATGGAGCTTCTGGGAGGTGCTCAGATGTGATTATCTTCTTCCTCTTCAGGTGGATACAAGTTTGCAGAATGGTTTTGCCCCTGGTATGAAACTAGAAGTTGCTGTCAAGTCTGACCAAAACACTTACTGGGTCGCCACCATCATTACTACCTGTGGGCAGTTGCTCCTGTTGCGGTACGATGGTTATGGGGAAGACCGCAAGGCTGACTTCTGGTGTGATATCATGACAGCTGATTTACACCCCATCGGCTGGTGCGAGCAGAACAAGATGATTCTCAAAGTGCCTGAAGGTATTGACTTTATATGCAGAAGTGGGGAGTACCTACAGAAGTATGCTTTTTGTCCTTTGTAAGTGTGCTGGGTAGTCGTCATCATTGCTGTGATGTGCAGGCAGTGTTGTGGTGATGACAGGGTGAGGCTGCCTGCCATGGTTCTCAGAAATCCTTCCACTTACAGTGTAAGGTTTTTCTTTCACCAGAGAGGAGTTAGTTTAATTTCAGGATTGGATTTATTTTTACAGAGGCTTGTGGCTATCGTAATCTTCAACCACCAAATTCTACTGCAATTTCCTTTGAAGAATTTCATTGTTTTGGTTCTTCTTTTGAGGTGCTACTGCTGAGTGTGTGGCAGAGGCTTGTGAATTTAGGCAGTGTGAGAGTGTGGTAATGTGGTGTTGTCATCAGAATAATCTTTGACAGGCAGGAAGAATCACAATCTGTTGTCTTCACTTTTCACTCAGGTATCAAGGACAAGATCCCGAACCAGGAGGAGTTCCTTCAGCGGGCGCTGAGAGGAGCATGCAGCGCCCCAGCTAACCTGCTGGAGGGGGTGAGTGCCCCAGCACCCCACCTCTTGACTTTTGTCGTGGTTTTCCCCTTTGTCAGTTCAATTCCTTTTTTAAGTTTAGGGAGCGCTGCAGTGTGCTGCTCATCTTAGAGTTCCACTCTCTAGTGTGTCCTGTTTAGAGGATTGAATTTTGATAGTGACGTCCTGAAATGTATCTGGCACTGCAGGTTTGGGCTGTTCATTAATCCTATCAAAAGAAAGGCCATTTTCAATTCCCTCAGGTTTCAGTTGTCCTCCTCTCTATAGTCTAAGGAAATAATCCTCTATTTATATAGCTTTCATGCCATCCCCCTTTTCAGTTAATTCCTTTCAGTACTTTTTCTTTTCACTGATAGGAAGGTTATTGGTTCACTTAAATGATGCATCTTTGCTAGGGTTTTTTTATCCCCTCCTCTGCATTTGAAACAATATTTGTTGTTTGTATTAGTGTCTGATTGTAAAATGCAGAACTTATTATTTTTTAATGTCATTGACATCTTTACAAGTAACATTTGGAACTTTGTGCCTTTTCTGTCTAGTCATCTTTGTATGCAAGATGACTCAGTTTTAGAAAGAGATTATTCATACTTCCTTCAAACCTTGAATATGTAAGTGATAATGCTTCTGACAATGATGATGAGAACTGAAGTGAAGCATGTGACTGCCCACGGGCAGTGCAGGAGCTCTGACACAAGCACCACTAAACCGTGCCCCTTCTGTTTTCCTGTGTTAGTAAGAGCCCTGTATTTCTTCCCTTCTGTACTCATACTTCATTTATGCAAAAAGAATGTGTATAAAGAACTGGGAGCATGGTATTCATTTTGGTCTGTTAAACAGGACAAGTTCTTTTTGTAGCTTCACAGAGGGAAAAATCCATTGGATCTCATTGCACCAGGCTCCCGACTGGAACTCCAGAACACCCGGGATTCCCTGGAAGCCTGGATAGTCACTGTGGTGGAAAACGTTGGTGGGAGACTTAAACTGCGATACGAAGGGCTGGAGGATTCTGACCAGTTTGACCAGTGGATTTTCTACTTGGACCCTTTCCTTCACCAAGTGGGATGGGCAGCTCAACATGGATATAGCCTGCAACCACCTTTGGGTAGGAACTTTGCAACATGTAACGTTGATACGGTGATCAGGGGCTGGAGAACACTACTGCTGCCTTGGTGCTCTGAATCTGCCTTCTGGCTGTATATGGTCAGCGTGTGGTCTGACAAATAGTCTGCCTAATGAAACAGAAGGGAAAACACCAGTAAATAGTTCTACAAGACTTTTCACTCACTCATTCAAAAGTTGGCAAATGGTTTTGGCTGTTAAAAAGTTCCACCTGTTTGTGGAAGGGGTTGCACTGAGAAGGGGTTGCACTGAGAAGGGGTTGCACTGAGAAGGGGTTGCCTTCATGCTTGTTTCTGGCAGGTTTGTATCCGGGGCAGGTGGAAAGTCATCTCTTGTGAACTGCTGCTCAGCAGGAGCTTTTGCACTTCAGATTCCACTTCTAAAGAGGTGTTATGTGGGTATGGAAATGCCCTTAAAAATGGGTGCCCAGGGAATGAGTGTGTGGAAGCACTCAGGCAGAAGCTGGGACAGATTACTGTGTTGTCCTGGCAGGTGCATGTCCGGGTCAGGTGTGAAAGAAGTTTCCCCTCCTTTCCTGAGGAGGGAAAACCTTGGTATAAAACTGGAAAATACTGAGTGTTTACCTTAAAGCCTTTCTGCAAAGGCAGGTTCTGGCATGGTCTGTGCTAGAGGTTGGAGAAGTTCAGGTGGTTTAGAACAGTTGGGTTTGCTTTATTTCATTTTATTTTATTTTTTTAAGTTTTTTCCTTATGGCAAGAAGAATCATGAACCAACTGAGCATACTGCCTTTGCTGGTGCTTGCACAGTCTCTGCTGAAATCAGGCTTGTGAACCTGGAGATTGCAAATTGCTGACAGGAACTAGATGGGTAGATTCCCTACCACTATTTAAGTGAATAATGTCTTTTAAAATATATTAGTTAACCACTGGGCTTGTTCTCTTTTCATGTCTACATAAGAGCCTTTGATATACTCACAGGCTTAGACTTCAAGGATCCTGTATGTGGGATGGCACTGGTACAAGTAGTACCTCTTCTATCAGAGGGATGTGTGGTTTGCAGTTACAGATGCTAAAAGAGTAATTTATGCAACTGGGACAGAATTGAGTTTTCTTCTTCCTTAAGCATAGGACAGACTAGTGTTACCCAGCTACTAGGATTTGTTTTCTCATCATATGATTTTCCAGAAGTTTTCTTTGGAGTTGATGTGACCTCCATTTACCTGAGGAAAAACTAGACAGGGAAACATATGGGTGATACTGGTGCCTGATTTCAGTCCCTCTCTGTAGCACATCCAGGTGTCTGAGAAAGCAGGAAGTTTTGAAGCAGGAAGGTGTTTGCACAGATTCTGAACAGATGTGAATTTAGCACTTAGAGGAGCACAAACCATCCCATGAAAAGAAGGAAGATTAATGTATTCACTGTTTGCCTTTCTTTTCACTCAAGCCATTAGGTCCTTGAAGAGTGAAGCAGAGTGGCAGGAGATCCTGAAGAAAGTGAAAGAGGAGGAAGAGGAGTCATCAGTTCCTACAGATCTTTTTAAGGTGAAGAGACAATATGTAGTTCAGTGCTGTGGATGATGTAATGAAAATTTCCTAAGAAATGATTCAAAGAACCCAGTCATTGTTACTGAAACTTCTTAGGCTGTTTTGTTTTGCCCATTTTTTTCCTTTATTTAAAAAAAAAAAAATCTATGATACAATTGTTGTTAAGTTAGACATCACAAGTACATGAGTCATTAGTTCTATTACTGGGAAAAATCCCTGGTTCTGATCCTTTAAAATTGCCCCTCTGCTTGTTCACCAGCTGAACTTGCAGATTATTGTCATTCTAGAGGACTGCAGGGTTACTACAGTGTCTTACCTGTTTGAGTCCAGTGGAAAGCTTACCATGTAATACCTAACCTGTAACCTGACAGTCACACAGGCTGGATAAGGTTTCCTGTTATATCCTGAGTGGTAGCAAGTGAGTCTGAGTTTAAATATACATGAATTTTATTTTTTTTAAATGAAAAGTTTTCACATGTTTTGAGATGTAGGCATCTAAATTTAGTCCCTCAGGTTCTTAGTTCATTTTTCTCAGCTTCATTGGGACCTCTAAGCAGAACAGAACAGGAGATGCTGTTGCTCTTGAATGTATTGGGTCATATACAGAGTGGGATATACATCATTCTGGAGCAGAAGCCCTGCTTTGCAGGGCTTTCTTAGGCTGATAATGGAGACTTTTATAGCTTCCTTTTAGATTAGCTCATGATGAGTGCCAGAGGTTAGGCAGGGGAAAAAAAGTCCTGTTGACTTACCAGACCAGCCTGTATTGTGAAGTCTTCTTTCTGTGTGGAGAATATCAGCAGAGGAAATCTTTGGGACTCAATTCCCTAGAACACATAGAAAACTGTCAGTCTCAGAGGGCATAGCTGGGCCTTTCTCTTCATTATAGAAAAGGTGCTGGCACTCCAACATGTTTGTTTATTAGAACCAACTAATTAACCCTCTTCACTTGAGTTACATAAGGTATGTCTTTTTGATGGAGGTAACCACTCTTGACACTTTGTATTTCAGGATAAACCTGTGATTGGAGTGCATTCCTTCTCTGAAGGCATGAAGTTAGAGGCTGTGGACCCATTGGCTCCTTTTGTAATCTCTCCTGCTACAGTTCTCAAGGTACCAGGGCTCTTTAATGTGTCCTGCTAAGATTCAATTCAGTTGCTACTAGTTTTCACATTAAGTATTGTGTATGTCCCCTTAGGGGGACAGTTTGCCAGGAAAAAAAGCAACCTTCTGATGGTGAAGACAATGGATTTGGAAGTAGAGAAAAGTTCCATAAAGATACAAGCTTGAAAGATCAAATGGCTGAAATACTCAAACCCAGTTCTTAAAATAAGATGTAATCCCTTAGTATCTGAATATCCACATGAAGGTAGATTTTTGGGTTTTCTTTTTCAAAAGTTAATGCCATTACTGGTTTTCAGACAAGGGCCCATACATGGATTTAGAAGTTGAAATGAAAACTCCCCAGGACAATCAGGTTTTGAGCAACTTCTCCCTTCCTGTTTTAGTATAAAACAGGCAGAAGGTTCTAAAGAGACCTACTCTGATGCAGTAAAGCAAAATGTTGTCCTACAATGTAAAACTGGGATGTTTTGGTGATCTCTCTTTTGCACTCTAACATAGTTTCTTCAAAGAAGATGATCACTTATTACTAAAAATGTGTGACCAGTTCCAGGCAAGTTTGTGATTTGTTTCTTGTCCTGCTCCTAGTTAACTCAGGAGCATAGTGGTTTCACTTGCACAGGTCCATCCTGGGATATATATATCCTTGTTGAAATAAGCAGTTTTGTTACTACAGAATGGTAATAAGGCTTCAAACTCTAATTTCTTTGCTTTTTTCATAAGAAAATGTCATCTAGAAGTTGATCACCTTAGTTTTTAAGTGCTTGTACATTGTCTTTTATTATTATTTACTCTCATTAATTTTCCAGGTATTGCAGAGGATGCTGCTGGTTTATGAATCCCAAAGTTTGGTTGGGTTTCCCTCAAGCTTTTTTTTTTTTTTTAACCATCACATTTCAAGGTCAAGGGTTTCCATCCTGTAGCATTGCTGGTTAATAAAGTTATCAAAACGGGGGAGAGGGAGCAGGAGATCAGAATCTGCGACTTAAAAGACCACACGGTTCTCTTTTGGCTAACTACAGGTATACAATGAGAAATATTTCATGATAGAAATTGATGACTTGAGACCAGAGCGTACAGCCAGCCAGTCTTACGTTTGTCATGTCAACAGTGCTGGTATTTTCCCTGTGCAGTGGAGTCTGAAGAACGGCTTGCACCTCAGCCCCCCACCAGGTATGTCTGTGCAAGCTTGTCATGCTCTCTCCTTGAAGGAAGTAGATTGCCAGTGCCCAGAGCTCTACGTTTAGGACAATGCTTTGACAAAAGCAATACATGTAGTAGCACAAGCAGGAAACAAGAAAGATGAAATTCTGAGAAACAGGAGCTTTGAGTTAGTAAAATCGAGAAGATGACAGTGGCTGGGGTTGCTGGTTGTGCACAAAGTCTGAGCCCTGGAACGAACGGTGTATGTGTGCTGGGGCTGAAGGCAATGTTGATTGCAGCATTAATTAACATGATAGCAGAAGTCTGTACTCTTTCTCATCGGATTTACACTTCTGGTCAAAATGGAACATTGTTATCCAATGTCTTATAATATTTTTAGAATATCTTATCAGTTAGAAGCTAATGAAGTATTTTTTTTCAGAGGACCTCTCAGGCAAGATAGCAGATTGCTGGAACATTGCTTCAGGACATAAGGGAATTGGGGAATGATCCTTAGCTACTGAAATATTCATGTGCTTTCTCCAAATGGAAATGTCAGTGGTATTGTAAAACCAGGGACTTGGTACTCTTATTCACCACCCCAGAATTCGGACTGTTTTGTGATACGTGACGAGCAGAGACCATAGGGTGTTTGCCTCTTGTTACTTGTCTTGGCTTTACTTGACCCAGTGTTACCTAGAATTTTGCATGCGAAAGATGAAACCTCACTTTCTAGGCATGTGACTGGAGCTGACAAAGACTTCAAGCTTCTCACCTGGAAATTGTGGGCAGAGTCCAACTGGCACTGATAAACCAGAGAAAAATAAATAGATCCTTCTGTGGTCAGGCCCTCTCTGAAGGGGTAGTTGAACATTTTTAGATCATCATGCTAATACTATATTCTTAAATTAGTTTTGAAATATTGTTTAATTTCTTAAACCCTTGTCACAGGTGTCCCTTGTAAGGGAGTACTTCCAGGGGACTGTTGGAATAACTGCTACAGTCATGTCCTTGCTAAGATGCTGCCAGCCTTCAGCTGTCACAGCAGCTCACTTGGGCACCCAGTTCCTTTCAGTTATTTGCTTTTTATTAGGTCACAGGGAAGCAATGTTTCCTCTAAGTAGAACTTATTTGTCTTTTCCTTTCTGTCTCCCAGTGGGTTCCATGTTAAGACTCTCCCTTCAAACACATATGCAGATTTACAGCCGTTGGCAAACTCAGCGAGTCTCTTAGGGTGACTGACTGCCCTCTGCAGTGACTTGGTGTTTAACATTTGTTTGGGACAGTAATATGTTGGTATTGAGCAAATTTTGCATGCTCTGTTTAAAAAAAAACTTAAAAATTAAAAAAGTTTCAGAGCTGCCATGACTCTTGTGAAGTAATCTCGTGGAAATCCTGCCAGAATTGCACCCATACCCTGGGAAAAGGGGGCAAATGCTTCCCCTTGTTTTGATTGCTCCCCTTGTGTGCTTAGCAGATGTACTTGATTCATGCTTCAGGCTGCTCTCTGTGAAGTCCCTTGCAGTTTGATGCCTTCTCAAGTCAAAAATGGGAATCAAGGTGCCCACAAGTCTCTCTGCAGTGTGTGTCAGGCATGTGAGAGCCATGCTATGGGCTGACCTCAGGCAGCTCAGTCAGCTGGCAAACTTGAGTGTCCCAATATTTGAGCTTCAAATTACTTGTTTGTTCTCATGCTGTTAAACCAACCCTTTTGCTTTTTCTTCACCTAGGCTATCCTGGGCAGGACTTTGATTGGGCAGACTACCTCAAACAGTGCGGTGCTGAGGCAGCTCCCCAGAGCTGCTTCCCTTTGGTAAGGGTCTCTTGCAGGATAATCTCTCTGTTACACGATCGAAGCTCTTAATTCCTAGGAGAAGCTTTTGCATGATTCTTACTTAAAGTACCAGTGATCACTGAGGAAATGGAGGAGCCAAGAAAGTGGAAATGTATGTGAGCAGTAGTAGATGCATGGCAGCTCCTTAGATAAGGAAGTGGGGGGACCAAATGCTTCAGCTGTGATAAAGGAGATCAGAAAGAAATGAGCGTTTGTAAAATGGAGATGTGTAAGAAGAGTCTCAAAACCATATCAATCCTTGGCACTCCTGTAATTGTGGAAACAGGGCTTTTTAATAGACCTTGTTTTGATTTCCTTAGTGTACTCTTTCAACCTTCCTTTCTTTCAGCTTAATTCATTCCATTACATTAATCAATACAGAGTCCTCTTAAGTTAGTACCAAGCAGTCATTTTATGTTAGTCAGTGCCTGAAGTACGTAGGAGATTTCAGGGTTTTGTTGGTTTGGTGACTGTATTGCTGTGTCCCAAAGCAGAATACCTTGTCAAGCAGAAAAGGGTACTATTAACACCTACCTTCCAATTCCATTTACAATACACAGGCTACTGCAGTGCTTAGGGGAAGAAATTAAAATGAATAATTACCATTTTTTGAAGAGGGTGTTGCTGACTGTGAATTCCTGTTGCCCTTGTTCTGTCCTGAAAATCTTAGAACAGGTCATTGAATTTATTATCCATTTCCTGAGAAGGGTTGATCACTGTAGGCTAGTTCCAGAATTTCTAATGTATTGATCCTGTAATTATGTTGAAGAGTAGCTCTGGGGAGAAGAGTCCTCTGTCTGGCTGTTCCTTCTTATCTTTAATTCAGGTGCTCCAGAACTGGAGAAATACCCATTCTTAGGTTTTGGGGATTTTTTGATAAACAGGGACTAAATGGATGAATAAAATTAAATCCTACTTATCAGAAAACGTAAAATGAAAATAAAGCTTCCTTTGCTGTCTGCCAGAACTCACTTGGATGAGGCAGGAAGGTTATTTGCATACGTAAAACGTATTTCCAAGCTAACACAGTGGCATAGACTGGTGAGACTATTTGTCAGTACTTAGACAGCAAGCAGAGAATTCCTGGTTGCTGAGAATGAACTCAGTGCTTTTGGGGAGTCTCAGCATTCTTGAGTACAAACATCGTCTTTTCTAGGTCTGTTTATACAGCCTTTTTTAACTGAGATTCTTTGTAGTTCATAATATATCCTGCTTGTATTCAAGGCACTAATTATCTGAAATGTTCTCTGACTGTGTGAGTATCTTTCTACGTTGCTCAGAAGCCTCAGTGTTTGTGTTGCTCCTGTCTGTATCATAGACTGGATATACAGATGACATTTTAATGAAGTCTTCTGTCTTTTTCCTAGTTAACTTCTGACCATGGATTTAAAGAGAATATGAAACTTGAGGCTGTGAACCCAGTTGATCCTGAAGAAGTTTGCATTGCCACAGTCACCAAGTTAAAAGATTCCTACCTCTGGCTTCAGCTGGAGGGTAAGCCTGATGTGCATTGATTCTTCTGTAGTACCACCGTCAAAGCTGAGGAGTATCTGGAGCAAGCTCACTGCCTGCTGGATGTGGGGAGCAAATTACCATTTTCTCAATGGAAACACAGCAAAACCCTATTGGCATTCTGTTTGCTTTAGCCTTGGGTGGCAGGGCCTCCGTAAGCCCCACAGAAAGGACGTTGGTGCACCGTGTGTGCCAGCGGTAGGCTCCTGCACTGTGTAAAGTGCTGATCAGTGTCTTTGGGAAAGCAAGGGCCTGGTAAGGAGCTGCTTGCATTCTGAGTGAGCTTTGACCAGATCCAGGAAGAAAACTTTTAGAGAGCTTCTTCATTGAGAAGATGATGTCCTGTATCAGCTGTTCTGTTATAATCACATTTCTTGATTGGAAGTACATTGGCATGCACTTACTGTGCACTGAGCATCTCTGAGTGGCTAATTCCCATCTCTGGCCTTTAGGAGGAAGCAGATGAGGTCAGGAAAGAATCTGATCTATAAAAGAGGATAAATAAACAATTGATACTGTGTCCCAGATACACCAGGAGTAAAAGCAGCTTTGCTGGCAAACGTATAGCAAGCATTAACCAAATGAGGCTTTTTAGCAGTTGTTTCAATTTTTGCTTCTCTAAACTGAACAGGCTCCAAGAAGCCCGTCCCTGACTGCATAGTGAGTGTGGAATCAATGAATATATTTCCAGTGGGTTGGTGTGAGACGAATGGATATCAGCTCCGACCTCCTCGCAAAGCAATTGGTACTGCTTCTGTTTCTTCTTGCAGTGATTAGCTGGGTTGGTAGAGATGGCAAGACATTCAAGAGCAGGCTGCTGCAGAGTTACCACAGGCAGCACTGAATTTGGAAACATGATGTGCAGAGAATCCATGCCTTGTGCAACTGTTCTTCTGGCTGTTATGTCCAGTTGGAAGCCACTGCCAAAACAGGCAGTGTTGGCTGAGACCCTTGCACACTGTACAAGTGCCTGGGAGCAATCCATTAGTCACAATAAAGAAATCGTCTCTGTGTGTGTACACTTGCCTGTGCTATGGGTATATTTTTGTCTGAGGGGGTCTTGCCGTGTGTCTGACCCTGATACTCATTTTACACTAGCACTTGTGCAAGTAAAATGAATTGCGTAGCAAAGCAGTGTTGAGTGTGTACACATTTTGGAATTGAAATAAAGGGGACTAGCTTTCTAAATGGGAGAGGAAAAAGGAAATTCTGCCTTTTTTACTAACTATTGCTACCTTTTTTACTGCACTCGTAATTAGCATAAAATAGCATCTTCTCTCAACTGCTCTGTGAGCTCTGTTTATTAAAGCTTAATGGGAGTTGGAGAAACTGAAAAACTTCCTGAATGTCTCTTAAGTAAGATACTGAGATTGGAATCAACTGTCACATACTACAAGTCAAAGCAAGAGAAGCTAATCTGAGACACGTCTGCACTGCCAGCCACAGAGGAGGAAGTTGGAGGGAACCTAATTAGAAAAAAAAGATGCTTTTAAAAAGAATAATCCAGAAGTTTGTTGGGAAAATTTGCTGACAAGGCACACACTGCATTACCTTGTTTAATATCATTACCTGATTGTGAAAGCCAGAATTAGCAAGTCGACCCATCACCTAGTTGACTTTCTTAGTTGCAACAGTGTTTTCCTCCCTAGGAATTGGCTTAAATCATATTTGTTTTTAACTAGCTTTGTTTCATTTCAGCATTAAATGGTGTTAAAGTTCCCTGCACCAGTAAAGTGGTGTTAGGCCTATAAACCTAAACTTGGGTTAGGTTTTAGCACCTTTGCTGAAAATGAAAGCATATCCGTTCATTTTTGGTTGGTGTTCTGGGTGGTTTAGCAGCTGTGGTGCAATCGAAGATGCACAAGAGGTGAGATTTCACAGAATACTGGATGTACATGCCTGATTTAATGAGGTTTTTACTGAAAGCCAAAGTAAACCTTTTGGGTGACTTCAGATCTCAATGGCCAGTGTGTCTCTAGTGCAGATGGGTCAGCTGTCTGATGCTGTGGTGACTCTGAACATAGATTCCTTTTGGCAGATAACTTAGAAGAAATGAGTCCAGTATATATATCGGACTAGAAGTTTCATTTGTTTGTCTCCTGTACTTGCCGTTTAGATTCTCTATTTCTTCCTTTCAGTAAACAAGCAGAAAAAAATTGCAGTGGTTCAACCAGAGAAACAGTAAGTAACAGGGGTTTTGCTTTTATTTTTCTGTTGGGGTTTGGTTTGGGTTTTTTGCCTTTTCCTAACAGGTAAATCAGGTTGTCTTAGGGAAGATTTAGCTTTACAGAAGTGCCTTACTGAGGGCTGAGAGATTCCACACTGTATTTATCTTGATGCTGGTAGTTCCTGTTGATGTTGAAAAAGACCTCTTGCACTGCTGTAGTATGGAATTTGATTTTTAACAATGCCAGTGCCACTCAGCTGAATTATTGAGTAGGTCAAGTTATTGAAGTTCTGGGGTTGAAATTGTTGATCTTTCATTTCTAAAAGACTGCACTGTCTGTAAGGATTGGAGTGTGCATCAGAAAAAAATAGCCTGATCTTAAGAATCTGTAAGTTTGTGCTTGAGCTTTTTTTTAATGGTAATTAATAGGGAAAATTACTAGATTCCCTTTTGATTGTATGTCCTTCTCAAATAATACAGATCCTGTAGTGTAAACACATGTAGAAAACGTGGCTGCCCTAATATATCACTGCAGTTTTGCACAGCTGATCAGAAAATCTGGCTCGAGTGAGCATGCTGTCATTTCGAGGATGAATCGTCCCTTCCCACGTTAAATGTGGCCCAGGCTAACCAAAAAGGAGAGTTCTGCTGAGATCTGCAAGCTGTCTGTGAACTCTGGGTCATGCACATGAAGCTCCTTCACGTGAGCCTGCTCACAGTGCTCTGTAGTGTCCCTGACAGCTGGTTTATTGACTCTTTCAGCTTCACAAACACCAGATCCGTCAGTAGTCCTGCCAATGTTTTCATTGCTCCTAAAATACTGAGCAGACTGTTCTTCCATGGTTTGTAGTTGGGATTCTAGTCATTTTGGTTTAAAATCCGTCTCTTTCAAAAAGCATAAGGTAAGGCTGTACACAGCCT
This sequence comes from Porphyrio hochstetteri, assembly GCA_020800305.1. NCBI lineage: Eukaryota > Metazoa > Chordata > Aves > Gruiformes > Rallidae > Porphyrio > Porphyrio hochstetteri. Next base: position 17,228,512 of record CM036916.1, read on the forward strand.
TGTGCCGTGAGATGTGAAACGAAGGGGAAGATATAAACTCGTGTCAGTAGCTTTGTGCAGCGTGTGTATCTGCAATATAGAGCCTGCAAGCAAGGAAGGATTGCTACTAGTTGTAGCAGTGCATTAGTTCTTTACAAATTGAATTTTGTAGACTGTAGTAACTGAGAGGTGACTGCCCTTACCAGCTGTCCCTTTTCCCAACCTCCTCCTTTTCATTACAGAATTCTGTCTTCAAGGACAGTTCATGATGGACTAAAGAACCAGGAACTGAACTCATCTGACTCAGGTACTGATCAGGACGGGCAGGCTGGCCAAGTCTTCTGACTGTTCAGCTGCTCAGCACTCTTCTGCTAGGAGAGGGGAGAGGAGGAAAGAGTTTGAAGATTTTTCATCCCTTGATGATTTGCTCAACTTCAAAAAATAGTGAAACAAACAAAACCATGCAATATTTGTGTCCTGAAATTGACCCGTAAATTAAACCTGGAAATGAGATTTTTACACTGGAACATTTTCCCCCGAGGCAGAGGGTGTGCAGAGCCCAATGTGTGCTGTCATCTATGCAGATGATTTTCTTTTTAATTGTCACCTGTTGTGCTTAATAATGTTGGGAGAAGCATAACAGACACGCTGCATCTGTGCTCTTGAGTTGTTGAGTCGAGCTTTGGGAAGCAGGTTTGTCTGTTTTTATGATAACTTTGCAATCATGATAAACAAAAGCAATTCAAACAGTAAACTGCTTTGTGTGCCAGATGGTGAAATCTAATAATTTTCTGAACTGTTGCAAGAGTGAATGTGATGAATAAGTACATCTGGTGGTGAAACAGTCATACAGATCTGTCTGTTTGGCAACAAAATGCCTCTTCGGCTGGTTTCTGTGCAGTGAAATGCACATCTGAAGCTGCACCAAATGCAGGCTTTATAGAAATGATTCGTGCCTGCTTAGCATCTTAATGGTCTTTTAATAGACTCCTAATGTAAATTTGACTTCATTTATTTATCTGCCATTTATGAACTACTGAATTTAAGATTTTTTTTTTTTACATGATAGTGCTGCTCAGTCAAGAAAAACTCTGAACAGTGCTAGGATAAACCAAATTTATAGTTATACATAAGTATTTTGCAACACATATTATACATAACTTTAATTTTGAGTGGCATTCAACCATATAATAGGTTTAGAAAATTTGGTGTCACTTCATCAAAGGCCACTTCATCAGTTTCTGGACATTGCTGCTTGAGGGAAAGGAGTCTAAAAATACAAAGCAATGTGGTATTGCAGTTTAGGATAAATAGTAGAGAGTAACTTTGCCAGCTTCTGCAGTGGCAGAAGTTTGGGGGAGAGATAATTACTTGACTGGAAAATTTGTCCAGAATTGCTGTGTAAGAGGTGCTTCTGCTACGAAAATTTGGGATTGTCATCTTCTTGCCTGTTCTGTCTGCTGTAATACCCTAATGCACCAGACTAGCCCAAGAGAAATGTTTCTTTTTTGGTAAATGACTAACTTCAGTTCCTGTAGTTTGACAATTTGCAAGCACATATGTGAAGTATGAGTAGGATTTTGGCAACATTGAATAACTAGTGCTCTCATGGCACACCTGACACTGAAACTACCCCAAATTCCAGACTTTCTCCCTTCTTTACAGCAGGCAAAATATTCTGTGTTGTCATGCTTTGCTGGGGAGGTTGGAGCACATGATTTAAATCTTTGCTTTCTCCTTTCTCAGTGGTAATTAATGGAAAGTACTGCTGCCCAAAGATCTACTTCAACCACCGGTGCTTCTCAGGGCCTTACCTTAACAAAGGCAGGATTGCAGAGCTTCCTCAGTCTGTGGGACCTGGGAACTGTGTTCTTGTTCTGAAAGAGGTGAGAGGGATGTATGTAGTGGGCCTGCACACAGCAGGGTATCGTAAACTCCAGAGTGTCTCTCTAATTCTAGATGGGTAATTAATAGCTTTAACCTGATGATTAGTTTTTCCTGTATAAAATAGAGTATAAATCATGGGCTGTTTTATGAGTATAAGCCTCTCCTCTGGGTTAGTCAGCCATCTACTGCTGAACTTAATTTTAGGTTAAAACAGAGTAACCTGTAATTACCAAAGGAGTTACAATCTTTTTTTAGCTGTAATAACTGCTTCAATTTTAATTAACAGCATTAGCTTCAGATAATCCCAAAATTCCTTTACAGTTTGCACAGGTGAGGTTAGAAAAGAGGAAATCCAGATTTTGTTAGAAGAAATTACAAACTATTTTTGGTAATTGGAAAATTAAGACACTTCACTGTGGTTTATAAGTTGTATGTGTTTTGCAAAGTTTGGATGAAATTGTGCTTTTGCTTCCTAATGTAACTGAGGGTGGAGAAGAGGGAGGAAGAGGCGGTTTAAGAGGCCAAAGAGCCTCTTCTTCAGAAGGTGTTTCACAGCAAATATCCAAATACTGTAATGAAATAAATATTTTTCCTAAATCTCTGAAAAGGTAGTTATTATCTGACCTGAGAGACTGAAAGTCTTCCAAGTCTTTGTATGTGCACACTTGAAATGATCACTTGATTGAAGTGAAATGATCACTTTAAATGCAAAAATTGGTTCAACACCTCTGCAGTCTGTACCTTCCCCACCACATATCATAACTGGGAGAGGCCTTAGGAAACACCTGCTGTAAAACAAGAGTCTGGTGGACAAGAGGCAAGCTGATTATTGACAAAATTCCATTTTTGCCTACAGAAAAGTACCCCATCCTTTCTGCAGGTGTTTCAGTACTCTGATGTAAGCACCCCAAAAGAGCAAGAGTGAAATCCTGCGGCAGTTTTGTCTCACCTTGAAGGTTTAACCTGCTTCACTGCCTGAAAGCATAAAGGCTACTGAGAGCTGGCTGACAGATGTGGAGCACTGATAAAAAACATTCAGCCAACATGCTTAGTTGTATTCATTTCAGTTATGTGTCTTGCTCAGTGTATGAATCCTGGAGTGAGCTTGGTACTTGCATTGTATTTACTACTCTGCTTTTGAAATAAAGACCTTGGTAGGACTGAAGCTGCAAGTTTGTTCTGTGAAGGTCTGATGCCCCCAGTTTGGGAAGGATTTTGAATAAGCACCTATGAAAAGGAGAAATACAACTTGAACACACACTTTGTACTATCCCCCGCTAGCTTCAGGCTACTCACAACTTCGTGTTACTCCACAGCACCCAAGAAGTTCTCATTTTATCGTAGTATCATGGCTCCTGAAAGCCAAACAGAGGGGAGCATAAGGTTCTGCAGTGTGGTTTTGTAGCAGGTAGTGGGGTTGGCGGGCAGCAAAATCCTGCAGCATTTTTTTGGCACATCTTCACCTGTCAGCCAATCTCTGAGATAATCACTCAGCTTTACGCAGTGTTATGCAAGTTTTGTAGTATTCAGCCCCAGGGTTTAATTTAGTGATGTGTAATTCAAGGGCAATGACTTGGAAATTGCTAGATGCACTCGTGACTCTGCAGGCAAATTGGGAAGGTTTGGCAAGGCCTGAAGTGTGGACTGCTCTCAGTGTTCATGTTGGCAGGATCAGGAGGCATCTGTAATCTTGCTGTGAATGAGTGCTTTGATGCTAGATAATTTGGATGAATAGAAGTAATTTCCTATTCTGCTCTGGCACTTTAAAACAGCTCTATTGTATAAATAACTGAAATGTATTTTCTCCTCTTCCCTCCCTCACTGTAGGTTCTCACCTTACTGATCAACGCGGCGTACAAACCTAGCCGTGTCCTCCGGGAGCTGCAGTTGGATGAAGAGGCTGCATGGCATGGGCACGGGGAGACCCTCAAAGCCAAGTAAATCCTTGTCCTGTCCCCCCCCACCCCGTGGTTGATGCCAATAGCAATGTTCTCTGCCATTGGTGCTTTAACTTCTCGCTTTTCAGAGGAGGAAAAATTGCTTATAGCACATCAAGGTGCTGGCAGATTGCTCTTCTGGGAGTGTCTGGTGAAGTGCATCTGGTTTTAATGCCTCTCAGTATGCCAGGTGTGCTCTGCTACTGGCGTGTGAGCAGCTAGTGGTGATGGAAGTGTTGTGGTCCTGGCACAACACAGCGCACCCACTGGCAGTCCTGCAGGTGAGGCTTAGGGTGCTTTAATTCACCCAAAGACAGTTGTCAGTATTTGAGAGCAGAAGAACCTACCGTGTAGGAAGCTTCTCAGAATAGCATGGCAATTGTCAGTGGAAGCAGATTCCTCTGAAGTAGGGTAAAGCAGAGCTCCAAAATGGGCCAGCCTGGAAACCTCCCCACCACAGCCTACCCTAAAGCACCCCCTAGTCCTCCTGCTGAGATTTTGGGGTCGGGCTTCTTTGCACGATTGTTTTGTGGCTAGGAAAAAAAGCAGTGATCATATTTCTATATATTGGATAAATCCAGGTGTTCCTTTATAGTCTAGTGATGGTCTTGTAATTAGGTCACTGTGTTCACATTAGAGATTAGATTTTCCCAGTGTGCCATGGAACACATTCCTACATAGGTGTGAACATGTGGGTAATTCTTTGGGTGAGTTTCGTGTGTAAAAAGACACTTTTCTATGTGCTGAAGGACTGCTCTGGATGCAGGGGCAGGGAGATCATATGCAAGGTTAATGTAAATAGAAGATGCAGCTAAAGAACAGAGGGAAAACTTGGTTTTGCTGAAGTTGCCATGTGCTTTCTTTTGCCACAGTAGTGATATCTGGGCTATGATACATGATAGATCTCCTTTTTCAATGCATTAACTAGTTACTTGCAGCCCTGAGGCGTCCCTAACAGATACCAGCATGTGCTATTAGCTGCACTGGGAGAACAAAGCAGAAATGATGAATGACTTGGGCAGATATTTCACAGTGCAGCTCAGTCAGTGTCACAGGAAAGCTGATGAAGAAAAAAGAAGTGTTTCCTTAATTTAAACCAAACAGGAGCAGTATGTGGAGGCATGGTGAGGGACTGTCCTGACAAACTGTCCAGCAGTTAGATGATAGCTGACTGGAATTGTGACAGCAGTTCATTTGTTTGCCCTAGTGCATGCATGGAACAGCTCGCAATAAGCTGTCTGCTGTTCCCTTCAGTAGCTGAAGTGGTGCTCTCTGTCTTGGTTTTAGGGACCAGCTGTCCACATCACAGTGGGCACTTCTGCAGTCCCATAATAACAAAGAAAGCACAAACCATCTGGGACAAAGAAAACAGAACTTCTGAACTCTGGGATAGCCCTCTAAGCTGGTGTTTTATAGTTGCGGGCAGGGCAGTGTTGCCATGTTGGGTACTGCAGGCATCTTCTGGTGCAGGCTTTTTCCCTTGCTTGGGGATTAGAGACTCAGCTGCCTGTTTCCTGGGCTGGTCGGTCCATCGAGTTCCTCATTGCACAGGTTTCCCCGAGTTTGATCTCCACGCAAGGTTCTTGTACGCCTCTCAGTGAAGCACTTTTATCCTGGTGATTAGAGGATTCCTGAATTATAACCACGTGTTCAATGTTAGGTACAAAGGGAAGAGCTACCGTGCAACTGTGGAAGTTGTGAGGACGGCAGATCGGGTGGCAGAGTTCTGTAGAAAAACATGCATCAAGCTGGAGTGTTGCCCAAACCTCTTCGGCCCTCAGATGGTGCTGGATAAGTGTTCAGAGAACTGCTCTGTCCTGACAAAGACTAAATACAGTGAGTAGGCAGCTGATCTCCAACCAAGGTGGGGCATGGGGTGGTATATTTTGGGTTTCTTCTCCAGAAGGAATCCAGAGTACGTTGCTGTGCTTACACAAGGAGCAGCTCAGGCACTGTGTGCACAGGCCAACAGAACAGCCTTGTGCCAGCGTGTAGGGAAGAGTAACAACAAATCTGTTAAGTCATAGTACTGTAGGTTAACTCCTTGTCATGAACTGACTGTAATACTGTCATTTAAGAGGCATTGTAATTGCTTTTGACATTTTATTGTGGAACAAAATAAAACAACTTCACACTCTTTTCTCAGCTTACAGGCTTTTTAGGGTTTTAGGGGTTTTTTGAGCTAACTTCAACCATTCGACATTCTGAGAACAAACAGTACACTGGGGCCATGGTTAAAAATTATAAAGCATCACAAAAACCACCGTTAAATTGGATTGGACCAAGTTTTTAGCTGATGATTTTTGTATAAAAACCTGATAATTTGGGGCATCTCCAAGACAGAGGTTTTTATAGGGCAGATAAAATCCATCGTAACTCTCCCTTAAGCCAAATGAAAGAGGAAAATACAGACATATGCTAATGTTGAAGTTTTGCAGAGTTGGGACATGTCCTTCTAGTGATTTTTACAGTTCTGATGATGGACAAACTAGTGAGGCTGAAGGTGTGTTTCAGCACAGTGCTCCTGTGTCTGTCCTGTAGCACACTACTACGGGAAGCGGAGGAACAAGCGGATCGGCCGGCCCCCGGGCGGGCACAGTAACCTGGAAGGAGCCATGAAGAAACCAAATAAAAGGCGGAAGAGACGGAAACACTTTTTTGTTCATAAGAAAAAACGTTCTTCTGCTTCAGTGGATAACACTCCAGCTGGATCTCCCCAGGTATGAGCCAGCCAGCAGCTTGCACAGACATAGCCTGTGCTCTTCGACCAGCTGCATTTGAAAACACAGGCTGTTAGTTCCTTGTAACCTCAGGTTACAGCTGACAAATCAATGGCAATTACTGGTTTTGTTCTAAACTTCCCATTTTTTATCACCTTTTTCCACCCCCACCCCCAACCCCCCTATTCAGGGCAGTGGGGCAGAAGAGGAGGATGACCAGGATGAGGTAGATGAGGAGTCTCTAACTGAGGATAGTACCTCAGAGCACCAAGATGAATTGCTTGAGGAGTCAGAGGTATCAGAGAAGAAATCACTGTCGTCCTCTCCTACACAGAGTGAACTGTCTCATTCCCTGGCTCAGGACCGAGACAAGCGGAAGAGGAAGCTCAGGACCTTTTCCTTTTCTGATGATGAAAATAAACCTCCTTCACCAAAGGTAACTTCAAACATAGATTCCTGTTCTGTCTTGCTTGCTTTTGGGCAGGCACCAATATCTTGGGAGTATTACCTGTTATACATGTGTTCTTATAAAATGCTGTTACCCCAGAAAGGTCGTTGTGAAGACGGAATAATTAAAAGTCATTATTTTTATTACAGTTGTATTGCAGGACTGTAATGAAGACTAAACAGAAAGCTGTAGACAGAAAGCAGACAGCTTTCTGTTTCCCAGCTGTTAGCACTCCTCCTAGTCAGTCAGAACAGTGATGTGGTACCCACCAAATCCTGGGTTTAGATCCCTGCATACCAGCTCCAATGACGCGAGAGCCACCACCCTCAGCACAGTGCTCTCCTGCACTTCTCTGCTAACCAAGAAACCCCTGCTGTTTGAGTTCTCATTAAAGTTTTGTTTGGTAGCTGAAGGTTTCAGTGTGGGAGAGCAGAGGGGAGTGTTTGGTCCATTGTGTATGTGTGTGTGTAATATTTTTGGGAATTTTTCTTGTGTTGGGTGGCTTGTGTAGGACATAAAAGTGGAAGTTGCTGAAAAGCTGCACCTGGACAGTAACCCTCTGGAGTGGACCGTGGCTGATGTCGTACGATTCCTCAAATCCACTGACTGTGCACCACTGGCCAGAATTTTCCTTGATCAGGTATTGCTTTCTGGCTGTTCAAATGTTGGCTCTGTCGCTCTGTTTCTCACCCTCCAACAGGTCACAGAAAGAAGTGAGTTTCAACTTTATTTTAGGGTTTTGAGGAAACAAACACACGTGCAGCCTCCTGCAGCCTGGGAGACGAGGGCTAAGGGAATGACCAGGCTTTCTCAGCTTTCAGAGGCCATTTGTTCTGTGGGCAATCTGAATCCCAGAGATACAGAAAATGCCTACAGCCAAGCACACCAAGGCAGGAGCCTGTGTTTTCAGAGACAGAGTCTCTCTGCTTGCACTGACTTTACAAATGATAAATATTTGATGCAACAACCCCGAGCAGCGCTACAGGCTTGGGGGAGACTGGCTGGAGAGCTGTCAGGCAGAGAAGGACCTGGGGGTGTTGGGTGACTGCAGGCTGAATATGAGTCAGCAGTGTGCCCAGGCGGCCAGGAAAGCCAATGGCACCCTGGCTTATATCAGAAATAGTGTGGTCAGTAGGTCTGGGGAGGGGTTTGTGCCCCTGTACTGGGCATTGGTGAGGCTGCACCTCGAGTGCTGGGTCCAGTTCTGGGCTCCTCACCATCAGAAGGACATTGAGGTCCTGGAGCGAGTCCAGAGAAGGGCAACCAGGCTGGGGAAGGGGCTGGAGGGCAAATCCTCTGAGGAGCAGCTGAGGGAGCTGGGCGTGTTCAGCCTGGAGAAGAGGAGGCTGAGGGGAGGAAGACCCTATCCCCACCTATGCTGACCTGGCAGGAGGGTGCAGAGAGGTGGGCAGTGGTCTCTTCAGCCAGGTGACAGGAGATGGGATGAGGGGAAATGGGCTCAAGCTGTGCCAGGGCAGGGTCAGAGCAGATGTGAGAGAAAAGTTCTTCCCTGAAAGAGTTGTGGGGCTGTGGAACAGGCTGCCCAGGGAGGGGCTGAGTCACCTTCCCTGGATGTATTTAAAAAAAGGGTAGATGATGTGCTCAGGGATATGGTTTCGCTTAGGATGGGAATGGTTGGACTTGATGATCTTAAAGGTCTTTTCCAACCTGGTGATTCTGTGATTTTGAATTCTGCAGACAAACTGCAGGCATCACAGTGTGGTACAGCTGCACCACAAGCAAACACTGCTGTGTTTCAAGTATGACAGTGAGAGTATGAACACAAGTCAAGTTAACGTTGTATTTGCATCTTGGTTAAAATTTGCCATTCAGAAAAAATCCTTTATCAAAACTGGAGTACTGGAGCTAATGAGGAGTATGGTTTGCAGTAGATGTTCCAGAAAATACTTTCCATTGTAGAACCTCTGCCTCTATGGAAAGATGCAGAGATTAGGTAAAATGACTTTGGGCGTGAAATTTTCTTGGTTTCTTGTTAGGTTGATGGTGCTGTTGTTGTTAAAATAGCATCTCATGAGATTCTGTCCCCTTAAACAGTGAATTTAAAGTTGACATTTTAATAAAGGAGTTAATTTGTTGTGAGAGAGAGATTTTTAAGCTGCCTGGAGTAGCATGAAAGAACCATCTGATTCGTAAATGGTCATGAATCTGCAATGACAGCAGGTCAAAGCTGAAGGAACAGGGAAAATCAACATGCAAAGTCACTGTGGAGTTTTTGTCTCTTGACAGGAAATTGATGGCCAGGCACTGCTGCTGCTGACCCTGCCCACCGTTCAGGAGTGTATGGACTTGAAGCTTGGGCCAGCTATTAAACTTTGCCATCACATTGAGAGGGTCAAACTGGCCTTTTACCAGCAGTTTGCTAACTGAGGAGCAACCAAGTTGAAGTTGACCTTTGAAGCACAACTAGAAAAAAACACATGCTCCTTTCTATCTAGCAAGGAAAGCCAAATGAAGTTAAACTGAAGCCCTGGTGACCTGAAAGCATCTGTCAGCCTCAGTTTTTTACCTTGACAAAAGGAAGACAACATCTGGAGCAAAATGCCAATGCAAACACGGGCTGCTCCACCAGCTGCCAGCTCGGGAACACCATAGTCTCTTGCTCTATGGTTCCCTTTTTTTAATGTATTTTTTAATGAAAAGGCTCCTCTGGTGGGAAGTGACGTTTCAATAGTTCTGTTGGCACAGAACTTTAAAAGGAGAAACGGATCCTGTTTACGTTCGCATGTAGGATGCCAGAAATGACCTTTCTGTGTTCCTGATGATCCCCAAATCCCCTTCCCTCCCTGTGGATAAATACTTGCTTTACTCACAGCACTGGCTTTGGAATGTGCTCTTTGCACATTCGTGTGTTAATCCTGAGTTTTTTAATGAATTTGTTCATTGTTAGGACAACCATGTGGCCACAGGGTTCTGAATGTACAGTATAGCAAGAGTGTGGTTCCTTTGAGGTTTTTGTTTGTTTGTTTGTTTTGGGGGGTTTGTTTCATTGCTGTTGGGGGTTTCATTTGGTTTTACTACCTCTAGCCTGAACAGAAGTGATGAACTGAAAAGGGAGGGAACTACTCCTTCTGGATGAAATCATCCTTAGCTGCACAGCAGCCTCTCCTCTGTAGGCAGGTCAGAAGCCCAGACCAGTACTGGCATCCAGAGCTTCTGTTCCAGAGCCTCAGCTGGAACCTGTGGAGGCTTCACCTGGATGTTAACTTTTTCCCAGCGTCAGAAAACTTAATTATTTTGCACTTCTCTTACAGACAGGCTGTAGGAAAAAAGGAAAGAGAAAGTGCCTCTGCATTGATTATATTTTGGTTCTCAGATAGTTATTTTTACTTTTTTTTTCTTTAATTCTGTGAAGTTCCTTCCTTTTTCTTACCACAGACAATTGGGCCGTGCACACAGAGCCTGTCAGCAGACTTTTGCTTTGCTACCTGAACATCTTTTAGATGATACACTAAGAAAACTGCAATCAATAGAGGACTGCAACTTAGCTCTGCCAGTGTCTGCACACTGGAAACTAGCTTAGGAGCATGACTTTGTATTTTTAACTCGATACAGCTGCTCAGGATCAGACCTGATGAAAATGGGGGGTGTTGGGATGGGGTTTGTGTGCTTTGCTTAGAGAAGAGGAAAGGAACAGAGGTACATCAGTTCTGTGAGTGCACCTACAGCAGGATAAAGTGCTGATTTTAATTTTCCAGGGTAATAACATCCAGTCAGACACTTGCTGCAGACCTGTGTTTTATACTTTAAGAAACAGGGCTTCCCTTACTTTCCATTAAAGATGTGGGAAACTTGCATCAGGGTCAAGATCTGTCTCAGATAAGCATTAGGTTTCAGAGGTTTGCATCCATCCACTGCACATGTTCTCCCAGCACATGCAGGAGCACAGGCAGAGGTTCTGTGTGCACAGCCCTGGTCCTTGTATCTCCTGTTCAAATACTTCCTTGCAAACAGCCCCTGACATACTAACACACTGGAGATAGGAAGGTGCTCACTGCAGGAGCACATTTAGGAAAGATGCACTTGGGGGTTTTTGATCAGCACTGATTCCTCTGGCCACATGGTTGATTCAGGCATCTCTTAGCCTGGCGTGGTCAGTTACTCTGATGCTGGGAGCTGTAGGATTGGGTGAGGAGGTCATCTGTGACCTGAGAGCTGAGTTTGCACTGTCTGGGTCTGAATCTGCCCCATAGGTGTTGATGGGGACTAGAGAGTAGGCAAAGTTAAATAACTGGGGTTGGTTTGGGGGTTTTTTTAGCCCCTTAGAGTAACTGCCTTCTCAAGGCAGAACAATTTTCACAAGTGCTAAAAACAGATTCTTTTTTTCTCCATTCTGGAATCAAAATGTAAATGTCAGGCAGTTTCCCAGCCTAGTATTCTTGAGGGAGGGAGTGCAGTGTATCACTAGGGACAGATTTTTTTTCTCCCAAGCTGTAAGCACAGTCTGAAAACATAATTAAACTGAAATAAAAGCACCTCCTCTTCCTCGCACCAGATGTGTGGCCAAAAAATGGGTACTCTGGCTCTTGGTGTTGTGCTTAGGTCATCTGCCTGTACTCCATTCCCTCAGGACAAACTCAGTGATAAGCCATTAGGCCTGAAAAAAAAATTGAAAGAAACATTGCTGCTTTGCCATCAGTATCTTGTCTTGAGAAATTTGACCATCAGAGAACTTACAGGCTGAAAGATGGTGCTTTTGGATCATACCTGCCATTCCTCAGGGTTTCCAGAACCCTATTGCACTGATGCCCAGCAGGATTGACCTGCACAGCCAAGAGATGTTGCTTCCACCTTTCCCCAAAGACAGGTGGATGCCGTTTTTAAGGAGTTGTCAGGAGAGAATGGGGCTTTAAGGGTAATTTAGTGAACCTGTTTATGTGGCAGCTGGGGTTTAAAATACAAATGTCATACTTCTTTTTTTCAGTAAATAAAGCAGTCAGCAGTTTCAGAAGTTAGTGGGATGCTTACTGGTCACCTTTGGCATGCTTTATAGGCTGGATTTTTCTGCCTTGTTTTGGGAGGCACTGACAGTCTGGTCCCAATGGGATCTATTTTTGTTGAGATTTTCAAAAGGGATGTTTTCATTATTTGTGAAATGTTTTTATGCTGCACACGGGTACTGTACACTCTGTTTCCTGGAAAAAATGCACTCTGTTTTATTGCTGGATTTAAAAGGGATAATTGGGGCTTTATCTTGATGGATTGTGTTTCTACTTGACTCTGTTTCAAGTTCTTCTTTCTCGATGTGTGGCAGATGACACAACTGCACTTATATTTGTTCATCCTGTTACAATATGACTTGAAATCAGCTCACATGCTGCTTTAGTTGCTCTGATTCTTCAAAACTGGATTTTGAGTAGCTGAGGGCTGAATTTTGGCTTTGGGTGATCCCGATGTCCCGGGAGCAGGAGTTGCTGGGACTGCCATAATTCAGGCTTCAGGGATTTGTGCTGTCCTCTACCACATCCATTCACCGTGAGATACACGACAAAGCTGGAGTCCGGGAGGAAGACACTGGTGTCCTGCAGATGTCTTCAGTCCAAGCAAGCCCTGCACTGGGCCTGTGTGCTGCCTGCTTGGACAGTAAAAGGAGATTTCTCTCCCCTGGCTGACCCACTGAGGGTTTGTGTTCTTGAGGTCTCATTCCACGTGCGCTGTCCCATTGTGGCGTTGCACTCCACAGCTTCAGAAACCTGGCGGTGCCTCCGCGTGGCACTTGGACTGTGCTGAGCTTAGTGGTGCTGAGCAGAAAGATGGTGTTGAGTTCCTGTAGCGTGGTTTCAGCACCAGCACAAGGAGGCCCTAACAGAGAAATACTTGACTTTCCAAAAATGTCATGGAAGGTTAATGCAGTAGACTTGTCCACCAAAGCACGAGCTGCTTGCAGCCCATTCTAAACTGGAAGTAATCCTCCCAGGAGAGGAGAGGAGAGGAGAGGTAGACCACTGATCTCAGTGAATGAAGACGACGTTTTTCTGATGCTAAACATTTCTGAACCTTTCTCTTTAAAGAAGGAAATGGAAGGCAGTGCCATTGGTGTGTTGTGTGAACTCCAGGAGTGTCCGCAGTCTCTCCTGGGGTTTGTGGAAACAGTACGTACAGAGTGCTGGAGCGGTTGTTAAGATTACTTTCTCTCCATATGACTTTCAGCAGTATTTTGTTGTTGTTTTAGGATTTGCTAGTGTTTATTTTTTATTCCAATGATGCTTTAAAAGGAGGGAAGGAGTATTTAGCTGCTAGGTCCACAGAAGTGTAAGTATATTTACAGTTGATTGGGCTGAGCACTCCATTCTTCTGTATGAAGTACAAAGACTTGGTACGTTGTTAGCAGAAGGCAAAGAGGCTTACAAGATTGTTTGAATGTAATGGAATAGGATTCAAAAGTGTAAGTTCAGATTGGAAACTGGATATACCTTTGGACCAAATCTGTTGTTAGAGGAGAAGTTACTAGACAAATTAGCCTTACAGAAAGCCAAAAATACGATGTTTCTATACAAAGCTACTCCTTAACCAGTCCTGGCATGTGGTGGCAGACTGGTTACTGCCTATGGTGAGCTCAAATTACCCAAAAGTAACTAAGCACAAAGGTGTAGGCTCTGTTTGGGAACTTGGAGTGTTGGCTGAAGGCTCCATTTTGAAGGGATTGTGTGCTGAACCCACGTTTCAGAGCACTGCCAGCCTTCCCCAACCACACGTTTAGCCTTGTTTTCAAAGGCAGCCTTTTGGGTGAAGGATCAGAATGGGACTTGGGAACACCAGATACAACAAGCCTCTTTTTATTGTTTGTTTCTATGTGTTTTTCTAAAAAAAAGAAGAAAAAATCTGTATGAAATATAGCAAAAATGAGTTAAGGTTAGTGACTTTACTTTGGCTCCGTGGTCATTTCTAGCTTCCTCACGTAGCATCTGTTATTCTAAAATGCACCAGACATACAGATGGACTTTTTGATGAGGTGACAGAGTTACTCTGATAGGTGCAAAGCCAGCAGTGTTTGGCTCAGCTTTAAGCCATGGGAGCGAGCGGGTCTTGCACTGCCAAAACACGAAGGCGGTAGGTGGGTCTGACTTAGCACAGCCACAGGCATGGGGGCTGTGGAGTCTTCTTGCCTTGCACACTTCAAGAGGAACAGCCCTTCTGCTTGAGACACGGGGACGGCTCACTCAAGTTGTGTGATCAAACAGCAAAGTCCAGGCACAAATGAATTCTTGCCCACTGTGGAAGTTGTTGAGCACCAGTTTCCAAGAAACCTCGTGGAAGAAAAATTCTGGAGGTGTCATGTTTCTCCTCTCGTCTTTCATTTTTATTTTTCCAATTTGTTTTTAAGATAAATTTTAAATAATCTTTGTAGACAATCAGAGGTCTTCTAGGAGACTCTGCCCTAAAGGGTACCTCTCTCCACCTGTGGGCCTCTCTCTTATACTAACTCATCGGAACTGATGCACTTTTCCTGTATTTTGCCTTTTTTAATTAGCTGCTTGTTCTTAAACAAAGATTTAAATGCATATTGTGTTGTGTCCCTTCTGCTTGTTGTTTTATCTTTCTTTAACTTTTAAATATATATATATATGCAGTGAGACTGAAGTACTACATGGAAGAGAAACATGCACAAGAAAATATGCCTATTAAGTCCCACCATTGTTTGAGCAGGTGTAACAATTTAATCAGAGGATTTTTTAAAAAATATTTTGGATGGATATTTTGCTTGTTTTGTCTGTAAATAGTGTATATAACTTTGTGGTATATGACAGTTTTAAGTGGTTGTAAGAAAATTAAAAAAAAAGATACTTAAACTGTTACCTGGTGGCTTTGGTGTTAATGTGATGATGTATTATCACGAGCTGCTTATCATGAGCAATTTTCCATCTTGCAGCAGAGTAGGGAAACACTGCCCAGCATGTTCCATTATTACATGAATATTGCAGAGCATGGAAATACCACTGGCACAGACTTCGGATGGGGCTGTGTACAGCTCCTGCTTCGCTCAGCTGGCTTCAGAGGTACCAGAGTTTGTGTTTCTCAGGATGCTGAAGACAGAACCAGTGAATCAGGAGGATTTTCTTTCAGTGCTTCCTTTGAACATAAGGAGCTGCTTGGTACACTAGAAGCAAACTTTGCAGCTGCTGCTGCTCCTTCTGGATGGTTTTGTAAAGGTTTATGTTGCTCTGTCAAGTCAGAAATTTCAACGAGAACTGGCATTGCTTTCTCTGAATAACATGAAGGTCCACAGTGTGTTTAGGAAACAGGTTGGTCTTGCTAAGTTCTTGTTCCCTTACTTGGTGTTCCACCAGACAGTACCAGTGCTCTTTGGCACTGGTTTCCTGCCTGTGCTTCAGGACTGGCTTGTGCTGATTTTACACTGAGTGCAGAAAATGCACAGGAGCAGGATGGAGCCGATTTGCTTAGTGTTGTCTTTAAACATCTATAAAGGTGTAGGATTTAAGGTAAATCTCTTCCCTTTGCAGAGCACTGCCTCCTTGAGAGAAATCTGGAGGCCTAACTAGCGTGTACCAAGAGGTAGTGGCTTGTCAACTGCTGCAGGTTTAAGAGGGGCTGGTAGGAGTCAGGAGGAGCTGAAAATCCTGAAAAGGTAATTTTTGGGAAGTGATCTGTTTTACAGTATGTACTATAGAGTAATGGGGCATAAGCCCTGCAAGGTATGTTTCCAGATTCCTGTCTGAAACATTTTTTGCGCATAAAAAGCGTTAGGTAAATCTGTAGCCAGTTTCAGCATCTATGGCAGGGTACATGTGTGGAACGGCTCATGTTCAGCAGCAACCAAACACGCTTAAAAACAGCGCTTGGGCTGCAAGTGAATAGGTCAGGCCTGTGTTCAAGGTGCAGTGCTTGATGGCTGTGGCCCCGGCCTGCAAGGGTGAGAGAAGCAACCTCTGCTGGTCCTTGCCCTCTCTGATAACTCTATTTGCATTCCTGAACTCGTGCTTTTCATGCAGCTCACCCCCACAGAGCGCTGACCTGAGGCGCTGGATGGGGCCCTGTGCTCTGCCAACGAGCCGAGAGCATTTGTTTTTCCAGCTGCAAATTTCAGACTGTGGCACAGCCTAAACGCCAGAGGAATGACTGCAGCCTGCCCCTCGGTACTGCTGGGCAGTGCCTCCCGGGGTGCACAGGCACGGGGGTGGGCTTGTCAGATAGATGCACCAGCTGCCATTGTTTGAACAAGCGTTGCTTCACGTGCTCTGCTTAAACGGGTTGTGCTCCCTGGGTCGCACTTAAAGTGAATTTGTATTTAGCCGGGACTTTAGTGAAAGACATTCAGGTAGCAGCGTGAGAAGAAACCACACTGCAACATGACTGAGGTCAGTCCCGCCGCGGGTGGGACGGAGTGGGACAGGCCCGGCCAGCTTCACGCCTCCACAGCAACGCTCTCCGAAGGGAAGCGCTGCCTCGCTGTTCCCCTGTTGTGCCCGCAGCAGCCCTTGAAAAGCCGCCTTGTCCCTGGCGAACGATGGGCGCTACTTGTCCTGGTGGCGCCGTGCCCACCGCGCCCTGGGCCCCAGTCGCGGCCGTTGGGCTGGACGGGCTGCGGGGCCAGCGCTGCGTGCGGGGCCCGGCGGCACCGGGCGCACCAGGGAAGGAGCCCGCCTCGGAGGCACCGCCCGCCCCGCGGATTCACTCTGGGCATTGTGCTGGGGAGAGCCGCACAGACAGACGGACGGACGGACAGACAGACGCTCCCGGCCGCGGAACACGGACTGATGGATGGACGGACAGACAGACGGGCGGGCAGACAGACGGACAGTCAGACTGACGCTGCTGGCCGAGGCCCGCGGCCCGCGGCCAGGCGGACAGACAGACAGACACACACAGAGCCCCGGCCGCGCCGCCGCTGCCCCGGGGCAGGCGGACCCGGCAGCACTGGGGGCCCCTCTGGGGCCGGCGCCGGCCAATGGGAGAGCGGCGCGGTCGGTGACGCGGCGGGGCGGGAGGCTCGGCGCAGGAAGCGGGGCGGGGGGCGCGGCCTCGGCCGCCGGGCGCGACGTCGCCGCCGCCGCCGTCGCTGCCGCCATGCGCCTCTGAGGCGGGCGCCGGCCGGGCCTCGCCTCGCCATGGGGGCGCCGCCGCCCAATGGCAGCCTCGGGCTCACCGAGAGCTCCCCGCGGCCGGGTGAGGGAGCGGCGGGGCCGGGAGACCGCGGCTGCGAGAATGGGGCCCTCATGGACAGCTTCGGCATCTTCCTGCAGGGGCTCCTGGGCGTCGTGGCCTTCAGCACCCTCATGCGTGAGTAGCGGCAGGGGCGGGCCGCGACCTCCGGGCTCCGCCGATGGGCTGCGAAACGGGCGGAGGCGAGCCGCGACGGATGGGTCCCTTCCTCCCTCGGGGGTCGGGCTTGGCGAACGGCGCCGCGACCTCGCTGGAGGCGGGCTGCCGGCCGGCCCGGGACGCGACGGCCTCGGGGGACCGCGGCGGCGGCCGGGGCTGCGGCGGCGCCGGGTGAGCTGGAGCGGCGCCGGGAGGTGAGGCGGCCCGGGGCGGCCCCTCCGCTGCTCCCCGCGGGGCTGCGGTGGGTGTCGGCACCAGCCGTGCTGCCTGAGGGCTGCGGGGTTGGGATCGGCAGCCCGTTCCCGAGAGGCTGCTCCGGGCGCACGCATCCCCAAAGCTTCCCTCACCGTGCTTGCGTCCGCGCCGCTGTAGTTCGCCGCTGAGGGCTCGGGCGGGCGTTCTGCTCCGAACGCGGCCGGCATGGTGCGGCGGAGTCGCCCGCGCCTCACACCGTGCCCCAGGGCCGGGCTGTGTGGGTCTTACCACGAGTGCGCTTTGTCGTGTCGGCCGCGCAACGACAGTGACCGCTCGAGTAACGCGGCGTTGCCTTGCGGCTGTGCGCTGCCTCCGAGCCGGCCTGGAGCTAGCGTAGCCCGGCTGGTGAGGGGGGACGTGTTAGGCCGCTCGCTGGAGCCTGGTGCAACGGCAGGAAAGGCTGGAGGGTGCAGTGACTCCCGCCCTGCCTGCACCGGGGGTGACAGCAACTCGGGGCCGGGCGGGCAGGTTTTTCTCTCTATCCCATACTGTAGCTAACTGTCCTTTTGGCTGTGTCGTTACCTGCTGACTGTGAAGTCACGGCAGGAAAGAGGGACCATCAGCTGCAAGTATTGTAGTTTGGCTGAAATAGAGACTAAGTTCCTGTTTACCTTAGAGTTGAACTGTTAACTGTTTGTGCTGACATCATACTACTGTGGTTAAGTCAGAAGCCTGCTAACACTTTGTGTTTACATACCGTGGTGTTCAGTCACAGTCATCAATTGCATTGCTCTTAGAAAAACTGTGCATGTCCTAGTCATTGTCACGTTGCTGCGTGACAGCAGTACTCACTGGTGTAAGGTCTGGTCAGTCAGAGCATCCGTGTAATTAGGAGCTTTAGCAGTTTCCAAACAAAAGTACGTCTCTTCAAGAAGATGATGTGTGCATGTTGTTTTCAGAGCTAGGAGATCCAGGCAGATAATTCTTATGGATTGTGCATCACAAGGTGAAGAGCTACAAATGTTACTTGTCAGGAAATATCTTTTTTTTTGGAAATAGCATTTTGTGTGTTTTGCAGTAACACCAGAATAGTCAGCAAAGACAAGGAAAACTGAATACAGAAAGTATGGACTGGGAAAATGAGAGCCTGATTGTTAGCTGCACTAACTAACTTTGCTTAGATATTTTTAATCCATGAACTGCTGGAAGATTCGCAGCAAAGTGGAAGAAGGGAGTGAAGAGAAGGTAACCCGTCCCGGTGGTGAGGAAAGGAACCTGTTCTCGAATGGAAATTAGAGGGAAAAAACCCTTGCAACTTGCCATGCTTACATTTAAAACCAGGTTACAAATCTGTTTGCTCCAGTTCTGACATCCACATTCTCTCATGCTTTCTGTTGGGCCTCTTCCCTGGCAGGAGGAGGACTGGTGGTGCTAGAGAAAGAGCAGGTGTCAGCCAGTGAGGTGCTGTGCTATGCCAGAGGGCTGGCTCTGTCCTGGCAGTTCTGGTTCTGTCCTTTACATGGCACATGCAAAACGGTTGCTCCCAAACCTTTATCCCTACAATAGGACTTTTTGTGACCCCCATGACAGATGTGAGGTGACAGAGAAGTGGGAGCTACTGGCTGAGAATCGGGGGAGAGCATGACCTCTTCTCAGCAGTGGCCCCAGCACTGATACAGTTGCTCCTGTCCCTGAGCTGCTGTGTCAGAAGGGATGACCCGACTTCTGGAGCTGGATCACAGGACCCCTACAGCAAGAAAAACAACCAGGGAGATGTGGTTACTTTGTAGCTGGAGGATTTCCTTGCTGTGGTCCTCTGGCTGTGGGCACAACAGGGAAATAAGGCAGCTGTGGGCAGGGACCACTTGGGAAGCAGCACTGCTGTTGGGGCAGAACAGCATTAATCCTCCTTTGTGCCTGTGTCACTTCTCCAGCTCTGCTTCATTCAGAGCCAGGGAACTGAAGACACATGATGGGCTGCTGATTAAATTTAATTTGTATGGACCAGTTAGTTGCCTTTGTTTGAAAGGGAGCCCTGGAAGGAGGCACTGTAATACTTAGGTTGCGATTGATGGCGCAGAACCCCCTGTACCCTCTATGGGAAAAGAAATTAAAGTAATGGCAACACAGATAGGTTGTGCAGTAGCTCTTTAGGCACAGAGGCTGTTTTCTTTTGAAAAAGACTTGATTTGACGTGTAACGAATAAGAATTTTGGTAAGTGGCTAAATCAAAGGCTGACCCAGACTTGCCCTTCCCTTGATAAATCTCACCATGCTTGTGGGCACTGGAACAAAGAGTAATTTTTAATATATTTTTTTCTGATCATAGTAAGTAGCTGTAGAGGAGAAGGACCTTCTCTGTGCCTTGTTGGTAGATGTTCATCTACGCATGACTGAAGGGCTAAAGCAAAATGGTTTAAGATCTGACATTTCAGTTTACCCCCACTTTTGCATGCATGTGCTTATTCAATTGCTGTCAACTGACCTGGCAGTGACATCAGTTTAATTTCATATTTTAAGGGCTAAAATGAGGCTGTCAGGTTTTTAATATGTTGAAGATGTGTGTGACACTCTGACAGAGGGAGACGTGTTGTTGCAACAATCTTCTACACTCGAAAGAAAGGTTTTTACCCCAGTCATGCTATCAGTCTACCTTGTGTGTGCCCTCACTCCTGAACTGACACAACCAAGAAGTGACAGGAGCAGAGAATTTCTCACTTTGAGCTGATGAAATGATCATTTGAAATTAAATCTGACATTTCCTCTTTTTTTTTTTTTGTAGCTCTTGCCTCCCTCTTCTGGCAGACAGGGAATGAAGAACAGTGTAACCTTCTCTCTCACCTCACAGTAGCCTTTTATTTATTTATAAGTGGCTTCTGTTATTTTTCTTTTAGGAGATGCTTTGGCTGGTTATTTTCTATCCTGACTTAATATGGGAGCCTTCCTAAGCCCTTAACCAAAGACCAGTAGTTTGTTTTTTATAGCTACAAGTTGTTTAAAGCTTCCCAAATCCACTATTTAACCACTCTGATTTCACATCTTACCCCTCTGCTCCTCGCCGCATAAGCGAGGCCCTACTCTGATGGCTGAATTGGTGAGCATGCCGAATTCTACTGGAGCCCCCCCATGTGTTGTCTTTAGTGACTGTGAATTAATCTCTACTGCTCAGAGTTCAGTCCTCTGCTGTGAAGCTAAAGACACGTTTCGCCCAGGTGCTGCCAATGCTCTGGTGCACCCCGAGCCCTACTCAAGTTGGGTGAGGCAGCTTCCCTTGCTTCTTTCCTAGCCAGAGGCTCCAAGGCCTTATTGAAGGGAAACAACTGGTTAAAAAACCTCTTTTTGGTAAACTGGCAGCACTTTTGGATCCTGGCTGCTAGCTCTCAGGTCTGTGAGCCTGCTTTTCTGAAGTCAGTTGCTTACTTTTGCTTTTGTCCCTCATGCCTAAGTATTTTCCTCCCTAGTTTTCTTTAAGCCAAACCACTTCATAAGAGGAAGTCTTCATGGGTTTCCCTCAATGGAAGAGATGTGTGTTTATGCTTCAGGTCAGTAAGCCAAAAATAATATTTTTTCCAAGTTTCCCATTATACTGCTTGTATTTCATTGCATGGGGATCTTGATTTGAAATGAAGTTTTTGCTTCTTAGGTGGGGTGGGTTTTTTGGTGCAATAGTTACAGTTTTTATTACTGATGCCACAAAGCTGGTTTTAAATATTTTTGTATCCCAGGATGTGTTTTGGCAGTAACCTTGAGCAGTTTCTGGTTCTGTTTTGTGGGTAACAAATGGTTAGAATGGTGTCAGCACAACCTTCCCACACGTGTATGATGTGGGCACAGCTGTAAATAATCCCCTTTTTATTAGCCAAGCCTGCAGAAAGGAATGCAGAAAGCCAGACCCACTGCCCATCCCTTTACCCTGTCTTACACGAACTGTTTCAAGTACTTCATCATGAATATGTAGTTTCTTGACTAACTTTGCTTGTCAGAAGGTCGATACCTTACCAGGGTGGCTGTGTTTGTTTTGGCACACTTAGAAATGGCTGGGAAATTAGATAGGAGTTTTATTGATGAATTATTGAAATACAAGAGTCGTTTGGTCCTCTGCAGGTAACAGGTTTGTGTCCATCCCTGAGGAAAATGTAAATACGCTGTAAAGGAGATCAAAGTGTGTGGGTCTGTTACATTTTTAACGGCTTTATTGGAGTCTGGGTATGGGCATCACACTGAGAAGGATAAAAGGTGAAATAATCGGGTATGAGTTTGGTGAATAAGGGAGTAGGTGGGTTTGCCGCTGAGGGGCAGCTGGAAAAAAAGATGAACCAATTCCTTGAAAAGCTGTTATATATTTTTAAGGTCCTCTTGTTGCTTACAGTGCCCTAAAGGAAGAACCTTAAAAACAACATGCTTAAGGTCAGTGCACCTTACAGCAGGGTTTTCCCACCTGATAAGCCATGCAAGGAAAGCAAATGCTTCTTCATGCAGCAAGCTGTCTTAGTAGGTAGTTTAGAAGAATTCAAAACCTTCCGGGGAAAATATGCTTTTCAGAGGAATGATTTCCTATGTTTGTGGAGGTAAGGTAGCATTATTATAGGGGATAATGTTCTAGGGAGCAGGGCCTTGAGAAGGAATTCAGTCATTCCAGTGACCTTAAAAAAAAAAAAAAATCAGCTTAAAGAAAATTACTAGATACAAAAAGACCCAAGTATATGGTTTTCAGTCATTTCTGATAAAAATGTTATTTCTGCTTGAGTGTATTTAAAAAATGTGTGGCTGGAGTTGGCTCCAACAGCCCACAGCGTCAGCAGTGAAACAGGGGCTGCTGAGTGCCAGTAACAGCAGTGTTCAACACAGTGACTTCCGAAGCCTTAGGGCAGCGGTGTGCTAGCAAGGTGGTGTGTTATTAACCCAGGTGTTGTTTCAAATGATCTCACCCTGACGCGATGATAGCCCATCCTTGCATGTGATGCAGTATGTGCTTACATGCGGTGCTGAGGGCCACCTTGGCAAATACTACTTGTGCTGCCAGTTGGAAAACTTCCCTTGTGCAGAGGTCTCCAGTCACAAAGGGGCTATTTCATATCCAGGACCATATGCCCAGTGCCACCCTTAGGCAGGGGACTGCACTTTGCCCTTTATTCTTTTTCCTGGACTCTTCACCACTGCTGCCAGTTCCTGGTGCGTTGCCAGATGCACTGGGGAGCTGCCTCCCAGCAAGTGTTCAGGGATTACCTGACATTAGGCAGTAAGGACCGTGCTTGGGGATCGCAGCGAGGGGATGCAGCCCTCTGAGGAAAGGGTGCTGCTGTACGGCCTTCACAGGCAAGATGGGAGGGGGAGTGAACTTTGGAAAAGGAAGAGGTGGGGGGGAAAAGAAGTAGAGGTGGGGGGAAAATAAGTGACAGTGGTTTTCACGGGAGCCTGGGAGGACCCGGGAGAGCTCCACCAGCCTGGGTCAGCAGCACCTCCGGCCCCCAGAGCTCCCTGGGGTGCAGGACTGGGGTCGGTTCAGTGTCGCGTGTCGGGGTAAATAGCTGTGTTTCCAGGCAGTTAGTCTGCAGGTTTGGCTGGCTGGCTGACATGAAGGGGTGATGCAGTCCAGGGATGAGGCAGGATGGGGTGACAGCAGCAGGAAGGTGTTTAAACCCCAGGCTCCTTTGGGCTCAACCCATGGTAATTAGTAACGATTGGTGTCTTAGCTGTCCTCTAGTATACCCCACTATTATTCTGTAGGTTAAGTGGCTGCAGGGTTTGGAATAGCCCTCCGAGGTCACCATGGTCACAGCCAAGTAAATTATGCCTTACAATGATCCAAGGGATGTGTTGTCTTCCCAGATAGTGAGGTATCACTTGCATCTGTGTTGTTTGTTTTAAATAAATCATTAGTCCTTTCACTGACCCTGTGACATCCTTATCCACGTTTGAGACAAAAATGAAGGATGTACTAGGCGCAAAAACGCAGCCACATAGGTGAATCAGCTAAGTAAACTGCTTTCTTCTCCCATCCTAATACCATGGTAGGCTTTAGTGTATAAAATGCATAGTTGGGATAAATTCTGTTCATTGCAAACTGTGGAACAATACAGATTTCACCATCAAACTTTGTTGTACAAAAGGAGGTAATAATAGTGTTGGGAATGGCTCAGCCAATCCTTTAAGTGAAGGAAACAACCTGAAATGGATTCAGGA
Organism: Porphyrio hochstetteri; assembly: GCA_020800305.1. Classification (NCBI taxonomy): domain Eukaryota; kingdom Metazoa; phylum Chordata; class Aves; order Gruiformes; family Rallidae; genus Porphyrio; species Porphyrio hochstetteri. The sequence goes on from CM036916.1 coordinate 17,252,160, forward strand.
AAAGCAGTTTTGGAATTTCCAAAATAATTTCTGATTTTTTTTTTTTCTTGTTTTGTCACAGTTAAGTATCTGTGCATTTACTGACCATAGGAGATAAGTGTTTTCATAACATTTAGTCCCGCTTAAACTACACTTCTTGGTTATTTGATTAAAACTGCTTGCAAGTCACCTGATTCTTTGTTGGACATAGATAGTTGTAGCACTTCATTGGATGTCTTGATGGTGTCAGGTCATTAACATTTTAGTGTCACTAAATGCAGCAACTCTTCCTGAAATGCCATGCCAATAAAATGTAAGACCGAAAAAAAAGTATCAGTTTAGACAAAGTAAGTTGCACTTCTAACAGTTGTCTGATCCTTTCTTTGCCTTGTTGGCTCAGAACATATTACATTTTCTTATTACTCAGCTGATTGCTGGATATAATTGTGCTCCAGATAATAAGATTGTTCTAAGTATAATTATGCATGTCATTCACATTATGAAATGTTTAGGAAAAAGGGTAAGTTATGTTGACATTTGGAAACTGTTAGAATGATGAATTATCCAGAAACTCTGAAGCTAATTAGAACTAACTTCTGGACTGTTTGCTAGGCTGTTGTTTAACTGTAAGTTGCATAATGAATGTGTTCTTGACTAGTGTTTTATAATTAAATTTGTAAGGGGCTGATTGATACAGATACACAGTGTGGGTTTTTGCGTTCTGCGGTGATATTAATTTCATGGTTAATGGAGTTTGCATTCTTAAACTGGTGTTTAACAAGGTCTTATCTGTGTGGATTTTGTCAGTGAAATGGAAAGTCATGCATTCTCGTGGCTGCTGGTGGGAAATGCCTTGCATTAAGATTTCTTGATCACAGCAAAATACATTCCCTGTGAACCTCAGCACGCTGCATTGCACTGGCAGACTGAATGTAAGCCAGCGCATGAGCTTTGTAGGTAGGGTGCTGTAGGGACCAGGTTTTAGGGCTTAATCTGGAGTGATTAGAGTTGTTCACACTGTTGCTCAGGATACTACAGACCTGTTTTTCTGCCGCTGCCCCCAAATCACATGTTTTATGTGTATTTGCTGCCATAGCCTCATACGTTGTTGCATTAAGGGTAGCTATGCCCAATTGATCATTTTAAATCTGGTCACATTCTGAGCACCGACCTGTCATTGTTGTCGATGCACAGATGATGAGCTACACCTCCAGCCTGGTCGTGTTCCTTGAACTGCTACAGCCACACTTAAGCACTCGGTCCTGTTCAATGAGATCTGTCTCGGCTAGGTTAATGAATGCTTCATTTTACTGAAGCAACAGACAAGCAGATTCTTTAGATTGCTGGTGATAAATTCACTGTCTGCAAAGCACTTGTAAATACCAAGGGTCTTAACTACGAACACATTAAAAGATATACAGCAACTCTATAGAGATTTATAGTTTCCCAGGGAACCACATAGCATTACCAAGTGTTGGAACCTCACCCAAAGGCATCCCAACTGGGGGGAAGAGCCTGGCAACTGTTCCCAGAAGTTGGAATAGTATACAGTGGTATCCTCCCATATGTGATGGTATCTTCCCCAGCATCCTCTCCCCCGTATGCTATTTTTATGTTGTTTTTTGGTGTAAAGTTCTCTTGCCTCATGTTTAAAGGTTACAGGCTAACAAAGTTCAGAGCAGAGGCTCAGTGGCGGGTGGTCACACCTTGGAGGCAGGTGGCTTTCAGGATGGAGGTGTGTTTTTGCATTATAGTGATACTATAATGGGCAAAGTTTACTAAAGAACAGCATTTTGTCAAATACATGACAGGTTGTTGGCTCAGGGTAGCAAATATGCAGCTTGTCAGTTCCATTTAGTCTTCAGGTCCCCATATTATCACCAAGCCTGGCTGCAGTGTCTCCACTCCACTCAAGCCTCCATGCTCAGGGTTAGAACATCAAGCTCTCCTGATACTACCAACCTTCAAGATTGCCTTGGAACTTCCTGCAGAGAAGGATGTATAGGAACTTACGGTGACAAAGATGCTTAGTGCATCAGCTGCTCATCACCCTGGAATGTTTCTTGAATGCTGAACCTTTCTTTAACATGTGAACATATGTTTCATTTAAGTAATCTCCAGCAATTATCCCACATTCATTACATATGACAACATATGTATGTTAAGAATGAAAACCTGCTAAAATGGATTCATAGTTCAAAGTCCTCATAGCTTGTGTCTGTAGTTCCAGATGCAAGTTGGTTACAGGAATGCTGAGCTAGAGTAGGAAAGGGTCATCCAAAGGAACGTACTGAACCTATTTTCCTGTTGTTCATGATGCTGTTTTTTCTAGAGGTTGCTGGGGTTTTTAATAATCACACACTTCTGTAATTTGAAATACTTTAACTTTGGTGGTTTCAACTTCTGTCATGTTTTTGGCTACCCCAGGTTCCAAGACCAGCTGTTCCACCTCTTGTAGCAGTGCACATGTGTACCACTCACCTGACCTAAGAGGAACACAGTGCTGTGGTTCCTTGTTTTATCCAGTCCCTGGGCATTCAGCAGAGCTCAGAAGGGCCTGGGAAGCAGCTGGCCCCTAAGCTGCAGGGTGCTCAGGGCACAGATGTTTGTGATGAGAAGTTTATACTTCTGTTATAGAGGTCCCTCAATTGCTCTGCTCCACTGGCACTGTCCAAAGAAGTGAACCAATAGAATTAACTAGAAATTGTTGGTGAAAGCTGAACTAGAGGGAGGAGATGATTTCCATATTTAGCAGTAAGTTTTATAGGACTGGCATTAGTTTGCTAACTGGTAAAACTTAAGAAATGGGCTTGAATGCTTAGAACTTGACCTAATATTGTTCTATAGGGTAGATCTTACCAATTTTGGACTTCTTCAATGGCCAGATTGGACTATTGAAGGGTGAGCGGGTTGTACCAATCACTCCCTGACTCTCCACTTGATGAATCTGTTTCTAAATGGGAATCAGGGAGTCTCTGTTGGAGGGCTGAGGTGGGTTTCCCTTCCCACCTCCTCATGTCTTTGCTATGGTCGCGCAGGTTGAACCACAGGATGCCTTGTGGGGTGCACTTTTTATTAGTTTTTTCTGGAACATGGGGAATGCCTACTTCTGATGCCTGAAATTATGGTCTGCACATGAGGGGCACCCAGGCATGCACCTCCCCAACCAGTCCCTCTTATGGGGTAGTGATGTCAGGTGGTGTGGAAGCAGCCCAGGCTAACTCAGCTCACCTGTGCTGGCTGCCAGGGGAGGCTGAGTCTGGCCTGGCCAGAACCAGGACACATCTGTAAAGACAGTGTATGATAGTAGATTGTCTGTCTTCTGCTCTTTTTAAAGCAATTTGTGTTAAGTGAATATGTCTTGCTTGCAGCTCAGTGCTTCAGTAGTTTCAGCAGCCTAGGAAGAAAGAATCTGGTAAGGAAAGCTAATCAGAATTTACATGGACTCTGGACATAGAGTGTACATCTGCTTTGGCCTCTTTGATTCAATGTCTTTGGTGTTCATTATGTTCTACAAATGCACACAGTTTTCCTTTTACATTCTTTTTTGCTGTAGCTGAACTTGTATGTTGGGTTTGCTTTCTGCTTTTAAAACCTCTACAGTTACTGGCTTGATATTGTAATGAATGATGAGTGAGTTAGGACCTGTGTGTTGGCCATTCTGTCAGGTCCCAAGAGCTGATTTAAAACAGCCAGCTTGAATGATTTAAAGTTCATTGATATCTGTTGTCATACTAATAGTGTTAGGAAAGCTTCATGTATTATTGAGTGATCTCGTGTGAATGCTGTACGTGAAAATGTGTTGTGAATCATAAATTGCTGCTTACTGCACATTAATATGGATTGATTCTGTTTGTACTAAATAATTCATGTTTCCCAAATGGGTCTTATTTTTAATGGGGGGAAAAAAATATCCACTTAAAGGCGGCAGACTGAATTTTTCAGCTCTCACTAGATTTATGCAGCACGTGGTAGGAGCGGGCTGTCTGTTTCTCTGGCAGCATACCTTTTCTCGGTGTGTACTGAAGTTCTAAAGCAAATCCTGCAGGCACTTCTAGTACTGGAGGCTTAGATTTGCATTGCTTCAGCTATCTCATACCTGTTAAGGAAACAGTAGCCTGTGCTTCTCTCCCTGAAAGTGGAAAACTGTGATTTATTACGTCCCTTTAGACAGAATACACGTTGACCAAACAGTACCACAAATGCTAAATACAGAAACACCAAACAGCTGTCTCTAAGATCAAATCTTGTCTTACAGTTTTAATATTTGGATAAATATTTCCTGTGCTGCTTGTGCTGTTTACCTTGGAGTGCCCTGGCGGCTTCGTGCAGCCCTGTGTGTTCAGTGTTGTTGTAGTGTTTGGCATGCCAGGCCTTTCATGAAGTGTGGGCACTTCTGCCTGCGTGGTGCAAGGTGCATATCACCTGCACCTTCCACCTGCTGAAGTGCTGCTCACTCTAGGGAGGTAGCAAATAGATTTGCAGGTGGGAGTGAGAATGGGTTTCTACTTCTTCCTTGAGCCAAGTCAGTTGAGCTATTTTAAGAGTACACTTTTGTTGTGGTTTTGCTCCCAGCTGGGAACTGACCACCATGAAGCCACTCTATCACTCCCCTTTTCAGCTGCCAGGGGAGAAAAGACCTTCGAGAGGCTCAGGAGTCTAGATAAGGACAGGGAGAGATCATTCCACAATTAGTGTCACAGGCAGAACAGTCAGCACAGAAAAAAGGAAAGAAAACTCTATGACTTATTACACTGCCCTGCACCTCCAGTGACACCAGAGTCAGGTGGTAAGTGTAACCAGATCTTAAAGCACCTTCCCCCACCCCTCCCTTCTTAGCAGACTGCATTTTAGTCAGCATTTCGCTCCCCTCTTCCCCCTGATTGTGGCACAGGGAGGGGCAGGGACTGGGGGAATGGGGGTTTCAGTCAGTTCCTCATGAGTTGTTTTCCTTCTTAGCTGGGGGGCCATTCCTCACACCCTTCCCCTGCTGCACCGTGGGGTCCCACCCATGGAAGACAATGCTCCATGAACTTCTCCAACATGAGTCCTTTCCAATGGGGTTTCAGCTCTTCACCAACTGCCTCAGCACAGCTTTCTTCCATGGGATGCTGACCTTCAAGCCCAGACTGCTCCAGGCCTGGTCCCCCACGGAGTCACAAGTCCCCCCAGCAAACCTGCTCTGGCGTGGGTCGGTCTCTCCACAGGCTGCAGGTTTCACTGCCAGGAGCTTGCTCCAATGCAGGCTTCCACGGGGTCAAAGCATCCTTCAGGTGTCTCCACCCGCTCTGCTGTGAGGTCCTACAGGCTGTAGATGGGATCTCTGCTCCCCATCATTATCCATGGGTTGCAGGGGGATGCCCGCTTCACCGTGGTCTTCTCCACAGGCTGCAGGGGAATTTCTCTCTCTGTGGCACCTGGAGTGCTTCCTCCCTCATCCCTCCGTCATCCCCACCCCTTCTTCCCCGGCCTTGGTGCCTGCACATCTCCTCACATCTTCTCACTCCCTTCTCTGGGGGCACAAAGTGGCTGCTTGTGGTTTTTTCCTCCTCCCTGTGATTTCCAGAGGCGCTGTGACCATCGCTGATGGGCTCGGCCTTGGTCAGCAACGACTCCGGCCTGGAGCCGGCTGGTGTTTGCTCTGTGGGGCCTGCAGAGAGCTTCTTGCAGCAGCCCCCCCTTCTCCACCAGAACCCAGCCACGCAAAACAACAACAGCTTTACCTTTAAAAAAAAAAAAAAGCAACAGTGGTTTGAATACACAGCCTGTGTCTGGGGTGTATCCTCTACTGAGACACCTCTTGGAAACTTCTAGTGTGCTGTTTGGAGATAAGCAGAGTAATGTTGAAATAATAAGCCTTTTCCAGGTTCAGCTTTACTGTAAAAAATAACTGAATGGTGCAGATGATTTTGGTACTAGTTTTTCAAACCCTGGATTATGTATGTTGGCTTTGTCCTTATGCCTGTGAACTAAGGCATGGGGACAAAGCCTACATACATAATCCTGCTCGAGCAAGATGATCTCCAGAGGTCCCTTCCAAGCCCTGTGAATCTGTGAGTCTGTTCCCATTACTGGCAGCAGGTTAATGCTTCTGTCAGAGCCACACTGCCACGTGCCACCAGGATGTGTGAGGTCAGCCTCAGTGATGTGCTCTTAGGTGGAGTTGTGTGCTGCAGGTAATATGTGTGTGCCCCATCCACTCTTCACAAGCGAAGCGTTTGGGGAAAAAAATGTTGAGCTTAAAATATATATATCTTAGGAATAAAACGCTCACCAGCCTCAGGTAACGCATTTGGAAGCAACACAGTCTGTTTTGTTCTGTAGCTTAAGTAGCAGTGGGTTTGTTTTGTTTGTTTTATTCTGATAATGATTTCTCCTCCCCTGCACTGTGAATGAGAGCTCTGCTTGGTGACAGCATTTCCCATTGCTATCGCAAAGTCTTTGAGATCTTTCATTACAAAATTGATGAAATCTGCAGTTTCTCAGGTAGCACGTGGCTGTCAGGTACTGAATCCTTCGTCTCACAATGTCCCAGAATAGCTGGGCCATTGAACTTTATTGCATCCAGTGTTTCTATGAAGTTTCTCTCTGGGTGGCAATCGTTAATGGACAAGTTGTTAATTACACACATATTTCTGCAGAGCCATTGAGGCCAAGGACATAAGGGAATTTAGGAGGTTTGGTACTTGAATGGCTAATGCTGTTTTCTGTAGTACATAAGTTTTAAAACTCCTTTTTGCAAGGCAGAAAAATCAGTAAGCTCATGCACTTCATGCAGTACATCAGCCCTTAACATGGGCTAGAACAAAATTCTCCTCTGAAGGCGTTGTTCCATAACCGTTTTCATCATGAAGCCATGGATGGGGTCCTGGCATCCTTCTCCAAGACAGCTGTATCACTGGATGTAGCTGGAAATCACGTGCTCTAGTCCAGTATCTTTTCTGCTGTAGTACAATTGGTGTCTGGAAGTGCTGTCAAGTCTAGGTCATTAAGGAAAAATAGAATGAGGAATTTTGGGGCTCTTATGTGGAGAAATAAGCAGCAGGATTTTGGGGTGTCCTGTATGAGCGTCTCAGTCGTAGTTAATGGGGCATAGGAAGAGGAAGAAGAATTGCAGTAGGGCAAAAATAGAGTTACCAAGAACATACTTTTTTCCTTTTTCTTTTTTTCTTTTTTGGTGAAATGAGCAGCAAGGCAAAACCACTGGTTCTTTAGGTCTTTTTTTGCAATTGCATTTCTAGCCTCTCTTAAAATGAACACGTCTCTCACTCTGTTTCTGGTTTGGGGGGAAGGTTTGGTTGTTTTTTGGGGTTTTTTTTAAACTACATCTGTGGGGAGATGCTGAGCTTGTAAGTGGCAGAAAAGCTTCTGGCAATTGAGTGATAGGCAGCTTTACACTTGTATATGTTTTTGTAAGGCACCAGTTTAGCCCATTCTCACTAGGCATGTTTCTTGCAAAGCTATTTTAAGAAGGAAAAAAATCTGGGGGGGGGAATCTGTAATTTCTTACTTCCTCTTTTGCTGCTACCAAGAAAATAATGGGGGAGGTAAAGTGAGCTCCCACAAGGCAAACTCCTTAAAAGCTTTGCTTAGTGGGAAAGAGAGGTGATGGCAGGTAAAGTCAGATTCACCAGCAGTTGGCATTTCATGGTGGTGCATGTTTTTGGGAGTTATTAGCCTGCATGTTCATAACCTTCATAACAGACCTTGTTTCCCACTGTTGTGGAAGAAGCATTGATAATCACAAGCAGATCATTTTTTTACAGTCTTCCTCAATAGAATTTTAAAATCCTGCATATGTAGTTGATTTTGCAAGATTTTTACAGGGTTAGAAATGGTGGGGTCACCTTTGTGGTGCAGGTTCTCCTGGTGCATGGTGTGCATGATAACTAATGTCTGAGAGCAGCCATGCGAAATTCTGCATCTGATGCCGAGTTTGTGTGGGAATGGTGTCACTCTTCAGCTGCTACTCCACAGGTAGCTGGTAAAACAACGTTCTGCTGGAAACTTCCTGCTTGTCTCCAATGTTGGAAGTGATGTGAATTAGTATCAGCGTAACCCTTCACATCACAGCAGTCTTGTGCTGTGGAGGGGGTGCTGGAAGATCTGTCTGGTTGCAGCATGTTATTCAGGAGGCCCAGCAAAGCCAACCAGCTGCAGGAGATTCAACATGCTCATGATACACACTGTTTGGAAGCTCCAACTGCAGGAGATTGCTGACTCTTCCATAGACAGAGAATCACAGGTGTTGGAAGGGACCTCCAGAGCTCATGGGGTCCAACCCCCTGCCAAAGCAGCTCCCCAGCTCATATTGCACAGGGCGGCGTCCAGACGGGGCTGGAATCTCTCCAGAGATGGAGACTCCACACCCCCCTGGGCAGCCTGTCCCAGGGCTCATTCATATTCTTCTCATATATACATATACATGTGAGTGTGTTTTTTAGTTAGATATACTTTGGTCTTGTGATAACTGGCTCAAGTCTTGGAGCTTTTACGCCTCCTATCACAGAAGGATCATTTTCCCACTGAGCAGTTTTTGTTGGAAAGGACCCCAGCTGTCACCTGCTCCTAGTTACTGCTCAGAGCGGGGCCAGCCAGTGGCCCCTTGCTCAGAGCATCATCCAGGTGAATTTTCAAGGTCCTTGCAACTGCAGTCTCTGCACCCGCTCTGGGCAACTTGTTGCAGAGTTTAAATGCTCTCAAGTTCTGCAGGTTCTCTGGCTGCAGCTGGTGGCTTTTTCCTGGTGCCCGCTGCCTGTGCAAGATGGGTCAGACCCTGTCATCGCTGACAGCGCCCCGTGCACCTGAGCAGGTTTGCATGTGTGATGTGTGACCATCATCTTCACCTCACCAACTTTCCTCCTTTGGGGTTTCCTCTGTTGGGCTGTCGCTGTGCTGAGGTCTGATGACAGGAATGTGTGGGAGGTTTATGAAACAAAACATTCTGTCTTTCACCTTTTTTTGAAAAAGTTTTGAGAAGCACAGGAAATAGAGGTGAAATTCCCCATTTTCTCCTCAGAAGAGCAGTGTTTCTGTAGTAACTGTACAGCTGCAGATGACATCAAACATTGGAATATTTGCTAGCTTTTTTTTTGGGGGGGGAGGAGGGGGTTTGGACAGGGGGGTGTTTGGGGTTCTTTTTAATGTCAAATGAATGAGCTAGAGAAATCTTCTTGGATCTTTAACAGGACCAGAAAAATCCTTGCTAGCTGAACGTGCTAACAAATGCAGCCTAAATGTTACCTAAAAACATCTTGGGTGTTTGAGTCAGGCCAGTTTTGTGCTGCTACAAGAGCAGTCATCTGGCTACTTGGAGCTCTGGAATCCCTCCTGAAGTTACTTCACATCAGCAGCATACTTCCCATGGGACTTTTTAAGGAGGTAGAGGAGGGAGAGAAGGAAAGGCTTCCAAGTACCAGTTCCAGCAATGCTTCTCATGTTGACAGTTTAGAGAGGTTTTACTTCATTTCTTGTCTCTGTTCTTCTATATGGTGTTTATTCTTCCCTGTGAGTCTTCAGTTTACTTGGAATACCGATGGCAAAATTCCTGTGTTAAGGTAACTGTTACAAACCCTTCCACAGGATTTAATTATTCCTAGAATTTCAATGAAATGGGAAGGCAATTTAATGAAGTTGAGTTTTGCATTACCACTACTCTGCCTTGTGTGCTCATCTCTCATCTGTCCATCTGGCAGCTCACACCCTTGTTGGCAGAAGTGCTTTTATTTCCTTTCCTGAAAAATTCTGGCATGGAGTGTATAAACAAGTAGCACTTCCCTCTCCATTTGTAGTTCAGCATGAAATTCTGAACATTATTAGTTAATTAATATTAAATACGGTGAATTCTTGCTCGTGCAAGTATAAGCCTCTGAATTGAAGCATATGGAGTGGTACCACCTCCTCACAGGGAGAAGCTGGCAGATTGGGATCCATCTGTCAGCCGACACGGGCACCCGCACGTCTGGAGTTTACGGAGGCAGAGAGGGCTGCCCGGGCTGGGAGCACCCACAGCTGCAGCACGCTTTGCAGCAGGACAGGTGGAAGAGTTGCTTTCCCCTCCCCAACTCAATAGATGCTTAAAAAATTTACAGAATCTTTATTTGAAAATGCATGCTGCCCTTTGATGGCAATATTAATGTGAGAGCAAACACACTACGGATCCAGAGCTTTTCCAGTGTTGCTTTTCTTACTCAGCCTTCTCACCCCTTTCCCCAGTTGTGAACAGCCACACAGAGCATCCCCTTGTAGGGGGAGAAGTGAAATTGCTCTTGGCTTGAACCACTCTGATGTGACTGTATGTTGTGCTGGGTAGGAAGTGTAACTTGCCTGCGTTGGGACTGTGTAGGAGAATACCTGGTGATACTGACGTCTGTCAGAATGATGTTCATGGAGCTTCGAGAAACCAGCCTAGGAAAATAACCCTGTCTCATGTGGATCTGCTGGGCTTTCAGGTGTAAAGGGACACAGTCATACTCTTAAAGCATTTAAAGATTGTCTCATCTCATTTGGGGCTTGGAAGTTTGTGATGTGATCAGCCAATCAGTACATTCCTGAAAGGCATCTGTGGAGGCTTTCAAAGTCAGCTCCTGCTTAATGTTAACTCAAGTGAGAAGTTACCAGAATTGGCTGGAGAAACACAGACATTCTGAAGACTTTCTCTGCATGGATAAAATTTGAAATGGTGTTAGTTGAATTGAATTTGAATATCCTCTTCCAAAATGATATTTTGTGAATACTTCAGAGAGAGAAATGAATCCACCACTTCTTCATAGTAATAATAGACAGGAGCCTAAGCTTGGAATCCCACCCCACCACCACCCCCAAAGTATGTCAATCTTACTCGTTTAATTTTGCTTTGGTCTGCAGAAAAGCATCTTGCACAAACCCACCCCAGTTAAGTTGAAATTTCTGTTTCTCCCATTTACTTTGTGGTGTTTTGTAGCTTCCTGTTCTGCAAAAATGCCACTAACTAATCCATAGTGTGACTTGTCATAAACAGCAAACCAGTTAACTTAACAGGGTGCAGCTCTTTTTTTTTTTTTTTTAACAGAAATACTCTGTTTATGGCATGCTGTTCACAGAGAAAACTGCTGGCAAGTGTTGCTCCTACACCTGTATCTTTGGTGTAAATGTACTGTCACTTCCTCCTGGTACTTTTTGATTTCTAATGGTTGTCTTATCTGCGAGTGAAGCATGGTTTCTTTATCAGCTGTCAGAAGCAATACCAGGACAGACAGAAAAATGGCAAGCTGTCAGCTTGGTGCTCCCTGGAAATGCTCCCCCTCCCCCTTTAAATATTTATCTATCGATGTTAAGGCATTTGGGTAATTGCATTAATGCCCTGTTGTATGAGGATGGTTGGCTTTGGGGAAAATTCCCTTAGCTTGTGGAAAGGTTGTTACTGGTTCAGGAACAAAAATGTGTTTTAAAGGCTTGTAAACTAGGGAAGCATTACTTCTGTCCAGCACCCTGTGTGAAACTGCATTGCTGACACCTGGAGAAGCAGGTTAAAGCACCCATCGATGGCTTGTTTTGCCTGCTGTACTTGTGCCTTTTCAGAAGGAATCTCTGCAAGTTGAAGGGGAGGAGGTGCTTAATTTTTAATTTTTTCTTAAAGAGACAATTTCTGAAATAAGTACCTAAATAATTATTTTTTAAGACTTAAGTTGGGGGAACTGGTGAGTGACAGTGCACCTTGGACAGGAGGAGGAGGAAGTCAAACCCACATGTACCACCCATCCTTAGTGGAAAGGTTTTCCATTTCCCTCTTCCCTTTGGTCTGGCTGCAGCTGTCAGAACAGAAACCCGTGCCAGGCATTACACCAGGCCTGGCAGAGGCCAGGCTGCTGTGGCTCCCTGCCCCGGGCCTGACCCCGGGCAGGGCCCAGCATGTGTTTCTGGAAGGGAAAAAGGTTTTACTTGCCCAGGAGGAGTTAGAGGTGGAGTTGCCTGTGAAGGTAGAACAAGTTCATGTCAGCCAGTGCAAGTGTATGAACCCGCCACTGTTTATGTACGAGCGACTGCTTCTTTCCCTTTGCCCCTCTGTTTTCCCACACGTGTTCCTCCATGAGCCTTTCCTCTCCCCGCCTTTGGTTCCTGCCCCAGACAATCCATAGGAAGTCTTGCAAGATGCCAAAACACTCTTCCCCTGCATCTGGAACCTGCCCCGTACCCGCATTCCCCAAGGTGCTCTGGCACTGACTCCCCAGGATGGTGGGAATTAGGCTCTTTAGGGAGCTGTCCCTTCCTCCCAGTCTGCCAGTTGTGTTCTGTTCCCCCATCTGCCTTAGGGCCTCTGCCCCTCTGCAGTCCTGAGGATGGACCTGTGATGGGCTGAGGGCTCTTGGGATGTACCTGGGGATAGCCAGGCAGGGGTTGACTTGGGCCTCCCTCCTTTGTGGGGATGCAGAGGAGCTTTCAATCAGATACCCAAACAATTTGTATTATAAGCTGCATACAGATGGAGTCAATTTTATCTGTTCTTTTGCCTTTGTATAGTTGGTGTGAATTTTAATACTGATTTATTTTTTTTTAAGTTTACAATATATTACCAAGTATCAACCTTTTTGTGAAGGGATTATCTGATTTTAAAAAAATCTGTCCTGCTTTCGTTTTACAATTCATTTTGCCCAGAAATGTCTTATTTGCCATCCATAAAATAAATAGACTTTGTCAGATAAATATATTTGTCCTGTTAGTAATTCACTCCATTTATTTCTGATATTACAGATTGCCCCTATATTGCGAGAATACTTTCCAATTTGACTTCTGGTCTCCAGTGAGCAAAAGAAATTACTTTTTCTAATACCTGCTTTCCTATAGGAAATTAAATGTTCTGGCTGGGCAGTCATAAAAGCTAAGCTGCTGACACAGTGGTCAGTAACAGATGCCTTTTTCACATGAGGTGTGTTAGCAGTCAGACAAAGAACCTGTAGGACTTGAAGGTGATAGAAGGGAACCAATTTCTTTATCAATCTCTTAAGGATACATTTTTAAAGTGAAACATTTCTGCAAGATTTATTTGCTTTCACTTTTCTGGATTTTTGTTGCTTTGGGTGTTGCTGATTGTCTTCAATTTTTATTTGTTTTTTTCTTCTCAGTAAAACGCTTCAGAGAACCAAAGCACGAAAGGCGTCCCTGGAGGATATGGTATGTTTCTGCATGCTTCATTCTCAACATTTTCTGTTTCTTGTGTGGTTTAGAAATCAAAGTCAACCATTGTTTGCATATAATGGTTGAAAAAAAGTGATGACAAGAAATTGATGATTGACAGTGAGGAATGAAAAAAGTTAACGAAATATATGAGTCAGTGGAAAGTTCTCTTCTGAGCCTTTCCCTGCTAGCTGCTTCTTACTGCCTGCTTCCAGGAATCCACACAAGATGTGTGCTCAGGTGTAAGGCTTCAAGCTGTGCTTCCTCCTGAAGGTGGAAACTGAACAGTTGCCCCAAGGTGTATCTGAACATCTACAGATGCACCTAAGCTTACAAGAAGCTCTCAGCTGGGCTTAAAGAAAATTGTGTTCTGTAGCTATCCTACTGTGTACAAGATAAAAAACATTGTAGGAAAAGATATAAATATGTAATCTATAAAGGAATGCAAAGTGTATTTTTTATTCTGTTTTTGTTACTACTTTAAGTTGTTGGATTGTAGCCAGCATAACCTGTCCTAGGTTTGTGACTGGTGCGAGTGTTGAGCTGTCATTCCAGTTGTTGAAGACATCAGGGGTTCAAAGTCACCTTGTACAATGCTGCTTGTCAAAACTAATCCTGACCTTTATTTTATTGAAGAAATAAATGCAAAATCAGGATGTACTACAGCCTATCTCAGCCTGAACTTCTGACTAGTGTGGTGTTAGCCCTTAATTTTTAAGCAAAGAATCATGTTCTGGGACCTGAGTATCATTCCTGGTGGAGCAGTGTACTGAGTAGATACCTGCCCCATTGCCAGCCATCCGCTTTGGGTCGTGCAGGGAATCCATGGGGAGAAAGTTTCGGGCCAAGTTGTCAGGGAGAGTAGATGAATTCAGGTGTAAAATGGGTTTGGGATCAGTAATGGTGTTTGGATCTGTCGTGGTTTTGCCCCGGCCGAGGGCCGCACCCCACACAGTCGCTTGTACTTTTAAAAGGAAGGGGGAGGGAAAGTTGGGGGAGGGGAAAAAGGGAAGGAAGAAGGAGGAAAAGAAACCACAACCTAGAAACCAGAACCACGCAGGTTGGGATAAGGATAGTTTACTAAACAATAACAGAAAACTAGATATAACAATAACAGAAGTTTAAAGTACAAAATAGATGAAACTGGTGATACACAATGCAATTTCTCACCAAACCACAGAACCCAGGCCGCACAGCTTAGAGCCGTCCCCGAACCCGGAAACTGCCCGTCCTGGTGTTGTCTCCTCCTCTTCCCCCCAGTCCCCCTTTATACTGAGCATGACGTAACTGGCATGGAATATTCTCTTTGGCCAGTTCGGGTCACCTGTCCTGGCTACGTCCCCTCCTTTCTCACTAGTAAGGAAGTATGCAGAGCTGAGAAAGGTCCTTGATTGCCCGGCAACAACTAGAAACATCAGGGTGCTATCAGCACTGTTCTCATCCTAACACCCAAACATGGCATTCCATCCACTGCTAAAAATAATTAACTCCATCATAGCTGAAACCAGGACATTATCCACCCCTTATTCCATACCATTTACGTCATGACCAGATCCAACAATTTTCTTTAGGTACAATCAGTTTCGTGTTTCACATACCCATATATGTATGTACACATGTATGCACACATACGTGCATACAGATCTTATTCCCTCAGTCTGTGAATCATCCCTCTGAAGTTGTTGAGTTCATTTAGTCCATGATTTTCAGGCTCCATTTGTCGTAACAGTTTCTCAGGATAATTGTATGTTCCATTGGCTCGTTGCATGCTGCATCTCAGGCTCTTGACTGATACACCTGGCATGGTCCATGCTCATAGTCTGTGGGTCAGAGTTTATTTTCAAAGGGAGAAAAAAAAGTTCTTAAGAGGCCAGGCTTCGGTTCCATCATCATGGCACTCATTCTTCATTAACTTGTATGACTCCGGCTATAATGCTATGGTACAACATACAGCAATCATAACAATAATGAATATACAATAATGGGTTATTTGGCAATTATTATAATTTCTACTCTATTAATTATATTGGCTATCATAACAATAATGAATATACAATAATGGGTTATTTGGCAATTATTATAATTTCTACTCTATCAGTTATATTGGCTATTCTCACCCAAAATCAAATCCCCTTGAGGTACACATCGAACTTCTCCATCCCTCTGCATTACCCACCAAGTACAGCCAGGTCCTTGAGCAAAAACAATTCCAGACATGGGTTTACCTTTGCCTGAAGCAGGGATGACCCAAACTCTCTTTCCCAATACACTCTTCATATGCACTACTGGGACTCCGTCTCCCTCTACAGTACGTGGAAATTTTGCCTGGGCAGGGCCAGCCCGATTGGTAGATCCCCTAGTGTTAACTAACCATGTGGCTTTGGCCAAATGTGTATCCCAATGCTTGAATGTCCCACCACACATTGCTTTCAGTGTAGTTTTTAAAAGTCCATTATATCGTTCAATTTTCCCAGAGGCTGGTGCATGATAAGGAATGTGGTACACCCACTCAATGCCATGCTCTTTGGCCCAGGTGTCTATAAGAGTGTTTCGGAAATGAGTCCCATTGTCTGATTCGATTCTTTCTGGAGTACCATGTCGCCAGAGGACTTGCCTTTCAAGGCCCAGAATTGTATTTCGAGCAGTGGCATGGGGTACGGGATATGTTTCTAGCCAGCCGGTAGTTGCCTCCACCATTGTAAGCACATAACGTTTGCCATGGCGGGTTTGTGGGAGGGTGATGTAATCAATCTGCCAAGCCTCCCCATATTTATATTTCATCCACCGTCCTCCATACCAAAGGGGCTTTAACCGCTTAGCTTGCTTGATTGCAGCACATGTCTCACATTCGTGGACAACTTGTGCGATGGCGTCCATGGTCAGGTCCACCCCTCGATCCCGAGCCCATCTATATGTTGCATCTCTCCCTTGATGACCCGAGGTATCATGAGCCCATCGAGCTAGGAATAATTCACCCTTATGTTGCCAGTCTAGATCTACCTGAGCCACTTTAATCCTAGCAGCCTTATCTACCTGATGGTTGTTTTCATGTTCCTCCATGGCCCGACTCTTAGGTACATGGGCGTCGACATGACGTACCTTTACAACAAGTTTCTCTAACCGAGCAGAGATATCTTGCCATAAGTCATCAGCCCATATAGGTTTGCCTCTACGCTGCCAGTTGTTCTTTTTCCACTGCTGCAACCACCCCCACAGGGCATTCGCCACCATCCATGAATCAGTATAAAGGTAGAGCCTTGGCCACTTTTCTCTCTCAGCAATGTCCAGGGCTAACTGGATGGCCTTCACCTCAGCGAACTGGCTTGATTCACCTTTTCCTTCAGTGGCTTCTGCTACTCTTCTTATAGGGCTCCATACAGCAGCTTTCCATCTCCGATGCTTACCCACAATGCGACAAGACCCATCAGTGAACAGGGCATATCGCTTCTCATTCTCTGGCAGTTCGTTGTAGGGTGGGGCTTCTTCAGCGCGTGTTACCTCCTCATCCTCTGGTGACATCCCAAAATCTTTGCCTTCTGGCCAGTCTGTGATCACCTCCACGATTCCTGGGCGATTGGGGTTTCCTATTCGAGCCCGCTGTGTAATTAGTGCAACCCACTTGCTCCACGTAGCATCAGTGGCATGGTGTGTAGAAGGAACCTTCCCTTTGAACATCCAGCCCAGCACCGGCAGTCGGGGTGCCAGGAGGAGCTGGGCTTCAGTTCCAATCACTTCTGAGGCGGCTCGAACCCCTTCATAGGCGGCCAGTATTTCCTTTTCTGTTGGAGTATAATTGGCCTCAGATCCTTTGTAGGCCCGACTCCAAAACCCCAACGGTCGACCTCGAGTCTCCCCTTGTGCTTTCTGCCAGAGACTCCAGGTCGGGCCGTTCTCCCCAGCTGCAGTGTAGAGCACATTTTTAATATCTGTCCCTGTCCGGACAGGCCCAAGGGCCACTGCATGGACTATCTCGCGTTTGATCTGCTCAAAGGCTTGCTGTTGCTCAGGGCCCCATTGGAAATCATTCTTCTTTCGAGTTACATGGTAGAGTGGGCTCACAATGAGACTGTAGTTTGGGACATGCAGTCGCCGAAAACCTATAACACCTAAGAAAGCTTGTGTTTCCTTTTTGTTGCTTGGTGGAGACATAGCTGCTATTTTATTAATAATGTCCATTGGGATCTGACGACGCCCATCCTGCCATTTTATTCCTAAAAACTGGATTTCTCGCGTAGGCCCCTTGACTTTACTTCGTTTTATAGCAAAACCGGCTTCTAAAAGGATTTTAATTACCCTGTTTCCTTTTTCAAAAACTTCCTCTGCTGTGTTGCCCCATACAATGATGTCATCAATATACTGCAGGTGCTCTGGTGCATCACCCTTTTCCAGTGTATTCTGGATTAGTCCATGGCAGATGGTGGGGCTATGTTTCCACCCCTGGGGCAGACGATTCCACGTGTATTGGATGCCTCTCCAGGTGAAAGCAAATTGTGGCCTGCACTCTGGCGCCAGTGGGATCGAGAAGAAAGCATTCGCAATGTCGATTGTGGCGTACCACTTGGCTGCCTTCGATTCCAATTCATACTGGAGCTCTAACATGTCTGGCACAGCAGCACTCATACCTGGAGTGACTTCATTTAGGCCACGATAATCTACTGTCAGCCTCCACTCTCCATTGGACTTCCTCACTGGCCATATGGGACTATTAAAGGGTGAGTGGGTTCGGCTGATCACTCCCTGATTCTCCAGTTGACGAATCAACTTATGGATGGGAATCAGGGAATCTCGGTTAGTACGGTATTGTCGTCTGTGCACCATCGTCGTAGCAACTGGCACTTGCTGTTCTTCAACCTTCAACAACCCCACAACAGCAGAGTCCTCCGAGAGTCCAGGCAAGGCACACAGTTGTTCAATTCCTTCTGTTTCCAAAGCAGCTATTCCAAAAGCCCATCGGTACCCTTTTGGGTCTTTAAAATACCCTCTACGTAGATAATCTATACCTAAAATGCACGGAGCTTCTGGACCAGTCACAATGGGGTGTTTTTCCCAGTCCTTCCCAGTTAGGCTCACCTCAGCCTCTAGCACAGTTAGTTGTTGGGATCCCCCTGTCACTCCAGAAATACAAACGGGTTCTACCCCTTCATGATTCGATGGCATTAGAGTACACTGGGCACCAGTATCCACCAGAGCTTTGTACTCTTGTGGATCTGACGTGCCAGGCCATCGGATCCACACAGTCCAATAAACCCGATTATCCCTCTCCTCCACCTGGCTGGAGGCAGGGCCCCTCTATTGCTGCTGATCATATTTGTTTTCCACTGGTTGCATAAAGGACTTAGAGGTCCCTTCAAGAGGATCAGACACATCAGACGTATAGGTAGGCCTTCCAGTTGGTCTAGGGAACTGCCCAGTAGAAACTGGTGCAGCCTTCTTCCTGGCAGAATCTCGTTGTGCGAATGTTTTACCCCGCAGCTCATTTACTCGTGCTCGAAGGGCTGAGGTGGGCTGCATATCCCATTCCCTCATGTCCTCTCCATGATCAAGCAGGTAAAACCACAATGTACGTCGTGGTGTGTATTCTCCCTCTTGGAACGATGGACGCTTTCTCCCAGTAGCTGCAACATTGCTCCATACGGGTTGGGAGTTGGACACATTGTTGTCAAGTCGTTGAACCAGTTTTTCTACTGCTGCAATGACGGAGAGGGAAACACTGTCTTGGTATTTCCTGAGTGGGCAGGCCACCTCATTTACGGTTGGTGGATCCATATCAGTCCAGTCAATTACTGCCAGTGAATTGGTGTACCCTGCTGGTGCACTTCGTACAACCTTACGCCACATAGCTGGAGTGCATAGGACTTCATCGGGATCAGCGGGAAGCCGTGAATTGTCCAGATCATAATAAATTATCTCCCGTACAGCTAATTCTCTCAGGTGCTGGATAGCTGTCTCTATGCTGTTACCCTTGGGTGTCTGACATGTAATATATTCCTTTATGGGATATCTTTCCTGCACACTTGACAGTAGTCGCCTCCAGAGGCTGAGGACTTCCGGCCTCCTCCCAATTGCTTTGTCAATTCCTCCTTCTCTAGCTAGGGATCCCAACTGCTTGGCCTCTCTGCCTTCTAACTCCAAACTATTGGCCCCGTGATCCCAACATCGGAGCAACCAAGTGATAATGTGCTCACTTGGGTGGCGGGTGAAATCTTTTCGAACCTCACGCAGCTCACTCAAAGTCAGGGATCGGGTAACAATCTCTGGTTCTGCCTCCTCCTGATATCCTCGAGATGGCCCTGGTTGATCATCATCATCATCCGTCACTGTGCGAACTGATTTCTTTGTGCATTTCCTCTTTTGTACGGGAGCAACAGACACTGGTGTGGGTTGGTTTTTCTGATCATCTGCACTGTCTGCTGTAGAGATTACAGTAGCTGCAGTGTCAGCCCCAGTGGTTGCAGCAGCTATAGTATCTGCCAGTCTGTTTCCTTTCCCTTCTCCCTGACAGTGCTGACAGTGCTGACAATGCTGCCTGCTATCAAGCAGTGTTTGATAAATAGTGGCCAGAGCCCAGCACAGTGCAGTAAGGTGTCCATCTCTGGGAAACCTACAGCAATTTTTCTTTAGGTATGCAGTCACTTGATCGGGGTCTTGTAGCTGTTCAGGAGTGAAGTTCCAAACCATCGGGCGTGAGAAAGTACCTAGGTACTCGCCCATACTTTGCCACATGCCCTGCCACTCGTGATTATTCTGTCTCGGAGAAAGCTCTTCAGTGGTATTCATAAACCTATGCTTGATATATAACAAAAACTGAACCATCTGCCCCAAACCTACCAATAGCAAAATGCTAGTTTGAATATCCCAGAGATATTGAAGGTTTTCAAAAATTGTCATAAGAGCTGTTGTATTTAGCCCAAAGGAAAAGAAAACAGTGCTGTTATTAACCCCTCCCTGTCCAAAGAATGGACAGGACAGCAAAACCTCATACAAGTACCAGCTTAAGCTCATGGTCATCGATATTATTGTATCATAGACCGATATCATAAAATACACTATAATGAAGTATGGGAACAAATATGGGAGCCGCAGACCTGAGAGAGTAAAGAATCCTGCCAGGATTGTATACAGCATGCGATGGTTTTGATACCACAGCCTTGTGAATAAATACCACAGCATCGTGACCAGAGATTGCTTAAACAACAGTGCTTATCTTAATTGCGATAGTTAGGGTCAGATCTACCGTTATCCCAACCGTTCGTGCCCCACGTTGGGCGCCAAAATGACTGTCGTGGTTTTGCCCCGGCCGAGGGCCGCACCCCACACAGTCGCTTGTACTTTTAAAAGGAAGGGGGAGGGAAAGTTGGGGGAGGGGAAAAAGGGAAGGAAGAAGGAGGAAAAGAAACCACAACCTATAAACCAGAACCACGCAGGTTGGGATAAGGATAGTTTACTAAACAATAACAGAAAACTAGATATAACAATAACAGAAGTTTAAAGCACAAAATAGATGAAACTGGTGATACACAATGCAATTTCTCACCAAACCACAGAACCCAGGCCGCACAGCTTAGAGCCGTCCCCGAACCCGGAAACTGCCCGTCCTGGTGTTGTCTCCTCCTCTTCCCCCCAGTCCCCCTTTATACTGAGCATGACGTAACTGGCATGGAATATTCTCTTTGGCCAGTTCGGGTCACCTGTCCTGGCTACGTCCCCTCCTTTCTCACTAGTAAGGAAGTATGCAGAGCTGAGAAAGGTCCTTGATTGCCCGGCAACAACTAGAAACATCAGGGTGCTATCAGCACTGTTCTCATCCTAACACCCAAACATGGCATTCCATCCACTGCTAAAAATAATTAACTCCATCATAGCTGAAACCAGGACAGGATCTTTTCAGACATGGGAATGACAGGCCAAATGGGTGTTGTTCTGTATAAAGAATGCACTTGCCTACAGAGTAGTTTTGAAGTGATTCCTATATTTAACATTTAATAAAACATGCACTGGAAGCTTTGGCTTTGCGCAAAGAATGCTAAAAGAACGGAAAGAGCTGTACCAAAGTGGGCTTTTTTATATTTCCCCTGTAAGTAGCAAACTATTTTCGCTCTAGCCCTATCGTCTGCTTCAGACAATGCTTTCAAGATTGTAATTCTGCAGAGTGCTCTAAGCTGTTGCACTACAGATAAAATGCTGTGAGACCACTTCATGCTTTCAGGTGAAAAATGTGTTGGCTTTCTAGCAAAATACTGTAGGTAAGGGACTCATTAGCCAGCTATTAAATTGTTCACCAACAAGCACATGATAAGGATTTTATTTTTGTATCTGCCATAAACTTGCTAAAAATGCATAAATATCAAAGGAGTAAAATACTAACAAGGCTGGAATACTCGTTGTTTACAGGAGGTTATTAAAGACTTAGCTGGCTTTAGTGAGGATTAGCTCTTGGATAATGCAAGTGATACCAAGAGGAAATCCCTAGACTTTAAATTTACAGTGGTAAGGTTTCAACTTCACATCATTTGGTTTATTAGCAATATTAAAGAAAAAAGAGGCAGAATTGAAAATGGAATGCTGTAAAATGAGCTAAATACCACGACACTTTATCACTCTGCTATTATATTTGAAGAAAAAATGAATAATTGAGATGGAAATTTAATGAAAATGAATTTTCAATGTCTGGCTGTGTTGTTTATGTGTCTTAAAAACTGTTTTCACTCTATACAGGTTTTTAGATACTTCCAAGCAAGCCATAGGGATGTTGTTCATCCACTTTGCAAATGTCTATTTATCAGACCTTACAGAAGAAGACCCTTGTTCACTGTGAGTGTTCCATTTCAGAATAATTGATCTTTATGGAAGTTCTCAGTAGAGTTTGGTGTACATGCACAATATTGCAAAACAGAGCTGAGAAACCTTTTCTTAGTAAAAAGTAGTCACTTTCCAAAACTCTGTTTAGTTAATCAAGGATCAACGTTCTGCTCTTTAATTAATGGCTGGCAGGACCTGGGAGAGCTTTTTCTGGGCTCTGCATAGCTGGTTTGGATTGAGGATAAACTTTTCCTGCTTCTCCCTCTCCGTGATGAGTGAGGAGCTAGGGTGCAGCTGTAATATGAGGCTGTTTACTGAAGGAGGTACTAGGGACCAAAGGAAGTGACTATAAAGTTACAGTCACTGACTTCTAACTGCACTGTTGGCTGCAGAGAGGCTTTCATATATATAATCAGGTTGCTTTCAGGGGTATTTAGCAAAAACTAGCCAGGCTTGTATTTTCTTCTGAAGCCCACATTAAGTGCTGAAGTCCTGTTTTCATTTAGTTAAAAGCATGAAATCTCGCTCAGTGCCCAGGCAGTTAGCCCAAGAATTGATGTTGCAGCATCACGCTTGGAGCAGTGTGACTGAGTAGATAAGCATTTTGCTGTAGTGTATTAAACCTGAAGATGTTATGACTAAGAGCCTGTTAGGCTCTTTACAGGAGCTCCTGAAGCAAATGGTAATTGTTTGGGTTTATTCTTGATAGGGCTCATGCTCAAAGAAGCCTAAAAATTCCTGGCAATAGAAGGAATTTTAATTTAAATTACCTTTAAAAGCCTAGTAATTTGTCCTTTAAAACCAATCCAGTTCCATCCATGGCATCTGTTCACTGTTGTCCTTCGGTAAACAAAGGAGACACACAGCTCAAGGAATATGCTTGTGTTGCTTCACAAGCCTGTTTTATTCCCCTTTTTCCTCCTCAGCTTCTCTTGTGTTCCTGCACACTGCAAACGAGCACTGAACTGCTGCTTTTCTCTTCCCACTTCAGAGTGGTTTGGTAGGGGAAATGCATTTCTTTTAATACACTGGCTGTAAAGTTAAAGTTATAATTCTGATGGTTTCAGTAATACCAGGCAGTGCTGTAGGATTTTCCTTGCTTACTGATTTAAGAATTTCCTAATAGATTTAAAAACTGGCAGGTGCAAGTTGCCTACATTCCATCTTTATAGATGGATGTATCAAAGTTAAGTGAGCCAAAACGTGTCCAAAATGGTCAGTGCTTAATGCTAAAGCTTAATACTTTATTACAGTATTTTATAGCTAAAAATAACTTTGTGCTGTGTACTGAGCTTTCAAAATAAAGGTTCCACTTCTGGGTGGGCCTGGAGCATCTCCCCTGTGAGGAAAGGCTGAGTGAGCTGGGGCTGTTCAGCCTGGAGAAAAGAAGACTAAGGGGGGACCTTACTAATGTTTATCAACAGCTGAAGGATGGGCTGCAGGGGGAAATGGCCAGCCCCTTTTCAGTGCTCTGTGGGGACAGGACAAGGGGCAATGGCTGCAAGTTAGAGTTTTCCCCAGTGAGGGTGAGGGAGCCCTGGGACAGGCTGCCCAGGGGGGTGTGGAGTCTCCATCTCTGGAGAGATTCCAGCCCCGTCTGGACGCCGCCCTGTGCAATATGAGCTGGGGAGCTGCTTTGGCAGGGGGTTGGACCCCAGGAGCTCTGGAGGGCCCTTCCAACCCCTGTGATCCTGTGATTCTCACAACACACAACCAGAGGGTGAGGAGAGAACTCTGCTCGCTGTTCTTAGGGTGACAGAAGCTCCCGTGTGGAGCTGTATAGTTTCTTGGACAAGGCTGTGGGAAAAATAGCATGTAGTACTAACCAAATCCACTTCTCCTTTCTGGGGAAAAATAGATCTTAAGTGTACAAGTGGGTCAGAGTTTGTGCATAAAAGCCATGTTTCTGTCTGTGACTTCAATAATGATTCTGCCCAGCAAATTCAGACGTGGATGGTTCTCTGTTCTTTCCTGTTCTGTAGCTCCTGGGTTTCTTTCAGAACAAAACTCACAGAAGTCATTTGAGAAAACAGCAAAGCTTGTAAAGAACCACAGTGGGAAGCTGCCCTTTGTGAATTTGTGAGAGTAGGTGCGGGATCATATCAGAGCTGATCAAACAGCTGCTCAAACTCCCTGATAGATGGGATGTTGGTTGAAGAATTTTGAAGAGAAAAAACAAATGGCACTTTTCAGTAGTGCAGGGTGCTGGGGGGGGGACTTTGTGCTACTGGCTGAACTGGCAGCCAAGTGCTCTATCCTGGAGTGGCAGCAGCTTGTGTTGGGCTGTGTTACATGCGAGTGAAGGCCTGCTGCCTGCATGTAGCCAGCCTGGTGTGCTTGGCAATATCCAGCGCGTGTGGCCTGCGCTGCGAGCCTTAATTTGATGTGAAATAGGTGTTGGCATGTCCCTTCTGCCTGCTCCGGATGGCTGCCCGCCTGCTGCAGGCTTACAGCAGCCCCTTGTGGCACGCAGGGAGTCGTGTGCGCTCCATCACTCTGCGAGCACTAAGCCAGGCTGGGCCTGTTCCTCTGCAGTGAAGTTCATTGAAACTCTGACTTGACACACAACTATTAGGAAATACCTTTGGTTTAGAAAGCTTATGGGTAAGGCTAGGCTGAGGCAAGGCACACCTGCTTCATTTGGCTTTGGGCTGCTCTTGAATGGGATTTTGAGGGTCAGAACAGCTCCTCCCATACTGTTTGGAATGAATGTATTCTGGCTTTGCTTTCCAATTTCTGATCCTGTTTTGTTTGCCTGGATTTGTCTCCAGAGCTGGCAGATCCCAGCGCTTCTTGAAGCAGTAAAATCAGTAGTGCAGCAGTGGTGTGTCCATTATGGGGTGCTTTGGTTTCTGATTATTTCAAATGCTTATTGGACAAGAACTGAGGTGCAAGAAGGCAGATTTTTGTTGGTTGTTGTTGGGAGGGAGTTTTTTTCCTAAGAGGAAGTTTGGCCCAGTTAGTGACTGTATGCTCTGGGCATGGTGTTCCACTGCTCGTGGCTCCTTGTGGAGGGTAGGAGGGAGGTATCCCTTGAGCAAGAAAAACTGTCTAGCTGAGGTGTCTTTCCCCCTTGGAATGAAAGTGCTTTGGGTTGGGTATCTTACCTTCAAATTCCTTGAGGCATTTTTTAAAACAACTTCTTTTACTTCTTTATTCCTTTGGTCTTATACCAGCTTTCAGTGCAGAACGAACCGAGTGATGGTAAAAAGGGAATCTGGTTTTGTTTTGAAGGAGTAAAATGAGTGTTGGAGTTTATATAGAATATGCACACACTAGAGGTAAGGAAAATAGAAGTTGGAGCTTAACTTTAAGGACAGAAACAAAACATTGTGACTTTTATAAAACCATTTACACTTCGGGCTCACTATGTAATTACAGAAATGGGTAAATGATTATGCTCAATATTCTGGCTTTTCAACATATATGCAGATCTTTTGTCAGTCGTGGTGTTAAAATACATTGAACTTGTAGAACACAGACCCTTGCCCCTTGTTTTCTTCTATGTTTTTCCTTTCAGGTACCTTATCAACTTCTTGTTAGATGCCACTCTGGGAATGCTGTTAATCTATGCTGGTATACGTGCAGTCAGCAGCATTGTGGAATGGCAGCAGTGGGACTCCCTTCGCTTTGGTGAATATGGTAAATGTTTCTGTTCTTGCACTGAAATTATTTTCAGGATAGACTCTCAGCATATTTCACCTAATGGCTCATCTTTAAATGGTTATACAGTGATTACAGTGGTCGCTTTAGTATTTCACTTGTGACAAGGGTTCTTCTAAGTTCTGTATCTTGGCATGCACCTTCTGTGTTAGAAGGAGTAACGAGTCTCTGAGCATTTAGTGAGTTTGGAACAACTGCTTGAATATTCACATTTTAGGAGTGATTGAACAAATCACAATGTTGGCTAATCTCATGGAGAAAACAACAGCAGGATACATTTACTCTGAAACACTTTTAAATAAATGACAGCTGGAAGGTCATTTCCTATTAAAGCTTTTGCTGAACCACACGTCGTTGTGGGAAGATGCTGGCTAAGAGATCTGCCAGTGCTCTTTGAAATAAACAACCACATACCTTCAGTGCAGAGAATGGCAAGATAGCCTGTGCTTGTCCTCAAGTAACAATCACTTGAGCTCCTGCCCGCAGGGCTTGTATCACTGGTGAAAAATGCACACGTCTTTCTAACAGGGTAAGGGATAAACAAGTGAGGTCACTTGTGCGTGAAGCGACGGGGTTGATCTTCCCTGACATTAGCCACAGCACTCCACTCATCTGCAGAACTTGTGGGTTTGCAGACATATCATACCTACTCAGCCTCAATGTTTAATTCTGTTCCACCTGTTACTTTCAGACTGTTTAGTCTCTCTGGTTGGGAAGTTCTGTATACATGCTAAAAATGACATTTGAAGCTCCTTGAGATAAGAATAGAGGGGAAAAGGTGCCTTATAAGAGAGCTGTGGTGTTTCACCCTGTGGTTTGGGGGAAAAAGAAAGTTAAAATAATAATAATTGCCTAGGAAGGTGAAAGCTTTCATAGCAGTTGCAAAATTACCATTGGTAGGTTTTTTGGTTCTGTAGGTTTCTTTGTTTTCATCTCCCTAAGCTTCTGACAGAATTAAGATTAAATAAATGAAAAAGGGCTTTGCTAAGTTGAAATACTTTAAAATACTTTTTGGCTGCTGAGGGGGGTGTGGAGTCTCCTTCTCTGGAGATATTCCAGCCCCATCTGGATGCTGACCTGTGCAGCCTATCCTCGGGAGCTGCTTTGGCAGGGGGTTGGACCAGATGAGCTCTGGAGGTCCTTTCCAACCCATGTGATTCTTTGAAAAGCTTGGGAAGTTACAGCTAAATCAGATAGCATTAATTTATCTGATTTAATGTCAGAGGATTAAAATGGAAATGATGACAAGCTTCTATCTTAGGAGAAATAACTGCCTGTCCCAGGAGCGCATTTTGGGGTACAGTTTGTGGCCATTTAAGCTGTTGAAATCAACACTGCCACAACACTGTTTATCTGCTTTTTTCCCACATGCCACGGTCCAGTATTTCCACTCTTTTCCTTGGACTGGTGCACATCTGACTCTTCAGGGACCTGATGTAGAGAGCTAAACCATCAGAAAATTCACTGTATGTAGAAAAGTAAATAGTTCCTCCAGGTCAGACCCCAGGCTTGGGTCTCTAAGGGATTAGGTAAGCACCAATGCCCAAGGAAGGAAAAGGCAAGGGAAAGAGCTGAGACATTGCCAAGCTATCCCTTCTGACTGAGCCTTGAGACCTATTGCCCAAAGTCCCTTTTTCTGATTGTTGGTTTGGCTTGAAGCCGTTCAGAGATGTTTGAACAACTTTCAGATCATGGAAAATCAGCTTTGCACTCAGAGAAAAAACTCTGGTGTATCTCTTAGTTACAGGTAGGTGTTTATAATGATGTCAAATACTAGACATTATTTCTTCCTGACTGGGCTGGTTTTTTTCTCATGTAATTTGTTCTCCTCTCCCACTTTAACATCCTTGTAGCAATAAGCAGTCTGTGTGGACGGGAAGATGTGGGGAGTATGTTCACTCCCCTCAAATTCATCTCAGTCTCTTACTGAGTTCCCAACTGAATGTGTTTTTATTGTAGGTGGTTATGAGGCATCTGTGACTGCAGTAGCTACGCTTTTAAAAGAAGTTGTTCTGCTGCAGAGGTGGGCTGGGGCTGATCCATTATTGCCATTTTTGAGTTAGGATGTCTGAAATGCCTAAAATTGTCTGACAGGTACTTCTCTCTGTGTATAAGTAGTGTGAAACTTCATAATTCCTCTTTACTTAATTGTTCTTTCCAGTATCAGATTATTTTAGCAGTGACTAACGTAGATCTGTGTCTTCATTGCTGTCCTGTCCTGATCTCACTGAGTTGTTTATTTAATCAAGGTATCATAAGGACTATATGCATATTGCAAAGCATACTGTAAATCTGGGTTTCCATTAATTATGTGGGAGAGGCTTCTGGTATAAAGAGAACTATGGAAAGTTGTTAGTAGTGGCTGTAAGTACAGTTAGACCCTTTGTAAGAAATATATTTATAAAGAGCCAGTAGCATTGGAATGCTCACTACCCTCTTCTGTGGAGAGCTACTGAGCAGCTTTTTATTTAAAGCTTTGCACTTTGGCCCCAGGAAAACTCATGTCATTTTTCATAAGATTCTTCCAAATAAGTTAAGTAGGGGATGAAAATGCAGCCCTGTGGGATGGCAGGTGTGTTTAGACTTAATATTTTGAAGGTAAATAGGGATGTTTAGCAGGTGTTTGCTCCTTGACAGATAGCAGAGACTGGTGGCATTTTATCTGATGTAGTAAAGCTCTCAGCTTGGAGGCTGCTGTGATTTCACTTTGCTTGCAATTGTGGGATAACAAACAAGAGGCTCCTGCCCAAAAAAAGAAATGTCTTCTTGTGATTGAGTGATGTTGTTTGTGTGTCTAGAGCCTAAATAATCATTTGTCTCAAGTTAATTCTCACTGTGAGCTCATTTCCCTTCTTAGCTCTATTACTTGATCCCTGGTGATTCATTACTTGAAGCTGTCACAAAAATAGCCATGTCCTGCTGGTTTTAAAAGCCTCTTCTTTATATGGAGGATAGTTTTTAAGCACAAATGCCTCAAGGAAAGAATGGATACCAGAATATCAGCATTCATAAATGCTTGCTGTTTCTACAGCAGAACAGCACTGCATGCTGATTTACTAACAAAGTAGCCTGAGCTCCCTCAAGGGCTTTTTTATGTCAGTGTTTTTAAGTTTTAGATTTGTCTTCCTATTTCCAGTTTTGTCTTTTCAGATTCATTACCTCAGCAGCTGGATTTTAATGGAAGTGCAGAATCAGTTAGTGTATCTGAAAATGTAAGGAGGAGAAAAGCAGCCATGATCTGTACTGAAGAGAATGTTCCCTGCATTCTCCTTCCCTTCTGGTCTTAGGCTACTTTAGCTGCTGCAAGTAAAACAGGTGACTGAATCCCTCTTGGTGACCATGAGCTCTATTGGCACCTACATCAGGCTGTCCTCTCTTTGCTTGTTACTGCAGGTAACTCTGAAGTTCTCATTTGAGTCTGTGCACTGCACCTTTGAATGGACAGATGTCCCAGATACTCACCTGGCTGTGGTGACAGTATTAATGTCTACTTTCTCCCTGGAGTTCAGAAAATCATTGGAAAAATGTGTTTTGGAAGGTGTCTTCAGAGGCCATATAATCCAACCTCTTGCTCAAAGTGGGGTTACTTCAAAGCTAAAGTGTTTTTTTTCAGGGTGTGGTCCACTTTTTAATTTGCCTGTGGCTTGACATTTAAGAACCCCTTTGAACAGCCTACTTAAAAGCTTTCACTGTGAGAGTGGTTTTCTTTTCTGTCAGAACTGTACATCCACACATGTAGTCTGTATCTCCCCAACTTTTCTGCAGGGATGCTATTGGGACACTGTCAAAAGACTTGATAAAGTAGACAGCATCCCTGTTCTCCCTGGGAACACAAAAAATCCTCAAGTAAAATTTAATATACACAACTTCTAACTTCTGCCATCTATCAAAGAAAACCCTAAAACCTCCCACAAACCCAGTGCCCCTCCCCACAACAGCACAGACCAAAATGTTCCTTGCTGATAGAGCACAGCGTTCTTCATTGAGGGGTTTCACCATCTCTGGACATGCAAAATCTCATGAGTTGGAATAGACATAAAATTGCTATAGCTGTCTTTGCTTTTAGGAATTCAATACAGATTAGAAAAGAGCTAGAATAAACTGGCAGAGCTGCAGTGGTAAGTCTGTAGCTATAGCTAGATTCTTAATGTTTTTTCTATTTGATAGTTAATAAGGAAAACTAGGGAATGCCAGTAAAAATGTGGAGTATAGAAATTAATTGCCACAGTTTACATTTCAAATCTAATTCTGGCCTTGTATCTTCAGAAGAATTACAGTTGCTCAACTTTGAATTACTGATGTTTCCCCTTTCAAATGTTCCAACTTTATTTAACACCAGAAGTCATAAACTGCAGTGTGTGTAACTGTAAAACTTGAGCATTTTAACCATTTTCCTCATGGACTAATGAGTGCTGATCGTTAGGTCTTACTGTAAGATTTGTTTAGGAAGTTTTGTTTTGGTCTGCAGTCTGATTTATGTTTTTCTTCATAGCGTTTAAGCAGCATACAGTAAGTCTCCAGACTACCACCAAGTATTAATTCTGAAAGCCTTTCAGAAATGCTCCAGAAAAGGAAGGAGCAACTATCCCTTACACATTACAAATACATAAAGGCATCTGAATTTCCACACCCACTGTTCATCCCCAGGCTGAAACTTCTAAGCTGCCTCAGAAGATGCTGCAGAGGCTATTGTGAAGATTAAAGAGCCACCACCACCCCCACGGCCCCCCAGGGCAGGTCTTGGTTCTGCCCTGGTAGATAACTTAATGCTCTCTGGTTTTTGCTCTGCCACAATGGGGTGCAACAGAATTTGAAACCCTTTCAGGCTGAGACTAAGATGTGATGTTATTTTTTGTTCAGTGTAAGTTTTTCACAGCAGGTTTTGCTCCTGTTACTTCACTTGTGGTTGGTTAGTTACGGAATAACTTCCTAGACAGGAAAAGTATGTTTAGGGAGAATGGCAGAGATCATCATGTTTCTGCTTAGACTGAAGGGAAGTAGGATTTTCCCTAGCTACATTTCCCTTAAACTCAATGCTTCATGATAAGGGGTCCAAAATAATAATTTGAGAATAAATGTGGGGCAACTGTCTCTGTCCTGCTTTCACCAGACTGTGTGCAACAGTCAGCAGGTGCTGCTGACTCAGATTGAGTCCTGTGGTCCTCAGTTTTGAACAGATAGTTTCTGAAAGTCGGGGTGATGCTGAGGGAGGGCAAGGAGCAGCACTAGTGCATTGGGAGAAAACCCTTTGAAAGGCTGTGCCTGCCTTGACTCCTCCAGTGCTGATTCTCTAAAATGTTTACAGTGCAGGAAAATCAACTTGATCCTTATATCAAACCTTTCTTCTTTCTTGCAGGAGACCCACTGCAGTGCAGTGCTTGGGTGGGACAGTGTGCCCTCTACATCATGATTATGACATTTGAGAAAACCATCATCATTATAGTCCTCCTTATACCTCAGTGGAAAGAGGTTTGTATTTAAACAGCATCCTGCCAACAAAAGAATTCCATGTGGAAGCTGTAGAGCCATAGATTCCTGATAGTGTTCATTGCTTTGACTCCAGCATCCTAACTGCCTGTGTGCCATTTAACTCTCCAGTAGTGATGTGCTCTTTTGCTTTGATTAGGGTACTGCTAATTAGGCTTTCTGGCATCTGCTGCCAGGAATATCGTGGAGGGGTTTTTTTATATATTGCAATATGGAAAAAAAAATTGTATCTCCTTGTCAGAGTGCTCTTCTTAACTCTTTAACCCTAGGTAAGCTGGTTTGTAGTGCTGCTTGCAGTGTTTAAGGAACTTTCTTTGCCTGACCTTGTGGATAGATCTACACTGTAGAATTTCAGAGATTTGCAATGGATCAGTGAAGTCATTGCCAATGACTGGATAAATATTTATTTTAACAGAATCTGGGCAATGCAGTAATCAAAGTGATGGTGCATGTTGTTACAGCCCATTAAAAGCAGTCACTGTTGTACACACTGGACTACTTTGGGAACAGTCTTCTCCTTACTGTGTATTTTGTAAAACTCTGCTCTGTTCAGACTTCTAAAGATGGAACTTTAAGCTGTTCCCTGGGGACAAGCAGCTCTAAAACTTTCAAGATGATTCTAACAGAGCTCTTCAGACTTCTGTAAACAGACATGATAGAGATAAGTTTCTTGCCAGCCCCACTCATCTCCAGTAATTTATAAGCTGTCCTAAGTACTTTCCTTTCCTACAGAGCTGTCCTTTTTTGGTTCATATGAATTATTTCTGTAACCTTAGCTAGTATGTGGACAATTGCACTTAGTGATGCAGTTCTGGGTGTATGAACTTCTTCCTCTTCTTTCCACAGGTAGCTTTATTGAATCCCATAGAGAACCCCCAGCTGGAGCTGGCTATCGTCATGCTGATCGTACCCTTCTTTGTCAACGTTAGTACAACCCGCACACTGCTGTGGAATGGTTGCTTGGGTGTCTCTGTGCCACGTGTGAATTAATGCTGGTCCTCAAAGCACAGTGTGCCTTGGTGCTTAAGTTTAATTTCTAAAGGAGAAGGGTGTTAAAGAAAGGATGAAATGTCTGCATATGTGGATTTTGCAAAGGCAGAATCCATGTCAAGCTAAGTAACCAGGCTTCAGAGAGGCACAGAAGTGCCTCACAGCCCCCTGTGGCCCGATGACTTCAGTAGATGGAATGTAACACTGAAATACAGACATGGAGATTATAAAATTACTATGAAATTTGCTTTAGGAAACAGTTGGTCCAAGGATAGCTGTACTGGGAAGTATCCTGTGTCTGAGCATAGCTAAGAGCAACTGGCTTTTTGTGGAGCAGAGGAAAAGGGCAAGTGTGCAATCATCCTTCCCAAAGTGTATTCTTCCTGCAGCCTGGGATGTAGGGACTGTAGCCTGGGATGTAGGGACTGCAGCCAGAGGTTGTGGGTGTCCTTGTATTTACTAACTGACAGTGATTTTTTTTTTTAAAAAATTTTTTTTCTTTTGTGAATTTGTCAAGCCTGGATTTCATCCTTTGAGAGCCAAAAAATCTGTTGCATTAAGATGTCTCCCTAAACAATTAGTATTTCCGTGTCAAGAATTAATATATGATCACTCTGAATAGTGGCTCCTTTTCTTATTTCCTTCCCTTAATACAAAGGAAGAAGGTAGCTGTGCTCCAGAGCATTCACCCCATGGGCAGTAAGCCAGGTGACTGCCTGCCTGCACAAGATCTTACCCAGCTGGCCAAACGAACGTATGCTACTCTGAGGAAAACTGAACTGTCACTTCCCCTTCTCTTCAACAGGCACTAATGTTCTGGGTAGTAGATAATTTCCTTATGAAGAAAGGGAAGACAAAAGCTAAACTTGAAGAAAAGGAAGCAGGACAGGATTCAAGAAATGGGAGTAAAGTCCGATACAGGAGAGCAGCGTCACACGAAGAGTCAGAGTCAGAAGTATGTAGAATTAATTATTACAATTAATGCAGTATCATCCAGTTCATCCCTCATGCTGCTGGTTTCCCTGTAACTTCATCAACTTAGTTTTGATTTTCTTTGCCTGTACCTCTAAGGTAGTGTTCCTAGCAGACCTGATAAGGAAAATAACATTGTTGCACCACTCATGGTAGCTAATTTCCTTCCAGATGGACAGGAAGACATAAGGTATTTAAATATCACAGGTGAACTGTATTACAAACACTTCTAAAAAACCCATGGGAATCCTAAACTTACAGATGATGTTAATTCAGAGAGAAATTTATAGCTTAAAGCTAGAGAAAGCCAGTGGAGGCAACAGACCTGGGTGTGGAGGAGCTCTTGCTGTAGCGTCATTTCACTCCCAGTTGTATTAAATGGGCAGTTTTCAGCTGAGGGGAAGGACGGATGGTGTCTTTGAAGGTGAGTTCGTTTAGCTGTAGATGGTTAACCTAACTTTTCTACCTGGTAGACAGTACTGTTTATATAGGGTTTTCTGTAATAAACTGGTGCCATATTACTGGCCTGGATGGAGAGCTTCTGTGTTCCCTCCAGCCTTAAGAGCCAGCCACCCCACCGGTCTGGAGGGGCTGGAATTGCTTCTTTGCCTTTCAGAGTCAGTGATTGTAGTAGAGATTAATACTCCACTACATCCCTCTTCCAAATTTTCTGGAGGTTCCAGATAGGATGTGTGATGATGTACTGACAGTAAATCCAAATTGTGCTCTAGGAGCTCTTTCTGGAGCAAATAATAAGGTATTTTATTTCTTTTTCAATGCTTGCAAAGCAAAAGGTTAGAAGTAAATTGAAGAAAGAGCATGGCTTTGATCTGTGTTACTCAGCAGCTGTGATTTGTTTCCAGATCCTTATTTCAGCTGATGATGAAATGGAGGAGTCAGAGGCTGAAGAGGACCTGCGCAGACTGACGAGCTTGAAGCCCCTTAAGAAAAAGAAGCATCGTTTCGGTCTGCCTGTATGACACATTCCCCAGCCTGTGGATCTGCAGGTTTCAGGACAAGAACTTCAGTCAGTGGGTGTTAATGTTGCAATTGCATCTCCCTTTCCATACCAACTGACTTACAAGCAGGGTCTCCCAGTGCAAGGCGGGCGGTTGGGAGACTCCCAGTTCAGTTGCACTACAGACACACTGACCAATTATGCAAGAATGTCTTTCCATGGTGAGAGAGCACTCAGCGTCCGCAGGGACTGGCCGCTGACGGGCGTCAGCCTGGTGTGTCAGAGAAGATCACAGAGAACAGATGCAGGAGCTTGTGGCTACCGATGATGCAGTTTAAGATGTTCTCAAACAAGCAGCGGAATCAACTAGGTTAAAGGAGTGTGTTTTATTACTAAAACTGGCTTTTGCAGCATAATTCCTAGAGCAGAATAGTTTATGGTTACAAGCTGTAACTTAATGTTATTTTTTTAAGTACAGATGTTTACTTGCTGCCAGGTACCTATGGAACTAATAGGTGGAACAAAGAATTTTTTTTTTCCAAGTCTCCTCAAATCTATTTGACTATTTTATATTTAAGTTATATTTTCATACAGCTGTATTTAAAGATTCTCTTTGACAGAGAAAAGGGTGCAGTTCCCTCTTCGTGCAGAACAGGTCAAAAGATTTGTAGTGAAGATCTTACTTAGCGTTGTGTCCTGGTTTAAGGCAAAGGGATCGCAAAGGGAAAAGCTCTCTGTCTCTGCTGAAGTCACCAAATATCACTAAACATGCAGTCTGAAGTGTGCTTTTGACCACATAATTTGAAAATACCTTTTCTATTAGGAGGTGGTGTTTGCATATTTGACAAACGTGCACTTTAGTGTTTAACAAAAACCTGTTGTGCCCCATTATTTGTGAAGTGAGTACCTATGGATGACTCCTAATTATCTCTGTTTCTGCAAGTCTCTTGTGCATACCTCTCAAATGACCCAAAGGGCACAGAACGGCTGCGGTACAGGACCATGGTCTGATTGAAGCAGTTGTGCTGCAGTATTGCAGATAATTCTGTCCCTTGGTTTTCATTGGAGAAGCAATCTTCTATTTAATGTGGGTTAAAAAAATATAATAATATTTCTCCTGTTTATTTCCACAAAGTCTAATTATCTTTTAGTAGCTAAAAAAAACCCCAAAACCTGAGAGGTATAATGCAGTTGTTACTACAGAATCTGTCTGATCTTTCAGTGTCTGTCTTCTGATAATTGACAACATGTGCTGAGCTGAAACCTAGACATCCTTTTGCTTTGCATATTGTTCTAAATTCTGGGGTTTTGTTTTCCATTACATCCTTTTGCTTTGCTTGTTTTGTAAATGATTGCTTGACAGCTTTCCTTGGTTAGTTGAACCTTGTGTGGGACAGGGCGATGTGTCAGAGAGGTGACAACAGACCTTAACTGCAAATCTGTTGTAGGATCTGGACATCAGAAATGTTCCAAGCCTTAAACCAAACAGTTTCATCAGAAAACTGCTCAAAACTTTTTAAGATTTTTTACATTTTTTATAGATTTCCTAGGTCTTTATGTGATTTATTAGCCACACCGCTTAACCGGGCCTTAGTGAATACCCAGCTGTGTGCTCCCGTCCTTGCAGTCACTTGTCCCCACATGGTGTAGCGTGGCTGCCACAAACTGTGTGCTCCTGTCCTTGCAGTCACTGTCCCCACATGGCGTGGCGTGGCTGCTGAGGCAGACACAGTGTGCTGAGCCTCGAGGGGCCCCTCGGCGTGTCCCGCTGCCTCCAAGGGGTATCTTACCAAACCTGCCGCCTGCAAGTGTAGTTGAGCCACTGACCTTCGCTACTGTGCACTGATAACGTAATACCGGCAATAAGTTGAAGCGCTTGTGTTTCTTTTAGACTAAATCTAGCAGCTAATGACAACAGAGACTTAATTGACTTATTCTGAAATTGGGGGGGGGGAAATGTCCCTAATTACTGTTGCCTCTGGTTTAGGTTTGGGGTTTGTTTTCATTTGGTTGTTTGACTTGCATCTTCCCTTGAGTATTGACCACGGGACAGGTGTGTGTCTCCACAAGCACAGGTCTTCAAGGAATCCAAGGTTTCCAAAGGGATTTAAGAGCTCGGACTGGCTTTTGCTGCAGATGTCAGCATTTAATTTTTTAGTGTAGGATTCGTTCTGTTTCAGAGAGTGAAATAAAGCTCTTCGACACGTGCCCCGTGCCACTGCACAGCCACTGCTGTCCTTGGCGGCTGTCAGAGCTAACTGAGCAGCGCGCACAAATTTAACTCTACCAGCTTTTGTTTTACCTTCCTTATTCCTCCTTTTCTCCAGTTACTTAACTTATCAAAGTTATTTCTATTTCTGATCTCATGTTTAGTCTGTGTAGTGTCAGTATAAAATTATGGCCTTAATCATGTAAAAATACTTGTTTTGACCAGACCTCAAACTTCCTGACCAAGTACGAAGCAGTGTAAAGCACTGTGGAGCAGTTTCTTGAAGATAGTTCTAGAAAAGGTACATGAATGCCCAATTTTTTCATGTCTTAAGTGCTTAAATGTCACTTGGTTTGAGATTTTGATATGCCTCGTGAGATGATGTATTAAAGCACTATTAGCCAAAGAGACAGAAGTATTTTAAATACCGTAGTAGTAACAGGAGGAGTGAATCTTCATAGGGGAAAAAACCAGCTCTAACTTTCTCTACTAAGGTAAAACTTTCATTCATAACATTAGCCAAATAAAAAAATTTTAAAAACCCTCTTTTTTTTTCCTAGCCATTCTTTACTATCATGTGTGAGAGGTGGAGAATGCAAAATTGTCAGTTTTCTTCTTGGTAAGATAGAAATTGGAATTTTTGCAGTAGGTACAAGTAGGACAAGTGGTCTTGTCCTGGGAGCTCACATGTGCGATGAGGAAGAGGAGGAAGTATGTGCCTAGTGCTTCACGATGTCTTACTGTGTGTCAATGTGTGGGAGGTACAGTCTGAACTAACTTTTCCTTGGAGAGTTGATCCAGTGACATTACGACATGATGACGTTTGCATGGTCCTCAGGCTGGCGCTCTGAAGTGATGCCCAGTACTTCAGGACAACTCTCAGCAGAGGTTCTGTTTGGGCTGTGCTTAAAAAATGTGGGCCAGCTTAAAGAAAAGAAGCTGTAAGGTGTACACCAAAGTAAGAGAGAGGAACTGTTACTTATGGGAGAGACACAGAAGTATTAGTGGAGATAGGATTTACCAGAAATGGTCAGCCTAAATGTATTAACTGTTCTAGTGTCTGACCTGTGACACACCTTAAATTTAAAACACTGGTGGTGTCTAATATGTGGTTTTCAAGTTCTGGCTTTAATATGTTCAGGTCCCCTTGTCTTACTTTCAGTAGATAAATGCTGTATGTTAAAAGTTGCTAACGAAAATGTACTATAGCTTTTCTTCAGGGAAAACTCAGACACTGAGTTGCAAATGAGAGCAATGCAAAGTGATCCCTCCGGCCTGGGCTCCCCCGCCGGCCGGAGCCAGGCATGGCAAGGGACTTCTGCCACTGTGCTTGACTGACGCGTTTGTGACTGTGCTGGGCTTTTTGCAGGGAAGCCAGGAATGGGAGTCAGTACATTCAGCCACACCACATCCAGTCAGAGCAGATCTACAGCACAGGTGTGCAAACGTGTCTAGGTGACGTTTCCAGTTCAGTGACTGAAAATGACTCCTGTGGTTTTACAAAGTAAAACTGCAGTGTCTGCAAAAGGTCTCTTGTAGGCGTTGTTGTCTTGTGTGGGTATCTGTCTCACACCGAGTGCTGGGTTTGTTAGTGTGTAATTCAGAGTATAGCCCGTGTGAGCAACACCAACAGCTGTATTCTGCTGCCCTCTGTTTGGACCATATTGTTACCGGTGATGTTACCTTAATCTTTTAAGGGTATCTGATGTAATTACATTGTATAATGGTTTACAATAAAGTTTGACTTACTAGAGATTTGTACATGTGATTTATACTTGTTCTGTTTAAAAGCACTTGTGTTTCAGTGTTACAATGTGCTGTTTGGGAAGAGGGTTTTGCCACAGAACTTCAGGTCTGATGCGTTGCACACTTGTGTCAGTATCTGTGTCAATATATTCATTCACCTGAACAGCAAGTCCCACTTTGGGTGGAGGGACCACATTTCCTAAGGAGCAAGTTTTGTTTATGGCTTCAAGAATCCTTGCAAGCTCTTCTGGTGTGTGTTCCCTGCGGATGGGTTTTGCCCTCTGTGGGTGCCTGCATGGAGAACAGCCAGCTGTATCTTCATCTTGCAAGTAAGACCTTCCATGTACAACCTGACACCTCCTGAGATTGCAGAAGATTTACCTGAGGCCTCCTGGGTTGTCACCCACACAGCTGATGCTCACATTGTGCTTTTCAGCACCTCAGGTGAAGACAGAACCTTGTGGTTGTTGGCAACAAGAACAAATTTCTGAATTCACCACCAGTGTGCTGCCTGCTCCTTGGTCTGGCCTCGTTCCCCAGCTCCTAACCCTGTGTTCTCTCCTGTTCTCCCCTGGTCTGTGTGCAGCAGGCAGGAGAAGTGCAAGCCAAGGGGAGAGCTCTGAGGATCCTGTTGAGAAGTTTGCTTGTGCAGAGCCTTGGGAGCCCGTGTCGTACCTCCTCGGGAACAGCAAAGGGCCAGTTGGGAATGCCTAATTCTAGGACCGAGTAGCCTCTCTGTTTCCTGTCTCCAGAGGGCAACGTACTGGAGATGACCTGGCCTTGCTTCCTTGAATCCCTGCTACTTCCCAAAACCATGCAGAAGGGGAAGGGGGAAGCGGTGCTGATTCTCCTCGGTCTGACAAAGACAGCTCCTCGGTGCTGCCTGTGTACTGCAGAGTTGCTCTTAAGCTCCAGGGAACACCAACTGCTTTCACTGCCAACGTGTCCGCAGCCAGCGCAGACGTCCCTTAATCCCAACAATTTGAGTGTCCCAGCACGGGTTTTTCTGTTCTGTTTGACAGAAAGATGTGGTCCTGCTCTCCAGATTCCCTGGAGGCACGGCAGGGTATCTACCACCCGTATCCAGAGTGCTGGAGGAATGTAGGACGAGAACCGTCAGACTGTGAAGCTGTAATGTGGCCATGTGCAGGTAATACAGAGACATTTTTTAAAGGTTTTTAAAATTGTTTTATTTATTTATTTTATTTTTTAGGCTGCAAACAGGGAGAGGTTGCTGCCTTTGTGCCAGAACAGAGCAGAAATCCTGCTGATAGTGAACTGCTGTTGCACCTTCCTGTCCTGGTGGGAGCAGTTTGGTGTGTTCTGCTGGGCTGGACCTGCTTGCTGTCCATCTGCTACCACCAGTGTAACTCCTCTATGAAGTTTGCCCATCATTGCTTCCCACCTACCCCACAAAGCAGCCCCATACCCCCTGCATCCTCAAAGGGAAAATTTGGAGAATAATCTCCAAGCCTGGCAGCCCAGCCAGGGCTGTTAGGGAAGATCTGACTTCTCCCCAGACAGCTGCTCAGATGCATCTTACCTGGAGAGCACAGAGGTCACAGACATGTACGTTCACTAAATTCCCCATGGTCATTGATGTATTTTAGCTGCAACCATCTCTCAGCAAAAGAGTTTCTGCCCTTTGCCTTGCAGTGGAAGATGAAAGAGGGTGAACTTCCATTTTTACCAGCCACTCTGAAATAAATGAACCTGTCTTGTTTCACTATCATTTGTCCCCCATTTAACAGATCTCAGGACCTCAGCCAGGTGAACAGGATTCCCACTCTGAAATGTAACTGCAGATTTAACTGTTGCTTTTTTTGCAAGGAAAAACTTGCCCATGATCTGGGAGAGGAGATGGTCGTGCTGCTTGTTCAGCGTTGGTTTGGGAAATGTATAATGAGAGAACAGGATTGTCCAAGCTGTGGGGATGTCTTGGAAGCTTCAGGATACACTCCCTGCTGCTGTAGGCACAGCATCTCCTGCCCTGAGTGGCGCATGAGGTGACGGGGTGTGAATTTTATTGGTGTCATGGGTTTGTTTAGTATAAATCAAATTGCCAATTCCATGACAGCATAAAAACCATCTGAAACCAGGACACATCCAAACTACTTAGCACACACACTCCACCACCACCCCCCGAAACCTCGGGCCTGGAAGGAGTTTGGCCTTAAAGGCAAAATGGGCACCCAGAGCCCTGGGGTTAGTTCCCAACTGAGCCTCCCAGTCGGCATCGCGCCTGGTCTGGAGTTCTGACACTGCCTTTCGTGTGTGAATGTCCCTGGCCTGAGGCTTGGCTCTTTGTCTGTGTTGAGTGCAGTTGCAGAAGCCAATTTAATATTTTTTTTAAGATGTGAAGAAATAATCTTAAAAAATAAATAAATAAAAGGGAAAAGACAACATCCCCCTTTCCACAGGCTCAAACCCTCTCCCCTGGCAATAAAAGAATTCATGTTTAGAGTTTCATCAGGGTTCTTTTCTATTTAATTAAAAAAATCGCAGAACAAGCATTAAAGGTTCTGGAAAGGGGGTTACTACTGTCAGCATATCTGGTGGAACGCTGAATTTATTCATGTCTGAGTAAGCTGTCCCTATACCGATGGCAGGTGAAATGATTAAACTTACCAGTACCACTGTAAGGAGAAAGTGATCCTACTTGTAGTTGTGTAAGTGCCGGCATCAGAGTGAGCTCAGCAGTGGTGTAAGGGTGGAAGCCGTCTCCTATTGCATTCCAAAGTGCTCGAAGTACTCTGCTGATAAAGGTCCCTGCACAAAAGCACTTCAGGGCATGAAGTCAGGCTTGGGATGGCAGGTTTATGTAATCCCAGAGAAGGCGTGTTTTGTGGTGCTGGGAAAGAAACACGTGCACGCTGGTTTTATTATTATTATTATTATTATTTCCCCATAGAGAGGATTCAGAGTCCTTTTTTGTGCCTGCAACAAAGTTTTTGCCTTTTCAGAATATAAATAGAGCCCCAGTGGACTCCCCGAGAAGTGGTTTTGTAGTGGGTTGGGGTTCCCCACGCTCCCCTCCCACAGCCGTCTGCTCCCGTCAGTCCCTAGCGAATACTGCAACCCCGAGTCATCGCCAAGAATAAACCTTTGACAACAACAGCCTCTCCCAGCCAGAATCATCCGGGGCTCTGCTTTGGGAAAGTGACCCAGCTCGTGACTTCACGTTAGATACTCTATATAAGTCAAGGAAAGACACGGGCGTTCGCAGAGCTCCCGGGCTGGGTTTAATCAAAGCCAGGAAACCACCTCGGGAGGGATTCCGGTCCAGCGAGCACCACAGTTATGTCACAGGTATGGGGAGCTCTGCAGGAGCCTGGCTCTCCTTAGAGCAGGGTGCCCAGCAAACGCGTTACTGGTTTAGATGGTTTGCTTGGAAGAGCTAATTAGCGAGTTACTCTCTTTAACCAGGGAATTCAGCTTTTCTGCTCTGTGACTTGTTTGCTGACGCTGAAGTATTTCAACACACTGTTT
Source organism: Porphyrio hochstetteri (assembly GCA_020800305.1). Taxonomy (NCBI): domain Eukaryota; kingdom Metazoa; phylum Chordata; class Aves; order Gruiformes; family Rallidae; genus Porphyrio; species Porphyrio hochstetteri. The sequence continues at coordinate 17,293,604 of CM036916.1, forward strand.
ATATACTTTAACAAGCTGTTAGGAGGGGTTGTTTGATGAAGAAGGAAAGCAGCTGCCCTCTACGTGGCTAATTAATTTAGGTTTTAAATGTTCTGTTTTACCTTAAATATTTTTATTTCTGTAGGAAGGGGGAAGCCCTTTCCACTGCTCTGGTTTGAGATGTTTCACAGGGGTGATTTCTGCTTTTCCAATGCACCTTCTCAGGCAATGATTTAAGATTTGGGCAGTGGGTTTGAAAGGATGTGGCTATACGTCCTTCCAAGGATGAAGTGTGTTGCTGTGTAATGCTTTGCATGTTGAAGTGCAGGAAACAAGAGCGTGACTGAAAATTGGATAGAATACTTGAGAGATTTGAGACTGAAACTTTGTGTTACACAATTTATGTTCATCTTGTAACTCGTGGCTTGCCTTTGCTGTGCTCCCCAGTAATGGGTGCTTCAAAGTGATCTTAAAATGAGCTCTGAGTTAAATGAGTCTGTTGAGGTTTCATATAAGTGCTCCACCCAAGCTGTGTGTGCCTGGCAGCGCTGTCCCAGTGTGAGTTACATGTAGAGTAACTCTGTTCAGCTTGTTTTCTTTACTCCAAAAAGGAGACGTAGAAAAAAACAGTTGGATGTCTTGTAAACCAGTGCTTTTTGCCTTGTGACAGGAGGAGATGAAGCACTGGCTGTGCTGCTCTGCCCACTGGGAACAGCTCCTGCCAAACCCTGCTCACAAATCACTTGCCTTGGGAGCAATTAGCGGCGCTGTGGCTGCGGCACTGGGAGCTGGTGGTGCTGGCAGGTTCAGGGCTTGCTGCTGTGGCTCGCCATAACCTTTCTGAGTGGCTTTTCTGCCTTTTAGCTGAGGGGCAGCTAATCCACAGCAGCTGTCCTGCTGGCAAATCCACCTGTAATCAAAGCACAAGAGGGTTTTATTACGACTGGGTGAAATCCAAAGGTTCTGTTCAGCCTGGCTGTGTCTTGGTGCATCTCAAGTACTTCTTTTCTTTACCTCATCCCCAGGAAGTCCCTTGTCCCCACGAAAAGAAGCCTTGCAGTCGTTGTCTCTTGCCAGTGACAGGTGAAGGCCCTTCTTCACAGGTTTTGTAACACATCCAGGGGGGTTTCCTTTTGCTGGAGCCATCCCAGATCTGCACTGGCTGCCCACAAGCCAGGCCAGGGCTGTGGGGGATCATTCCCAACATGTCCCAGTTTTCCTTACAGCCAGATGAAAGGGACCCTGGCTGTGGAGACATCTGGGTCACCAGCTGACCGACTGAAAGTCATTGCAAGTTTTGAAGGGTGTGCTACCACCCCTCTGGGCATGTTTTCCCCAGAGGTCTGGTGAACACTTTGTTTCCCATAGCACAGATTGCTGGGATCCACAGCGAGCTATTCTGAGCCTTCACAGGAATTGGCAGCTGGCAAGAAACACCCCGAAGGGCCCAGTATGGGCAGCACGGCCTGGCCAGGGCCTGGCGCGCAGGCACTGTCTGCGAGCTCCCGGGACTCACTGCTCCAGCTGCTTGTAGGCCTTGAGGGATTTGCTTTCTCCCACAACCCTTCTTAGCTTTATGGGTGATGCCCAGAAACATGGGAGTGGGTCCAGTGCTGCCAGAACCCAAATATCAGAAGCCCTACGTATGTAGGGCCAGTCAGAGAAGTTTCTCACTGATGATTTGAGGTGCAAATGTGTTAAAGCTGGAGTGCAGGGGGTCTTGGGTTCTTTTTAATCACATCTCCTGAGCCCCATGGCTGGGGATGCCCTGTGGAACGTCAGGAATCTGTCCTTTAGATAATAAGCTGAAGAGGGAATTAGTTGTTTAATGGTGCTGGCTGCTGCTGGCTGAGGCTGTCTGAGACAGGAGTGCTGATTTAAGGGTAGGGATAGGCTGAGAGGAACCAATGTTCTGGTTTTCTTCTAGCAAGATAAACTGTAAGGAGACCTGCAATTGGATGTCACAGTGCACCCCTGATCATTGGGAGGGTGTTTCAGACGACTCCTCCTTCCAAGTCCAGTCAGGGGTGCTGAGTACATGCTTGTAGGCAGCACTGTTGAGGGCGCCGTTACTTCTGTTTCCTGCATTTTAGATCAATAAATACAGGTCGAGTGTCAAGTTTATTCCGGCCAAATCAAGACAGATTTCAGAATCTCTCTGACCAGTTTCCCAAAGGAGCAGGGCAGGACAGAGAAAACTTTAAAATAAATTAAAAAGAATTTAAAAATAAGGCAATCCCCTGTCTATTTCCAAGTCTGCACAATCAAAAGCTAATTTCAGAACAGTAATAGGGCAACAGATTTTTGGGAAGGGCAGTGAAATCCTGGTTGTGCCTGGTGTAGTTGAGAGCAGAGTCAGAAGCAGAGGAGCAGTATTGCATCAGCAGCTCTGGGTGATGTAGCCTTTGGGTGTGGGCAGCTCTGTTGCTGGTGCTTCAAAACATGAGATGCTGGTGTGTGAGCAATATCTGTTTCTTAGCCAGCTCCTGTGAAAAAGAAGCGACCTCCAGTGAAGGAAGAAGACCTCAAAGGAGCCAGAGGAAACCTTTCCAAAAACCAGGAGATTAAATCCAAAACCTACCAAGTGATGAAGCAGTGTGGTAAGTCGTCTTGATGGGAACAATTAAGCACTCTTCCAGAGTAAAACATCAACCTCATTGCTCATCTTGATGGCACCACGAGGTGCCAACAGAGCTGAGCTTGGAGCAATCACTGTCCCTGCCTGGGCAAGGCAGAAGGGACAACCAACCTTGCCTCCTGAGCCAGGGTTTGAGCTGAGCTCTGAGCCCACAGTCAATGCCAGTAACTGCCCAAGTTGAAGATCAGAGGCTTGGTCATAGACTTCTGGCGCTAGATTCACCAGGTCGATGAGTCTGATGTGTTTGAGATGAAACAGAAGAGGAGGGAGGGAGGATAAAGGGCAGAGGGGAGCATGGCTGCTTGCACTGAGCTACGCTCTGGCTTTGTGTTGCTTTTGCATTTTTAACCCTGTTTCACCATGATCACCTGAACCACAGCAGCTTCTGAAGTGCCTGCACAGATTAGGGGCCAGCTGATGGTAGTGACCACCCACATGTGCTGGCAGCTGCCCTGAGCTTGGGATGGGAGTGCTGTGCTTTAAGGGCTGGCAAGTTGATGGACAGGTGAAATATTCATCAAATATGCCTATATATCTATTTCAGCAGTGCTAGTTTTACTCCCTGGGCTTAGTTTGCTCCTTCACTGATCACCTCTCCTGTCTTTCTTTCCCAAGAACAAATGGGCTCTGCAGCACCCTCCATATTCAGCCGGGATCGGACAGGGGGGGAAACCGTCTTTGAGAAACCTAAGGAGCAACCAGCCAAGAGCGTCTTTGGCTGACAGTGGAGCTGGATGCATCTCTCCTGGATGACTGTTGTAATGTTTTCCCCAGATTGTTGCCCCTTATGCTGAACTCACTGTAGATTTAAATAGCAAATTTCTCCTGTAAGTCATTAGGTGGGGAATAAGCTCATGTCAGAGGGTACAACATCCATGTTAATTTTTCTTATGTGCTTTCTTTCTATGTGGTGAATGGTGTTTGCTATAATGGTTTAATAAAAAAAGGTGGTTGGATGCAGCTTGACACACTGTGGTGACTGATTTCAATTTCGACTTAGATTAACTGTGTGGGCACGTTGGTGTTACAAGCTATGATCTAGCTGTCAAATACAAAGAAGCATTAGTGTGCTTTCTTCACACTGTGCCCTGGCCCAGAGGGAGCTGAGGAGGACCTGGTTAAAGGGGCATCACAGAAACCTGGAGCTTTCACCCAAATCTGTGCTGGCCGTGGCTGTGCCCTGGTGAGATGCCCTGGGTGGGCACCCTACCCTCCCCCAAGCTCCCCAGGGCACCAGGGCCACGCTCTGCCCACAAGCAGCTCTGCAGGGAGGTCCAGTGCTGTGGGAAGATTTTCTGCCAGTTCCCCAAGGGCTTTTTTCTCAGATCCTTGAGGCACTGTGGGATGCAGTGACAGCAGGACGACAGCACGGGCACCGTGTCCCCGACGGAAGAACTGCACGGCATGCTGAGCATCTCTGGGCTCTCAACAGAAGGGGTTTTGTTTGCAGCTCTGTTTACATCTGCATTTGCTGCATTAAACATCAAATCTGTTTTCCCCCACCATTGTAAATGGGGGTATTGCCTCCCAGCAGGATCTTTGCACTCCGATGTGGCTGCCCCTCTGCTCTGCTGGCAGCTGCTGCGCTGCTCGCACCCCTGAATCCCTGGCAGCACCTCTGGGCATGGTAAGGTAGGAGCCATTTGAATTTGAGGAATTACTTTTACTTTGCACAGGCTAGGCCTGGTTAAGAGGTAAAAGTGGTATCGAAGGTCTCAGTGACCTGTGAAGAATATCATCTTGGCCTTTTGTGTCTCAAAGCCCTGACAGATAAAACACGCTGACACCCACAAAGCTCCCAGAGATGCTGTTGAGCGGGGTGTGTGTAAGGCAATGGCAAATCATTTGGGTTTCCTTAGAAAATTAATGATCTCACTGGTGCCTTGGCTTGCCCTATTGTTTTTTTACTTTTGAAGATTATCATTTACAGCCAAAATGTTGCTGGCTCAGTCCCCTGGCCGAGGCACCTCAGTAGGGCCCAGGCTCCTCACATTAACCCAGCACAGCCTTTTCCTCTGAGAAAGCCGCCTTCCAGCACTTCAAAGTGACAGCAAAACATAGTGGCAAACCCAAGCACCCTGGGAACAGTCACCCCTGCTTCAGGTTCAACAGACCTTCCTTCATCTGTGATAAATTGGCAGGAGGTGGCTTATTAATTAGAAAAATTGTGGAGAGGGAATGTGGGGCAAAGTGACATCACTGCTCTCTTCTGGACACCACGAGTGACTGACAAGCACGCGTCTGGCAGGGTGGGCCACAGGAGGGGAAGGGTGCTGTGTCTCAGGTGTGTGGGTGCCAATGTAGCAAAGCACAGAAACCTCTGTGTCTCATGGGCTTGTGGCACAGATGTGACAGGGAAGCAAGGTAAGTTGTCTGCCAGAAACCTGGGGGTTTGCTGACAGCTTTATCTCCAGGTTATCCTCAGCGTCCCCTGTGTGATGCTTCCCAGTGTGACAGTCAGTGCTCAGGACCGGGGGTCTCTCCTCCTCTCTTTAAGATGGACCTCAACTAAGAAATTACACATTGGAAGTAACAGTGTATCCCTCAGATGAAGCTGCTCCCCGTTTGTGTCAGTGGGGTCTGTGCCCTCCCTTATGAACTGTGGGAATCCTTTCCCAGCCCCACAACTGTGCTGGAAAAGTCACTGCTGCCCATGCCAGGCAGGAGACATCTGTGGGTGAGGAGAACAAACACAAAGATGGTGGATTTAGTCTTCCTCCAAGGTGATCTGCAGTCATTTCACAGCACGTTCGTTCCTCAGATGAGAAGCTCCAGGGTGCTGCAGGACAGGGCCCCAGCAGCAGCAGGGATGGGGCATTGGTGGGGATGGGGCATGGGCAGGCATGACTCTCACTGTGGTTTGTACAGGAACAGGGCAGGGTGACCACGTCCAGGGGGGAGACAAGGCTGAGCTGATCTTCCAAGCTGCAAAAGGATTTCATAGTTTCCCTGGGTGCTGGCCTGCTCCCTGCACCCAGGAGTGGGGCAGAGTCAACTGCACAGCCTAAATTTGTGTGGTTAAAGCAGCTGTTTCCCATCCATGGGATTTCACATGTCAGTATTAGAAAACTGATGACAGATCCACTTAATTAAAGCTCAAACTTTGGCTCTTGGGGATCTTAGGCCACTAAGTGTACAATCCTGCATGTTTTGAGGGATTAAAGCATTACATGAGCTGTAGGAGTTGATCAAATGCATGGAATTTGTAGCTTTTCTCTCTTAAAATATATATATTTATATGTCCTGCTACAAAATGATACCATGTTTGCAAATAACATAAGCAATCTGCCTGGAAGCAGTGTTTATGGTTTTAAGAAGCTGCTTAAAGCCCAAACCTGGCCAGGAACCTCCACGGTGAACTTGTAAATGTCTGTGGATGCAGTATATTCCTGAGCCCTGCCTTAGTGTCTCCATGCAAACCCCAGGCCCCTGGAAGCATGCTCTCCTGGACACTCTGTCCATCAAAACAGCAGCAAAGCAGCGAGAGGTGTGAGTATTCCCACAGGTTCTTTGCATTAATTTAGCAAAATTAATGGCATCACCTACCATGGAGTTATAAAGGGGAGGGGGAGGTTGGGAATGCTGTTAAAAAGCAACATGCAAAAGTGGGTTTGCATGGAGAGGCAGCGGGTTCAGTTGCAAAGGGGCAGTCTGCCACCCCGGAGCCAGCAGCGCAGGGCAGGCAGGCAGGGAAATCAGAGCAGAGGGGGCAGGAATCAGCCTCCACTTGCTCAGGGCTGGCAGGAGAGGGGTCTTCCCATCACACATCTTCACAGAGATGGGTAGGCTTCACATTAACGTGCATTTTAACATATGTACATTCATAAAAATAGGCACAGGGGGCTGACACAGCAGCTGCACGTGCCGAAGAGAGATCCTTTGAACTGCAGCCCCAGATGGTATTTTTTTTCCTGTTCTCTTGATGGTTTCACGATTACAAACATTTTCTTTTCTTGCAGTGGGAATGAATGAACAAATGAAACCCTGGGAAAGCTTCCCAGGAAGCCATGGGAGGGGCAGCCCAGACAGCAGAAGCTTATGACAGGGATGCTCCTCAATCCCCATTTCTCACTTGATTTCTCCAGATGTAGAGCACGGGAGACACACTTTTGCAGTGGGTCCTGCCCAAGGTCTGTTTACTTCAGATCCCAAACCCCAATTCTTTCCCCAGAGTGCATTTAAAATGCTTTGTTGAGGAAGCAGAAGTTAACAACTACTTAGATGGAAAAATCTCTTCTAAATGGTTGTGCTGGAGGCTGCGTAAAGCCACCAGTGAGCGTGTGTTTGAGGAGTTATGTTCACATAGCACTGCCCATGAGTGTGGGTGTATAAAGCTGGACTTGTAAGAGAATTTCTTCTTTCCAGAGCCAATACCTGGCCAACAAAACCTTCACAGAAGGGCCATTCTGGGTGAAGATTTTACGACAAAAGAGGAGTGAAAACATCTCTGTGGTCAGTTCCCAGGTACTGTCAGACTCAGAGCTCTGCTGGTGCTAACCCCGGGTGCAAATAGCACCTGGGTGGCTGGCAGCTTTGTAGGGTCCCTGGCTGGCTGCATCACACTGGTGACAGGGCTGGATGAGGCCAGATGTGCTCCCGTGCACAGCTGTTGTTGCACTGGGTTTTGGGGGTGGTGAGGGGTTGTGTCGTCCTTGTGCAGTTACATCTGCGTACATCAGTGCCTGTACTCTGTCCCTGGGGGCTCCAGGCAAGGGCTGAGTACTTTGGGTTTGTGGTTTAGCTAAGATCAAGCCACAACTGACTTTGTTGTTTGGCAAAACGGGGTTATGGCATGTCAGAGGAAGTGGGAAGGGACATTTAAAGAGCCCCACTCTGCACCTCTCTCTCATGGGCTAGTTGGGCAGGGAGGCACCAGCTTTGAAGTAGTCACCATCCATAATATCTCACGTGGATGTTGCATGTGTCTGCAATCTCCAAATCCTTGAAGTGCCTGCAATAACATTAAGGATGTGCCCTTGCAAATTATGACTGTTGGATATGGTAGAGATTCAGGCACCTGAAAATGCAGCAAGATCTAAGTTTAAAAAGAAAACCTAATAATTTCTTAACTTAATTTCAATCCTAATGTTTAACAGCAAAGATCTGTTGGAAAAAATAAACTTTAACCAAGTTTTATCTATGTTTAATGTGTAAATATTAAGTTTCTGGGTCTCTTCAAAGTCTACATAATATCCCCACACATGAGTTACTCATTAACTGATTAAGACAGACCAAGTTTTCATTCGAAAATCTGGTCTTTCCAAAATGGAGGAGAGAACGTTTCTCGCCTTGGTGGTCTTTTCCTCACTTGTAATATTAGCAGAAACTATTGCTCAAAAGGTATTTATGTGCTCTATTTTTTTAATAACTTGTTTACTCATTTGGTCATCTGGTGGTATCACAGCAACTCCTCCGGTACCCACTGCATGCAGAGCCTCAGGTGTGTTATGCTGTGATTTCCAAGGTCTGGGTCATTTTAGGCCCTTTTTGTTGGTTGGTTGGGCTGTTATGGTATAAATGTGGCAGGAGAACATTTGCAGAGATGTGATTGTGCTGTTCCCCAGAGATGTAAAATATCCAATGTGAGGGATCAGTGGGTCACCTTCGGCCACCACATGAGGTTTGGATCTTGGCCGTTACAGCAGGACCAAATAAGGACCTTTGCAGTGCCAGGAGGTTTCTGACAGGTGTTTAATAATTCATATGGAACAGAAAAGAGGGGAATAGATGGTTATTTGTACCACCTGGAGGAGACAACTGTGTTTTGTGTCATCAGGGTGCCTGCAACAAGTCTTGTTTTTAAACTGTCAATATTAGAGAGATGGAGAAAGCCTTGTGTTTGAAGGTTGTTGCCATCAAACCTATTCAGAAAGATGTGAAATGTACTGAAATGTAGGTGGGTTTCTGGGAGGCAGGGCTGGGTGCTGGGTCTGCCACAGGGGTGGCCGAGGGCTCTGCCAGAAGCTGTGGGCATGGTGTATGGGCCCGTGGTGCACTGCTCTCAGGTACATGCTTGGGGCTGGTCCTCTCCTGTTCCCTAAACTATGGGTACAACAATGCCCCTGGCTGTGCTGCACCCTGCTGCATGCTTATTTGTGCTGCTCACAGCCTAAAATGCTGCCAGGGCTGGGCAAGTGCAGGAGAGGCAGGTCCCCATCCATCCCCACAGCATCCCTTCAGCAACAGGGTGGATTTGGCACAGGGTTGGCTTTGCATGGGTCAAGCTCCTCCTGTGCCCGAAGGATGCTCGATGGGCAGCAATGGCCACCACATGCCTGCACTGCCCCAGTGAGCCACAGCTTGAGGCTGCTCAGTCATGGCAAAACCTCCCCTCTGAATGTGCTGCAGGCAGGATTGAGCATGGCAGGGTGGTGAATGGGACAGAGGTGCTCAGGGATACCCAGAAAGCCTTTGGGAAGAGGAAAAAGGGAAAGCCTTTGGGAGGAGGGAAGATCCCAGCCTGAGCAGGGAGAGGAGCAGGGAGAGCAGTAGGGAGTTATGGGCAGGGAGAGGCACCAAGACTGCCAGGGTCAGGAAATCTTTCTCTTCATTAATGTTTAGAGGGTTTATCCTATTGTCCAGGGTTGTCACTGGGCATCAGGAGCTGGAGCACACTCTGGCAATGCACAATGAGAGAAGGAACAGCCACACATTACTCACATCGTGTTGGCTGCAGCACCTCGTGCTAATGCTCAAGCACAAAGCCCTGGTTGTAGCTGTGTATCAAACAGCCAGGTTTAATGGGATTAAAATTCTGGATTTCAGCCAGTGCCCTAACTAAGATAAGGCCAGAGGATGCCTTTAACTGGTGAGCAAAGTATAGGAGCTGAATAATCAGAATAACTAAAGATCAATTAGACATTCCAAAGATATGTGAGGCTGGAAAGGTAAAAATAGAAGCATGGGGATCTTTTTTTAATTCTAATAAGCTGTAGGACTAATGTGTAGGCTGCTTGTGTCCACATCAACCCTTCTTAGGCACCTGCTGAATCTCAGGTAAAGCCTTTAAAGCAGACATCCCAAACACCAAGGGAGGGTGTTTGCAGAGGCAAGTTCTCCAGTCCAGCTACCCCGGGGGTGTTTCCAGGCAGCTCTGGGATGATGCCCTCCTCTCTCTAGTGCTGGGACCCCTCAAAGCACCAGACCAGGGAAAACACAAGAAGTGCTCAAAGGGCATCGCTGCTTGTGCAACCAGCAAGGGGCTGGGGGCCCAACCTGCTGTACATTGTGTGTGACACAAGACACCAAGCTGAAAAACAGGCAGAAAAATCAACAGCTGAGAGAACAAATAGTCATGTGAAAAGCTCTCAGGTCTCTAGCCAGGGGTTGAGTGCTTAGAGGCACCTGTTTGTTCTGAGGTTAACCTCAGGCTGTGTGTTGGGGTGACACAGCAGCTGCCTCAGCGTCCCACAAGGAGATAAGACAACAGAAAAAAGCTCAGCAGAAACCTTCTGGAAAAGGACAGCACACAGATGTAGCTGTAGGTTTTGGTGGGGCTGTGGTCACAGCTGCAGAGGTGTGAAGGAGCAGGCAGGCCACCTCCCCAGGTCCAGATGGACCTTCTAATAGTCCATTCCTTCACCAGATTCTGTCAGTGACATTAGGACTGCTCAGAAGTAGCAACTGAGTGTTTGTGCTTCAGCCTGTTTGTTTTTTTCCCAGCATGCTATTGAAATCTACAGCCTCCATGTGGACTGCAAGGTCACGTCCCGATTCGCTCACACCGTTGTCACCAGCAAAATTGTCAACCGAGCCAATGAGTCCAAAGAGGCGACCTTTGAAGTGGAGCTGCCCAAGACAGCCTTCATCACCAACTTCTCCATGTAGGACCACTCCTTACCTGTGGTGTGAAGGAGGCAGCTCTGGGGCCAGTTCATCTTTCTTCTCAGGGGCACAAAGAGCCAAGCTCTGGAGGGTCCTGTGCAAAATGCTCTGTGTAGCAAAGTAGTATGCAGCCAAAGAGAAAGAAGGTGGCCAGGGCAAGGCTGCCTGCTGCATAGGATGGGGGGCAAACATAGTCAGTGGTGGTCTTTCTCCAGCCCCAGCCTCCCCACACAGCGAGGAGGGCTGGGTGGTGTGCTGGGTGGTGTGCTGGGTCCTGGCATCCTCCTGGATGGGGAGGGATGTGGGAGGCAAACAGTGTCCCCTCATCATGCCCCAAGGGCCACAAATGCTGTGTTCTACTTGTCTCTCTCCAAAGCACTTTCCACAAATTAATTAATTTTTATGGGAATCAAACAGGTCCATCGATGGTAAAGTATACCCAGGGATAATAAAGGAGAAAGCTTCAGCTCAGAAGGAGTATGACACTGCTGTCTCACACGGGCAGAGCGCTGGCCTCATCAAGTAGGTTACCACCCTGAGTAAGGCTGCTCCAACACTCTTCCTCAGCTTTTCTCTTTGCTGGGGGTGGGTTAAACCCCAGGGCCAGCCCTGTCTCAGTGGGGATACATGTGGAAAGCAGCCTTGGGTTCTGATGAGAGGGACAGGGTGTGTGTGTGTGTTCACATATATGCATGACTTCTATCTGGTCCTGCAGTGGGTTTCAGTGGGAGGTGACACTGTTCAGTGTTGTCTGAGACTTGCTGGCATGGGGGAGCTCTGTGCCAGGCTGGGATGATGCTCAGTCATTGGATCTGCTTTCCTGCAGGCCCACAGGACCGTGGCACCAGGCTATGTTTAATCTGTGCTTCCTGTGTATTTGGTCCTTGCTCTGCTTGATCCCAGCCTGAAGCATGCCAAGGTTCCTGCTCCGATTCTCAGCTCTCGTGCATGTGAAATACAACATTACCCACCATGTTCAAACAATCTTCTCTTTACTAAGATCTACTACCACTCTCTGTTTATTCTTTATTCCGTGTGGCTCCTTGGCTGCTGTTCAGCACAGCTTTGGCCACTGCACACAGACCTTCCCCACGGGAGGTATATCTCTGTTCTATCCCCTCCAAGGAGCACAGGCAGAAAGCTGGAGCAGTTTCATGTCTCCATCAACATTGCAGCTGCCAGCAAAGTCACTTTTGAGCTAACGTATGAGGAGCTGCTGAAGCGTCAGCTGGGCAAGTTGGAGCTGCTGATCAAGGTGCAACCGAAGCAGCTGGTGAAACACTTCCAGGTGAGCTGCCCCAGCGTGAGCTCCGGGCACGGCTGTGTTTCCTCCCAGATGCTGACACTGGCTTCTTCTCCACGTTCAGATTGATGTGCACATCTTTGAGCCCCAGGGCATCCGCTTCTTGGAGACAGACAGCACGTTCATGACAAACGAGTTAACTGAGGCGCTCACCAAAGTGCAGAACGAAACCAAGGTAAAGCAGCAGCTGCCAGATGTCACTGCTGGTGGCAGCTCTACATTATGTGGCTTTAAATCTTGGCTTCTGATCGCTTGGCAGGCTCATATTTCATTTAAGCCGACCATAGATCAACAGAAGGTAAATCCTGAACTTGATGAAACCCTCCTCAATGGGGACTTTGTGGTGCGCTACGACGTCAAGAGAGATGCCACTGCAGGGGATATACAGGTAAAAAAAAAGACAGAAATGAAAATGCTTTTAGATCACAGGTCACAGGCATGTGTGAATGTGATGTGCAACTGGCAAAACAGTGGCATTCCCTTTGAAATGCCAAGAGTGACAGGGAAAGGTATTTCCATCAGTCCAAGGCCACAGGAACTGATGGCAATGCTCAGTAGATCCCCAGAGACACCAGGCACATTGCCAACCTGGATCATTCATGAAAAACAATCAATCTTTCCAGTTTCGTTTCAATACCAAATCTATATCGCTGCTTTATAATCTTTTTATTATTATTTCGGCTGGTCTAAGGTGTATTTGTGGCTTCTTGTAAATGAAGTTGGGAGGAACATGATTTATATAACTATTAGAATGACTGCTTGGGGATTTTATGTTTTGTGACAACTGAGGCATGACTAAAGAGAGCAGGAACCTAGAAGTATTTATGGACCTATGCTTATCCTAGGGAATAAAGTACGTTGTTTTCTATCTCATTTCGCTAATGAAGGATCCTTAGGTGTGCTAAAAGACAGTAGTCACAGGCAATGAGCAGAGATTTGTTTGTAGGCAATAATAAGCAGGTAATATACAGTGATAAGACAGATATACCATCCATATGGCACTGAAGTGCATTATTTATGTATATATTTTAAACAATTTAAAAATACATATTTTTATATATATATACATGTATGCACACTTTTCTAATTTGCTCTCTACAGATAGTCTCACTTCCAGCTAGGAAATGCATTTTAATAGTGCTTTGATTTGGGTTTATCTAGAAGAACAGAATGCTGAGCATGTGCCCTCCCTTCTTCCCGTGCCACCCTGTTGAGACATGGTATTTGTTTATTTAGCAGCAGCTTTACACGTGGTTCCACATCCTGTGTTTCAGATTGTCAATGGGTACTTTGTGCATTACTTTGCACCCCGTGAAATGCCGGCGTTGCCCAAAAACGTCATCTTTGTTATCGATCGAAGCGGCTCCATGGCAGGCAGGAAAATCGAGCAGGTAACTTACCCTGAAGCACTGAGCCCTGCCTGTGTCAGGCGCACACAACACCACCCCAGCCTGCCAGGGAAGTCACTGACATTCACTTCCAAAACACAGGCTGTTTTGTTGGCAGCAAGATTTCCAGACTTGGGGAAATGCTTGGCAGTAGATGTGTGTGGATTTAAGCTATGGAAGAGCAACATTTTTGGGATACAGCTATCCTCACGGCTATCAAACATGAAGGCAGAGAATATTTTTGCTGTCTGTATCTTTGTAGAATATTTTGCTTCTATTTTTTATCTTTAATGAAGTAACTTGTCTAGTTTCACTTCGCTGATGACTGTGTGCCTGTGGCTTTGCCAGCGAGCGGCCGAGGCTGTGACAGTCCTCACAGGTCTGTAAGATAAGTGGATCGGCTGTTTCTGACAGTCCCAACCTGAAAAACACCACTAGGACTAAACTAGGACATCAGGCTGTGTGGAGATTGGCGATGGGCAACACGCAATTCGATAGGAATTTTAGGTGAAGCCATTTCTTGGGTGAAATCACACAGATTCTATACATTTGTTACTGCAAACATGGCAAGCTAAAAACCTGCTAATTGGTTACACACACCGTTCACACCCCACTGATTGGGCAGTGATTATAACGAGTTGTGATAAACATATAACTAAACATGGTTAGTTTACCTTTGGTGTCTAAAAGCATCCACACACCTGCTGTTTTGACCATCTATTATGACTGGTTCTTAACATGTTCCGTTACTCCCAGGTACCTTCCCATAACTCCCTCTTGGTTTAGGACAGTCTGTACCCCTGTGTTTTGAGAATGTGATTATCAAAATCCTCTCAGCATGAGTAACTTTTCCTGTCTCACAGGAACTCGAGGATATTGTCAGGGCCTATGTCTTCAGTGAGGAGAGCTAGGCCGCCGGCAGGCCTGCTGCCTTCCCTGACAGGGCTGCACCCTGAGCAGTGCTGTAGGGAAACCTGCTAGGCACGTGGCGATGGTGATTCTGGCCGAGGAGCAGAAATACTCAGCACAATTATTTTCTCCTTCGAGCAGACCAGGGATGCCCTGCTGAAGGTTTTGCGAGACCTCCGACCCGAAGATCATTTCAGCTTTATCACCTTCAACAGCAAAGTGGCCAAGTGGAAGAGTTCTTTGCTGCAAGCAACCCCAGAGAACGTGGCGAGTGCTGCAGAGTTCGTGCAAACTCTTTTGGCCAGCGGAGGTAAAAGGCACAAGTGAGATGCTTGTAACCACAGACGTGCACTGATGGAACATATTGCTCAGGGGAAAAAAAAAAATAATCACTCTTTTTGTTAGTCCTGTACTGTTGCCAAAATCAGTGCTCACAAAACATTCAGTTCCTAATACGTATGGGTGATGGGGGGCATCAAAAGGCTGGTTATGGGAGTGGGAGGATTGGCAACTACGTTATGAGACGGATATTTAGAGAGTCGGTTACATCACACCTATCACCTGGTGAAGTCACAAAGTCATTTCAGACTTTTCTAACAGAGATGGTTGGAAGATTTCCTGGTAGTACTTTTTTGTTGTTGTTGTTTTAAGATAGAAAGCAATTCACACAACATTTGACAGCAATTTGCTGATTTTCTCTCTCTCTCTTTTTTTTTTTTTTTTAAATGTCAAGGGTCCCCTTGTAAAATAAAATGCATCCAAAGTTATACTCCTGTGTATACTCCAGGCTACAGAAACAAACCATTCAAAATAGGCACAAAGCATATCGACTGCATCGCTCAGCACACTTTATTATTTTAGCTTTAAGCATGTCCAAAAGCCTGTAACACCCGTTAACACTATGCTGTTAATGCTAACGTTGTTTTTTCTTATCCCAGGCTTTACCTAACACTGATAAAACCCATCTATGCCCAGCTCTTTCCTTTGGCTTCTCAAATAAGGCTGGGAGGTATTTCTCTAACTGTAGGTTAAGGGATGACAGTGTGTTTATTTGAACCGTTGTTAATGGCTTTAGACATGTTTGTGTTTCCCATGACATATGTGTGAAAAATGCTTCCAAAAGAATACTCCAGCACTGCCCTTGCAGTGTAACACAGGGAAATAAAGCCCAGTAGGCTAAGCCCCTAAATCCTCATCTCTCCGAAGGATTACGTCCCTACATCTCTGCAATGCCTCTGTAGATGAAGCACACTGACTTCTTCAGATGATTATCCTTTTTAGGTGAGTGATGCCTGCTTTCTCATTACAGGCACAGACATCAATTGTGCCCTGCTCACTGCTGTGAGCATGCTGGATGAAGCTGAGGGGCTGCCAGAACGGAGCGTCTCCATGATTATTCTGCTGACGGACGGGCAGCCCACGTCTGGTGAGTAAATAGAGGAGCCTCAGTGGTCCCTCTCACTCTCCCCTTGATTATTTTACCTTTGACACGTATACCCCAGATGTTGATAGACATAGTCTGTGTTTCAGAAGAGCTTTGGTATAAGCAGACTGGGGTATTGCTGGGTCCAGCTCTGCGGCGAAGAGAGGTTGATGCTGAGACTGTTTTGGCAAGGGCCATGAGAGGTGATGGCAGAGCCTGCCTGCCTATGACTACGTGTCCTTTAGCTAGGAACTGCTTTGCTAAGTATCACTGGCTTCCCTGTTTATAAACTCAAGGGATTTGCTGGACATAATCCAGTCAGAGCTGAAATGTGAAAGTAAAATACTTAGAGCTGGAACATGGCCATTTTCTGTATTTCCTGCACAGTCCTGTTTGAGAGCGACTGTATTTTTTCACCCTCCTTGCCCCAAACTTGAGATGTTTTCAAGGTGCCTCTTGTTTTGTATTCTTTTCCATGTCAAGCTCTTAACTAGTGATCAGCTGCGATAGCCCAAACCAGAGTGTTGAGACAGAAATATGGGCTCAAATGAACAGTAACACCAGAGGCAGTGGCACAAACAGGAGTTTATCTAAGTTCTGTGTGGCACCAGCATCTCTCTGAGGCCAGCAGCATTATTTCAGACGTGCACCCTGTAGTAAGGTCAGCCTTCTGGCCATGCAGATCGTACCAGCCGTGCTGCTTTGGGGCTGGGGTTAATTAATAAAACTCAGCTCCCAATCCTGCCTGCTCAGCACAGCCTGGTGAGTCTCAAATATCCCTGAGCACATCGTGCATCTGCAGGCTGGCTGGAAATCAGGCCTGAGGAGGCAGGGGGCAGGTAGCACCAGGCAAATATTTGTACACTGCCTGCTCAAGCAGGCTGAAAGGCAAAGATTGGAGCTGCTCCCGTGATGCTCCTACATGTAATGCTGGTTCCTGCCTGGAAATGCCCATAGAGAACCTCTCCATAGCGAGACATCGACAGATCTTCAAAGGGAATAGGATGAAGGTGTGAAAATCTTTTCTGCAGGGGCTGAGATAACTTGCAGCTTGTTTGAATGACACTGTTAACCAATCCGTTCTTTGAATTCACACACGTGGTTGTTACAGGTGGTACTTCTCTTCCCAACCTTGAGCAAGTGTTTCCATCCCTAGCACTGCTAGCTTGTAGCTCTGTCCTTTCTGTCCAAAAAACCTCCTCTGGCCCCCATAATCTTGTAAAATATTTTGCAATTAGCCATGACGATGTGAGTAGAAGTTAGTGAAAGTCATTAGTGGGGAGAACCAGGTTCTGACATTCCATAAGCAGACTGGTGCTTCCACCTGCCACTCAATTAACAGAATTCAGTCCCAGGTAGTTTTAGTATTTTCCTTTGAGTTATTTTTAAAATGCTTCACACAGAATTTTCCATTAAACCTGCTGCTGTCCTTTTGTACTTTAAAAAAAAATAAATAAACAAACCAGGGTATGTTTTTGTTTCAATTACAGGTGAGAATAATGTGGAAGTAATTCAAGAAAACATTCAGAAAGCTGTCAATGGCAAATATGCTCTTTTCTGCCTTGGCTTCGGGTTTGATGTCAGTTATAAGTTCCTGGAGAAAATGGCCCTAAACAATGGGGGACTAGCACGTCGTATATATGAAAATGCTGATGCAGCTTTGCAGCTCCAGGTCAGGACTAAGGAAGGTGCCAGAAAATCTATCTATCAGCTGCAGTTTATGTCTAGTCTTAGCTGAAATGTCACAACCTTTCTGAGATGAAGAGTTGGGTTTGCATTTATCAGATAATTCTGGGGAGGGAGGAAGGCAATTTTTGGAGTGTCTGAGGGGCTGGACCATGACTCAAAGTTGAAGTTCCCTTCAAAGCAGCTGCGTTTGGACAAACCTGGAATCACACATTTCTGTACCTCTGCAGAAAGACAAATTGTCCATGAGAGGCAATGGGAAAACTTCAGTTCCTGGGTCTGATTTCAAACCACCTATTGTGCCACCAGTGGAAGCTGTTTGTTATGGCTTCCCTACAAAACCCATCAGTGAGCAGTTTGAGGCACATACAGGCAAGCTGGATCAGCAGTACCACCAGCCTGGGTCTTTCCTGCCCATCTGGAGAGCTCTGACTTTCGGGACATTCTCAGTTTTGGGAAGCAACTTCTACCTGTTTTGGTGATGTGCAGAGACTGTATTTGTTTAATGCCAGCCCCAGTTCAGAGATAAATGTTAATCCTCAGGGCTAGTCAAGTTTAAAAAAACAGATCTGAAAAGGAGTGCCCTGTACTGGGCACTGGTGAGGCTGCACCTCAAGTGCTGGGTCCAGTTCTGGGCTCCTCACCATAAGAAGGACATTGAGGTCCTGGAGTGAGTCCAGAGAAGGGCAACCAGGCTGGGGAAGGGGCTGGAGGGCAAATCCTCTGAGGAGCAGCTGAGGGAGCTGGGGGTGTTCAGCCTGGAGAAGAGGAGGCTGAGGGGAGACCTTCTCCCCACCTCCACTGACCTGACAGGAGGGTGCAGAGAGGTGGGCGAGGGTCTCTTCAGCCAGGGGACAGGAGATGGGACGAGGGGAAATGGGCTCAAGCTGTGCCAGGGCAGGGGCAGAGCAGATGTGAGGGAAAAGTTCTTCCCTGAAAGAGTTGTGGGGCTGTGGAACAGGCTGCCCAGGGAGGGGCTGAGTCACCTTCCCTGGGTGTGTTTAAAAAAAGGGTAGATGAGGTGCTCAGCGATATGGTTTAGCATAGGATGGGAATGGTTGGATGTGATGATCTTCAAAGGTCTTTTCCAACCTGGTGATTCTGTGAAATCAAAACACCCTCCTTGGTGGGATGGTGAGGATGGGGATGCTGCTTGGGTACTCGAGTCACATTGGGAAATTGATTATCTGGCATGGCCAGCCTGGCTGGAGGAGGTGTGCTGAACCCTGGGAAGGAACTTTTATTATTATTTTTTACACTGCTGAAGAAAAAAAGCTTTATTCCCCTCTTTTAAAGTGACTTTTAGACATTCAACATTTTGCCTCACATCATTTTGAAGTCATTTGTGCACGCTCTCTCTCTGCTTCTCTTTAGGGCTTTTATCAAGAGGTGGCTACCCCAATATTAATGAGAATTGAAATGCAGTATCCAGAAAACGTCGTTGAGGGGTTAACCAAGAACAATTTCAAGCTGTTTTTTGAAGGATCTGAAATTATTGTATCTGGAAAAATCAGCAATGAGCTTGATCTTTTCCCAGTAGAAATTAAAGCTCAGTCAGTAAGTGTTTAGTTTTCTACTGTGAAAAACATATCCCCTTCCTGCTTTTTACAGTGCAATCAGAGACTTTAGAAGTCTTTTGTGTGCAATATACATTTTCTACATCTGAGCATTTCTCTCTTTTCCCATTTGAGAATTTTCCTCTCCTGAATTTGCTACAAAAGAAAAACCTTGGAGTAGGTCCACAAATAAAGAAACAGCAGCTTTAATCCTTTCAAAACCATCATATTTTGGCCTTTCAAGCATTTTTAGGAAACTGGTTTGTATTTTTAGAATGAAAAAGGAAATCTGAAATATCTCCAAAAATGATGAAACAGAACAATTTCATTACCCCCTTTTTTCCACTTTGTTTCAAGTCCAGAAATCCAAATCCAAAATAGATACTTGCTTTGGTAGTTTGGAATGGCATCTTCCAGTGGGAAAGGACAAAATTGAAGCACAAAAAGGCACTTTGGTACTGAAACATGCTCTTAATAGTGTGACTATAAAAGAAGCCTGGAATTGTTAATCTGATGATCAGTTTTCTCTCACTGCAGCGTGCTAGTAACCTGACTCTCAAAGAAGAAGCAAATGTCAAAGAGAAGGAGCTGGTGTTTCAAAATCAAAGTTACATCTTTGGAAATTTCATGGAAAGACTGTGGGCTTACTTAACCATTCAGCAGCTGCTGGAAAGAGCGTAAGCTACTTTAATGTTTTGCATTACAAATTGCTAACTTCTTAAAACACAAGTTCCTCATGTGCAAAACCACAAAGAAACAGAGAGATTCTTCTGAGTATTTAAAAACATAATATACTGGAGCATATTAAAACATATTGGAAAAATACTATTTTAC
Source organism: Porphyrio hochstetteri (assembly GCA_020800305.1). Classification (NCBI taxonomy): domain Eukaryota; kingdom Metazoa; phylum Chordata; class Aves; order Gruiformes; family Rallidae; genus Porphyrio; species Porphyrio hochstetteri. The sequence continues at coordinate 17,313,144 of CM036916.1, forward strand.
TCTGTGAGGAACATGAGGTGCTTTTCAGTATATGACAGTGCTGTGTCATTAAATGTGTGTGTATATATATGTATACACATATGAAAACATGGTATATTCTTCACGACATGACTACAAAATTGATTTAAATACATTTTAATGAACTGTTGTTACACATCTAGAAACACAGCCTGTAGATAAGTGAATGGCAAAAGCTAGTAAAGGGAATAGTATGTCCATAACACATTTCATAGATCATGTACCTATTATTTTTATGCAGTTGAACCATACATAGGCTCCAGTGTTGCAAATAATAATGAAGCTTCTCCCAGTAAAACTACTCACCCTTCAGCAATAAAAAAATAATAAATCTGTTAAGGCATAGCTAATCTGAGGAACAATCTGAAGCCTGCCTGCTCATGATCTCTGTGCCTTATTTCCTCATCATTAACTGAGACTTTAGTGTTTCAGCACAAGAAGAGGACCAGAGAAGCCTGGAAGCCCAAGCCTTAGAGCTGTCTCTGCGGTTCAGCTTCGTCACGCCCCTCACTTCCATGGTGGTCACCAAACCTGCTGGCCAGCAGCAGACAGAGCTGGCCAACAAACCTACTGAAGCTGGTAAAAGGGGCATTGAAGATCCCCCCTGAAATATGCTGCTGTTAATGATAACTTGGTGTTGACCTCCAGTATATGTGGGTTCTATAGTAAGGTAAGGTGGTAATACACAGCACTGCAGGCAGGAGTTCAAGGATGAGCTGCCTTCCAAAGGAAATCAGGCACCATTGTTTTCAGAGGTGAAGTGGTGAAATGGGCACTGCTATTCAAATGGAGAAGAATTTGTTTAAATGGTAATTAGAAGCAATTTAACAATTGCAACTCAGCGCTCCTGCACAGGGATTCAGAGAGCTGTAGGGGTTGGAAGGGACCTCCAGAGCTCATCGGGCCCAACCCCCTGCCAAAGCAGGGTCCCTAGGACAGGGCACACAGGTCGGCGTCCAGACGGGGCTGGAATCTCTCCAGAGATGGAGACTCCACACCCCCTGGGCAGCCTGTCCCAGGGCTCCCTCACCCTCACCAGGAAGAAGTTCTTCCCCAGATTGGTGTGGAACTCCCTGTACTCCAACTTGAGGCCATCGCCCCTTATCCTGTCCCCACAGACACTGAGAAGAAGCTGCCCATGTCCCCCTGTGTCCCACCCTTCAGATATTTATAAACATCAATCAGATCCACAGATTCCACACTTCTCTCTATAGCATTAAAGTGGGAACATTAATGCAGGGGAGTAAAGCACATCATCACTGGGAGTCTTGCACATGCTCTATCTCCTTATCCCTTAACAGAAAAAAGCTCATCACCTGGAGGCCAGCACCCATTTGTCCCATTTATCTGGTTTGCACATGGGTAAAGTAATTTGGTGATGACTGTGTGACACTAACCTGTCCTTCTTCTTTGTGTTAGATAATGAGAAGCTAAGAATGTATCCAGTAGGAGGAGGTAAATGTTTTCTTCTTGTCCAGATGTGTGTTTCCATAATAATTTCTAATGGGATAAAGAAAAAATTAAGAGCTTGTGGTTGTTGTCCTCTAGAGGGAAATATCTGAGATTTGGGAACATAGGTGGAGCAATGTGTAAGCAATGATTGCCAAGGTCTGTGAGGGGTTTGAGTGGCTAACATGGTGAAAGGGAGAAAATCCTCCATTCAGAAAGTCTTGAAGGATAAAATTGTCTTTACTCATGAGGAAAAGTCGTTGAAGTGAATGGTGCTAAAGATGTTTTCTGCTTCATCCTACCACATGCAAAGTACCTGCCAAATTATTAACCACAAGATATTTTGGAATGACTTCTGAGGATGATTTAGGTACTTTTTCCTCTCTTTCTGGAAATAATAGATCTGTTTGAATACTAATTTTAAACTTTCAGCATAATTAATCTGATCATCTCAGCTATGGTAGCAGTGCCCTGGTTTTGCTCTAGTTCTTCTGGAGCAATATATTGAGGGAATTACAGCACTGCCCTGTTCTCTGAAGGTTTCCTGATCCAAGCATCACTGGGGACTTCAGTAGCAGAAATCTCCCTGACCCAAACCTCGACCATCCTGCCCTGCTTGGGGGGCACAGAGGGCTCAGCACAGCTCTTCTCATCTCATTTGCAGCCAAAGGCAGCTTCAGCAGAAGAGTTTGGTGCTGAGCCCTGCCTGCCCTGTGATGGTTGGGCAGACATGGCAGGTCAAGGGCACAGGGATGTCTCCAGTGGATCTGGGGTTGGTGCCCTCCAGAGCATCACTGAGCACTGTTGTTCTCCATCATGATGGACCAGCACAGCTGGAGCAGCCGGGGAGGAGGAGGGGCAGACAGTATACTGGCTACAGGAATCCAGGGGGGTTGACCTACTCTTTGAGTGGTGTTGCCGTTGCACCAGAAGCTCCTGCCCTCACGCTGGGGACAGCCAGTTCCACTGCACCCACGGCACCGTCCCGTCCCCTCCCTGTCCCGAAGCACAAGGCAGTGGAGGCCCCAGGCATCTAGCAGACAGTCAAACCTCGTTTGGCAAATCCCTTCCTCTCAAAGCTCTTGGTGGTTGTTGACCATGTCCATTCTTTGGCTGGACATACTCTCCAGGGATTGGTGTTCATGTTCTCTGGACTTCCTCCCTGCAGACAGGTTGTGTCAGGAAAGGAAGACAGCTGCAGCTGGAGAACTACGGATGTGATGTTAGAAATGCTCCCATGCAGTGTATAAAGCAGATATCCTTTTTTCTTTCTCCAGGTGCTTATAGACTGAGGAGTGGACTTTCTGGTAAGTGCCTCTCCTTTTCTTTATCCAGAATAATTTTTGAATGTTCCCTTCATAAGTAAGGTTGTAGCCACGTGACTTTAATAACCATGTTTTGATTGTGGATGCCTAGCTCGATACACAATTCAGGTTTTATTACCTCTATCTCAGACTGCAGGTATTTTATAATGAAGTGTAAACTTTTGAATACAATCTTGGTCCCTTTTCAGAAATTAAAAAAAATTATTATACCCCCTGAAAATAAATGTGAAGGTTCTGGGAAAGCCTGTAGTAGTCAGCTGAAGGAATTGGGTGTAAAAAAAGAAACAGTCCTGGGGCTTGCTGTGCGAAGCCTGTGTGGGGCACAGGCATGCTGATGATGCCTGTCCTCCTAGGAGGAAATCCTGGGACACTGCAGAGGCAGAGCCTGGCATCACAAGGAGCACCCAGAGGGGAGAGAAGGATCTCCACACATGCAGTGGTGGCAGTACACAAAGTCAGCATGCAACAAGCAGAAGGGATTCCCCATTTTGAAAGGCTGGGGAAGAAGATGCAAGGCATGACCCCTCAAACCAGCACAACACTGGAAAAACCTTTTATTTCAGGTCGATGGCATGCTGAGTCCCAACCCAGCAGCAACAAGAAGCTGTCAGTAGGTAGTTACTGAGCTGCGAGCGAGCAGCGCTGGGGTGGGCCTGCTGGGCTTGGCGCTGGGGTGGGCCTGCTGGGCTTGGCGCTGGGGTGGGCCTGCTGGGCTTAGCACTGGGGTGGGCCTGCTGGGCTTGGCGCTGGGGTGGGCCTGCTGGGCTTAGCTCTGGGGTGGGCCTGCTGGGCTTGGCGCTGGGGTGGGCCTGCTGGGCTTGGCGCTGGGGTGGACCTGCTGGGCTTAGCTCTGGGGTGGACCTGCTGGGCTTGGCGCTGGGGTGGGCCTGCTGGGCTTGGCGCTGGGGTGGGCCTGCTGGGCTTAGCACTGGGGTGGGCCTGCTGGGCTTGGCGCTGGGGTGGGCCTGCTGGGCTTAGCTCTGGGGTGGGCCTGCTGGGCTTGGCGCTGGGGTGGGCCTGCTGGGCTTGGCGCTGGGGTGGACCTGCTGGGCTTAGCTCTGGGGTGGACCTGCTGGGCTTGGCGCTGGGGTGGGCCTGCTGGGCTTGGCGCTGGGGTGGACCTGCTGGGCTTGGCGCTGCGTGGCAGCCACCGAAAATGCAGCTGGAAGCCCTCCTGCAGCGCAGGCTGAGAGGGGCACAGCCGATCTGAGGAGTTACAGGCACTGGCCCTTGTGCTTCCTTCCCCACTGGGACATCTTGCTTAAGCAAACCCCTAGCAGGAGTCAGCGAAGAGCTTGACTGAAAGGCTCCTGCCCCAGCAATCTTCCCAGTTATCAGCCAACTGCCAGAAAAATGTTTCCTTACACTCTTCCTATTAATATTAATTATTTCAGGTGCTAGGCTAAGAGATAAAGTGAGAGTACAACCTCTTGGTAAGTATTATACTAGTCCCATTTAATAATTAATGTAACTGGAATGTTCAGGGTTTCGGACAATAATGTTTGTTCCAACTGCATCAGTTGCCCTAAGGAAACTCTTCACCTCTCCTTGCCAACCTTGGCTGTTTCTTTCCTCATAAGTGAAACAACATATCCTTGTATCCCATGAGAAAGCCTCTCTGGCACAAGGTTATAACCACCAACAGAGAAGTGGTACAATGGATCTTCAGTCTCAGCCTTTTTAAGGACTTGTCCTTATAAACCTCCAAGTTTAACACCCCGTTGCCTTCATTTGTATCAAGATGCTGTGTCTGGGTGCATGTTTCAGTAATTATTACTGAGTTGATTTTAATCATTCTAATCTAGAAGAGCTATAATTAATACTTTAGGTATAAATTCATTTTACTTAGGGCATATGCTAGTTGTTTTTTCTTTGCATGCTAATGTTGCTCTCCTGGCTTTGCAGCCAATGAGTATCCACAGCTTCTCTTGCAATTACCCCAACAAAATGAAATAATCTGCTTGAATACCGATGGAAAGGCGCAGCCCTCTGTCCACCTGCTGTCAGATCTGGAGCAAGGTGAGTGAGCTAGGTTACCCCTGATGCCAAGGAGAGTCACCTGGGGCTACGAGAGCAGTTGGGGTCTTTGGGAATAACCCCCTTTTGCGCAGGCCCATGAGATACCTGCTGCCTTGTGGTGACCAGAGAGGCTGTGGTTAATTTTTCCTCCCTATTAGACAAAATTACCTCCCTCTGTGCAACAGCTGAGGGCACTTCTTCTAGTTCAGGTTGTGGGCTGCTTCTTCCTCCTCCTGCTCCATCCTTGAGGCTTTTCCCTCACCCAGCCCCTGGGGGCTTCTGAGGATGCAAAGACCCTAAACCCCATGGTCCCCACATGCTAACAGGGGTGTACACTCTTAGTATGCTGCAGGTTCTCTGTGGGCCTGGACCCAGAGGAGCCATGGCTCCAGGAACCATTTGTCAGCTGCTCTGATCATGGAGCACCTCTGTGAGAAGAGGTGGCATCATGGGGGGTAAGGAGACTCTGGTGACCCCACTGCAGCCTTGGGGGCACATGGATCTGAAATCCTGGGGTGCTGTGCCTCCCGAAGCTAGATTTGAGACCCTTAAATTGTTTCAGCAGCAAGGCTGGAGCAGTTGTATTGAGATTGCTCACCCCTTAAAGGCACTGCGATGTGACAAGCCTGTGTCAATGTTGTCCCAGGGCTCACTGTGACGGGAAAGCTCGGGGACAGAACAAACCGCTTTGTGTGGTTTGAGGTTACCTATGTGAATCCCCCGGTGCGAGTTCACGTCTCCACGGCTGAGATTGTCCTAAGCCACAACAACCAGAGCACTCGGTTGCCATGGATGGAGTCGGCCACCTCCACAGTCCAGGGGTAAGAAACATCACCCTGTCCTTTCCCAAACTTGTAAATGTGAGTCAGATCTTCTTTCATCCAGGTCTCTACTTTTGCTTCAAGTAAGTGCTACCGAAGGAGTAACTCTGTGTGAGCAGAAGCAGGGTACCTTACAATGTGGGGAGCAAGCAAGGTTTTATTTTCATTCTCTGTGTAAGAGAATCATAGCAGCTGGGCCACCAGCCTGCCTTTCTGCTTCAGCATCAGAGGCAGGACATCTATCTTCCACAGAAAAGGACCCACTGCAGCGTGTGTCATCCCCTGTGCCACCAGTGTGCTTGCTCCAACCTGGCACTTAGTGCTCACTAGCCACACAGCCAGTACTACGAAGTGATGGCTTTGACATTTACTGTCCCGTTGAGACACCAGTTGGCTCGCACAGGCTGAAGTTCTCTTTCTCCTTGGTTTTAGCAATAACTCACATCTGACCATTCCTTATGGGAAGGCATTAAGTGTTTGAATAGCTGCCTGCAACTAGACACCAGCTGCTGGAGGAAGAATACTTTAAATGTGGACTTTATTTGTTGGGTTTAAGTAGAGCAGGGTGCCTCATTACCACAGGAAAGCCAAATGTAGCAGGCTCCACCAGCTTTATTTGCATTGCCAGAATAACCCTCAGAGTGGCTCTGATGCTGGTCTGGGGCAGAGGACACACAGCATGCTCTCTGTGACAGGCAGCCTGGCCTGGCTTTTCCCCCAGCTGGGAGCTGAGCACCACACAGCCACTCTCGCTGGAGAGGGGGGAAGAGGGAGAGGGGAAAAGAAAAACCAAAGGCAAACCTCATGGGTTGGGATAAGGACAGTTTACTGGGACAGCAGAGAGAGAGAGGAATAACAATAACAGGGCTTTATAGCAAAATACACAGAACTGGTGATGCACAGTGCAGTGTCTCACCAAACCGCACAACTCAGGCCGTACAGCTCAGAGTCATTCTGAAGCTGGACTGTCCCCAAAAAACTGTGTATCCTGGCCTGTGTGCTCCTTTCCCACCAGTGCCCGTTAATGCTTAGCATGACATCATTGGTAGGGATCTTTGGCTGGTTTGGGTCACCAGTCCTGGCTGTGTCACATCTTCCTGTGTCCGTGCCCGGCCCCCTGCTCCCCCTCCCCTGCCTTCTCATTAGCAGGGCAATATGAACAACTGAAAAGTCCTTGCCTACCTGGCAACAACTAAACTATCAGTGTGTTATCAGCACTGCTCTCATCCCAACCCCAAACACTGGCTTCTAGAAAGAAAATTAACTCTATCCTGGCCGAAACCAGGACACAGCCCTACACAGTGACAGCAGCTCTAAAGCAACTGATTTCAGTTAAGCCCGTAATCCTAATGGAGCCGAGACCATGCTGGATTTATGCCCCCCTATAATTTATCATCTGCCCCATGGAATGATCCTCCTGCTTCAAACCAGCCCCCAAGCCCCTGCCACCCCAGTGCTTTGCACACCAGCTCACACGTGGGTGCAATTGTGTCTGACCTGGTCTGCAAGGGAGCAAGGTGACAGTGGGTGTTTGTCTTCTGCCAGCCCGCTCCAGGGGCTTCAGGAAAATCCATGGGTTGGAAGAAAGGCAGGGACTGACAAAAACTCATAAGGTACCCCAGAAAAAAGTATTGGTCTTGTTCATAAACCAGACTGAATTATTTTCTTATCTCCCTTTTTTCTCATTAAAATCTTGAACAGTTGTTTTTTCCCCAATCATTTCTTGTCATTATAGATAATAAGGTGTTTTCATCAGCAAAACTTTCTTCTCTGCTGGGGTATTTGCATGCAGGAAAGATCTGTTGTGTAGCAGAGGGGCTGTGTAATATTTTCTACCTTAAAAATAACCACCAACAGCTCATGAAAAATGCAATTACAAAGACATAAAAGGCAAAAGTTAAATCCTTTCATTAATTAATTGTTAGCTAGTTAAATACTAATTCTGTCTTCATATTCTTCTTGGAAATAACGTCATCATTTACTTCCTAGGCTGAGAGTCTCAGTTGAAAAGGAAAGGGGTGTTACCGTGTCGGTGTCGGATACAGTCACGGTGAAGGTTTCCTTGGTGAAGGTTCCAGAGTATTTCCTTGGGCTGTACTTCTTGAACACCAACCATTTTTCTGACCACGTCAGTGGAGTTCTGGGTACGTATCGTTGAGAATATGGGGAGGGAGCAGGGTTCAGCCACATCCTAACTCCTCACTCAGGTTTTATTTCCACTGGTCCTGCCAAGCTTTCATGAGAAGCAGTGGGCAGGCAAGGCAGCAGTGCTGTGCTTCAGGGGGTTCTAGAGACACTTTACTGCTAATTTACCATTTCTAGGCACCCAACAGCCCCTTTCACTGCACAGCAGTCCAGCCCTGCAAAGAAAGCAGACCTTCTCCTGGAAATGTGACATAATGCTCTTCCACCCAGCAGCAGCACAACCCTAAAATAGGCTAATATGGGTTTAGAAAAAATTAAAATAAAACTAAAATACCAGTTGGCTTTAACCTCAACAGTGCCATGGAACAATGGGATTTTTCAGCAAATTCATTCGATTTGGATTATAAATAATGGAGATAACTTTGTAAACAGTCAGGGTTACAAAAGGAAGGGCAGCCAGTCCTGAATTTCTCAGCTCCAAAGATCCTGATGGGACTAAAACTGAAGTCATGTCAAAAACTGAACTCTGTCTCTCTGCTTTCTGAGTCTGCTTTCCTGGTGTTAGAGCTGCTGCTCGGGTTAAAGAAACAGCGAGCTCAGAGATGGTTTGTAATGTTGAGTAATTTGTGGGTCTGTTGTTTAGGTCAATTTTATTCAAAAGCACAATTTGAGAAGAATTCCAGCATCCATCAGAGAGACGACGAAAGACTCCTGCATGTGTCTGGATCTGACCACAAGGCCACCAGGTAACAGATGTGACAGAAGGGGGTGTGATGTATGTACTTTGAGAGGTATTTATCAGCTAATGCCAGATGTCAGAAGAAATTACACTAAAGGAGTGTCAGTCTGTAAGAACATGCCTCTTTGGTGTGAATAATAGGAACTTGTGCTTGATCTTTTTCCCTGAAAGGCTGAATTTGCTCTTGTCATGTGAAGATACAGGGCTCAAGGCTCCTGTTTTGTAAGGAGGGGTGTGGGTGTGTGTGTGTGTGTGTGTGTGTGGACATCACACCATGGGCCTATAGTTTGGATAAAAATATCAAATAAATTAAGGTTCTGCTGTCTCATTTGCATGGGTAAGGGAGGAGTTTGCCTCTGTTCGATTTACCCTGAGAAAAAAATGTTCCACTTCAGCTGCTGTCAGTATTTGTGTTGTGGCAGGAATGCTGTGAGCACACAGCTTCTGCTCGCTGTCCCAGCGTGTCCCCATCACCTGTGTGTCCATCCCCATCGCTGCTGCCTCGAGCGCTGCCCGCGCTCAGCCCTTCCAACTCCTGGTGCCAAACATAAGGTCACTGCTGGGCCTGCCCTTTGATGCTTTTATTACGTGTTTTTCTTGGTTTGATTTTGTTTCAGGCAATACAAGAAGGATTACAGGCTTGAGTCAATCAATGATCCCATTTCCTGCTGGGCCATAGATGTAACTCCCTAGAAAAAGAGTTTTCTGGGAAAGAAAATTATGCAAATGATGCTCTTCCAAAGAGTTTAGATACTCTCACCAAGATAACCACAGTTAAAGCCTTACCTGCTACTATACCTAAATGTCACAAGCATGTAACCTCCAAATAATTCTACTTTCAAGATGAGAATGTGCTCGCTTGCTGTTTGCAATTTTAAAATGGTTTCTAATGCTCAGTTTGGTTATGTTGTCGAAGATTTATGTGAGAGAACTCAATAAAATTGATCTTATCAGCTCACAGTTCGATACAGACACATGGACTTAGGCCTCTGAATAAAAACAAGTAGGGGCATCGCCCAATCCAGAAGCCATCTCATGCATGCAGTAACAGTTGTCCAGTCTCTACCCTCTCTACCCAATGGCAGTGTTCTTGAACTGTGTGTTTTGTGAAAAGAGCAGGAAGTTGAAAGCTATATTTGTTTACCATTTCTCTCATTTTTTGGTTTTATGGGGAGAGAGCAACTTTGCTGAATTAGGGCTCTTTGGAGATCGTTCTGTAACAACGCTCAAAGCTGATGACAGCAGCAGTAGGACCATGAGCCACCATTCCTCCTTGCAAAGTTTTTGGGGCTCTGCTCTAAAACCTCTGCAAAACAGACATGGGCTTGTTCCAAAGTCAGCGTCATAACCCCGAAATTTAGCAATTTTGGCAAACATTGGAAGATGTTGTACAAATAATGAAGAACTCAAGGCAGCCCGGAGTGCGTGGCAGTGACGTTCCAGGGGAATTGTACACACAGAGACCTCTGCCCCTGGAATGTGAGTTGGAGTTTTAGTCTTTGGGGCTTTTTTCATACATTTCAATTTCAAACTGATTTTGTGTTTTAGAGTATCAGCTCCTGTGTATCTTTGAACCCATAAATGCACCACTTCAGCACACGTGGATGCATGCCATCAAGGCCCATGGATTTATGTGCATTGATCCCTTTGAGATGCTCCTGGACCACCCCCACCTCAACCAGAGGAAAGCTCTTCATTCCCAAACTCTCTCTCATTCTTCCGGGGTCTGGTAGTCCCGAGGGGGAGTCTCTGAAGTGACGACTGAAGCAAAGAAGGCATTCAGTATCTCCACCTTCTCAGCATCCCCCATTACCAGCACACCCTCCTCGTTCAGCAGGGGACCCACATTATCCCTGGTCATCCTCTTACTGTTCACATACCTAAGAAAACCCTTTTTATTATCCCTTACATCCTTTGCCAGTTTCATTTCCAGGTGGGCTTTAGCCTTCCTAGTCGCATCCCTACAGGCCCTGACAACATTCCTGTATTCTTCCCAGGTGCTCAGACCCTCCTACAATTCACAGACCTTCTGCTTCCCTTTGAGTTTACCCATGAGCTCCCTGCTCATCCACACAGGTCTTCTGCCACCCTTTCCTGAATTCTTGCTCAAAGGGATGCACTGATCCTGGGCTTGGAAGAAGCGCTGTTTAAATGCTACCCATCTCTCACAGACTCCCTTCCCTACTGACAGCCTAGCCCATCAGATAGCTCCTATTAAGGCACAGAAGAGATCAAAGTTTGCTCTCCTGAAGTTCAGGGTCCTGATCACACTCTTTGCCAGGCCCACATTCCTCAAGATCACAAACTCAACCAGGGCATGGTCACTGCAGCCCAGGCTGCCTCCAATCTTAACACCTTTAATGATCTCCCCACGCTGGTGAGCACCAGGTCCAGATACACATTGCCTTTGGTCAGTCTGTCCAATACCTGAACCAGAAAGTTGTCATCCATAGACTCTAGGAGTCTCCTGGGTCTCTTGCATCTCAGTGGTTGATTTTCCCAACAGATACTGGGTGGTTAAAGTCCCCATCAGGGTGAGTGCCTGTGAACTCGATGCCTCCTGCAGCTGAAGGAGGAAGACCTCATCAGCAGGCTCCCCTTGATCGGGGGGCTGTAGTAGACCCCTATCACCAGCTGTCCTTTATTAGTCCCATCCCTAATTCTGACCCAACCTGCTCCCAAGCACTTCTCAGAGGGAGCTCCTCACAGTCCATCCACTTTTTAACATAGAGGGCAACTCCCCCACCCTTCCTACCTAGCTTGTCCCTTCTGAAAAGGTGATACCCTTCTACAGCGGTATTCCAGCTGTGGGAATCATCCCACCATGTTTCTCTGAGAGCAACTGGATCATAATTTTCCAGTGACATCATGGTTTCCAAGTCCTCCTGCTTGTTACCTGTGCTATGTGTGGGTATAAGGGCACTTCAGCTGGGCTTTCTGACTCACCACCTTTTTTGAGGAGCCCTCCCTCAACCCTCTGGGAGGAATCTGAAGTTTCCCCCCCACTGCTTCCTGGAGGGACATTAGAATGTTCCGGAAGGGGGGGTCAGCAATACTACCTCCTCTGAGGAGTCCCCAGAAGTTCCTAAGGGACACTTTAGAGGTGTTTCCCCAGGATCTCCTAGAATTACAGCCTCCCCAAGCCCTTCTCTATCTGGTTGAACTCTACCCTCTTCTCCCTTTGAATCTACCACAAAGCTAGAGGCTACTTGCTCTACCCTAGCAAGCCTCACTATATCCCCTTTCCCCTTCCTACCTAGTTTAAAGCCCTGTCCATGAGGCCTGCCAGCTCTTCACCTAGAATTGTTTTCCCTCTTAGAGACAGGTGACACCCATCTGCAGCCATCAGGCCAGGTGCTGAGTAAACCACCCCATCATTGAAAAACCCCAAGTTCCTGAGGCAGCACCAGCCCCTCAGCCACCCATTCAACACCTCTGCTTTCTTAGCTCACTTTGTGTTCTCTGCTGCCCCAAATAGGATAGAAGAAAACACCACTTGCACTCCCCCTCCCTCAATCAGCCTCCCTAAACCCCTGAAGTCTCTGTTGCCATGTGAGACCACAATTGCCTTGCTATGGCTGACCCAATTAAAAGAAAACTCAAAATAATTAAGAAATCTACTTATTTTTTTGCTTTAGAACTAATAGGTTGCACTTTCTTCCAGTACAAACCAACTATATAAATAAATGGGATGTTCCTTTCCCTGGAGTACATCCATAAATTCTGTTATGGGAACAGAGGGAGGAATTTTACCAGAAGATGGTAAGATACTGTCCAAAAGAAAGCTCCTATTGCTTAAACCTGAGTGCTGTTTGGAACTGTGGTGTTTCAGTAACTTATAAAGTTAGGAGTGTTCAAAAGTTCAGGTGAAAATACAAAATGCACGCATCTTGGATGCTGACAGTCCCCTGGAGCGATGGCACTACACCAGCCCTCAGTGCTCTACAGACAAGAGCTCAGGTGGTTTGAAGGGCTAGTCAATTGTCCTGAAATACTTGGGCATGGTCAGCTGGCTCTTGTGCTGAGTTTCAAAATGCTTCTGGCATCCTGGGTTTTGTGAGACCACAATGAAAGCCTTGATGGCTATTGGAATAACAGAGCAAGGTAAGTACTGATGCTTTTATTGATTTTAAATTGGATAGAATGTTTCTGTTGTGTTTTACAAAGTAACATTTCAAAGTCAGGCTTTTAAAGCTAGTAAATTAACTCAGCAAAATGCAGGTAGTTCAGGGGATGAGGGCTATATGTGCACACAAGCAGAATAGCTGTTTAGCACTTAGGGATTTGAACAAACAGGTAGTAAAACTCTGTGAGAATCTGTCATACCTTGGCATTGCCAAACACAGTAAGCTTATGTATTGTTAACACTTCTTAAACATTGAAAAATGCTGTTCTTTTAGACAAACACTGTGTATACCCAGGAATTTGGAGGAAAATGTAGTTGTTTAAAACAGACTGGAAACTATATAGTCTGTGTGAAGACCATCTATCAGCCCAGCTCCATTGTTATGAACAAACCAGCAAGGAGTATCAACGCCGTGTTGAGGATCTCTCCTGTAATCCTTCTGCCAGCCCCTGGAAGTGAAAACACAGGCATGGGAGTAATCAAAGCAGAAACTGCCCTTTGATGAGGTTATCCTTCCTAAGCCTTTGCTAAGGACTTCATTGTTTTGTACCTTGTTACTGTCAGCTCACTGTTTTTAACAATCATTGTGGCATCCGGTTTCTTGGGGTCAGACCCAGGGTGAATTTCAAGTATGGTGAAGTCAATGGGGTGGAAAAACTGCCCTAAAAATAGAAGTCAAAAATTACCATTTCAGGCATGTTGCACTTATTAAACCAGAAAAAGCCAATCAGAAAACCCAGAACGTCTATACTCCAATGCTGTTTTCCATGTCCCCTCAGGGTTTTCAATAGATAAGCAAACACCAGGTTTTGTGTGAGGTTGAACATGTGCCTATGGTATTATTCACTTTCTATAAACCAGAATTCTCTGCACATCATCTGGATGTGAATTTGAACTTCTGGGTGCATTGTAAAATGATGTCCTAGATGTCCTTCAAGACAGCCTTGCTCTGTGTCTTGTCTATCCAGTTGTATTTATCAGATTGTCTCTGGGTCTTTAGCTTTTTTTATCAAATAATGCATGTGTTTGATCTCTGAAATTTTTGTGACTATACTCAGAACAAGGTTGACATCTAAGGAATTTTCCAGGATTAGCTTTCACACACTTTTTCTCTGTCTGGGCTGGTGCAGGATGCTGCTGGTGTTTTGAGTGCTCCAATGAGCACAGATTTTAGATCAATACAGAGGTAAAGTCAAACCCAATGAAAACAGCAAGGAGATGTGTAAGTCAGTGAACTGTAAAGTGGTGTATCCACACCTCACCTGGGCTTTTGCAACATTCTCCCTACTTGCAATTTATACCATTGCAGAATAACTTCTGATTGGAGAAGTCCTCTAGCCTGAGGAGACTGGAGCATCTTTAATCTCCTCTTTTCTGGTTTGTTACAGCATTTCCCATGATGTGTGGACCCAATGTGTGCTACCACCGACACCCTGCCTCGCTCTCCTCAGGCCTTGAAGCGCACACCAAGACAGAGAGGAGTAAGTTGACAGCAGTTTGTTATTTTCCACAGTGAGTAAACTTACTTACTGACCCAAAATGAAAGTGTGCTGCCTTAATCTCATTTTCTAAGTGCAAATTGGAAGACAAAGGAAAATGCCTGCAACCTGTTTCCTCCAATAGAGAATTCACATCACCAAACAGGAAACAGGATTCAATGGGGTCAAAATTTTGATCCCTGAGTTACCAACTTTGCCTTCTACTAGAATAACAAATGTTAGCTAACATGAAGAAAATCTTAGACAACACAAGGCATTCTGTGATTTTAATATATGTTAGTAATCAACATATACCTTGAAAACTTCTTTTCTAACAAGGAGGCCCTAGCTGTGGTTTGGCAAACTCTGACTAAGCAAGCACAAGTATTTTCCTAGAGTGCCTGTACTTAAGAGAAAGGTAATGAGGATGAAAGGAGAGCTCAAACCCTCCACAGGATGGAGAAATAGTATAGTGAGAAAAACAATCCATAGGAGGGATTTAGGAAGATGATAAAGAGGTTTAAAGATGGCAGTAAGGGCAATGGATGGTAGTGACTTCAGCAGCAGAGGCATTTTAGAAAAGATTAGGCATAAAGTCTGTATTTTGTCAGTAATCTTGAAATGTCCAATGTCATCTCAGATTGCTCCACTATCTCAGTCCAGAAAGGCCAAATAAAAGATTGAGTCTATGTGTTATGTAGCCTCATAAGGAAAGACAAGCACAAAAACACTACATGAAATCATACCTAATAGTCCATGGGTCTGTTCAGACAATTTATCACTTTCCAATGTATACACTCCTAGGAAATCTTGGTGGAGAGGATGTTTTTTCCAAACTTGGTGTAAAACAATAACAAATGAGGCGCCGCTGCCCATTTTGAACACCAGATTTTTCTTCCTGGTAATTATCAAAGTTAAACTGAGGGGAAAAAAAGGAAACTTTGCCTTAGGACATTGTGCTTCCCAAGGTTAACAGCTACAGGAAGAAACCTGAGAAGAAGAAAAACATTCAACGAACAAACTTGGCTTTATAAATCGCTCAGTGTTTTTTAAAACAGAGGTTTTGCTGCCTAGTTTGGTCTGTGTGAATCTCTGTGTTCGCAGGCAGTCTGAGACTTGCTGAATCACACAATAAAAGGCCTCCAAACTTTTCAGCAAAATGTTTCTACCAAACCTTTTCCTCAAACAGCACAATTGTTTGAGTATTTGTAGACAGCAGAATCCAACACAACTTGAAACAGTTTATTTTGTATATTTAGACCACAATTCTTAGAAGTATATTAGTAATCCACACAAAAGTGTAGAAAGTAATACAGGAGCCTCATATACTTTCTGTGAGCCTTACCCTTCCTGCTGCAAGGTCACTGTGTCAAGCCAGGTGAAACCTGTTTTTTCATTGCCATTCCAAACTGTGATCTTCTCAGGAGTTACCATCATTTTTAAGTCCATGTGCTTATTTGTAATGCCAAATTTTCCAAAATATGTGTTTTGGATCTTTGCATCACTATTTGCTCTCTTATCACCAATGAGTTCTCCGTTGACAGTGATGCCTAATAGAAAAAGGAAGCAGCAAGTATTGGTTTATAGATGGGACCCGATCAATTCACATCAAGGAGTGCTGCAGAAATCTAACAACTACTCCAGGGAATAAGTATGAGTTGAAAAATAAATCAGAATTACTTGTGCACGTTTGTGCCAAAGCGGAACAAAATTCTGGGGGGTGTTGTGTGGATTTCCACATCACTTTCTTGAGAAAAGTTTAATAATTTCCTAGAGCACAAAGACTCTGTGCTGGGCACGAGTAGCCAGTATGACATCAATCTCCCTTCACCAGGTACTCCAGGAAATGGCAACCTAAGGATTATTTTATTGCTGCACTACTACTTCATGAGACATTTTGTCTCTTGACTCTCACAGTGGTTTTCAAACAAAGTTTAAAAGGTCATTTTGCTCCAAGAAGTGAAAACAGTCATGGTAATGGTACCTATCCCAGCTATAGGAAATCCTACTAGCTCTGGGACAAAAAGCTTCCACGGCATAAAGGAGAGAAAGAGCCTTTAGACATGAGACATTTTAAGTATCCCAATTTACTGTATTTAAAAAATTAGAAACGTACCTGTAATTGGGTCATTTATTAAATTTAACACAGCACCTGGCTTTTCATTGATATTGAAACAAATGGCATCTTCTTTTTGTGGCACGGATATAATGAAGTGTGGGTCTCCATCCACTGCAAAGATAAACCACTGGTGTCTGCATAATGCTGCACAGGTTCAGAGTTCTGCATCAACGTTTCATGTCCTGGCAATGCAACTGCTGATGCTGGGGACCAGCAGGAACCAGTCCCTGCCCTGCTTCAGGTACAGCTTAGTCCCACCCTTCCTCCAAAGGAGTGGTGGGATCCCAAGGAAGCTACTACCATCTCCCCAAGGTGAACTATGTCCTTTTTCACCTCATCTGTCCCAGGTACAGGACTGCAAGATTTGGCATGTGGATTGTAGGTTCAGGATGGCTGCCTCTAAGTGCTTATCTCTGTGTGCCACAGAAGTGTAACTAATGGCAGGAAGTTCACTTGAACAGAGACCAGGCCCTTACCAACACAGTCTAGCAATGGGAAGAATGACTAAGAAAATAACCGTATATAATCTCAGTGACTTGATCTTTAAATACATTTAGAATCGTTTAAAGTAAATAAAATACCTGTCCCTTGGAAATAAACAATGACCACTTTTATGGAAGGGAATTGTCTAAAAGACTCATAAGAGTTGTGCAATTCAGTCTATAAACATCCCCTTCTGTTCTCCTTCTAAGCAGACCTTATTCAAACTACTCACCAAGAGTATGCCATGTGGGCTGTGCTCCATGTAGGTGGTATAGTTGTGGAGCTTCAGAGAGGAAAGGGGAAAAAAAAAAAACCAACTCACATTAAACCAGAATATTTACACACTATCTGCACAGTAGATGTGACATATCAGGAATTTATTATGCCAGGTAAATTGCTAATTCCATCCTAGTTTTTAAAGCATATAGGCCATGGAATGAAAGTGTGTGCCCCTTCTGAATCAAAGCAAAGCTTCAGGATAAAGACAGATTTCTTTTGTAGTCTAAATTGCTTTGAGGGTTTCCACAAGGCCAAAGTAATGTATCTATAGGACATAAATTCTTCAGATTTAAGGATTAAGGTGTCTGTCAGCAAGTAAATGCAACATCATCCCTTAGAAGCTTAAGAGGTTTTGACTTTGGTTTTTTTTTTTTTTAAAACATGTGTAACTCTTTCTGAGGAAGACTTAGGAAAACTGTAGCGGGGCAGAGATTGAGAGAGACTGAGACCAACCTCCAGAGCACAAACTTCAATGTAACTCTCCCATTTCCAAGACTGCCCAGGCAGCAAACTGAAGGGTCAGCTGCTGTCTTGCTCAAATATGTTTATTTTTGTGTATGTATCTGAAGATATTAATTTAGCCCAAGATGCTGACACCATAGTCCCTTGCTTTATGTAATTCTAAAGGAGGAGCAAATTAAGAACATCCTCTGCATTTGGAAAACAGCTTTACAGCTTTCAGGAAAAAAACTGGTGGTTTGATGAACTGGCATTTATACCGTAAAAGTTATTTAGCTGAAACTTTCATCTGGTATTGTTCAACTTTTACGTGTGCTTTTAGCAGTCAGCAGCATTTTAGCAGTGAGAACTTGGCAGTATTGTTAAAATACAGTTGCAAATGCAGAAAAAGCAGTTTCTGTCGCTGGCAGTTTTGGTTGTGTGAATAAATTTCCAGCCCCTTTTCAGTGCTCTGTGGGGACAGGACAAGGGGCAATGGCTGCAAGTTAGAGCATAGGAAGAACTTTTCCCCAGGGAGGGTGAGGGAGCCCTGGGACAGGCTGCCCAGGGGGATGTGGAGTCTCCATCTCTGGAGAGATTCCAGCCCCGTCTGGACGCCGACCTGTGCAATATGAGCTGGGGAGCTGCTTTGGCAGGGGGTTGGACCCCATGAGCTCTGGAGGGCCCTTCCAACCCCTGTGATCCTATGAATTTCCTTTGACAGATGCTGTTTCATTCTGAAACTGAAACTCATGACTTACCTATAAAGCCTGTGACAGCCTGTGCTGTGAATAAAACAAAATGTTATTTTAGAGGCTAGAAAGAATTAAAAAAAATACCCAGAAAAACCTCTCCCACTTCCCTCCATCCACCAAAACCAATTCCCAAATTTATAATTATTTATGTATGCATTTCTATTTACAAAAGAAAAACTGAGTCCAAACAGTTTATTCAGTACTGCAACCAAACAGGGCATGAACAGGCAGAAAGCAGACACTACTTTTCAGCAAAAATGTCACTTCTCCAAAGGCACGGGGTTTGCTCTGTAAGGGCCTGGGACAACCTGTTCTCACCCAGTTCCTCTGTGCCATCTCGCTCTAAACTGTACCACCGGGAGCTTGGTAAGATTTACCCACCCGCTCCCCCATTTTTCTTGACTTCTACTCTTTTTTGCATCTGAAGCTATTAAAGCAATTAAAAATGTTAAGTAAATTTAATAAGAAATGAACATACCTTCAGCTGTTACCAGGGGCAGGTAAGAAGTAAGAGTGGGGGGAAAAAAAAGAAATTTACAGTTTCAGTTGTATGATTGAACAGGAAGGATTTTGACCCTGTTAAAACATATTCTAAGAAAAGAAAAATGAAAACCATTTGACAATTCAACCAGGTATCTTCAATATTTTACAATTCCATTTCTTCCCCATTATATAACTCAGTATGTGTAGATCAAACAGAAACACACTGAAAGTAAAAAAACTTTGGGGCAGCAAAACTGCAGTTAATTATGCATATGAGAAGAGCACTATTAGGAATTCTTTTATTCCTTATTTTATTCCTTATTTCAAAATGTCCCCTATTGGTTTTACTCTTTTGCCATTTTCAAGGTACCTGCACCATTCTGTTAATACTGCTGGGACCAGCAATCCTATTTGTGAAGCACAATTCTAGAGTGATGCTAATAATTTTCTTATACAACAGTAGCATTTTCAGTATTTTCTCCTATTGCTGCTCTATACTTTCTATACACAAAGAGATTTGCTTGGGAAGAGGTTCAGAAAAGGGCTTTTGTATCTGGAAAGGCAAAGCAAAGAGCTAAGATCAGTCTGAGTGGTTGTTGCTTCTGTCAGATGTTAGGGATGACTGTGTCAGATGAGGATGGCACAGATGCAGAAACATGAGGGAAGGGTGGGTTTGGGGCACACTGAGTGGATAGCATCTGCCTTACTCTGTTGAAGAGGAGCAGAGTCAGAGTTTGTTTCACACAGGTTAAACAAGGAGGCTGAACTCTATGGAATCATTGTGTGTTAATGTGAAAAAGGAGTTAATAATTAGCCAAAGAATCAGAGGAATTGAGAACAAATTGGGCACTTCCAATATAATTGCTTCTCTTCCTGCAATATATATGAATACTGTGTTTTACAGATAGCATCTCCACCTTTTTACAACCTGATATATCCTGAATGAGGAAGAGCTCATGCCCATTTTCCCCTTCCATGTAGACAGATGTTACCACATCCACCTTAAGCTGACATATGTAGAAAAACAAAGGAGAGAGCAATGTGAATGAAACTGATATAGCTTGATTATTGGATTAGAACTGCTTCTTGGTTTGTTTGGGTTTTCAGTGTAGGATTTTTTCTATTTCACTTAAAATACACTCATTTTGAATGCATTTAGCTTGTATGATTTCATAATAGAGGATAGTTGGATGGAAATGAACTTTACAATGAAAAATAATTTTGCATAACATGTGAGGTTTGGAAAGTAGATTTTTCAGATACATCATTAAATCTGTGCTCTCACAAAAGCCTTTCTTTAAGGGAACATAAGTGTAACATCTGGCTTCTCAAATAAAGGAAAATTGTGAAAAATGTCTATACCTTCAACAGGTTTATCAGCAATCCCATCTTGATTGTCATGGTCTTCTGGCTTTGTTACCACCATGGATGTTAGTGGCGTTACAAACTTGTATTTTAGTGAGAGATCCAGAGCTTCAGCTGTAAGATTCTCCTTTTCTTCTCCTGTAGCTGCAATGCTGAACACAAGTAAGAGACTCCACTGAACAAAAATTACTCGCCAAACTCAGGATTAAATATTTTTCTTAGAATTCATTTTGCTGCAGCCAGTTTATCAATATGGAATAGTTGATACAGTCTAAGAGCACTTCCAACTCCACTGGATATCCCAAAGGCAAAACTGTGCTTTCTATTTGCAATAATTCAAAACTGCTTAACTTTCAGCCTGATACAGGAAGACTGAGGTTGAGGAGGAGAATAGGCTGGGGGCTTTTCCTTACTGTTCTTAGTGCCTTCCCATTGCCACCTCACTGAGATGTGACTCTTAGCATGAGTCTGATGGCTTACCAGGTTCATGGAAGTTGTTATTCTAGACATAATTACCGTTTTTCCAGGAGCTGCTCAATGGTGAGATAAGCCCAGAGCCTTTCAATGTAATCTCCAAATATATATTCTTGTTCTTGGAAAGCTTTTGCTGTTTGCTCAGCATCTTGTTGTGTAGTATATGACAGAGCATCATTAGCCTGTTAGGAATAAGGAAACTTCTCTATATTGTAGGTAGCCAGGGACTGGCAGAACCTCCCAAAATCAAGACCTCCACACCCAAAAATCTCATTACACTGAAACACAGCCTGTATGCTACAGGACATAACACAGTTTCCAAATTCATTTGGCATTTCTGTTCATTAGAATTTGGCTACTCAGGATTCAAAGAATTCTGATTATGACACCGATTTCATAACAGAACATGTTCAAATAGATCTGCTGGGTAACTTAGTAATAATACAATATTTGTATTTCAAAAATACCTAATTACATGTATTTAATACACCATAGTGCATGGGGCATATATGCAGTTCACAGTATTTATGACAATGTGATCTAGAATATGTTTCCCTTGTATTTATTCAATACTAGGGGCAAACACTTTTACAGAATCCAGCTCTGGAGAAGTATTTAGATCTCTTGGTTTGGATTAGAAGCAGACCTCTATTTTAAGAGGAAGGTATTTCAAATATTCAACTGGCTTATCCATCAGTTATCTTTACCCAGTAAAGACTCTAATGTCTATGAACAGTGAACATTTGGCTCCTGAAAGAACCAGGTAGGGTATTTAGAGAGTAAAAAAACCCAATCAACCAAAACTAAAACCTGTTAGCAGAGCTAACCCAGTCATGCTGCATAAAATTGTTGAGCCTAGTATATCTGACTGAGTACACAAGTAACTTGCAGTTTTAAAAGCAATGACTTTGTCACATTCACTTTCTTACATACACAATAACACATCCTGTCACAGAGATAAAGAAATACCAGTTAATATTTTAAGTGTTGCCAGCTTTGAACATTCAGACACTTTGCATAGCTTACTTTAATCAAAGAAATCCATACTTACACCTTCACCTCTCACATCTACAGACAAACTGTTTTGATTGTTGTCTATAAAGCGCCCAGCCACCACAATCTCTGACCCATCATAGAAATGCTTAAAATTGGTTTTAGTGAGGTCTGATATTTCATTTTCTGGGTAGTTTAGCTCCACATCCATAAGCATGGGATTTGACACCTCATCATAAAACCCCTACAGGATTAAAAAAAACCAAACAAACAAACAACAAAGCAAAACATTTAACTATCATTGTTTCTTTAATTCAAAGGATGATCTGTACCCAGAAACATCCTGCTATTTCAGCAATGAAAACTAGATGTGTATTTTAGAAAAAATATTTAAATGTTCAGTTAAATCTCAGAGTATAAAGGCTAAAATATAAAATTAGAAAGGATGTACAAACTCTTCAGTCTCACTAAGGGAGTGGAAAAATATCTGTGAACAACATGCTGTGGATGGTGAGTTCCATCAATGCTAATCAAGAGGGATCACAAGCTTCCCCCCATTTGATAGAAATAAGTTTCTGAATGAAACTGAAATGACAACATAAGCCAAAGGAGTCTAGGTATCTGATTTTGGCAGAGCTTGCAATGAAATCTGGCACCTAAATCATTCAGTGAATTTTCTGAATGGCTGCTATTGGAATGTGACAAGTAAAAAAGTTCAGCTCTGTACTGCCTGTACCAGTTCTCAGGCCTTTTGTGACTACAGAACACTTCCAAAGTATGGTAAGATACACCTGCTTGCAGTAAATTCCTGAAGACAGAATAGCTAGAGCCATTATGCTCTGTCATCCAGGAGTTGGACTTGATGATCCCTATGGGTCCCTTCCAACTCTGGATATTCTATGATTCTATGAACCTTCTCTTCCCTTAACTACACGATCTGAGGTATGGGAGATATGACTGCAGCAATTTTGCTGCACACCCAAGAACACACTCCAGAACCATGACTTGTGTCACATTAAGCCAAGTTTTGAACCCTCCTTTATATCTCCTTTGTACTGTCCCTCCCAATTTCTGGAAATTCAATGCAACCAAGACTCTGATTACAGCAGACTTTTGACAGTACCAGGTTACACTCTGGGATTTTGATTACTTCAAAATAAGATGATCTGCATAGTTCCCTGAATGAATGTATCACTTAAGCAGTGATTACTGTACCTGAAGCTGTAAAGCTGCATCAGAGTCAGGATAAATCCGACGGGCCAATCCTTTATTCTCCAGTGCCATCTTCTCCAAGAAACTGTAGTCAACACCATAGCCAAACCCAAGATTGTATAAGGGATATTTCCCTTCAGTGGCTTTTTTTACATGCTCCTGAATCTCCTGAGTATTTGATATGCCTGCATCACACCAGAAAAAGGTTAGGTTTTCTTCATAAATCAGTACAAATATCACAAAATGAAATGTGATTAGTCATGGTTGGATTTCTTAGGAGGCATTATCAAAAACTTGCTTTTGTAGTCTGATGCTCGTATAGTAGTGCTTTAAATCATGAAAACATTGAGAAGTCACAGATGGAGGCTGCTTTTAAATGAGCACGTTTTTTGTTAGTTAATTCACTCTATTATTCTATCCAACACAAACTTACCTACATTTGGTTGGCCATCTGTTAACATGATAATTATAGAAGCACTTCTCTTGGGGATGAGGTTTCCTTCATGAGCAGCATTCAGCATATTGATTCCCCTCATTATACCACCATGTAAATTTGTCACTGAAAGGCAGATGCAGACATTTGGTTTCAGCACAGTCAAACTAAAGGCCCATTTTTCACTGAGAGCTCATTACAGTATGAAAATGAAAGATTTGGGTTGGCAAGCAGGGGGATGTTTAAACAGAAAAGTACCTGGATGTTGGAAACATAAGGAAAAATAGATGCCATGTTCTGATTAAATTTCAACTGTAAGAGTCTCTCATCAGTAATAATAATAATAATAAAGCTGTAGCATTGTGTTCACAAACTGAATTGATAAATTAACTTGCATGACAACCTACTGCCAAGTACAGTGAAGTACTTACTGCCTTCAGTGTCAATGCCCCGAACAAACTTCCTTGCTTCATCCAAATTCTCAGGAGTGGCCTTGATTAATGTTTCTTTCCAGGTATGTACTTCACTACCAAACAGGATAAAATTGAAGAAATCATCTTCTTTAATGTCATCTAAGATTTTTAGAAGGGCTTCTCTTGTCTATAAGACAAAGAGATTTAAATGCATGGTTCAACATTTAACACAATAGATACTTAGAGATTTTACAGGATTAATCACTCAGCATTTGGGCATTTCAACTTTTACACAGTACATCATGCAAAAACTCTGAGCTTGTTCTGTCCTTGCCAGTCCCTGTGCCTATTTCAGAGTAACTAGTGAAGCTAGCCAGCTGCAATCACATCTAGTAATCTTTGTAGCCAAGAGGAAAACCAATAAATAACACTTTAAAGTAGCAAATATAGCCTAAGTGTATAGAATCTTGTTCTACAGTAATGTTTTAAACTAGTACTTATGGTACTGAGCATTAGAGAGGTCTCAAAACCACTTGGTATAGCTTAAGCAGCACACTGCACCCCGAGCCCTCACGTCCCTTCCATTGTAACAGAAGCTTCTCCATGGGGACTCTGTAAGTCATGTAATAACTTACCTGTTCTATTTCTCTTCCAGACATCGAGCCACTAATATCTATTACAAAAATAACATTCTTGGGCAACTTTGGAAGATTTGTTGGTGCAAAGAAGTGTACAAAGTAGCCACTGACAATCTGAAAAAGAAAAGGTAAAAAAACCCGAACCAAACAACTTTATATATTACATAGATTAAATGGATAGAGAAGAAATCACTTTCAATTACTGTCTAGCCCTTGGGTGGTCTAAGAGGCTTTAATGACCCTGACTGATCTCAGGTCTGTTTGTGGGCCCATGAGTTTTAGCTAAATGCAAGCCCGGGCCTTTAGGGAACCCCTGGCCCTTGCTGCTCCCGCTCCTTTAGCATACAAGCTAAGCAGTTGAACAGTTTAGAATTTCCAGCTGCAGGATTTACCTGCAGATTATCTGGAGTTGTTCTCTTCACATCGTATTTTACAGTAAAATCCCCATCCAAGACAGACTGTGAGCAATTTGCACAGGTTCGCTGCTGATCAAGAGTTGGCTTGAAAGAGATATGTCCCTGAAAAGAAAAGCCTTCGTTAGATCTGAACCTTAATAGCTGAAAAATTTCTACAGAATACTAAGAAATTTGCATTTTTGTAAACCCAGTAATTTATATTCACAAACATGAGAATAACACATTAGATCAGGTTAGGTATTAGCTTGTATCTGTATGTATTTCTATATTTATTGATGGATAACTGATAATGTTGTCACAGTTTTGCGTGGCTGGGTTTTAATGGAGAAGGGGGGGTCTGAAGGGATGGCATCTGTAAGAAGCAGCTAGAAGCTCTCTGCAGGCCCCAGAGAGTAAACACCAGCCGATTCAAGGGCAGAGTTGCTGCTGACCAAGGCCAAGCCCATCAGCGATGGTCACAGCACCTCTAGGAGTCACATTTAGTAGGAAAAAACCCACAGGCAGGTGCATTTTGCCCCTAGAGAAGGGAGTGAGAAGATGTAAGGAGCTGTGCAGACACCAAGGCCAGGGAAGGACGGGGGCAAAGAATGAGGTTCTCCAGGTGCCAGAGAGATTCCCCTGCAGCCCATGGAGAAGAAAGACCACGGTGAAGCACACTGTCCCCCTGCAGCCCATGGATAAGGACGGGGAGCAGAGACCATCTACAGCCAGTGTAGAGACCGACCCACGCTGCAGCAGGTTTGCTGGGGGCCTTGTAGGTCTGTGGGGGACCAGTCCAGAGCAGTCTGAGCCTGAAGGTCAGCACCCCATGGAAGGAACTGTGCTGAGGCCTGTGGTGAGGAGATGACTCCCCGATAGGGAGGACTCACGCTGGAGAAGTTCGTGGAGGACTGTCTCCCGTGGGTGGGACCCCACGGTGCTGCAGGGGGAGGGGGTGTGTGTGGAATGCCCCCACCAGCTAAGAAGGAAAACAACTTGGGAGTAATGGACTGAAAAACTCCCACTCCCCATTCCCTGCCCCTCCCTGCGCCATGTTGGGGTGGGGAAAAGGGAGTAAAATTGTTGATCAAGTTAAGTCTGCTAAGAAGAGAGGCGTGGAGAAGGACCTGGCCGCACTTCTCATTACCCAACTCTGGTTTCACTGGATGTGTAGTGTAGTTGTAATAAATTAGTTTTCTTTCCTTTATTCTCTGTTGAGCCTGTTTTGCCCATGACACTAATTGCAGAGTGATCCTCTCTGTTCTTAGCTTGAATCCTGAGCCTCTCAATAGATATTTTCTCCCCTTTCCACTGTAAAGGGGAGTGATAGAGCGGCTTTGGTGGGCATCTGGCCTCCAGCCAGGGCCAAACCACCACATACCTGAAGGCTGCTCTCTAGAGCTTGCTTTGTATGTTTACCCCCCATCTTCCCTGGCTCAGCCCAGCGGTCTGAATGACACCTTTTATAAATCTATTGGCAGTCTACATCTTACATACGGAGGTGGCAGATTTCCTGAGAAAGCTCCTTGTTACTGATTCAGTTCTTCCATAAGAAACAGTGCTTTCAGTATCCAGGTTTCCAGCTACTGCTGTGGGACAAAGTATACTAGTTTGGGTACAGTATCCTGCTAACATCTAGGTGGCTTCTGAACTGCTTGGAGATGGCCTTCAACTTGCTAGCTCAGGATTCAGAGTTCATTTGCACAGACAAGCTTTTATTGCATTTTCTCTATTTTCTTCCCTCTCACCTCCATTGCTAGCACTGACATTATTATTTCAGAATTAGAAATGTAATCAATAAATTATGGAATGCAGTAGTCATTGTACCTTTTTCTCTGTAAAAGTTTTTTTAATTATATTTTGCAGATTATTGGTGATGAATGTTCCTTCTGCTTCCAGCTCTGTGATGCCCTGGGGCTCAAAGATATTTACTTCAATCTGAAATATTAATTGAGAATTCATTGTCATTGATCACCCTGCAATATATCAATTCAGCCACTTACAGGACAATCAGGTGAGAACTACAGATGTGAAAGAGGGATTTTTCTTTTGTACAAACCCACGCTCCTGTGAACACACCGTAAGGGAAACAGGCCTTTCTATACACAGGAATTAAAAATAAAGCTAGGAACAAATAAACCTTCATGGAAATCTAACTTGTTTGAAAGCTAGATACTAGTACTTTGGAAAATGTTAATACAAGTCCTTCAAAAATATAATGCTGCCATTAGCTGTGAGTTGTGCCCAACTTCGACCTATATTTCAGGATGCCTTCTATCACAGTGTTTTTAAAATCATGCTCTACAAACTCTTGTAGATGCCCAGTTTAGTAATGATTTTTACTCAGCGTTTTCTGGGCATCCAAAGGAGTAAATAAATTTGCCTTAGAAATGGGTATTAGGAGGCAGATTATAAGAATGATCAAAGACAAGTTTTGGCAGACAAAAGCTGCAGTATTCTAGAATGCAATATATGTATAACTGCAATTTAAGATGACATAATTTCATGGTGGTGGGAGAAAGATGTAATTTATGCTATAAAGGCATTCATAAATGCTACTAGCCTTCTATTTTACCCCAAGGCATCATAATGGCCTTTCAAGGTTTCCATATATTGTCCCTTTATTTTGGACAGTTAGTAGCCAAGGCTTACAAATAAAACCCTGCACTGCAGCACACTGGACTACCACATGATTGATTAGAAATATTACCATGGGCCTTTAGCTCAACTGCGAACCCCTGGGAATGACCATGGTACTCCACATTCAACAGATGCAGAGCATTTCATCATCTTTTAAGTTACAGTATCCAGTTTGATACAGTTTGCCATTTACCTCAAAATCTTTGACAAGCTGCTTCGGTTTCACTTTGATGAACATCTCATATTTTCCAAACTGTCGCTTCAGCAGTTCCTCATATGTGAGTTCAAAAGTGACTTTACTGGCGGCTTCAACGTTGACTGAGACAGTGAATTTTTCTGTTTTTCTTCCTGAAGCTCTACATGTAAGTGGGTAAGAAGAACAGTATCTTTATCCTCTTTTACAAAAAAATGTATTGTTTGGGTTGGTGGAGTATGATTTTCAAAAAGGAGTAAAACAAAGATGGGAATTTTGATCTATTGCTAAAATCATGCTCAGGCTGTAGAATTTATTCACGTTTCCAGTGAGCTTAATCCCATGTCATACAAAGTCAGTAAAAGTTGCAGAACTTCCCATAATTGCAGATACTGCCTGCGTAGTCAGAAGTTGTGTTTCCTTTTTATAATTTACACTAGAATAATTTTAACTTAATGATTGTTCTTTTGTCCTGTAAAAAAGAAACTTCAGAAATATGCCACAACAAGGTATTTCCAATCTCCCAATTTGCTACAGGATGATGGTGTGGAAGCCACACAAGACATCATTCTTACTTGACAAGACCAGCAGTCTGTCCCTTTGAAACAGCCTTCTCATACTGCTTTTTTGCAACTTCTTTTTCCTTTATAGTTCCAGGATAAGTGACACCATCAATTGTCCTGCAGATGAAAAAGCCCTGGTTTAGCTGAATAGTTTGCACCTATACAGGGAAGTTACTACAGGCAATTCTAAACTTAGTGATTGGTTTGCTAAGCAGCACTTTCACTGAAGCTAGTCTTCTCAGTAAATTTAGCTGGAATGAAGACCTCTCTGCTCAGTATCTTAAGAGAATCTAAACCAATTCTTACTTTGAAAATAAATTTGGTCAAAACTGGACTGATAGCAACACTACTTATGCCTGCAATATTCTAACACTTCAGTAGCTTGACCATCTCACCTCATCTCGTCTCATCTCATCTCATCTCATGACAAGCCAAATCTAGATGAGACTCACGTGTCCAAATGTAGCAGTCTACAGGTCAACATTTCATCCTTGGACTCCTTACACTATTAAACAGACATTTCTCACAGGGGATTCACCTCATCCTATAATAAAACTTCTAGCATGCATTAAGAGCAGTTTTGCTCTAAAAGCTACTGCTTCTTTTTACTGAAAATAGAGCAGGCATTAGCAGAGATGGACGTGCTGAATGAAACCTCATAATTGTGTGAGAATTGCATATTATTGCAACTAAAAGTAGGAATGTAAAGGAATAATTCTCTCTATTTCCTGCCTTCCATTCAAATATAATTCTTAAATGAAGATATAAATTAAGCCATAATGCTATCAGGGAAATTAGGTAATGGAACTTTTTTGGTTGGTAACACCAGAGTAAGTAATATTTCTGAAAAGGTGAGTGGATCTTCAGAGACGTTCCCCTATTCCCTAAGCTCCATGATGATGATAGAAATAATTGAAAATCAGAAATATTTTCTATAGGTGTTTCCTTTCTCCAAGTATCTTGCACGTTAAGTTAATAGTACCAGAAGCCCAGGAGGCATTTATAAATCTATCAAATGGCAAAGTAAAAATGAGTATTTGGGGTTAGTTTCTCCCAGTTGCATCTGCAGAGATTTTTAGTCTTCTCTAACACCCCTGTAAAGATTACCCACATGCTGAAGTTGGTAATGAAGGCTGTCTTAGGGAGTTCAACATCAAAGACGACTTCTTTGTGCACATTTCCACGATTCACAGCTCGACTGGTGATGACATTGTGGGCAAATCGGGAAGTTATTTTACTATCAATTTTCATGCCATAGATTTCTATCCCATTGACAACCTGTAGATTGAAAAGAAACAAACCCAAAAAAAAAAGCCTGCTGTTACACTAATGTCTGTCTTAATCAGTCATAACCATATTTTTTTAAAAGAAATCACAGCTGGATGTTCTATCACTCCAAACAAACCAGGAATGATCTGCCTCTAAGAACTGGAGCACAGCAATCTCGCTGCCATCACCATGCTATTCCATACATCGTAACTGCAGCCTAGCCTCTTTAACAAACTACCACCACCACTGCAAAGCTCCTGCTGCTGTAAGAATAGGGCTTTTTTCACTACTGAGACTGTGACTTTTGCTTGTGGTTAGTCACAGAGCACAACCACTTACTGCTGCCTTACTGTACCTGTGACTCTAGTTATCAGCTGAGTGGATGACTCCTACAGCAAGGGATTTAAGTACATATCTTGTTTAAAACAGACCTAAAGAATTCCAGGTGGCTCCAAATTCCATTTTATCATATTCTCAATTTCCTCACAACTTGGCAATACTAATTTTCTTAAAGTGCTCAGGTAGAAGGTTCCTGGAGACTATAGGAAAGCATAGGTAACAACAGGTGGAACTCCTGAGGCAACTCTGCAACAAGGTCCAGCACTGGAAAGAACCTCAGAGATTTTATGGTGTGCCTGATCTCTGGCTGGTTCATTAAGAAGGTCCCCCAAGCAATCAAAGCATTTAAGCATTGGTGAAGTAGAGGCCAGGTACCCATCAGCCTCAGAGATGAGGTCTCTTTCCTTCCTTAGGAATAACTAGAACATAAAAGTAAAAATAAAGCACACATAGAATGGATGTCTGTTAGAGGTACAAAGAAGACTTCAAACAACTTTTCTATTTATTCAATTACAAGGTTAAAAATCATTTGTCCATTCTCTTGCCTTGTCCAGGAGTTTCCATCAGAGCTTGGAAAAGAACTGTTAGTCTTACTGCCTAAACCAAGCAACTCTGGGCCACTCCCCTTGTGTGCACATTCAGAAATAGGCATTTCCTCAGCCTGGACTCACAGAAACACTTTGTGAACACAGTAAGAATATTCTTGTCTCTATAAATCTTTCTCAGTAGCCTGGACAAAACCAAGCCTTACTCACCAAGTCGTCATCAGCACTTCGCTTCTGTAAAGAGAAAAACAGGGGAAAAGGTCATTCCTAAGGTAGGGAAGCAGCTGCATTTAGAAATACATCACTTGGCATCTCTATAGCTCTCTTCTGCTTCCAAGTAAAAAGAAGTTGTCCAGAAGAAGGAAGATTTGAGAAAAGTCTCACTGGTAAACTGAAGTAAATTTGAGGGCAAAGTAAGGCATCTGAGGCAGGTGTAATTGTTTTGTGCACAGCATTCCCAGTTTTGGTGAATCTTTTGTTTTTCATTTGATGTTAGTGCACCTTGGCTTCTGTGGGTTTGAAAGATGCACTGAACTTTGAATGTTGCTGATTTTATATTTTGCTCAAGTGACAGAAGTTTTTATCTTCTTTTAGCCGAAAAGCAGTAATGGATCACCTGAGAGATGAGGGGACAGTGAGAGAAAAGAGGCTTGAATACTCAGTGTCATTTATATTTAAATGCTGTTGAGACTAAAGAACATCTGCTTAATACACCTTCCTTGAGTATAGGTTGTCTGTGTGGTGCTGTCAAAGTAAAACCAGGTTATCTTATCCTGAGGGTGACACTTTTTTCTTGGGAATTCCTGGTTTGTACTTTGTCTTTTCAAACTAATTCTCCTTTGGAAGAAAACAAGGGTTTATATCAAAGTATGAAAAACCAGTTTATCTATTTTGTCCACTCGTACAGGCATACAAACTATCAGGCTTATTCTCTTTCAGATCTATTCCTACCCTTTTCCTCTTTCATCCCAAGAGCCTCTCATTCTCACATGAATAGCTAAGACAGTAACTCAGCAGGCTTACAGAGAGAAGAGATGGTCACTGTTAAGGGCTGCATGGAAATAGTAATTAAAAAAAAAGCCATTTGAACTCTTTTTTGGCATATCTACAGCTGTACAAAAATACCATGTACTCTCTTCTGGCCCAGAGAACCGAACCATGTTAAAATAACAGCTTGTGCAACTCCATTCCCGTAAGCTTGGCTGCAAACAGCTTATCTCTCCTGGCCACAAGAGCCTCCAGGTCACGGTCTGTGCAGGCATGTTCACCCCAACAGAAAGCTAACAACACTATAAAGAATCCAGTCAGATACACATCTCGGGTATAGTCAAAGACTTTTGTTACCTTCCTTAGGTGATTTACAGGTTGGAAATTGAGGTATAGAGGGTTATTTTTTGTTTATTTGGGGTTTTTTTTTTCAAAACAACGAAAGGTTTCGGTTGGTTTTGGGGTTTTTTCTGGTTTTGGTTTTTTTTTTGGGGGGGGGGCGGGAGGAAGAGGCTTTGCAACTTCTCTGAGAGTCTGGCCAAAATTTCTGTGTATGTTTCTCCAGGTTCATTTTTCAAACTGGCATTATAGGGGTGATTTCTGTGTGCACGCCTCTCCTGCTTCACGAACCTCTGTGGGCTTTTTTTGTGTGTGTGTAGAGTATGCACCAATTCAAATCTGTCCTTTCCAAAGCTGAAATTAGCTTTTCCATATCTATTCTGCCATTATGGCTAATCATGTCCCCTTCCAAAACACAAACTGAGGTAAAGACATTGGGAAATTAAAGCTAGAGGTCATTGAAATGTCAGTTTGGTACAAACTTTTTCTTGAAGTGGAATTACCAAGCAGTTTAAAAATACAAAAAAAAACCCAAAAAACAACCACCCCAACATTTTTAGTTACAAATTCTGCAATTCTGTCTACTGCCTCCTAAATTAAAAGGTACTTCACCTGCATTTATTTTCTATAGAATTGCTGTTGTGCACATCCTTTACCAGAACTATGGGTTCTACGGTAGTTTTGAAACAGCCATGTTCTGGTTCTGTCCTTTTTTTGGGGGGTGTTCTGCCATTCTCACTGAAAAAGCAAACACAGGAAAACCTCTCCATGAAAGGGACTAGTCACTTTGTACTTGGGCTGATCATCAGTGTAGATACTCAAACCCAGCTGGACATTGTCCTGGGGTACCTGCTCTAGCTGTCCCAGATTTGCATAGGGAAGTGTATTGAGTAACTCTATGTTCTGTGATTTTTTCCTTTTCATTCTTAATGATTCACTCAGATACAGCTAGAGACATCAAGGTCACTTTAAATTACGTGGGCAGAAGTGATAGTGTCCCATTGAAAAATATGTTATGCAACTCTAAACCAAATGGAGATGTTAATATCCTTCTGCCTTGTGTAATTACAGTTACTTGATAGAAAGTGTCTATAAAATTTCCACATATTTTCCAGTTGCACCAATTTTTTTCATTTGTATAACAGTAACAAATCCTGCTCCTTTTTAATGCTGTTTGGCTGTAGCAACAGCAAAAAATAGAGGTACAAAAATATATAGAAATTGGAGAGGAAGAGCAAAGGAAAAAAGAAATTTGAACTCCCAAGAAAACAGGGAGGGAAAAGAGGGCTCCCATTACAATAGGTGCTGAAAGAAGCCCTGATGTTACAGCTTGGGAAACTAAACCACAGCATGACTGAAGCATTCAGCAAAGACTGTACGGTTCACTTGAAGGGACCTCCGGGAATTTACAATACTGAACGAGGAATTTGCATATATCCCCAAATACCTCACAGGAAAAAGAAGGCATGAAAATTGTCTCAAAATTAACAGCAACATTAAAGATTTCATCATCACATGGGTAGTTTTTAATCATTCCCTCCGTTAGTAGCTGCATGCATAGGAACAAAGTGTGCAAGTGCACATAGGGTCTCAGATTTGGATTTTTGTTCAATTTGCAGCAGAATTTGGCTCTGCCAGCTGTGTTTACCTGACTGCGGCTTTAAAAGCAGCTTTAACAGCTTGAAGGTCATCAGCCATACAGACTTCCAGCCATGCTTCATCACTACTTACTGGCATACCACTTGCTCAAAGGAGCTAAGGCAGGCATGGGGACCGTGCCCCTCACACTACACAGCAATCTCCTCCATTTCAATAAAAATACATTTGCACAGGGCATGTAACAAACCTGGGAGAATCAACTGACTTTTCTGTAGTGTTCTGCATGTTCAGATGGAGCAGGGCACCAAGCTTTGGCCTTTTTCAGTTTAGGAAGGCTTTAGCATTGCAAGACATACAGAGAACAACAGGTAATATGGTAATCAGGAGGAAAAAGCTTCACTGTATCTGGGCCACGTAATGGTTAAAGAATAATAATCCATTACATCTCAAACTTGCAGCAAGAAATCTCAAGCTGATTTGTAAAAGTTAGATTTGTTATTACACAGACTTTCAAAGGAAAAGGTTTGACAAAGACGATAACCTCATCAGCAGAAACTGACTGTAAATCACTTTGTCCTGTTCTGCCCACTAAGCTCCGATGCTCCCTGAAGAGATCTGTGCTCTGTGACTGATCATAGAACATAACTACTGACAGGACAGTAATGCGTTGAGGTGAAGAATTGTGGATGGCAACTCAAGAAAATTGGGCAGAACCTCAGAATTGCCTTATTCAGAGATTTAGTAGAAACCAGAACGGCCTGTCTGAGGGACAGAGATGTGTCTCATGCTGTACTAACATGCACATCTTTTGAGAACAATCCTACCGTGTTACTGGGATAGTGGATGGATTTCTCTGGATGCCATGTTTTACATCTCTTTTCTGCTTCCTGAAGGCACCTTTTCACTGATACTTTGCATTGCTTTACCCATGTAAGTCAGTTCTATTTCATACATTTAAATATAAGACCACTAAACTATTTTACCATTATGTGGTGATGGCAGGGAAAATAGAGGAAAGAGATGCTTTTAAAAATGAGAGATAGGGGAGCTTCCTCAGAACTGATTCAAAACTGAGGCTGATTAGATGTTAAACTAGTCAGAGTCCCAAGTGCGATCTTGTGTTCACTGGCAACAGAGCACACAAAGCTCCTAGTCTCAGCGCTGTATGACCTCACCAATAAATGCTGATAAATGGCAGGAAGTCAATCTATAAAGAATGAGAGCCCCATACATAGTTGATTACTTACCTTGACGTTTCTGACATGTGTTACCAAAAAATCTGATGATGCAAAGGCAGGAATCAATAATAAAATACAAAGCAATAGATGGTTTTCCATTTTGAAAAAAAAAAAAAAGAGTAAGGTTCCAATC
Source organism: Porphyrio hochstetteri (assembly GCA_020800305.1). NCBI lineage: Eukaryota > Metazoa > Chordata > Aves > Gruiformes > Rallidae > Porphyrio > Porphyrio hochstetteri. The sequence goes on from CM036916.1 coordinate 17,347,589, forward strand.
TGAACGATATGCATAAATATATAAAGCTTTGTTTACTGAGTGTTAATAAATAACCCAGTGTGAAAAGTGGGGTTAAACATTAGGCATTCGGGAAAAATCAAATACTGAATTCTGAATGTACATAATCTGCAGAACACTGTTACAAAATACTGTTACAGAATGTAGGGTATTTTAGCAATGTCTCTCCTATCACAGAATCACAAGGTTGGAAAAGACCTTTGAGATCATCAAGTCCAACCAATTCCATCCTATGCTAAATCATATCCCTAAGAACTTCATCTACCCTTTTTTTAAAGACATCCAGGGAAGGTGACTCAGCCCCTCCCTGGGCAGCCTGTTCCAGGCCCTGACAACTCTTTCAGTAAAAAGTTTTTTTCTAATGTCTAATCTAAACCTGCCCTGGTGCAACTTGAGGCCATTTCCCCTTGTCCCATCTCCTGTCCCCTGGCTGAAGAGACCATCGCCCACCTCTCTGCACCCTCCTGGCAGGTCACTGTAGGTGGTGATAAGGTCTCCCCTCAGCCTCCTCTTCTCCAGGCTGAACACCCCCAGCTCCCTCAGCTGCTCCTCAGAGGATTTGCCCTCCAGCCCCTTCCCCAGCCTGGTTGCCCTTCTCTGGACTCGCTCCAGAACCTCAATGTCATTCTTATGGTGAGGAGCCCAGAACTGGACACAGCACTCGAGGTGCAGCCTCACCAATGCCTTGTACAGGGGCACAATCCCCTCCCCAGACTTACTGGCCACACTATTTCTGACACAAGCCAGGATGCCATTGGCTTTCCTGGCCACCTGAGCACACTGCTGGCTCATGTTCAGTCAGCAGTCACTGAACACTCCCAGGTCCTTCTCTGCCTGACAGCTCTCCAGGCAGTCTCCCCCAAGCCTGTAGCGCTGCAGGGGGTTGTTCTATCCCATGTGTAGCACTCTACACTTGGCCTTGTTAAACTTCATCCCAGTGGTCTCAGCCCACCGGTCCAGTCTGTTCAGATCCCTCTGAAGAGCCTCCCTACCCTCAGGCAGGGACATCTCAGAACGAAAATTCAACAGATGTTTCTATGCAGACAACTGAGATTGATCTTGGCTCCAGACTCACCTCTTTTCTGAACTAAACCTGTCATCTTTCTGATACCTTCTCAGGGCTGTCCCCGGCTCAAATTTATTGAGCTGTACCAGAGTTTGCAGACCCTTAAACCCACTCATGCTCCTCTTCAAACTACCTCCTGTAATCCTGCCTATCACTCAGGTACCGGATTTAGGTTATCACTTTTTGATGTGCATCCTGTCTAGTCCAGAAACTTTGTATTACATGCTTTCCTAGCCATCTTCACTTCTGGAACCCAGGTCCAAGCTCCCAGGGTCTTGCATCTTGTACCATCAACACCCATTCAGCCCGCTGCTGCAATGCCCATTTTCCTTTGTTCTTCTGACAGCATGAATTGTCTATTCACCTTTTTAGTGATTTCATCTCCTCCGTTGCATGAAACAGATTTTAAGCACAGCAAGTTAAATGCTCAGTGTTAATGAAATATTCAAGTTTTCAGAATGTATGTTATTGTCTGGCTTTCCATCAGTCAGCTCTTTGAGGTGTGTAGCCATCAGAGAGACACGGGATAGGTCCAGGACCTCCTTTTCAGTCTGCCTGGCGCTTTTAAACCCATTCCCTGCCCCATCCAAAGGTGACGGCTGGCTCTGTGGAGACCCGTGCTCCCTGCCACCTCCCACTCCAGGGCACACACCAGCTGGTGGGGCCCCTTGGGGTGCTCTGGGCTCTTGTGGCACGCTGCAACGCACCGGCAAGCCACAGACCTTCCCCAGGCACTGTTTCTGATGGGACGACTTTGCTTCCCGTACCGTAACGAGAGGGCTGGGACCGATTGCCGTCCGCTTCACACCTGCCTCAGGCTCCTTGCCCGCTCTTAACATGGCCGCCTCACCCGCTTCCAAAATGGCCGCGAAGCGCTCGCACCATAGAGATGTGAGGCGGTCCGCTCTGCACGCCGCTGTGGCGTCCTCTCTATGGCAGTAGGGCGCCGCCGGGGATCTCTATGGCAGCGGCGGCCGCGCTGCAGGGCGAGTAGGCCTTGATAGTCAGGCACTGACCAGGCCCGGGCTACGGGAGGATGCCCTTGGCTGCCTATTGCTTCATCCGAGCCGTGGGGAAGGGTAGCTACGGGGAGGTGAGCCTGGTGCGGCACCAGCAGGACAGCAAACAGGTAGCATAGGGGTACGTGCGGCCGCGGCCGGGGCCTGGCGTGGGCGGGACGGCCGGGGCCGGTGTCAGGGGAGCGGCCGGGGCCCGCCGGGGTGTGCTGCCGGGGCTTGGTTGGGGCACGGCCCTGGCGCTGAGGGGGGTGAAGCCACAGGAGCTGGGTTTGCCCGTCAGGGTGTTTCTGCTTTCCTTCTGCGACCGTCAAGCATTCTGTTAAAGCTCTGGAGAAGACTTTTTTCCCCCCGCCTAAATCTCAGAAAAACCCCTGCCAAGCCCAACGGTCCCCAAATAATTTTTTTTTTTTATTTTGCCATTTAAATAAAAATACCTTTTTTTTCTTTTTCCTTAAATGTATAATGCCATATTTTTTGGGAGGAAAACCCATGTTTGGTAGCCTTTTGGATGATAGGAGAACACAGCCTGCACTTCCTCGTGTGAAGCAGAAAAGGCTGCTCTTGGCTTGTTACTGCTTGTGTAGCCTAAGGCATGCATGTGTGGTGGAGATGAAGATGGTAGCAAGGATGGAAAGAATGGCTTGGGGTGTTTGCCTTCGTTGGCATCAACCCTTCTGGTGACAGGGTTTGCCCTCGCAGTGCTGACTCTGGCAGAGCCTGGCAAAGTTTTGGTATGGTTGAAGTGCAAGCAGTTTGTTTTTTGCCTTTTTGGTGGAAAATTGAAATAGATCTGCTTTGGTGAGGCAAGACAGATTATTTGATAGAAAATGCAAGAGGATAAAGCAGTGGGGATGGAGAACCGTCTCAGAGTAGTGCTGCTTCTGAGCTGCAAGAACACACTGATGGCTCCTGTTAAATTTCTTATCCACCATGGCACCCAGGTCCTCCTCGGCAGGGCTGCTCTCCAGGAGCTCTTCTCTCAGTCTGTAAATGTGTCTGGGATTCCTCTGGCCCAAGTGCAACACCTGACACTTCACAGTGTTGAACCTTTTTGTATGGTGGTAGTGCACCATCTAAAACCCAATGCTGATAGAAAGCTAAAAGCTTTGGTTTCTACTCCCAAAGACACAGTTGCAGTTGGCTTGTCACACAGAACAGAGCAGTTATAGCCTATCTGCTTTGTTTTAAACTTAGATGATGTACAGAATTAGGAATTTACATTCTTCTTTGGAGCTGTACATCATCACAGGTCATAAGGGTTGAGTAGTATCTATCAGACTTCTGAAACACAAGAATCACTGTTGATTTCTTTGTAGTTGTTTCCCTTGGTATATAGGGGGTGGACTTCCTTGCCACAAATTAAATATGCTGGACTAAATTAAAGGGGCCAGCCTGGGAGGTAGACCCCCTAAGCAACTGCTGAAGGCACTGAAATTGAGTAAGTGAATTTTATTGTGTTTAGATGCTTGGATTTAAAATCTCCCCAGATAAGAGTGGGTAAGATGGATGATTGTTTCGTGGAAAGCTGATGCCCTAAAAGTGTTTACCACAACATTTCCATCAGAAAGGGGGCCAGGTCAGACCTAAATATTGATGCTGGGGATGATGGATGTGTTACAGATTTTATTGTCTTGTCTTCAGCTTGTTATAGTCAGTTATATTTTTGCCAAAACTTTAAAATTCCTGAGAAGTATATTTGATGTAGTACATACAAGAGAAGTAAATAAGTGCTTTCATGTGTAGTTTTAACAACTTATCTTAATATGGAATAGAAGAAATTTAGGAATCTTCAGTTCTTTCAGTATGACCCAGATTCTCTACTCCTCGTAATACTCATTTCTTCTTAAGTAAGCTTAAACCTGCTGTCTGCAGAAACTCAGAAATTCAACAGTTGGTTTTAAGTCAAGTTTTAAATAAATTATGTCTGTTTTCAGGTTTTTAAGAAAGTATTTTTTCCAGTGTGCCCCTAACTGCAACACTACTTGCTAGATTTCATAGAATTTTTTTTTTCCTATTCTGCCATGCTTCAGTTTTTGATAGAGAGCAATTAAATCCCAAGTCAGTTCTGCCCTGGGGGTCTTCTGCCAGGTTCAAGTTGAAGAAAACCATGAGCAGACCTGAAAAGCTCAGCAGTGTTATTTTGCCTGTTCAGAAGTTCAGCTCTGTTTGGCATTTCTTGTGAATGTGACAGTGGGGGACTTGTAATCTGAGCCTTGAAACCGAGATTTTAACTTTCTGGTCATCAAATGTAGGAGCTGTAGTCACTGAAGTTGAGAGAGTTGAGAAAGATTTTTTTAAAATTTTTTTAACAAAAAACATGTTTCATTTCTAGAGAAGTGAAAGGGATTTGGTTTGGGTTTTTTAACAGAGGAGAACAAAGTAACTCTAGCCAGATGATGTTTATTCTAATCATCCCTTGTCTTTTTTTTGATCTGTGTACTTTCCTTCATGTTGTTGTATTTTTAAAGTTACTATTGAAACAGCCCATTTCAAGAGTCTCTGTGATGCACAAACTGGTATTTCAGGCTTCAGAGCTGAATAGTAGACACACATTTAAACTGAGAATGGGGGAAAAAAATGAATCTAAACATTAGTCAAAAATAGCAATATGCCACAAAATTCCTGGGCAGTGTTTTATTCAGGCAGATGAATAGAATAGCCACCCCTGCTCCATTTTTATGGTAGAAATGATGTATGAGTACCAGGCAGATTGCAGTTTCCATATAGAATAATGTGTGGAGATTTCAAATGCTGTATTTCCTTTAGATTTAGGGAAATCTCTAGGGCTTCTGTGTAGTTCCTTTCCCGTCTTACAATGTATCTTGTAATTTCTTTTACAGTATGTCATCAAAACATTAAACCTTAAGAATGCTTCCAACCGGGAGAGGAAAGCTGCAGAGCAAGAGGCACAGCTGTTATCCCAGTTGAAACACCCCAACATAGTCACCTACAGAGAATCCTGGCAGGGGGAAGATGGCCTGTTGTATATTGTTATGGGCTTCTGCGAGGGAGGAGATCTGTATCACAAGCTTAAAGAGCAGAAGGGCAAACTTTTGCCTGAGAATCAGGTGGTGGAGTGGTTTGTCCAGATTGCCATGGCACTGCAGGTAAAATGAAGTCATCTTCAGGTATACATTTAATTTTGGCTCTTTCTGCATCTAAAACTTCCACAGCTGGGCTGCAGACTTTCCTTATCACAGTGGCTGTTTGTACATTAAAAGCCTTCACGGGTCATTGCAGTCAGATTAACTATTTTAGGTAAGAAATCGCTGTCGTGTGTTATGCCTACACCTCTCTATCATGGTAGGCAGTGGTAACCTCCACGGTGTTTGCAGTTCTAGTCTGAAACACTTCTCTGATTTGAAAGCTTAGATTAAGTTTTTTAACCATTTTTAATGGTAAATTTAGATTACTAATTCATCATTTCTGTTAAATCTTACTGCTGAAATATAGTAATTGGAGGTCATTAAACTATAAAGACAATTCTTATAGGAATAAAGACCAGGTATACATGTTAAGACTAAGAAATAAGAAGTTGGGCAGAGAATTCCACCTTAAAGTTGCCTGTTGTGATCAGATGTTGGCAAGTCTACAGTACTGCCTGTTCTTGTTTATTATAAGACTGATATTCTTCCCTGTTCGCACAAAGTTACACTGTGTTTTCCACTGAAGTTTTATACTTAAGACTAAGAAATGACTGTCAAGAAATGGAGAGGGCAGAAACTTTACATTTTTATTTTCTCTTTTCTGCTGCATTGTCAGAGCCACACAAAGGAATTTCAGTAAAGCAGAACCAAGCTTTGAGTTTGTGCCTGTTTTACCCATTTTTAATTCACTGAGACTGTCTCTAGCAGGGGCCCTCCTGACTTTTATAGTGATGCATGTGTCTTTTCAGTGTTTGTATTTCCTCTCTTTGAATTGTGTAATGGGATTTTTATTTTTCAGTGTAGAAAAAACAATTAGAACTAACTTACATGTGTGTGTTTGGTTTCTTTTTCCCCCCTCCCCAGTATTTACATGAAAAGCACATTCTGCACAGAGATCTTAAAACTCAAAATGTTTTTCTGACACGAACAAATATAATCAAAGTGGGAGACCTGGGTATAGCCAGAGTGCTGGAAAACCAGTATGACATGGCTTGCACTCTCATAGGCACACCGTACTACATGAGCCCTGAACTCTTCTCAAACAAACCCTACAACTACAAGGTAGAGTATGTTAATGTAAATGTTGTTTCTGCTTCATAAGGCAGCTTACTTTGTTAAAAACTTTACAATCATGTCTAGTTTTAATTTCTTATGCTTCCAGCTCTTTTTAATGTCCCCAAAGACCTAACAACAAAAAATAGATTGGGGAGAGATTGGCAGTGGCCTTTCTTTGTGGGGCTGTGTTTGCTGCAGGAGGTGTGACAACTTATCACAGCCAAGGTGTTCTGCTGGCTGCCTGTGCCTGTCTCAGCAACCTGTGTAAACAAGGGTATCAGTCTGTGGTAGATGGCTGCATTTTCTACATTTATTATATGCAAGACAGGAAGCTTTGTACTGAAAAGTCAGTATTATGTGTAGCAGCAACTACACATTTAAAAAAAAAAAAGAAAAGAAATAAGCAGTGTTGCTGTGAAGTTAAAATCAAATAAAGTAGATGTGCTCCTGCATAGCTGTTCAGCAGAGCACATGCACTGTAAATATGAACAGCTGCCATGAGCAAGAGCTGAGGGGAAACTGTTCTTGAAATGCAAAGGTTTGCATTTGCCAGTTCCATCCAGTTTTGTACTTCAAAAGAAAACAAATGACAAACCCTACAGATAGCAACTTTCTACACTTCATTTGGAAAATGAAGTGGTGGTGGTATTTGGAAGAAAATAGTATAGTTAATAATAAGAGTGGGGCTGGAGCTGGAAGTTTGCAATGGCATGTGGTCTAATTAATTAGTTTACTATCATTAAAGGCATCTTTGAAAAGAAGTGACTAAGTCTGGAGATGAAACTTCTACAGTTAATACAAAGTTCCCCAAACTACTATTTGTTTTTCCTTTTTTCAGTCAGATATTTGGGCATTAGGCTGTTGTGTTTACGAAATGGCTACACTGAAACATGCCTTTAATGCTAAAGACATGAACTCTTTGGTGTACCGAATTATAGAAGGAAAGGTAAAAACTTTCTAAATTTGTTTTTAATCTGTACTTGGATTTTTCTGTCTAGAATTGGAGATCATTTTTTCCAGTCAGAAATACTGCATGGAGTTAAAAATATTTTGCATGTTACGTGCATCATCATCTATGTTGTAATGCTGGTATTTCATGGCAGTACACGATGTAGTATCAGACTTAGGAAGTTACTAATTTTTAGATATTGCTAAAGCTCCTTGTTACCTTTTTTGTGTAACTAGTGTACTAATTAATTTTCAGAGTTCTGAGATTTTTTTCTGGTTTAAAGATTAGTTTGCTTCTGGTTTAAAGATTTATGCAAAGAAATAAATGGGTATTCATGTGATGCTGCTTTCCTGTTAGGTAAGACTAGCTTATTTAAGTGTTTTACTTGCTTTGGCATACAATGAAGTTAACATTGATTTATTTTATATAAATACTTACGCCCATATGAGAAGTTCTTAGACAAAGCACTTTGAATTGCTGTATTGCTGTTTGATAGGTTGTTAAACACCTGAGTAACTTTCAGGATATGAATGACTGGGCTGTTTTTAATGCAGAGTACCTAACTGAATATAACTCTGGGGCATGAATAATCTCACAGTAGCCCCTGCTGACAAATATGTTCAGTAATCTCAGACTTCCCTTTCCTTTGACAGCTGCCACCCATGCCAAAGGATTACAGCCCACAGTTGGTAGAAATAATACGAACTATGCTCAGTAAAAAACCTGAGGAAAGACCTAGTGTGAAAAGCATACTGCGACAGCCATATATCAAGCACCAGATCTCTTTGTTTTTGGAAGCCACGAAGGCGTAAGATACTTTCATTCCAGTCTTCCTAAGCAAAATATTACTGTTTGGTTTACAGCTTTCCCTATTTTTTATAGCAGGATAAAATGAGTTGTTACGTGCGGTTGCAAAGCAGATGAACATATGAGTTTCTTTAGATCCTTTGAGAGAAATAATAAAACTATTTTTTTCCTGCAAATGCAGACTAAAATGGTACAATGGTGAGATTGCACAGCTTATCCAAAGAGTTTTTTAAAAAAAAAGTGCCAGTATTGCCAGGGAAGTGGTAGAAAATATATATCTTTCCTTATGGTTCTGCACGGCCTTTTGTCAGCTGAGAGTTACAATACCAAGCTTCTTTTGATATACACTGACATAACTATTTTTCTTTGTCAGGTTTAGTTAGTTATTGTACTGCTTCCAGGTAGGACCCATCTTACTGCCCTGCAGAACAGGTGTACGTTGCCAACAGAGTCTGAAGGGTGTTTTTATGCAAGGTGTCTCCTTGTATCAAGATGAAAATAAGTATGTTGTGCACAGCCTGTTGAAAAAGTACCTCATTCTCTATGTATTTAAGCTGTCTAGTGGAGTGGACTTTTTTTGTTAGTATAATCTGGTAGTATCTTAAGATCTTCTTGCTGGTAATTGAATGAGCAACTTGTGTTTTTTTACAGGAAAGCTGCCAGAAGTCACAGGAAAACAGTGAATTCTAAACCTAAAGATTCTTACTCTGTGGTCCCAATGAAGAATGAATCTCGTAGCAGGAATGTTACTCACCAAAACCACCCCTTGGAGCAAGCCAGGAAATACAAAGTTGTGAGATATACATATATATATATATAAAGAAAGCACTTTTCCTGGAGAACAGAATGTGTTTTATAAGAAGGGCCTTGAGCATTGCTGACAACATAGATCTAATTCTTAGCAATGTGTAAAATTCATATTAAGGAAGGAATTGTGTTTAGGCAAGGGTGGAACTCAATAGATAGCTGTGTATTGGCCATCTAATTGCAATGTCTTAAGGTGTTAACAGCAGCCAGGTTTTCATTTGTGGGTTGCCAGGTCAATTACTCATGGAGTATTTGAGATGAAATATTTTATCAAATATTTGATGACAAGTGAACTATGATTTTTGACTGGAAAAACTAATTATAGTTACAACCCAAATTGTTTAGTGTTGGAATGTTGGTTTTAATTTTCTGTAATGAATCTGGTGTTGTGGGTTTAAGCTTTCAGTGCTGAGATACTGAATGCACATGGTGTAGTACATCTTACAAACTGTTGGTACTTGTTTGCTCTTCCCTTAAGGAAGGGCCAAGGGAATACATCTTACCTTTCATGGTCCTGGTGAAAAGTAGGTGTACTGCATGTGCATAAATCAGTGCCTGAAATGTGTCATTTGCAAGTACAGGCTGTGGCTTTTTTGAGGCTCTCAATTACATAAATTGCAATGAAATTATGATCACTCTGGTATGTTAATGATTTTTCTTAGTTGCTTAGAGTAATCTTTCCTATGTGTGTAATACCCAAAAGGTCATTAGTTTTCTCATGTTCCTAGACTGAAGATGATTGCATCTTTAAACATAAAGGCACCGAACTTTGTCCCTCGGAGAAACTGGCTGTTGAGTTGGAAAGAAAACCAAACAACAATCATGTGAACAACCTGGGAGACTCCTTAACTACAGTTAGTGAAGTCAATATTGATATCTTACCATCTGAAATGATCAAGAATGGAAGTGAGAAGTGTATCAGTGAGTGTATTCCAGAGAATAATAAAGCAAAGTGTTTAAATGTACCAGAAAATTCCAAAATAACATCCAGCAGCCCACCAGTTACTGAAGACAGACTACAGCAAAGAGCAAAGCAAGCTTTGAAAGCTGAAAATGCTGAGTCTAAGCAATCTTCTTCTATAGCATCAAGAGAAGATGGTGATACTTTGAAACTCCTGCAGCCCGTATCAAGAGACCAGAAGCAAACTGACCTGGTAATGCATTTGTGCTTACTTAAAACTGACTTTGAAATAGATTTAACTAATGGTCAGCTTTTAAAATTTAGAGAGCTGCTGCACATGTTTTTCTGTCAAAGTAGGATGCTGTTGATGCACTTACTGAGATGCTTAAGTAGGTGAGAACCTTGGCTTTAGGTTTGCCAAGGTGACTTGGTGAAGTAGTTTTAGGCTTGCATCTAAGATGGTGGGAATTCTGGGTTTTTTTGGGTAACAACAACTTTCTTATCCAGCTAAGAGAACTGGTAAGAACAGTTCTAGAACTTTGTTCAATGTTCATAATAGGCCTGGCTGATGTAGAGGTGGTCCTGATTTGGATGAGGGTATAATAGACAGTGATTGTCTCTTCATTGTATTTTGATCTGTGAGGTTTTTGTACAGGCTTTTCTGATGAGAAATCATTATCTATTGTAGAGCTTGGATTCGACTGAAAAGCTGCTAGCTCCCTTTGTTCCTGTTGTAATTCAAGTAAGTGAGCTTCCTTGAAGGTTTAGTAGCTTTCAAATGCTGGTACAGCAGGGATTTTTTTCTGTCTAAAGTAGGAGTTTGTGATTATGACTGTGAGATGTTAAGGTGGATGCAGCCCAAATAGTAAAGTGGCCTGTGTGGATTTTTTTTTTTAAAAATCAGTGTGTATGGGTAGATTTTAAAAAGCTACAGTCTCCACCTTCTTTAAAAATACTTTTACTTACTAGGATGATGTCTGTCACAGAGCTTCAGGAGATGCTCAGGAAAAAATTACCTCCCACTTGCAGCCTAATAGTTCTGCCAGTGAGCCCTCTCTCTCCCGGCAGCGACGGCAGAAGAAGAGAGAACTAGCTGAAGTCTCTGCAGAGAAGGTGCAGATACTCATCATTCTCTTTCAGGCTCCTGTATTTTTTACTCTTAAAAAATGGAACTGTTTTGATTAAGGGTGGTTTTTTTTGTTTTGTTTTAAATTCTGTTCTCATATCGTGCCTCTGTATAACTTCCTTGGTAACAAAATACAGACCACTCAAGATATCCTTTAGAAACAGCCTGCACAAGTCTTTGAAAGCATCATTAACCCTCACAAGTGTGAGGAGGGTGTGCCAGGCGGGTGCAAGGAAACTATGTGAACCGTGGGGTTTGCCTTTGCCATGCCACACTCTTTCCTGGCAGTTTCCATCTGATTTCTCCCTGTTTGTGACTACAAAATACTAGAGGTGCTTTTCCTGCCTGCTGTGGATAAGGCCCCTTGTAGGGGTAAGAGATTACAAGCTCTTGGAGGGAGAGGAGGCGGATGCAACAGAGGTGTAGAGAGGGAGGGATGAAGTTGGGAGATGTGAGGAGGTTCCAGTACGACCCAAACCCTCCGGCATCCAGCCTTACTGTGCAAGGATGTCTTCTAGATTGTGGAGTGCTATTAATGAAAACGTTATAAACTTGTGCTCACTTCTCTTTCAAGTTCAGAGCAGTTCCTCCTCGGCCTCTGCCTTTTCTTTCTGATGTGAACACAAAGACAACACAGAGGTGTGCAGAGCAGCTTGGTGCTGAAGCCTCTGAATCAGTAAATAGCCCCAGAACAAGTCAAGCTGCCATTTCAAAGGTCAGTGCTGAATACCGTGTCACCATGTTTTTGTCTTGCGCTCCTGCTGGCAGTCTGTTCTGCACAGTACAGAAATGCCTAGTAGCTTCCTGGTGGAAGACCTGTCAAGCTCCTGGTTAGTTGGGTCGAGAAGCTGCCTTGCCAAACCAGGGCAGTCAGAATCTCCTTTTCTAGAGTGCATTGTAGTCTCGTTGATCAGACGATCTGCTCTAATAGCTCTCTCCCATGTCGCTTGAAAAGGACTTCTTTGCTTTATAGGTGATTACATAAGAAAGGCCATTGTGATGATTGCTAATTAATATCACATTAACTTCTTTTGTAGGAGCGGCCCTTGTCAGCAAGAGAACGGAGGAGGCTAAGGCAGTGTCAGGAGATGTTTCCCTCTGGTAATTTTTACCTTCACACAGTCACGTTCTGTGTCTAAGTGAGCAGGTGTCTTTGGGAAGAGATTCTGATGTGCTGGCTGTTCTTCACCAGCCTTGGGAAAGATGCACCAAAGGTCTAGTTCTGTGTTAAATAAAAATTTCTGTTAATGTGTTTTTCTGCTTCTTACTCAGTTCAGTTGTGTTTAGTGGTGTCAACTTATCTTTGAAATGTACATGAAGCACAGAATATACACCTTTCAGATAGAAACTTCAGTGTTTTCTCTTAGCAGAATACCTACCTGCCTGTCTTCTACCAGGTGATAGATGTTTTCTTGCATGAGCATGAATCTAGTTCAAAACACATGCAGCCAAGTTATAAATATTGTAAAAATGTCATCCTTCCAGTGGTTCCATCAAGACCAACATCAAATAGTGCAGCAGTTGAAGCAAAATCACAACTGGAAAATCATGATAAAGGTGCTCAGTCCTCATCAGATCCCAGTATTTCTCAGGTAAGCTGGGGTGGTCTGCTTTTTGGAATCTTTAAATGTGGGCACAATTTGGGAAGAGAGTGGTATTTTAAAAAATTCTGTGTGTGGAAGAAGCTCTCGATCAATAAGAGTGCACAATTCTCTGTAAATACTGTTTTACAAGTGCTGGGGTAGAGTACAGTACTTGCATTTCTCATCCACCTTTTTGTTTGACTAGAACAGTTTAAAATTCCAGGCTCACTGTCCTTTTTTCTCTCCACTTGTCGGAGGTGAAAGCTTGGGATCTCTTGCTGGTTGTTACAGGGTCTCTAAGTTGCAGTGTTTTAGTTTATTTTGGAAGGGAAATAGATTATCCTGAACTATAGTTACCAGTCTAGGGTCTGCTTTAAATCTCTACTAAGAACACACTACCTCTGGTCTGGTACATCTGATTTTGCTTTGATAATGCTGTCCTTTTGATGATCTTTGCCCATTCTAATACCAGTATATTGTTTTACACTAATCATAACAAAGGTCACTCAAGCTCTACCTTGAAGATAAAAACCAATATACAAGTAGCTATGACAAACACTGACAAACATACATGATGTAATTGTTTTAAGAGGCACTTGGTGAGGCATTCATAAGGGTTAAAACTGCATGACAAGTGTGGTGATATCCTTTGTATTAGCTTGTTTCTAAAACCAAAGGTTTTACCTTTTAAATACTATCAAGCTGAGCCTGTAAAATAGGCTTGTTGACAGTGGGTGTTTTCATATAATAAAAATAACTCATGACACATGGATAAATGACTTTCAGCTATTAGAGCTTTTGTCATTTATTCCCTCTTCACTTAGAGAAAGAGAGAAACCCGTTGCCTGTCTGATGACGAGTTAAGCTCTTCCACAAGCTCCACAGATAAGTCTGATGGAGATTCCAAGGAGAAGTAAGTGTTTTATTTAATACTGTTATATTGGACCTGGACTTGGAGTGGGGGGAAAAAAGGCAGGAATTGCATTCACATTTTCTCTCTCCACAGTGAAGGATGTGATGCATAAAGAAAACAAACTCCATTTAATTGTTGTCTCTCTGTGACTATAAACTTCCAATGTGGAGTATTTTGGGGCATGTGGTTGTGTACATCTGTTTTTTGTCACTTGTAGCCTCACAGGAAACCAGCCTTCCAGCATCCCAGGACATGTACTGTCAGGATGCATGTAAAGCATGAGTTGGAAGGTGCCAGTATGCTGCTTTTCCATTGTAAATGAGGACGTATTTAGTGCTGATTTTTGTCAGCTTTACAAAAAGGAGTACTTCTTGCATTACTACCAGGACAGCTACACAGGTAGCCAGCAGGACTGTGAGCTTTTGGTAGGTGAATGTGCTCTGAGCCTCTCTTAGGTGAAATAAGTTGAATGTTGTTATTGATAAAACTCCACCAGGAGAAGCAGTTGAACACGGAATGCTTAGCAGGACCCCACCAAAGGGGTTTATCATGGAGTGGTGACTGAATCTTATTTCTCCTCTCCTAGAAAAAGCAACATGAATGAGGTGAATGACTTAGTGCAGCTAATGACATGGACACTGAAAATGGACTCTAAGGAGAACTCTGAATCCTGTGTAACATCAACTCCAGCCCCAGAGTTTAAACTTCACAGAAAATACCGAGACACACTGATTCTGCATGGAAAATCACCTGATGAATCAGAGAAGTTAAAATTTGAAGAGATTCCTTCTGGTCTGTCGCTCTGTTATTGCTTTGAGTGAATGGTTGGCAGGTACTTATAACAAAAGAAAACCTGGTAGGGGGCAACAGAAGACAACCCACTCTTAGTTCTTCTCAAGTCTCAACAATGCTTATGAAAGTAAACATCCTTCTGAATAATTTTGTGTGCAAAACTGCTTTAGTTGTGGTTTACTTGCTGATGAAAGGAATGTATGATCAATCTGCATAATTACTAGTGGAGAGAGTTAGTTTGCAGTGAGATTTATTTTTTTCCCCCATGTGACTTGGAAGCTTCTGCAATGAATGGTTGGAGTTGAGTGGTTTGAAGTAAGATTTTTATTAGTGGTAAAGCTTTGTGAATTAGGGCTAAAGCTGAAATTGTGCACAAAGCTTTAAATGCAGTGGAGGTTTGTACAGGTACAGGGGTTCATCCTCACTGCAGGATTTGGGCAAGCTTATTTTTCCTACAAATACAGGTGCAGGAATGGAATCAGTTTTCATATGTAAGTTCTGGTTTAGACCTTAACTGTGTGTATTTATTCAAAAGCAAGGAAAATCGTATTTGCTGTGACTGCACTTGCTATGCAACAAGAATAGGTGAAAAAGCTGTGGGTAGGATTCTGAAGCCTCAGACTGTCAAGGACTCTCTTGTTGGCAGCTTCAGCTGAAAAGTGAAAGATTCAAAGGTGGAGGGATGGCAGAAATGATGCCATTAGAGTTTTACAGTGATTAAACTTCTCTGTAAGAAGAAGTGATTGAATTATTAAAATATTTGGGTGTTGGTGGAATATTAGAAAACAATACTTTTCATTCAAACAACATTTGTAATGCAGTGTACAGGAACCACTGGAAACGAAGTCACAGGGACTTAGAGTGTCCAGTGTTGGAAGTGTTAGCACCTGAGTGCTGCTGATCACCCTCCTTGTTGGCTGTTGCAGCTGGACAGTTCAGATGAACTGTTACTTCATGTAAATGATGGGCTGGAATTCTTGGCAATACTCACTGTCATCCCATATTCCTCTTCTGCATAGAGTATGAAAACTGCAAAGTAATTATTGCTGCATGGATGCATTTTATTTTCTTTATAGATACGTTGTCAGTTCCTGACAAGCTCAGGAGAATGGTTGAAATCCTAAGGTTTGATGTGGTGCAAGGATTGGGAGTGAAACTTCTTGAGAAGGTCTACAGCATCATGGAAGATGACGATGAAGTGAAGAGAGAGGTGAATGTCTTTCCTAATGAAATGAATTTCTTGATAAGCCTAGATAAATCAGCAGGGTCTCTACTTCCCCGACAGTGCACACCTTGAGTCCAAGAAGTGTTTCTGTAGCCATTGGCAGGCAAGGGCCCGAGTGCATCACTGTGTACAGTCTGACAAAGTTGGGTTCTGATTGTGGGCTACATTCAATCACAAATGCTTCAGAAAACACAGGAGTTTAGAGCTGTACCATGGTCCTCAAGTTTGTGGAAGATGCCAGGGATGTGAATGACTTTATTCTCCAGTAATAATGTTTTTGGAACCGTAATTTTTTGCCTTGTTGTTACTTTGCCTGATGCCCCTTATGTCCAATGTGAGAAACAATTGAATATCTATTTCTGATGGAGGTGAGTGAGCAATACCTCCAGCTCATGTGACTCAGAACTTGGTTACAAATAAAATGCTGTATGTGTAAGGATATTCTGTGAAGATCTGATTTATATTTTAAATTGTGTCTAGGGGTTGGAACTCTTTTGCCCTCAGACAACAAGACTCTCTGTTTTTATTCCCTCCCATCTAACTTCATAGGCTGCATTCAGTTGAGTTCTTTGGTGTGTTGGTTGGGTTTTTTGCTAATATATTGGTAGTTCCTGCTGCTTTTTTTTTTTTTAATATCAATAAATTTTGTGGGGTTTTTTTTCTGTGTCCTAAACAGCTGCAGCTGCGGGAGCATATGGGAGACAAGTACGGGAGCTACTGTGCGAAGGCACGGCACCTGAAATTCCTGGAAGAGAATGTGAAGCTCTGACTGGAACGTTCTCCTTGGAGAAAAGGAAACTGGTATATAGCTCACGTGGTAGATTGGACTGGCTTACAAAGCATGTTTATCCATTCACCTTCTTTGCTGGAATAATGATGGAAACTTGCAAAAAACTTAAGTTAATAGTTCATAGTGATATTTTTCATGTTAAAGTCTGACCCAGGCTATCACTTTCTCAGAAAAGAAACTCTTTAGTTTAGTTTTTATTTTCTTAAAGAAATTTTTAAAAGTTGCTTTTTTTGTAGATGCCAAGAGGGATTGATACCAAGTTTTATATTCAAAGGACTGTAAAAAAAAATAAAATGCTCTTTTTATTTGTCATGGCTAAAGTTTTTTTGTGTAGTCATACACTATGGTAACAAATTCCAGAACAAAGCTAGGGATAGGTTGTAAACTCTTCTATCCAAGAGTTGTAAAAACTTAGCAAGTAGAAACAATTATTAAAATTTGTAGCACAAAAAGCCCTTCAGGTTCTGTAAGTTGCCAAGTTGGAGTGCTGAAGGGGGTGGCTGTACTGCTTTTAAGCAGAGCCTTTGCTTTTGTGTCCTATTGCCAAGGCAGTCGCCAAGGAGGTGGAAAGTATTTGGTAACTGTGTAAAGTGAGTCTGAAAATGCTTGGAAGGAACACACTCATGGTTACCATGGCCCCAGCTGGAGAAATCCCTTTGCTTTACAAATACCAACTCCTGCTAGGAAGCAGAGTGCCCAACACTGGGGTCACTTCAAGAAATAGGCACCTTGGCTCTTCCCTTTTGTCCAGGCATTGTCATGTCCCATCACCACAGAAAAAGCACACGTTCTTTTTAAAGGACAAAGCAGTCAAAGGGGACTAGAATTTATAAAATAAAATTTCAAATGCAAAACCTCTTTCACTGCCTCCAGCCCAAATGTTGTAACCTCCAGCACCTCTGAGGGTGCTTTTATTACTGACTCACAGGAGTCAGTAATAAAAAAGCACAACAGTGTGGATCTTGCTGCCTCTCCCACACTGTGCAGTCACCTTACAAGGTGTCAGGACCTATCCTGTTGCTATGTAGAGTCAAGATGGTACCTTCTCTACCCAGGCAAATTCATTTTAAGCAAAAGATGCCACTGCCCCCTCTCTTCTGGAACACTTGGCATTTTTCAGCACTGTGGGTTAGATGTGTTTTTTATGCCCCAGGACAGGTGAAGGGCTGACCTGCTGGGAAGCAGCTCTGGGGAAAAAGCCTTGGGAGTGCTGGTGGGCAACAGGTTGGTGGTGAGCCAGCAGTGTCCCTCCTGGCCAAGAAAGCCAGCGGCCTCCTGGGCTGTAGCAGGAGTGCGGCCGGTGTGTCAAGGGGGGTTCTTCCCCTCTGCTCTGCCCTGATGAGGCTTCATCTGGTGTCTTGCGTGTGGTGCTGGGCTCCTGGGTTCAAGGACAGGAAGCTACTGGAGAGGGTAAAAAAAGGCTACGAAGATGATGAGGGGACCAGAACGTCCCTCTTACAAAGACAGGCTGAGGCACATGGGACTGAGCGGGGATCTCATCGGTACTTAGACATTCTTGAGGGGTGTCAGGAGGATGGGTCAGTCTTTTGTCAGTGCTGCCCAGGGACAGGACAAGAGGCAATGGGCACAAACGTCAGTATACATTCCACCGAAACATGAGGGGGAACTTCTGCCACCCTCCCAGTAAAGAGCACTGGGACAGGGTTGGGGAAGTCTACAGCTCTGATTCAAACCCCACCTGGACACTGTCCTGTGCAGCCTGCTCAAGGTGATCCTGCTCTGGCAGGGGGTTGGACTGGGTGATCTCCAGAGGTCCCTACCAACCGCCACTGGTCTGGGATTCTGCATTTGTTACAACCTGATGCTACTGATCACTTGTTTTACACAGGGTTAGAAATATTTTAGTGCAAGTCCAGCTGTGTATTACCTTTTTTTAGGGTATGGCAACTGCTTAACTGGACTTGATTTGCAGCGATCCTTTTTACTGCACTACCTGATGGGACCTCCAGTAGCCTTCTAAAATTTAACCCCCCCAGCACCTTCACTGGGACTCCAGCCTTCATGGTCTCCACAGATCTTGGTGCATGCATGGTACTGTACAAAGTTGTAAGAAAAAAACCAAACACTGAGCCAACAAGTACCTTCCAGTGGAAATGCTTTTAACAAAACTGAACAAAGTAACAGCATGAAAAACTGTATTTTTTAGCTTTTAGCATGTCTCTTTGGCTTTCTGTCTGCTGGCTTCTTTTCTTCTGTTCCCAGCTCTTGGACAGGCAGCCACTTCAGAGGATTGCGGCGGTACATCGGCCATGGAGGAAGCGTTAGCTTAGAGAGAAGGAATGAAGGTGGAACATAAAACTCATGCACAAGGTAAGTGTTGTGTATGAACATTCTGAACCATGGAGCAAACATTGCTGTGCTCACAGCCCCTTAATATAAGCATTATTTCAGGGTAAATATTACATGTGTTTTCTGGGCTGGGGAAAAAAAAAAAACCCCATTCTTACCAAACATGATAAAGCAAATCCAGCCATAACTATGTAGACAGTCCATCCAAACTGCTCGGTGATGTACCCATAGATGAAGCCAATTATCTAGAGGGGAAAAAAGAAAGAAAGAAAAAAAAAAGCTTTAAACATTTGTCATGCCATAAGTTGTGGGGCAGGGGGAGAAGTAGAAAAATACAGGTTTTTCACAAGCACAGTTCTGGCACGTTTCTAATCCTGTCTTCAAGGCTAATACCAAAGTACAAGTGTGAACAGAGAGAAGCCTTAGTCCATGACAGCCCCTCTGGCTTTGTCCAAAGCTTTTAATGACCTGGGTCCTGGGTTCAGCCTTTTTGGCACCCAGCATGGGGCTCAAAGAGTTGGCATAGTGGTATTAAAACCAGAGCTGTGATAAGCATTATTATTTAACCAGTCACTGGTCACAACATTGTTGTATTTGATCCCATGGCTGTGGTACTTGGTACATGTTGTATGTGCTCTTTGGAGAGTTCTTTGCCATCTCTGAGTGTGGGCTCTGGTTCTTCATGTTACTGGACTCTGTGATACCAGCCTATGATAACATCAGTGATCATGAGCCTAAGCTGGTATTTGCATGAGGTTTTGCTGTCCCCTCCATTCCTCAGACAGGCTGGAATTAGTAATAGCACCCAGTCTGGGGGTAGGGGCAAAGAAGGGAACAACTACACCACCCTCTTTTTCTCCTTTGGGTCAAATACAACATTTAGAACAGCTTTTGAGAATTGCCAGTGTCCCTGGGACATTCAAGCCAGCACTGTGCTATCACGAGGTCTCCTGACTGTGTTCAGGTTCTGTTTCACATTCAGTTTTTACTTAAGAATACCACTCAGGCATTTCCCCTGACTCTGGGTAATCAGGAGTGGCAGGGCATGTGGCAGAGTATTGGCAGGGACCTAGGGCCCTTCCCACTCCCAATGGTTTGGAACTTCACTGCTAAACAGCTACAAGACCCTAATGAAGTGACAGTGTATCTGAAAGGAAAATGCCTCTGGGACAATGGAGAGTGATAGGTGGTGGCACATTCAAACATTGGGATACACATTTAGCAAAGGCCATGTGGTCAGTGAACTCCAGGGAATCCACCAATCGAGCTGGCCCTGCCCAGCTGAAGCTTCCGTGCCCTGTAGAAGGAGGCAAGAGTCCCCCTAGTGCATATAAAGAATATATGGGGAAGAGGGCCTGGGCTGTCCCTGCTTCAGGCAAAGGCAAACACACTCGTGGGATTGCTTTTGCTCAATGACCTGGCTGCACTTGGTGAGTGATGCAGAAGGATGGGGAAGTCCAATGTGTACCTCAAGCGGATCTGGTTTGGGGTGAGAATAGCCAATGTAATCAGAGTAGAAATTGTATGTTATGAATTGCTAAATAACCCTGCTATTGTATATTTATCATGGCTACAATTGCTATATGTTGTGCTACAAGTATTACAGCAAGAATCACACAAATGAATGAAGGGTGAGTTCCAAGATGGGGGGACTAGAACTGGCCTTAGCAACTGGTGCCCAGAAACTTCTTTGAAAATCAACACCTTCAACCTGCAGACCACAAACATGGACTATGCCAGGTGCATCAGCTGCCAGTCCCAGACGCAGCATGCAACAATCCAATGGCACACATCATCACTCTTGTCCTCAGAGACTCTTATGAGCCCAAAGTCACTGACTAAATGAACTCAACAGATGTTTTAGAGGGATGGCCCATGGACTGAGGGAATGGTATCTGTGTTTCTGTGTGTATATATGTGTCTAAGGAGTTGTTGGATCTGAGCATAACATAAATGGTACAGAATAAGGGCTGGATCATGTCCTGGTTAATTTTCTTTCTAGCAGCTGGTGTGATGCTGTGTTTGGGGTTGGGATGGGAGCAGTGCTGATAACACACTGATAGTTTAGTTGTTGCCAAGCAGTCAGGGACTTTTCAGTTGTTCCTATTTCCCTGCTAATGCAAAGGTGGGGGGCACCCAGGGATCTGGGATGGGACACACCCAGGACACATGACCCAAACTGGCCAAAGAGGGTTTCCTTTACCAATAACATGCTCAGCATAAAGCGGGGCTGGTAGGGGGAGGAGCACACCGCTTCAGGAAGTGTGGTGTGGGGATGGTCCATTTTTGGAATGGCCCTGAGCTGTACGCTTTGGTGAGACACTGCATTTGTGTATCACCAATTTTGGGTATTTTGTCCTATTACTGTTATTCCTCTCTCTCTGCTGTCCCAGTAAACTGTTCTTATTCCAACCAGCAAGGTTTGCCTTTGGTTTTTCTTTTCCCTCCTTTCCTTCCTGTCCCCTCCTCCCCCCAGAGACAGCAGCTGGATGGTGCTCAGCTCCTGCCTGGGGTGAAACCACGACACCCCGTTATGAAAAAAACCCCTAAAACAATGCCACACCTTGTTTCTAAGGTCAGAAAACGAAGTAAAGTCCTTCAATTATCACGTGCAGTTCTGGTATACTTACTGCAGACACAAGAATGATTCCCTGGAAAATCTGTTCTGCTAATTTTTGGCCCTTGTAGTCCTGTAGAAAGAGATTTTTGTCAGTTAAACGCTCAGGTTAGAGCCTCAAGTTGCCCAGAGGACAGCTTCTCAGCTTCTTCGTTCAACTTTCACACCAGACTGGCATTATTTCCCTTAACTGTTGAAATCCAGCCACTCTAAGTCCGTCATTCACTTTCACAGCCGCTGCCGGTCGGCCTGCTCAGGGTAAGCAACGCAAACTCAAAACCTCGCTGCAGCTGGCTTAAAGTCACCCCGCAGAGGCTGTAACACCACAGGAGTGCTGTGCCTGAGTGGATACCATGCGTGTGTCACCAGGGCTTGAGAAAACGCCCTATGGGGACGCGTTTCCTCCCGCCTGGGCACGGCGCCGATGGCAAGGCACAGAGCCGGGCTCTGCCGCGCTGCACGGTACCGCGCCGCGGCAGCACGGCAGGGCCCGGCCTTCCAGCCCGAAACACCGCGGTTGCACGGGGGAGTGCTAAGCCCAGACGGGGGGCGGAGGGCGCGGGCCCGCGGCGGCCGCCCTACCATCTGCGTGGGGATGGAGCGGAAGATGTTCAGCATGGCGGCGGGGAGCGGCGCCTCGCGGTCCTCGTCCGGCTCCTCGTCGTAGTCGTCTCCTTCCTCCTCTTCCTCCTCCTCGGCCTGCAGCGGCTGCCGGTCACCCGCGTCACCCTGCGATGCGGGCGTGTCGGGGCAGGTCGGCGGGTCCCGCCGCTCGGCGCGACAGCGGCCACAGCACGGGGGCCTGTGCGTGAAGGGGCGGCTGAGCTGGCCGGAAGCGCGCCCCTCTGGCTCCGCCCCATCCTCTGACAGCCCGAGGCAGCAGCCTGCTGCCTCGGCCGTCGCCTCCACGCCGCCGTTGCTGCTGTCGGCCTCGGTCCCCGCCTCGGCCTCGGCCCCGGCCCCGGCCCCGGCCTCAGCCTCCGCCTCCCGGCCCTGCGCCGCCATCGGCAACGGCCGGCACCAGGCGGCGCGAGGCATTGTCTCCCCGGCAACGGCGGCCCTGAGCCTCAGGACCCCTGACCGAGGGGCCTTCAGCCGGCAAGTGCGAGGCGTCTACACTTTCGCCTGCCCGGAATTGGCGCTGACTCGGCAGCGCGCGTGCGCCTCTTCTCTCCCAAAGGTTAAGCTCTCCTCGCGAATACGTTGGGAGCTGCCGCAGCCTCGCTAGTGCGGCAGAGCGGGCGCGGTGCGGCCTTTGCTCGGAGCGGCCGTCGGGTGTCGCGGTGGACACCCGCGGCCCGTTAAGCTGCCGGTGGGTGGTGGCGCACCGTCGAGGTGGCAGTTGGCGTGGCGCGCACGGCCGGTGAGGGAAGAGGGGCTGTCGCCGGGGGAGACCCGGTCCCGGCCTGCCGCGCTCGGAGCGGGGCCCCGGGAACCCCGCTGGGCCGCGCCACCGCGGCAGGAGGAGCTACGCGGGACCCCGCCGAGGCGGCCGCCCGAGGGAGCGCGGTTTGTGAAATGTGGGGAGGGGTAGGGGGGAGCAGCCGGGTGCCCGGCTCCGGGGGTGGGGGAGCCCGGCTCCGGGGGTGGGGGAGCTCGGCGCCAGCGGAGGAGCTGAACTCGTGACGATGAGCAGGTGTCGCAGCATGGGGTGTGATGTCACGCTGACGGAGTCACTGCACATGCAGCTGCTGCCCCTCAGGCAGCCCCAGGGTCTGGGGGCGTCGCCACTCACGTCACTGTATGCACAGTGCGCCTGGTGGCTGCGTGTCCTGACCCGCCTGAGGCGAGCTGTAGCCGTGGCTCACGGCATGCATTTGCCGAGCTCGATAAAGGGCTCTTCCCCGTGGGAGAGATGCAGCAACGCAAAGGAGACGCGCTGACAGGCGTGACGGGTGCCACGCAGTTGGCAGCGCTGTCCTGCGGGGGTTTGGCGAGTGCCGCCGTGTCGAACTGCCACTGGTGCTGGGATCATGCACGCTGGCGGGGCGGGAGGGCTTCCCGGGGGCTTCCTGAGGGCCCCTTCCCGCTCCGGGGTGCGCAGCTCTTGCTCTGAGGTGACGTTTCCCATGAGGTAATCAGTACGCCTGAGCTGGGTACGAAACCGCCTCACGGCGTTCTGGTTTTACCCCTCTGTAGCACGGTGGCAGGACCTTCTGTCACACCTTTGTGATCTTTTTTGGCTGGTGGCGCTTTAGCCGCTGTGGGGCCCTGCTCTGTGCAGGGGCTTTAGCTGCTGTGCTGTGCTGCCCTGCTCTGCTCTGAGAATGTCACCGTTTAGAAAGCCCATCACGCTGTTTGCTGAAATCTCACGCAGGTTGGGTCCTGCCAAAGCGTTGCAGTTCATCCAGTATGGAGAGAGCTGTGTGGGGAATGGAGGAGGGAAGGTTTAAACTGGATCTTAGGGGGAAGTTCTTTACAGAGAGAGTGGTGAGGGGCTGGAACAGGCTGCCCAGAGATGGAGGGCCCCATCCATCCCTGGAGGTCTTCAAGGCCAGGTTGGATGGGGCCCTAGGCAACCTTGTGTAGCTCCAGGCCTGAGGTTGGTGGCCCTGCCTGTGGCAGGGGGGTTGGAGCTCTGTGATCCTTGGGGTCCCTTCCAACCCATGCCATTCTATGATTCTATGATTGTTTGCTTCCCATTTTTGCTGGGATGCTTCCAGTTCAGATAATAAATAAATTAATTCAACAGGAAAGAAACCATAAGTAATTTCCCAGACCCTTTTCAGATGCCTTTTGACTAGCAGAAGGAGTTTTTGTTATTCTTCTCTCTGTCAGTGGAATGAGTGCTGAGATCTGTTTGTCTCCCCGTTTAACTGAGTTCTTCTCCAGCTCCATTGCTGTAGGGCCATACTGACAGAGATGCCGTTCCCAGGAATTAAAACCTGGCACATGGTTTTATCCCTCAAAGAGAAGGAAACATCCACTGCATTTGGAAATGTGTGCCCTGTGTCTCGTGTGGGCAAGTACTGGAGGTAGGCAGTGACCACTGTGTTTTCTCTCTTGCAGGTTTGCAGGAGTCCTGTACTGACACATAAAATAACAAGGGGAAAATGACCCTAAGGAAAGGTGTGTGTGTATATGTGTGTGGCTGATTTTTTAAAAAATCTAGTTTGTAGTTTTCTGAGTCTCCCAGTTGTTCTGTCATTATATTGATAAACTCTTTTTCTTCTAAATTTTCAGTGAACATTTCCATCCTTATAGTGGCAGTTGTCATATTTTTGCTAGTTCTTCATCATAACTTCCTAGGCCTCAGTGACTTCTTGAAACGGGAATTGTCAGGTATGTTGGGCTTGTTTGGTTTTGGGTTTAAGATAGGTGGGAAAGCAAATGCTCTGGTCTGATAAACCACCAAGGTGCTGAAATAGTGTGTGATAATGATCAATAATTTGCATAACGAGATACAGTTTTTGTGCTTTCTTATGAGTAGATCTTTCCCTGTTCTCATACCCAAGAAACTTCAGCTGGGTCTGTTTGTGTGGTCCTTGCTGGCCTGTGACTTTCCTCAGTCAGGAAGCCAGGCAAGATAGCAGTAAGGTTTCCTTCTGGATTTCAGTTTGCTTAGCAAAGCCTTTTTATTTTCAGGAGTGCACTTTTAAGAACTGCACATGGTCCTACAGAGCCTCTCCATGTCTCCATTAACTGCCCAGGCCCAGTTTCCCACTCCTGGGAGCTCTTGCTTCTGGGTAGTGGTTGTACAGGTGCTTTCCAACAGCAGTTTGGTAGGAGCCTGAGAGGCCTTACTGGGGAGTCAGGTGAAGTCAGAGCTGTTGGGCTCTGTCATCAGGAAATGGCAAACAGAAGCAGAAACTCAGCTTTGTCACCAGCAGATAACTGCCCACAAATGGCCAAGTCCCTCTTTGCTTTGTGCCTCAACTTACCTAAAACGACCTAATATGTAATAATCTAGATCATCTGGAAAGTTCCAGTGTCATAAAAAGGGTGGGTTGGGGGCAATTGGCCAGCTTTTCCAGGTGATGTGGTCTGGTAATAAATTTCAGTACCTCTCTCTATTTTCCTGCCTGCACACTATGTGTATAAATGCTTGTTGCAGCTTAGATAATGTTGCATGCTCTGTGATCCCTGGCATAAACATAGGCTGGGCTTAATGCCTCCATCTTTGCAAAAAGCTGCGACACTGACTTTAATTTAGTGTTCCTGTTTTCTTCATTGGCTCTTACCTAGGAGGAAATGAGAGTAGAAGAAGGGAGGGTGATGTGGAGGAGGCTTAGAAGGTGCTGAGGGCAAACAGGAGGGTGAAATCAGGGAGATTATAGACATGGCAGAGGGGGCCAAAGGTAAGTTTGGCCTGTTGTAGTTTAAGCCTTGTTTTAGCACCTTGTTGTGCTATGTGTGAACATGTATGGTGAAATGTATGTTGTTTATTTCCAAGTGTGATGTTTTCCTCTTCATCAACAGCTCAGATTCTCAAGAGCAGGGCTGTATCTCAAGTGTTTGGCCCTGGCAGGCTGTAATCCACACCTTAGCTGAGGAGAAATAATTGAAGGTGCTGGGAGTTTCAGGGTGGTGATAATGTCTGTGTTTAAGTTTGCATAAAACAGCTGTGTGATGCCATTTCTACTCCACAGATTCCAGTCCATTAGGACTTCAGCCTATAGATTTCATACCTGCAGCTCCCCAGAGGCTGGTGGAGGGAAGGAATGATAAGGAGATTTCCGTGGTCATTGCTGCATCAGATGAGAGGCTTGGAGGTGCAATCGCAGCCATGAACAGCATTTACCATCACACCAGATCAAACGTGGTTTTCCACATTGTTACTCTGAATGACACCGTGGATCACTTGAGGTAAGGATTTTTCATTAGCTTCCCACAATGCTGTAAAATGTGGGTGATGTGTGAGAAGAGGATGAGCTGACTTTCTCTGGGACTGCAGTCAGTCCCATCTGTTGCTGCTTGTTGCAGCCTGTTGGCAAGGCTGCTGTAGGGAGTCCTGTGGTCATTCTTTCTGGTGATGTTTCAGGAGTGGAATGAGCCATCTCTTTCTGTGAGGTAACATCCAACCAGTGGGGTTGGAGCTTGTTGGTGGAGGGATTGTAAAACCTGCTTCTGACATTTCACCTAAGGAGTTGGAGTGCTAGAAACAAAAGGAATGAAGACTCTATTTTTCTAGATGGGTCATGTTTCAAATTGGGACCTTAGCATCATGAGCCTATATTTGTGTTTAGAGATCCCCTATGAAGAGAGGCTGAGGGAGCTGGGCTTGTTCAGCCTGGAGAAGAGAAGGCTGTGGGGGGACCTCATTGCAGCCTTCCAGTCCCTGAAGGGAGCAGAGGAACAGGAAGGGAATCAGCTTGTTCAAAGGGTAGAGACTGGCAGGACAAGGGGGATGGATTAAAGCTGAAGGAAGGAAGGTTTGGATTAGATATTAGGGGGAAGTTTTTTACAGAGAGAGTGGTGAGGGGCTGGAACAGGCTGCCCAGAGAGAGGGGGTGGGTGCCCCATCCCTGGAGGTGTTCAAGGCCAGGTTGGATGGGGCCCTGGGCAACCTTGTGTAACTCCAGGCCTGGAGGTTGGTGGCCCTGCCTGTGGCAGGGGGGTTGGAGCTCTGTGATCCTTGGGGTCCCTTCCAACCCAGACCAGGCTGGGATTCTGTGATCCCTTTTTTTTTACCCGCATCCCTTTACACCAATATTTTTTATGAAGGACCTGTGATACCAGGACCATGTATTTCTTAGAAGAAGCAGCCTCCTACCTGTCCTGCATCACAGCTGTGCAGGATGCTGGCAGCAGGCAGGCCTCTGCTGTCACACAGGGCACCACTGGTGGCAGCATAGGTTACATGCTGCATGTATGTTTGTTGGATAGGTCAGCAAGTGGCTGGAGCCAGGTGTGTGTCACTGCCAGTTGGATCTCTTGCTTTGTACTGGTTTGGTCTGGTTTAACAAGGCCTGTGCCTCTCTCCTGTTTGCAGGCTGTGGCTCAGTAACACCGGGCTGAAAAAGCTGCGGTACCGAATCCTGCATTTCGACCCTGGTGTCCTAGAAGGGAAGGTACAAGTGGACCCTCAGAAGGCAGACACCTTAAAACCAGTGAGTGAGGATGATGTTGAGTACTCTTTGCAGTTAGTAACAATATAACTTGATACTGGCTTTTGAACACAACTAGAGATCAAAACTAAATGTGTTAGCATAGAAGCAGCCTTTTATAATCAAATCCCTAACCTGCAGTAAGAACAACTTGCTAGATAGTGAGAGATGGATTTGAATGTCTAGTATCATTTTTTGCTGTTGGCTACAGTGAAACACAGCAGCTTGCATGGCAAGCATGACAGCACCTTGGAGATACTAAAGAGATGTGTAGAGAAATAAGAAATTCTAATATAGACCAGTTTCAAGTTAAAGTTTATCAATGCACAAAGTCATGGGGAATGAGGAATTGACAGAATTTATTTAAATAAACTTCTAGGATATTGCTGCCTGATTGACTTCCTTGATAGAAAGTGTCTTGGATATTAGTGCCACAGACAAGAGCCAGGAGTATCACTTAGTTTTGCGTTTATTTGGACAATTTTTCATTTAATCCTTCACTTCTCTTATTTTCTTGTTTCCACAGTTAACCTTTGCAAGATTCTACTTGCCCAGTTTGGTACCTCATGCAGAGAAGGCCATCTATGTGGATGATGATATAATCGTGCAAGGTAGGGGACCTTTTCTTAGCCTTTTGCCACTGGCCTCATGCTGAGACCAGCAGGTGACAGTGACCAAACCCTTCTACTTCAAGGAAAGATGTAAAAACTTTCTGAATATAAACAAGTTGATTAAACAGAATGGTTTATCTGCTGGAGCAACAGACTAACTGAAGAAAACGTCACTTAGTGCTTAATCAGGATAACTTTTAATTTTTCTGTGCTTATTTCCATTTTCCAGATGACATTCTTGAACTTTACAACACTCCATTGAAAGCTGGGCATGCAGCTGCCTTTTCAGAAGATTGTGACTCAACCACTAATAAAGTGGCTGTCCGTGGAGCAGGCAATCAGGTTGGTTTGATTCAGTTGTAGATCCCAGGCTTGGGAAACAGGCATTCACTTTTTGTGTTCTTGCAGGCTGACTTCCAAATGCAGCAAACCTAAAGGTGGTACTGTCCATACCCAAATCAATCTGTTCATTTATGTTAGAAATTATGCCTGTGGTTCTGTTTAGGCATGGGAAAAGAAAGGGATATTTGCTTTTACTGCTTCCAGTGAACAAGCATAGCTTGGAGTTGTGCAGTTTTTTCTTTGAATCCCAGCCTGGTCTGGGTTGGAAGGGACCCCAAGGATCATAGAGCTCCAACCCCCCTGCCACAGGCAGGGCCACCAACCTCCAGGCCTGGAGTTACACAAGGTTGCCCAGGGCCCCATCCAACCTGGCCTTGAACACCCCCAGGGATGGGGCACCCACCCCCTCTCTGGGCAGCCTGTTCCAGCCCCTCACCACTCTCTCTGTAAAAAACTTCCCCCCAATATCTCATCTAACCCTTCTCCCCTTCAGCTTTAATCCACCCGCCTTGTCCTGCCAGTCTCTGCCCTTTGAACAAGCTGATTCCCCTCCTGCTCCTCTGCTCCCTTCAGGGACTGGAAGGCTGCAATGAGGTCCCCCCACAGCCTTCTCTTCTCCAGGTTGAACCAGCCCAGCTCCCTCAGCCTCTCTTCGTAGGGGAGCTGCTCCAGCCCTCTGATCATCTCTGTGGCTCCTCTGACCCCTCTCCAACAGTCCCACATCTTTCTTGTATTGGGGCCCCAGCTCTGGACACAGGACTCCAGCTGGGGCCTCCCGAGGGCAGAGCAGAGAGGGACAATCCCCTCCCTGTCCCTGCTGCCACCCCTCTGCTGATGGAGCCCAGGATCCCGTCGCCCTTCCAAGCTGCCAGAGCACACTGCTGTCTCATGTGGTTTCTCATCTACCCGAATCCCCAAGTCCTTCTCAGCAGGGCTGCTCTCCAGGAGCCTTGAGAGTAATGTGACCATGACTTAAGCTAATTTCCACTCCCTTTTTTTTCCCCCCCCAGTACAATTACATGGGGTTTCTAGATTATAAAAAAGAAACCATCCGAAAGCTGGCCATGAAAGCCAACACCTGCTCTTTCAACCCAGGAGTTTTTGTGGCCAATTTGACAGAATGGAAGTTACAGAACATTACTCAGCAATTGGAGAAGTGGATGGCACTTAATGTAGTGTAAGTATCCCTGTGCTGGGGAGGAGGGGGCATCAGTGGGTTAGGGCTTGGGTTGTGATTGAACTGCTGAGGAGTTGTGTACGTGCAAGTGAAATGACACTGATGTAGGGCTGCACAAGCATCCTTTACCCAGCTTCTTTTCGTTTTCTCTCCCAGAGAGGAACTCTACAGCAGGACTCTGGCTGGCAGCATCACAACACCTCCACTGCTCATTGTATTTTACAAGCAACATTCCAGTATTGATCCCATGTGGAATGTCCGGCATCTGGGTATGTATCAAACATTAGTGCCACTGCTCCCCCAGTGTGTTTTCCAGGGCTGTAGCTGAATATTAAGTCGATGATGCCACAAATGAATCTTTTCTTCCTCTGTTTTATACCTTGTTCTCTAATAAACCCTTCTTAGCAATACCATCTTGGGGCTTGTGGGCCTGGTCCTTCATGTTCTTTTATGAACTGCAAGGGGGATTGTTCTTGAGTTGACTCTACTCTCAAATTGCTCCTCATTTTCCTTTTCTTTTTCCATATATATATTACATCTGAAGTGATCCTGGCTGTTTCCTCCAAGATAGTTGGGAGCAACAGACCTTCATACCTGTTCTGCTACTGGTGAAATGCCAGTGCTGCCAGAGTTTTCTTAAGTTATCACAGAATCACCAGGTTGGAAAAGACCTTTGAAGATCATCAAGTCCAACCATTCCCATCCTAAGCGAAACCATATCCCTGAGCACCTCATCTACCCTTAAACACACCCAGGGAAGGTGACTCAGCCCCTCCCTGGGCAGCCTGTGCCAGGCCCTGAAAACTCTTTCAGTGAAACATTTTTTTTATATTTCCAATGAACAATATGTAGGCTGCTGGGTGTTAAGGGGGTTTTAAAGAACTTGGGAGGTAAGTACACTGAAATAGATACTGAGACATATCAAAGTGGCAACTGGTTGGAACTGATGACTTTTTTCCCTTTGCTCATTTTCTGCCTTGTGTATCACCTCCCTTCTCCATAAAAATTTCCTTTGTTAAAATCCTTTGGTTTGAAGATAAAATCCAGCATGTTGGTGCTTCTACTGTCTTTATTTCAGGCACTAATGCTTCTTTTTTCAATCAAAGGTTCCAGTGCTGGAAAAAGGTACTCTCCTCAGTTTGTGAAAGCTGCCAAGCTGCTCCATTGGAACGGACATTTCAAACCCTGGGGAAGAACAGCTTCATATGCTGAAGTGTGGGAGAAGTGGTATGTCCCTGACCCCACAGGCAAGTTCAGCCTCATCCGCAGACATTCAGAAGCCTATGAAGCAAAGTAGAGTCCATTTTAATAACTGATGGCATTCTCTCAGGAACCTTCTGGAGCCAAGCAGGACAATTTCTTAGCCAAGTTGTACTAGAGAGCAGTCCTTGCCTTCTGGAGCACAAGGTGAAGCGCTTATTCAGGTGTGGTTCTGAAAGGCACATCACTTGTGTGAGGGAAAATGCTACTCCAGCAGTGCTATAGAAAGCCAGGGAGGGTCTGCACAGAGGAGTAGCAATTTGGTTAGTTCATTTCTGTCTGTTGTATGTTCTGCTCTTTCCTTACAAGTCTTTTGGAGGAGGGTCATTTTGTCAGCTGCAGGAAGAAATGGTTTCTAAGAACAAGATACAACTTCAGCTGGATCTTGCACAGACCTGTACTGTAATGAAGAGCTGCTTGGGTTTTGTTCTGGTCTTTTGTTTTGCTATCCTGGGAAATAATTTCATCAGCAACCCTTTCTTGTATGAAACCTCCTCCCAGATGTTTCTCTCCAAGTCTCTTGCAGAATTCTGTAAAACTGCAAATTTTTGGAAAGATTTTTTCCCCTATTATTTCACTATGCAAAACAGCTTTAACTGCCAGGGAACACTAAAAGTTTACTTTGTAAAGTGGTGGAGAAAACTGTTCAAAAATAAAAGCTAATTTTAACACATTGACTTAAACCTCAGTTCTAATGACAGTTTGATTCCAGGCTTGATCTGCTGAGGTGTGTTTCCTTTCTACTTCCCTACAACAGCAAGTGATTGAAATGCAGGTGAGTTGATGTGATCTGTGTGAGAGCAATCTCATTATTGTGTGAAATGTTTCTTTTGGGAACCAGGCTGTATTAATTGCAGATTAATTTTCTTGTTACCCAGTTCCTCATAATCCTCTCAAGCGAGCATGGCTCTGCTGCAGCAGCTTCTCCTGCTGTGCCTTTCCCAGTCTGGGATCAAGATTCCTGTGCCCTGATGTTGTCTTTGTTATTCAATAATCCTGTGTGTGGACAGTCCTCAGTGTGAGGTAATTAGCTAGAAAGCTGTATTATTGCAGTGGTGGGCTCAGTATCAGTGTGGGTCTCATATAGGGCAGCAGAGAGCTAAAGCCTCCTCCTTGAGTGCATCCTTTTAGTACCACTGTCACTTAAAGGGAGTTCCACTTGCCTGACTCAGTGCTCTCTCTGCCTCTAGTTCTGGCTCTGTCATGGATGCTGATCTGTGGTTTGTTACCTGGGGCTTCATCTTTTTTGTGTCCCTGAAGTGCTTTGGAGTAATGAAGTAAGTTCAGGTGACATCAGCTGACAGCACCCTAATTCTGATGACCTGAGCGTATTTTAGCAGGCTTAAACCACATTTATGCCTGCACTTGGTACCCTTTTAAGCTGCAAAGGACTGCAGCTCACCATACATCTAGGGAAAATAGCTATTACAGGTCTGATTTCTGTGTTCTTTAAGTTATTAGGAGGAAAAGGGGTGCAGAGGAAGATGCTTGGGGTCAGTGTGTATTCTAAATGCTGAATTTGTTGAGCAGCTGCAGGACTTCACAGTAATTCTGTTGTTACCCCAGTTCTGCTGTAGGCTGAGCACAGGACAGGGCCATGTTTGCTTTACAATGACCAGCTGTTGTCAAGTGTAACAGGTCATCAGGAAACACAGCTTTTGTTTGAGAGCACCATGAATAACCACAAACTTGTTCCCCAGTGACTGTGTCAGAGTACTAGTACCATAATCTCAGTTGCCTTTCCCAGTGAGGCTGCTGAAGCAGTGCTCAGATAAAACACCTCATGTCCAGCTGAAACAAGTAGCATTTTGTAGCCAACCTTTAGGTACAAAAGTTCCACAAGTTTTGCAAAGGTCTAATGAAAACTTAGTGACACTGGCTCTGTAATGCTCCAGGAAAACCAAGTGTGTTTCATGAAGGGAGGGCAAAAACTTACCTTGACATTTGTTTGAACATGACTAAACATTTTCCTTTATTTTTCAAAGAAAAAGACAAAGGGTTTGTCCTTCTGAAACATCTTTTTATGAGGCAGAGTGAACAGTATCTCAGTCTACTAGGACAATTTTAAAAATAGACTTTTTTTAAAATAGGAAATAAGAATTTAGGAGTTAAGGATGAATAGAGTCAGTTTCCTGGGCTCGTGTGAAGTCTGTAATGCTCCAAGGCGACACAGGGTATTTGTGAATCTTTGCAGCAGCTCTGGTGTGCAGCATTCCTCCAACTTCTGCTGCAACACAAGTCGTGGTGACTGTTCTGAAAGCCAATAATGAGCCTCTAAACTGTTGTCTTTGGACATAATTCATTACACATAGTCTGTATTAAAATCATAGGCATCATCTTCCTCTGCTGTCTTGTCCAAGCTGACTGACAGTGAGTTGGAAGGTTCATTTTCTGAGAAAAGAAAACCAGGTGTTACTGAAACCAAGGCGAGTGTTAGAGCACTCCAGCCTACCTCTGCACCAGGGGTTTCAATACAGACCTGCTACCTGCTCTTCTGGCTGTTGTTTTCCAAGCTTTGCTTTCCTGGTGAGCTGAGCTTTGCTTTCCTGCAAGTCAGAGAGGCAGACACATGTTTATTCAGACATCACCAGTGAATCTCCCACGCAAACAAAACCTAACAAATGGTGATGGTGTGAGTAGCCCTGTGTATAGGTGGTCAGGAACATGCTGCCTTAGAACAATTTTGTTTCCTTAATTAAGCAAAAATCCCAACCCTTATCTCCAGGAGAAAGACTTTTTGATTACTCCCAGTGGCTCCAGAGTGCCAACACAATCTGTTTCCAGCAAGGTACTGACTGGGTACTTGGTGTTGGGATCCAAACAGGTAGAAGAAACCTAATGAAACCCTGAGTTACCTCTTTAACATCCATTTCTTCTTCTAAATCATCTTGATCATCATCACTTTCTGTGAAATCCTCTTCTTCCCCCTCCTTGCTTGTTTCCATGTTTTCCCACTCTGATGCTTCTTCTATCACTTTGTTTTCCTCTATTGTCCCATTTGCCATACCAGCTGACTGGAAAATGATGCTGCTTGCTGGACTGGGGTACTTTAAACCTGGGAAAGAAAAAACATAGGAAGTGGCTGGTAAGTTGCTGTTGGACAGTACCAGATGCAATGAGATGACAGCCACTTTGAGTCAGGGCCAGAAAGAGAGTCCTGCCCCCTCCCTTCTAGGAGGCAGCACTCCCACCTCTGCCACTGCAACAAAGGACCAGTGTCTGAGAATAGCTGAGGCATAGACAGAAGGCTGCTGGGATTTAAGTATAGGTTGTACTGAGTGAAGTGTGTTCTGCTGGCCTTGTTAGCCTGTGCTTAAGTGTTCTTCAACGTTCTTTTCCCGTTTCCTGTTGAGGAGGGTCAGGTCACATAAGGAATCTCTCTCTGCTCTGCCCTCAGGAGGCCCCAGCTGGAGTCCTGTGTCCAGAGCTGGGGCCCCAGTACAAGAAAGATGTGGGACTGTTGGAGAGGGGTCAGAGGAGCCACGGAGATGATCAGAGGGCTGGAGCAGCTCCCCTATGAAGAGAGGCTGAGGGAGCTGGGCTGGTTCAGCCTGGAGAAGAGAAGGCTGCAGGGGGACCTCACTGCAGCCTTCCAGTCCCTGAAGGGAGCAGAGAAACAGGAGGGGAATCAGCTTGTTCAAAGGGTAGATAATGGCAGGACAAGGGGGATGGATTAAAGCTGAAGGAAGGAAGGTTTAAACTGGATATTAGGGGGAAGTTATTTACAGAGAGAGTGGTGAGGGGCTGGAACAGGCTGCCCAGAGAGGGGGTGGATGCCCCATCCCTGGGGGTGTTCAAGGCCAGGTTGGTTGGGGCCCTGGGCAACCTTGTGTAGCTCCAGGCCTGGAGGTTGGTGGCCCTGCCTGTGGCAGGGGGTTGGAGCTCTGTGACCCTTGGGGTCCCTTCCAACCCAGACCAGTCTGGGATTCTATGATAAGCAAAACCTAAGTAGTAGTGGGGTAATTTCCATCAAGGCAGCACACAGCTGAGCTGTTCTGTTGCATCACCATCCACTTAGAAGATTTATATTTGATGCATGTTGGCAAAGCCAACTTCCTTTCTAAACCTCCCCCTAGATCTATTACTACCACCCTTAATAATGGCAGCAGTGCCTTACAGCAACAGTCCTACCTTGAATGGTGGTGTTGTTTCCTTCTTCTAGGTTCTTTAAATTAAAGGACTTCTGCATTTCAGCTATTTTGGCTTCTGTAAGATATGGTGGGGGTCTCTGACATTCTGGAGGTTGTGAGTGATAGCTTATTTTAGCTCTGAGGAAAAAAAAAAACCCAATCAGCATTAAAAAACCCAAATACAACAGTTAAATCACTGTATTTAAAAATCCAGTTAACAAGGCTTTAAACTCCTCAATCTAACTACTCGTTTTCTGCTGTTTAGCTATTTAAATTTGACTCAAGTTGTCAGTAACAGTATTCAGTGGGTAGCCTATGCCTGAGGGGACAGAGACACAGCATACTGTGTCAGCACAAATCGCCTGCCTGTAAAATCATGAGCTGCAGAAGCAGCTGAATCACCTGAGCAAGGGAAACAGTCTCACTCAATTCCTGATCGAGTTACATTTATTCCTAGTCAGATTATAGAAACTGCTGTATATTCCTACAAAAAGCTTGCCCTGGCCTCTCCTGGCTGTAGAAGAGGACTGCACTGCCTCAGGATCCAAGAGGAAGGCAAATTCCCATAACAGACATAGAGCAGACATTAGCAAACTGGCTGTGGGGTAGCACACAGCATGCTTTGGCATTCCTCACGTGTGCCAGCCCATCCAGCTCCCTCTGCCACAGTACAACCTGTGTGCAGGGTGAAGCAGCCTCTCCTCTTTAAGTACTTCTTAGGAGTGAGAGCTTGGGCTCTGCTGGATTAACAGGGTGAAAGAGGTGAGCAGCATAAAGCAAAGTTTACAACTTACATACCCTGTCCAGTCACAAAGTAGTAATTTAGCTCCACTCTCCACATCAGGAACACCTCCCTTTTTCAACATTCCCCTTTTCTGAGCAAGTAAAGTCAAAAACTCATCAGTGTTCTCAAAACCTGGGATGCTGTAGCGCATTGTTACCTAGAGCAAAAGAAAAAGGTGCATTCTGAAAGATTCTGTTCTCTTAGTTTTAGGAATATTAAAAAAAAAAAGGCAAATGAAATGGGGTTACAATGAGGATGAACAAGTATGCAGAGAGCTGGTTTTCTCTTCCATGTGGGAGTAAATATTACAAAGCAAAATGCTTACTACATCAACAAACTGATCTGCCACTCGCCCATCCCAGTGGGTGTAGAGACAGTACACCAGTTTGTGGGGAAAAAAACTACCACTTATCACAGAGCTGGATGGGAATTAGGCTAATCACTTGAAACAAGAGTGAAATCAGAGTTGGATCTGAAGTCTTCATAGGAATAATAGGAAGCAGTCAGAGTATCTTCATTTTTCACTCTGTGATGATATCTTAAGGGTTTTTTTTAAAATCAGAAGTTACTGGGAAAACAGCTTGGCTGACTGGATCCTGGTGTGCTGCTTCTGCCTTTGGTTTATCAGGATGAAAGGTAACGCTTAGCACTGGGCACACCAGCCAGTCTGCCACTCTGTATGGCACAGGGAAAGCAGCACAACAGCTGCCAGAACCAGCTGCAGTGAAACGTCACAACAGTGGTGGGTATTGGCCTAAGAAGCCTCCAGAGAAGTGGGGAAGATGGAGCTCACCTGCTGTTTATTGCAGTGGTTTAGAATGGCATCTGCTCCTTCAAGCACACGTGCTGAACCCCATTCTTCATTGTCTATGATGCTTCTCAAGGCCAGAGCCAGGGCATCATTGGAAGGATCTGCAACTATACTTGGGCTATCTAGCATCTTTGTCTGTTTATCGATGTGCACGATTTGCATGGACCTGTTCAGGGAGAAATGTAAGTGAAGATCAGTCAGCCTGCAAAGGGCTGGTGGTGGGGAGGGGTGCCAGACACAAAGCTCAGCTCAGACTGAAAGTACTTTGAATGAGTCAGGCTCAGTGCCTGTTGATCTCATGCTCTGCATCAGACAGATGTTTATAAGTACAAAATGAGGAAGTTTATACACTGTATTCCTTATTGCAGCTTGTATCCCACACATCACTGATCTTTCATCCTGGTAAATTGAAATGTGCATTTAAAACTGTGCCCCTAATGAATGGAAACTGTACACAAAAATGATACAATCAGGCCACAACAGACAGGGACATCAACAGCTTTTGTTGGACTCTGCTTACTTGGTAACACCTCTTGCTAGGCCAACGTTGCAAGCACGAACTCCTTTAAGACTGTTGATTATGCTGCTCTTCCCCACATTAGGGAAACCTGAGGAAAGCCACATAAATCCTTGTTAGGAAAAGAATAAACCTCAGCCTATGTAATACTGATCAAAACTGCTTCTTCCAGGTAAGTACACTTCAGTGTGAGATCAGAGTTGGATCTGAAGTCTTCACTACAGAAGTAAGACAAAGTTTGTATCCTCATTTCTCACACTGACAGTTAAACTGGGGACTGTAATGCCATAATGCAGGTTGGAGGAAGGCAGCACAGGCTTCTTGTTGCCCTGAGCTGGTCAGTCAGCTAAGGCCTCACACAACATGCCTTCCACAGACCACAAATGCTATGTGCATGTAAGTGCAACACAGATGGCTGCCAACTGAAGCAGTATTCCCCTGCAACAGCAATGAGAGTAAGGACAATGACTAAGAAGCCTATTAGCAAGTCACGTGTTACCCAAATCCTAATACAGGATACCAAAGCTTTATGGTATGGAAAAGGAAACTCCTCTGGTCTCTCCAAACACTTACCTACTACACCAACCTGAATGGCTTTGTTTTGAGTCTTGCCATACTCTTGGAGAAGTTTCAGAAGGCATTTGCTTCCCAAACATGCAGTGGTTCTTGATAAATCAACCCGTGCACGTCTTCTGGTGAGCTGTTCGGGCTGTGGGATTCAAAGGCACAGAAACCCCAGGGTCAGGAATATAAATATGTATCCTTACATCTATTTATCTACTGCAATGTTTGGAACTCCTGTCCTCTATTAGATGATGTCACTGTGGTGTTCTGTACAGAATGAGTAATCAGTCAAGTGACAGTAAAGATGAGACATAAAAGGAGATGATTTGGTGTGCAACCATAAAGTAACCATGTAGGTTCACGTGGCAGAATCGTTCAATCTTCAAATTCACTCAAGAAACTTTGACTCTTTTGCAGGATTTCAAGGAGTGTTCTCTGCACTGCAGTTTCTGCACCATTTTGCAGGTGGGTCCATGTCACTGTGCTGCTGTCAGGGGTGAAGCATTATGTATTAATACATAATGTACAACTCCAAACGAGCGTCTCTGAAGAGCTGAGACTGGGATGCAGGGAGGTAAGAGCTAAACCCTTTATATGCTTCACAACATCATGTCAGGTGCTGGCTGCAGCCAGGATGAATGCAGCTGTATAGCCTGCACCACTGCAGATGGAACTGGTGTGACTATCCTACGTGGAAGAGGAAAAATTCTGCATCTTCCTCCCCTCACTGTCCTTCCTCTTTTACTCTAGTCCAGCATCCTGGGCATAAGCAGCCACACAGGTTTCAACAGCCACTGTACTGCAAAGCTTAGGCAAAACAGAGAGGCACACCCACCAGTCACAGCAGCCTGACTGAACAAGGGGGGAAAAGGAATTTTAGAGAACACAGTGCCTGTTTCTCAACATGTTTTAGCATCTCTGCCTGCCAACGCACACAGCTGTCTCAGGACAGCCTGCAGGGCTCTCACCATAGTCTTGTCCTTCACCAGCGTGGCTGATTTGAAAGCAACTGTTGGAAACTCCTTCTTCAAGTAATTCAACCACTTCTCCAAGTTCTCCTTTGGCACTAGATCTGGAAGAGAAGGTGCACAGTCCTTTCACACATGGATGTTACATGTCACCCTGTGGCAGAATCTTCTGCAGGATCAGGGACCAGGCTGTGTTCTGGCCTTCTGGCTAAAAACTCCAGCAGCTCAGTTCCCCCAGCACACACAGCTGCTGCTCTTTCTTTTTTGCTTCAAGCAGAACATACCAGAGTTACAGTTTTGGCCCCTGAATCAGGTTTTTAATGCTGGGGTCTTGCTAGAAGGCTTTGTAGGTATGGTGGGATGTTCTGTGAAGGATTATTGCCCCATCCCAGCAAAGGTTACTTTAAAACAAGGTTCCCTTTGCTTTTAGTATTTTCTCTTCTTTTGCTGCTGGTAACTCAGTAATTTCAGTCTTTTTACCTGTTTTCACTTACTTTTCTGAGGATTCTTTCCTACAGCAGCAAACAGAGAAAATACTTCCAGAAGCCAAATCTCAAATGCAACTCCTGCATTGATTTGCTGATCCTTAACTCCCTTGCCTCAGTGGGGACTGGCATGGTGACCCCTCCCTACTCACCCACCTTCACAAAACTGTTAAAAATTGCTAAGATTTTTACCTTCTGTCAAACTTGACCCACTGGCCACAGAACTTACTGCACAGGGAGCTGCTGTGCATTTACCTGTCTCTGCTGCTTTCTTAGCAAACAAAGTGGAGGAAAGGGGATCCCTTTGGTAGGCCAGTGAGCTCAGAGTTGGATCTTATGTCTTCAACAGAATCTCAGATCCCTTTAAAATCCTCTTCATGGCTCACCTACCACAGCCCCACACAGCCACCAAGTCACATTTCAAGAAAACCTGTGCTTCTTACCAATTTTGTTCAGAACCAACAGCAGCTTTTTGTCTCCTCCAGAGGCAGTTATAGCTTGTTCCAGCTGAGGACAGCGGCAGCCCATTGGATCTCTTGCATCCAGCACCTCTAGCACCACATCTGAGGTCTCGATCACCTAGGTTAGAAAGAAAGGGAGAAGACTCTCAAACAGATGTGACAGACTGTGTGACAACTGTGGATTGCTGTGGCTCACAACCATTACTGCTGGAATGACTGGTGAGGTTTCAGGTGACTGTTCTTGTCTGGGCTTTTCTCAGCTACGGTGCAGTAAGCTGAAGCAATCTTCATCTTGTTCCTTTAAAGGTAAGAAATCCTTAGATGCTACTGGAGCTTCTTCATCACTCTGTACATACTGACACTGGCTCAAAAAGGCTAATGCCTCAGTGAGACAAGACTGAAACCCTCAGTTCTGGTCATAAAATTCCTTCCTTTGGTGTGGGAAGTTTACCACAAGCAACCTTTATGGTCTCTGGCAGCTGCACAGTAATGCAAAAAGGAAAATAACAAGTGGTCCTGTTTCTGAGTCTCATGAAATTATGTAAAAATAGCCAAGCTCACCTTCTTGAGCTCTCTGCAGAATGATCTCTTTGAGTTTTTATCCAGCAATTTTTTAGTCTTTGCTTTAGATTTGCCAGCAGATTCCTGAATGCAAATCAAAATGAGAAGGAATGATTTAACTCAGAATTATACTTGTGGACAAAACCAGCACCAAAATGTAACATTTAACATATTGCTTAAGATGTAGTTTCAGGATGACTTTCATTGCTTCTGCAGGCTTCAGAGTCCTAAACACCTACCTTTCCCCCTGCTTCTTCCTTGATTGTGGCTGCATTCTTTTTAGCTTCTAGCTTCCTCTTCTTTTCATGTTCTTTCTGTCTGTTGAGCTTCTGCTTTTGTTTTAGTTCTTCAAGCTGATGGCAAACAAAACCAAAGTACAGCTGAAGGTGATAAGGAAAACTGCTCTTTCACCCCATTTACTTATTTCTGACCAAAGCTCCCAAGACAGCTTAGTTAGAAGTCATGGCTGTTCAAGTGACACAGGGAACTTTTTTCTGCACCCTGCTGTGACAAGAATCCTGTTGCCTTCAATTGCCTCAGCCTCAGAGGCAGTACCTCC
This sequence comes from Porphyrio hochstetteri, assembly GCA_020800305.1. Lineage (NCBI taxonomy): Eukaryota > Metazoa > Chordata > Aves > Gruiformes > Rallidae > Porphyrio > Porphyrio hochstetteri. Next base: position 17,387,991 of record CM036916.1, read on the forward strand.
ACCAGCTAGTCCCCAGCATGACAGCTGTCCAGCATCCCCACTGCACCCAGTAAAGGTGCTGCTGCCCTGTTGCATCACTCTGTGCTGCAGGTCCTTATTTTCCGTATAATCCTATAATGCCAAGGCTTAACTTTCAGCACTCTGCCATGACTGCACATGTGGGTGTGCACATGTAACTTCCCTGATGACAGGAATGCTCTCAGTTCTTATCCTCTTTACCCCAAACTGTATTTTACCCTCTGCTTTCTTTGCTCTGCTTCCCGTAGCAGCTCTTCCTTAAATGGTGCAGCACTGGGAACACCGGGATCTTTCCTGGGCTTTTTGTGTCCACGTTTTTTGGCCTCCTTCCTGACCTTTCGGTGGTGTTCTCTGATCTGAAGACAAAAGCAAGAAAGTTTTCTTTAAGACCAAGGGAAAAAAAAACCAAAAGGAAAAAGGAGAGGGATGTATCCCTCCAACTACAGAGTAAAAACTGGTCATTTCTGACTTTGGATTATAAATATCTTAAGTATGGGATGCAGGGGGAATTTAGTGCTCTGTGGGGACAGGCCAAGGGGCAATGGCTGCAAGTTAGAGCATAGGAAGAACTTTTCCCCAGTGAGGGTGAGGGAGCCCTGGGACAGGCTGCCCAGGGGGGTGTGGAGTCTCCATCTCTGGAGAGATTCCAGCCCCGTCTGGACGCCGCCCTGTGCAATATGAGCTGGGGAGCTGCTTGGGCAGGGGGTTGGACCCCACGAGCTCTGGAGGGCCCTTCCAACCCCTACGATTCTGTGATTGAAGCGTTTTGCTTGCATACTGTCTTATCATAAGGTTAAACTCGAACGTACAAGCCAAAGCAGTGCACAATGCAGGGGTGTAAGAAGCCTGCACTCTGCTCTCCCCCATCCCCAGCAACAGGAAAGCAAAGGCCTCGCTACAGCCCCGCATCCGCACTGGGTACGAGTATGCCTACGACACGTTTCTGTAACACTGTATCAAAACTAATTAGCACGGAGCTTTAACTAAAGCCCCCCCCCCCCCGCGTCTCCTCCCCCGGCCCCTGGGGTAGGGGCAGCCCGGGCTGGCACTCACCTTCTTCTGGATCTTGTAGCGCTTGTGGCAGGTCAGCCTCTTGCTGGCTTTCCTCAGCTCTGCAAGACACCCCGTCAGTGCCCCCCCACCCCCGCCCCGGCACGGCCCCGCCGCTCACGGCCGCGCGGGGAAGCGGCCGAACTCCCACCCCCGCCCGCCGTTCTCTCGAGTCCAGGTGCCCGGTTCCCTCGCCCCGGGCCGCCGCCGTTCGCTCGGCCAGGGGCGGCCGCTGCCCTCCATCCACCCCCCAACCTCCCCCCCCCTCAGCCTCGGCCCGCTGCCGCCATTCCCCAGGTCGCCGCCCGCCCCATCGCCTCAGAGCGCTCGCCGGCGATACTGCCCGCGGCGCGGCGCGGCCCGCCCCAGCCCGTGGCCCCGCAGCCCCGGTGGCCCCGCCGCTCACTGGGCCGCTTCATGGCGCCGCCGGGCCGCGGCCCCACGTGGACGGCGGATGGCCGCGCTCGCTCCTTCCTTCCGTCCGCCTCCTCCCGCCGGCGGGAGCTGCCGTAAAGTGAAGCGGCCCTTCCCCGCCGGAGGTGTCGCGCGGGCTCGGCGCGTTTGGCGGCCGGGCGGCTTTTGCGGCAGCGGCGGGCTCGGCGGTACGGAGCGGCGGCGGCACCGGCAGCGGTGGCGGGGCGGGAGGCGGAGGGCGAGTGCGGCCGCGGCTGTCGGAGGCGGAGCGGAGCCGGCTGGGTGAGCGGCGCGCGGCCGGGGTCGCGCAGGCGGGGCGGCGGGCCGAAGCCAGGAGGCCGCTGTCTCCCTTTGTGTGGCCGCCGCGGGGAGGCAGCGCCGCCCGGCCGCGCAGCAGCTCCGCCGCGGCGGGCCGGGCCCGGGGGCGCCGAACCCCTCTGCCTTCCCCTGTCACCTCCCCCGTCCCCGCCTCCCGCGGCGGCCCCGGCCCTGGGCCGCCCTGCCGCGGCCCCCTCGGTGTCGCTATCCCTCGCCCGCGTCGCTGTTCCCGACGTCTCCCTCGGCTTTCCGCGGCCCCGCTGTGTCGTCCCCACCCGCCGCCCCCGGCTGCCCGTCCCGTCACCGGACCGAGCTCACAGCGGTGACAGCAGCAGCGCGGGTGGCTTAGGGCCGGCGGCGGAGGCGCGGCTGCTCCCGGGGCCTCCAAAGTGAGGCCCGGGGCCCGTGAGAGTGTCCTGCCCGGTGTGGGTGGCAGCGCGGGTCGGGGAGGGGACGTGGTCCTGTCAGGCTCGGCCCGGTGCCCGCAAAGGGGTTTTTCTTTGTCTCCTGCTGCCGACGAAACCATCCCGTCACCGGGGAGGGTGCGGGCAGGGGCTTGCCCGCCGGGCGGCCGGGGGGGCTGACGGGGTTTTTTGCCTCTTTGTTTCTTGCCCCGGTGCTGATAACGCGCCCGATGTGCTGTTGTGCTCTAGCTCCTTCCCTAACTTTGTCCTCTTAGAGTGCCTGGGTGCTGCTGTCCCCCTTTCCCTGTATTGTAGCTGGTTTCAGTGATGGGAACTGGGGGAAATTCGGGCTGTGTTTCCCGCCCGTGTTCCGTTTGCCAAACTTATCCCGCGATTCAGGGAGTATTTCTGCTGGAACGTGGGAGATCCCATAACGATAAAACCCTCCCAGTGTGATCTGTCGCTTTGTGGCTTTTTTTTTCTTCTGTTTGGAGGCAGAAAAGGAAGCGTGTGCTAGAACTTCATCAACTTCTTTTAAGTGTGTTATCTCAAAGATATGTAAAGGCGGCTCAGTGAGCTAAAACTGAGTAGTGCTTGTGGTGATAGGTCTAGGGGAGAGGCCACCTTCCTCACGCTGTGTATATATTAGTATGGATGTGTACTAGCAGTGGCCAGAGCGTGTCTTGGAGAGGTGCCTGTGGTTATGTGACACTGCTATGGGTGGTGTGAGCCATTATTGAGAAGACACCCAAGCTCCTGTACACCGGAGATGACTTCTTTGTAGCAGTGGAGATTCTTCTCTCAACTGTTGACAGGCTTGTGAGCTAGCAGAGGGAGGTTTAGGTTCTGAAGTAAACCAGAATGTGTTTCTGTGTGTGGTGGGATTCGCTGTGTTGCTGAGCACGGGGACCCAGAGAGCAGCTCTGGAGCCCGACACTCAGCGGGAGTTTCATGTAAGTAATTCTCTCACTGACTGTTATGTTGAGCAGGCTGATAACGTGTTTTGCACCTTCCTTGGTTATTAGAGGAGGAAAATGGGTTTGTAGGCTGCGTACAGAATGGCTGTGTGTCTTAGCATACCTCAGATAACTGATGTGGAGAAACCTATGTATAGTTTGCAAGTGGGTGCTGGTTAGGGGTCCCCAAACCTTTGTTTCGGCACAGGATTGGACTGAGTATGCTTTTGTGTTCCTGGGTGAACCAGAATTCTTGAAAGAATACTTTCTTTCACAGCCAAGAACATGTGTTCTCTAGCAGTCTCCACATCAGCACGTGCCTGGCATTAGCCATTTGATCCCATAGCTCTCAAGTAAAAGTTGGAGTTAGTGCCAAAGTGACAGGCTGGAGACTGACAGGAGGTTCATTATCACTGGAGAGTCTGTTAAATATTTCTTGACCTTAAAAATTATTTTGCTTATTGTTATAAGCACTGAATCACTCTCTTGCAAGTGGCTGTGAAGTCTGTAACATATATTCAGGAATGCAGGGAAACGCGTTTTTACTGTAAAAAATTGCAGAAGTGTCTAGCCTTCTGTGTACAGAATTACTTTGTAGAGTTTCTGCTAGGCTAATAGAAGTTACCTTCTGTTTCTTGCTCCCCCCCCCCACTGTAATTATTAAATTTATTCTTTAATTATCTATCCTCAACTTTCTTCTCTCTCTCTCCTTTTTTCTTGTTTTCCAGTTTTGACTGTACTAACACCATTGCTGATTTGCTACTCTTAGAGTGTTATCTTCTCCCAGTATCTGTCCTTGGCCAACAGACACTATGAGGAGACTGGCTTTTCGAGGTGCTGGTTGTACTCTGGTAAATCTGGCAAATTATTGATTGTACGTGCACCACTCTCCATCCCTCTGTCTTCAGCTTTTGCTTTTCCTGACCCTAACTGTTAATTATTCCCATCTTATTCTCCTTATTCATATCATTTGTGTGCTGGAAATTCATTCTGTCTGTGACGTTGTGCTGCTCTACCTTGTAAATCACTGAGTGCTTCCTAGAAGAAATTCCTTGATTTGCTTGGAAGATAGGTATATATATGTCCACATATTCTCTCTTCAGCCTTTGAGACAGTTAGAAATAAAGATATTTTTATGATGCTGTCCCTGGAAGTTGGGAAAGAGCCAATAACTTGTTCTGTAAATCATCATAGTTGTTGGATGGTGGTTATTCATTTGTCACTCTTTGTGTTGGTAACTGTGGCCAAAAAAGGAGGTGGCTTTTTCTACTTGCTAATGATGAGCCTTTCATCCTGCCCAGCAAATGAGAGTGGTAGCTCACCTGATGGTCCAGACACTTTCTTGAGTTGAATCGAAGACAAGGTGTTTAGTAGCCATTTGAATTTTACTTTACAGTTTGTTTTCTTTATGGGATTTTGTTTATTTGTGGGGTTTTTTGTTAGTTTGTTTTTTTAATTTGGCCTGGAATGACATACTTTCACACCAGAATTGAACACTTGTCTCTGTACAGCTCTGCTCCTTAAAAAAAAAGAAGCAGTTCTGGCTTAGTTCTTATGCATGGGGTGATGTATCAAAACCTATCATAGTAAGACCTGCTTAATTCATCTTCATCACTGTGAGCCCTTTCTGACATTGCTGTCATCAGGGACTATCAAACTGTAGAAGCACTTTGATTTGCCTTTATTCCTGCCAATTTAAAAAAACACTGATGCTTTGATCTGTGGCCTAACTGAACTGCACTATAGAACAAACCTATGTGACTTACCCCAAAGCATTGCTAGCTTCATAGTTTGCTCTCATCAGAGAGTTTGGATGCTATGCCATGAGTTTAAGAACATGTCTCTTCATTATAGAAGAAGTTGGATTCCATGGGTTCCAAAAGGCGAAGAGCTACCTCGCCATCCAGCAGCGTCAGCGGAGGAGACTTTGATGATGGCCATCACTCCACAAATATACCAGGCCCAAGCAGAAAGAGGAGGAGACTTTCCAATCTCCCAACTGTAGATCCTGTTAGTACCACAACATTTTTTCTTAGAGATGCTGTGTTGTAAAATGAATGATCATATGTAGCGTGTGTTTGCTGGCCCTGAATCTGTTCCTGCCTTGGCTAAGCTTTGTTTAGGATCTTGTTCAGCTTTGGCTTGTTCTTGCCTCCCCAGTTTCATCATCTTCTTTCCTGTTTTCCTTTTGCTGCTCTTCTTTTTTTTTTTTGTGACAATTTTAGCAGATGGAAGGATGTTGGAGAAGGAGCTGAAATTGTAATATGAAGAAGTGCCTGAATATCAAAAGCAGAGAGAGATAAGTGGGGAGCAGCACATGCAGTGATTGCTGAAGTGGACAATGTCTTTGTTATGCCTTTGAGTTAGCTGTCTAATTTCAATTAGTTACAGGGCAGAAGAACCCCGTCATTGTTTTAGATGGCTGTAGTTCAGAGAGAGTTCTACTGAATTAATTGACATTTTGGGTGTTTTACTTAGAATTAGCATGGAAAGAGAGCTCCCTGTATAAAAACCAAAAACCAAACCAAAACATCCCCAAAATTGACAATCCTGCAGTACCTGGCCCACTTGGGAGGTACCATCCTAAAGCATGAGATGAACCAGTTCTTCCACGCTTTGCTTCAGATCATGCTGTGTGTGGTGGCTTGTGTGTCCCACTGGAAGCACGCTTTTATCTGTTACCTTCTTGGAATGCTCTCCTTTTTCACTGCTTTGTTGTCCTTGCATTTTAGATCGCAGTATGCCACGAGCTTTACAACACCATCAGAGATTACAAAGATGAGCAGGGCAGGCTCCTTTGTGAGCTTTTCATTAGGGCACCGAAGCGAAGGTAAGACCGTGGGTCTCGTTAAGCCTCGAACCTGGGATTTAATCAGGGAGGAAGGGGATATTGAGGAATACTTCAAGCATTGATAGCTGGGAAAAATGGAATCTGAATTTGTTGTACTTTCACAGCAGTGTTTGATCTGAGTATTTGATGTGATTATTCAATGGGACATGCTAAGTTGGTGGCCTTTTTCAGTCACAAAAGGATACACTGAGTGAAGTTAAAATGTCTCTTGTGCCACCTGCATAAAACATCTATGTCTGACTAGAAGATATTCCATGTAACTGGCAGAATGTAGTGCTAAGGGCATGTCTTGGGAAGATGAATAGAAGTGACCCTTGAAAATGCAGTAGATAAAGTAAGACTGAACTTTATCTTAACCTCAGAAAATTGAGGATGGTAACAGATCATGTAATGGAGTGAGCTTACTAACAGACCACTATCCAGATCTTTCAGCTGGACCAGAAGCATGGTGGAAATTTGTTTTGTTTAATCCTAGACATGTGCAAACTTTAGTGCTGTGGTTTTGGTTTTACTGCTTGGAATACAATGCCTGGTTTTGTCTTTGCAACAGAAATCAGCCAGATTATTATGAAGTGGTTTCTCAGCCAATTGATTTAATGAAAATCCAACAAAAGCTGAAGATGGAGGAATATGATGATGTGAATGTGCTGACTGCTGACTTTCAGCTTCTCTTTAACAACGCAAAGGCTTACTATAAGGTGAAGAAATTACATAGAAAGGCTCATTTAATTGTAAAAGTTTTATATATGTGTATATATATGAATATACACAAGTTCTTCCTCACTTTGGCCAATAAAACTACTCAGTTTAGCCTTTATTATTAGTGAGAGAACAGCATGTGTTGCAGTTATTTGCAAGTTCATAAGAATAGTGAAATTAATGTGCCAGAGGGATGTGATGCCATCTAGGGGCACCTAGACAGGCTGGAGAAGTGGGCCCAGGGGAACCTCATGAGGTTCAACAAAGCCAAGTGCAGGGTCCTGCACCTGGGTCGGGACAACCCCTGTTATTCACACAGGTCAGGAGATGATGTGCTGCAAAGCAGCCCTGAGGGAAAGGACTTGGGGGGATTCATGGATGAGAAGTGGGACATGAGCGTCTGCAGCCCAGAAGGCCAAGCCCATCCTGGGCTGCATTGAAAGAAGAGTGGCCAGCAGAGGGAGAGAGGGGACTCTGCCCCTCTGCTGTGCTCTGAGGAGACCTCACCTGCAGTGCTGTGTCCAGCTCTGGAGCCCTCAGCACAAGGAGGACATGGACCTGTTGGAGTGTGTCCAGAGGAGGCCACCAAAATGATGAGAGGGGCTGGAGCACCTTTCCTATGAAGGCAGGCTGGGGGAGCTGGGCTGATTCAGCCTGGAGAAGAGAAGGCTCCAGGACAACCTTAGAGCAGCCTTCCAGTCCCTGACAGGTGCCTGTAAGGCAGCTGGGGAAGAACTGTTCCCCAGGGCATGGAGCAATAGGATGAAGGGTGATGGTTGTAAACTTGAAAAGGGGAGATTTAGGTTGGACATTAGGAAAAAGCTCTTCAATATGAGGGTGTCAGATCACTGGCCCAGGTTGCCCAGAGATGTATCTCCCATCCCTGGAGATATCCAAGGTGAGGCTTGCTGGGGCTCTGAGTGACCTGATGTAGTGAAGATGTCCCTGCTACTGCAGGGGAGTGGGACTAGATGGCCTTTGAAGGTCCTTTCCAACACCATACATTCTATGATTCTAAGATGTCCTACTCTGGCAACTTTTCTGTGGAAAACTATAGATGTGGGGAAGGGTCTTCATGTAGTTTTCCAAAAGAGAGCAGAAGCAAAATAGAGATGTTAACTGAGAAAAATACTCTTCTATCAAAGCCTTCCCATTTTATAACACATTCTGTGTGACCTTTTGAAATAGAAAAGGATGGGATTTTTTCCCCCAAAAGGAAGAATTTAGAAATAACAGGCAGCATACAGTAGGGTTGTTGAGTCTTTCTTTTCAACTGACCACTTAATAATATGTCAAAAAGGCACATTGGTTATTGATGACAGTTTGTGAGTGTAAGTGATGATGTATCCCTGTGCCCGTTCCTGCAAACTAGGGATGTGCTTTACTGTACATCTTAATGGGTTTTATTGCAGTTCCCATAAGTGGGGAGGGGAAACTGGATTAATCTTGTTAATTGAACGTTGTGTTAAATACATAAACCATGGTTACAGCAGAGAAAGTGCAAGATTTCCACATTTGTTGTGTATTCCTGAAGCTCCATGAGGCACTCACCCATTCATGTTGGCTTTCTCATGGTTTCTACATGAGGGAGAAGGAGTTGATAGCAGAAGAGATTAACTAGGGTTTCATAAAATGTGTGCTGCATTTGCTTACAGAATAGACCTATAGCCCAAAATTCTGCCCAGATACCATATTCTACATGCCCAAATACCATATTCTTCATTCTCAGTAGAGATGGCAGCCCTCAGGCTGAATGGATGGTGACATTTCCAGAGAAATCCAGAGCTGAGGGCTGGAGGTACAGCACACAAACATCACCTCTTCTTCATTCCCCTTGTACCACACAGCTCCAGTGACACAAACCTAACCAGCAATGGCTGTTTCACTGTTGCTGCAGGAGGTGTTTGATTGCTGATATTAGAATGGAAACCTGTCCTGTTTTGGTATTTCTGTTCTAGTCTTACAGTTTTGAGCATCTTGCATTAATGCAGAAGGAAGCAGACTGGTGAAGCAAAATACCCTCTATATCTGTTCCTCATAATTCACACCTGGTATCATGTCTTGAGAATATTTCAGTCTAATAAGTTAAGCTTGAGAACAGTTCTTGGGTCTCTCATTTGTATTATAAGCTATCAGAGGTTGAGGATGTAATCAGCAGCAGTAAGGTGGCATATCTGCAGGGAATAGAGGTTAAGGGACAGAGGAATGAGAAAAAATATCCAAGAGTGGGAAAGCAGTCTTTTTTCTCTGGGTAATGCTGTTAGCTAATAATGTCAGTGAGCACATGCTGGGCTTCTGCTCCCAACTCTGTACTTCCAAACTTCATTTGCTGACCGATGCCTCTGTCTCTTCCAAAAGACATACCTAGATGTGTGCCCAGGGGGGGTCACGTGTTGCCATGTTACTTGGGAGTTCAGTTAATGCTGAGTTCTGGAAGAGTGTGATCCTTGCAGTGCTTTCAGAGCTACTGGCTCGTTTATTGGCGTTCTTCCTCAGTAGATTTGAATTTCCAAATGCCCTGCAGTGGCAGCAGTATTTGCTTCAATCCCTTTTCTGGTATAGTGATATTTAGTCTATGTTAAATGTCAGTGGTGTTATCCTGCAACAAAACCTAATGATTTCTCCAGATTCATCTACTAGTCTTTTCCAAGCCTCAACCAAGTAATTTTATGTTGAGTTTTCCAAAAGACTCTGATGCTTTGAAGTGACAGAGGTTACATTTTTCCAGCTCTATTGAAGAAAGACCAAAGCAAGAGTTTCCCAGGTTTTCTCTTACTTATCTAATGCATTTAATATCTTTGAACTAATGATTTATAAATCCCCTAGAGATAAGGGTCTGAATTTTGAGTAGAATGTGTAATTTGCTTTTGCAGCCCGATTCTCCTGAGTACAAAGCTGCCTGCAAACTGTGGGAGTTGTATTTGCGCACGAAAAATGAATTTGTTCAAAAAGGTGATGCTGAGGAGGAAGATGAAGATGAGGAAGGACATGACAATCAAGGCACAAATTCTGAATTAGTAAGTGTGGGCATGGCAGCTGCAGCTGGCAGAGGCCATGGCTGTGTATATTAGCTGCAAGGGAGGTTGGCCTCCGTACGTGAAAGAGGTTTTTATGTGTTTTCAGAGTTAAATTATGCCCCTAAAGGTGTATCTTACACAAGTTTATGAGTTGATAATTTCATGGCATTGTGTGTGTGTGCTTCACTGCTTCCTAGCAAAAAAAAAAAAAAAAGGAGGTTTTCTGATAGGAGTAACAGGTGATTCTGGTTTAGTGGTTTAGTTGAAACTAATATAACGTGTGCTTGATACACACCAACATCGAGGTTTGCTGCAAGCATCATGTCTGATGACATCATTTCCCAGCCTGTGTCCCATTCAGTTAGTGCAGCTGTTCCTGGAGTGTTTGATAAGCCAGATACCACCCTAGGAAATTTGGGCTTGTCTGTTTTTTGTGGTGTGGGGATGCATGTTTTCATTAATCGTGACAGTCAAGTCTGTTCTAACAGTATGTAATGCATGTCTGACAGTCTACAGTCTAAATGTGCAATTGAAGTTTGCTCATGTGCTTTGCCTAAGTGCATAGACAGTCTTGTTATCAAAAGTTGCACCCGTGTTTTAGAGCTGATTTTTTGTCTTTGACAAGTAAATTAATACATTTCAGTGCAATTCAAAGCACTCCCACTATGGCTGCTAATAAAACTTCTGATTTAATTTCTTTTATTAGTCATCTCCAGGATACCTGAAGGAAATTCTTGAACAGCTTCTTGAAGCTGTAGTTGTTGCCACAAACCCATCAGGACACCTCATAAGTGAATTGTTTCAGAAACTTCCTTCTAAAGTGGTGGGTACTTTATTAATAGTGGTTGAGTTCCAAGTTGGAGACCTGGACATTGATCTAACTGATGTTATATGCTATGATGGACGTGCTCAGGATGCAGGTCTTTGTTACTGTCTCATCAGTGGCAAACTCCAGCTGCACTTAGAGCTTGTCTCCCTTTTTTGCCCCACTACCCTCATTCCCAGTCCTTCACTGCCGATCAGGGCTTGCCCTGTTATGCCAGTTTAGTGATTGAGATTTTTTTTGGCGCAGAGTTGTCAATCTTTTAAAATATATCTGGTTTCACTGCTCTGTTTCAGGGGGTGGGGTAACAAGTTTAACAAGCACAGTAAATACTCCATAAGGCCATTGCCATATATTTTGCTTTCAGGCAGAACTGTTCCTTTATGTTAGATATATCAATGAACTAACTCCATGTATCTGCTTTATACTGTTCTCATCTGCAATTCAACTAATAGCTGGCTTATGAACTGTTAGAACAATAGCTTTGTGACTGTTTATAGTAATATATAACTTATTTTTGTTTCCCAGCAATATCCAGATTATTATGCAATAATAAAGGAGCCCATAGATCTTAAAACTATTGCCCAAAGGATACAGGTACGATATAAGCATATCAGTGTGTCACAGGACAGGCTTGTTTAACAGTAAGCATTCTCAACTTTTTAGAAGCCCAGTTTTCTGGGAGTAGCAAAGGCAATGTGTTTTCCCCCTGCTGCTTTAAATCTGAACAGGTTGCTGATGTCATGTTCTGTCCTGGGTTCATGCTGCACAAGTAGCTGTGTTGATGCTCAAGCATTATAAACTGTAGCGTGCTGGTGTCCAGCCTGAGCATCTTGGGTTCCTTGGTGTTTAATGGGTTAAAGTAGTTCCTTGGCAAGTACTGCTAATGTAAAATACTGAGGTATTGAAGCTTGGACGTACATGATCATCACCTACTTCTGTTCTGGTGCTATAAATAGATGTTTTGTACTGATGCATTTTTCATCTTCCTTCTCCAGTAATTTGAAATGCTGCTCTGTTATTCTAGCATTTTGAGTACCTAGACTAAATGAACTAGAGAATAAAGGCAAAGTAACATTTTGTCAGAACCCTTCAAGGATTGGATAATTTAATGTGTCAGGTGTTTTGCAACATTTTAGCATTTGTAAGCACTCTAAGGATGTGGCATGCTTGTTACTTGTTTTTTGATGGCTTTTTCCAGATGCTTATCTGTTCTCTTTACATTCTTGGTTTTCTACAAATGTTCCATGTATTGCATATGAATTCCCTTTGCTTTTCACTTTTGACTTAGTTCTCATGCTGTTTGAAGATTGCCACTTTAACCAGTTCTGGTTTTTGTTGTACAGAATGGAACTTACAAAAGCATTCATGCAATGGCCAAGGATATAGATCTTCTGGCAAAGAATGCCAAAACCTACAACGAGCCTGGATCACAAGTATTCAAGGTTAGTTTCAGTTGTTCAGTTTAGTTCAAAGTGGTACTTATGTTTGCAAATTGTAGATTTCATTTTCTTTTAAAGGATATGACAAAAATGAGCTGGAGGTTACTCAGCTAATCAGGTTTTGCAGGCCACTGTGGGTGTAGCTCAGGGAAACTTTGCTCTGTGCTTCATTTCTAATGCAAGCTTGTTTTATATCTGAATGTATGTAAAAACCCCTTCATTTTTGTTTTAGATTTTTAGATAGATGGATATACCTGACTGTAACATTTCTTTGCTTTCAACATTAAACAAAAAACTTCTTTTAATTGACAGGATGCAAATGCAATTAAAAAAATATTTAATATGAAAAAAGCTGAAATCGAGCACAGTGAGTTGGCCAAGTCAAGTCTCCGAATCAGGTACTGCAAAGAGAGTTCTCTTTATAATCTCATATAAACATCTCTATAGACATTCCCTTAATTTAGCTGTGGGGAATATAGTGGGAAACAATTGCTTGAGAACATAGTTTATTGTTGGTTTAAAGGTTATGAATTGTAAAGTAGTTTTTTAAATGAAACTTTTTATTTAAATATATTTCTGTGCTAAAATATTTCTGTTCTGTGCTTGATGGTGAAAAATAGTGGATATTCTCTAACTTAAAAATACCTATGGTGGCAGCTGGGCATAGCTTAAGTTAATAACAGAAAATGAATAGTGAAGAGCAAGGTGCTGTGTTGTGCTTTGCTTTATGGAAATGCTGAATATTGTTGAACCTTGCCAGGAGCTGAAACATAAGAGCTCATGGTTAATCAGGTAGGGGCAGAAACAGGAACAAGGCATCAGGCAGCAGATACTTAGAGAGAAGTCCACATTATGTAAACTCCTGTTTGGAAATCAGTCTCTAGCTCTGAAAAGAGGTGCAAGATGCTGAAGATCTGGACCTGCTAATTAGTGAAACACAGGTTTGGTTTTGAATAGGAAGGTAAAACGCTGATGGCAGCTCTGTCTGTTTCATGAAACTATTTTATTTAGGAAAAAGTATTCTCTTCCTCTGGAAATCTATGGTGTACAGAGAAGTGATGCAGTCATTATAGATTTTCTTACCTGAAATGCAATTAGATTTATTCTTCTATAAAAGTTTGAGTGTTAGTAACACTCAAAAGTAGTTTTAGATATCATTTGCCAGCATAAGCCATGTCATTTATCTAAAAAAATAAAGCAATGACTTGCAAGTCATCTAAGAAGTTGGCAAACTCCTTTCAAGGTGGACTTTCTTTATGTATTTGAGCTGTTCACTGGTATTTGATTCTGGAAAATAACTTGTCCTTCTCTGAAAAGGTTTGTATGGTACAACTGAGAACCCTAGCAGTCTCTTTACTGAAAGGGAGTTTTAAATTTTCTTGTTGTCTGAGAAATGTGTAAGTTGTGTCAGTATTAAAAGCTTTGCCTAGGAATATTGTATGTGTACAAAATCAGAGTTTCCTGTTTGGTTTTTACTGTTTGGTGCTTTGAGACATTCAGCCTCTCTAGTGGTTTTTTCCCCTTCATTTGTTCAGCATTAGCATGCTTCCCATGTTTGCAGGAATCCTTGGAGCATATGCAAATACAGAAGCAGAAATACCCTTAGGGAGTAATTCCTGATAGCTTGGAGAAGGAAAGTTATTAAAATATGTATGTGTAGTGCCAGGAGACCTTCGTTCTGCAGGCAGTGAATGTACATCAGTGTTTCCTTTGCAGTAACCAGAGTTACATGTAGGCAGAGAGGTTTTCTATGGTGACTTTTACTCTCTCTTTCTCTCTGTCTCGGCTGTTGCTGAAGCCCAGGATTGTCACAAGTGTGTGTCACATTGAACTTTGAGGCTTAACTGTGTTTCTTCAAAATAAAGCTGTTTACCTAAGAAGGGATGACAGAAAAATCACACTGATATTTGTTAGTTGAATTCCTCTCTCACACTGCCAACCCATCTCTACTCCTCAGCCACGTTACTCTACATGCTCTCTTACATTCTGTGTTCTCAATAGACCTGCAAATCCTGAAGCAAGCTAAATGTCAGGGTAAAACAACTTCCTTCTTTGTTCTCTCTAACTTGGGAAAAAGAATAATTACAAAGCCTGAAGCAGGCTACAATGACATTGGGCTGAATGCAAAAACAATTGGGGTGAGAGAAAAGCATCCCATCAACCAAACCCTTCATGTGCTTCTCTGCATTCCACTGGCTGCTTTTTTATCACACTACTTTTTTGTTTCTTTTTGCTGAATCTGCACCACAGAATCATGATGTTTTAGTTCAGTTCCTAACTGATTGTCTCAAAAGGGTGGTCTTTACCTGTTGCTGAGTTTGATAAAATACCCCCCTGTAAGTTCATCTGAAGTACTGTAGGGCTGCCTTTACATCTGGTTTTCTTTGTCATTGATGGATCAGGCTCAAATCCGTCATACTGCTACTAACCTAAGCTCTACAGACGTGTTGCCTCTGTGTCCAAAGTCATGCTTTTCTATCCCAGAGTTCATTGTATCCTTTGTCATATTAAATTGCTCTTTGTTGGTGCATTTGACTGTCCTCCCTTAAAGTCACAAAGTGAAGTTGCTTGACAATGTGCACTGTTAATTCTGTTAAGTATTGATGAGACATGATTGGATCTGTATGATTAGCTTTATCTGGATGCTAAAGAACATTTTGTTGGCTGCTGTCACCGCTGTTGGAGGCTGAGCTGTGTGTATAGCTATTAATCCTCAATCTAAATGTTACTTTCCTCTGACTTTGTTAAAAAAAAAATATATTGCTGGGGCACTAAATGAATCTTAGTATTACTTCTAACTCTAAAATATTTTATATCTGTCTCTGAACCTTTTGGCTGATCTATCAAAGTAATTCTGTAAAAAGCTTTATCTTTGCTGTGTCTGCTTTTGGGTCTAAGGTGGGCTTCTTTTTTTCCCTTTTTCTGGGCTTGTCTCTTCTGCCTTAAGGACTCCATCAAATTTGACTGCTTCCAAGCTGACAGGTCCTTCCTCACAGGGTAAAGGCAGTGTCGGTGATGAGAGAAATTCTTCTAACAAATACTATCGGTAAGTAAGTTGTGGACTTGGAGGAAAAGCTGGGTCATCATCAGATGGAAATACAAAATTGAACATTTTGGTGTTCTTTTCTTTTTTTCTTTTTTTGGTTGAGAGTACTCTTCAATATTGACTCAAATACTTTTTGAGATTCAAATATATTTCAGTCAAATATCTATTAAGTCTGATTTAGTAAGTTACTTTGCCAGAATTACTCTTCCATGTTTGATTTTATATTTGACTTTTCAAACCACCTGTTGTGAAATACTCTTAGAAATGTTCAGAACAACAATATGTTAAGCTTCAGTAGAAAACAAAGCAGGTGCAAAGTAACACGAAAATGTGTTGTAAACCTAGATAAACTATATTTGGAGACTAAAAAAAATAGTAAGTAGGACTAAATAATTAAGAGATCACAGAATCACAAGGTTGGAAAAGACCTTTAAGATCATCAAGTCCAACCATTGCCATCCTGTGCTAAATCAGATCCCTAAGTACCTCATCTACCCTTAAACACACCCCTCCCTGGGCAGCCTGGGCCAGGCCCTGACAACTCTTTCAGGGAAGAACTTTTCCCTCACATCTGCTCTGCCCCTGCCCTGGCACAGCTTGAGGCCATTTCCCCTTGACCCATCTCCTGTCCCCTGGCTGAAGAGACCATCACCCACCTCTCTGCACCCTCCTGGCAGGTCAGTGGAGGTGGGGAGAAGGTCTCCCCTCAGCCTCCTCTGGGCTAAATGGATGGATGGTGGAAACCAGTGAAGCCTATAAATAGAAGTACTGTGTTTGGGACCCAGGTACAGCAAATGTGCAGAGTAGACTGGGTTATTGGAGTCTTTCTGGTTTGTTCTTCCCATTGTCAGTAGAGAATTGTGGTCCCAAGCAGAGTCTTGAAGCAGCACTGCTCTTGACTATTCTCTGAGGCCCTGGTTTGACAGGCAGCTGCAAGGGGTGGCAAGGGATTGAGCATCCCTACAGTCAGTGTCCAGTTAAGCAACTCAAAGGCTTTCTCCTAGTCTTCCCTTTGCTCCTGCAGGGAAAGGTTGAGCCCAGCATGAGCTGCACGTGCTTGAAAAGCTAGTCTGGGAAGGAAAAAAAAGAGACTGTTGGGTGTAGCCTACAGTGTAGGTGTGAAATGCTGTGTCCCAGGTTTGGGACAAAAGGGAGAAAGAGGGGGATGCTGAAGAAGTCTTTGTGAGACCACAGATGGCATGGACACTGATGTATTGGACCTTGCAAGCAGAGGAAGCTGCTTCACATCCTGGCGCTGTGTGTGATGAAAATACTGAAGGTGGGGATGGGGGCATGAGCAAAGATCAGCTTCCAGCGTGCTGAATTCCTGCTCAAAGACAAATCCCTATAAAACAGGATTAAGTAACAGAATTGTTAATTGGGCAGGACTTGTTATCATTGCCCTTCTTCCCTGCTAATTCAGGTACTCGATTATTCAGAAAAGGACAGAAGATAGATAGCTTGACCTCTAGCTTTCAGACTATGGGCCCAGTTTTTCAGGTTGATGACCCATCTCTTAAAATAGAGGCAGGCTTGGGGGTCGCTCACAGTTCCTCTAGTTGAGGAAGACTTTCTTGCATAGTCATGTCTGTATTCCTGATAATGGAGGTGACTTTCATTGGCTTCACTTGGTTACATACTCTGGGTGACTGTTAATGCCTAACATGATAACCCTTTTTAAAATACTTTTTTTCACCTTTTTTTTTTTTCTTTTATAGCAACAAAAGATCAGCCCAAGGGGATCGTTTATCAGCAATAACCATGGCATTGCAATATGGATCAGAAAGTGATGAGGATGCAGCTTTGGCTGGTAGGAACTGAAATGCAGTTTCTCTATTTATTTTCTTTAATGAAAATGTTTAGAATAAGCAGAATTGTAGAGCTCCTGATAGATTCAAATATCTTTATTTCAAAAATATTTTGCAGTGTTTCCAAACTCAGTATGTGGTTCTGTTAAATCAAATCTGTGTTATCTGTGTTTCCTCTGAGTACAGGTTTATAGGTGGACAGCTGGTGAGACAGGGTTGGCCAAACTTGTCTGCAGGTTTTGAATTCATGGTGTGCTTTTCCTAGTTGTTCTGGGTTTGTATGGGATACAGTTAATTTTCTTCCTAGCAGCTGGTGTTTGGGAGTTAGCAGAAGAGTGTTAGTAACACACTGATGTTTCAGTTGCTGCCAAGGACTTTTCAGCTTCTTGCACTGCCCCACCAGTGAGAAGGTGGGGGTCCCAGGAGGCTGGGAGGGGACACGGCCAGGACAGCAGACCCTGGCTGGCCAAAGGGATATTCTGTGCCGTATGGCATCATGCTCTCTGTATGGAATGGGGGGAGTTGGCCAGGAGGCAGCACAGCTCAGAAACTAGCTGAGCACGGGCTCTGGGTGGTGAGCCCTTGTACTCTGCACCATGTGATTTGTATATTCTTTTATCATTGTTATTATTCTCTTCTATCCTACTAAACTATCTCAACCCTTTTCTGATCGATTCTCTCCCCTCTCCCACTGGAGGGGGGGGTTAGTGAGCGTACCGAACAGCTGTGTGGTTGCACTAGCTGCCTGCCAGGTTAAACCACAACACAAGTATACTTATCCAAGCTTGCAGAAGCTGGACTTGTTTCTGTTCATTCTAATACAGAAGAGGAGATGATGCAGAGGACATTGGGTGCTCCTGGCAGTAAAAGAGATTTACAGGGCTGCAGTTGTTTGAGAGAAATCTCTCAGTCGTTAATACTGGCTTGTTCTCTCTTACTCCCTTGGGCCATTGGGTCTTCTAAGTACCTGCTAGGGCTTATTTTTTAAGGTGAAGATAGTATCTATGAGGTGTAAGGATGCATAAATGTTAGAACTTCATTTAGAAGCATGTAGTCTAGCCTAGCAGGCATGAAATCTTGCATGAAGGTGTATGTTAAAACACACATAGAAAGGCATGCCTTCATTCAGCGTGCTGAGTTTCACAGCGTGCTTTAGCAATATACTATAAGCATATATGCTGTAATATATGGATTATGTTGGATATTTCAGTAATCTCATAAAGTGTTATATTAGCTTGTCTTGATAGTTACATTCTCAGTAACTTCCTTGCCTTCATCTCAGAGCAGGTTTCTGAAATGTTTTGGACATACACTGTTGGTTTTTGTTTGCCTTGTTTCTGCATTGCTGTGAGATGATGCATCTCTTTTAATACATGTTTTCCAGGCATCGATTTCACACTTGGTAACTGAATTATATTCACCACTGGTTTCC
This sequence comes from Porphyrio hochstetteri, assembly GCA_020800305.1. NCBI lineage: Eukaryota > Metazoa > Chordata > Aves > Gruiformes > Rallidae > Porphyrio > Porphyrio hochstetteri. The sequence goes on from CM036916.1 coordinate 17,406,269, forward strand.
AGTGGATGGATATGCTGTAGAATTTTTGGATCACTTGTTGCTGACTGCCATGTGTCAGAGAACTGCTGTTATCTGGCTGTTAGCATTTGTCTCCCTGTTCAGGTTGATAGTCAGTGCTACCTCCAATCCTTTGCTTCTACCTGAATTATTCTGTCCAGCTCTGGCTGTGAAGTCTACTGTGTAGGAGATGCTAGGCTGTTAAGTGATGCTGATTAGCACAGAGATAATTTGGAATCAAAATGATTTTGAGTATCTTTCCATAGATAGTGATGAACATCTTTGTAACGTGTTTGCACCTCTGCTGAGGTCTGCTTGCATCTGGCTTGGCTGGTAGGTCTCGTCTCGTACAGCACACACTGGCACAGCTCCTCCACGGCAGCCTGCAGAGGGGAAATGCTGGCACGCAGTCAGTGTCCCCCAGCTTCCTCAGCAGTTCAGGAAGTCTCTACCCAGCTTGGATAGAAAGCCTGAAAGGCTGCTAGCCTCTCCTGAGCAGCAATGAAAATGCCAGCTGGGAGTTTGGTGTGAGTGCTAGAGAACTGTCTTTTGTGTGACTGCATTACCCAGTGTGTCATCCACCAGGTGTTCTTCACACTGTAACTCACAGGTGTGGGAGAGGGTGAATAATCTGAGTCTCCTGTGCAAAGCCACGTTGATTTTATGTTATACCTGTCTGTGAGGCACAAGTTACACCAGCTGTGTGACTGAGAAACATGGAAGGATTGGCCATTTACTGCTTCTTAGCCTGTATTTCCACTTCCAGCATTTTTGTCATTCCTTTTGTGTTTCTGTTGCCCATGTAATGTTTCTGTCAACTTTATCAGCAGTAAGTGTTAGTTCTTCATAGCATTTATTTCATTCATCCTCATCCTGAAGCACAATACATATAGATAACTGAGTGCATTTGCTATAAAATTTGTGTAGACTGATTATGAAATGTTTATGCTAATTGTATAATAACTCTGAAAGATTTGTTTCTCCTTCATTTTGCACCTTCAGGCTGTAGTGCCAGGTTTTATCTGCCATTTTTAAATTGAGATGTGGTTAATATAGTCTAAAGGATTATAGAAGTTTTGAAGTCACCTTTTTGATCACAAATACAAGTAGTAAGAGTTTGATGGGTAAATAAGGATGTGGCTGTTTTATATGTAGTGTGTGGTTGAACCATCCTGTTGTGTAGACTTAGGGACACTTGTTGGCACTCGTAGGTGGCAAGGGTGTATGACCTGAGACAGAACTGAAGTCGCATCTGATTGTGATACCATAGGTGAAGTGGTGGTTTATTTTCTCAGCTTGAGGCTCATAAGATATGTTTGTAATGTCCTTTTTGGAGGTATGAATCTGACTGCCAGCAAGTGGCTGAACACTCTCAGTTGAGGGACTGCCTTTTCTCCTGGTTTAGATCTTTAACCATTTGAAAAATCAATCAAAAACCCCACTTGGAGTCTCCTGCTGAGTTTTCCCTTTTTCCTTTCTCTCTGTGCAGCTGCTGCTCGGTATGAAGAAGGGGAATCTGAAGCTGAGAGCATTACTTCCTTCATGGACACTTCTAATCCTTTTTATCAGCTTTATGACACAGTTAGAAGTTGCCGAAATAATCAGGGCCAGCTCATATCTGAACCCTTTTTCCACTTGCCATCCAAGAAAAAGTATCCTGATTATTATCAGCAAATTAAAACACCTATTTCGTTGCAGCAGATCAGGTAAGAAAACAGAATTTAAGCTACATCTGATGGAAACTATTCAAGAGTTTCTTGTATTTCCAGAATCCTCTCTTGGGGTCAAGTTGTTGATACATCTTTCCTCTGTATTTGGTTGCTTCTTGTTTCAAGTCAGCATCCATCTTTTGATCATCTTTTATAGATGCCTGATGTTTGGTTTATTTTCCATGGAATTTCATTTGTAATGTGCATGAAAGGTTGCTGCATTAATGATTCTGAAGGCCAGGTGGGCCGCAGAGATGAAAGCTTTTTCACAATTCCCCATTATTCTCTTTTCTTCACCCTGATGGCTTGGTGACCTCTTGCTGCCCTGTTCTTTAAATCAACAGTCTTCAGCAATGGGAATTGTAGCAAGCTTGTGATTTCCATTCCTTCTGTGTAGGTCACAGTGTAACTGTGGAGAATAATTGTTTTCATTGGTGATGTGGCTAGTCTGGACTAACACCCTATGGCATTTGTAAACCTGTGAGCCAGGCAGGTTCATCAGCTGACACAGCACAGCTCTTGGGTTACAAATCTTAGCAAAACCAAGGGAGCAATGGCTTTTTGAAGGGTGCAAGGTAAGTTAATGTGATGGATTTGTGTCAGGGTCCTGAGTGACCCATAGACCTTGGTGTCACTGATGAGCCACAGGTTGCCCCTGGCTTCCAGCCCAGTGGCCCCTGGAGCTCCAACCCTGACTGAGCTGCGCTGCAGGAATCCTAGAACCATGGAATCACTTGGGTTGGAAGAGACCCTTTAAATCATCAAGTCCAACCACAACCTAACCCTGCCTAGTCCACGTTTAGATCATGTCCTTAAGCACTTCATCTACACAACTTTAAATACCTCCAGGGATGGTGACTCCACCACCTCCCTAGGCAGCCTGTTCCAATGCTTGATAACCCTTTCAGTACAGAAATTCTCCCTGATACCTAACGTAAACCTCCCCTGGGGCAATTTAAGGCATTTCCTCTCATACTATTGCTTGTCACCTGAGAGAAGAGACCGACCCAAACATCTCTGCAGCCGCCTTGCAGGGAGTTGTAGAGAGCCATAAGGTCTCCCCTCAACCTCCTTTTCTCAAGACTAAAAAGGAACAGCTCCCTCAGACGTTCCTCGTAGGACTTGTGTTCCAGACCCTTCACCAGCTTCACTGCTCTCCTCTGGACGTGCTCCAGCATCTCAACATCCTTCATGTAGTGCAGGGCCCAAAACTGAACACAGTACTCGAGGTGTGGCCTCACCAGAGCTGAGTGCAACGGAACTGTCACTTCCCTGCTCACAGGCCAGGATGCTGTTGGCCTTCTTGGCCAACTGGGCACACTGCCAGCTCATGTTCAGCTGTCAACAAACACCCCCAGGTCTTTCTCCTCCAGGGAGCTCTCCAGCCACTCTGCCCCAGGCCTGTAGCGTTGCCTGGGGTTATTGTGACTAAAGTGTAGGACCTGGCACTTGGTCTTGTTGAACCCCATAAAGCTGGCCTCTACCCATCGCTCCAGCCTGTCCAGGTCCCTCTGCAGAGCCTTCCTGCCTTCCAGCACATCCACAGTCCCACACAATTTGGTGTCATCTGCAAACTTACTGAGGTTACATTCAGTCCCCTCATTCATATCATTAATGAAGATGTTAAGCAGGACCAGCCCCAGCACTGAGCCCTGGGGAACACCACTTGTGACCTGCCACCAGCTGGATTTAGCTCCATTCAACACAACTCTCTGGGCCCTGATGTCCAGCCAGTTTTTAACCCAGTGAAGAGTATACCCATCTAATCCGTGAGCAGCTAGTTTCTCTAGGAGCTGTGGGAGACAGTGTGGAAGGCTTTGGCGAAGTCCAGGTAGACAACATCTAGAGCCTTCCCCTCATCCACTAAGCAGGTCACCTTGTTGTAGGAGGAGATCAGGTTGGTCAAGCAGGATGTGACTTTCATAAAGCCATGCTGACTGGGTGATCTGGTATGTGTTGCGTGATCATACTGAAGGTGATTTGTTCCATCACCTTCCCCAGCACCGAGGTCAGGCTGACAGGCCTGTAGTTCCCTAGGACCTCCTTCCAGCCCTTCTTGTAGATGGGTGTCACATGTGCCAGCTTCCAGCCCAGTGAAACCACCCCAGTCAGCCAGGAGAGCTGGTAAATAAGTGGAAGTGGCTTGGCAAGCACTTATGCCAGCTCCCTCAGTACCCTCAGGTCAATCCCACCCATACCCGTCAACCTGTGTGGATCTCAGCTGAACAGGTCACTAACAAATTCCCCTGAGACCATGGGGGCTTCGGTCCGCTTCCCATTCCCATCTTTCCACTCAGGGGTCCAGGAATCAGGAGACCAACTGGTTTTACTACTAAAGACTGAGGCAAAAAAGGCGTGAAGTACCTCAGCCTTTTCTTCATCCTCAGTCACAGTGGTTCCCCCCACATCCAGTAGAGGTGGGAGGTTCTCCCCGTCCCTCCTTTTGTTACTAATGTATGTATAGAAGCTCTTCCTGTTATCACTCACAGTAGTGGCTGGATTGAGCTCCCTTTGGGCTTTGGCCCTCCTTAATTTCTCCCTGCATAATCTCACCTCAGCCCTGTACTCCTGGGTTACCTGCTCCTTCTTCCAACAATCATATATTCTCCTTTTCTTCCTGAGTTCCAGCCGGAGCTCTCTGTTCAGCCAGGCAGGTCACCTTCCCTGCCTACTCAACTTTCGGCACATTGGGATGGCTCGCTGCTGCACCTCCAGGACCTCATTCTTGAGGAGCATCCAGCCTTCCTGAGCTCCTTTATCTTCTAATGCTTCCTCCCAGGGGACTCTATCCACCAGACTCCTCAGCAGGCCAAAGTCTGCCCTCCTGAAGTCCAGGGTGACAGTTCTGCCAACACTCCTTCCGTTCCCAAGAATTGAGAACTCTTTATCATCTCGCGATCGCTGTGCCCAAGGCAGCCTCCAACCCTCACCTCACCCACAAGTCCCCTGGTCATGACCAGCAAGTCCAGCAGGGCACCTTCCCTTGTTGGCTCACTCATCAGCTGTGTCAAGAAGTTATTTCCCACACACTCCAAGCGTTAGCCCAGTTAGCCTGGGCTGCTTCCACACCACCTGACATCACTCCCCCATAAGAGGGACTGGTTGGGGAGGGGCATGCCTGGGTGTCTCCAGGGTGTTTCCAGGGTGCAGTACTCTGTGTTATCATCTGGTGTGACTGTAATTTGCCATGGGCTGTTATTGTTCCCTTTTCAAGGTTATTTTGTCAGCAAACTGTCCTTATCCCAGCCCACAGAGTCTGTCTCTTTCTCCTCCAGGAGTGAGCAAGCAGTGTGTGGTGCTCAGCCACTGGTTGGGGCTGAACAACCACAGTGACAAAGCTGCTTTTTTTTTTTTTTTCTTTAGCCTGTCAAGCTATTTTGCTTGTGTTGAGGAGCAAGTATGGACTGCCACCCTGCTTATCTATCCATTGGTGGCTTTAAAACATCTTTTCTTATGTCTTAGTACAGCTGTTGGCTTGGAAATGAAACCATCTTGCCTTGAATAAAATACAAAAAGTGCTCGGTGGGGGTAAAAAATAAAAGAGGTGAAATTGGAAAAAATCATTCACAGTTGTCAGGGAATTTTTTTGTCTGAATGTACCAAAGTATTGGCTCAAATTAAGTATATACAATGTATGTGGGAGAGACCTTCCAGTGAAAATATGCATGCTACCAGTTGTAGGACTGGGGTGGTTTGGCCCTGGCTGGAGGCCAGACGCCCACCAAAGTCGGCCTATCACTCCCCTTTTCAGCTGGACAGGGGAGAAAATATCTATTGAGAGGCTCAGGAGTCTAGATAAGGACAGGGAGAGATTATCCTGTAATCAGTGTCATGGGCAGAACAGACTGAACACAGAGTAAAGGAAAGAAACTCTCTGATTGATGGCCCTGCCCTGCACCCCCAGTGACACCAGAGTCGGGTGATGAGAAGTGTGACCAGATCTTAAAGCACCTTCCCCCCTGCCTCCCTTCTCAGCAGACTGCACTTTAGTCATGGTTTCGCTCCCTTCTTCCCCCCATTGTGGCACAGGGAGGGGCAGGGACTGGGGGGATGAGTTTTCAGTCAGTTCCCCACCAGTTGTTTTCCTTCTTAGCTGGGGGGTCATTCCTCACCCCCTTCCCCTGCTGCACTGTGGGGTCCCACCCACAGCAGACAGTGCTCCATGAACTTCTCCAACGTGAGTCCTTTCCCACAGTGCTTCAGCTCTTCCCCAGCTGCCCCAGCGTGGGTCACTGGTATGGGTGCAGTCAGAAATCACAGAATGTCTCTCAGTCCACAGACTGCTCCAGCCTGGTCCTCCACGGGGTCACCAGCCTCCCCCCAGAAAACCTGCTCCAGCAGGGATCTCTCCCTTCCTCATCTCTGTGTCTCTGTCTCTCTCCACGGGCTGCAAGTGCTGGCAGGGACTTGCTCCAACGCGGCACACAGCATCTCCTGTCTGTCTCCCCCCGCTCCAGCGTGGGGCCTTTCCACAGGCTGCAGGTGGGGTCTGGGCCTTTTCCATGGGCTGTGGGGGGGACACCTGCTCCACCGTGGGTTTCTCCAGGGGCTGCGGGGGAATCTCTCTGTCCAGCACCTGGGGCGCTTCATCCCCCCCTTCCCCGGCCTTGGTGCCTGCACATCTCCTCACACCTTCTCACTCCCTTCTCTGGGGGCACAAAGTGGCTGCAGGTAGTTTTTTTCTCCTCCCTGTGACTCCCAGAGGCGCTGTGACCATCGCTGATGGGCTCGGCCTTGGTCAGCAACGACTCCAGCTTGGAGCCGGCTGGTGTTTGCTCCGTGGGGCCTGTAGAGAGCTTCTGGCTGCTGCTTGCAACAGCCACCCCTGCAGCCCCCCCTTCTCCGCTTCTCCACCAGAGCCCAGCCACACAAAACTACAACAAGGACAAATTATTTGACAGGGAAGCAGCTGGGCCCCTCCTTTCCTTACAGCATAGGCATCTGCCACGGGCATAAAGAGTGGTTGCTTATTGCTGGAGAGTTCAGAAATAAAAAGGGACAGCCAGTCTTCTCTCAAACTAGTGGTTGTGGCACAGAAGTCAAAGGGCAGTATTGGTAATAGTCTGGCTTGTTTTAGCAAATTCTGAAATTCAGCTGATCCCCACAGAAGTCAGGTATATGTGGGCTTCATCCCTGCATGAGCTGATGCTGCAAATAAGCCTTTAGGTATTCCAGACTGCCTCTTCTTAAAGGTGAAGGGTCTTTTGTGGTTTGGGTGTTGGATTTTCTGTTTGTTTCTGGATTTTGTGCTTTTTGGTTTGCATTTTTTGAGATTTACATATAAAGAGCAAATCTTCTGTTCACAGACAGGGGCAGAAAAGTTAATTGTCCTAGTGAAGAGCTGAAGGTGTTGGAGTAAAACCTGGCATTCCAGTCTCATCTGGTTTACTTTGGTGTCTGAGTACCAGGGCTGTCCTGCCAGGGTGAGCTGTGAAATGTGTGGCTGTTGCCAGTTTTATGGCTAGTCATATGTTTCAGGAGTTTGTGTGTGTTAAATGGAGGAAAATCCATTAAAAAATACTATAGGATTTCTAGAGGGAGAATAGGGGTTATGTTTTATCTTAAAGATGTACGTTACATTTATCCCAGTGTCTCAGTCACTTTAAGGAGCAATATGAACCTCAGTCATTTGAGCTGAGTGCTGACCCCAGTCTGTTCCTGGCTGTGAGAAGCAATCCTTCTGACAGCTTTAGTTTTCTGCTGGTGTCCTCCCAGCTTGCTCTCTCCAGAATCACAGAATATCTGAGGTCAGGAGAGCATCCGGTCCAACACTTGGTTGTAGCAGGGTCACCCAGAGCCAGTTGCCCAGACTGTTACCAGTTGTGTTTTGAATATCTGCACAGATGGAGACTTTGCAACCTGCCTGGGTAACCAGTGCCACCAGTGCCAGGTACCTGGGGGTCCTGGTAGATGACAGGAGCCAGCAGTGTGCCCTGGGGGCTGAGAGAGCCAATAGGATCCTGGGGGCATCCAGAGGAGTGTGGCCAGCAGGTCACAGGAGGGGATCCTCCCCCTCTGCTCTGCCCTGGTCAGGCCCCACCTGGAGTGTTGTGTCCAGTGCTGGGCTCCCTGGGATAAAAAAGACAGGGATCTCCTGGAGAGAGTCCAGAGGAGGCTACAGAGATGATGAAGGGCCTGGAGCATCTCCCCTGTGAGGAAAGGCTGAGTGAGCTGGGGCTGTTCAGCCTGGAGAGAAGAAGACTAAGGGGGGACCTTATTCATGTTTATCAATAGCTTAAGGATGGGCTGCAGGGGGAAATGGCCAGCCCCTTTTCAGTGCTCTGTGGGGACAGGCCAAGGGGCAATGGCTGCAAGTCAGAGCATAGGAAGAACTTTTCCCCAGTGAGGGTGAGGGAGCCCTGGGACAGGCTGCCCAGGGGGGTGTGGAGTCTCCATCTCTGGAGAGATTCCAGCCCCATCTGGACGCCGCCCTGTGCAATATGAGCTGGGGAGCTGCTCTGGCAGGGGGTTGGACCCCATGAGCTCTGGAGGTCCCGTCCAACCCCTATGATTCTATGATTCTAATTAAATCTGTTCAAAGTACTTCTGTGAATAACCATCTTCATCATCCTACTGTTTCCTGACCAGTGCACTGAAGAGGTGGGAGTTGATTTGCAGACCAGAATAGGATTTACTTTTATGCCCATGCATTTGTCGCTCTTCACATGTGTGGTTGGAAGTTCCCCATCTTTCTAAACCATATGGGCTAAGTCTTTGCTTTCATTTTTGTTGTCAGGCCTTGCAGGGATTCACCCATGCACTGGGGTTGTTTGCTTCAAATCAGATGGCCTGCACCTTGCTTGCTTGGTTGGGGACAAACAAATGCTGATAGGAGCAAGATTTTATTTTCTGGTAAGACAGTTTGGATGGTAACTCATCCAGGTAATGGATACAGGAAAGGAACAACATTTCCTTTGGTCTTCTGGCTCTAGATTAGGATTTAAAGGAGTAAGATATAATTAAGCTGCTTTTCTTCACTTGTGAGCTGCTGGGGTCCTCACCTTCTCCATCAGCTGAAAGATTTGGTTTCTACAGAGTCACAAGAGAGCAGAGAGTCAGCGTGTGGGATGGTGGATTTAAGACTCGTGGCAATTTCAGATGTGTTTTCTGCTTGTTGGTGCTTCAGAGTTAGAGCACTGCATTGTAATGTGCCTGGATACACACAGATAAAGCTAGTGGGGGATACCAAGGCTGTGGAGAATGTTTTTGGATGAAGGATGTGACAGTGGTCTTCTGGGTTTTGCAGGAGCTCCCTTTCTGTCTCTGAGAGGAGAGGGAAAGTAAATCTCAGGTGTGTTGGTGTCTGTGGTTTGGGATCTGCTGATACCAGTCAGCCTCCCCTCCATCCCTGGAAAGGTGATGGAACAACTTATCCTTGGTGCAGTCTCTAGGTACATCTGGGATCATTCAGAGCAGTCAGCATGGTTTCACCAAGGGGAAGGCATATCTGACCAACCTGATAGCCTTCTATGAAGACATGATCAGGTGGATAGATGACCACCAACATGTGGAAGAACTTTTCCCCAGTGAGGGTGAGGGAGCCCTGGGACAGGCTGCCCAGGGGGGTGTGGAGTCTCCATCTCTGGAGAGATTCCAGCCCCGTCTGGACGCCGCCCTGTGCAATATGAGCTGGGGAGCTGCTCTGGCAGGGGGTTGGACCCCATGAGCTCTGGAGGTCCCTTCCAACCCCTACAACTCTGTGATTTTGTGATTCTGTAATAGGGCAATGGATGTGCTTTACCTTGATTTCAGTAACGCATTTGACACCATCTCCCACAGCATCCTCATGGCTAAACTGAGGAAGTGTGGTCAGGAGGATTGGGTAGTGAGGTGGATTGTGAACTGATTGAAGGAAAGAAGTCAGAGAGTTGTGGTCAATGGGCAGATACTAGAAAAAAATCTTTTACTGAAAGAGTTGTCAGGGCCTGGGACAGGCTGCCCAGGGAGGGGCTGAGTCACCTTCCCTGGGTGTGTTTTAAAAAAAGGGTAGATGAGGTGCTCAGGGATATGGTTTAGCACAGGACAGGAATGGTTGGACTGGATGATCTTAAAGGTCTTTTCCAGCCTGGTGATTCTGTGATTCTGTTCTGGGCTACTCACTTCAAGAAGGACAGGGAACTACTTGAAAGTGACCAGTGCAGGGCTACTGAGATGATGGAGTGGAACATCTTCCTTATGAGGACAGGCTGAGGGTCTTTTTAGCCTGGGGAAGAGGAGGCTGAGGGGTGACCTCATCATTGTCCATAAATATGTAAATGGTGAGTGTCAGGAGGATGGAGCCAGGCTCTTCTTGGTGATGTCCAATGACAGGACAAGGGGCAGTGCGTGTCAGCTGGAGCATAGGAGGTTCCATGTGAACCTCTCTGGAAGAAAGCAAACAGACCTGAGCTGCACAGGGATGTTTATACCTGCCTGCTCCTAATGGTCAGCAAAGTCAGAGCCAGGAGCTGGAGAGCAGGAGTGCTGTGTGCAGGCTGGCTGGCTTCTTGAGAGGGTGAACTGCAGAGCAGATCTTGAGAGGGGTTTGGTGGCTACAATCCCCTGTCCTCCAGCAGTTGTCTTTATCAGGGAAAAACATGGAGAGGTGTTAGACCTTTGTCTTAAGTATTTCCTACTCACATGTAAAGCAGCTGTGGCAGTATTCACTGTATTAGATCTTGAGCTAGAGCCTAATTCTGCAGATCCATCAGTATGAATTGTCACTTGGAAACAGATAATGCTGATGCTGCGTACACCCAAAGGGAGAAAAAAGTCTGTTGGTCAGCATTTCTCTGCAGGACTGCTCCTTAATTGATTTATTTTTGAACTGTTTGAATATTCTTAAACTGTAAAGTAGTTTAGCTGGCTTGGGTGAGTTTTTCTTAAATGCAGAATTGCCTTCAGACAGTATCATAGAATTATAGAATGCCATGGGCTGGAAGAGACCCCAAGGGTCACAGAGCTCCAACCCCCCTGCCACAGGCAGGGCCACCAACCTCCAGGCCTGGAGCTACACAAGGTTGCCCAGGGCCCCATCCAACCTGGCCTTGAACACCCCCAGGGATGGGGCCCCCACCCCCTCTCTGGGCAGCCTGTTCCAGCCCCTCACCACTCTCTCTGTAAAAAACTTCCCCCCGATATCTCATCTAACCCTTCTCCCCTTCAGCTTTAATCCATCCCCCTTGTCCTGCCATTATCTGCCCTTTGAACAAGCTGATTCCCCTCCTGTTCCTCTGCTCCCTTCATGTACTGGAAGGCTGCAATGAGGTCCCCCCACAGCCTTCTCTTCTCCAGGCTGAACCAGCCCAGCTCCCTCAGCCTCTCTTCGTAGGGGAGCTGCTCCAGCCCTCTGATCATCTCCGTGGCTCCTCTGAACCCTCTCCAACAGTCCCACATCTTTCTTGTATTGGGGCCCCAGCTCTGGACACAGGACTCCAGCTGGGGCCTCCCGAGGGCAGAGCAGAGAGGGACAATCCCCTCCCTGTCCCTGCTGCCACCCCTCTGCTGATGGAGCCCAGGATCCCGTCGCCCTTCCGAGCTGCAAGAGCACACTGCTGGCTCATGTGAAGTTTCTCATCCACCATGACACCCAGGCCCTTCTCAGCAGGGCTGCTCTCCAGGAGCTCTTCTCCCAGGCTGTAAATGTGTCTGGGATTCCTCTGGCCCAAGTGCAACACCTGACACTTCGCAGTGTTGAACCCCATTGGGTTCACCCAGATCCACCTTTCCAGCCTGTCAAGATCCCTCTGGATGGCTTCTTTCCTTCTGGTGTGCCAACCACCATTAATCCTTTGAAACATTGAATCTATTTTATAAACACCTACAGTAGCATCAGTAAACAAGGGAATTACTGCTTGTTTACACACTTAATGACCCTATGAGCCTTGATAAATTCAAATGTTCTTAAATAATTCTGTTTTTAAAAAATCAAAACTAATTGTTGCTGGTTTTGACAAATGTGAGCTTATTTTTTTGATGCAAGTGTTTTTTAAGCCTTTTGGTTCCTGGGTTTTTGTGAGTATTCTCTTAATATCTAATGGCTTTTATAAGGCCAACAAGTGTTTGTGTGCTCAAGTCCTGTAATGGCTTGGCAATTGGCAATGTGTTTGTTGAACTACAAGAATTAATGACTTAGATTTTGTTTTCTCTACCAGAGAGTCCAGATGAGCTGGTGAAGATGTAAGGTGGCTTGTGGTGTTTGCCACCAGACAGTGGCAAGAGTATCAAAATAGACTCAGTGTTTACGTGGATAGACTGTGTATTTATGACCCTGTACATCATATGATAGTGGTTTAGGATAAAATAATCCTGAATTTAGGCTTTTAATTTTGTTTTTGACATTGTTAATACCAGCCACGTTTTCTTGAACACATGCAAGTAATTGTTGCTGGAGTTTCTACAAGGTGGGAATGGAGGCTGACTCTGCCTTTTTTCATGGCAGTTTAATTGGTACCCAGACTCTCTTGCTTTTGGGTGTGTGTGTTTGCTTGGCTTTTTATTATTATTATTATTATTATTATTATTACTTGTATTTTTTACTAATCTAATGAAAATTATGTGGATAACTCCCCCTTGTTTGGGATGGCAGAGTGAGTGAAGCTGATGGGAAAACTTTCCAATTATCCCTTGCTTCATTTGGAAACATTAAAATGAATCTAAACAATAATGCAGAAAGGTTTGAAGATACTGGTGTCTTTAAAAGGATACATGACCCTAAAAGATTTTATTTTAATTGAGAACTGGGACAAGTCATTTTCTCCCCATCTTACAGTTAGGGTGTTTGGCCAAAATACCTGGCTTTTCTCACAGGCACTGAGGACACACTAATTCTTCAGGTCTGAAAGAGATGAGACAGGAAGGCACCTGCAGCCACTGTCCTGGCAGCAGGCACTTAGCAGCAGCTTTCTGCAAAATTACTACCATCACAGCAGCTTTCTAGACCTGTATGCTTTCCAGGAGTTCTTACAGCAGCTGCAGGTTTACTCCAGCCATGATCTCATCGTTATTGGCTGGACTGTGAGGAGTCCTGCTCACTGCAAGCTGAACATTGTCACTCTGCTGGGTCAGCTGTAAAGTCACATTGGCAGGTAAAGTTTGGGCATAAACTTATGTTTATGTTATTTTCATAGCATCCCAGCATCTCCTGGGTGGGAAGGGACCCATAAGAACCATGGAGTCCCACTCCTGGCTCCACACAGGGCCAGTCAAGTGAGTGCATGGGACTGAGCGCATCGTCCAGATGCTTCTTGCCCTCAGCCCAGCTCGGGGCTGTGACCCCTTCCCTGGGGAGCCTGTGCCAGTGCCTGACCCCCTCTCAGTACAGAACCTCTTCCTCACACCGAGCCTAACCCTCCCCTGGCACAGCTTCATGCTCTTCCCTCAGGTTCTGTCACCGGTCCCCAGAGAGGTGCGTTGTGGTAACGCTTACGCTCCATTGCAAGTTCATGTTCAGCTGGGTGCTGTAGAAACCAGATGAGGCTTTAAAGTGGGGAGCAGGTCAAAAGGTGGTGTGTAGCTGTTGGATGTGACAGACAGACAAGTCAAGAAGGAGGTGTGAAGGATGACCACATTTTTCAATTGTGATAGGGTGGGGGGGTTGTTGCAGGTTACTGTTTTCTCTTGTGGTTAACAAGGTGTTAGAGGTTTAAACAAGTTGGCTGGAACTTCACTGGTGAGAGGAAATGCAAGGAAACAGGTGAAGTTACTGGCAAACTGAGGACACTGATTCCTCTGTTCAGCATATGAAAAAGGACTTTTTTTGTTGTCTGTCCTTTTCTAACTGTTTTTATGTGAAACACCCTTTTACACCAATGAAATACCAGGTGATTTTAAGAGAAGGGTGTTGGTATGAGAGGTTTTGGGCACTTGTGGTCCTCCCTGAGGGTGAGGAATTGATGTTGTGTAGGGAAGGCAGCGCTCAGGGCTGAGCAGAGCTACCCCATCACGTTGACATCACACCCAAGCCATACAGCTCACAGCTGAGGCACACTGGAGGAGTCTCACCAGGCTGTGCTTCGCCTGTTGCACGTCTCACCTGAGCATGGAAACAGCCTGTCAGTCTGCACAGCTCTCCAGAGGGCAGCAAGCTGTTAGAGCACCTGTTGGCCTAACAGAGTTACAATTAGATGCTGCCACAGCTTCAGGAAAAGAAAACAGGTTCCTGTAATTACTGGATATTGTTGCTTTCTCCAATGGAGTAACTGGATCAGGAGACAAGAGAAGAGCTACAAATGTCATCTGAATTTCTGCAAGGCCTTTGACACAATCCCCCACAACATCCTTCTCTCTAAGTTAGGGAGAGAGGGATTTGATGGGTGGACTGTTCAGTGGATAAAAAATGGGCAGAATGGTTGCACCAGAGGGTGGTGGTGAATGGCTCCGAGTCCACATGGAAGATGGTGGCTCCAGGGGTCTGTGCTGGGGTCTGTGCTGTTTCTTGTCCTTATTAATGATACTGACAGTGTCACTGAGTGCACCCTCAGCAAGTTTACTGATGACACCAAGCTGAGTGGTGAGGTTAATGTGCCAGAGGGATGGGATGCCATCCAGGGGGACCTAGAGAGGCTGGAGAAGTGGGCCCAGGGGAACCTCATGAGGTTCAACAAAGCCAGGTGCAGGGTCCTGCACCTGGGTCGGGACAACCCCTGTTATTCACACAGGTCAGGAGATGATGTGCTGCAAAGCAGCCCTGAGGGAAAGGACTTGGGGGGATTCATGGATGAGAAGTGGGACATGAGTGTCTGCAGCCCACAAGGCCAAGCCCATCCTGGGCTGCATCAAAAGAAGAGTGGCCAGCCCTCACCTGCAGTGCTGTGTCCAGCTCTGGAGCCCTCAGCACAAGAAGGACATGGACCTGTTGGAGTGTGTCCAGAGGAGGCCACCAAAATGATGAGAGGGGCTGGAGCACCTTTCCTATGAAGGCAGGCTGGGGGAGCTGGGCTGGTTCAGCCTGGAGAAGAGAAGGCTCCAGGACAACCTTAGAGCAGCCTTCCAGTCCCTGACAGGTGCCTGTGAGGCAGCTGGGGAAGAACTGTTCCCCAGGGCATGGAGCAATAGGATGAAGGGTGATGGTTGTAAACTTGAAAAGGGGAGATTTAGGTTGGACATTAGATAAAAACCCTTCAATATGAGGGTGTCAGATCACTGGCCCAGGTTGCCCAGAGAGGCAGTGGAGGCCCCATCCCTGGAGATATCCAAGGTGAGGCTTGCTGGGGCTCTGAGTGACCTGATGTAGTGAAGGTGTCCCTGCTACTGCAGGGGGTGGGACTAGATGGCCTGTGAAGGTCCTTTCCAACCCCATACATTCTATGATTCTGTTGATTTATTGTGACAATGAAGAGGTTAGAGAACTGTTTTACAACATGTCCCTTGAGAAACACTAACTGGATATCCCATTCTTTTGCAGAACCAAACTGAAGAACCATGAATATGAAACTTTGGATCAGTTGGAGGCTGATCTGAACCTGATGTTTGAAAATGCCAAGCGCTACAACGTTCCCAACTCTGCCATCTATAAAAGAGTATTGAAAATGCAGCAGGTTATGCAGGTATGTGGAGTACAACAACCAAAAGGCTTCAACTTTACACCTGAACTTATTGCCCTAATGAATGTTTTTTCCAAACTAATGTTTAACCAGACCTGTATTTGCAGTAGGATTTTCTTGCCTATGGGGAAGTACAGCAGTGAAGAGCATCATAGTGGGATTCTTTTTCTTCTTCAGCCCACCTGCTGCCTTCTGTGATTTCTTTTGTTCACTTCTGTTCCTTGCTGTGACACTTAATACAATTAAGTTATAAGCAAACTGCTGATATGGTTTATTTTGAGGGTTTGGGGGTAATTGGAGGATGCTGAAACACTAAAGATTTCATTAAGTGTGCCAGCTGAGTGCTGTGACCTGAAATGTGTTCCTCAAAAAGGTGCCTGACAGTTAAAAAGAATTATACTGCTACTTTCTCAGCCAACTTACATTAAAGAATGGTGGTTTGGTCTCAAAACTAGAGTTGCATCTTTCTTCATATATCTGATCTGTTCTGATGTTTAATATTGCTCTGGAAATGTCCAGAGGTGAGTTTGGCTTCAGGGATTTATTCTTTTTTACAGGCAAAGAAGAAGGAGCTGGCTAGGAGAGATGACATTGAGGATGGGGACAGTATGATTTCTTCTGCTACATCTGATACTGGCAGCTCCAAAAGGAAAAGGTATGCACTTCAGGGGGTCCTGTAGATCACCACATGGCTGCATCTTTCTTTGTTAAAGAGAAAATGACACCACAGGTTTTTAGCATTTGTGTAAGGGTGGGTATTTCTGAGACTAAACCTCACCAAGTGCTGCCTGTGATTTATTCAGAACTGCTTGCTGATTAATTTTCCTTTTTTTGACTGTTAGTTGGCAGTTGTCAGCATAGCTTCAGTTCAGAAAGTGGCATGAACACTGTAGTTGCACTGAATTAGGGGTTTTTTTTTCAGTTATTTCTGGATTTTTATTTTTGGGGGGGGGGGGGGGTTTGCCTGCTATGTCACCTGTCCTCACAGGTCACAGAATCACAGAACCACAAGGTTGGAAAAGACCTTTAAGATCATCAAGTCCAACCATTCCCATCCTAAGCTAAATCAGATCCCTAAGTACCTCATCAACCCTTAAACACACCTAGGGAAGGTGACTCAGCCCCCTCCCTGGGCAGCCTGTGCCAGGCCCTGACAACTCTTTTCAGGGAAGAACTTTTCCCTCACATCTGCTCTGCCCCTGCCCTGGCACAGCTTGAGGCCATTTCCCCTTGTCCCATCTCCTGTCCCCTGGCTGAAGAGACCATCACCCACCTCTCTGCACCCTCCTGGCAGGTCAGTGGAGGTGGGGAGAAGGTCTCCCCTCAGCCTCCTCTTCTCTAAGCTAAACAGCCCCAGCTCCCTCAGCCGCTCCTCAGAGGATTTGCCCTCCAGCCCCTTCCCCAGCCTGGTTGCCCTTCTCTGGACTCGCTCCAGGACCTCCATGTCCTTCTTATGGTGAGGAGCCCAGAACTGGACCCAGCACTCGAGGTGCAGCCTCACCAGTGCCCAGTACAGGGGCACAATCCCCTCCCCAGACCTACTGGCCACAATAGCAATAGGTCCATAACAATTATTGCTTCTTTTCTACTACTTCTCCAGTATGTAATTATTTGTGTAGTTTTGGGTAGCAATTTCAGAATACAGTTGAAGTTAACAGTATGTTTGAATTAATTTTTTTCAAGTTTATAGTATTATTCTACAATTAGTTTTATTTGGTGAAGTCTCCTGCCATAAATATTTCTATTTTCCATGACCTAATCTCTGCTTGAGGAGTTTGAGTCATTAATGTTAGTGGACTGCTTCTCTCTCCCTTCTGAATTCACACCCTTCAGTGACAGCTGTTGTATAATTAATATGAGTGAGGTATTTCATGCCAGCAAGTGATAGTTTCTTTCATTTGCCTCATGGTATCATGTGAAATGAGTTCCAACTTCTGATAATATTATTGCAATAGTAGTAACTGCCAGTGTAAAACTAATTCAGCATCAGTTTTGGTGTTGCTTGTGACCTTCAGCTTCCTGTATTTTTAGTTCTTTGTTTTCTCAAAGTGACAGGAGTTGTGGGGGAGGAAGGGAAGGAAATAGAGAGCATCAGCTAAGAAGCACTTCAGAGCAGTCAAGTAAGTGCAACAATGTACACTCCAAAAATCTGCAGAGAGAAAAGGTTCATGTGGATTTGAGGAGGTGGTACAGTGTTAGGATGTCAGGAGGAAGAAAAGTAGCAGAGCAGTAAGACAGACCACAGTGATTGATGGTCAGGAAGGAGCAAATTGCAAAAATTGCTAGCTTGTGATCTTCAGATTGAGAAGCACTGACCTAATCAAGCAAGTCAAATTATTGTCAGTGCCCTTTTAACCCTGTGTTGCTTTTGATCACCTTGTGCAAGAGAATACTGAAATGCTGATAAGTCTGTCAGACCTTCTCATCTAAGAACTGTAAAACAGCAACATTTGTGTTCACAGATAAGGGAAATAAAAATTATTTTATTTTTTTAGTGCCTGAAGAGAATCTCAAAATGGTTTTGATGTTGTCAGTTTAATACTTGTTGCCAGTTTCACTTGCTGAATGGTGGTAAGTAAAAGAAGATTGTAAATGCTGCTGATGGCAGAAGTGAAGTATTGAGAGGAATCTGAAAGTATTGCTGTAAAAGGAAACTAAAAACTCAGCCACAATTCATCCCATTAGGAAAATGATAGCAACACAAAAGAAAGTTGTTTGAATGTCCCTTCTATGTATCAGATGCAGGACCTGAATCTTGAGTATGGGCAGGCCTTTTATATTCCAGCTTTGCTTTGCTTTGCCTACTTCCACTGAGCTACATGTTAAAACTTGGAAACATGCTAAAATGTGGAATTTAGGAGTGTGTCTGTGTTCTGGCATTGCTCATCTGCTCATGAGAACCACTGACTGTTCCCAGCAGTGAAGGCAATGCAGAAAGAAAGTTTTTAGCTTATAGAAGATAATGTTTAGATTTTCTCATGTTTTTATCAGTTATTTTACTGACCTAACCAAGGAGCAAGAGCTGGCTGAGGCATGAGGCTCTGCTGGGTTGGGTGTATTTTAGATCTAGGAGGAAAAGAGACAGGTGATGGGAAATCAGCGATGGTGTTTGGTTTTTAGCAGGTTGTGTGGTGATGGTTTACACAGTCTGCAGATGAAGGTAGATTGTGGTGGTGGTGCCTTCACAGATAATATAGTCAAAGCTTAAGTCTTGCAGAGATTGCAATTTGGAAGCTAGTTTAAAAGTGCTTCATAAAGAGTGTGTTTCTGACTGCCACCAGTATCTGAGCTGAGATTATACATTATTAACATAAGCTTTCCTCTCCCTTACGTGATTTGCTTATAGATCACGTAGCATATATACAGGGAGCCACAGATAACTCTGTTCCTCATCAGTTGTCTTGGTTGGGCTGTCAGATTTCTTCAGGCAACTATAACAGCTACACCTAGGATGACTATAAAATTTGTGGTGTGAGCATGTTGAGGTGGTTTGGCCCTGTCTGGAGGCCAAATACGCACCAAAGCTGCTCTATCACTCCCCTTTTCTGCTGAAAAGGGGAGAAAATATGTATTGAGAGGCTCAGGATTCGAGCTAAGAACAGAGAGGGATCACTCTGCAATTAGTGTCATGGGCAAAACAGACTCAACACAGAATAAGGGAAAGTAATTTATTACATTACAGCTACACACCCAGTGAAACCAGAGTCAGGTGATGAGAACTGTGCAGAGGTCTTAAAGCACCTCCCCCACCCCTCCCTTCTTAGCAGACTTAAACTTCATTCATGATTTTACTCCCTTCTTCCTCCCCCCAGCAGGGCGCAGGGAGGGGCAGGGACTGGGGAATGGGGTTCCGGTCAGTTCCTTAAAAGCTGCTTTCCTCATCCAGATCTTAACAGCTGGGGGGCATCAGGAGGAGTGTGGCCAGCAGGTCACAGGAGGGGATCCTCCCCCTCTGCTCTGCCCTGGTCAGGCCCCACCTGGAGTGTTGTGTCCAGTTCTGGGCTCCCTGGGATAAAAAAGACAGGGATCTCCTGGAGAGAGTCCAGAGGAGGCTACGGAGATGCTGAAGGGCCTGGAGCATCTCCCCTGTGAGGAAAGGCTGAGTGAGCTGGGGCTGTTCAGTCTGGTGAAAAGAAGACTAAGGGGGGACCTTATTCATGTTTATCAATAGCTGAAGGATGGGCTGCAGGGGGAAATGGCCAGCCCCTTTCCAGTGCTCTGTGGGGACAGGACAAGGGGCAATGGCTGCAAGTGAGAGCATAGGAAGAACTTTTCCCCAGTGAGGGTGAGGGAGCCCTGGGACAGGCTGCCCAGGGGGGTGTGGAGTCTCCATCTCTGGAGAGATTCCAGCCCCGTCTGGACGCCGCCCTGTGCAATATGAGCTGGGGAGCTGCTTTGGCAGGGGGTTGGACCCCATGAGTTCTGAAGGTCCCTTCCACCCCCTGTGATCCTGTGATCCTTCCTCCCTTCCTTCCTTAACACCTCTACTTCCCCCTACCCCTCCCCTCTTAGTCGACTTTATTTCAATCATGATTTCACTTCCTTCTTCCCCCCCATCACAGCGTGGGGAAGGGCAGGGAATGGGGAGTGGGTGTTTTTCAGTCTGTTCCTCCCGAGTTGTTTTCCTTCTTAGCTGGGGGGGGGCATTCCACACACCCCCCCTTCCCCTGCAGCACCGTGGGGTCCCACCCACGGGAGACAGTCCTCCACGAGTCCTCTCTATCGGGGAGTCATCTCCTCACCACAGGCCTCAGCACAGCTCCCTTCCATGGGGTGCTGACCTTCAGGCTCAGACTGCTCTGGACTGGTCCCCCACAGACCTACAAGGCCCCCAGCAAACCTGCTGCAGCGTGGGTCGGTCTCTACACTGGCTGTAGATGGTCTCTGCTCCCCGTCCTTATCCATGGGCTGCAGGGGGACAGTGTGCTTCACCGTGGTCTTTCTTCTCCATGGGCTGCAGGGGAATCTCTCTGGCACCTGGAGAACCTCATTCTTTCCCCCTGTCCTTCTTCCCTGGCTTTGGTGTCTGCACAGCTCCTTACATCTTCTCACTCCCTTCTCTGGGGGCAAAATGCACCTGCCTGTGGGTTTTTTCCTCCTAAATGTGATTCCCAGAGATGCTGGTGACCATCGCTGATGGGCTCGGCCCTGGTCAGCAGCAACTCTGCCCTTGAATCGGCTGGTGTTTGCTCTGTGGGGCCTGCAGAGAGCTTCTAGCTGCTTCTTACAGCAGCCATCTCTGCAGCCCCCGGTTCTCTCCCAGCACCCAGATACACAAAACTGGGACACATGTATGTGGCTGTTTTCTTCCTGGGTTTGCCATTTTGGTGAGCATTACTGACTTTTAACTTCATTTCACTCTGGTTGACAGATATTTAAGTGTTTCAGACCCTCCTTTCTATTACATTCTTGATGTCCTTGTTTTTCTTCTATCTGGTACTGAAGAATATATGGAATTACTCTGAGATAAGTTAACTCAAGTCCTTGATATTCTGCATTTGGCATAGTCGTGAAAATACTGGCTATGGGGTGTTTCCCTGTTCACGTTGGATCTGGAGGTCTTTGGTTCAGATACTTAGTCCTGACTGATGGCAGTTTGGAACATCCTTAGAGTTCCTTTTGACCTTTGCACTTTTGAAAACTAGTTATTTGTTTTATTCTGTAGAACACTTAGACTCAAGGTGAATGAGAGATAAATCATATCTTAAAGCTGGTTTCTTGTTTGTTTAGCAGACTGCTGGTTGTGATGCTGTCATTAGTTGCAAACGGGCCTGTGTTTCAAGTGTCTTGATATTGAACTCGATGTGTGTGGATGTTTGGGTGGTTGTGGTCGTTTTCTCATTGTAATGTCATTTTGACATTAGCATTGGAAGTGAGGAAAAGCACATGTTATATTTTCCTTTTTGTTCCTCTTTTCTTCTTAAACTAACAGCAAAAAGAATATACGGAAGCAGAGAATGAAGATCTTGTACAACGCAGTTCTGGAGGCTCGAGAACCTGGCACAGGCAGGCGGCTCTGTGACCTGTTTATGGTTAAGCCATCCAAGAAGGACTATCCAGACTATTATAAAATCATCTTGGAGCCAATGGACTTGAAAATGATAGAACACAACATCCGCAATGATAAGTACGCAGGGGAAGAAGCGATGATCGACGACATGAAGCTCATGTTCCGGAATGCAAGGCATTACAATGAGGAAGGCTCCCAGGTACCACTTGATTCTGCAGTCACACCTTCCTCTCTGTTCTTTTGCAGCTGTATGAGTTATGTTAGGATGGCTTAGCTTTGACTATTACTTATTTATGGTAAATGTTTCTTGAACTCTGGCTTTCTGATGGTGTTTTAAATTCTGTTTTCATCTATAGTTGTATAAATATGAAGCGCAACACACTCCTTGGCAAAGGTTAGGCCTATTTCTTGTTAGCTAAACTTCTCACTCCACTACAAAGAATGTCAGCTGAATGTTTCCTAGTAAGTTTTTAAAAAATAAGCTGGTTACTAAATTCTCATTAATCATAGAATCATAGGGGTTGGAAGGGCCCTCCAGAGCTCATGGGGTCCAACCCCCTGCCAAAGCAGCTCCCCAGCTCATATTGCACAGGGCGGCGTCCAGACGGGGCTGGAATCTCTCCAGAGATGGAGACTCCACTCCCCCCTGGGCAGCCTGTCCCAGGGCTCCCTCACCCTCACTGGGGAAAAGTTCTTCCTATGCTCTAACTTGCAGCCATTGCCCCTTGTCCTGTCTCCACAGAGCACTGGAAAGGGGCTGGAAATTTCCCCCTGCATCCCATAAGTAAGATATTGATAAACATTAATTAGGTCCCCCCTTAGTCTTCTTCTCTCCAGGCTGAACAGCCCCAGCTCACTCAGCCTTTCCTCACAGGGGAGATGCTCCAGGCCCTTCATCATCTCCGTAGCCTCCTCTGGACTCTCTCCAGGAGATCCCTGTCTTTTTTATCCCAGGGAGCCCAGAATCAGTTAATCATGTGAAGACATTTGCAGTGAACAATCATCAGCACATGAATTGGAGCACAGAACCACTGAGAAGTGATGTCTTAGTTGGGAGAGAAATCAGCTTTGTTTTCATGGAAGCAGAGAGCGTGGGAGATCAGACTAGAAGAAGTGATGTGTTTAGTCTAGCAAAAAGAGTCTGAAAGGATTATAATTTTCACTTACAAATATATTGTTGGGTGTTGCTATATTGTGGTATTTCTCAGCCAACAAGCATGATGTTGTGGAAGAGTGGTGGTAAGAAACTGACAGCTATTTTGAATGAGGGACTTGGTCAGCTACTCTGCAGGCCTTTCTGATGAGGTTGCGTTCATGGGGGTTGGATTTGAAGACCCAGGAGGACAGCACTAGTCCTGTGTGCCTTGATAGAATCTCAGTAGTTCAAGAGATCTTCCATTGCATAGCAGGTGAGGTTTTAGGAAGGTGAAGAAACAACTGCACCTTGCCATTTTGTAGTCTTTGGAACAGAAATGCAGCTTAATTGAATAAATTCCTTTCTCCCCAGTTTAGATGGTGTTCATCAGTTCTGCTTACCTGCTGTCTATTGAAGGTGTACATTTGAGAAATCAGCCCTTCTTTTCAATCAATTAGTTGGTTTTGTATTCAGCTTTTTCAAACTAACATTTGAATGTTTCTTGGGGACTAGTTCTAAACTAGTCTAAACACAGTAAACCTTGTTCTGTTTTGTTTTTTTTTTTTGATTACTGATTAATAGGTATACAATGATGCTCACATGCTGGAAAAGATCCTTAAAGAAAAAAGGAAAGAACTTGGACCTCTAGCTGAAGATGATGATGTTGCATCCCCTAAACTAAAGCTAAGTAAGGCTTACAACTGAACCTTGTATGTTGCTACACCTGGTTTTGACACTTAGGAAAACCCAACAATAGAGATTAACAGACCTTCCTTTCAGAAGACATGATCTGCAAGTTTTCACTGACATGCAAAGGAGAATTATATTTTCAAAATTGTGACAGCAGTGATGTGTTTATACACGCATATAATAAAATTGAGCTGTTCCATAGAAAGTTTTCTAAGAAAAGTAATGTAGAATGAAGAAGAGAAACTTGTGAATGGTTGGAATGACTGATGTTTAGTTGTGATGTTTCCCAAATGTTGGATGCTGCATTCTCTGTGCAGTAACACTTCACTAACACACTTGAGCAGTGCCAGTAGCACACATTACAAGTAAGGTGCTTCTCAGACTGAGTAAAGCTCTTAATTTCCCTGCTCAGGTGTCTTGGATTTCCCCAGAATGATAAAAGAAATGTGAGCTTTACTAGGAAAATTATTGAAGGCCATGAAAAACACAGAAGGGAAATTTCCAGCAGTGTCTGTGCCTAGGGCTGTTGCCCATACAAACTAGACTTGCTGCTACTCAGATCTTATGGCCCCTTAATACATGTTTGGAATTTAGCTGAGAAGGATAACATGGCACAGAAAAGTCTTGAAGAAAACAGAAATGTGCAGCTCTTAGGTGAGGTACAGAGTTCACAGGCAGAGACTATGCAGTACAGTAACAGAGATCCTGAATTAATCAAAGCTAATCTGCTTGATAATCCCATGGGAGGCTTTATTTTACATTTTACCTGTAATAATCCTTTCTGATTCAGCATAAACCTGTTGTAAAGGAATCTAATAATGTGTAGTATGCTGAATGTTAGTGATAGCAAAAACCCTGTAATGACTGGATTTTTAATGGCTGTAGAGAGACATTCATGCAGCGTTAGGAAGGAGGGTTCAATGACATGAGGTAGGGAAAGATGTTTCCCATACTTCAGTCTGAAGAGACCTTCACCAGCTGGACTGCATAGAAACATGAGATTCTGGGTTTGCCAAAAATAACCTTGAGAAAAGAATTCATACAAGTATGAAAAATAAAAAGCTGCAACTTGGAATGGGCTCCAAGTTGGGAATCTTCTGGTCATACCAGGAAGTGTCTCTTCGATATGCAATTCTTCAGTGGAAAGGAGGTGGACAAAGAAGTGTGCAAGCTCTGGTTTTGGAGATGATTTTTCCATGTTCATTTTTCTCTGTTTAGGTCGAAAAAGTGGCATTTCTCCTAAAAAATCAAAATACATGACTCCCATGCAGCAGAAATTGAACGAGGTGTATGAAGCAGTGAAGAACTACACGGACAAACGAGGCAGGCGCCTGAGCGCCATCTTCTTGAGGCTGCCCTCGCGGTCTGAGCTCCCCGACTACTATGTGACCATCAAGAAGCCCGTTGACATGGAGAAGATCAGAAGTCATATGATGGCAAATAAATACCAGGATATCGATTCCATGGTAGAGGACTTTGTCATGATGTTCAATAACGCTTGTACATATAATGAGCCGGAATCCTTGATTTATAAAGATGCCCTGGTCCTGCATAAAGTTTTACTTGAAACTCGGAGAGAAATAGAAGGAGATGAGGATTCCCATGTGCCCAATGTCACTTTGCTAATTCAGGAACTTATCCATAACCTTTTTGTATCTGTCATGAGCCACCAGGATGATGAGGGAAGATGCTACAGTGACTCTTTAGCTGAGATTCCTGCTGTTGATCCCAATTTCCCAAATAAACCTCCTCTGACTTTTGATATTATCCGAAAAAACGTTGAAAATAATCGTTACAGAAGATTGGACTTGTTCCAGGAGAATATGTTTGAGGTACTGGAGAGGGCAAGGAGAATGAACAGGTGAGTGAAACCAGGTTTGGGCTTTCAAATTGAAAAAACAAAGAGGAGGAGCTGTTCACTAGCTGATCAACAAGTGGATTGCTTTTTTTGAGCAATCAGTTGTATGAGTTATAGTAATACCATGCAAAAGCCATGAAAACTTGCAACTTGGAGGCTGAGGGGAGACCTTATCACCACCTACAACTACCTGAAGGGAGGTTGTGGAGAGGTGGGTGATGGTCTCTTCAGCCAGGGGACAGGAGATGGGTCAAGGGGAAATGGCCTCAAGCTGTGCCAGGGCAGGGTCAGAGCAGATGTGAGGGAAAAGTTCTTCCCTGAAAGAGTTGTCAGGGCCTGGAACAGGCTGCCCAGGGAGGGGCTGAGTCACCACCCATGGATGTGTTTAAAAAAGGGGTAGATGAGGTACTTAGGGATATGGTTTAGTTTAGGATGGGATTGGTTGGGCTTAATGATCTTCAAAGGTCATTTCTAACCTTGTGATTCTGTGATTTTGTGATTCTGTAACTTCTAGCAGTGAGACTTGAGTTAGGTAGAGTATGTGGGATGTACAAGTGAGATCTTTACTCTGAAGGGGAGGAGGTAAAAATGGTATTAAAGCACCTACTAACAGGAGTATGGGGAATTAAAATCAGTCGGTTTTGTTAACGTTATTACTTGAGTTTTCAGAAGCTGACAGATTGTAGAGGTACAGTGGCATGTTGCTTTTGTTGCAACCAGTTACCTTTGATTTTTCTGGTAGATCAGGACTGGTGTTCACAAAAATAAACTGTCAGATAAACTATAATACAGACAGTAGAGTAGCAGGTGGAACATAACTTGCCAGTGTCTGCTGCTGCTTGTTAGGAGTAAGCACAGAAACCTGTTGGTAGAGCAAAGCTCTAGTTTTTGATAGGTGTGTATTGAGTCCCCTATTTGTGCAAACTGTGCTTCTGGCCTGCTGTGTGTGTGTTTCTGCATAGGACTGACTCAGAGATCTATGAGGATGCAGTTGAGCTTCAGCAGTTCTTCATCAAAATCCGAGATGAGCTGTGTAAGAATGGAGAGATCCTTCTGTCACCTGCCCTCAGCTATACCACCAAGCACCTGCACAACGATGTAGAAAAGGAAAAGAAGGAAAAGCTGCCCAAAGAAATCGAGGAGGATAAGCTCAAAAGAGAGGAGGAGAAGAGAGGTAGCTATGTGGGCTTTTTTTTTTTTTTTCATTAATTTAAATATTTTTCATGAGTTTTAAATCAGCATAAAATGCACTGAAGCCATCCCTTCAGGCTGGAAGTCAGAGGCAGGGGTGCATCAGGTATCATGTGGTGCCTCTGCTCTCAGTGAAGTGTGGAGGCATTCATTCATTTGGCAGTCTTGGCTAATGTGGAAATGTGGAATTACTAACATCTGGTTTTTCCCTTCTTGAAATAAGAAGCTGAAAAGAGTGAAGATTCCTCTGGATCAGCTGGGCTGTCAAGCTTGCATCGGACCTACAGCCAGGACTGCAGCTTCAAGAACAGCATGTACCACGTAGGAGACTATGTGTATGTGGAGCCTGCTGAAGCCAACTTGCAGCCTCACATAGTCTGTATTGAGAGGCTGTGGGAAGATTCAGCTGGTAAGGATGCCTTTGCTATAGGAAAACAATATGGTGAAGCTTCTTACTATTTTTTACAATTTCAAACTTGAGCTTATTCTATGTAGAAGCTATTTGCAGAACTGTGTGAGTACTTTTCTTGTTTCAAAGTTGCTTTGTTCCAAAGAATATTACAAATATAAACTACTCTAATCAGCACACACTTTTTTATTGTTGTTTGTCTCCCTACACACCCCTCAAATTGTAACAATCACAGAGAACAGGCTAAGTGGGATGGGCTCCTTGTAATTTAGGTGGAGAAGAACACATGAGTTTTTTCTGTGCTGAGACATCCAAACCAAAATCAGACACATTAAATTGCAAATGAATTTCAAATTTTCCACATAACAACTCGGTTTCAGAACTTGCATTTGTTAAGAGTTGAGCTGAATCATGCATTTCCTAGGCCAAATCAAGCCATAACAGGTACTTTGTTTTTTCTCATTGTTGGCAGCAGGTACTTCTCCTAAGTATAAGGAAGGCTGGAGTATGGGATAAGCCTGCTGCACCCTAAGCAACCCTGCAAACTCCAGTTGCTGCCAACTTCAGTGGGATATAGAGGAATTAGCCTTTTTGGTTGTGTTTTTTTTAAAAGGGGTGGAACAGATGTGTTACAAGACCAGATTAAAAAGACTGTGGCTCTTAAATTTGGAGTGGAGAAATGTAAGGCAGGATATAATTAAGGTTTGCAAAATCACAAAGTGGGTAGATTAGGTGAATGCAGAAATACCATGCCAGAAATGCAGCAATACTAGAGTTAGAGGACACTGAATTGACAGGAAAAATTTAGATAAAGCATGAGAAAGTGTTTGTCTTTTTTGTTTGTGCTTGTGGAGGCAGGTTGTATCAACAGGCTCAGAAATGGCTGAGACAAATCCAAGTACAACAGTGTAAAGTAAATAATAAAGAAAATAATCAGCAAGTAATAGTCAGGTAAAGAGAATAGCTCCTACAGCCCTGATGCAATGCCTGTAGAAGGGCTGGAATGTGTGGCCAAGGCTGCACATGTTCACCTGTCCTGCTCACTCACTTGGATGCCATGTGTCTGGCTACATGGGCCATTGGCTAGGGGGATGTCTCTTAGCTTTGTCTGTGGTGAAGAAAGTGAATAGTGCTTTTTATTTTGGCTCAGTCTGCAGCTTACAGGGTTTTTTTTTATTTAGAAAAACAGTATACTTTTGTGACTTCTTTATACATTGATGTTCATTTGAATTTGCCACAGTGTAACATGGGAGAAATAGTTCTTCAAAAGCTTGAAACCATTTATTCAAGGTTCATCAAATAATAGGGTGGTTGTTGTGTAGACTTTGAAGCCATTCAAGGCCTGAAAGTCAAGATTTCTGAATAAGAATTGCTTCCCTTTTTTGTTTGGCTGAGTTGGGTTTTGGCAGGCTCGTTCAGCAGCACAGCTTTCCTTACCTGAGACTGTTAAGGACCCTTGTCCTGTTTGAAAGGAGTTCACTCTCAATATTAATGACTTACATAGCTGTTTGATTCATCAATCTATAGTTGCTTTACCTTGCTCACTAGACAATTTGCCATTTTACATCTTTTTCTTTCTCCTTTCCCTCCCCTTGCCCCCTCCCCCCTTTTTTTCCCCTCAAAGGAGAGAAATGGCTCTACGGCTGCTGGTTTTACCGACCAAATGAAACCTTTCACCTTGCAACGCGGAAATTCTTGGAGAAAGAAGTTTTTAAAAGTGACTATTACAATAAAGTCCCTGTTAGCAAAATTTTAGGCAAATGTGTGGTCATGTTTGTCAAGGTGAGGGATTCTTTGGACTAACTTCTTAAGCAAATAGTAAGTTTTTTCCTATTTTCTTGAAGGGCATTTTAACATAGAGGCATTTTACTAATGCTTAAATAAACCAGGACTTGATCCAGTGTATGGTTTGTATTCTTCATTTGCTCGATGAGAAGCTTAGTGCATCAGAGTGATGGTGTTTCCTGGTGCTGTTTGGTTTGTACAATCATATGCTTATTAGATAATTAACTGATTTTTTTCAGAGCATGTGGTGGAGAAATTGCTTATAACTCCTTAAAGATTCCCATAAAAGCATGTTGGTTTGGGTTTGATAAAGAGGGAAACTTGAGGGGTTTCCTGAGACAGAGAGGAAAAATTTCATCCTCTTGTGTTTGATTCCACATCATCCTTGTGCTGAGGACTTTTGTCTCATTTGCAGCAGATTCCTCTCAGCCAGGTTTTTGAAGGCAGTGTGTTTGGAACAAAGTGCTGCACTGCTGACAGCGTGAATAGGTATCACAGGCACCTGTCAATGAGTGTGGATCTTACACATATTTGCATTTAATTTTTAATATAACTGGAAGAACTCAGCAGAAAGACTTTATTAGCCTAAAGTGGTTTTGAGAGAAACAAATTAACAGGAAGCATGAGAAGGAGTCGTTCATTGGGCTCCATCAGCAGAGGGGTGGCAGCAGGGACAGGGAGGGAGGTGATTGTCCCTCTCTGCTCTGCCCTCTGGAGGCCCCAGCTGGAGTCCTGTGTCCAGAGCTGGGGCCCCCAATACAAGAAAGATGTGGGACTGTTGGAGAGGGGTCAGAGGAGCCACAGAGATGGTCAGAGGAGCCACAGAGATGATCAGAGGGCTGGAGCAGCTCCGCTATGAAGAGAGGCTGAGGGAGCTGGGCTGGTTCAGCCTGGAGAAGAGAAGGCTGTGGGGGGACCTCATTGCAGCCTTCCAGTCCCTGAAGGGAGCAGAGGAGCAGGAGGGGAATCAGCTTGTTAAAGGGTAGATAATGGCAGGACAAGGGGGATGGATTAAAGCTGAAGGGGGGAAGGTTTAGATTAGATCTTAGGGGGAAGCTCTTTACAAAGAGAGTGGTGAGGGGCTGGAACAGGCTGCCCAGAGAGGGGGTGGATGCCCCGTCCCT
Organism: Porphyrio hochstetteri; assembly: GCA_020800305.1. Classification (NCBI taxonomy): domain Eukaryota; kingdom Metazoa; phylum Chordata; class Aves; order Gruiformes; family Rallidae; genus Porphyrio; species Porphyrio hochstetteri. The sequence goes on from CM036916.1 coordinate 17,435,700, forward strand.
GGGGGTGTTCAAGGCCAGGTTGGATGGGGCCCTGGGCAACCTTGTGTAGCTCCAGGCCTGAGGTTGGTGGCCCTGCCTGTGGCAGGGGGTTGGAACTGTGTGATCCTTGGGGTCCCTTCCAACCCAGACCAGTCTGTGATTCTATGAATCTATGGTTGTGTTTCTGTGGGGTATGTGTGTGTGTTCCTGAAATGTGTAATTTCTTTTTTTTTTCTTCAATCTGCAGGAATACTTTAAGTTGTGTCCTGAGACCTTCAGAGATGAGGATGTCTATGTCTGTGAGTCACGTTACTCAGCGAAGACGAAATCTTTTAAAAAGATTAAACTGTGGACTATGCCTGTCAGCTCTGTGAGGTTTGTCCCACGAGATGTTCCCCTGCCTGTGGTCCGTGTTGCTTCAGTATTTGCTAATACAGACAAAGTAGATGAGGATAAACATGCTGAAGCATTGGAGGACAGCAAAGTGGGAGATAGCATCCTTCATCTTGAAAAGGTATGTAAGATAACCAGTGGATCATCAGTTATGTTGTACAGATAAACATGTTGGTGAGGTGCTGGAACAGGCTGCCCAGAGAGGGGGTGGGTGCCCCATCCCTGGGGTGTTCAAGGCCAGGTTGGATGGGGCCCTGGGCAACCTTGTGTAGATGCAGGCCTGAGGTTGGTGGCCCTGCCTGTGGCAGGGGAGTTGGAGCTCTATGATCCTTGGGGTCCCTTCCAACCCAGACCAGGCTGTGATTCTGTGATTCTATAAAGACAATGTGAGCCCTTATAGCTTCAGTTTTGTAGCATCCAAACACAATAAAATATAAGCAAGTGCAATGGTTGTTACCAATTTTTAGATGTATTTTTAAATAAATACAAACAAAATAGAAATAGACTAAACAGAAAATAAACTGTGTACATGTTTGCTAGATTCTGTGTATGGGTTTTGTGATCATGTGAAGGGGTTTGATTGATTTTTTTTTACCGCTTCAAGAAAGAAAATGCCACTGTTGCTGTAAAGCTTGCCTAAAGAATCAGAACTAAAAGTCTGATTTTAGTTCATGGCAATGCTGAAATGCTTTATTAGATAGCATTTGTCCAGTTCTGGGCTCCCTGGGATAAAAAAGACAGGGATCTGTCCAGAGGAGGCTACGGAGATGATGAAGGGCCTGGAGCATCTCCCCTGTGAGGAAAGGCTGAGTGAGCTGGGGCTGTTCAGCCTGGAGAGAAGAAGACTAAGGGGGGACCTTATTAATGTTTATCAATAGCTTGAGGATGGGCTTCAGGGGGAAACAGCCAGCCCCTTTTCAGTGCTCTGTGGAGACAGGACAAGGGGCAATGGCTGCAAGTTAGAGCCATAGGAAGAAGCTCTCAAGGTCCCTTCCAACCCCTGTGCTTCTGTGACTCTGTGATTTCAGTGTGATGGCAGCCAGGCAGCAGTACATACATAATGTTCTGTTGTTTGTGACCCATTTATGGTGAATAACTGAGGGGTTTGTCCTTGAAATGCCCAAAAACATTTCTGCCCAACATACTGGGTAAAATGGTTCATTTTTATTAAGGATCATAAAAGATATTTAAACAAATATATTAAATTGAATTATATCTATCTAAAATAAACTTAGAGCCATGAAAATATAGAGTCATAAAATAAATCCACTTCACACTGAGTTCTCTAAGAGAACCTCAGGAGAGAAAGGCCAGCACACTCACTAGGTCAGCTTTTATCAGACACACAGTGTATAGAATTTATTATGGTATTTATTATAGAACTTATTTGCATCTTTACAAAAGAAGGAATGACTTCTACCAAGAGAATGAAAACTTATAGGGACTTTTGCATCCACACCGTGGGAAGATAGCCTGTGTTTTCATTGGCTTTCTGAAATCCTAGACTAAAAGGTCAGGCTGAGGTGCAATGTGAGTTATGACTAAAAAGTAGGAAATTAAATAGGGCAAGTGGTCTGAATTTGCAAGTAATACATGGATTGTTTGTGTTACTGTATTTGACAGCTGAATCATTAAATCCCTGGCTGTGTTAACTTGGCCATAGACTCCATTCTTGCCTCTTCAGAACCTTGCTGTCCTTTAAAACAAACCATCAAAATAAGCTGACAAGGCTTGGTTTGGCCAGTTAACTGTGAAGCAATTCTGGCAGGACAGCTGTGGGCAATAGGAAAGCCTGTGACATGCATGGATGGTATCTTTGGGTTTGCTATTTAATTGTTCAGTATCAAGGCCCCTCACTTTAGCATATATAGCTCTGTTTAGTGTTCACCTCTTATTGGTAACAGAAAGATAAAGCCTTTTACTTGCACCTGGCATCTTTGTGTTTATGTGTCTGGTTTTCCCTCTTCCACAACTTTCTGCATGCATAATCTTCTGCAGGACAAAGAAGATGTTCCAGTAGAAATGTCCAATGGAGAACCTGGTTGCCATTACTTTGAACAGCTCTGCTACAATGATATGTGGCTTAAGGTTGGGGACTGTGTCTTCATAAAATCCCATGGGCTGGTGCGACCTCGGGTAGGAAGGTAGGGGTCACTTCTTCATTTGCAGTTTGTGGCTATAAAAATAACTTGGAAAAAAGTACCCACTTGTCCCACTCTGCACTGCACTGGTGCAGCCTCCCCATGAGCACTGGGGGCAGGTTTGGGCACCACAGGACAAGAGGGACACAGAACTATCAGAGGGTGTCCAAAGGAGGAGAACAAGGGTGGGGAAGGGCCTGGAGGGGGAAGTCTTACAAGGAGAGGCTGAACACCCTGTGTTTGTCCAGCCTGGAGAAGAGGAGGCTGAGGGGAGACCTCATGGGGTCTGTGGCTGCCTGATGAGGGAGAGTGAAAGGGCAGGCACTGATCTCCTCTCTTTGGGGACCAGAGATAGAGGTCGCCAAAAATAGAGGGAACGGTGTGAAGCCGTGACAGGGGAGGGTTAGGCTGGATATTAGGAGAAGATTCTGTGCTGAGAGGGGGGTCAGGCACTGGCACAGGCTCCCCAGGGAAGGGGTCACAGCACTGAGCTGAGCTGAGGGCAGGAAGCATCTGGATGATGCACTCAGTCCCATGCTCTGACTGGGCTGGGCCTGTGTGGAGCCAGGAGTGGGACTCTATGATCCTTATGGGTCCCTTCCCACCCAGAAGATGCTGGGATGCTCTGAATCTATGAAAAGACAGACTCATTGCAAAAAGTATAAAAGATGGGAAACAAATCTTCTGAATTAAGTTAAATGTTTCAAGTTCTTAATAGATTGAGGTAGAAGTTTAGCTGCCTGATAAAGAGATTAATCTGTTGTACAGTTGGAACACTCTGTGCTTCTTTACTCATTTTTTACTGACAGTCTTCATGAACAGCCTGGTGTATCCAGCTGTCTCATATAGGAGAGATGGCCTTTTCTTCATGTCAGTGGTGTGGATTTCTTTCCAGGATTGAAAAGATGTGGGTGCGAGATGGAGCTGCCTATTTCTTTGGCCCAATCTTTATACATCCTGAAGAAACTGAGCATGAGCCAACTAAAATGTTCTACAAGAAGGAAGTGTTTTTGAGTAACTTGGAGGAGACCTGTCCAATGACTTGCATTTTGGGTAACTATTAGCAACTTTAAATCCAATGGACACCCTCTTTCTTTACCTATACAGCCTGAAGTGACTTACAGCTGCAGGATTGGCTCCAGATGTGTTTTCTTCATATTGAGTGAAGGAGGAGAGATTATTTGGTCCATTTCTAATATGCATTAGTGTCTTTGGGACCTGTAATGACAATTTTCACTATAAGGGAGCTTTTATACAGCATGAAAATTACATGTATGATGTCAAAGTGAACATTGTCTGCAGCCAGAGAACAGAAGATTCCTTTATTCTCACTTACTAATGGCATTATTCCAGTGTGTGTCAGCTGGAGAATCAGTCCAGAGGGAGACTGAGATCTGGTTTGTTGCATAAGGTGATGACTGTGTACTTGGTTTTGTAGATATGATGCTGTTCTAAAGATAGTTAACTGACTAGTCATTTGGGGGGGGTGTTAATTTGCAGGTTTTCTTGTTCTTTTAATGCAGCTTTTTGGATTCTTTTTAGTTAGTGTAGGTTTCTCCTGAGTGGCATTATTTAATAGGGTTTTCAATCTGTGTATTTTCCATAGTTGGGCCTAATACTGTGAATCTTCCAGACTTACAGGACTGGCAAAAACTTGAGTTTCCACACTTTCTGTAAAACATCTGCAAGCTTGGCTGCCTGCTTATGCAGCTCTTTCATCTCCACAGGCAAGTGTGCAGTTCTGTCCTTCAAAGACTTCCTCTCCTGCAGACCAACAGAAATCTCTGAGAACGATGTGTTCCTGTGTGAGAGCCGCTACAATGAAAGTGACAAACAGATGAAGAAATTCAAAGGGCTCAAGAGGTTTTCACTGTCTGCAAAAGTTGTGGATGATGAAATATATTATTTCAGGTAAAAACATGATGAGAATGTATTCTGTATGCTCTTCTGTATTGTGGTGGACTGAGCCTGGCTGGTAGCTACGTGCCAACCCAGCCACTCACTCGTTCCCCACAGTGGGATGGGGGAGAGAATCAAAAGGGCAAAAGCCAGAAAAACTCCTGGGTTAAGATAGCCACAGTTTAGGGAGTGAAGCAAAGGTGCACATGCAAGCCAAGCAAAAGCAGGAATCACTGCTTGATGGACAGGAAGGTGTTCAGGTGTTTCCTGGAAATGGGACCTCTGCGTGCGCGATGGTTCCTCGGAAAAGCAAGTGCTGTAACCACCAGTGTCCCCTCTTCCCCCTGCTTTCCCAGCAGTTACTGCTGTGCACAGTGACAGATGGTATGGAATACCCCTTTGGTCAGTGTGAGTCAGCTCTCCTGGTTGCCTCCCTGCACAGCTTCTTGCCCACCCTGGCTTCCTTGCTGTGGAGCAGAGTGGGAAAAAGAAAAGGCCTTGGCAGTGTACTGGCACTGGTCAGCAATAACTACAACACTGATGTGCTGTCAGCACTGCTGGGGTCACAGATCCAAACCATGGCACCATAGGGGCTGCTGTGCAGAAAAACCAACTCCATCCCACCCACACTTGATACATACATAAAAGTCATAGTTGCAGGAGAAGGTGAATTTTGACTAATCATGCTTTTGGAAAGAAGTCAGGATAACATCAGTCCTTTTTATGGTGGATGGGGTTTTTTTCCTTCTCCTGACAGTAAAAGTCATTAAATTATCAGACTTACAAATTCTTGTAGATATTGTTAAAATACTTGGCCCTCATTATGGGTAACAAATAGCTTTCTGATTGGTGAACGTTGGTATTAATAAAAATAGGAAGTTCTAGCTAAAGTAAAACGTAAAATCTAAGGAAGACATGGTGTTAACTGCCTTCTGTTGCAGAAATGAAGTATTTGCTGCATTGACATCCCCTTCCAACTCAAAAAATAAGTAAACCAAAAATCCTTCAAGTGGCTGAAATGAAACACTGCCCATAGATGCTGAATGATTTCTGCTCAGTGTTCTGAAAGGAAGGAACATCCTCAGATGTTCCTGTGTTGTTCAGTGATAAAGGAAGAAAAGTAGGGATGTGCTCCAAGTCTATTCTTACCTACTTGTTGTCTTTCTCCCCCACCTTTCAGAAAACCCATAGTTCCTCAGAAGGAACCGTCTCCACTACTGGAAAAGAAGATTCAGCAGCTAGAAGCAAAGTTTGCTGAGTTGGAAGGAGGTGATGAGGACATGGAAGAGATGGGTGAAGAAGAAGGGGACATGACTGAAACACCTTCTATGCCTCAGCTTCAGACCCCGTTAGCTAGTGAATTGGATATAATGCCTTATACTCCACCACAGGTAAGGATCTTCCTTCAGAAACCTTTAAACCTTCAGATTCCATGTGCTTTCCTCAACCCCAATACACACAGCAGCAGTGACATTTCCTCATAGACATGGAAGAGATTTACTCATCTGTTTACCAGCCTACGGAATGAATGATGTGGAATGGTTTTGGCCTCTCCAGTGTGACAACCAGGTGGTGGTATTTAAATCCATGAAGATACTGTCAAAGGGATTAATTCAATTTAAGGACAATCTAGGGTTCCTTTTTGTATATGTTAATATTACTATCTAATTTAGTAGGTTTTGTTTAGAAATTTCAGGTCCTTACACTAAATATAAAGTTGGAGTGTAAGGGTTCAGTTGTAATTCTCAATTTACCTAATGCCCATTTTTAAGCTTTTTCTTAAATTTTAAACAAGCTCTAGCATTTCCTTGCTATGCTTTTGCTACGTGGTTAGCACATTCTGTGTATCAGCCTAAAAGGAACAAAACCATCTTTTTTAATGCTGAGTTCCCATTCTTACTTGGAATTATGAACTTGTTAAAAAAGTTAGAAGCACTGGATGGCCTAGAAGCTTTAATATTAGTTTTCCTGAGAGATGAATGGGAAGGAAATGAGGAATTGTGTGTGGTTATACACCACTCCAGTGCAGCCTGGGGCATTGTTGCTGCTGGAATGGGGCCCTTCTGATCCCCTGCCCCTCTTGCTGGCTGTCTAACACAAGTTGTTGTAGTTCTGTAGATCGGGATTGAAGCAGGATGAGGAGCTGCTTTAACTGGAAATTAACCCGACCAAAAAACTTTGTTTGCAAGTGGATTGAACCCTTTATGGAATCATAGAATGTATGGGGTTGGAAAGGACCTTCACAGGCCATCTAGTCCCACCCCCTGCAGTAGCAGGGACACCTTCACTACATCAGGTCACTCAGAGCCCCAGCAAGCCTCACCTTGGATATCTCCAGGGATGGGAGATACATCTCTGGGCAACCTGGGCCAGTGATCTGACACCCTCATATTGAAGGGTTTTTATCTAATGTCCAACCTAAATCTCCCCTTTTCAAGTTTACAGCCATCACCCTTCATCCTATTGCTCCATGCCCTGGGGAACAGTTCTTCCCCAGCTGCCTCACAGGCACCTGTCAGGGACTGGAAGGCTGCTCTAAGGTTGTCCTGGAGCCTTCTCTTCTCCAGGCTGAACCAGCCCAGCTCCCCCAGCCTGCCTTCATAGGAAATGTGCTCCAGCCCCTCTCATCATTTTGGTGGCCTCCTCTGGACACACTCCAACAGGTCCATGTCCTTCTTGTGCTGAGGGCTCCAGAGCTGGACACAGCACTGCAGGTGAGGTCTCCTCAGAGCACAGCAGAGGGGCAGAGTCCCCTCTCTCCCTCTGCTGGCCACTCTTCTTTTGATGCAGCCCAGGATGGGCTTGGCCTTCTGGGCTGCAGACGCTCATGTCCCACTTCTCATCCATGAATCCCCCCAAGTCCTTTCCCTCAGGGCTGCTTTGCAGCACATCATCTCCTGACCTGTGTGAATAACAGGGGTTGTCCCGACCCAGGTGCAGGACCCTGCACTTGGCTTTGTTGAACCTCATGAGGTTCCCCTGGGCCCACTTCTCCAGCCTGCCTAGGTGCCCCTAGATGGCATCCCATCCCTCTGGCACATTAACCTCACCACTCAGCTTGGTGTCATCAGTAAACTTGCTGAGGGTGCACTCAGTGACACTGTCAGTATCATTAATAAGGACATGAAAGAGCAGACCCTTGAGGAGCTCCACCTGTCACCATCCCACTGTCTCATCACATCGCCACATCCAAGGCCAGCATTACAGAGGCAATGGGAATGACCTGCTGGGAACAGGAGGGAGTTTCAGACCCTTCTGTGACCAGTAATATGCATTTCAGTGGCACTGCATTGACTGTGACATGACAGCCTCGTTGGTAGTTGAAGGATTGATGTGACCCCTGGATAGAAGTAACTGTCTTTGGCTGTGGGGTGAAAGAGTCAATGAACAGAAAGCTTTAGCTTGCTTTGCTTGTGATCTTTGCCATGTGGGCAGACCACCCTGTGCAAGGTTTGCTCACTGCTCTGCTTTTAACATGCTGAATTTCATAAGCATCATGAAAAACTCTTGCAGAGCATTACAGGAAGGAAGCTTTAACCATCAAATTCAACATTTTAGGAAGGGGAAGGTAACTTCTTATAAATCCGAATATTGCCATTGATAAGCGTGGCAGCTGCTGATAACAATTTAAATAGGGATCATTGGAGAGCAGAGATGTCCTCAGACTGCCTTCTGCAGCATTCACTGTCTTTTCATCTCGTTTTCTGTCTTTCTACAACCCTGTGTTATGCTCAGATTCCCTTGAGAAGTTTTCTTTCAATACCAATATATGATACCTCTTTCAAAAGCCAGGTTGATAGTTGCATATTTCTTTTTATTTCTAATGGGACAGTGTCCCAGAGTTTCCAGGATAATTGGTGGAAAATCAGGCTCAGGGGACACATCCACCTTTAAACCGAGGGCAAGAGCCATGTTCATGTTCTCTCAGCCATTCTCTACAACTGAATGTGCAGTTAACTGACTCAAATAGAAAAGATTCTGTTCTTTTAAAAATGGTTGGTTTGGGATGTATAAGACCAAATTCAGAACTCTCAGCTTCTCCAAAGTCCTGTTTGCCCTGCCAAGCTGATGGGTAGGCTTTTCATTAGATGGGTTATGGACACTGTTGCAAGTGGTAAACTGTTGCAAAGGTAAAAGCAGCTGATAACCTGTAGCTATTGCTGTGCGGGTGCCCAGGAGGCCAGCTATGGGAGTGCAGAGGCTCAGGGGGAAATGGGGAAGCATTGTGTCCAGTTCTGGGCTCCCTGGGATAAAAAAGACAGGGATCTCCTGGAGAGAGTCCAGAGGAGGCTGCGGAGATGATGAAGGGCCTGGAGCATCTCCCCTGTGAGGAAAGGCTGAGTGAGCTGGGGCTGTTCAGCCTGGAGAGAAGAAGACTAAGGGGGGACCTTATTCATGTTTATCAATAGCTTAAGGATGGGCTGCAGGGGGAAATGGCCAGCCCCTTTGCAGTGTCTGTGGGGACAGGACAAGGGGCAATGGCTGCAAGTTAGAGCAGAGGAAGAACTTTTCCCCAGGGAGGGTGAGGGAGCCCTGGGACAGGCTGCCCAGGGGGGTGTGGAGTCTCCATCTCTGGAGAGATTCCAGCCCCGTCTGGACGCCGCCCTGTGCAATATGAGCTGGGGAGCTGCTTTGGCAGGGGGTTGGACCCCATGAGCTCTCAAGGGCCCTTCCAACCCCTGTCATTCTGTGATTCTATGATTGCCCTAAAATGCACAATATCAAATAAAATGTTTTATTCCACTTGTATTGGGAAAGTTTCTGAACAGCTTCATGGGGGAATTCCAAAAGGAATTCAATTCCTTGTATTCTCTTCTGGCCTTCCAGGATTTGCTACTCAGCCTTTTTTAGTCCTCTCACTCAGTGAGTTTAGCTAATAGCCAGCATTCTGTGTTGTCTTACTGTCTTATAAAGGTGTGGAAGGCTCAAAAAGCAACAGAACATTGTGGTTTGGGTTTTTCTTCTGCCTCTGTACTCTCGCCAGTTGTACATATGCTCTCCTCATGCTTCATAGACGAAGTCTCTCTTTAGGGGTTGTAAGATTTGTTGGTCCTTGTGCAAATATGTTCAGGAAATGCAAGACTCTTTAAAAATGCTAAGTACTGTTTCTTACAGCTCTGAATTTTGTATGTCAAGAAAGCTTCTCTTTTGTACACTTGTGGTCATAACTGCTTTTTCTCACAGTCCACTCCCAAGTCTGTTAAGGGCAGCACCAAGAAGGAGGGATCAAAAAGGAAGATAAACATGAGTGGGTACATCTTATTTAGCAGCGAGATGAGAGCTGTGATTAAAGCTCAACACCCAGACTACTCCTTTGGAGAGCTCAGCAGGCTTGTAGGAACTGAATGGAGAAACTTGGAAGCAACAAAGAAAGCAGAATATGAAGGTAAATAAAACCTAAGATGCTAAACTCTTTTCTGCCTTCTTTTCTTTCTCAATGCCTTTGTTACTGTTATTCAGATGACAGGTTTAATAAAAGAAGATATTTGTGTTTTGTGTTCTGGATGTACCTTAAAGAGAAGTTCATATTGAGAGATGACTGAAGAGGAGCAGAAAGTGTGTTTAAGTTATGTAAAGCACAACTGATAATTTAAATGTCTGTGCCAGAAATAACCAAATGAACAAAGGCCAAGAAAATGGGGAGAGCTTAGAAGGGGCATGAAGTCCCTGGGCTGGAAGTCAGTTGGAAAAATGGTTTGTTAAAGTTTCCTTAAAAGAGGACTGGGGGGGATTTTGGATGAGAAGCCCTTCAGAGCTGTAGCAGCAGGTAAGAAGGTCTACAGTGGAGTGGTAAAAAGTTCTTCCATCAACAGTGCTTAGTACATCAGCTTACTTCCTAAAAAGCTTTGGTAGAATAACATTAAGGCTACAGAATCTGTTATGCTGTAAACATGACCTGTTGTTCAGTCTGTGTATTTATCAACTGCTGCAAATTATTTTGTTGAGAGATTCATGTCCTGAAGTAAACCCAGGAATGTTTCACAGGCATGAGATACTTTAGACCTTTCTTTCTTTCTTCCTTTCCTAATGATACTGGTCACTGTGTTTCAACTTTATTTGATTAAAATGAAACACAGTTGATCCTTAACAGCAGGCCCTTACCCAGGCCAAATAAGGCTTAACACCTATAGTTACTACTCTAGCTAATAACGTGTCAACACTTCCAATATAAAACCCAATTTTAATCAACTGTTGCAACTTTATTGGGAGCAAATGCCACTCTGGGTAGAAAAGCTTCAACACCCTCAAAAGTCACTGTCCAATTAAGTTACAACTTTGCTTTTTTAAAAATGAGATTTGCTAAGTTTTCTGCATACTCATAACTTAAATGCAGCTTTAATCTTCAAACCAGAAGCCTGCATGCTGTTACTTTCCCCCCTCAGCTCTCTCAGTCTTTTCCAAATTTGCAGTAGTACCTCTTTGCAATTCTGGAGAGTAGTAGAGCACCACTTGGCTGTGCTGCGAGGGGAAATGGTAATGCTCTTCCTCTCTGAAAGTACTGTGGCCTTACTTTGTTCTGTTGTAGTTTCTTTTTACACCCTTCTAGGTGCACATGGGGTCTTTCTATTGCTGGGTCCCCCCTCAGAGCCTCGTTCTTAAGCAGCAGAGTGGTTAGCATGTCATCACTTCCCCTCTCAGAGCAGCTTGATGCCTTGCCCTTCCACAGGGAAGCGTAGCTGTGACGGGACGGTCGCAGCAGTGCCTGTCCCCTGTGGCAGCCGTTGCCTCAGCGCTCCCACTTTAAACCTCTTTCTCACTTAACATTCTCCAACATTTCTGTGCTTTGGGTTACAGTCTCACTGCCTTGGTGTCTGCCCAGAGCTAGACTTACTTTTATTTGGTTTTGAGGGGGTTGGGATGGGGTTACAAAGCGTCCAAATTGTGTTTGCTTACTATGTGTGGAGGGAGAGAGGCTCCTTGCATGCCACCCCGACCTTTACATGCTCTCTAGAGTGGACCTGCACCAGGGAACAGGTGTGGTTTGACACCCCAGTGAAACAGTGCCTGTCCCTGTCCTGTTGAAAAGTACGTGGCATTTTAGATCCACTTTGACCCTCTGAAAATGTGATTTGGTGTATGTGCAGGGTAATATTTGGGGTTTTTTAGCAATAATTGAGCAAAGAACAGGCTGCGATGGACACGCCGGCGTGGTGAGCTGCACTGGGAAAACTCCTCAAAATACAGTAAGATAACACAGGGGATGGAGGCAGAGGCCTGGGTTAAGGAAAAGCTCTGTTCAAAGCAGGAGGTCTCTTTCCTGGCTTTTGAGACATGTCGGAGGTGGTGTCTGAATGAGATCATTCCCGGCCTAACCAATTTGGGTTTAGTATTGAGTATTAAGGTGAATGCTCAAGGCTGAACTTTTAGGCACCCGCTACGGTTCCCTTTGGTGCTGTTGTTTCATCTGTTCCATGACAGTCATGGCACGGAGAGAGACTAGGGAAAATTCCAGTGCTGTCCTAAGTCAGGTCCTTTTTCAAAGTTCAACACTCCAAAGTCTGATAAAACAGAACACTTAACAGTGATTCCTCGTTCATCAGAGTGTCTCCAGAAGTTTTGGTTTTGTCTGACCTTTTGGTTTTTTAGCTGGCCTGAAGTGGTTTAGAGTCAGAACAGCTGCTTCATCTTTCCCCCAAATGCTTGCTCTGCTCTGAAGAAGATTCTCATTTTTCTATTTCAAGATCTACCTTTAAATGTCTTGTGTATTTTGTGCTCAATCACATACCAGTTGCCTGTAGCAAATTTAGGTGGGTTTGTGCGTCGTCATCGCTTCCTGAACTGACAGAAGTGAAAAGAAGGACAGACGTGCCTCTGGAAGTGGAACTAGTCTTTCAGTGTATGAAAGTAGTGCTAGAAGCTCAACAGGTCCTACAGGAGGTGTAGGATAGGTGTTGGAAGTCATATGCCAGACAAAATGAGTAACGTTGGCAGGATGCCTAACAATCTCCTTGATGAACAACTTCTTAGCCTTTGTTTGACAGAGGACCTTGATCGTCGTTTTAGCAGCAGTTTTCATCTTCCACCATGCAAGAGAACTTCTGGCCCTGCACTCAGTTCCTAAAGTGTGCTGGAGATGTATGCTGCGTTCATTTGTTCTTTGTTGTTCCTCGTTGCGTCAGTCAGATACAGCGCTCAGAGTAACAGATCGGCACCTTGCATGCCCCCCCAGCACCCTGAGTGGCGTTCGGTATATACCTCCTTTTTCCTTTGCTTGGGGGTTTGGGTTTTGTTTGGGGGTTGGTTTATTTTTTTTCTTTCTTCTTCCCGTGACCCTTTGCCCTTCCCTTAATACAAAACTGTCCTCTGGTCAGATTCCCCTGCAGTAGATCTTTTGTTCTTGCAGTCACAGTGAGACACTTGATTGAGATAATGACCAGATTCACCGTAGAAAGGACACACATGACCTCCAGTGAGCAGCACAATGTGAGTTAGACATCTTCAGACCAAAAAAAAAAAAGTTCAAAGGAGACCAAAATGGGGAAAATGACAGAAAAAAGGCAGAGAAAAATATTTTTGGTTCCTCAAACTGCTGCTTGTTATGTTCCAAACACTAAGGACCCATCTACACTAGGGGAACTTTGCAAATGCTTCCCGACTTTGCCACTACACTTCAGCTGAACCAGTAGCAAGATAGATGGGGAGCTGAGCCGCCAGCTGCAGTGCTGTGTGCTGTTTGCATGGTGCCTTATGGTGTGTCCCACAGGCTCAGTGCTTAGAAATGTCCCTGTGTGGGCATGAGAGCTCCAGCCTGAGCTGGGACTGGTTTAGCTGAGACAGTGGTGGCAAAAGAGGGAATGTTTTGCCATGTTTTCCTAGTGTGGACCAAGCCTAGTGCTGGACTGCTGCTTCATGTTGGTAACACTGGTGTTATTATCAAATTTGTTCTTTGACTTTTAAAAAAATTTTATTTTATTATTTATTTTTATTATTTTTTTATTTCTTTTTTAACGAAAAACATAAAACTCTGTGGAATATTTTTCATGAAAGGTTTTCTAAAAGTCTTAGCTGCAGCCACATGAAATCAAATCATATGCTGTATAAAAAAAGATTCATCTGTTCTACTTTATATTTGACTAAACTATGCCAGTGTTTGACTAGTCCTTTTTAATGAACAGATAATATTTTGAAATTCTGGGTTACAAAACAGAACTGAAAATCTAAAATACTTTTACAGAGCGGGCAGCTAAAGTTGCTGAGCAGCAGGAGAGAGAGCGAGCAGCACAGCAGCAGAATTCCTCCCCCCGGGCAGGCACTCCTGTCGGGGCTCTTATGGGGGTGGTGCCGCCACCAACACCAATGGGAATGCTCAATCAGCAGTTGACACCCGTTGCAGGTAAAACGTAGGAGCTATGACCATTTTTTACTCATCCACTATATCAACCCCCTTCATAACTCTGAACACTCTCTTGGGTCACTTTGTTCTTACGGAAGAAAAAGCTCAACCTCTTCAGTCTTCCTTCATACTGAGTATGCATAACTGCAGCAGGAACCCTGTAGTCCAGTGTTACTTGCTCTGAGTAGCCTGTTGAAAATGCAGGGGAAAAGGGTGCTCCCTGTGTGGTGGTCTTGTTCTGTTTGTGTGCAGTCATGTTAAATCACTCTACTGTGCAGAATTCACATTTAGCCCTGCTACGGCAGGAGGGGAGTGAGCTGAATACTCCCCAGTGCATGGAAGTGGTAAAGGAGGAGGCAAATTATTTAGTCTTTCTGTGTGTCAGGAAGGTGAGAGGCAAACAGAATCCAAACCAGATAGTAAATCCAAGCAAAAGCTTTACAGAATTGCTGGTTAGGCACTGGTAAGCAGAGCAGAGTAGGACCTAGAGCCATTGCAGAAACAACAATGAAATGCCAACATTGCCCGATTTATCAGGTGATTTTCAGAATAGAACTGAGCTTGGAAAACTCTTCCACAAGGTCCCTGTTACTAGGTGGTGTGCTCGTTACATTCCAGTTGTAATCCAGTGTGAGCTCATAGGGAGTATGCTTGCAGTAAGTATTTTCAGGATCAGATCTGAAGACAGCGTAGTCCACTGGAGCTTCTTGTGTCGGAATCAGCCAGACATCAGTGAGAAAATCCATTATGTATCACCTGATGGGGTGTTTGCCTTTTCCCACTTCTAATAAAATAATCAGATTACTTCAGTCAAGGTCAAAATAGTGTCGAGTAGTTAAAAATCATATTTCCAGGGGTTTTGTTTTGGTTCTTTTTTAAAAAAAACTTCCCCTTAAGGCATTCCAGTTATTCCATTTATTCTTTTGTCATTTCTCTTTTTGTTTCCTGTCTCACAGGCTGTGAGCTGACAGCCTGAAGTGTTTTTCATCACAGACTCAAAATCCCTTTTCAGTAAATAGGCTGCATGGATGTTTAAACTGAAGGCACATCCCTTATTTGCTTCATGATCTCCAGATGAAAAGCATTTATTTACACCAAGTTGCATTTTTATTTCATTTTTCCTCCCTACTTTGTTCTTGATAATCTTTCTCTGAACTGTGTGCAGTCGGTGCGTGTTTCTGTGTCCGTCTGTCTGTGCCTGTAGTGAGAACAAACAGACAGCAAACCCCAGAGTTCTCCAGCACTGATCTTTTTTTTGAGTTAACCTGCTTTAGTCTAGAAATGGAGAAACACCATCCTCTTGTGGCTGTGTTTTCCTGGGTGGGTTCTTGGTTTTTTGGCACTGAGTTGCTTGCCCAGTTTCCAGAGGTAGGTGTTGGTGTGCAGAAGTGCTGAGTACTGACACTTTCATCTTAGGGCTTCTCCAGAAACAGGGGTTCTGCAAGCTGCACACGCTGGCATGCTTCCTGCAGCAGCAGCTCCAACAGCAAAGCTCTGGTTAAGACCATTGTCTTCCTCGGTCACTTAGACACTCAGACCTCTTCACCTTGGCATTGTGAAATACTTCCTTAAAGTGTATCTTTTAAAATCTTTCGAATTTTGTGGCCCACTTGAAAAACACAGTCTTTCATCTTTTAGGTTCCACAAGTCTTGCTTAGAAGCATCGTATTCTGTTCAGACCTCTTTCACATCCCCCTCCGTGGTTTGATTGCTTTCCTCTAGGTCAGAGTACTTCTTTATGGTCCAAAAAATCCAGGTTCCTTCTGAGATGCATTTCTCTTAGTGCACAGCGCTCGAGTTTCTTGTAAATTTAGGCATTACAGCAGTTTATTTATAGTCTTGTATTGTTACAGTAAAAAATGGGAGAACGAGTCATTTGGAAGGCCTTACAAGTCCCAAGTGTGGGAGCTGGAAATAGTTTGCCCATGTTTACAAGTTTAAAATCCAAGTGCTGACTCATACATAGGGTCTGAAAGTGGCGACTCTTAGAACCTTGTGATGAGCCAAAAGAACCGATTTCTTATGGAGATTTGACAATAACTTGAAGTGTTGGAAATGTAGAAATGAGCTTTCATGATTGAGAAGTATGGGTTTGTTTCATTGGAGGCTTTTTGGTTTGTGTTGGTTGGTTGGTTGGTTGGTTTTCAAGCTTCAGCAGTGTATGGAAATTGAAGATGTGACTGCAGCTCGGGGTGTGCTGGAAGTACCAAGCAGTCTCTGCAGTGAAAGGGATGCTTCTGTTGGTTTCCTTCTTTTACTTTTTCCATTAGAAATACAGATTTCCCTGTATTAATAAAGAGGTGCAGGTGAGCTTCCAGATATTTGAAATATGTATCTGAGACCTATTTAAGAACTGTCAGTTCCTGTGGAAAGGGAAGGTTTGAGGGAGATCAGTTCTTTATTTTCTCATTTCCCTATGGAAAGCTTAAAGCCTTTGGAATTACATGTTTCTCACCTTTGTAACTCTTCCTGAGGAGGTGACAAATTTAGCTTGTATTTTGGAGCTACTCAATCCTGAGCTCCTGACAGCTTTGTTTTCAGTCTGAGTTGGCATGAGGCTTTGGCCAGTCTTAATCCAGAAATACCTGTCCTGAAAAGTTTCTTCTGTGAGTTACTGGGAGGGGGCAAAGACTTGGTAGGTGGTTTCTTGGAAGAGACTATAAAAACACCAGCAATTTTGCATTTCTAAATTTGCCTCATCTCTGCAGACCTGCTTCTGTCCTCTGTCATCTTTTCATTGTTTTTCCAACACCTTTCCTTGGTTACCTGACAGTGCATCAATTAAAATAAACCTAGAAATCAGGTGAGAGCCAAGGAAGCTCCATTCCAGGGCCTAATAAACACAGGGAGTCACATTGTGTAGGTTCACCTCAACAAACCTGAGGCACAAGCAGAGAAAGCTCCACACTGTCTCCCCTCACATGCAGAACACGGGAGGTGTGAGCAGCAGCACAGTACCAGCGGCGTGGTACCACTGGAAAGAAACCTTGAAAACATTGACAGGTGAAACTTGGTGAGGGGCTGTGGGTGCTGCCTGCGAGTCCTTTCACCTCAGCCTCGCGCCGTGAGTCGCTGCAGCTCAGCGCATCGGGGTGGCCAGGCTTCCTGTGGGAATCACTTCCCTAGTGTTTGGCTGGAGACGGATTCAGAAAAATCCCCCCCTGTCACTGCTGTCAAGAGTATGTGGATGTTGCAGGGCTTTTGGGGGTTAATTCTGCGTAAGAACTGCAGCAACCCATCCAGGTTCCAGTTGGGTCGGGTGGCTGAGCTAGCCCACACAGCCGGGCTGTACGTGGAGCTTGTGTAGTTAGTGTTGTGTTTGTAACCTGTATGCAGATGGCAGAGCTTTCAGCTGGGATAAAATTGCTTGTGTTAGTAACATTTAATTGTGGCTGAATTTATTCCTTGTGTTAACATATCTGAATAGCCAGCATTTATTTGCCCCTGAGAAACATACAAATGCACTAAGTACTAATTCTTAAACAGCATAGTCGTTCAGACTTGTAACTTTTAAAAGTTCTATTTGGTTTTTGCAAGATACTAATGGTAGTATCGTCTTGCTGTACTAAAGGTGCTGTTTATTTTTTTTGTTGTTGTTTTATTTTGGGTTTTTTTAATTATTTTTGTGTTGGATAGTGCATGTCTTACTGTGTAGATCATATTGCATGTTATTGATGCATGTTTGAAATTTGTTGTGTCCTTCAAGGCATGATAAGTGGCTATCCACCGGTGCTGCCACCTTTGCAGGGCCCAGTTGATGGCATTGTTAGCATGGGCAGCATGCAGCCACTTCACCCAGGGGTGCCTCCACCCCACCAACTCCCGCCAGGTATGCCAGGCATCCCAGGCATCCCACCACCCGGTAAGAATGTCATCCTCATTCGCTCCTTTATTTCATTTTCATGTACTTGCCATTTAACCAGTTGTTACAGGAATTATCTGCAGCTTGTTTTGGTCGTAGCTTTTGTTTCTAGAACGCTGGGGGTTTGTTTAGCTGCAGCACACATGATGCACTGCTGAATGTACAAGGTAGATGCAAAACGTTGAGAGAACAACATGTCCAGCAAACCAGCTGGGAAGGGTTATAGGAGGAACGTGATGCTGCTCCAGCAGGAGTTTTCTTCTAGCCAAAAAACCTGACAATTTGAGTTTATCAGAGGTCTGAAAGGCTGAAACCAGCTTATCTGTATCCTTTCAACAGACCCTTCCTCTCCTCCTTTTCTTATGCAGAGTGGGCTTATAAATGCAGAGTGGGCTTATAAATGCAATGTCTTGCTCTCGTTTCTTCCCCAGCTGTTTTTGGGTACATTAATGTTTGGCAGTAGGCAGGCTGCACTGAAATGCACCTGGTCACATAAGACCCCTTGGTCACTGGGGCTCTGATGCCTGTCCTTATAAAACACTCTTCAGGTTGAACCTTTTTGATAGAACAATAACTGGAAGCATTGGCTGTATTGTGGCCAATTTTTTAATTGATTTCTGAGACCATATGTTCTACATGTTTGCTATTTTTTTGCCACACTTGATGAAGAGTGAGACTGAATGAATCACAAGAATTTTTCCAATGCTAGTGCCAGTAATTCCTGCTCTGGGGAACAGTGGTCATCTGCCCTCTCATCCCATTTTCTGCTGATTCTTTCAGTTTTTACCTCGGATAACTCATGCCTATGTAAAAGATGTGCATCCCATATGTTCAGCAGTTAAACAAGCTGTGGACAAAAGTGGTCTTGTTTGCCTCCCCCTACCCCACTTGCAGCTGTGTTTATCAGAAACACTTTTATCTGTATCCAAATGGGTTTGGGTTGGGATTTTGTTGTTGTTGTAGTTTGTGCTTTTTTTTGCTTTTTAAAAAGAAAAATGCATCAGTATCAGGCATGCAGCTTCACTGGTGTGTGAAATTCACCCTCATGGCACATAGAGGGAGGAGGAAAACAGCTCTGCCTGCATGAGCCTGTCCCTGCCTCACAAAGGCAGTGACACCCAGCACACATCAGCAACATGCAGCTGTTTGGGAGGGGAGTCCAGGACAAGGCATTTCTTTGAAGAGTTTTTTCCTACTGGAGAAGTGAGCTGGGTGTGTGGCGTTAAAAAGTGTGAGGGTGTGGATCAGGGACACAAATAACTTCTGGGAATGGAGGGGACACATGAAGTGGTGCTAAATCGGGCTGGGTGGGCTGCGGGTGAAGCCACGCTCTGGTGCTGGAAATTGAGGGTGCCCTCCTCCAGCCCCCTTCTCCCTCTGTACCAAACTAATGAAAGCTGGTGCCGTGTTCCACAGCTGGGATTATCAGTGGGTTTCCCAGCTCCTGGCTTCTTGTCAGCACAGCTGCATTTCTGACGGGATGGGAAACGCCTTTAAACTGCGCCTCGGTGTGCCAAACGCTGAGACGCGTCCTGTGACCACCAGAGCAGACGGGGCCTGCAGACTGCACCCTGGGGAGCAGCCTCCTTAGCCTGCAGCTCTTGGAGCACAAGGAGTGGTGTGAGCAGAGAGAGGAGCAGCAGCACCCACGGCTCTCTAGCAGGAGCTGGGTGGCTCGCTTAGAGCTCTTGGCACACAAGGAGTGGTGTGAGCAGAGAGAGGAGCAGCAGCACCCACGGCTCTCTAGCGGGAGCTGCGTGACTCGCTCAGATGGGTAAAGTGGTGTAGCTGAGCCTGACAGGGGCATCACAGGGAAAAGCTCCTAAACATGATGGAGAGAAACCAAGTTTTGATCTTTTATTTCCTTTAAATTGACTTCCAATGTTCCCAAGTCCCATATACAAGAAGGCCATTAGATACATATACAAGAAGGCCATTGAAGCTTAACCTGCAAGTTGCATTTTATGTTAGTGAGATCTAACAGAACTGTACAATAGCTTGGATATTCTCCTGCTGGGAATATATTTTATAATGTTGAACACAAGGAGATATTCAGTGTTGCAAAAGCACATCAGCATTCCCCTTCTTAAAGGAGTCCAAGAAGATCCTGTCAAGCCAAAGGTGCATATTGTGAATGAAAACATTTAGTCAGGCAGTCACTAAGTGACATGAGAAAAACCTGGAAACCAAAAATTAGACTCTGCATGTCTTTAAATTAATTTGGCAGGCCACATATTGATGTTTGGTAGTTGTCATGTTGGCTTTTTTTTAAAATGTATTTATTCAGAAACTTCTGAGGTGTTTGGGTTTTTTAACCGGGGGAGAGGGGGATATTTGAATGTCATGCATCTCCTTAAAATAACTGTGAGCAATGGCATCAAAGTATAATTTGTTTTACTGTAGAAGACCAAAGAGGTATTTGTCACTGCTCTGAAATAAGACTAATTATTTTCTGTTTTGGAATATAGGTGTTATGGGCCAAAATGTTTCCCCCATGGTAGGCACTCCAGCACCCGGAGCGAGTCCTTTTGGGCAGCAGGTGAGTTGGCTTTGCATTATTTATGAGGCTCTAAAGCTCTGAAATAGTATTTAAATTATCATTTTAGAACATCTCAGTTAAGACATGCATTAAGTTAGGGATGCACTTTGCCTTTCCCAAGGAGAACATAAACCAAATGTTCAGTGATACATTTGGAACCGGTTAGTATCTTCCACTTGAGGTGTGAGCCTCTATTTTGGGGTTGAGTTGTTACTAGACTGATGAGATTCTGCCCAGTGGGGTGAATTCTGCAGAATAAGCAAGACAGTGTTTGGTTTTCCTTCGCCTAGACTAAGACAAGTCATTTTACCACAGTGTTAAACTGCTGATAATTAAGGTTTTACATGTTCTGACAATGCAGAGAGGATGCCATCTGCATTCCCAGCCATTGATGAGTAGACAAAAACTCTTTGGTTTGCTCACATATTTTTCATAAACTGATGAAGCAAATGTTCATGGGCAGCTCTGAATCTCTGAGTTTGGGTAACAGTGATGACCAGATGTTCCTTCTCAGGGATTAATTACAGATGAAGTGTTCAGCATACTTCCAGTTTTATTTTCTAAATTTTTCCATCATAAAGAGAAACGTGATTTTGGTTGGAACAGTGTAAAGAATACCAGAGTTGAGTAAGGAAGTAGTAAAGTGTCTTTGTCATGGCATTGAGTTGTTCTAGACCACGGAGTATCTGTGTGAGGAGTTTACTCAGTACTCCTACTTACTCACAGAGGTGGGAATTCTTCTGTGTGACTGTGATTATTTCTATTTATTTATTTATTTTCATTTCTGTCTGTGTGTGCCTGCGATGTTTGCCTGACAGTAATTAGCCTTTATTGCCTGGAAGTACCTCAGTCATCCAAGGATTAGGGTCAATTTGGATTAGGTATCTTGGTTAGAGACAAACCCCACACTTCACAAACCACACACTTCATGATCAAACTAGAGACAACGTGAAGTAAGTAAGAGGCCAAAGGAATAATTAAGGGTAACAGGAGAGAGGAGAAATGGTGATAATGATCCAGATGGATGAGAAATATGAGCAGTGCTGTCCGTTACACATGACTCTGGCCGTTGGCACTTCCTCTCTGTGCACCCTGGTGACCCCAGCAGTGGCCCCGGGCTGAAGCGGGTCCCTCCCTGGGCAATGTCCTTGTGTCCTTGCTCGTAGCCTGTGTGAAGCCCCGTTGTATGAGGGTGACCTGCTGCACAGATGTGAAGCGGTGTCCTGCGGCTCCCCCAGAGGTGACCTCTCCATCGCTTCCTCCTTACAGATAGGAATCCTTGGCCCTCCGGGGCAGCAGGCACCCCCTCCATACCCCGGCCAGAGCCCAGCGAGCCAGCCAGTCATGCAGCAGCCCACAACTCCCATGTTTGTCTCCCCTCCACCAAAGACACAGAGGCTTCTCCATTCTGAGGCCTATCTGAAATACATCGAGGGGCTTAGTGCCGAATCCAACAGCATCAGCAAGTGGGACCAGACGCTTGCAGGTAAGACTTGTGAGAGGGACTGTGCTCTTCCTGGACAGAACACATGTCTTTGTGACCATTCTTGTCTTTTACTTCATGGAAAACACTAGATAAACCTGATGCTTACTTAATAAAGTGTAATTGTGAAACCAGTGGGCTGGGAATAGACATGTTGTTAGCGGACCGATCCTATCAGTGCACAAATCCAAGGCTCAGTTCCCTGGGTTTGCATACCTGGGGTAAAGTTATTCTGTAGAATTATGTTCACCTTGTTTTAGAAAAACGGGGAGGGGGGAAATATCAAAGCCAGGAGCTAACTGTCCCGTGTCTTGACCTTCCAGCACGAAGACGGGATGTCCACCTATCGAAGGAGCAGGAGAGCCGACTCCCTTCGCACTGGCTGAAGAGCAAAGGGGCCCACACCACAATGGCTGACGCGCTGTGGCGCCTGCGAGACCTGATGCTGCGAGACACCCTGAACATCCGCCAGGCATACAACATAGAACACGTGTAGTCACATCATTGCTTCTTTGATACTGGCATATAAGGAGTTTTGTGGAACAATAGCTGTTTTAGTTACTGGGTGGGGAGAGATAACCAACAATAATTTGTATTGCATTTTACTGTACATTGCAAGACCATTTTTATATAAGGACACTTTTAATAAGCATATTTCACTTTTTGTTATATTAAGTTGACTTTATCAAATACACAGATTTTTGCATATGTTTCCTTTGTTTGAAAGGCAATTTCATAATTAGTTAAGTGTAGTCAAGGATTCATCTTTCTTATACTTTATTGCTGAGAATCTGATGCCATTGTTTTTATATAAAAGAAGAAAAAAGAAAACAAAGTTATTTACAGATTGGTACAATGGAATGTGAAATTAGTCATAGTTTACATCTTAGAAGAATGTGTGTACATGTGCTTGTGTGTGCTAGCCACTTCCAGCAGAAACCTCGCTTGGATGTGAACAGGGAGGATCTCTAAACAGAAGCTCAAGGTAAGAAGTGCATTGATATTAGGGGAAAATGGCGTTTCAAGTCAATACTGAGGCAGCTGAGTGGGCCACAGCCATGGTGGGAGTGCTGGTGTGGGCCGGACAGGGGTGTCTCGACTGCTGGTGTTGTCCAGTCCTGTCCAGTCACCTGATTGCGTAGCCAAGGTGATCCTAGGTCAGTAACAGAATACATGTCTGGCATGCCCTTAGAAGATGAAATGTTTCCTCTGCCATGACCTGCTCTAGGGGCTCTGTGGCATCCCTAGCACTGAGGAGTGGAAAGGGGAAGTCTCCTCCCTCTGCAGCTCTGTCTGTGTGTGGGAGAGGCACATAGAGCTTTGAGCCAGTTCAGGTCTCAAGAGGTAAGTTAGGAGAAGGGAAATTGAGTTGGGTTGGTAGACAAGTACTGTGATGTTTTTTAAACTCTCACACATTCTGTCAACGATTGGGGCACTGTAAGACATTCTGCTCTGCTTGCTTTTGTGTGTTGATTCACTGTAGTGAGAGCTCTGCAATGCAAAAGTTGAGACATTTGACACTTTAAAATCCTGCAGTATGGTGTGTGTAAGTTCATCAGACCTAGTATGCTGGAGAAATAGAGTGCTTGCATTGCAGTCTTCAGAGGGTTTGGGGGTGGTTTGGTTTGGGGTTTGGTTTTTTTGTGGGTGTGGGGTTTTTTTAAGCTAAGTAAGGTAGGTGTAGACTCTTGCCAAATTTCAAGATTGTGACTGATTTCTGCTAAAGACTTACCTGTCCTCCTAACTCATCTTTTGGACTGCAGAGCTGTTTGTTTAAAGGTAACTATTTCCATGTACTTAGTTTTAGAAAAAGAATTAATACTTTCGGATCACATTAAGCAACTGGGAAAACAACATGAATTTGAAAAAAACCCAAAACATGTTGGCAGGAACACAGTCAGTGCAACTCAGCCCAAAAGATACACTCTCATCTACTTCCAGAGACGTGCATCATGTGGAAGTGCTTCTTTAAAGTCTAGTAGTACAGAACATTTTTATTTGAGTACATTTGGCAGAAGGTTAAATACTTCTCTTCAAGTACTGGCTATCTTGGAGTCTGTTTTGCTGATGCAATTAATACTGGTGAGGGAAAGCAACATGTGCAAGTACAAACTGTTACTTAATTTTACTGGCTGATTCCCCTCTGTCTCCTATGGCAGCCCTCTAGTCATTGCACAGAAAACCACCTACTTAACAAAGAGGCACTTAAGGACAATTTAGGTCAGATGTGCAGTGCACGTGGAGGATATGGAGCTAAGCAACATACAGGGAAATGACAGTTTTGAACTCCACAAGCAGCACACCCGTGGTACAGCAATTCTCTACTGGCCTGTGTGAATGACCAGGTTAATTTAATAAAGTAGGAACTGAATAGTTTTGCACCTGCATATATACAATATCATCTTAAAGTGTGTTTAAATTACCATAGGCTTTGCAATTTTTAGCCACAAAGATGGGATATTGAAGCAAATCAGGCAGGAAATCCTAGTTTTTAAGTATTTGGAACTCTCATGAATTGTACTAATACACCACCAGATTCTCCTACTTCTCAGCATTAAGGAAAATTACACCAAAGAACCTGGGATGGATTTTAGTTAAGTTATTGTTTTATTTATTTTTGTTTTGAGGACTGGATGGGACTCCCTTTGGAGCCCTTATAACTCAGAAGTTTAATTTATCTGAAGGTCAGAGAGGAGCAGATTTGCAGCACTGGCTCTCTCCTGCCTGGGCAGTGGAATCCCTCCTTTACCTGCTCTTTCCGGCCCCGGGGCGAGAGATGGGAAGTGTGAAGGGAGCCCGGGTCCTCCCGCGGAGGCAGTGCAGAGCACTCCCGCTGAGCCGCTGGGCTGGCCCTGATCAATTCTTTTAAGCTTTATTTATTTCAGAATCATGTCTCTGTGAATGGGAGGCATTTCAGTCAAGCGCAGTAAGATTTAGGATGTAGTGGCTACAGTCTAGAATTCCAAACCAGCAAAAGAAACTCTGTTCTGGCTCTGGTTTAAAAAAAAAATATGGAAAAAAAAAAAAAGACCTGTCTGTCTGTCTGTCTGTTTGTGGGTGTTTGAACCCCTCACTTGTTTCCCACTGACTCTCATTGTACTGGCGTAATCAAAACTTTCCTATTAAAATACAAGTATGTCTGGGAAATGGTTGGCTTGTGTGAGAGTGGAAAATAGATTAATCTAGGGCCGGTATTTTCATAAACCACTTGGAGATGACTAATAATTATTTGTTCTCTTATTCAGTCTTTCCCTTCCATGAGAAAATTTACTGTTTGTGTAAGAATTCCAAACGTTGCTTGTTGGTGGCTTTATTATTTTCCCCCCAGCGTATGTTTTGGGACCTGGCTAACCCATGCTTGGCTTTTCATTAGATCTTGTGCTCCTGAAGGTTAAGCTGCTAACCAGGTTTATAACATGTATGTACCATCACTTTGTTTACCTGAGTCTTTTTAATTTGAATAAAAATAGTTTGCAAAGTGTTTTGGATTAACCAGGTCTGAGTGTCCCATCTAGAATTCTGTTAGGATTTTCTTTCAGGTGATTCTGGCTGTTGCCAATCAGGATTTTATCAAGTCTGGGGTATGTGTGTGCTTTTTTGGGGGTAAAGAATGCTTTTTATGTTGCTGTGTGTATTGCAAGGTGTGCTTGGTAGGGGGTAAGAATGGTGATGCCAAAAACATGGTTGAAAATTGAGCTGTAAGGAGCATGAACAGCGAACCTTGACAAACACAGGACGTGTTTGGAGCAAGCCCAGTGGAGGTGGTGAGGTTCAGTCAGGCCCCAACACCCCCATATCAGTTGCTTTGAGAATAACCAGCAAGCCTGAACTCCATCCTGGCAGCTAACCTGGCTCAGGAGTGGCTTTTATGTAGCTGTGCAGTAATGGAGATGGGAGCAGTAACGTGGAAAGAGCATCCTTTACACACTGACGTTAGAAACCAGAACAGACATTTCCTGTGGCACCACAAGCTGCAGGAGTGAAGCGATGGCAGCTCCCAGGGCGCCTCTGACCTACAACTCACCGAGAGCTACTTCAGCCACCAGAACAGAGCGTGTTCTGTTTAACACACCTTCTTGCCTTTGAGCCAGGGGACGAACGCTGCTGCTCACACAGCCTGCCAGCTTCACCCAACTTCCCGAGGAGTCTGGTTCTTCCTTGCTCAGCTGAGGACACTGACATGTGTAGCCCCCACTTAGCTGAACTGTGCTGATTCGGAGCAGTGCTTCAGAATGGCTGGGTGCTGGGAACATCAGGAGCTGGGATCTGACTCCTTGAGACGTGTGAATTTTCTGATGAATACAATAAACCTCCTAACTCCTTTTCTCTGACTGCGCTTTCTAGCAACTTCCATGTGGCCACAGTGCAAAGAAACAAACTGACAGCTGCCACAGTGCAGCAGGATCTAGTTCAGTTGTGCTGAGATACTGTGTATCCTTTCTTTTGTTGGTCTCTCACAAGCAAAGCAAAGCAGTAGCCAAACTCTTCAGTCTGTTTAGTTTATTTAAAAGTACTAAACAAACATTAAGTAAGTGGCAGAGGCCAAACACAACAAACTTTTCACTATTGTATTTGGCTTAAATACAAAATACTAAAGATACAGAGTGGGCAGATGAAGAATCAAACTGCCAAAGCCACCCCAGCGTCCTGCCACAAACTTGTGGGTTACAGTTCATCTTACAGAGGCAAAAACCTTCCCCTGCCATCAAGGTGGCAGTAACGCTGCTTTGGCATTAATACAGTTGAAGCATTCCAGACCTTGAAAGGCTTTGGCTACAACTCGTTCTTTTCCATCCTGGCCTTGTACTGTCTCTCAGATCGTTTCCTGCGGTAAACATCATCTGCAGAGAAAGATCTTTACATTAGTGTCTTCCACGTGCATGGAGCATTAGGTACAGGGAGCCTGTCATGCCAGGTTTGTTCTTGCAGGCACTGACTGACAGGCAACTGAAAATTCAAGCCAACACAAATCATTCCTGCCACTTAAAAATAGCTCACGTTCTCCCTCCCACCCAGGGTAAAGTTCCTCCTGCCAGCCCCAACAAAGTGCTTTTATAGGAAAACTAAATTCCCAGTGTGACACAGTCATTTCTTGCCTACTTTCCCATGGGTGTAATTAAAAGTACAAATGTCCCAAACCAGCCACAGGGTAATTAAACTATGGGCACGTAGGGGTTTTTTTTCCAGGAAGGTAAGGTGAAACGTAAGGGCTGCTTCACAGACACTGTGCTTTAGTTCCTCACCTGACTTTTTTACCATATAGGTATGCCTCAGAAATGTTAAATTGAAACCCCACAACAAAGCCCAGCCTGCAGAAGCAAGTGGTCTCGCTGTGGGGAGTCTGTCTGCTATGGAAATTGTATCCAGCTGGTTTATACTGCAGGAGCCTCAGCCAGATTTCCCACCAAAGGGAGAATATTCTCACGTGTATCAGAGCTGGTTCTTTTCCTTAAGTTCACCAAAATTTCTAGCAAGGTTTCGTTGGCACATGAAGCTCCTAGAAACAAGGTGCCATCAGCTACGTTCTCACGGCTCATTTTCATACTTCTTTGAATTAAACAGGTCCCATTTCAGATGAACTCAGGGACACACCTAAATTCTGACAATTGGTGAGTCTTTCTCAGTGTTAAAAAATCTAATTAATGTTCTAAAGGCAGTTTGGGCGTGTGTGGCTGGTGTTGGTTTGTTTGGGGGGGTGGGGAGGGAGCGGTGTCCTGCCTTCTGCTGAGGAGGAAGCCCTGGAGAACCGGCTGCGGTGCTGGAGGGACGGGGGTGGGGGTGGTTGTCAGGTCAGGGTGCAGGTTGGTGGCCTGGGGGGTCCCTGCCAGCCAAGCCGGTTCTCTGACGCTCCGAGCGCCCGACTCGCCCGTCATGTGTCCGTCCTGCGGGGGAGGCCCCGGCACCAGCCCCCGCCGCCCGCTCGCCGCGCTGGGGAGTCGCCGCCGCGATCGCGGCCAGCGGGTACTGCGGCACACGGCGCCGGGCCAGGGCGGGGGCCGCTCCGGGACCTGCGGGGGGCTGTGCCGCCCCAGTGGGAACCGGGCTTCCTCCTCCTGCCGCCCCCCGCCGGGCCCGGGCCTCACTTACAGAACGTCTCCTTGCCGATGCGGACGTTAATCATGAACCACTCCATCGCTCCCCCCAGCACGAAGAAGAAGGGCAGGAACCTGTAAACGCCGAAGCGCCGCTTCCCAGGCACCAGCCGCAGGAGGCGCTTCACCCTCTGGCTCACCAGCATCGCCGGGTCGAGCCGGGCCGGGCCTGCGGCGGTCGGCACACCGAGGACAGAACGGGCGGGCGGGGCGGGGCGCGCAGCGGCCGCCACCAGGAGAGGCCCGGGCGCGGGGCCGCAGCGCCCCGGCACACCGGAGGAGCGGGGAGCAGCCGGGCCCGGGGCCGCCTCCCGCCCGCTGGGCGCTCGCAGCCAATCAGCGCAGCGCCTGCCGCACGACCCCGCGCCCCTCGCCTCCGGCACAGGCGCCGGGCCCCGACAGCCGCCGAGCGGAAGGACGTGTCCGCACCCACGTGACCTCGCCGGGGCCGTTCGCCTGATCGGGCGGGGCGGGGGGCGGGAGCGGGGGCGGGGCTGCAGCGAGGCTGCAGCGAGGCACGGTGCCCCCCCCCGCCCGCCCCGCCCCGCCCCGCCCCGCCGGAGGGGCTGGAGCGCGGCGAGCGGAGCCTGGCCCGGCCCCCTCCTGCCGCTGAGCGCCGGTCCCCTCGGGCCGAGGCGTGGCGAGGCGCGGCGGCGGCCCGGCCCCCTCGCACCGCTCGGCGGGGATTGGCCGCCCGGCGGGTGCCGCCGCGGGCCGGGGCGGCGGGGAGCGCAGCCAGCCTCGGCCGTGTGCGGGCTTCCCCGAGGCTGCGGCGTCCGGCGGGACGATGGCGGCGCTGGGCACGTCGGCGCTGAGGAAGGGGTGTAGCGCGGCCCCCCGGCTCCTCGCCGTGGCCGTCTCCTGCCAGAGCTGCCGCCCCAAAGCCAGCCACTGCCCCGGGGACGGCGGCCATGCGCAGCCCAAGGACCACCACCCGGCGGCCCCCGGCAGAGCCCGGCGGGGCGCCGAGCCCGGCCCCGCCGCGGGCAGCCAGCCCCTCCCGGCCGAGGGGGCCGACACCAAGACCTACTTGTGGGCCAGGTACCACGAGATGAAGAAGCTGGTCTACGGTAAGGGCCTCTGCGGGCGCCGGCGCTGCCACGTCCCGCCGGGCTCGGGCTGCGCCTTTTCTTTCTGTCTCCCTCCCTCACAGCCCCCTCTATCGCATCGCGGTGCCTTTCCCCGCGCTGCAGAGCTGAGATGTGCCCATCCATCGCTCTGCAGCTGCCGCGGCTGGAAGCTTTCCCCCCGACGGTGCCATCTGCACGTCTCCATCGCCCGGGGCTCTCCAGAGCGGTTTTATTCCTACTGAAATCCGTCCCTTGATCTTCCTGCCCGCATCGTGGTCTTCCCCTCTGTGAGCATCCCTTGGCTGCTCTCCACGTTTGGGATCACACGGAGCATGAGGGGCTCTGCACAGCTGGGCTCCGAAGGGTGGAGATCGCTGTGGAGAAGGGTCGAAATGACCAGCTTGTTGGCTTTCTCCTCTGCTTTGCCACTGGGTGCCATACGGGAATGTGGGTAGGTGAGGACAAATGGACAGCAGTGCTGCCTGCAGCGGTGAGGAGCCTGGGGTCCAACTCAAAACTCACCCTTGGTGTAAGTGTGAGCATGGAGAAGACTGATGTTAAAGCTGCTTGGATGCTGAGCTTAGTTTGTGTTACAGGTGTGAAACACCTTTTACTTGTGTGTGTGCATGGCTCCATCAGGTGCATTGACATCTTACTAAGGGAGGAGAAAACTCACACCACTCACCAGATAGGTCCATGCGTAAAACAAGACTGTGGTCTGTTTGTCAGCAGCAGATCTCCACTGTATTAAAGACCCCTCAAACCGTGAAAAATAGCTTTTGAGGCATAAGAGCATGTGTCTTTTTCCGTGTGGTTTCTTGATTCTTGGAATGAGTGGCTGCACTAGGAGCTGTGCCTCTGCCTGCTGTTGTATCGCGCTCAGTTTCCTTTTGTTTAACGAGGGGCTTGGGGAAGGAAGGCAGCCTGGAAGGACTGTCTCGTTGCTCTGAGGCTGGCCAGTCCTGTCATTCCTTCTTCCTCCACCTTCCAGCGAGTGAGGCTTGACATAAAATCTCAAGTTTTTCATGATGTGCCAATGTAAAGGAATTGGCTGCAGATCCGTTGGGTGCTCAGCCTGCTGCTGCCTTCCAGCTTTTGCAGGATGTGAGCTTCTCTGCCTGAGCTGCTGAAGGCAGAACAGGGTGTTGACAGAGGATGGACAGTGGCTTTGTGTTAAGTCCCCGCTCTGAGTTGTGCCTTTAGACCCACAGCTTCAAAGAAATTTCAACTCAGAAGACTTCTGATGGCATTTGGTCTTTAGTATCCCTAAAGGCTTTTTTTTTTTTCCTTTTCCATAATGATATTGAAACTTCAAATGCAGATTTGTTAATAGGTTAAAAGGCTCACTTTGCTGTGTGACGGCTTGCAATGTTTGTATCCACATTGTTACACTGTGTTGGGATGTAGGAGATGTAGTTATCACTTGAGATGGTCAGCAGGTCTACATGCAAACAAGTTGGGTGAAGCAGCCATGCATTACAGAGCAGACTTCACAAAGCTTTAGGTAACTCTTAGACATGCTAGATAAGAAATACATTTGTTTAAAGAGTAGCTCTCCAGACCAAAATTTCAGGCTGTGCTGTTACTCAAGTCTTGTCAAGAATAGACATAAAGAGAGTTGGTCCAAGTTGGGTTTAACTGTTGCTATGATGACTACACAGAGCTGTGCAAAAGGTGGAATCAGCCTGTTCCTTTGCTCGTGATTTATAACTGTCATGTCAAAATGAAAGTCTCTGGTTGTGTTTTGGGTTGAAAACACTTTCACATCTCTCATCAGCATTGAGTTTGAGAAGACTCCTGTCATGCCACCTTCTCCTTCCTTCTCTGGAACTCCACCAGTACTTTGTTTTGTATTGTCTGTTACTGCTGGTGGTTTTGATTTATAGAGGAACGTCACGTTTTTGTAGAGGGGGGATTCCCCTGATAAGTGCTGACCGAGTTGAACAGGGCAGGAGGTGTAGGATGAGAGCTTCTGCACAGTAAAGCTCAGTGGTGGTGTGGGATTGGTGGCAAGAAGCCCAGGCATTGGAGGTTCTCAGCTTTGCAGAAACAAACAATGCACATCTCTATTCTGCCAGGCTTGAATGAGGTGATGCATAGGACAGCACAACATAGCTACACAGAAGCTGCTGCTGAGGTAGAAATCTCTGGCTCTAGAGAAGCCATTCTCTTCACTATTCCCTCCTACCTTTTGGAACTTGGATGCTTAGGAACAAATGTCATGACCTTTAAGAATACTGCTTCCATTTTCTGTGTTGGTTTTTCTCTCTGCCAAAAGGAAAAGTGTAATCACTTTTGTCAGAGGGGTGGCATTGACCAAGCTTTGCTGTGTTCTGGGTTGATGGCATCTGAAGTGTCGAGGAAGGCTGATACGGTCTCTCAGTAAGCAGTGTCTGAAGTCTGGTGCTCTTGGAAACATGCAGTCCTGAAGCTCAGTGGGCCTGGCAAGTGAGAGGTTTGGCTGTAAGCAAGCAGGTATGTTGCAAGGTGTAATATTTGTTAACTTCTTGCCTCTGCATAACCAGCTTGAGTGTGGTTAAATTTGAGAACTGCTGAGAATAGAGATGAGCTTGCAGATAGCAAGAACTTGGTTAGGCACTGGTGGCATTGTGGGTGGAGCTCAGGGGTAGACCTTGCTCATTTTAGTTTGTGTGGATTGGGAGATCCCTTTGCATCTACATAATGCACGCTGCAGCGTGTACCCGTTGCATTTGGAAACGGGAGAGAAGGCAGCATCCCTCTGTGAGTGTTGTATTGGTGTCTCGTTGTTCTTTCCCTCGCTGGTGTTACAGAGGACTGAGCACTGAAAGCTGCTGTGTTGCGACCTCTGGGAATACAAAGGGTGTGAGAGGTGGGCATGAGTCACCCTTTTATGTATCATTCTTCCCCAACATGCTGGATCCCAGGCTGAGGGGAAAGGAGCAGGTCCGGCGTGGTGCCGCTGGTGCCCCGGGAGCCTCAGGGACACAGGGGATGTACTTGGCACCTCCTGACCAGAGCGTTTTTCACATCACAAGGGGCCATATGGTGTCTGGGCGTCTCTAACCGCTGCTGGCAGTTAATTACCTGCTTTTGTTGCCATCAGGCTGGGGCCTGACTGCTCTTGCTTTCTAACAACATGGGCTATCGCCTGGGAAGAGGCACTTATGCTGTCAGGAAGATACTCTGTTTTAAGCAGCTGTTCAGGGCCTCAGAGTAGTAAAGCTAAGATAAGGCCTGTTTCCCTTGCACTTACACCCAGGTGTAAAACACGCATGAGATCAAACACGCTTCCTGCCGTGGTGGCTGAGTTTCATCATGCCCCATGGATATGCAGACACTTCCCTTAGAGCTGCCAGAGTTGCAGACCGGAGCAGATTGTGCAAGTGTGCAGATTCCAGGGGTTGTGTCTATTGCAAGAGCTGCTTTTTGTCCCCACTGTCCCCAGATGTCCGCACACCCGGTCTCCCTTTGATCATACTTCCTGGGTGAAGTGCTGAGTGGACGGTGACTAACTTTTACACTGTCTCCCTTTCCAGTTAAGACCCAGATGCAAAGAGTACTTGGGATTGTTGTTCTTTTACAGTAACCAAAACTTGTTTTCCTTTGGGGGGCTTTGGTTTGGGTTGGGTTTTTCCTGGCTGTAATTTATCCTATCTGTCCAGCAGTCTGTTTGGGTGTCTGGACAGAGGAAAAGCAAAAGCCTGTCATTCTTCAAAACTGGCATCTTCACTGCATCTCCAGAGGGTGTCTGCAGTTTGTTTCACCCAAGTCCTCCACAGCCCAGGATTTCATTAAGCTCTCACAATTTGTAACCAGCCAGGTCATGACTAAAAAAATGACTGAAACACAGAGCTTTTTTTCCTTCTCTCCAGGAGATCAGTGACTTGAAAAGCACTGCACATTTAAGATGGGGGTAACACCATGGAAAAAGCAAGCTGTTGACAAGCTGCTGCAAGTTTGGTTTGGTGATGATGACGTGTGATAGGAAACACAGCAAGTAGGTGTGTGGTGCTCCAGAAAGTGTGCGTAGGGAACACGTGGTGTGTAAGGCAATGGTGATAAAGCGTTTTGGCTGGCATATGTGTCTTTCTCCATCCCTTACGAGCTAAGAGGACGTGGTATGCTAGTGACAGAGTGTCTGAGTGGGGTAAAATGAGCTGGGCAGGAGACTGTTGGAGGACAGCAGAGAGGCTCTGAACAGCTGAGGCTGGCAGGGAGGAGTATGACTTCATCCAGGGGGTATAAATACACTTCCTAAATCATACCATGGCACAGTTACTCCTTGTACTTCTGGACACATATATAAGACTTGGCTCCTGTGCTTGGCAACTCTCAGACCTTTACACTCACATCACTCCCTTAGTTTTTCCTGATTGTGCTGTTGAATCTAGATGGGTGTCATGCCTTCTGTGCAAGGAGAGATGGAGTTTGGGCAATGGTATTGTGCACTGCTCTCAGCCTCTCGAAATGTGTTTTGGTGAATGTTGGAAGAGCCTGGCCTCTCTGTAGGGATATGGTAGCAGCAGGTGGGGTGCATGTGTCCTTAAAGAAGTGCTGTCAGTAGGAGAGGAAAGCACTGCAGAGGCCCCAGCTGGAGTCCTGTGTCCAGAGCTGGGGTCCCAGTACAAGAAAGATGTGGGACTGCCGGAGGGGGTTCAGAGGAGCCACGGAGATGATCAGAGGGCTGGAGCAGCTCCCCTACAAAGAGAGGCTGAGGGAGCTGGGCTGGTTCAGCCTGGAGAAGAGAAGGCTGCAGGGGGACCTCATTGCAGCCTTCCTGTCCCTGAAGGGAGCAGAGAAACAGGAGGGGAATCAGCTTGTTCAAAGGGTAGATAATGGCAGGACAAGGGGGATGGATTAAAGCTAAAGGAAGGAAGGTTTAAATTGGATATTAGGGGGAAGTTTTTTACAGAAAGAGTGGTGAGGGGCTGGAACAGGCTGCCCAGAGAGGTGGTGGATGCCCCATCCCTGGGGGTGTTCAAGGCCAGGTTGGATGGAGCCCTGGGCAACCTTGTGTAGCTCCAGGCCTGGAGGTTGGTGGCCCTGCCTGTGGCAGGGGGGTTGGAACTCTGTGATCCTTGGGGTCCCTTCCAACCCAGACCAGTCTGTGAGTCTATGATTTACACTGTGATGGGATCAGGGTTGTGTCATTTTCCTTGTGAGGGAGAAACATAACGCCCTGCAAATCCCAGTGTGTACTTCAGTCTTCCCACAAGCGCTCTGGAGGTGAGGACAGGAAGCGGAGCTCGTTTGTTTATGGTGTGTGATGATCTGAATCATTTACATTACCCATCTTTTAAAATCCTAGTGGAAGTACTCTGATGGCATATGCTCTCCTCAGCCCTCATCTAGGAGCTTTGCCGCTCTCAGAGTCACTGAAAGAGGGCTCTTGTTCTCCCTGAGTAGCCAGTAAGTCAGCCCCCCTGCCGTAAAAAATGCTGCTTTCTTCTCTAGTCGTTCATGTGAATTGCATTTGGAGGCTGAAGGAAAGTGAGCTGGGAGAGAGCATTGGCATGCTTTGTAATGCTTCTCTCCCCTGAAAAATAAGCACTGTGATATATCTGAATCCTCTGTTTCTTTGGTCACCTCTTTGAATTAGTGCTCGCAAATGTGCTTTGGACTTCTACCTAAATTCTGTCATCATTCCAGATAAAGTCTGTGTTGGGAATGGCTGGTATCTCTTTCTAATAATATTTTTTTTGTTCTAGATTCAGATGAAACTTGGTTTTATAGCAAGGAAGCACTAAAGAACCGGCACTGGGGTTCTTGCTAAAAGGGAAAAGTTAAGGTAGGAAGGGGAAAAATGCATCCTACACACTGATGCTGTGTAGGATCTGGAAAATGTCTGCATTTTTCCTATTATTCAAAGAGAAAATTAGCTGTCTTTGAGGGGAGAGGAAATGTCTCCTCTTCTCTCTGTCCCCTAGTGTGGATGTGACCGGGGAACCTTCTGCAGGGAATTATTTTTATTGCTCTTTCTCATAGGATCACAGAATGCTCTGGGTCGGAAGTAACCTCAGAGATCACCTATTTCCAACCCCCTGCTGTGGGCAGGGACACCTTCACTAGCCCAGGTTGCCCAAAGCGCCATCCAACCTGGCCTTGAACACTGCCAGGGATTATGGGGCAGCCACAGCCTCTCAGAGCACCCTGTGCCAGGGCATCCCCACCCTCATAGTAAAGAATTTCTTCCTAATGTCTAATCTAACCCTGCCCTCTTCCAGCTTGAAGCCACTGTCCCTTGTCCTATCACTGCACTCCCTGCTGAACAGTCTCTCTCCTATTTCCCTGTGGGACCCCTTTAAATATTCATAAGCCATCATAATGTCTCCTTGGAGGCTTCCCTTCTCTAGGCTGAACAAGCCCAACTCAGCTAGCAACAGACAGCTCCCTGGGGCAGGAAGTCTGTTTCTGCCTCTCCCACTGTAGTGCAGCTCTGAAA
Organism: Porphyrio hochstetteri; assembly: GCA_020800305.1. Classification (NCBI taxonomy): domain Eukaryota; kingdom Metazoa; phylum Chordata; class Aves; order Gruiformes; family Rallidae; genus Porphyrio; species Porphyrio hochstetteri. The sequence continues at coordinate 17,470,916 of CM036916.1, forward strand.
AAGGACATACAGGTAGTTCAGCTGCTATGTCACTTATCCCCCCTTTTCCCAGTGCTCTGGGGAGCCAAGTGTTGCTCACAAGCATCTCAAGCAGTAACCTTGTTTTGAAATGACAGCCCACAGGCAAGGAGCTGTTTCCACAGCTGTTTATCAGAGGAGAGCAGATAACTTGCTGCTATCTGCATTACCTGCTCCAAGAGCAGAGCTTCATGTGTTGGGTTTGGGTTTTTTCTTTTACATTTTGGTGGTGTTTTTACAAAACCTTGTTTTATCCTGCTGATTAATAATAATTTTTTAAAAATGCCCTATTGGTACGTGCAGGATTGCTCTGTGAAGTCTGACTGCTTCTGTGTGAAATAAAACATGCCAGAAAGCACACCTCAACATTTCTGATTGCAAGGAATCTAGCAATTCTCAAAGAGGAGACTTAGCCTCTTTGTCTTGCTTGAGTTTTAAGCAAGGGATGCATGTTTTTCTGATGATATATCACAACTACCTTTCACACTGGTGAGCCTGCTGAAAATGCAGCTGCTGCAAGCTAGAAATATGACGCTTCAAAATCTCTGGCCTGCTCTGCTTCATGTAGGCCGGAGACCTGAGGACGTTGTTTCGTGGCTTCCTGACACAAAAGGTCAGTGGTTAGCAGCACTGTGGTTAGCAGTACTGTGGTTAGCACCACTGCCAGATGCAGCCAGCAGTTTTGCCATGTGTTTTTTCACAGGGAGGATTATCTGAGTGGGTTAGCGGCAGCGGCCTTTAACAGCAGCACGGTGGCTCCTTGGCTGCTGCTGTGTGGCACTTCCAGCCGCTGTTGGGTCCAGAAGGGAGAGCTGACATTCCAGCCATCCTCTCAGTGACTCTCACGTCTCCTCCTTTCCGTCCCTTAGATCTCCTCCCACCAGGAGTCTGCAATCTCCTCAACCCGGCCGCCATCTACGCTAACAATGAGATCAGCCTGGGAGACGTCGAGATCTATGGCTTTGACTACGATTACACATTAGCACAGTATTCTAATTTACTACACTCTATGATTTTCAACACCGCCAGAGACATCCTAATAGAACAATTCAAGGTAATGCTGTGCTAAGAATTTCCACTCAGTTAAGCTTACTGCTGCCTTTGCCCAGCTGTGCTTGCAGAATGCCACGGTGCCTGCATATGGCAATTACTTGTTTTATTGAGACAAACGTCATGTTTTGCCACCATTAATTGCAGGAGGTTTTGTCTCTATGTGGAATTAATTTCTCTTGAGACAATTTACCGTGCTCTAAGTTTCTCAAGTTTTATAAATGTGGAGCAGGAACCTTAATCTGAAAAGGTCTGGTCTGTTTTACCTGGCTATGGAAATAATGCCTGTGGAATTGCTGGTTTGAGGTACATGTGGCAGATAAACGTCAACTGTGGGCCAGCACTTAAGCTGTCCAAGTCCTGACATGTGCAAGTCAGTGTGGACAAGGCTGTAAAGCATGTCCAGGAATGGATATCGTGTTTGCAATAGGTGACTTGCCTGTGCACTTTCTTCTCACCGTGTCTTTCTTTTTAGAGGGGCTCATGGCTTTGCCAAATACATGGGGCTGAATTTGAGATTACTAGCAGTGTCCTCACTGCCTGAGCAAATCTTGTGTTGTCACTAGTGTCCTTTACATGAGAGAATCCTGCTCCTTTATGTCTTTGTCCATTCACCTGCTTTCTTTGGGAAGAGGAAAAATGAAGCGTTGCCCATTCCTTGGTCAGGTTATGCCCGGCGTGAGACAGCTAGCAGGGCTGAACCAGCTCAGCAGGGGAGATAGTTCTGTTGATAACCCAATGCTGATGCCTCTTAACAATGTTGCTGTTTGTCTTCCCAGTATCCCGAAGGGCTTGGGAAGTACGACTACATTCCAGGGTTTGCCATACGTGGACTTCACTATGATGTTCAAAAGGTAAGCTGTACAAAGGTCAGTCTCCTGGGCTTTGTCTTCTCTTGTGGCCTGCTTTTAGTGGGAATGGTTTGTCATTGCTTACAATAACATCAGTCACAAAACTATTAGTAAAATACATAGTCCGGGTGGCTGTGCATTGCCTGGGTTCTTCTTGCTTATAACCTTCCAAGAGAAAGTCTGGCAAAGACCTCTGGTAAACAGCCTTGTCAATTTAGAAGTCAATTAATTCCACAAGGTAATTAACAGAAAACTCAGCTTGTTTGTGTGATCGTTTCTGTCTTTCAGGAAATCTGAACCACAAGCCTCAATCCTGGACTTGCCAGGAGCAGAGGCATTATGTTTTACTCTAATAATAGAAATGACTTGTCAGAAGAATGCTTTAGGAAGCCTTCCCCACCCCCCAGCCCGAATAATAGGACTGCTTGGAAAAAGATCCAAGCTACTTGAGATGCATGCTGCTTAGAAGCACAAGCCAGCAAAGCACAAGCCTTAGCTTTAACCCTCTTGGGTGTTCTGGAGGGATTCCCTGAAAGCCTGGTGCTCAGTGCTGCAGTGCTGATGTGATGCATCCAGGCAGTCAGGTGGGAGTAGCGCAGAGCAAGTTGCTTCACTGCAGTAGCTTCTCTTGTATTGAGCTTTGAGCCAATTCAGGGCAGCAGGCAGTGCAAGGCTGGAGTGTGTGTGCTGTTCTCCAGCAGTGTCAACAAAAGAGAATGAAGAAAAAAAATCCTACGTAGAGTTTTCCTGTGTCTTTTGTCCGGAGTGCCATGACAGCATGGCAGTGCACAGCTAGCCTCTCTGACTTTACACTGAAACAAAAATGATCTGTGAGAAACTGAAGTTTCTTCCCCTGTTCAAATCTCTGGCTGAAACCTCAGGGAACACAAGAGGCAACTAGCCTAGCCAAGCAAAGTGTCCTTCAAATGATTAGAAGGTGAGAACTCTCTTTTCTCAGAAGCACAGTTTGCAAACCACAAGGAAAAACTGGGTAGTGCCTGTCCAAGTGAATCTTTCAGCATATTTGCCTGCACCCTTCACAGACTAGTTGGAGGTCTGCCCACGGTGTAACAAGCTGCACTGATGTGAGCTGGTGAGGTGCTGGAACAGGCTGCCCAGAGAGGTAGTGGATGCCCCATCCCTGGAAGTGTACAAGACCAGGTTGGATGGGGCCCTGGGCAACCTTGTGTAGCTCCAGGCCTGGAGGTTGGTGGCCCTGCCTGTGGCAGGGGGGTTGGAGCTCTATGATCCTTGGGGTCCCTTCCAACTCATACCATTCTATGATTCTATGATGTTGTATTGTGATAAAAGGAGGTACCTGAAGGTTGTCAGTGCTCTGTGGAATCAATTACCTTGCACTGTGGTGGAAGCAGCACAAATAATTGGAGGCTGTGTCCTTACTGGAGTTGCAGAGCGATGCAGATTTAGCGTCAGGCTGCTTTCCATGCCCTGAGAACTTGTATTAAGGCTTCAGAATGATGGATGGAGGAGAAAGGATGACTCAAGAATAGGGGAGTCTGATTAAAAAAATGCAAAGACAGCTCTGATGTTACCAGCCTGGTGTGTTTGTGAACATCTTTGCTTAAATGTCTGTTGGGGAGAAGAACAAGTGGTGGAGGGGAGGGCTCTTGTGTAGAGAAAACAACCAGGCACAGCTGTACTCCAAACCAAAACTTGCCTGCTTAGTTCTGCTTAAGATAAATATGAGGAGAAATAGATCTCTTGTGCACACAAAGCTCCTTTGGAATGTGTGTGTGCTTTTGGAAGGCAGGTAAGAAGAGACTGAGGCACAGACACATTGTTCTCTTTGTTTTTCAACTGCATCCCTGTCCACAAAGTTTAGAGTGCAACAGCCAGGGGTGTTTAAGCTCACAGAAAGATGCTCTTTTTGCCAGATAGGCAAATAAAAAGCTACTGTACGAATGTATTTACAAGTAGCTGGGGAGTAAGTGTAACTGAAAGTCCATAGATGTGGGTTGTTTATATCAAATTTTGTTTCCTAAATGTCATTTGTGTGGAACTTGAAAGTTAAACAAGGTTTCAGTGCAAACCTACCCGATGCTAACAGTAACTATCCTTTATCACAGAGTCTTCTGATGAAGATTGATGCTTTCCACTATGTGCAGCTGGGGACAGCATATAGGTCTGTCAGTTCTGAAAATAATTTTCTAGATGCCTGTATATGCAAAGGTGGATTCCTGACTCTGAGTGTGTGTTCATTGCAGACGGGGTGGATTTTTGGTTGGATGGTTTGTTTTGTTTTTCTGAGCAGAGCACAATCACTTCTGGCTTATCCTGTTTGCACTTGCTTCAAGGGCTAACCTGCCATATAATTGCAGGGAGTTATTTTTCTTAAGTGTTTCAAGCCAAGTGTGGGTGGAAAGACCTGGAGCTTTGTGGAATGGTTAATGACACATCTGGTCACGTACCCTGCACGATGCCTGAGTTGTAGCTACAGCATATCTGGGTTAATATCCATGAGCAAACAGTGCAGCTGGGAACGGGCTCCTCTCTGTGTGGTCCACACAGGGGCCTGTCTTCTCCAGGTACAGGAGTGAGACTCTGCCCTGGTCAGGCCCCACCTGGAGTGTTGTGTCCAGTTCTGGGCTCCCTGAGATAAAAAAGACAGGGATCTCCTGGAGAGAGTCCAGAGGAGGCTACGGAGATGCTGAAGGGCCTGGAGCATCTCCCCTCTGAGGAAAGGCTGAGTGAGCTGGGGCTGTTCAGCCTGGAGAGAAGAAGACTAAGGGGGGACCTTATTCATGTTTATCAATAGCTTAAGGATGGGCTGCAGGGGGAAATGGCCAGCCCCTTTTCAGTGTCTGTGGGGACAGGACAAGGGGCAATGGCTGCAAGTTAGAGCATAGGAAGAACTTTTCCCCAGTGAGGGTGAGGGAGCCCTGGGACAGGCTGCCCAGGGGGGTGTGGAGTCTCCATCTCTGGAGAGATTCCAGCCCCGTCTGGACGCCGCCCTGTGCAATATGAGCTGGGGAGCTGCTTTGGCAGGGGGTTGGACCCCATGAGCTCTGGAGGGCCCTTCCAACCCCTGTGATTCTGTATCCCAGCAGTGTCTGCTGTGCCTGGTCACAAAGCTAAGGGGAGAGCACTCTGGGTGTGTAAATAAAATCTTAAAGCAGTATGGCCCTGTCTATGAAGTAATGATGCATCCGAGTCAGGGCCTTGAGGCCAAGGTTGTTCTATTTTTCCTCCTTTTCTGTCATTTTCAAAATAGAGCTGGGTGTGCTTTGGAGTAAGTGGCTGAAACAGTGGAGAGCAAACTTTTCTCCAGAAAGTTGTGAGACTAGAGGCTGGGAGAAAGCCTTGCCCCAGAGTGGAAGGACCTTGGTGTGTAAAAAGCAGTAATCCATAGGTATTGGTAGCAAAGCTCCTGTAAATCTGTGCTGTATTTCCTGAGCATGGAAGCCAGTGTTTGGCTTTTTTCTTGAACTCTGCCCTTTTGCTGTTAAGCTGCAGTTACAGTAAACACTCAAGGAATATTAAGAAGGGGGTTTCATAATCAGAGAGAATTGGCTTCTTTGAGTGGTAGCTTTTGGGGCAGTGAGGAAGAGGGGTTGGTACTGCCCCATATTTCTCTTCATCCTCATTGATAGATTTTTAGCTAAAACACATTTCAACATCTTTCCCTGTTACCCATTTGTAACTGTCCTTCTTGAAATGTCCTTTTCCTAAACTGTCCTTAGCTTCTGAGCAGGACCCAGGCAACTTAACTTCTCAGAGGCTGTACCCTGACCGAGCAGGAAAGGAGAAAGGGAAAGTTGCTGCCTTTGTAACTTAACAGCCATCAGAACTTGTGCAAGAGGCAAAACCTGCAGCAGTCAGATAAGGTGATGGTCACTAATGGTATACAGACACCTGTGGCTATGGTGGCTGGGGGAAAGTAGTGATCTCTGTTGAATGCACTTACTTGTTTTGCTTAGGGAAACTGAGTAGGAAGGAATTTTCAGAAAGCTCTTTTCCACACCTTTGCCTTTAACTGTGCTACACCTCATGGAAGCAACCTTTCTTAACCCCCAGTTCCCCAGTGCTGCCAAAATCATGTCAGAGGGGCTGCTTTAGTCTGGCAGTCTGACCAGCAGATTGATGGCACAGGGAGAGAAGCCTCTGTCTGAACTCTGCTGGAATGTGGATAAAGCCCCTCAATTAGCTTGAAGGAGCAAACAAGGTATCTGAGGAATGTCAGTGAAAGATTTTATGTGAGTCTTAAGAAACCATGGAGCTGCCAGGCTTTCTGTCTAGCTCCTTTGTGCAAGAGAAATTTGGGGGGTTTTAGAAAGGAGCCTGTCTATCCCCTCTTCTTTCTCATTGCCTTGGTGCAGACTGGTGATTACTGACACACTGTTTCTCTTGTTCTGTGTCTAGAGGGCTGAAACCAGTGCCTGACGAAGAGGTAATTGAACTCTACGGTGGTACACAGCACATCCCCCTCTACCAGATGAGTGACTTCTATGGCAAGGTATGGTTAAGTTACTGCTCTGAGGCAGCAGCTCTTCTAGGAAAACAGAGGGAATTGTGTGAGCATGTGAATGACTCCCACCTCTCTTGGACTCCAAAGGCTCACTGGCCAGTGAGCTGCAGTGTGTTTTTTTCCCAGTGGGAATTTGCCCCAGAGGTTATTTAGCAGTTTAGCATGTGAAAGCCATCTGCAAAGCATTCCTAAGCACCAGGCCTAGAGCTGAACGGCTCTGGAGAACGATAGGGAGATGTTTCCTGTTTGTTCCTTGGCCAAATCCAGCTCCCAAGCTACCAGGGCAGCCTGCAGAGAGCTGTGTGGGAGGGGGTGGTATGTGTGTGAGGCAGCCATGTGTTTGCAATGCCTTTCTCTTTGGTTTTTGGTAGGGGTTTTTTCTCTTCATGAAAGGGATCCCCCCTCCACACCTCTTCAGATCTACTCACTGCGTGGGTATTACTTGTAGGGCTGGCATCTCTGAGTGTTGGGGTGGGTTTTTAGGCAGAACAGTTTACTGTGCAGTGAAGTACTGAGCCTCTGTCCTTAGGAACTGTAGAAATCCTCTGGGTGCCTGAATTAGAAAGCCATTTTTCTTCCTCAAGTGTCTAGAGTGGTGCAGTGGACAGGCAGGGCGGTTCACATCCCTTTCTCCCCAGAACTACTTTGTTTCTTGCCCTCTGTTAGTTTGTCTCTCATGGGAAGCTGGAAGGAGAAGGGCAGGCTCCTTCTGGTAATACCTCTCTGAGTCTGCTCCAGCAAGGTCCCTTTCTGATTCTCTCTCTCTTGGGAACAATTATTCTGAGTTGTTGCTTTTTGGGTAAGTCTATATTCTGTTTATAGGTCAGTTTTGTTTCCAGCTTTGAAATAGGATCTTCCTGTTTAGAATTGATATCTGTCTGTAAACTACACTTGATTATAGGCTCCTGCTGTGCAGCTCTCCTCACTCCTAGCAAACCTGAGATGGTTTCACCTTTCTCCTCAAATAATTGTAAACATGGAGTCTCTATCAAGTTGTGGCCTTTTGTAGGACCAGGTGCTTGTGCCAAGGTGCCTTTCTGTGCTGGTTTGTACGTACCAGGTAGGGACAGCAGCTTGTTCTTTCTGGAGAGGTGAATGTCCTCTCCTCATAACGTAATGAAATCTAAACACTTCTAGATAAACCACAAAGAGCAAAAGTATATTCAACTACTTACATTAATCATAGAATTATAGAATCATAGACTGGTCTGGGTTGGAAGGGACCCCAAGGATCACAGAGCTCCAACCCCCCTGCCACAGCCAGAGCCATCAACCTCAGGCCTGGAGCTACACAAGGTTGCCCAGGGCCCCATCCAACCTGGCCTTGAACACCCCCAGGGATGGGGCACCCACCCCCTCTCTGGGCAGCCTGTTCCAGCCCCTCACCACTCTTTCTGTAAAAAACTTCCCCCTAATATCCAATTTAAACCTTCCTTCCTTTAGCTTTAATCCATCCCCCTTGTCCTGCCATTCTCTACCCTTTGAACAAGCTGATTCTCCTCCTGTTTCTCTGCTCCCTTCAGGGACTGGAAGGCTGCAATGAGGTCCCCCCGCAGCCTTCTCTTCTCCAGGCTGAACCAGCCCAGCTCCCTCAGCCTCTCTTCATAGGGGAGCTGCTCCAGCCCTCTGAGCATCTCTGCAGCTCCTCTGACCCCTCTCCAACAGTCCCACATCTTTCTTGTCTTGCAGGCAATATCCAGCCATGTCTGCTCAACCTGTGTCACTAACACCCTGGTGGGAAGGCATCTGGGTTAAGATGACTGCCAGTGTGAGATGGGGCAGTGCAGTTGGTGTGGGGAGAGGCTTTAGCAGGGATCTTTGATCTTGTCCTCCTCAGTCTGCTGTGCTGATGTTGTTATGGGCATGAGTAAGAGGGAAGTCTGCCAGGTCAGTGATTCCAGGCAACAACACACAGGGCAAGTGACACTGGTGTAGGTGATATGTGTAAATATCCTCTCCTAAGGGTTTTCCTGGTGCTCTGTTGGCAAGAGAGTGTGGACAGCTACTGGCATCCCAACACCTGCAGTAGGTAGGCACAGATGTTGCCCAGGGTTAGCACAACTAGTGTGGCTTTTGCTGGCAGGAGTAGTGCTGGCCTGTAATGAAGGCAGGGAACTTCCAGATGATATGGAAATTGTATATGTAGCACTTTCTAAAACTGCAGTCCAGTGTTCATCCTGAGTTGTGTCAGCATGTCTGCTATAAGGAGGTTGAGGCCACTAAAGGGAGGAAGGGAGGCTGGATCTGCCTTGTAAGATGATGGCACAAAACCAGAATCAGAGCTGACTACCTACAAGGTAAATCTTTGCTGATTAACACTGAACATTTAACTCTCTCCTCAATGTTTGAGGTCTTGGTGGCACAAGTCATTACCTTGCTGTCCTCCACTAAATCCCATACCTAGTGAGTAGTAACTGCCTGTCTGTGTCCCTCTTGCTTCTTTCCCAGAATCCCTGGACAGGAAGAAAAGGTAGGGGTTGTCAGGAAGTTTTGGGTTTGCTAATGGGAGAAAGGTTCCCTTAGCAGCCACACATCAAAATTCAGCAAGTATTGCTAAGCAGGACCACCACATGTGTTATGTGACCCAAAACAGGGGGTGCTCTTTGTGTTCTCTTCTGCTGTAGGTTGGGTGAGGGGGATGGATGGATGGGTGGATGGATGGGTGGATGGATGGTTGGATGGATGGTTGGATGGATGGATGGATGGATGGATGGATAAAAAATGTGCAACCCTCAGCACACCAACATAGCTTTTGATGACAGCATTTTTTTGATAACAGGCCTTGGGCAAATGGTTGTTTGCTGTTCTTTTGCCCTTTTGCATCTTCTTTCCTGACTCCACTCTGCATTATTCCAATATTGCCTTCAGAGAGTGATGCAAGTCTCCTGTTCTACCCTTGTAAGACTGGACTAAATGGGAGATAGTGGAGATGTTACTGTTGTTACATCCTGACATGACATGGCCCATGTTTGTCATTAGGTGGCACATTCTCTCTGTCAGCTTTCACCATGTGCATCTTCTGTGATCTTCAAGTTGCTGCTTTCTTGTCTGTCTTTCACAAAGCTCTAATAAACACCTTGTGATATGGACCAGTACTGTCTAGGGAGCTCCAGCTTTGTGGTGGTCAGTCATGAATTGCCCAAAGCTCACACACACAGGCACGGTTCATCTGCTTTGCCAGGACGTCTCTGGTGGCTGGTTTCATTGAGAGGTCTGTGCATTTCCAAACTGCTTTTCATGTTTAAGACCTCACCAGTGGTTCCCTTGGCTGATCTGGCATTTCATCAACGAAAGGTGAAACCACTGATTCCACGTTGCTAATGAGACTCACCACAGCCCTCTGCATAGGTGCACCATACTGTACAAACAGATCAGAAGGCCTCTCTGGAGCCAAAGCTGGCTGTCAACCTGCTGATAGGTTTGTGATTGGCAGGCACCAAAAATGGCAAACCTAAGGAAGACTTGCAACCTTGCTTTATGTGAGGCAAGTTATTTCTTGGGCAGAATTTAATTGTCCATTTCCACTTGGCTGCTGGGTGGGTGGAAGGTGTTTTTCTTCTTTGTGCCACTCTGGTTTTCCATAATGGCTCCACAACAGGCAGGCAGTGACAGACTGCTCCCAGGAGTGATTCTGCTTGTCTCTGAAACCTCTCTGGAATGTGGTTAGAGCAGCTGTGGTGCCCTTGTGTCCAGTGTCACAGCCTCGTTGAGATGAGTAGTGGGACACCTCCAGTGAGGGCCACAGCCACCTCTGTAGCAGCCTGTCATCTCTTGGCACTGGTGGCAATGCCAGGAGGCTGGGTGGGAAGTGAAGGGCATGGGGTTGAAATAGAAGTTAGGGTCTAAGCCTGACTCCCTGCTTCCTCCACCTTGACAGCAGGGTGTTAATGATGCTGGCTTTGTTTAATGACTTTTGTGAAGGAGAAATCTCTCTTGTCAAGTGTTAATAGGTTAGGTTGGTGTCTTACTGGAAAAGAGAGAGCCACTGGGGGCCTGGCTGGGACTTTCCATGTTAGTGGTTTTCTTTCTGTTAGCCTGGAACATCTTCCAGCTAGTGCTGGGTGACAGGAGTTTGTTGGCTTTACTGTTTGGGGTTTTTTCTCTCCAAAGCATTTTTTGTTTAACGTGTCTCCTGAATTTTTTGCTTTCCAGGGTCCATCACTTAAGCAATTTATGGACATTTTTTCTCTTCCTGAAATGACCCTGCTCTCTTCAGTCATTGACTACTTCATAACTCATGGCATTGAGTTTGACCAGGTGCATCTTTACAAGGATATATCTGTAAGTAAAATGTCAACTGCCCTGTAGCTCATACCACCTCAGAACTTTGGCTTGTGAGCACTGGTGAGCTCTGCAGTTCTCAATCCTCAGGGGCCATCAGGGTGCAGCCTAATATTGCAACGTTGTTGCCCCTTTTGATTAAAGCATCACCAGGAAATAATCAAAGCTGTGTTTTCAGAACATGTTGGGTTTCTGTCTGTACTACAGAGCTGGTGTTGCTGGGCATAATTTCTTGCAGGAGTGCCTAGGCTGGTGAGGTTGAAGGCCCTTCCATGGGCAGTATGTCACAAAGCTTGTATAAATGTTTTCTGGTTCTGTAGACTTTTAAGGTCTATGTTTTCTTGTCAGTATTTCATTTTCAAAGAGGCTTGGTCTGACCATGTACCAAACAGTTTGCTTTACACAGCAATTGTTGTGAAACACCTGCCTTCACCACCTCTGAGAGTCCACCCTTTCCATTTGCAGCTACAGAGCAGTCTGATCCTTTTCGGCTGTTTTCCAGTGGGTGACTGTAGCTTTCAAGAGCCAGTTACTCCAAGGTGCTAACTGTACCCTCCAACTTTGCTGCTGGTGTGGGACAGGGGATCACCAGCATTGTGAGGGGGGTACTGTTTGGCTTCTTAGTTAATGTTGTAGGCAAAATGCAAGTGCTTGAAATTGGTGCCCTAAGGGACTTCTGTTGAGAGACATCCATCCTCCTTGGTAGTCAAGACTTATCCATGCCTTTTGCCAAGGAGAGAGGTGTTTGATTTGTACCTTCTGGGAATCATCTCCTCACCCACTGAGCAGCAGCCCAGACATCTGCTGTTCAGCCTTCCTGTGAAGGAAACAGAGCTCTGCATCTGTGCTGCTGCTGCTGTGATAAGGAGCCTCCCTGCCACCTTTGCTGCTGCCAAGGATTACAGCTCACGTCCTGACCTTCTGTTAGTCCTTGATAACAGCAAGCTGGCCAGTTTCCCACAAGACCTGAAATGTTGCTATGATGGTATAGTTGGTTTTGCTCTTAGGGAGGGTAAAAGGGGATGCAGCTGACTCCTGAGGCCTGTTGTCAAGAGTTAAAATGGACATGTTCCTAGTTGAGCTCTTGAGAGGAGGTGGATGGTTGCCACAACCTCATACATACTCAGTACAGGGCAAACTGCTCAATGCCTGAAGCTCCTGAGTGCTCATCCTGAAGCTCCTGAGTGCTCATCCTGAAGCTCCTGAGTGCTCACCCTGGCATTTGTGTTTGCAGAGCTGGGGACTGTCCTGTGCTTCCAGCAGAAGAGCTCTTGCTTCCTGCTGTACAGGGAGGGCAGCCGGGCGTTTTTGCAGCGCTTCCCCTGTTGCAGCACTGCAGTGCAAGTGCAGAGCGATGGTCTGTGAACATGAGCACAGAGATGTTTCTGTGCCTCACAAATGGGTGTCCAAGAGGACTTGCACAGCCCCAGCTGTTATTACAACACAGGCTCATGGTCAGTGCTGGCATGCCTAGGCCTGATACCGCTCTCCTGTAGTTCTTAGCAGCAGTCCTGTTGCAGTGCTGTGTGTTTGGGAGCAGGTTGAGCACTGGAGACACTGCAGAGTCAGCAGGGCAGACCCTGGGGTCAAAGCTGGCTTGTAAATCAAGTAGTCCCATCACATCAGTTTGGTGACTCTCTGTTTGGGAGTAAGAACTCCAGTTTACCCCACTTTCCTTTGGAGGAGTTTGAGAGCCCTGTCTGACACCTCCCCAAGCTACCAGGATTTACCTGCAGGAACCCTGTAACTCTTCTTTTATTTTTCTTTTATTTTTTCCAATTTATTTCTTTTTGGGGGGCAGGGTTTTAGGGAAGGAGCACACTGGAAGCTCTTCCTGCTCCCCAAAGGTAATTTTGACACAATTGTAAAGCATTGTCAGCTTTTAGTGCCAGTGCTGCTCAAGATACAGCTGTTTTCCTGTTAGCACCCTTGCTTTGTGTTTAGTTTCTTTCCAATAAGGCAGTGTCTTGGTGAAGGAGATGTGACCTCTGCCTTTTTATCATTCAAATCCCCACGGGAGAAAGGCACTCCTGGAACTCTGTTGTGAAGAGGTAACACCTTCTCCTTCACTGCACCTAGATTGTAAATTCTGGTTCTCTCCCCACGTTGAATGAAATGATGTCTGGGGTGACAAGCAGGTTTCACCACACTGCTGTGACACCAGGCAACCCTGTGGTGTCCTATGCAGGTGTCACTGGAGCAGTGTCAGCAGTGAGAGTGGCAATCCAGTGTGTTCCTGAAGGAGGAGTGAACAGGGATGTAACAGGGTGTAACAGGGATTTGAGGGTCCTGGGGAAAGGCAGCATTTGTTTACTGGTCTAAATTGTCAGGGTTGAAAAAGGTTCTCTTAAAACCAAGCATGTGCATGTGCAAACACTGCAACATCTGCTGCTGCTCTGGAAATGGGTTTGTGTGTCTGGTATCTCACTGGATGGAGATGGGAAGAATCATGGTTGCATCTTGGCCTCTGGCCTGGCAAACAGAGGCTAATTGGATGCCCTTGACAATAACTGGCTCAACTTGCCTCCCTCCTGAAAACCAGGCAGCTCTGTTTTGGAAAAAAACCCTCATCTTCTGCTCTGCCCATGCCCACTGGCCATCTGGGGCTGGGAGCTGTAACCCTTCTTGGCTTTGTGGGGAGTGTTTTGGAATCACAGATGCTCACACCGCTGCAGCTCTGCTGCTGTTCACCTTGGCCATGCTCCCATCCCTTGGCAGAGCTTCCACAGGCACAGGGAGGAAAAAAAGCCAGCTAGTGTCTAACCAGTTTTGGGGCAGTAAATGGTTCTGACTGCCATGGCAGCAGTGTGTTAAGATGTGCTGGCTTCCAGGAGCAGGAAGGAGGTTGTGCTTTCATGGGTGGGTTTTGAGGCTTTTTCCCTTGTACTGCATCATGGGACATAACAACCCCATGGAGTGCTACAGGCTTGGGGGGACTGGCTGGAGAGCTGTCAGGCAGAGAAGGACCTGGGGGTGTTGGGTGACTGCAGGCTGAATATGAGTCAGCAGTGTGCCCAGGCGGCCAAGAAGGCCAATGGCATCCTGGCTTGTGTCAGAAACAGTGTGGCCAGCAGGTCTGGGGAGGGGATTGTGCCCCTGTACTGGGCATTGGTGAGGCTGCACCTCAAGTGCTGGGTCCAGTTCTGGGCTCCTCACCACAAGAAGGACATGGAGGTCCTGGAGTGAGTCCAGAGAAGGGCAACCAGGCTGGGGAAGGGGCTGGAGGGCAAATCCTCTGAGAAGCGGCTGAGGGAGCTGGGGGTGTTCAGCCTGGAGAAGAGGAGGCTGAGGGGAGACCTTCTCCCCACCTCCACTGACCTGCCAGGAGGGTGCAGAGAGGTGGGCGATGGTCTCTTCAGCCAGGGGACAGGAGATGGGACAAGGGGCAATGGGCTCAAGCTGTGCCAGGGCAGGGGCAGAGCAGATGTGAGGGAAAAGTTCCTCCCTGGCAGAGTTGTGGGGCTGTGGAACAGGCTGCCCAGGGAGGGGCTGAGTCACCAACCCTGGATGTTTAACAGACGGGGAGATGAGGTGCTCAGGGATATTCTGTGATTCTGTGATCAACTGAGGTAGCCACTGTGCTCTTCTTCCTGGTGTGTAGGTGAGCCTCTCTGTACAAGGTCATCTGCTTAGCATGAATGTAGCTTTTGCTCATCCAGCAACGAGGGGAAGTGTGATTACAGTGTTGGTCCTCAGTGGTGGCAGTCAGTAGGTTTTCATGCTGGGACATGGGAACACCATAGCTTAAACTGAACCTTTTTTCCCTGCCCTTTTCTTTAGGATGCTATTAGAGATGTACACGTGAAAGGAGTGATGTACCAGTGGATTGAAAAAGATCTGGGTGAGTTAAATAGAGCTCTGGTGCCAAACCCATTTTGCTGTGTGGCATTCTGTGTCAGATGAGTGTGTCAGCCCTACATGCAGTCCTGGGAGTTGGGGGACACGGGATGTAGTGACATACGTGGCTGTGGCATGCCTAAAGGCAGCCAGGGGGAGAGTGGCAGTGAGGGCCAGGTAGTCTTCAGGGTCTGGTGAAGGAGATGGCTCCCTCATTGCTTGGGTTTCTGTTTTCCCTCAGTCTGTAAATGAGCAGTGACAGCCCTTGGTGTGATATGGACCTGGAAAGGCAGCACCACCTGGGAAGGCTTCCTGGTCATTCTGGGGAAAGACAGCTCCTGGTAGCAACACTGCCTGGAGTGGCTGTGCCTGTCCCTTGTGACAATTTGGTATCAACCCTGTGTTTTTTGCCAGCCTTTTCAGTTCCTCAGTCCTTCTTTTCCCTCTAGATGGGATTCATGAGGATGAGGAAGGACATTTCACTTCACTTGAGGAAGGTTCACTGCCTGCCTGCTTGAGGTGGACCTAACTCCAGCCTTTTGCAACCCAGCTGGTAGAGGGGCTCAGTTTGGGTTTGTTTTTAAAGAAATGCAACCATGACTTATGTTTTGATTGATGACCTCTGTTTTATTCCAATACAGAGCAGTATATTCTGCATGGGGATGAAATCTATGCTGTGCTGAACCGACTGGTGAACCACGGGAAGAAACTCTTCCTCATTACAAACAGCCCCTTCAGCTTTGTGTGAGTACTGTTACTGTGCATTGATGGGTCACCCTGGCACAGCCAGAGCACTGTGGCCTCTCCTGTGACTATCTGAAAGTTGTATGGTAGAGGTATTTGTGGCAGCAGTCCTGAGAGTGCTCCCCTGGAACCAGTTGTGGTGTGGCTCTCTACATAATTGCCTCTCACTTTTTGAAGAAGAGAAAGCTGTGACTGGCCACAGTGTTACAGAGCTGCCATTTGGATTAACTCCAGCAGCTTTTGCTGCATCACAGACTTCCCAGGGTACAAGAGAAAAAGGGTGGGACAGGCTGACTGTTCCATCAGTGCTCCATGCAGTGACACAGCCTGGGGCAAGTCACCCATCTCTGTTCTTTCTTCTGGCACTGAAATGAGAGTAAATTTCGGACAGGCTGTTGTAGAGATGCAGGGTTGGGTGAAATAAAGAGTACTGGATCTGTTGACTCTTCTGTTCCTTTAACCTTAGGGACAAAGGAATGAAGCACATGGTTGGCAAGAACTGGCGGGACTTATTCGACTTGGTGATTGTGCAAGCTGGGAAGCCCAACTTCTTCACGGACCGGCGGAAGTACGTGTGCTGGGGGACACTGCCCTGTGGGCCTCAGGCTTGGGCTCCCTGCCCTGGAGCCAACAGCTCCTTCACCTGCCAAAGGCCTAGTCATTTTTCTAAGCATAATCTAGGTCTAGCAGCCTGTCACTGCCCTCTCAAATATTCCCTGAGGAGATGAAAACCAACCGGTCTGGGAATAAGTGGATGGAATGGGTAGTGCCAGGCAGGAAGCGTTTGTCAGGGAGGGGATTGTCCCTCTCTGCTCTGCCCTCGGGAGGCCCCAGCTGGAGTCCTGTGTCCAGAGCTGGGGCCCCAGTACAAGAAAGATGTGGGACTGTTGGAGAGGGGTCAGAGGAGCCATGGAGATGATCAGAGGGCTGGAGCACCTTCCCTATGAAGAGAGGCTGAGGGAGCTGGGCTGGTTCAGCCTGGAGAAGAGAAGGCTGTGGGGGGACCTCATTGCAGCCTTCCAGTCCCTGAAGGGAGCAGAGGAACAGGAGGGGAATCAGCTTGTTCAAAGGGTAGATAATGGCAGGACAAGGGGGATGGATTAAAGCTAAAGGAAGGAAGGTTTAGATTAGATCTTAGGGGGAAGTTTTTTACAGAGAGAGTGGTGAGGGGCTGGAACAGGCTGCCCAGAGAGGGGGTGGATGCCCCATCCCTGGAAGTGTTCAAGGCCAGGTTGGGCAACCTTGTGTAGCTCCAGGCCTGGAGGTTGGTGGCCCTGCCTGTGGCAGGGGGGTTGGAGCTCTGTGATCCTTGGGGTCCCTTCCAACCCAGACCAGTCTGGGACTCTATGATTAAGCCTCACCATTCTATCATGGTCTGAGGTTCACTTTAGAAAGAAAAGAGGAGGGGGATGATGTGTATGAGAACTGGCTGTTTCTCAGCTCCAGGTCTTGAGAGTGTGCCAAAACCTTTCCTTTTCCTGTTCTCCACAGCAAATATCTCTGTGGTTTGGGTTTTGGGGGATTTCTTTTGTCTGGGTGTTTGCTGGCTTTTTCCTGTGTGGGTGTTTTTCCCTTTAGTGACTGGATACCTGCTGTTTGGCAACTGGCAGTTTGGGAAGCCTTTGTAGCTGGGTGTTCTGGTCCTTTAGGTCCTTTAGCTGCCAAGGGACTGGGTGATTGGCAAGCTGCTGTCCTCACTTTGCACTTTGGATTATTTGCTTTGGCAACTTGTGTCTGCTTTGTTGCATCAACTTATGACTGGCCCAGTATTACTGCCCTTGAGGGAGAGGTCTATTCTTTCCTCTGTCTGTATTTTCTTCTCCCTTTCCCAGGCCACTAACATAAATAGGAGTGAGACTATGAAATGGCTTTATTAAGGGGAACCTCCTGAGAGTGAGCTGGAGTGAGCTGCAGAGTGTTTTCTCTGAGGGAAAATGCAGGTGTGCACTTGAGACCACTCATAGTTGGGGAGCCCCTTGCCCAGGTAGGCAGCAGAGTTCATGGTGGGTTTAGATTAGATCTAGGGGGAAGTTTTTTACAGAGAGCGTGGTGAGGGGCTGGAACAGGCTGCCCAGAGAGGGGGTGGGTGCCCCATCCCTGGGGGTGTTCAAGGCCAGGTTGGATGGGGCCCTGGGCAACCTTGTGTAGCTCCAGGCCTGGAGGTTGGTGGCCCTGCCTGATTCCTGATTCCTCCTGCCCTGGGGCAGCTCAGGATTGTGCAATACTTCTGGATGAGGTTGTGCTCTGCTTGCACCAAGGCTTTGGATCCCAGAGTTCCCAGGTTGGAACTCCTGTCCCAAGAGGGAGCAATGTTCATGTCAATCATGAATGTTCCTGGGGGTCAAGTAACTTCAGCCTTGTTTTGTTCCTTCTGTCCAAGTGGAAGGTAACCAGGGAATCCCTCAGGAGCAACAGGAGCCAGCTCAGATCAGCTGCCAAGATCAGCATGGAGATGGCTTTCCATCCACTCTGCAGACTGGTTTATCCTATTAAGACATTCCACATCTCTGTTGGGCTGAGGCATAGCCAAGCTGGAACAGGACACAAAGTGTTTCATGGAAAAGCATTCTTGGCCATAGCATTACAGAGGGAGCCTTTATTATTGTATATATTTTTTTCATTTTCTCTTTATCTGAGCAGCACAAGGAGTTGTGAGGGATATTAGTGTTGAGATGGCTCCAGTCAGTGGGAACATTCTGGAAAGACATTTCCCCCTTGAACTTTCTCTTCCCCTGAGAAAATAGTGCAGGAGGCCCAGAAGGTTACTTCTCATGTACAGCTTTTATTAGGAGTTGCCACATAGGTAAACAGGTTTTGAGATTCAAATGTTGTGGTTGCTGGGCAACAATCACCACAAATCAAAAGAAGTTCATGTTTCCCCCCACTTTTTCCCCAGACCTTTTCGGAAACTGGATGATAAAGGCTCCCTGCAGTGGGACAAAATAAACCAGCTGGAGAAAGGGAAGATCTACAAAGAGGTAAAGAAGTGAACGGGTGCATAAGGGGTGTGAAGCTGGAGTCTGAAATGGCAGGGACTGTGAGACAGCTGCAGTTTGGGAAGGCATGGGAAAATCTGCTTAGTCGGGGTGGGGGAAATGATGGGTTCTCCTATATGTCACTTGTGGGTGTCTGGAAAGTAGACAATGGGTGCCCTCCAAGAGAGTGACTGAGAGGGCATTTGTGAGAAGATACACTCTAGGCTCTGTGTGCTGTGCTGGCTGGTGGCAGCAGGAGATGCCCTCTGCCACACATCCCTCCCCCTGAACGCTTTCAGCGTGTCTCTTGGCATCCTGTGGAGCAGCAGCCTTGTGATTTGCATGTCTCTGAAAAGTCTCTCAGCTTCTGCTGGGATGTAAGCATTAGAACAAAGGGCTTCTCTGTCAAAAGCTCTGCCAAGGCCTGTGTCACCTGTCATCATGTGAGAACCTGACCTCTGAGAATGGTGGGAGGTGCTTCGTGCCAGGTGTAGGAAAGGCTGCTCTGCTGGTACTCACAGCTTTTACCATTGCAGGAGGGAGAGCTGAAACAAGGGACTGGAGAGCTGCCTGGTAGGAAAACTTTGTCTGCAGCTCTGAAACAGCTCCCTACCCAGCTCCACACCGGTCGTCCTGCAGAAAGGAGTGTAACAGGAGGGATGTATTCCCCCCAGTTTCCAAAATGGAGAAAACCAGAGCAAGGCCAGTAAACTAAGGGTGTTGGGTGTTTGCCTTTCGGCCCAGGAGGCCCTGTGCTGGGTTATCTCTGCTAGGCCAAGTTTTCCCCTGTTGCTTGGGCACTCACCCAAGTGCAGAGTACAGGGGGGCTGTCACTGCCCTGGTCCTGCTGGCCACACGATTCCTGACAGGAGCCAGGATGCCATTGGCCACCTGAGCACACTGCTGGCTCATGCTCAGCCAACTGTCAACCAACACCCCCCAGGTCCTTTTCCACCAGGCAGCTTTTCAGCCCCTCTTCCCCAAGCCTGTAGCACTGCTGGGGGTTGTTGTGATCCAAGTGCAGGACCTGGTGCTGAGCCTTGTTGAACATCACACAATTTATACCTCTTCTGATGTCCTGGAGGGGCTCCCAATACTGTGGTGGTTTAGGGTAAGAAGGCAGAGCTCTGCAATCTGATGTATGTGCAGAGATCTTCCACACCTCACTCCAAATCATCCTCTGCAAGGTTGGAAAAGGTAGGCTTGAGGGGAACAGAATAGAGAAACAGGAGTGATCAAACGGGGTACAAAACCTGGCTTCCATCTCCCTCCCCTTTCTGAACAGCCACATCTAACCAGGCTGTTACTCTGGAGAACTTGCTGCCTTGGGGTGTTCTCCCTGCAGCTGGTCTGTTCCCTGAGAACAAGTTCCCTCTGACTTTAGGACAGTTTGTTCTGGGTTATGTGAGCTGCCCAATCCCACGGGAAGAAACTGTTAGTGAGATTGCGGTCAAGTAGCTGGGACCTGACCTGTGGTAGAAAAGGAGGTCACATCCTTGAGGAGTGCTGTTGGGAAGCCTCTGGCCTGGCCAGTGGGTCTGTCAAAG
This sequence comes from Porphyrio hochstetteri, assembly GCA_020800305.1. NCBI lineage: Eukaryota > Metazoa > Chordata > Aves > Gruiformes > Rallidae > Porphyrio > Porphyrio hochstetteri. The sequence continues at coordinate 17,490,705 of CM036916.1, forward strand.
CATCCTGTCCTCTGCCAAGAGCTAGAAGTTGGGAACATGCAAGCAGAACTCTTACAAAGTCTCTCTCTCCCAGTGGGTTAGCAGCTCAGAAGTAAAGGTGTGCCTCAGCCACAGGGTTTATTGCTGAATTAAACCCTGCTCTTGACCACCCACCTCCTGTGGCCACAGGTCACTCACCCAGATGCACTGGGGAAAGGAAGAGATGAGGGAGGGAGGAGGGATGGGTGGGATTTTGGGGTCCTTTCCAGTTCTGCCCCTCCAGGATCTTAATCTGACTACATCAATGTTGTTGCCTAACTGTGGATCTTGGGACGTGACAGCGTGTATCCTGGTTGTAGTCCCCATCATTTTTTGTTTCTTGGAGTGCCACACTGTGCTGCTTTCTGGTGAGTGGCAGTGGCCATGGGCCTTGCTGTACCGTGATGTTGCTAGAGGCCTCTGAGCAGACTTGTTGCTGTCTGATGGATCCCAGCTCTGGGGGGTTGTGCTGTGGGCAGCTTCTACGAACGGGACCTCGGGAGGTGGTGTTTTGTACTGGGGACTGGGAAGTTCAAGTGATGGCCCTCTGGTCCCTCCTTTCTGATAGATGTGGTGGTTTCTGGTTGTGGCACATGTGTACTCCCATCCCTCCTCTGGTCTGCCAGCTCGGGAGGCGAGGAGGAGGACAGCCGGCTCCTGAAGGCCACGTAACAGGTCTGGGGCTCACTGCAGGTCTGGGTCACTGTTGGGGCTGCTGCTGTTTGAGGTGACTGAAGCACAGCAAAAGGACCACGGTACTCCCAAGATTTCCCTGCTCTGCCAGTGGCTTCCTGAACAACCCTCAAGCAAGCAGCAGCAATGCCATGTCCAAGAAATGCAGGGGTCTGCCTGGCCACGTTTCCATGCAGTTAAGGGAAGTCTGCACAGCTTGGTGATGCTGTAGGAGCCCTGAAACCCTGATTCTGGGCATCCTTTGCAGTGCCTACAGCTTGTCACCAGTGGCCATGTGCAGAGCTGAAGGCTTTTGTGGGAGCTGGCTTGTATTTACCCTGGTTTTCTGCCTGGGGTTGTGGTGTTGGGTAGGCATGTGAGCTCTTTCCTGGCACCAGAGACTGGCTGGAGGGATGGGGTTGATTGCTGGTGCTGCCATGGTCTGATCTGCTGGCATCGATGGGGCCTTTTCCTTTCCTAGTGGGTTTTGTTTCCATTGTGACTCATGTGGAAAACTTGTGTGGATATGGCAGGGGGGTCCCTGAAGCCTCCTCTGTGTGCAGACAGATGTTTGGAAAGGCTTGAGAGCAGCTCTGTGCTGTGCTGTAGCTGGTGCTTTGGTTTGGTTCACTTAGCTGTGAACGTGCCCAAGCAGCCTGGCTTTTTGGCTTGGTTCATGCTGTGAATGTGTGGGTGGTGTTGATCTTTTGGGTTGGGATGGTGGTCAGTGATCTGAGAACAGCTTCAAGTGCTCCTGACTCCACAGCCTTGCACAATGGTCCTCACCTCACCTCACCTCTGATGCATCCCCATGAGGCAAAATCACTGTCACCTGAGCCCAATGACTTCTAAACCCAGAACACCTGGGGTTCTTTCTGTCCTTTGCTCAGGCTTTTCTAATTCAAGCATCTTTCACTTTTGGCCTCTAAACTGCCTCCTTACCTTTTTAGTCCATGTAGTCCTCTTGACCTGCTGTGTGTTCTAGAGCACAGAACTTCCCCTGAATTGCCTCTTGAGTTTGGAAGAGTTTTTCCTCTTTTTCTGTAGCCTAAGAAAAGCTGAGGGGTGTACAGGGAGGGGGTTGTCACGTGGGAAGAAAGTGAAGTAAGATGGAGAAGGACAGAAACCTGGGTGTGGATGGTGGGGAAGTGAGCAGGTCAACAGCTCACGGGGGTGCTCGTGTCTGCATGCAGAAAGGTGGCATGTCCAGGTGTGCTGACAGCGCTGCTGGGGCAGCTGCCCAGTGCCATGTGGTGAGGATGGAGACATTCAGAGACGTTTCTTCCTCTGCTCTTTTCACTTGCAGGGTAACCTCTTCGATTTCCTGAGGCTGACAGGCTGGCGTGGGTCCAAAGTGCTCTACTTTGGAGACCATCTGTACAGCGACCTTGCGGTAAGGGGAACGCTCTTTGCTCTCCAGTGAGGTGGGAGCAAGCCTGCCTGCCTGCCTGCTGCAGCTGTGCTGGAGTGTGGGGCAGGGCCTTGCTCTGCGTGCTCAGGTCTGTGCTGGGTGCTCTGCAGTCTGCAGCTTGTGGGGCATTCCCACTCAGCTGTCAGGCAGCATCGAGCAGTGGAGAAAGGGCTCCTGAAGTACTTTCTGTGGGTGAAGCACATCTGCTGGGCTGTGGACTGGAGAGCAGTGTGTGCAAACCCAACGTTTCTCGGTGCTGTCACACAGCTGCTGGCCAGGAGATGGGTGTTGTGGGCATGACCAGCATGGGCCACGGCTCCCTGTGCCCTGAGAGTCTATAATGGGAACAGACCACTCTTCTACAAAACAGGCTTGTGTTTGGTTTTCAGTCTTGATTTTGAGTTCTTGGTGTTTCTTTCACCCCGACCTCTAGGACCTCATGCTGCGGCACGGCTGGAGGACTGGAGCCATCGTTCCCGAGCTGGAGACGGAGATTCGGATCATCAACACAGAGCAGTACATGCACTCCCTGACCTGGCAGCAGGCTCTGACAGGGCTGCTCGAGAGAATGCAGGTAAACAGCTCCTCTTTGAGTGGGAAGGGTAATTAATACGCTGCCTGCTGTGTTGGGCTTAGCGTGGGAATCAGGGGATGCATCTTGCCTGCATTCTCAAAAATATCTCATCCTCCTGCTGTGGTAATGGATTTGTGAGTTACAGGGGAAACTGGGGGGGGCTGAGGACAGGCTACAGGACTGACAAAATGTGGTGCTTTCTGCTGTTGTCTATGCAGATGTACCAGGATGCAGAGTCGAAGCAAGTGTTGCTGGAGTGGATGAAGGAGCGACAGGAGATCAGGTGAACATTGCCCCCTTCGCTCATGAGGTCTCTTGGGGGCTCCCAGGCCTGCACTGGGTTGGTCTTGTAACCTGTTTTGGGGATGGTGGTGCTGCAGCTGTTGGCCTGTGGCCCTCCCTGGTGCCCTGTGTCTGGGGGGAGGTGCAGCCCTGTGGCAGGGGAGGCCAGATGGTTTGAAGGCAAGGAGGAGGCGGTGTCACCCTGTGCTGGGGGGCTACTGCCACTCCTGACACTGGAGGTGGGTCCTTGCCCCTTACAGGTAGGGTAACAGGGAGAAGTAACAGTGTGCTGAGTATTTTTCCCAGTCTCACTGCACGGGGGCTGTTGCACATTGCAGCCTGCACGGGAAGGTGCTTGTTGTGATCCCAGAACCTCTTTTTGGAGTAGGGTGGCCTAGGGCTGAGGGGTTGGAGGAGGGACCTGGACCACTGGCCTTTCATCTAAAGCACCATCTCTTTCCTCTCAGGTCTCTGACGAAGAACCTGTTCAACCCCCAGTTCGGCAGCATCTTCCGCACCTTCCACAACCCCACGTACTTCTCCCGCCGGCTGGTGCGGTTCTCGGACATCTACATGGCGTCCATCAGCTGCCTGCTGAACTACGACGTGAATTTCACCTTCTACCCCCGGCGCACGCCCCTGCAGCACGAGGCTCCGCTCTGGATGGATCAGCTCTGCACGGGCTGCATGAAAACCCCCTTCCTCGAGGAGATGGTGCACATCCGATGAAGGGCCAGGTACCCCGGGCAGCAGCACGGGGCGAGGCTGGACGTGGGGCCAGGCTGCTGGGACAGCAGCACCTCTGTCTACCACTAAAGGGCGTTTGACACTTACCTGTGTGTGTAGATGGTGTGTTTTGTTTTGGTTTTCCCCTTTCACTGGCTCCATCTCTTTCCCTGAGGCGCTTTGCAGGCTGGCCAGAGGAGGGTGCTCATCGCGGGGGGGTGAGCTGCAGGGAGCCTGCTGTAGGAGCAGGTGAGATGGAGAGGCAGTGCTGGGGCTGGGAAGCTGCTGCTCCCTGTTCTGTGGCCAGAGAAGTGGCTTAGAAATGGAGAGGCGCATCTCTGGTGCTCAGGGGCTCCTGGGGGAGGTACGACAGGGTGTGCCAGGGCTGTGGCTGCCCCCATGTCCTTGGGTTCTGCAGCGTGAGGAGTGTTGCAGGGGGACGGGGAAGGGACAGGGTTGCCAACTGGGCAAGCAGTGACGCGATGAGGGAATGCATCAGAAAGGGGTTACCTGGTACCAGCAGCCCTCAGGCCCATCCTGCTCCCCACTAGACTGGTCCACCCAGCTGGTGCCTCCAGTAGGTTAGTGGTAGTTAGATGTGCAGGGTGTGCAAGTCCTGTGAGAGAGCTGCGTGGGAGGAGGTTGGAAGGTCTGAAAACAAGTGGGTGGTGGCACGCCAGTTCTTTGCTCTTAATGCCATACACCAGTGTTTTGGGGGTTTGGTGCAAGTGACATCAGCATTTTGGCCATTGATGTAGTACAGCCTGTGGTGAGCTGTAGAGGGATGTGTCCAGCCCTTCCAGGAAGGCACAGGGTTGTCAACAGCAGTGGTGGTCACTGAGATGTGGCCTCAGGTGTCGAGAGGGGCTGATGGGCTGTCCGGGGAGCGTGCAGGCAGGAAGGGGGGCTGGGTGTGGTGGGTCAGAAAGGGGAGTGCGACCATGCACAGCCTTCTGAGGAGAAAGAGGTGACAGCAGTGAGGCTAGAGCAGAGAACAGGGAACAAATGATGGGCTGGAGTGCTGGGCATAGCAGAGCAACTTTGGGATGTGAGGGGCAGGAGATGGGTTCTTCACATGGGGCTGTGCTGGTTTTGGCCAGGCTTCAGCTTGCCCTGAGGGACAGGCAGGGCACTGGAGGTGAAGGGGAAGTTAGATGAGCAGGGGTGGTGAGAATGTGTTTCACCCCTGGGCCACTGCACCATCCGCAACCTGGGTGTGGGGGATGCTGATGGCCTAAGGGGAAAAGGTGTCCCTGGCAGGGGCAAAGGAGGGGGTGGCCAGCGAAGGCCCCAGAACATGCAAGTGAAAATGTGGCTTCTCTCAGTGGAGAGACACATCCAGGGCAGTCAGGGACCTTTGGAAGGCAGAGCTCTTGATGAGGCTCTGGAGATGGCAGTTGCCTTGGCCCACCTCCTCCTTCCCAGCTTGTTCACAGAGGTGTTGAGATGACAGGAGTGAGGGAACAGGGGATGGGTGTCCTTCCTGTGTGGGGTCTGGCAGTGAGCTGGCAGGGAAAGGGGTGAGGGACCACAGAGCATGCATGATGGGCTTTTGGGGGCGAGGCAGGCAATGAAGGGCTGTCTGCTTATGGGGGTGGCTGAGGCACCAGCATAGGGCAGGGACAGGGTGCTTGTGCCCACCCATTGCTGTCTGGACTGGGTGTTGTCAATGGGGGGGGTGGGCAGCCGAGGGACAGGAACCAGGTGGGTGTGAGGGTCCCTCTGCCAGGGAACTTCAGAGAAAGGCAGGGAAGTAGAAGATGTAAGCGCCAGCAGCCCTCGGTGACACACACACCCACCCCCCCCTTTCCACACCCTCCCCAGCAGTGTGCCTGTGGTGTGTGCCAGCCTGGCACAGAGCTTCCACCCGCCTCGGCTGGGGGCCTCCTGCACCCTTGCTGTTCACCTCCCTGCTGGCAGCTGCTCTCGCCCCAGGGCCGCCGGCGTTGTGCTGTGTGTTCAATAAAGGGCTGCAGCCTGCAGCAACCGGGGCGGCTGTCTGTCCGTGCTTGCCGGCGCTGGGGCGCGGGGTGCAGCCGGGCTGAGGATTCCAGTGAGGGGCAGGCTCTGCCCTCGGGGGCGGAGCGCGGCGGGCGAGGACGGTGGGACTGCCTGGGGGTGCTTGTAGCCGGGAGAGGAGGTGGGCCGGCGGGGGGGCCCTCACATCCCAACAGCAGGGGAGGGGTTAACTGAGCGCCGGGGGCGGAGGTGGGGGCGGCGCGGCGGGAAGGACCAGCACCCCCCCGGGGGCGGCGCGGCGCTGAGCGGAGGGCGGGCGCGGGCCGTGCCGGCTCTTTATTTGTCGGTGCCCTCCGTGGCGCGGCGGGGTCGGAGGCAGCCGGGAGCCTCCCCGCGGGCTCTCGGCGCCTCCCCGCGGGCTCCCGGCGCCTCACCGCGGGCTCCCGGCGCGGGTCTCGGGGTCGGCGTCCGCCAGCGGCGCGTCCTGCGGGGAGAGCGGCGTCAGCGCGGGCCGGCCGGCGCGCGGCCGCGGGGCGGGGCGGGGGCGGTGCTCACGTGCAGCGGCTCGTAGTCGGGCGCGTGGCCTCCGAACAGCGGGTTGGGGATGGCCACGAGCGGGCGCTGGGGGCGGGGCCTGGCGGCGCCGTCCCGCGGCCTCGCCACCGCCTCCTCCTCCTCTTCGTCCGCGCGGAGGTCCGCCTGGGGGGACAGGCGGGGGGCTGAGCGGGGCGGACCCGCCCCCTCCGCGGTTCGCCCGCCCCCCCCCGCGGTTCACTCTCCCCCGGCTGCTCCCTCCCGCGCGGGCGGTGCCTCCGCGCCCCCCACCCGCCTCGGGGCTGCTCCGTGCTGCCCGCCCCGAGCGGCCCGCCGGCTGCGCGTACCTGGAAGTACCCGAACTGCTCCTCCCGCCGCCGCCTCTTCACACAGTAGTAGGCGGCGCCGGCACCGGCAGCCAGCGCCAGCGCGAAGCACAGCGCCGACAACGTCCCTGCGGCCGCGGAGCCCGAGGCCTGCGCCGCGCCGTTCACCTGCGGCCGAAGCCAAGGTCCCGGTTACCGCTCGCCCACCCGGCGCCGCGCTGGGCCGGAGCACGCCGGGGCCGAGGCCGGGCCTTGGAGCGGCTCTGCCACCCGGTCCCCGGCCTGGCGCCAGCTGCTCCGGTGCCCTCCGTGCCCTCGGGCGCTCACCTGAACGAGGGGCACGACAGGCGGCGGCATCCGCAGCGGCTCCGCCAGCGCGTGGATGATGCCGTTGAAAGCCATGATGTCCCACTCCACAACCAGCGTGTCGTTGATCCCCTTGGCCGCCTGCAGCACGGGGCAGAGATGGTGTTACCTGAGGGCAGAGCCTTGTTCCCTGTCTCAAGAGGGGCGGTGGGAACCGGTGGGGTTTTGACCTGCTCTGTGCCGTTGCCCAGAGGGAGATCTGACACACAGAGGTCATATCCTGACTGAGAGGGGATGATGGTGCCCGTGGTGAGGTTGAAGCTGAACAGCACAACGTTGCTGGATGACACGTGGAGCTTCAGCTCCTCTCCTGTCAGCGTCTGAAAAAGCAATAGGGTGCAGAGTTCTCACCCCTTCCCTCTGAGCGACCTGATCTAAACAGCTCTCATTGGAGTGAGGGGTGGGACTAGGGACCTCCAGCGCTGCCCTCAGGCATGAATTCCTCCCCCTTCGCCAGTCTCTAGTTCACATCACCATCACAACCAGTTCTGGCTGGCTCCTGCTCCCCTCTGGGGCTCTGACAGCTCATTTCGTGCAGCCTCGTGTGGCCGCTCATCCCTGCTTGCTTACTTCATTGTCTGCGAAGCCAGAATTCAGAGGGACAAAAAGGGTTTTGGGAGCAGAGTCATCAGATAAATTGATGAAGAAATCCAGCCCTTCTTCTGTATCATTGGCAAAATCCAGCAACATCTGGAAAAGATAGGAAAGGACATCATCCCCATCAGCACACAGTCAGCAACTGTTCTTCCCCAGCCCAGGACAGTCCCCCAGCACCGGAGGAAAAAACCTGAACGCCTCCCTGTGTGTACACTCCAGCCTGCACACAGAACAAGCCACCGCTTCTCCCTGTTACAGCTGACCCCTTCCTCCACCTTGTTGCTGGCTGCTGATGCACCAAAGAATCAGGAGAGCATCACTTACGGAATAGAAGGTGGAGAAGCGAGCGTCGTCTGCGAGCACGTCGGGCAGTTTGCCACTGCACCAATACCCGTCTCCCAGGAACCCGTCACGACAGGTGCAAATCACATCTGCAAAGGAACACCCAGATGCGACAAGACTCACCACCTGACCACTTCTCCCTTGATTTCTGGGTGTTCCTTCCCGACACAGGCATGGGGAGAGGGGGATGTGCCCATCTGGCCGTGTCTGGCGCTCTGCCTGTGGTCCTGGCACACCTTGTGCCCGACAGGACAGGCTGTTCCCAGGAAATGTGCTCACACTACTCACCCTTCTCCCGGTAGCAGAACGCATCCCAGGTCTCACTCAGGTTGCTTCGGGAGCCGTAGTCCACGATGCCCACGCGGTTAGCCCCACAGCTGGGGTTGGGGTAGGCTGTGGGGTATCCAGCCGTGCCGTTGTCCAGCCAACCCACCAAGCACAGATGAAATCCCATCTAGCAGAGGAAAATGAATGATTAGATTAAAAATAATACCTCTGGCTCAGATTTTCTGTCCTGGTGCACAGTCCCTTGGCCAACATCCCCGCAACACCTAAAGGGTTGGGTGCTGCCAAGGGTCTCATCCCTGTGCCACTGGCAAGACCCACCAGCCCTCCTGGTGTTGTGGGTGTAGCTAGAGCAAAACCCCCTCCATGCAGCACTGTCTGCTGCGGCCCCAGGAAGCAGTGCTGTGCACCCCACGAGGTGATAGAGCCAGCCCTGCCTGACCCCTGCATCCCTGTCCTGACCTGCTGTGCTGCTGAGAGCTGCTGGAATGTGGCCAGGGAAGCCCCTTCTGCGGCACAGGCCTCCTGAGCCTGCTTGTAAGTGAAGTCGTACTTCCTTCGGGGTGACTGCAGATGAAACACACCCATAGTCTTATCTGCAAAATACCAAGGCCAAGGAGTGTCAGTACAGTATGGAGAGCAAACAGGCTCCTGGGTAGTCCTACGGGTCCTTGGGTGAGCACAGACAGCACCACCAATGGAGGGTGCTCAGTGCCTCACGGCAGCGGGTGGACATGAACAACACTCAAGTGAGGGCAAGGTGGAGTGGAGCACGGCTTTCTCTGAGCTTCTCGCCTTCCACGAGGGAGTTGGCGCTGACTGGCAGTGTAATCCCACCAGCACCCATCTCACACATCACACAGGAGTGGACCAGGATGGCTCGTCCTCCCCGGACACGTGTGGGAAAATGGGAATGTGAAAAACCAGAGCAAGTCACAGAGGTGATGTCCTGACCCCTCGGCCATCCCTCCCTCCCGCTCTCCTCAGAGGTGCCTCACCCAGAAGGTAAAGGACAAGGGAGTGTGCCCTGGCCATGGCACGTCATCCCTGGCACAGCAGGGCTGAGCACACTCACCATGAAAGTGCAGGTCAGTGCAAATGGCCTCCCGATGGCACTGCCCATTGTTGTCCAGGCACCGGTCCGTGGGGGGCACGGCCTCTTCCAGGCACTGGATCCCGTCACCAACATACCCCCGCTTGCACTCGCAGCGCCGCTCGTTCTGCAGCGCCAAGGATAGCATTAGCATGAGGGCAAGCATGCAGGGGACAGCTGGGGGTTGGTCTGGAGATGGGGATGAGCCTTCAGAACCCCTCCACAGCTCACCAGGACTGTGACAGAGCTGCTGTTGTAGTTTTGCATGTCCTGGTGGAGGAGGGGGGGCTGTAGGGGTGGCTTCTGCAAGAAGCAGCTAGAAGCTTCCCTCAGGCCCCACAGAGCAAACACCAGCCAGCTTGAGGCACGACCTGCCACTGACCAAGGCCGAGCCCATCAGCGATGGTCACAGCACCTCTGGGAATCACAGTGAGGAGAAAAAACTGCAAGCAGCTGCTTTGTGCCCCCAGAGAAGATGTGAGGAGCTGTGCAGGCACCAAGGCCAGTGACAGGGAAGAGAGATTCCCCTGCAGCCCGAGGAGAAGACTATAGTGGACCAGGTTGTACCCCTGCAGCCCATAGAAGATGACAGGTAGCAGAGACCCCACCTGCAGCCTGTGGAGAGGCCCCATGCTGGAGCAGGGGAAGACATACAAAAGATGCTGTGACCCATGTTGGAGCAAGCCCCTGCCAGCACTTGCAGCCAGTGGAGAGACACAGAGATGAGAAAGGGAGAGATCCACACCAGAGCAGATTTCCTGTGGCCAGGCCAGGGCAGGGGGGTGGGGTGGGGAAGGGCTTATGACCCCGTGGGGGACCAGGCTGGAGCAGTCTGGGACTGAGGGACTGAGAGACATTCTGTGATTTCTGACTGCACCCATAGCAGTGACCCACACTGGGGCAGCTGGGGAAGAGCTGAAGCACTGTGGGAAAGGACTCATGTTGGAGAAGTTCATGGAGCACTGTCTGCCATGGGTGGAACCCCACGGTGCAGCAGGGGAAGGGGTGAGGAATGGCCCCCCAGCTAAGAAGGAAAACAATTCGTGAGGAAGTGACTGAAACCCCCATTCCCCCAGTCCCTGCCCCTCCCTGTGCCACAATGAGGGGGAAGAAGGGAGCGAAATCCTGAATAAAGTGCAGTCTGCTAAGGAGGGAGGGGTGGGGGAAGGTGCTTTAAGATCCGGTCACACTTCTCATCACCCAGCTCTGGTGTCACTGGGGGTGCAGGGCAGGGCCATCAATCAGAGTTTCTTTCCTTCACTCTGTGTTCAGTCCATTCTGCCCATGAGACTGATTGCAGAATGATCTCTCCCTCGCCTTATCTAGACTCCTGAACCTCTCAATAGATATTTTCTCCCCTGTCCAGCTGAGAAGGGGAGTGATAGAGCCACTTTGGTGGGTGTCTGACCTCCAGCCAGGGTTGAACCACCACAGCACCCATGCCCAACTGCACAGGATGTAAAAGATGTCACATTGAATGCTTGTCACATCCTGTTTGAAGAACAGCTGAGCTTTGATATATGTGGCTTGTCACTGCACTGCAACACCTTCCCAGTCCCATCTTCTGGCCTGCAGTGAGCAGCTCTGGTTCCTCTACAAAAATAGCCAGCACTGTCTTCAAAGTACCACACCAGAACCCCCTAAACATTCCAAGAATGCCATGACTGACACAGCTTATGCCCCTTGGACAGAGGAATGGGGAGCACTGGGCTCAGCATCACATCAAGAGGACCATCACCACAACCTGGCAGCAGTCTGAGGGCATGGCCCCTGCCAGGCAGTAAGGACCTGTGGGATGTGCTCAATAGTGGTGGGTACCTGAGGGGAGGGGCAGGCCTGGGCATCACGGTAACAGGGGACACTGTCACACTGCTGTCCCCCAGCATCCCACGGCAGCCACCCACACTGTTTTCCCAAGCTGTCCCCAGACCCAGGGGCTGTACTCACCGGCCCCGTGCTGATGCAGTCCGCGTGCTCGCTGCAGTCCCCGTTCCTGCCGTCCGCACACCTGTCTATGGGCTCGCAGACGTGGCCGTCCCCTCTGTAGCCAGGGGCACAGCTACAGGAGACGTTCACGCCAACCTGCGTGCAGTGTGCATGGCTGGCACACCCCCCGTTGTCCTGGCTGCACATGTCAATCACTGCAGGGTAAGAGTGTGAGGTTAACTAAAAGACCTTGCTAGGTGTCCTGGCAGTCTGTCTGTCCTGCCAGACGTCCCACGGATACGGCCGTCCTCCAAGGAGCTGCTCAGGAGATGGTCACCTGCTGTCTTGCCATACTGCCCGCCTTCCCCATCGCTCACCACCCATCCGCCCCAGCCCCTCACTGCTCACCCCTACCTGAGCATGTTCTCCCATCTCCTTCATAGTGGAGGTTGCATTCACAGAGGTTGCTGGCGCGGCAGATGGCCTGGGGGTGGCACGGCGGAGAGCAGGTGGGCATCATGTCTGAAACCAGGGCACACACAGGTCAGACTGGGCTAAGGGCTACAACGTGGGCATGGCTGCCATCACCAGCCTCTGCCCCAGGCCACAGGCTCAATGCTCTCCCCTCTTTCCCCCATGCAAATTTTCTGCAGGTGCCTCGCCCAAACCTCCAGCCTTCCCAGCCTCACCCTCAAGCTCTTCCCAGAGCAGCTCTTGAGTTCAAGGACTCGTTCATGATCAAGTGCTGCTTTCCTCCTCCTCCTCACCCCAGCCCTTGTAAAATTCAACAGCACAGGCCAGATCTCCAGGTGATCCCTGCAACCAAGAGCTCTTTTTCTGGAGATACTTCTGAGCAGCTGATGAACAATGTAGCTGCTGGGAAAGTGGCCACATGGCAGAGAACAGCGAGCTGGAGGAGGGGCTTGGCATCCCTCACCTAGTCTGGTTTCACAGTGGTCTCCAGTCCAGCCCTCAGCACAGAAGCAGAAGCCATCCCCATGCAGTCCTCCGTTGCACACGCCATTCTCTGTGCAGTTACACTCTGTGGGGAACAGGTGAAAACACTTGTCACGGCATCTGCTGTGGTGGCAGTGAAGGGCCATGCTGAGGCCATGGGACAGCCACCTGGCAGAACCACAGCGTGTGTGAGCAGTGCCTGGCAGCAGGCATGGCAGGATGCATCCATCCATCCATCCCTTCCTGCTGTTGCTGGGCCTGGGCACCTCCCGTCCCCCTGCAACATGCACCCTTCTCAGAGAAGAGTCTCTGTGCACCTACAAACCCCTGCTGTTCTCCTCCCCTGAGCATTTCTAGAGATGGTTTTCACCCCGAGTCCCTGCAATGCACAGCCATTAAAAATGGTCCTGGAGACCCTGTAAAGTTGATCTTGGGACGGGGGGTGGAATGGGGAACTCCCTTCTCCTTCCCTTTGCCTCACAGGGGTACAGGTCTCTGCTGAACATGTCCCAGGAGATGCTCTTTCTGTACAGGGTTCACCACAATTTAATGTTTTCCCCCCCAGCCCAAAACACATCACAGCTCTCTTTCAGGCTGGGGCTCTCATCTCTGTGTGACACACGAGGAGGAGTTTTTGACCCTGGGCCTTTGGCACAAAGTGGGGACATTGGCATGTGCCACCCCACAGCTACAGCTGGAGTAGTTTGAGATGACAGACTGTGCTTGCGCTGTCCTGCTGAGAGCCCACAGAGCCAAGTCCCTGGTGCCAGAGGTCCTGAGTGCTGCTGGGACTGACACATGGATGGCAGCACCGATTCCCATGCTGCAAGCTGCAGCAAGGTTAGCCCAGCACACCCTCCACCTCCCCCACCCCCCTCAGGTAGCACCCTGTGCCACAGCCACCCCTCTGTGCTGCTGCCAGCCCAGGGGTGGGAGGCCCTTACCTCGGCAGTCTGGGCCGTATCTGCCCGGTGCGCAGAGCTCGCAGCTGGTCCCAAGGAAGGCCTGGCTGCAGTTGCATCTCCCTGAGCCACTGATTTTGTCATCACATGTCCCACGGTTGCCACATGGCGCCTCCAGCCCACCCGGGCAAGCTGCAAAGGGGGCAGCTTAGTAAGGCTGCGGTGACAAAGCGGCCCTGTGCCAGAGGGGAGCCGCCCGCTGCCCCCCACCCCCATACAGAGCCTGCACACCAGGCACTATGGGAGCTGCCACCTATGGGCTGTTCAGGCAATAGAGCCTGCTCAGCTGACTGGGGACTGGGTGCTGAGGACAACCCATGACAATAAACCTTAGGAACAGAGGAAGAGGGACACATCTGGCATAGCTTCCAGCCTGGGAAGACCTTCTGCTACAATGTGCTGGGTATGCTGGCCTAGCCCATGCCAACCTGGCAGCAGACTCTACCTTGTCCTGGTTGCACATGTTGACCACCACAGGGAAAAGGACATGAAAGCTGCCCACATACAAAACATGGAGGGCAGATGCCAGGGAATGGTTGAGCATTTGCAACACTGAGGGGTGATGACACATCTAACAGCTGCCTTCCACAGCCCTGTGCCCAGGGCTCACTTTCCACGGGGACACAGGTTTCTTCAAGTAAAGGGAATTCACAGAATCACAAGGTTGGAAAAGACCTTTGAAGATCATCAAGTCCAACCGTTCCCATCCTAAGCTAAATCATATCCCTGAGCACCTCATCTACCCTTTTTCAAACAGATCCAGGGGAGGTGACTCAGCCCCTCCCTGGGCAGCCTGTTCCAGGCCCTGGCAACTCTTTCAGTGAAGAACTTTTCCCTCACATCTGCTCTGCCCCTGCCCTGGCACAGCTTGAGGCCATTTCCCCTTGTCCCATCTCCTGTCCCCTGGCTGAAGAGACCATCGCCCACCTCTCTGCACCCTCCTGGCAGGTCAGTGGAGGTGGGGAGAAGGTCTCCCCTCAACCTCCTCTTCTCCAGGCTGAACACCCCCAGCTCCCTCAGCTGCTCCTCAGAGGATTTGCCCTCCAGCCCCTTCCCCAGCCTGGTTGCCCTTCTCTGGACTCGCTCCAGAACCTCCATGTCCTTCTTATGGTGAGGAGCCCAGAACTGGACACAGCACTCGAGGTGCAGCCTCACCAGTGCCCAGTACAGGGGCACAATCCCCTCCCCAGACCTACTGGCCACACTGTTTTTGATACAAGCCAAGATGCCATTGGCTTTCCTGGCTGCCTGGGCACACTGCTGGCTCATGTTCAGTCTTCAGTCACCCAACACCCCCAGGTCGGTTGACCATCATACCCATTACACCATCCACGCGCACTCCCAGGGAATTGTTCCCTGCACCTTCTGTGGGCTGGGACTCTGGACTGGGGATTTGCTCATCCTTCCTTGGGGAAAGACACACATGGACACCAGACATCTGTGCTGACCCAGAAATGCCACCTCTCCAGGAGAGAAAGGGCCAGGAAGTGGGGAGGGTTGCACGGTTCCTTACCCTGACAGTCACGGCCATAGTGGTTCAAGCAGCACTGTGGGACCCACTGGGCAGACACACAGCTCCTCCTGCAGCCTCGTTTGAGAGGCCCCCTGGAAGAGAAGTGTCTTCTGAGGGAGTCCCACGGGGCGGGTGGCCAGGACGGCCGCAACAGGGGGTTGCGGTGAAAGAGAAAAGTGTTTCTCAGCAGCTGGCTTCCGTAATAGTAGCAGCGCCTGGTTTCCCCCTGCGAGGAAACAGGCAAAACACAGAGTTTGCCACATTGGTCACCGACAGCTCACCTCAGGTTTTCTTGTGCCACTCATTTGGTTTTACGACAGGTACCACAGGCTTCCTAACATGCAACGGGGCTGGTGACAGAGGAGCCACAGATGAACCTCAGGGATGTGCTAGAAGCCCGGCAGAGAGAGATCACAGGGCTCGATGCAGTCAGAGTGGGGTACAACCACTGCTCCCCAAGACTGCTCACCATCCTATTTCTGGGTTATTTTGCTATAAAACCCCCAAAGAAGTCCCTGGTGCAGCCACAGGGTCTCCTGTGGCCTCCGTCTCCCATATAGGGATTGACCAAAGCCCACTGAAGCCCCTGACCCGCTCTTGCTCAGCCCAGCCCCTGCCCTAGGTGACCATGGGACTTGGGGCAAGGCACAGACAGTGCAGCCGAGCCCAGGGCCATGCTGCGTGCAGGTGTGCCTTCATTTTGCTGCTACAACATGAGGGGGGTGTGAGTATTGTCATCAGCCCTGTAACAGGCCCCCTTGCTGACAAAGCTGTGAGCTTTACCTGCTGAATGGAGCCAGCAGGGCAGGGTGGCTCAAAGCCACAGAGTCCACAGCTTTCCGTAGATCCCTGTGGAAAGCAGAAAGAGACCCCACAACAACTCAGTATGTGCTTCTGCCTCTCCTGGCTGCTGGGAGCTTTGCCAGGACAAGCAGCAAGCCCACCCACCATCCCTCCTCCCAGGCATGGGGCTCAAACAGATGGCATACATCTTCATTGGCCTCATGGCAAGTGCTCACCTGCAGCTCAATGAAGGTGAACTCATCACACCGAGATCCCAGATCAGGTGGCTCCAACAGCCTATCGATGCCATAAGCAATGCCCCCATTGAATTCCATGTGCCTCTCGATAATGTTGGCATCACCGTTCCCCACCAGAAGCTCCCCCTACCAGAGGAAGAAAGTAACCTGTGACCCTGGCACACCCTACATGCTGGCTGCACCACCCAAAGGTTGTCCTTTTTGGCTGTCATGACTTCTCCATCACCCCTCCTGTCCTTGACCACCCTTCCCGATTGCCACTTCTCATGGCCACCTCTCCTAAGAAATGGCTCCATCAATGCCACAGGTGCTCTGTCAAGCTCATGGCACTGTGTGGTTGGCTTTCCAACCTGGTCATTGCTAAGTGCATGTACCTCACACCTCCACACTTTCTCTCAGCTGGCCACATAGTCTCGAGCCTCTCCACAGGCTCAGCTGTAACCAGGGAAAAAGGATGTCTCATCCCACATCCCAATGCACTTCCTGCCAGTGATGCCCACGGCTGTGCCCAAGGAGACTTGATCAGTGGAAAGCAGAGCCAAACATTGCCATCACTTACCACATGTGTTTTGCTGCAGCTGAATGAGACAGTGGAGCCATGCATGGTCCGTATGGATTTGACTTGGGGCATGTTACCAGCAACGATCTAAGAGGGGAAAAGATGTGAAGGGAGAGACAGGCAAAACTGGCAGTTCATGCTTCTAATGGGGTGCTGCCTGGTGAGGTCAGGGTTCAGCAGCCACACTGAGAGAGGGTGTGATGTGGCATAAGGTGAAGCTTGGTGTGGGTGGAGCAGCATAACTGTGCTGGGTTTGTCCCAGCTTCCTGAACTGTGAGGGACTGGTGTGTGTAAGGAGATGCCAGTTCTGCTCATCTGGGTTTCCCTCACACATCACCCCATAGACAAGAGCCAGTTTCTGATTCTCTGGCAGTGATGTGGCCACCCCAAGAAGCTGACAACAGGTCACTCTGCACCACAGGTTAGAATCACAGAACCACAGGGGTTGGAAGGGCCCTCCAGAGCTCATGGGGTCCAACCCCCTGCCAGAGCAGCTCCCCAGCTCATATTGCACAGGGCGGCGTCCAGACGGGGCTGGAATCTCTCCAGAGATGGAGACTCCACACCCCCCTGGGCAGCCTGTCCCAGGGCTCCCTCACCCTCACTGGGGAAAAGTTCTTCCTATGCTCTAACTTGCAGCCATTGCCCCTTGTCCTGTCGCCACAGAGCACTGAAAAGGGGCTGGCCATTTCCCCCTGCAGCCCATCCTTAAGCTATTGATAAACATGAATAAGGTCCCCCCTTAGTCTTCTTCTCTCCAGGCTGAACAGCCCCAGCTCACTCAGCCTTTCCTCAGAGGGGAGATGCTCCAGGCCCTTCATCATCTCCGTAGCCTCCTCTGGACTCTCTCCAGGAGATCCCTGTCTTTTTTATCCCAGGGAGCCCAGCACTGGACACAATACTCCAGGTGGGGCCTGACCAGGGCAGAGCAGAGGGGGAGGATCCCCTCCTGTGACCTGCTGCCCACACTCCTCTTGATGCCCCCAGGATCCCATTGGCTCTCTCAGCCCCCAGGGCACGCTGCTGGCTCATGGCAAAGTGGTGGCTGCCTCAAATGCTCAAACAGCTTTGGGTCTTCTCAAGACAACTGATATGCTACATCTTCTACAGCAGCAAAATACCTGGCAAGGTCACTCTGGTGCAGCCATACGCAGGTGGTGGTGGCACCCATAGTGGGCTCAGGAGGTATGACCCTGTTGTCACACTGTCACATTTACCTTTGTGTCCCTGATCATGTGTGCTTTGAGGTAGGAGGCCAGCACGTGGCGGTGCTCCCTGCGGTACAGCCACTCCTGCCTGTTCTCTGAGAGGGCACTGAATGCAGCATCTGTGGGCCACAGCATGGTGAATGGCCTATGCAGGGGGTCACTGATCAGTGGCAGCAGCTCCGCGTCCTGCCCGAGATAAGAAGGGACACAAAGAAAAAGCCACAGGCGAGAACTGAACGTGCAGATGTACCCCACATGTACCCCAGAGCAGCAGGAGTCAGCTCACTCACCTGCAGCAGCTTGCTATATGTGGTGTACCCAAAGGCCGCTGCCACCTCTGTGATATTTTGCTGCAGAGGGAAGGAAGCAAACTATTGTCACCAAAAGTTCCCCTCCAGGACCCTGAGTGGCAATGCGAGGGAGAAGCCAGATGGCTATGAACTACAGAGGCCAAACATGGCAAGTTTATCTCTGCCATCATCGTGCCCATGGATTTGGCCTGGTGAGTGTTGGCACTCAGCAGCCACCACTTTTCTGCTTCACCCTGGGTAGGCGCTGCTGTGGCAGGAGCTGGGATAAGTCCAGCACTCTGTTGTGCTGTATAGAAAACATGTTATTTACTGTGAAGTGCAGGATCTGTAAGCTCCTAGCACCTGTTTGAGGAGCACTGCAATCTGCTCTGCCCTGGAACAGGAGCATGATGGTTAGCATGGGATGTGATTCCCCTGCCTCCCTAGTGATGAGTCCCAGCTCCTGCTGTCCCAGATATTGCTATGCCACAAATGCTGTGACTTTCACAGGGCAAATCCATGCCCTCAGACATTCCCTACATAGCTAGGAACTGTGAGGAAGAGCATGCCACGTGGCCTTGGACTGAGGGTGTGGGTGGAAGAGCTTTTGGGGCAGCAAGACCAGAGCACCTGGGAGAAAGATCTGAGCCCTGTCCTTACCACGGCAGTTACCAGGGCATCGTCCCTGCTTCAGGCTTACCTGTGAGATCTTTGAAGACAGGTTATGATTCACCAGGTCACTTGGGATGAGGATCTTGTTGATGAAATGAATGACTCCATTCACACCGATGATGTCACTCATGACCACTTTGGCTTCCTCATTGAGATAGATGCTATTCTGAGAGAGAAGTGATGTGATGAGGTATTCCCACTCACAGCCACCCGCAGGCCCCAGGCAAGTCACTTGTCACAACACCAGTGGCCTTCATCCTGCTAAGTGGGACAGGGAGGAAACCATGGCAGAGAACTACCTCTCTCACTGTGATTTTTATCTTGTGGCCAGATAAAGATGTCAGGGACTCCTGGGCTTCCAGGTCACTGGACAGCAGCTTCTGGCAACCCACCATGTGGTAGTGAAGCAGGGCCCGGAGGAGACCTCTGCTCCTCCACTCTTCAAACTGCAGAGAGAAAATGAGGATGAGATCACACTGGGCAAACTTTGCCTTACAGGGGGTGGGCAGACCCAGTGAGGAACACTTCTTTTGCCCAAGCCCCATCTGACCCATCGCTGCAGGAAAGCCAGACCCCCCAAAAATGCAGTGAAGGTACAAAACCCTTTGAGACCTTTGGGAAATTCTGACCAGTTTGACAAAAACAGCTTTCAGATCTCTTGGTGGAGTACAACCAACCACACTGGCCTTAAGGAAGTGGCACCTGGGATACATAGTTATTAAGAATTGTTTCTTTACTGGGTAGAAAAGGTTGGGACTACTGATGTGGAACTGCACAATGGGACTTGTGAGTGATTGTATTAGGATCTTCCAATACAAAGGCACCAGAAAGCTGTTGGTCAAGAACCTGAGTGGTTCACAGGGTCATGAATAAGGATTCCTCTTTCCTCAGGTCTCCACTTGCTCCAGACATCCCACTTAGAGGGAAGGGACCAATGGCAGGGCCTGGGGCACAGAGCAAGAATAAGAGGTCTTTATCACAGATGCTGTGAGGCCTTGCTGTGTCCAGCCCCTAACAGCCACAGGCAATGAAAGTCACCATGCATCACCCATTTGGCATGGTTCCTCTGAGGACAGTGAGGCAGGGGCTCCAGTAAGGGTCTCCTTACAACAGGAGCCATGCTCACCCCTGCCCAGATTGTCTCTGTAGTAAGCTGGCATCCAAAGCTCTGTTCTTACACTGATGGAGACAGGGAGATGCCTTGAACCCGCTGCAGTACAGCCCCTTCACTTCAGTTCCCTGGGCAGAACAGCCCCAGAGGGTACATGGCCATGACTGGGACTTGCCAAACACCTTGCATACTTACTGTTGTAGTGTTTCCTATGAAATCTGCCCGTGGGACGAAGACAGTGAAGGGCCCTGCCCCACTGAGCTCCTTGATGTTTTCTGCCTGTGGTACAAGAGCATTTATAGGAAGAGAAACAGAAAACATGGCTCCAGTTAGCAAGACCCTCTGCAGAAAACCCTAAGTGGAATTTACTACACAGAGACAAGGACAGAGCTGTTTGTCACCAACCACAATCATCTTAAAGAACACGGATGCATCTTCAGTCCTTCCAAGCTCCTTAAACAAAGAGAAACAGCTGGTGTTAGTAGAGTCCCTTCCTTTGCTCCTCAACAGCCAGCACAGTGACCTGCTCCTTCTACCCCAGGTCACTCTCCCACCCCAGTAAGATAGTGGTTCTCCTGACACACCATACCAATCTCTTACTCCCTCCCTCACTAGCACTGTGGGCACAGATGACAAGGAGGTCACAAAGCAGGCAGTGACCTCTGCCTGGACCGTTCACATCACAGATGCTGCAGGATGGAGAGGGTAGAGAGATGAAAGCTGTCTGCTTCTTCAGCAGCTATCTCAGAGGTTTAACTGCCCCTGTGCTCATGGGACACCTTGAGTGCATCACAGAACACCTGCTTTAACCTCACTGTACTGCTGATACTAGTTCTGGGATGCTGACCAGAGAGGCAGACACAAGCTTGGCAGAGCAAACTCCCTCTCCTTACCACACTAACTTTCAGTATTGAATTGGCAATAGAGCCAGAGACAGATTGCTGCTCTCCAGCCTGGATCCCAAGTCCTGGCATAACCACAGGGAACACCTGCCCTGATCCCACAGACTGGGTGAAATGGGTTCCCTTAGGGGAAAAAAAAATACTTCCTTTTGCTTGAGACATTAAGAAATGAACACCCTGGAAGTACAGCCAGTGGGGCTGACAGAGCAGCAGGGTGTTCATACTCCAGCTTCCTTTGGAGCAAGGTCACTTTACTGTGAGGGTCCTCCCCAGCTGGCACCCAGAACCTATGATTTACACCTGGCACCTATGGCACCTATGGCACCTATGGTTTACAGGTCATTTGCCTCAAAACACCTGAGTCCTACACCACCATGCTAACATGATACTACAGGTCTGCTCACCTACAGCTTACACTTGGAGGGGAGGGACAATTTGCTGCAGGGCAGGGGCCCCAAACACAAAAGATGCTTCTCACCTGATAGAGTTTGCCGTGGCAGGTGAAGCCATCCCCAACGCTGTACCGAGAGCAGGAGCAGTTCCGAGTGCCAGGGCCCGTGTACTTGCAGAGCCCAAAGGGACTACAGCCCCCATTGTTCTAGCAAGAAGAGAGAGGCTTGCATGGAGAGGCACCACCAACAATTCAAACAGCTGCTTGCATGACAGAGCTGCTAACTACATCCAGCCCAGTGGAAAGAAAACCATTTACAGAATCACAGAATCACAAGGTTGGAAAAGACCTTTAAGATCATGAAGTCCAGCCATTCCCATCCTAAGCTAAACCATATCCCTAAGAACTTCATCTACCCTTTTTTTGAACACATCCAGGGAAGGTGACTCAGCCCCTCCCTGGGCAGCCTGTTCCAGGCCCTGACAACTCTTTCAGTAAAACATTTTTTTCTAACATCCAATCTAAACCTGCCCTGGCACAGCTTCATGCCATTCCCCCTTGTGCTATCACCTGTCACCTGGCTGAAGAGACCATCACCTATCTCTCTGTAACCTCCCTTCAGGTAGTTGTAGGTGGTGATAAAGTCTCCCCTCAGCCTCCTCTTCTCTAAGCTAAACACCCCCAGCTCCCTCAGCTGCTCCTCAGAGGATTTGCCCTCCAGCCCCTTCCCCAGCCTGGCTGCCCTTCTCTGGACTTGCTCCAGGACCTCAATGTCCTTCTTGTGGTGAGGAGCCCAGAACTGGACCCAGCACTCGAGGTGCAGCCTCACCAGTGCCCAGTACAGGGGCACAATCACTTCCCCAGACCTACTGGCCACACTGGTTTTGATACAAGCCAAAATGCCATTGGCCTTCTTGGCTGCCTGGGCACACTGCTGGCTCATGTTCAGTCTGCAGTCACCCAACACCCCCAGGTCCTTCTCTGCCTGACAGCTCTCCAGCCAGTCTCCCACCTGTCTAGTGCCTTAAATAAACCTCACCCCAATCCTCAAGGGCTCGTCAGCACCAAAGCCCCCCATGAAACAAGACTGTGGTACCTTACTTTGGAACTCACAGTGATGACAAAATCACGCAATGATTCAGGAGATGTTGACATGGCAGTGATGCTGTGAGCACAGATTACTTTCCAGCTTTTCTGAGCATGTTCCACACAAAACAAATGCAGAGAAACAAGCCCAGATGCCTCCAACCCTACATCACTGTTCCCACTCTGCTTCTCTCACAAGAGAGGGGTGCCAGCTGGTCTCTATCATCATTTCAAGAGTCAATGGAAATGGAACACCCCAGGAAATCCCTTAGGTATATGAAAAGGCAAGGTAGTCAGCTCTGAAGAAGCAGGTTAACCTTGTACTTGCTGTCAACTGTCCAAGAAAGTGTCCCCCAAGAAAGGGGCAATTCAAGGCTGTGGCCTTCACCCTGGTAATAGCAAAATGCAGACATACCTGTTCACACAAGTTGATGGGGTTACACTGGCTCACACCATCCCCACTGTAACCAGGAAGACAGTTGCAGGCAACCTGGAGGGAAAAGAGATGTTTAGTCTGAAATCTGAACCCAACAAAGGACAGCAGGCAATGGCTGAACTGGATGGAAAGTGTCTGGCGTAGCACCCATTGCTGCATTCATGAAAACCATGTCTGTGCCCACAGCAGGTAGGACTGGAGATTGCCTCCAACTTCTGGCCAACAGAAGGCATCTGCTTCTAAGGAAACAGCAAGCCTTTCATGCCCTTCTCAGGCAGCCTTCCTACGTGGAAGGCATAAGGCAATGTGCTGCTGTGGAAAGGATTGTCTCGAAGAGAATCACACAGCTGTGACAACCTCCACAATACTGTTGCCCTCACATCCATCTTACATACTCACCTTCCTTGGGCCTGTTTTAACACACTCTGCACTGGTGTGGCAGCCTCCATTGCTTTCGAGACAGAGATCAATTTCTGCAGCAAAACAACAAGGCCATGTTATTGCTCAGGGCTGTTCAAGGCAGCAGGGAATTGGTGACCCAAAGAGGTCTTGGGAAAGCAAGAGGGAGGACATTCTCAGCTCAGGAAACATTTTGGTGGAAAAATGACTTGTAATAGCAAAGGGATAGGGTGTGACTGCAAGTTCTATTCTTGGCACACAACGGTCTCTAAGTTGTGATAGATCTGCCCACAGAAAATCCCACGTCTGCCTGGATGTGCTTTAAAGGATATGAGAGGACTGGATTTCCACAGCTACACCTTTATCTCAGTGCACGACTGTGGGAGAATGCCCTCACCCTCTGGGCTCTGGACCTCCCCACAACATGCATCAGGGTGGGAAACCTCTCAGGGCTCTTTTGGTTTGAGACCAAACCCCTGGTCTGAAACCACCCAGTGAGACAGGTGCCAAAGCCAGAGTGGGCTCTCTACCGAGTTTTGGGTGGCACTGCACTGGGACAGCAATGACCCCTTTGCTAGCCATGACTTGGGAGAATGCTGAGCACATACCTGCAGGCATGGAATGTACACATGTACAGGGTACATGGGCATACACCTTGACAAAAAGCTGAAACAGCTGAACCAAGATCAGCCAGCAATTATGGGCTGTGAAACAATCACTACATGAACAGAGTGAAAGGACAACTGAGTTATTCAACACTTTAACATGAAATAGCCTGGAATTCCCTTTGCAAAGGTAATACTTCACCACCATCACCAAAAGATGTGCTGAGCACTCACCCATACAAAGCGTCCCATCTCCAGCATAGCCTTCCTTACAAACACAGGTCCTCTCTCCTGGGGACACTTTGGTACACACAGCGTGTACGGAGCAGCCACCGTGATCAATAATGCATGGATCTATTTCTG
This sequence comes from Porphyrio hochstetteri, assembly GCA_020800305.1. Taxonomy (NCBI): domain Eukaryota; kingdom Metazoa; phylum Chordata; class Aves; order Gruiformes; family Rallidae; genus Porphyrio; species Porphyrio hochstetteri. The sequence goes on from CM036916.1 coordinate 17,514,310, forward strand.
TGACCACATACAAGAGTAGCAGAATCAGTTCAGAGCATCTAGGAAAGATCAACTGTGCCAGAATGGTCATCTATCTTAATAAAAATCACATAATCTTACTAAAATCCCTTCATTTCTTGATGAAACTGTATGTCCTTTAAATACACAGGGCCCTTTGAAGTCATGCTGAGCTTAAGTAACCCCCAAATGACTTTTTGTCCCTCTTTCACAGGCTCTAGCTTGTGAAATCAAGAGCATCCCATGATGCATCCAAGAGCTCATGGTGGATGGCTGAGAGGAAAAACACTTGAATGATCTCTCCCTGGTAACATCATGCCATTTATTTCACAAACAAACCCCCTGTCTTCGTGCAGCCTCAAATGATGTTTGCAAGCCTTGAGTCTTGCCCGTACTTGCTGGACATACCTGTGCAATGGGTCCCATTCCCTGTGTATCCAGCAGAGCAGGAGCATCTTGGTGGGGAATCTGCAGAACTGTTGAGGCAGCTGAAAGAAGAAAGAGACAAACAATCACTGATGATGCCATCTGATTTGTTAGAAACACTATACAAGTCCAGCATGTGCAAGTGAGAGACCACAATGACTGCAGGAAGAACATGCCTGAAGGTGCTCTGGATTTCTTTATGGCAGCAAATACTTCAGGCATGCTGGCCAGGGAGCTGGCATCCAAGCACAGGCTTCCCACCTTGCACAGAGCACATCTCCCATGCTCATGTGCTTCTGCACAGGGCAACAGAGATGGCTGGGTCCTGGTACTCCAAAATAAGAGACCAGATAATGGATGGAGAAGGCAGCAAGAGCCTGTCAGCCTGTTTAACTCCCTGGTAGAGGCTGACAAGGTGGAGAAGGTGTGTAAATGAGTGTTTGATTTTCTCCAGACTTGAAGTACCTTGGAGTCTCTACTTTCTCTCATCCACAGATGCAGAAGGAAATTGGAAAGAATGTATGCTCAGACAGACAAACTCCTCATGGAAAGTGGGCTTTGGCTTAGCACCAAAGAGAGTTCCCAAGATGGAACTGACATTTGTGCACCTATAATGAGCAAGCACCTTCTCCCAGCCCATTGCAAAGCCCAAAACACAGAATCACTTCTATGCAAACACATACAAACACACACAGCTTTCTCAGAGTGACCCGACCCCTTGTCTGTACTTACTTGGCCATTTGGTGACACGTGTTATTGCATAAGTCAATCTTGATTCCTGCAAAAGAACCCCACAAACATGACTTAAAATTTTTGGATTTAGCACTTGCTGGGGCCATTTCTTCCATATAGAGTCAAGGACAGCCTCACTGACACACGTGCGGTGCCCTGACTGATGGTGGGACACCCCAGCAGTTATGTTAGCTCTCATGTCCTGTATGACAGCAGGAAAACCACATTGGATTCATGTCTGGGCACTTTGCAATGGAGTGAACACAATGTTTTCTGTCTGCCTAACAGTTCGAGTTGATCCTATCAGCATGGCCTCCACTTTGCTAGGAATGAAGCAGGGACCAAAACCTTGCTAATCCGGACACACAGGATCATTTGCCTTTGGCCCATTTGAAGCAAAAAGATGACCTTGTTTCATGCTTTAAGTTTATTCTAGCTAGGACAGCTTCACTCAGGTTCTTCTTCTAAATACCCCCAAAATATCTGACTTCACAAATCAACCTTTGTGTGCTAACATGTGAAATCCCAAAGTACTTAGGAGCTCAGGTTCTTGTCCACCCCAATGATAACCATAGTCCCAAATCCCAGGAACAACCTGTTGACATACTACTTTGACACACAATGACAGATTCATTGAGAACTGTAGACCATGGCCTGAGCTCACCTAAATCAATCTGGGACCAGAAAAAAACAACTCAGCAGACACACTAGGGCTCTTTGGAGGCTTCAAACCAAGCCCTGCCACCACCTTAGGCTAGTAACAGGAGTCCTGGTCAACCCAATCAGGCCTTGAGCTTTCATCTCTCCTAGGGCAAGGGGCTCTTCTTGAGGTGCCTCAAATCTCAGCGGGGACAGAAACAGGTAAGATGCTTTTACCTATGTGAATTTCACCCAAATAACTCCAGGGCTCATGTGCTGTTGGGAAAGTCACACCACAAATTCAGCTTGTGTGCAGGAATGAGCAAGCACAGATAAGCTTTTCGGAGATGCAAAGCACATGCAACTGTGGTCATCCTGCTCAACTAACAGATTTCTCTGCCAAAGAGGCAATATAATACCATGGACTCCTTCATGCTCACGTACTTTCTTGGCAGGTAGGGCCCTTCCATCCTGGGAAACACTCGCAGCTCCCATCCCCTTGCAGGCCATCATTACATATGCCATTGTCGCAGGTGCATTCTGCAGGGAAAATATAAACACTCATCACTGTCAGACCAACCAGGTCTCACAAGACAAGTCTCTCTGCCATTTCACTGGCTGCTCTGCTCCTAATCCAAAGCATGAATCTGCCATAAAGAAAATGTCACAGGAGTATTGGTTCTTGTTCCCTTGCTACCAGGCCAAAAAGCCCAGGAACAGATTACTGGCCTCTACTGTTTGAGTGGCAGCAGGATGAGTGGCATTGAGAAGAGGAGGCTAAGGGGAGACCTTCTCACCACCTACAACAACCTGAAGGGAGGTTGTAGAGAGGTGGGTAATGGTCTCTTCAGCCAGGTGACAGGAGATGGGACAATGGGAAATGGGCTCAAGCTGCACCAGGGCAGGGTCAGATTGGACATTAGAAAAAAAACTTTTTACTGAAAGAGTTGTCAGGGCCTGGAACAGGCTGCCCAGGGAGGGGCTGAGTCACCTTCCCTGGATGTGTTCAAGAAAAAGGTAAATGAGGTGCTCAGGGATATGGTTTAGCTTAGGACAGGAATGGTTGGACTTGATGATCTTAAAGGCCTTTTCCAACCTTGTGATTCTGTGATTGCACGGTCATCCTTGGTTTGAGGATGAAAAATTGGGCCACTCTAGGTTACCACAAGCACTCATTCCTGCCGCCTCTCTCAGTTGCTTGCTTGCCTCACACATCTTGAGACATTTCTTCCCTCCCACCACCCCTCCAGAGAGCTGAGATGTGGCTACTTTTCTCCCCTTGCCAGCAGAACAGAAGACATGGACCCAAGCTGCAATAGCCATCGGTGTCACCTGATTTGCAGTCAGCTCCGTATCGTCCCACTTCACACATTTCACAGGCAGTGCCGTGGAAGCCTTCCAGGCATCGGCACTCTCCACTGCCCTCGATGCCGTCCTGGCATTCCCCATTCCCAGAGCACCACTGGCCTGGCTTCCCTGGGCACATCTCACACATGTGTCCATAATAGCCAGGGCAGCAGACAGACCTCTGGGGAACCAACAAGAACAGGTTGGGGTGAGCCATCTTGTGCAGCACAGACAAGGAACAGCTTTACTGTGGAAGTGTTGGGGAAGGCAGCAGGCCTGCCGGTGGCCTAGCTCTCTTCACAGAAGACACAGGCCCTGACAATATCCTCCTGTTCCCATGAGACAGGAAAAGTTACTCATGCTGAGAGGATTTTGATAATCACATTCTCAAAACACAGCGGCCTTGTTGATAGGGGTACAGACTGTCCTAAACCAAGAGGGAGTTATAGGAAGGTACTTGGGAGTAACGGAACATGCCAAGAACCAGCCATAATAGATGGTCGAAACAGCAGGTGTGTGGATGCTTTTAGACACCAAAGGTAAACTAACCATGTTTAGCTACAAGATATGTGTATCAGAACTCGTTATAATCACTACCCACCCAATCAGTGGGGTGTGAACAGTGTGTGTAACCAATTAGCAGTTTTTTAGCTTGCCACATTTGCAGTAACAAATGTATAGAATCTGTGTGATTTCACCCAAGAAATGGCTTCACCTAAAATTCCTATTGAATTGTGTGTTGCCCATCGCCAGTTGCCACATGGAAGCTACTCTGTTCCTCTAATGATGTGACAGCCATCACTTCTGACAGTGCACTGAAGGACCAGATGTGCACAGCTAGGGTGGAGTGAGCCCCCAAAATAGGGTGCTCTGTGGCCTAGAGCCTCTGTTCAAGTGGCTGTGAAGAGCTTTACAGCCATTTCGTAACACAGTAAATGTTCAGTCCTCCGCTCATCCAGCCTTTCCCCTGCCTGTGTCCCACTCATGGGAAACTCTGTTGGGCAGAAGGAGACTCTGCCAGAGGGTGATTTGCAATCATGATGGGACCAAGTTGGACAGTACAGATGAAGAGAAACATCATCCAGGAGATGGGACAAGGGGAAATGGCCTCAAGCTGTGCCAGGGCAGGTCCAGATTAGATATTAGAAAAAAATGTTTTACTGCAAGAGTTGTCAGGGCCTGGAACAGGCTGCCCAGGGAGGGGCTGAGTCACTGACCCTGGATGGGTTTAAAAAAAGGGTAGATGAGGTACTTAGGGATATGGTTTAGTATAGGATGGGAATGGTTGGACTTGATCTTAAAGGTCTTTTCCAACCCTGTGATTCTGTGATCCAGCAAAAGGGATGCAAAAGTGCCTAGTGAGTTACAAGTGCAGACTGAAGCTCTCTGTATGAGTACTCTATGTCTAACTCCCTCTCTCCCTTCTCCCATTCCCACTAAACTTTCCAGGGACATGCTTACAAAACATGTAAGGGGTCAAATTCACACAAGTCTTTCTTTTATTATTTCCTTTTCAAATGTTTTCTCCCAGCTACATATTTTCATAAAACTGTCGGGGGGCATAAGAGTTGTGAGACCTTCTGCTCCCCACTTTGGTTTGGCTCCAATTAGCCATCAGTGATTCAGGAAGGCACATGCACAAGCAAAATGCCATCATTCATGCCTCATTTCCTTAGGAAACCAGACTGCAAACATTCAAGTCCTTCTCTTCCTCTGCAGGACAAAACCCAAAGCAACACCACCAAAGCAGAAGACACAATCCATCACTGTGCAGACATTTCCACAGGTCCTCTATCTCCAGGATGGAGAGTGACTCCCAGATGAGCCCAGTCACAGCTACACGATGGCACTGATGCAGCCAGGGCATCAGCACAGGCTGGATTTTCATGGCTCTACTTCTAATACCCATCTTGCTTTTCTCAAAATGAATCTGAGGCAAATGTTTTTCTTACCAGAGAAACTTTTGCACAGGTGAAATGGCAGCCAAGTATTCCTGAATCCCCAGAGCGTAGTTCACAGCGAGCGAGGTTCTTGCTGCCTGGTGATTCCTACAGATATAATTAACATAGAAACAGCAGATTATTTTCCAGTATTTAGACAGATTGTACATTCTGGTGTGTATGGTGGTGGTTTTGTCTAACAGAGGCATGAAGTTTTTTATGCTACAGGAAAGGCCCTACAAATTTGGACTTTCCAGAGCTGAGACCAATGAGGCATCTCCAGATGTGAGGTCACTACACATTGTCTACTTAGTTACCTGCCAAATTCATGTTATATGAATGCTGAGAAGAAGTAATGGGAAAAATTTGGACATAGAGTAACGAAGCCTAAGGAACCAGATGTGTCTGCTGGGCAAATTGTGAGATGAAATGTTTAGTTGTTTTCCTTTCTGGAAACATTTGTCACTCACTCACAAACAAATAGCAGGCACAACCAGCCCATCTGTGTGCATAAATCAATGGTCTGGGCTGGGAAATTGCTATTGGCACCCTGAAATTGTCTTTCCTTGAAGATAACGTCCAAAGATCAAAAAAGAAGTCTCTTTTTCCTCCCTAAGGGGGGAAACTCCTCACACTGCCTGCTCTAAAGGGCTCCTGAAATTCAGGCAAAGCATGATGCCAGCTCTTCCTCATGGTCATGTTTCTGCTTTTCCTGCATAAACCTCCCTTGGTGTCTGCTTTCACTTGCAATCCCTGCTAATGAATGAGCCACAGAGGAGTCAAGAGCCCATTTTTTTCAGGCATCGAGGTGACATCTACAGAGCAACAGAAGGACATCAAAGCACTATCTGCAAACAGTCTGTGAGATGTTGCATGAATCAGAGACTCACCACAAGAACTGATCCAGAAGGACACTTGATCCCCTTCTCACACTTGCCGCATCTTGACTAGGGCACAGAGAACAGGACAAGTCACGTGTGTGTCCTCTGCCTGCACCACACCTAGACACTAATCTTGAGTTACAAATGGTGCTGTACAGGCTGCTAGCTGGGGCAAAGACAAAGATGGATTTATCTCTGTGGCTCAAAACACCAGCAGAGTAATAATTATGATGCATGGCCCTCAGGTCCTGGCTGCTATCAAAGACTTCACATGAGGTCTTATTTCTGCACGCCAGAGACTGTACCAGAAACCAAAGCAGAAGAGATCCCATGTAACACCTCTTCTGACTCCCTGAGCTAGGGCAGGGCATTCTGCAGGCCTGGAGTTCCTTCATGCAAGGTTGCAAACACTCTGCCCTGCCCACTCTGGCCCTGCAATCTTCAGATGGCCAAGAGCCACAGGATACATGTGGCCTGGACTTGGCCATGACGTCCAGACAGACCACAGCATTTCCTAGGGGAGCTTCTGGTGATGCCATGCAAAGATTGGGCTGGGCTCTCCTTGAACAGCTCAGCATCTGGCACTCCCCACACCAGCCTGCCCTATGGTTGGCACTGTGAGAGAGCCCCAACATGAACATGATTGGTGCAGGAGCTATGTACAGCTGCAGAGCTGCTGCATTAGGAGTCTGAGCCACCAAGTCTCCGTGATGTCCCATTTCACATGAGGCTCAGCTGGGGCACATCACAAGCTACTGTTACATCCATATGGAAGAGACAAGGTAGGTCTTCTGCTGTTGATGTTTGGTTCAGCAGGTGGAGAAACCCTGTGAAATGGTGGTTTGCTCCTTGGCAATCATCATTACCTTTTGTATGGTGGTGGTATTGGCAGTGCAACGATTCTTCTGTATTTGGAGGACCTCTGAAACCCCAATCAACATGCCATTCTTTGTCTCAAGAAACTTTCCATCCAAAGGAATATTATTGACAAACTTCTGCAAAGGAGAAGGAAACAGCTGAGGTGATAATCTTCAACTCCTTTTGCATGGATTGTCAGACAGCTACAGTAGGCAAGCTGTAAGGATGTCCAAAACAGACATGGGTACATCCAGCCACCAGCCTTAGAAAGTGATTGATCTAGCCAGATCCTCCAGTAGCAGAACAGTCTTCCCTCCTTACCTGGGTGCTGTTTTGATAAAACATTAGCCAATAGGAGAGCCCTAACATGCTGTTCTTATGGATTCCACTTCTCAAGTCCAGGGGCGAGAGCTTCTCTCCCAGTATGATGTGGTACTGCACTGTCTCATTGTCCTAAATCCACAAAAAAACCCAACTGTTAGGACTCTTTTTGACTTCCTAGACTATAGCACAGTTACAGATATGGCATGAGAGTTCAATCTGTAACAGCTAATTAAGCCCACAATGCTTAGTAATGCCCTATCAATCACAGATGACTGATCCCACCTGATGACTCTTAGTGGATGAGGCCATCAATAATTTTGGGAACCTTTCAAAAGGTTCCATAGATATGCCACAGCCAGCCAGAAAGGGGAGCATGTTGTAGCAACTATCCACATTCAAATCTACTCAGAAATTTGCACTTGGAGTCCAAATATACTTTTCAGATCCCACTGCAACACCTCAGGAAACCCTCTCATTTCTCTCTGCCACATTTCTCCTAGATATTAGTATTAGCTATGCTTATCCTCTCCGTGCCTAAGTCCACTGAAAGCAAGTTTATGATCCAGCAGTGCACATATCCGTGCACTTGCCACAATACATATTCAAACTGTAAGCAAACAGTGAGCTTACCAACTGTGTCACATTGGCACCATGGCAGTACTCCTCAATGGAATTGTTTCCAGGAACAAAAATAGTGTATTTTTCAGAAGATTCGAGTTTCCCAATGAGCTGGTATTGCTAAAAATGTCAAAACAGTACCATTTGTACTCACTAACAACAAAACCATGCATGAAATCTATTGCAAAGACAAGAGCTCCAGAGGAAATGCTCAAAAATGGGATATACAACTTCTGCTCAGTCACACACATCTAATTACTTGCTCCTGAACTGATGGAAGTACAGCTTCTTGATTATGAAACATCCTTCCTCTAGGTTTCTCTGCCCTGCACGAGCATGACAGCACCCACAGCAGATAGGTCATCTTCCACTGTAGTAACGTGCCAATGATAGAGAGATCTAACTGCAGGCATAGAATCATTTGGCTGCTCAGAAGAGCTTTCCTAGAAGAACACTCAGGAATGGTAGGAAACAAGTGGTCTCTTTTCTCACCAGGCAGTACAAATTTAAGACCACCAGTGGGGAGTAAGTTGTGCATTTGCTCAAAAGGCAGTTCTGACAACCACAGCAGCGTTGAAGTCAACTGCTTACCTGTAGCAAGTCTTTGAACATGCTGAACGAGGCAACTGTCTCCAGCTGTTCCTGCAGACCAGGAGGAGCTGGTGGGATATCTCCTGAGGGTGGCAACAAAACCTGCAGAAAAAGCGAGTCCATAAGTAAGGTTGTGCAAGAGGCTCTGGGGAAAATCACACTAGACTCCTGGCCTTGCTCACAAGAAAGGCAATTAGTAACAGGCTCATTTTACACAATTCTGCAATAGCCTTAACTCTTCTGTCAGGCAAGAGAAGAGGAACTTCCCTCACGCTTTTCCTGGACACAAATATTTTAAGCATTAAGCACTGCTGCACAGGAAACATCTGTCAGGACCTCGTGATAACTGAATATATTTTTGCCATTATATTCCTTCCTAACCATCCAGACATGTAATTCTCCATGGCCCCATCACAGATGCCACAACACAAACCTGCTGCTATAACTGCAGCATTTCGCAGCATCACATGTACCAACGTACCTCACTGAGGACATGAATGATGCCGTTGCTGGCAGGGATGTCACTGATGACTACACTCACATTCTGGATGGTTAATACCTGCAAAAGTATCAGAGGGAGAAGCAAAAGGATTATAAACTGCCAAGTAAGTTCACAAACAAATATGTATCTTGTTCAAGGTTGCACACGGTTGATCTGGGTACAGTTTTTAAAAGATGTCTGAAAGTGAGGGCATGAGTGTCCCACCCAGGGTCTGCACTGGATAGAAAGGCTCTCAATTTGATACTGGCACATGTGCATTATGTAAAGAAGAAGCCTTACACTGCTGCTGGAATTTATCTGCCATCTGGTCTGTGGGTTGAGGGTGGGTAACTCTAGCCCATCGTACTTTTTGAGGTGTTCACCAGTGAAGATGCCTTCAAGAAAGTGGGCTCTGAAGGGAAAAAAGGCAGGTAAAGGGAATATTAGGGCACTGTTTGTAATTACAGGGAGACAAGACCATGCCACCCACCATTCACATCTCCCACATGCAGTAGTTAAGCATATGGAGACAATGATGGAGGGAATTACTTGTCCTGATGCCATCTGCATCTACATGATGGGGAAAACCTCTCTCAGGAAATAAATGAGGAATAAACCCATTTCCCATAGCCTGTGGTCTGTTATGTTTAAAATGCCCAGGAAATTCTTTGCCTGTTTTAGGTATTTAATCTTTCTTCTGTATTAATCTCCAGATAACTTTCTATTGGTCTTGTAGAGGCAGAAATCTGGCTCATGGCTTTGTTACAGTTGAGTGGCAGTAGAAAGCAAAGGCAGGAGTCTCTTCATACCTAACTAAAAATGGCAGCATGTAGGGGGTCAACCAGAAATCTTTCTCTGTCTTCCTCAAGTTTTTGATAGCTGTCTCTGATGGCACCAGCACAGTGACATTGGTTCCTGCTGGGATGCTGAAGAGAGATTTCTGTTGTCGAAAGCACAAAAGTGAACAAATAAGACATGCCAGTCTACCACAAAATATATTAATTACATTAATTCCAGTCATCCCATGCACACACTCCAGCCACACAGCAGGTAAATGCTGCTGGCAGTCAATGACTGCTGCAGATGGTTTAGCCAAAACAGTTGACACCTGTTTGCCAGGAGAAAATCTGCTGCTCTAAGCCCTACTTTTGTACTTCAGTTAAGTTTCAAACACATTACATCCTATCCATAAATCCTTTCTGAAGCCCCACCATCAGTTTTGGGGGGGGGTAAGATGATGATTACTCCTGGCAGAGGCAATGTATGCAGCAGGACAGGTGAACTAAATCTCAATTACATGCTGTACATCATAGCACACTTCCACAGATGCTGCAGCCTGCAGAGTGCCTCTTACTGCCACACTAGAGACAGGGAAGCAGTAACAAGAAAAAGACAAACATGCAGTGTAACTTGCCAAAGCATGCTTTTCTGAAAAACAGCTATTATAATGCTGCCTCTTTTTCTTTCCCTTCTGTGCTATTTTATGATGGCCAGGACTTACAGGTGATACAACCATGACAATTAAGTGTCACACAGCCCCAGCACTCTCTGGTGCTAGAAACAAGGTCCTCTAAACACACCCATGAACCTCATTCTATCACAAACTCCATAGCTTTTCTACATGTCTGCTCTGTAATGATTTCTCCTTTGCTGTTGTCTTGTTCTTCTCTAATGAAAAAAGATAAATGGAGTTGCTCTTTCTCTAGCAGGAGTGTTCACAGAGATTCGCTCCTACTGAACTTACCCATGTGGTCATCCCATGGCTGTTCTTACCTTAAGCCAGTCATAGAAGCCTGCAAAGTGGGAATTGCTGGCCAGCTCCTTCCAAACAGAAACAAGAGAAGAGTTACCCCTGCTGAGCATTGGGGCTGCAAGCCTGGGAGACCCAGGGTGGGGGAAAGGAGCCCTTTGCAATATCAAATCTGGCAGTAATGACTTAAACATTCTTCTCTCTCCTTACATTGCAGGCACTGTGTGTCATGGGGAGGGATGGGGCACTCCTAAAACCACACTCCAGACATTAAAATAAATATATGCCCAAATGTACAAACTTTTTCCAACTCATCTGCAATTGCTCATGTTTGCTAGGGGCAGGGACAAATCCACAATGGTCTTTGGTATTTGTAAGGCCAGAAAATGGGCCTAGAAGCTCTGACCTGAAAAACTTTCCAAACAACAAAAAAAAAAACCCCAAACAGATGACATTGCACAGGACAGACAGAGGGGAAGCAGCCTAGAGATCATTGCCAGTGGTTTCACTAACACACTAGTTCTGCCCCCATGTCCTTGGGCAGATACATGAGCTGCACTGTCAGGCTGGTGCTGGCAGGCAGAGTCAACTCAGGTAACTGAAAAGGAAAGTAAGAGCAGAGCCATTTCTCCCCAACATCAAGAAAACCTCAGACATTTGCTTTTCACTCACTTTTTGAATGTCCCCATAGCATGTAATGCCATCCCCCATGTAGCCTTGAGGACAAGTGCAGGATCTCTCTCCTCCTCCAAGATGTACACACGTAGCCTGCAAATACAAGACAAAAAGAAGTAAGAGAGCAAACACAGGTTATGCAGGGTTACACCTATCAAGGAATTGAATTCTGGCCTTCCATGGCCTGGGCTAGAGGAGTACACAGAAGCATCTTCCTCCTGTTGCCTTTATGGTCACCCTGAATTTATACCTCAGGCAGCAAAGCCTAGATGAAGCCTTTGGTTGTGTGAACTCACAAAAATCAGAGAATCTGCCTATGTAAATCACAGACCAAACATTTAAAACACCTCAGTGCCATGCCAATAAGATGATGGACATCAGTCCTTGCAATTCTCTCTATCCCATGGCTGAAAAAACTGTCAGTGAGCAGAAGAACCTCCACTGCCACACCAGCCTTGGGTCAGCTCTTTAGCTACTCACCAAGTCATGGCAGCCACCGTTGTCCATGAAGCATGGGTTGATTGCATCACAGCTGTGGCCATCACCAGCATAACCCCTCTTGCACACACACGTGCTCTGCAAGAAAGAGAGTTCAATTTTATAGACCTATCAGAGCACCCTCATTTGTTACCCAAAAAAGGCCTAAGCAGCAAAACCTATTCTTGATTTCTTTTTCCACATTTTCTTCCCAGTCCCTCAAGACTTGGAAATGGGGAGATATTCTGTGATTCTGTGACCTGGAAATGTGGAGGTATTTCCTTAGCAGAACATCATCCTCTATCACAGTACACACAGTGCCCGATTACTCAAGCACGCTGACCCTTTGCACTGTTTAGCTGTGGGACAGTCACTTGAACAGGATGTTTTCCATCTTTATTTCCACAGAGTTAGTGCATGGCAGAATATGGGTTCATTTAAAAGCTTCCTGCTTTTAAGATAGCTAGGGGAGCACTCGTACATCTCACCTCATGAAAACCTGCTAATAATTTGGCATCTTTTCTCAACACATTGTCCAAAATTCCCCTGGCTCAGTGAGGAGAAGCACTTTGAGAAGCAGCACCCTGAGAAAGCCACCTCTCCTGCATGCCTTCCTCCTATCTCAGCATGCCCAACTGCAAGTCCAGCTCCCTCCACGGACTATCTGAACAGCTGCATATGCTTTTCTGTATATTTTAGCACTGCCCAGAGACAATGCTGTGATCTGGGAACAGGGTGGGGGAAAGACTGTCATAGTAACTGATGCCTTATACTGATCCATATTATGGATTAGAGTCTCTTCCCTTTGCTGCATAAAGTCTGGGAGCAGATCAGCAGTGTCAAACAGATCATAGAATCATAGACTGGTCTGGGTTGGAAGGGACCCCAAGGATCACAGAGCTCCAACCACCTGCCACAGGCAGGGCCACCAACCTCAGGCCTGGAGCTACACAAGGTTGCCCAAGGCCCCATCCAACCTGGCCTTGAAGACCTCCAGGGATGGGGCATCCACCCCCTCTCTGGGCAGCCTGTTCCAGCCCCTCACCACTCTCTCAGTAAAAACTTCCCCCTAATATCTAATCTAAACCTTCCTTCCTTTAGCTTTAATCCATCCCCCTTGTCCTGCCATTCTCTACCCTTTGAACAAGCTGATTCCCCTCCTGTTTCTCTGCTCACTTCAGGGACTGGAAGGCTGCAATGAGGTCCCCCCACAGCCTTCTCTTCTCCAGGCTGAACCAGCCCAGCTCCCCCAGCCTTAGTGCATCTCACCTCATGCAAGCATGCTGTGTGGTTTTAGCTGCAGCCAGTCTTTCTGTCAGCAAACTAGCAGGCTTTGCTGCTGACCAGCCCAATTTCTGTCCATCCTGGCCATGTCAGAGCAGCTTTGGAAATGTTAAGTCCCCCAGTGACCATACCTGCCCAGGGCCGATGTAAACGCAGTCAGCGTTGATGTGACAGTTCCCTCTGCTCTCCAGCACGCAGTTGTCTATAGCCACGCAGGCCTTCCCATCCCCGGTCCAGCCTGTGTTGCACTGGCAGGTGGCAGTGCCAGGGCCTGTACTGGTGCATAGGGCCTCCAGGAGAAGGGAGAGAACAAGACTTACACTCAGCATAAGAAGAGAGGGAGTGTGAATGGAAATACAGCAACAAATCTCCTTGGTCAGACTGAGGAGAGTTTCTGAATGACCCAACTCTGATGTCAGCACTGAGAAGTGGAAGCATCTTCACCAGAAAAGTCCTAGACAGCTTCACAACCAAGTGGTTCTGGAAACATTTTGTGTTTTCAGAGAGGCAGGAACTTCTGTCTAGGGTGGCTCAGAGCTCCCAGGGCATTCTTTACCATCCTATAAAGCTCTTGTATTACAGAAGAAATACTGTCTGAAGAGGAGAAGCACAATATCCTGCCTGGACATCAGGATGGAATCATTGACGGAGGGCAGATCTCTCTCATGAAAGACCTACTTTGTACTCAGTGCTATCCTATTTCTTTCTACATGGCCCAATGTGTTCCTTTCACTGAGGGGTCTAAACTATGATGAGGCCAGGCCGTTTGGCAGTCATTTCCATCGTAAAGCACTGAAGGTTTTTACTAAGGATAATTACGTAGGGGTGATGGTTATTAGATACATGAGTTGGAGCGCACGGGTAAGCTACAGTCTCAACATGCAACAGAGAAGCTAACACACATTAGAAGAGCTTGAGGGGAAAATGAATACAAAACCAACTTCTCTATGCAGTTAAACTCTGTGGCTGCCAAAATATCTATGCAGACCAATCAAACTCCCCCTGGGGTGTCACAGTTTGGCACCAAATGATTGACATCCTTATCACAACTGTGTCAAGGTACCTGCTATTCCATCCCATCTTACAGCCAGGGGAAGTTAGCACACAAAAATCTGTACCAGTCCCAAGGGTCCTGGATCCCTTCTCTATTGAGGAGCTGCTTCTCCATGCTTCGATGGTCTGACCCCACTTACATTCTGTGAACAGCCTCCTCGTTCTGGCTGACTACACAGGTCGATAGGCTGGCAGGAAAACCCATCCCCTTCATATCCATCCATGCAGATGCACCTTAAATGGGTAAGCACAAAAGGGACACAGATAGAGCAGCTCCTGCTGAAAGCCATCAGAGACCAAAAGGCAATTTGAGCTTCTCAAGCAAGCAAGAACCTAACTTTAACTTCCGTCAGGTTGGCTGCATTACTCAAACAACCCTGTGCAGGAAGTACATAGACACATACACACAATCACAGGGCTGGCAGCCTCACAGCTGCCGTGTGCCTGTACAATGACAACGTGCCCTGAATGTGTGTGCCAAAAAGACTGACCTTGCTGTGTCGTTGAGGCTGCAGACGGCGTTCTGGTGGCAGTACTGGGACAGCCCGCTCGGGCCACAGTTCTTGGATGTCTTGTCACAGAATTTCCCAACATAGCCTTCCTTACAGGACGAGGACTGACACACACCACCACTGCCAGGCCTGTTGTCACAGACACCATGGACACAGCCACAATCTGTCATGGATGTGGAATAAGATCGGTAACTACAAAAAGTGCAGAATCCACCACAGTGGATTTGTAGATTACCAACTTTCCTTCACAGGGTCTGTGGTTTTTATGGGTTGTAAGGACAGGCTGAAATTTAAGCTATCAAGCTCAAGGTCCTTGTCAACTGTCTTTTCTTTCCTAGCAGAAGAAACCTAAATCAAAGTCCCACACCTAAATTTGGCTCATGTTTCCAAGACCCCCATCACCACTGTTACATCTGCCATGTTTTCTCCACTGTTGTCTGAAGGGACATGCATGATGACATTTCCATCACTTCCTTATGATGCTGATCTTACCAGAAGGGAATCCAGGACACATGAACCCACACTATATCCTTGTTCCCCATGTGTCTTCATCAGAGTTACCAACCTTGGTCGCAGTTCTCGCCATGCTTATTTGGGTTTGAACAGATGTGGCAGGCTATTCCTTTGAAACCTTCAAAACAGTGACAGTTGCCATTCCCCTGTATGCCATCGCTGCACTGGAAGGAAAAGAAAAAGAAAACCAAAGTGATTGAGCCTTGAGGAACCTAGGCAAAGCCAAGGTGTTGATATCTAGCAAAGGCACTTCAACAGTAAAAACCAGGACTTTAAAGTGTGGTGGTAGTAATGCAAAATTCCACATAGCCAGATCAGATGATTCACAGGAGCTCCAAGCAGAAAGCCCACTGACAAGTACATGCCATTCTCCCTGGATCTTCTGCTGCCACCACTGAAGGCTTATCCCTGGAGCACAAACCCTGAATTGCACATCCACACTCTCTAACCACCCTGTCTCAGCTGCTCGTCGCAACACAGCAGGATATTTCATTCTTACATTTCCCCGGCCATAACATGGACTGGAAAATCCCCCTGGGCACGGGATGCAGTCTGGACCAAAGAATCCTTTGCAGCATCCAGGTTTCTGAAAGAAAAGCAAAATCAGTAAAGTATTATGTGGTTAAGAAGAATTGCCTGGAGTCATCTTGTCCTCACGTTTCTGAAATTCTGGTCCTCCCTGTCAGGGACTGAAATGGACTGTCTCATTTGGCATCTGTGTTTCTAAGAGCTCCTGTACTTAAATAACTTTTCAACAATAGCCCTCTTTCTGCTCCCAGCCCTCTTTCTGCTCCCAGCCTATGCTTCTCAGAATAAATCCCTATTTCCTACTTTCTCTCTGATTTCAGTGAATAGGGTCCATATTTTCTATGAGTTTTTATTTCTTACTGAAACCTATTATATCCTTGCTGAAGACTGGGCTCCTTTGGAGCATGTAGCAGTCCTAGATAGCAGGCCTTGTCACCACTGACCAACAGAAGAACAATCACAAGACAAACAAGCAGCAGTATTTCATGAGATACCCACGAATCATTCCATATAGCTGTCACTGTGAGAGCTCAGGAGTTGCAGACCCACACATTCACTGAAAGTGACCTCCCCAAACCTTCTGGCCATGTTTCATAAACAGGATGCAATCACTTCACAGTTTAGAGCACTTCCTTTAGAAGAAATGCTGAAACCAGGCCACTCTCAGAGAAAACGTGCCACAGCTAACACTGCATCCCATCTCCAACTTCCTCCAGCTTGGCTGCTTGCAACTGGCATACTTTATTTTATTTATTTATTGTAAGCATGTTTGATTGAGCTGCTTTCTAACATTCGTAGCATCTTGGTACCCTGTGTTCTCTCTGTTTGCCAAAGAAAAACAGGTAGCCACGTCCTGGGGACAGCCCTTTGCATGGGACATCTTTCCTTCTCCTCCCATCCAGCCATCTCTCACTTCAAGGAGTCAGAACTCCTTTGGATGAATTAGGGAGAGCAAAGCTGAGCTCCTTTCAAAGGGAATGTGCCCATCACACTCACTATCACGGTTTGATTGCAGTACTTGGTGCACCCCTTCTTCAGGACATTAAGGCCTTGTGGATCATGGATGTAGACACATTCTTTTGGGAAGAGCGTTGGTTCCTGTACAAACAGAACAAGCCATCAGCACTGTAACCTTCCCCTTTGCTCTTTTTGCTGCAGAGAGCAACTACATCCATCTCTGAGTTGAGGAAGTTCATAGAGGAGTCAAGGTGAACAAGATACTGTTACGGCACGCCTATCATGAGAGAAGGGACATGGTGGCTTCCTCTTGCTCCCAGCAGGCCCCAAGTCTGAGCCAAGGTGCTGCCCTTTTGTTCTAGTAATAGTGTCTATGATAAGGGAGAGAGTGACAGTAGGGGGAGAGGGTAAGGGAGGGAGGGAGTGGAGGAAATGGCAGAGGGGAAGAAATCAAAAGTAAGCAAGGAGGGGGATGAAAAGAGGGAGTGGGGAAAGGCAGGAGGCAGTGGGGTAGAGGGGAGGAGAGAGAATGACAGAGGGAGGGAACACAGACAGGGTGAGGGAGAAGGGAAAGGACTGCAAATATTTTTGGAACAATGCTCAATGACCTGTCACAGGGTTAGCCACAGGCAGAATTGGGCCTGGGACACAGGCAGATTCTGGCTTCACCTGCCTCAATCAGAGAAGAAAATCAGAGACTCATAATTCTGTAGAGCTCTACTTCAGACATTCATGCTGAGACCACGCAAGATCTGCTGAAAATCAGATCTCTCAGAAGACACCCAACAGTTAACAGTGGTGAACACCTCTCTGACTTTCACAAGCAACATCTTGAGCCTGGCTTTCACATGGTGATTTCCTGGAACTTGCTGCTCCACTAAATTCAGCATGGGATAACTCAAACACCAGCACTTGGTCTCTTCCTCCTTACCCCACCTTCAGCTAGTTCTGCTAATCTCCCAATCAACAGGGAGCACAAGCCAAGAACAAATTGTTTCTCATCCTCCACAGTGCAGAAAGCTTGTGATTCTCTGGCTGCCATACAGGCAGTGGTAGTACTGGGTGGTACTAGTTGGAGCAGGCTTGGCTGTAGCAGTCTGAAGGAGCTGGCAGACTCGGCGTGTAAGCAGGAAACCTCTGCCTGAGGCACAGCAGAAGCACTAAAAGCTGCAAGCCTACAACTGCTTTTAGCCCAGACTGTCTCACAGCTCTCTCCACAGATTCAGCAAACAGACATCAGAGTAAGAAACAGTACAGAGCAGTTAGTGGGTGACAGTCTGGGCTCACAGAGCATTGGTATGTGGGGAGTATTACCCTCTAACTGGTTGCCTCTCTACTGGTTGCCTTTCTTGCTCGCTATGGATTTGAAAATGGCTTGTGTTAGAAACTGTCCATCAGTGTGTCTGTATGTCATCATGCAAAGAAGAAGTAACCACAAGTATTTACCATTTCTCTGCTGCCAGGTGGGCAAACGCTGCTGTTAAGGGCCTCACAATCTACACAAGAGCCCTGTTAAGAAAACAAGAAGGGAAAACATAATCTTTTCCAAGGAACCCATTCCCCATGCCAAGAATGCTACAAAGCTTCTGCTCCCAATATGTATCCAAAACATCACATCATATATATCTATGATATATTAGAAACATTCCTAGGAGGGAGTTTCTACACTCTAAAATGGCATAGGTTTATCACTTAAATAAAACGACTCCTTTGAACCTGACTGCAAGATGGGGGTCTGTCTCCACCCTGTGAGTCTACCAGCCACCAGACACACAGGAAAACACTCTGGGCATCCATAAAGCAGGCCTCACTAAATCAGTAGGTTTTGTGGATCCTCTGGCCACTTGGGACTCACTGTGACCCTCCAAATCAGGCATCTCTTGCCTATTCAGAGCCTCCTCTTCTTCTTTCAGTAATCTATCAATGATCAAACCAGGGAGCAAGCACCTAAAGTAAGGTACACAAAACTCTTCAGATGTACAAACTGCACGTGCTACTGCATGACTGCTCCTGTCCAGACTGCAGGACACCAGTGCTGATAGCAATGAGACCAAAGCATTGTCAGCTGAGTTAGCAATTATGGGGTGAAAAAGATCACATAAAGGCCTTATGAAAAGGCAAATATACTTCTGAATCAAAGGCAGGGCAGGTGCAAGGAAAAGAGCATCCACCTACAAGGAACATTTGCTGATTGCCAGCAAAGCAGAGCCAACTGCTGACAGGAGAAACACTGTTGGTGTTGATACTGCATAAGTTCACACCCAGGGAGCTCTCAGAGAGAACACATTTCCCAAATGCAATTCACACAGCCTGCTTTTGTCCCTGCAGGTGAGCGTGGGGTTTACAGCAACTGCCAGCATGAGAATGGGAGAAGCTGACTTACTGTCACAATTTTATACTGCTCTTCATTGCATCTGTGAGGCAAAATGGGAGTTATTGAAGGAGGGATGAAGATGCCATCCAAGGTATGAATAATACCATTTGATGCCACGATGTCTCGCATGTTTAAGGGGATCCCAGATTCATCCATCAGAATTCTTCCCTGATGCAGAAACACAAATAACTTATCTGCATTTTAGCCCATTAGACTGTATCGAGCCAGTGCAGGAAACAGATGGCACACAACATCAAGTGCAACCACACAAATGGTCAAGCCTCTTAGTGGAGTCACAGGTTGGGTAAGAAGCAAACTAATTCAATGACCTCACTTAAGTTTAGTTTTATAAAAGAGGAGGAAGCAGAAATGGGCTGAAACCACATTGCTCAGAATCACATCCAGACTTTCTCATAGCACAGGGGAGTTTGCCCAAAAGGGTTTTGATTCATACTTACATCTGCACTGATGTTGATGGTAAGTATCTGGTTAGCCATGGTAACAATGTGTGGCATCATTATCAGTTTCTCTACACTCACCTGAAATAAAAACACACACTGAAATAAACATATACTGTGTAAAAAGCAGGGTCATTTCAGTACAGCTTACAGAATCCTTCCATGATACCAGCAACTTAAAAGAACATTCTAAAAGAGATTGGACTTTAGCATTGACATGTAATGAAATAACTTAAACACTAACAGTGGGTTAGAGGGAATTGTTTGCAATAGCACAAACACAGCGGTACCAGCAGCAGCCTGAACCAAGTCTCACCAAGAGTTTCTCTTACCAATACAGCTGCCAGTTGGGTATTTTCCAGAACATATTCAATAAACAATGAAAGTGCAGCCAGAAGCATAATAGAGAACATATTTGGCTTGATAAGCTTATTTCTAAAAGCAGAAAAAATGTAAACTGCAGCTACTGTACTGAGCAAATTAATAATTTGAGAAGTCCTGAGCATTAAGAGAGTAGGTACTTTTGTGTCCAATGTTATTAAAAAGTAGCTTGTGTCATTATTCTTCAATTGCAAGCAAAACTAGGTTTTGTCAAAGTGCTGCTCATTTTCTCTGTTGGAATTAGGAAGATCACAAGGACTGACATTTGCTTCTCAGCGAAGAAAGGGGATAATAATATTGATATTTCTTAATGAAGGACATGATGTTGTACCATAATGCTTGAGTATTCACTTCCTCCACAGGTTTTAGTCTAACTTTAAACATTTCTCTTGCTTACTGTTTAAGGGACAATATCTGGTTGATGCACTGTATTGATTTTATTTACCCTGCTGCTGTAGTACACAGCAGTGTTGATGCAAGCATTGGCACCAGGTCCCAGGCTCACTGGCACCAGTTCACAATCTCTAACTTCAGCCACTGGTGGAGCCCGGGGAGGGAGGAAAAGGAGCAGGGAGTCTGGACCAATTCTTTGCTTGGCTCTAACTTTTGTGTTGCTGCTATCAGTGTTTTAGGGAACCTGGGCTGGAGAGTTCTTAATTAAGGTACGCTCCTAATTAATAATTTAACAAAGTGATAACAAGAGAATTTGCCTGCAGCAAACTCCACTGCACAGTATTTTCACTGTAAAGGTCACCCAGCTAAGGAGTACCATCCCTCCCAGCAAACTCTGGAAGAGCACAAGCTGTCCATTTTGGCAGCCACTGTCACAGTAAACATTCTGCCTCATCAGATCCTGAATCACATCTCTGCTCCTCCTGGGGAAGTCCAAGCAGTAGCTCAGATCTTTATGCCAAACACGCTGGTTGACAGGTTAGCCCAAAGAACCTGTACTATCTGTAATCAGAGCTGCCAGCCTTACCGCTGCTGAAGTGTAGATATGATGTTTCACAAGTTCCTGAAGCTTATTTATGCCCTAAGGAAAGAAGAAAACATAAATTTAGACACCCCTTCTATGCTCAGGAGTAAGAAAGAACTCCAGTCTTTTTAAACCAAAGACTGACAATGCCAACGTACTATAGCAGTGAATTCACTTGGTAAGTTGCTTTATTTTCCCCTACCCAAAGCCAGGGTGAAGAAAGAAAGCCCAACATCAGATTTAAACAGTCTGGCTAACCACATTTCTCACGTCAGATCCCATCAGCATTCACTTTTCTGCCAAAACCTCACAGAAACACAGTTGATTCAGCCGTCTCCAGGAAGAACACCTTGCCACAAGGATCAGATACATTCTGCAAGCCTTTCCACCACAGCCTAGTGCAACACAGCTCATGATTTCCTAAAGTACTATTTGCACTAACCTCTGTGAAAAGATAAATGAGCCTTCCATCTCTCAACTTATCCACACCATCATTGCTGGGTACAAATACAGTGAAGGGGCCTGGTCCATCCAGTATTGCAGGCAGGCCACAGTTCTGCAAAAACAGTAACAGATTTCCTTGTAGATCTAGCATGAATTCACAAGGAGGGTCTATCAGGAGGGGAAAGGAAACTCTAAGCACCCCACTAGAGGCAGAGCTATTGAAAAGTAAATTTATACAAGAGGCAACTGGACACCGAGGATTGGCACATAATAGGGACAGGAATCCACAAAAACACAGCTTGGACAATGAAGCTACTGGTGTCAATGCAGCTGATGTGAAGAAGGGAGTACTGGGATAATGCTACCTGCGTGCTTGAAACACACAAGTACATATACAGAGACTAAAACTGTATCTTTTGCCTGAAGAAAATGGGAATGAAGTCTATAATCACAATTGCAGTTAGTGAATTTTGTCAACAACTAAGAGCCACAGAGCTGAGAACAGGCGGGCCAAGACTGCTGTGAGCAATGCCAGAGCAGATCCCCATGACTCTGATGAAGGCAAAAGGAAAGTCAGACTGTCCCTAGTGAAAGAACAAACTAAATGAAACCCAGGCAGCAGCCTGAAGGATTTATAACTTGAGGACTACTTTATTTAGAGATCTACACCCCAAAACCAGGTAGCTACAATCTAGGTTGTCATGTGTCTTGAAACCTTCACTATTTGTTCTGACAGTGGTCAAGACTAAACACACTTTGGAGAACAAACTCTCCAGGGGAGAGAGTAGGGGGAGGTGGGAAAGCGTATGGGAAGTAGGCATGTATGCTTGCCCTCGTGAGGCCCCAGCTGGAGTCCTGTGTCCAGAGCTGGGGCCCCAATACAAGAAGGGTGTGGAACTGTTGGAGAGGGTTCAGAGGAGCCACCGAGATGATTAGAGGGCTGGAGCAGCTCCACTAGGAAGAGAGGCTGAGGGAGCTGGGCTGGTTCAGTCTGGAGAAGAGAAGGCTGCAGGGGGACCTCATTGCAGCCTTTCAGTACCTGAAGGGAGCTTATAAGCAGGAGAGGATTCAACTTTTTGAAAGGATAGACAATGACAGAACAAGGGGGAATGGATTAAAACTAAAGGAAGGAAGGTTTAGATTAGATATTAGGGGGAAGTTTTTTACAGAGAGAGTGGTGAGGGGCTGGAACAGGCTGCCCAGAGAGGGGGTGGATGTCCCATCCCTGGAGTGTTCAAGGCCAGGTTGGATGGGGCCCTGGGCAACCTTGTGTAGCTCCAGGCCTGGAGGTTGGTGGCCCTGCCTGTGGCAGGGGGGTTGGAGCTCTGTGATCCTTGGGGTCCCTTCCAACCCATGCCATTCTATGATTCTATGATTCTTACTGCTTGTGCCAGATCCCCTATAGATAGGAGAACTCTGATCTTTTCCATTCCATTTGCTTACATGAAATACACAAAATACATAATTACATCAGAAGGAAAGCCATACCACTGAAATGTATTTAAATTTTACTCAGAACTCCCACAAAAGCAGCAGACTTTGCAACAGCAGCATGCCACAGCTTCCTGGGGCTGACACAAACATGCTTACCTCCAGTATTGTTTCAAATCTACTAAAGATCTCCATTGAAGCAAGGATCTCACCAATGGTTTTCTGCAAGAAGATACAAATATGAAAATAATGTCTGGGGCTGAAGCAAGGCCTGAGAACGTACTGAAATGCCCTTGGCCAATTTTTGTTTGTGGTTTGCAAATAACAGTCTACAGTAGTCCATTATCCTCAACATCTTCAAACCTTCTGTATTGGCCAATTGACCTAGTGAGGACTGAGCCTGGGGTAACTTAGGCATGAGCTCCTTCCCATGCACAACAAACCAGATTTTCCAAAAATGGGTGATGGGATCACTACCCTTCATTGCAAAGCCAAAATCACAAGGGAAGGAATGTAGTAGCTATAGCCAAAACTTCTCCCAGCTAACAGGGAAAAAGTGCTTAGCAGACCTTGAACCTGAAACCCCTGACCAGGGTCTTAAATTCAAGACATAACATCAAAATGCAAAAGCCCAATGATTATTTGTCCTCATTTTACAGACTGTTAATGCAAAGACAACTTTTTGATGATCATTTCAAAATACAGTACAGACTGATTAAGGAAAATCTTCCTTTGATTTTTAAATGAAAATTGCTTTTTCAATATTTATCCTGTAAGATACAGAAGATACAACTGATAAAGCACATTTGCTATAAGGAGAGTGATTTACTCATGAAAGTAGTATGCTCTAAACATCCAAGCATTGTAAAAGCATCATTGCAAGGTCTGTATCTGGTCTTTACCTACTTTTAATGGCATGCTGACATAACAGTGCCTAAAAAGTCACAGAATCCTAGAATCTCCTGAGTTGAAAGGCACCTGTAAGGATCATCAAATCAAGCTCCTGGATCCACACAGGGCCAGCCAAGTCAGAGCATGGGAGTGAGTGCAATACATGATATGCATTGGCTATTGCTCATAGCAACAGCTGAAAACAAAAGAAATTGCCTTTTCCCATTAGAAAAAAAAAAAGCCTCACTGATTTGGAAGTTTAAAGACAAAAATAGATTCTCTTTTTTACATGCTTATTCTGCTGTCCCATAAAACAGAAGAAATATGAATAACTGTGTACCTCTGAGTTGCTGAGGTTGTCAGTGCTGGTTTTCATCCTTAGAGTGTTAATGATATGTATGATGCCATTAGCTGCTGGTAGGTTCGATTGCAAAACACTGTACAGTTCCCCTGGCAGGTCTTGATATCGAAACCCTTTCATGTATGTCTGGATAATAAAAAAAGGTTATTTACTTGTGATGTATCCATGGTATCATGATAGATCTATGATACATAGATTTATGTATCATTGCTCCCTTTGGTGCTCTTCCCCTGTGCATCAGCAAGATGAATGCACAGCCAGAGATACACTGGAAACAGCAAATTTAAGGGGTGGCTTGAGTGTAAAAAAAATACTTCATCTCTACTCAACTTTGGGTGATATTTTGATCCTGGGTGGTACTTTTAAGTCTTATTACAGAAAGAAAACCCAATCTGGACAGCCAGCTCTTTCATTGTTTGTCTGAATGTGAACGATGCTTGATCCCAGTTCTGAATCACAAAAGGTGGCACTGACCATCAAGCAGCTGCTGCATCAGTCTGCCAACTGCAAGGAGAGGCACAATGCAGAGAATTTTGGAGCAATCCTGGAACTACAGCTTTGACTGCAACTTTTATTGGCTTGTAATGCCAACAATGAGTCTTCATATCAAAGCCAAACCAGTCAGGCTCACTGAATTATTAGTGTCACAGTTTTGCGTAGCTGGGTGCTGGGAGAGAATGGGAGGCTGCAGAAAAGGCTGCTGTAAGAAGCAGCTAGGAGCTCTCTGCAGGCCTCAGAGAGTAAACATTGGCCTATCCAAGGGCAGAGTTGTTGCTGACCAAGGCCGAGCCCATCAGCCACGGTCACAGTGCCTCTGGGAATCACAGGGAGGAGAAAAAAAACCTGCAGGCAGATGCATTTTGCCCCCAGAGAAGGGAGTGAGAAGGTGTGAGGAGCTGTGCAGGCACCAAGACTGGTGAGGTCGGGGAGGAGACGCTCCAGGTGCCTAAGAGAAAGATGCCCCTGCAGCCCCTGGAGAAACCCACGGTGGAGCAGGTGTCACCCCACAGCCCATGGAAAAGGTGAGACCCCACCTGCAGTCCCTGGAGAGGGCCCAACGCTGGAGCAGGAGGAGACAGACAGGAGATGATGTGACCTGCGTTCGAACAAGTCCCTGCCAGCACTTGCAGCCCGTGGAGAGAGACAGAGACACAGAGATGAGCAAGGGAGAGATCCCTGCTGGAGCAGGTTTGTGGGGCGTAAGGTTTCTGATTCTGTGGAGGAGTGGGGCTGAGAGACATTCTGTGATTTCTGCCTGCACCCACAGCAGTGACCCACGCTGGGGCAGCTGGGGAAGAGCTGAAGCCCCATGGGAAAGGACTCACATTGGAGAAGTTCATGGAGCACTGTCTGCCATGGGTCGGACCCCACCGTGCAGCAGGGGAAGGGGTGAGGAATGAATGCTCCCCCCCCACACACCTGCTAGCCAAGAAGGAAACCAACTTGCAAGGAACTGACCAAAGTCCCCATTCCCCAGTCCCTGCCCCTCCCTGTGCCACAATGAGGGGGAAGAAGGGAGTGAAATCCTGACTAAAGTGCAGTCTGCTAAGGAGGGAGGGGTGGGGGAAGGTGTTTTAAGATCTGGTCACACTTCCATCACCCGACTCTGGTGTCACTGGGGGTGCAGGGCAGGGCCATCAATCAGAGAGTTTCTTTCCTTCACTCTGTGTTGAGTCCATTCTGCTCATGACACTGATTACAGGATGATCTCTCCCTGTCCTTATCTTGACTCCTGAGGCTCTCAATAGATATTTTCTCCCCTGTCCAACTGAAAAGGGGAGTGATAGGCCAACTTTGGTGGGCGCCTGGCCTCCGGCCAGGCTTAAACCACCACAATTAGGCACATAGCAGGTCCTTCCATACTGCACAGAACCTTGCACTGAAGCTGAGCATGTAGAGATATTCCAAGGATAACCTGCAAACTAAGCATCAGGTCTTGGTGCTGCAGCCATAATCCAAGTTCAGGCAAGCACAACGTCCTCATGCTTTTCCTTTCACCACTTGCATTTCTTGAACTCCTCCCTGCCCTGAGCTTCAGTTCACGTCACCGAGGATTCTGGCTGAAGCAAAGGAAGAGGAGGGCAGACTTCCCAGTTCAAAAGACTCTTAGGTGAAGAAACAGGAAAGAAATTTAAAAGGAGCATCGACAAGCTCAGTTCAGATTCCCCAGCTCCAAACAGGGCTTTGTGTTTTTGATGCTTGCAGGGTGCATGCATTATGACCCAGACCTAAAGGCCAAGGCTGAATCCTCAGAGAGGAAGCATACAGCTCTCCCTTGGCCAGCTGTGAGCATGTATGCAGGAAAAGTGCAGGATGGAGTGAGAACAGTGAATGTTGGAAAATATGAGTCCATTGAAAAAGGGAAAAGGGCAAAGAAGCCTTCCATACCAGAACATAATGATGAAAAAGTCCTTGCCAAGATGACTAAGAAAAATAAAATGGAAAGGGAAATGGAAAATGTGAGAGAAAATATTCAACATATGACTGCATCCAAGCACACAACGTGCAAGGAGAAGTCTTCCATCTGAGAAGAGATTTTGCTGCTCCTTCCATGTCATCGACATGTATATTGTAGCTGCTAACTGTGTAGGGAAGTGGTCTCTTCTGCAGAATACATACACAGGCTAAGAAAAGACCATTCACAAGCTTAGGAGTCAGATTCTGGCTAACTGGCTGTCTAAAAGATAGGAGAAGTGGTTCCTAGGGGTTTCTGGTCTTAAATCACCTTGCTTTGGGCTCCACAAAGGAGCTTTTAGTACTGATTGCAGGCAGGCTAATTACAGAAAAAAAAATGTTCTGGTTAAGAAAGCGCACCAAGGAAACTGTGGTCAAGCTCCAGGCTGTCCTACATGAAAGTAGGAGTCCAAGAGATCCTTTACCTGGCTAAGGAATGTCAGCTGATGTCCTGACAAAGTCCATACAGTCTTGGCTTTTACCATGTCTTCTACCAAATGCAGACCAGGAACAATGTGCATTCGGCACAATTGCTCAGCAGTGGTAACCTTTGGGGAATAGAGACCACAGAAAGAACATAAATGACATGGTCTTTCAAAAAACCTCTTTTACTGCAAGAACCATAAGCTCTTTCTCCAAGCTAACAGACACACAGAAATTCTTAGCATCTAAGTTGAGCTCTCCTCTTTATTTCGGTTCACTGGAGTCGCAGATCTTTTACGTCTGTTTGTGTACACATTCAAACACAGGGAGACTGATTAACCTGCAGGTTATTGTAGAGGAGCCCCCTAAACAGAAACCTTTTGGACTTGGACAATTTCAAAGCTATCTTTGCATGCTCCAGATTTTGAAACTTGCTGAAGCTCCCCAAACAAAATCTTTGTTTGTGTTGGACCATGTAGGTGGTCTAAGTTACTGAATTTACGTTTAGTTTCTTCCTTTCTTTTCTGGGCTTTCTGTCACTGGTGCTTTCAAGGCAATAAAAAGCAATCAGGCAATGCTGATTTAGGTGGAACTGGTGCCCCATGGGAACAGAGGGACTAGACAACTCAGGGGCCTTTCATGATATATTTTCTATGAATCCAGAAGTTACCACAATGACCTAGGCACAGGGTCTGACTTGTGTTAGAGGAAACCTCTGCTCAACAAGGCAGTTGGAGCCAGCTGATGTCCCTGTCATCTGTAGGTTAAGAGTTGCTCCTTAGACTCCACGTGAGTTACTACTGCTGCATAGGTAGCTATACTGTCAAGCAAAGGAATGACACTTCTAAGCCAGTTGGAAATGCAGTGTTCAAATGGGGTTGGTCTAAGTTATTTTACAGACATTTCCCTTCCCTGAGCACCAGCTGCAAGGAAGCTGCCACATGAAATCCAACAGGCACCTTGCCTAGCATGCAATTAAAATCCCTGCTTCGTGAACAGCATTTGTAGCTCATATACTGATTTTTAGCTCTGTCCTGGGAAAAATGGTTTATCTACCTTCTCCTTCTAACGATGGGTAGCTTAAATGTGCAAAAACTACTGCAAATGAGCACGACTTAATTAAAAAATAAAATAATTTTTAAAATTACATGCGGGAACTTCTTGCTGAAGCTTAGAATTCTCAAACTCTTGTCCTGGCTCCCACAGCAGTTTTCTCCAGCCCTGCCATTCTTGCTGTCCCCATTAATAAAATGACCTCTTCTCAAGAGGTTGACATCATACCACACCTATCCAGTATTTTGATGCAAATCTCAGTCCCTTTCAAATACGCCACTTTTGGGTACTGAAAAGCCACCTACAGTTTTAAGAATAGTCACACACAGGAGGTTTGAGCTTTAAATGAAGAATGGCCAGAAAAACTTTACACTTTCTGCCATTAAAAACAAGCCAACTCCATCAATATTGAAGAGACAGAGGTTTTAAAAATAATGCGAGCGATGTAACATCCTCTATGAGACTGCAGTGTAACCAGACAACGAGATTGCTTCTATAAAAGCAAATACAAAGAGATTGCTTCTATAAATACTGCCTTCCTAAGTTCCTCTCAAGTGTCAGTCAGTTTTTGCAGGCTGCAATACTCAGGCAGGAAAGAATCCTAAAATAGGAAAAAAATTGTTAAACCCAAGAAAACTTACGTTAAATTCCATTTTGTTATCACTCAGAGGTGATGGTACAAAGATTGTGAAAGGCCCATATTTAGTCAGCAACTCTGAGCAACCAGAAGCTGTAAAAAGAGTGGCAACATGAAGCAGTTACTTGGCATACGTTTCAACTCCAGCAATTATTATCCCCCTTGTTAACAGCACAATATAATCTACACATTCTTGGCCTAATGCAAGTAACAAGGAACCAGAGGGAGTTTGGTATTGCTATCACGGCCTAGCATGGTTGCTATTAGATTTAAGCACTTGCTGACAAGAGTTTTGAAGGATTGATGTTTACTTTAGTCCACTTTGAATCCCTGCTGAAATTTGCAGAATATTCGTAGTAATTCCATTCCCATATGCTTGCTGCCTTATTCTTGGGCCAGATGTCCTCTGTGTCCTCCTTTTGGGTGTTATCATGAGTTATTGAGACTAGTTTTTGAGAAGCTGCTGTGAACAATCAATCACAGCTGTCAGTCTTCACTCAGTTGTCAATGGCACATCAACAAAATCCACATCAACAAAGGTCATTAGATATTAAGTCCCACCGAAGAGAAGTTAGGAACCCAGAGATCTTCACTCAGTTGTCTATAGCACAAAACATTATGCAAAGCATATGCAAAAAAGGTTTGGAAACACTGATATGTAGCAGGGTGGGGTATTCATAAAAGCTAAGCTGAGTTTTGGGCCCTGTCTCTATCCTCCTGTCAAGTTAGTGGAGACAGAGAAGACTGTGCGGAGGATGAGTTGGAGAAGGTATCTAACATAAATATTCTCTGATGTGTGGTACAAGGATGTCATTCTTTCCTTGGCTTGCAATAAGGCAAAAAATAACCTTTGTGAATATCACTTCCACACTTGCAGTACAGGGTTCTAAAACAATCTGTGCTTTGCAAAGAAGTTCCTCACTCAGAAAGGACCATGGTGAATAGAATAAAGCCTTTCGGCCTCTAATAGCCACTCACATGTGTGCTGGCAAGGAGGCTGTTTAAGGGCTTAGCAGATGTTCCACTAAGTAAAGGACACATGGCACACCAGCCTCAAGCATCATTGCTAGAGAAGTCAAAGACCTCTGAGTCTTCAGCATAGATACTGCATGTGGAGGCACACTGGTGGCTTGATAGGAATGGGATTGAATCACACACTTTCCTCCTTCTGCAGATGTGGTACGTCCTTTACCAGGACTGTCAAATACCTAATACTCATCCACAGTGCTCTCTGCAACAGTCTGCTCAATGCACAATCCAGAACTGGTAATAGGAGTCTGAAGATGTGATGTGTTTAATTTCTGCAGCCTCAGGTCATCTGCTGTGGAACAGATGCATTACACTGAAAGGCTTTTAGCCTTTTCTGACACACTCTTGTCCCCACATTTGCTCCATTCCCCAAATAAATTCAAAAGACATTTACCAAACATATTCCTGGCGACGTTTAATTTCCTAATAAACCTTCCTCGTGAATTATACTGATTTATCTCACTCAAGAGATCTTTATAGCAACGTCTCCCATCTCCAATCTCTCCTTCTTTACACACACAGCTAGGAGACAAGGAAAAAACACAACAAGCCATTATAAACCAGCTTGCATTCAACAGATGTAAATAGAACAATATGTCAGTACTTAGACTTGAAAGACAAATCCCAGCTTTAAGCTGGGGACAGGAGAAGAGATGCACACTTCTGGAG
This sequence comes from Porphyrio hochstetteri, assembly GCA_020800305.1. NCBI lineage: Eukaryota > Metazoa > Chordata > Aves > Gruiformes > Rallidae > Porphyrio > Porphyrio hochstetteri. Next base: position 17,544,474 of record CM036916.1, read on the forward strand.
TGCAAGCAAATTTGGACCCACCCAAAGGGAATGAAGATGCTTTCTCAGATGTGATTAACACAAGGATTGTCTGCTCTACAGTTCAGAGTAGCCACCATATATTTATAACCATCTTTCTTACCAGATATTCAGTCATTCCAGCATCTGAAAACTTGAGGCAATCCGCATGGAACACAGGGTAAGTGAAAATCTAGCAAACAGCTCCTATGTGATCCCTCAGCTTCCAGAAGTGCCAGCTCGAGCATTCCAGCACAGCAGTTAACTACGTCTTGGAGTTAATGAGGGTCCCAGACAGGCTAATGAGATTTCCAGAAAAGCTTATCTACATGTGAAAATCTCTGTCCTGATTCACACGGATTTTTCGTCATGACTCAGAGGCTACTTAAGATCCCTGGCTGATAACCGTGTTTTTTCCCGTTTGGGTTGTGTCCAAGTATCGGCCCTGCTCTTTCTGTTTCAGGGCTGCAAAGACATGCGACATGGGAGGAATATGACATTCCTCCAGCCTCCCAGGGCTGAGTGCCAGCTGCTGGAGAACAGATAGACTAAGGCAGGGACTGTGCTGAACACCGCGTCCTGCACTTTGCTAGCATATCTTCAGAAAGGGAAGCCACCGTGTCTCAGTTCTGGCCCGGAGCACACAAGGAACAGGTGGATGCTAACAGATTTAGCAGCACTGGAGAAGGAAGGGTCACAGAATCACAAGGTTGGAAAAGACCTTTGAAGATCATCAAGTCCAACCATTCTCATCCTAAACTAAACCATTTCTCTAAGTACTTCATCTACCCTGAGTCTGCTTTCTCCCTCTTCTATCTCTCAGAGAAGCTCCACCTTTGCTAGGTAACACAGAAAATCCTTGGTGAAGCTTTCTCTGATGTTTGGGAAGATGTCATGCAAAAGTGATCTGAGATCTGGCAATATTCCCCATCTAAGGGGTATCAACTAAGTGTTTTGCTCCAGGGAACTAAATTAAGTCTAGTATTTCTTCCATCAACTTTCTTTTTCCCATCAATCTGCACCTCAAATTCACAGAATCACTGAATCACATAATCACAAAATCACCAGGTTGGAAAAGACCTTTGAAGATCATCAAGTCCAACCATTCTCATCCTAAACTAAATCATATCCCTAAGTACCTCATTTACCCTTTTTTTGAACACATCCAGGGTTGGTGACTCAGCCCCTCCCTGGGCAGCCTGTGCCAGGCCCTGACAACTCTTTCAGGGAAGAACTTTTCCCTCACATCTGCTCTGACCCTGCCCTGGCACAGCTTGAGGCCATTGCCCCTTGTCCCATCTCCTGTCCCCTGGCTGAAGAGACCATCGCCCACCTCTCTGCACCCTCCTGGCAGGTCAGTGGAGGTGGGGAGAAGGTCTCCCCTCAGCCTCCTCTTCTCCAGGCTGAACACCCCCAGCTCCCTCAGCCGCTCCTCAGAGGATTTGCCCTCCAGCCCCTTCCCCAGCCTGGTTGCCCTTCTCTGGACTCGCTCCAGGACCTCCATGTCCTTCTTGTGGTGAGGAGCCCAGAACTGGACCCAGCACTCGAGGTGCAGCCTCACCAATGCCCAGTACAGGGGCACAATCCCCTCCCCAGACCTACTGGCCACACTATTTCTGATACAAGCCAGGATGCCATTGGCTTTCCTGGCTGCCTGGGCACACTGCTGACTCATGACAGTCACCCAACACCCCCAGGTCTTTCTCTGCCTGACAGCTCTCCAGCCAGTCTCCCCCAAGCCTGTAGCGCTGCCTGGGGTTGTTATGTCCCATGATGAAGCACTCTACACTTGGCCAAGTTGCTTCATTTTTTGCTTACAGACCTGAGCAGGTGGAGGGCCAAAGATTTAGCCTTCTATCCTGGTTTTGGCTGAGATAGAGTCAGTGCTCTTTCTAGTAGCTGCTGATGTTTTGGATTTATTATGAGAATACGGTTGATAACATGCTGGTAGTTTAGGTGTTGCTAGGTAGCTGTAGTGCCTACACTAAGTCAAGGACTTTTCAGCTTCCCACACCCTGCCAGATGCACAGGAAGCTGGGAGAGCACAGCCAGGACAGCTGGCCCTGACTGGCCAGAGGGATATTCCCCACCATACAGCATCATGCTCTGGATATAACTGGGGAAGTGAGTTGGGAGGCAGGATTGCTGCTCTGAAACAGACTGGGCAATGAGATTTTGGGTTTTTTCTCTCCTCATGTGTGAGCAATTGCATTTGTATAACATGTATTCTATTCTAACTTGTGCTTTTTATTGTGATTATTGCTGTTCTCATCCTTTGTTATCCTATTAAACTGTCTTTAGCTCAACCCTCAGTGGTTCTTTTCCATTTTCCTCCCCATCCCCTTGGGGAGCAAGAGATGAGCGAGCAGCTGCGTGGTGCTTAGTTACGAGCTGGGGTTAATCCATGACACCCTCGGAATCCAATATGGGCAAATGTGAGCAAACAAGAGTTACATATCTCCCTTTTAATGACTGATTATTAACTGGTAATACCCTACCATCAACTAGGGGATCTACATCTCCAGTTGACATTAAAGAAGACTCATCTGTCCCAGATATAAAGCCTCTTGTGACTCACATGCCAAAATTTACAGTGACTGATGTAAAACTCTTTACTGATGTAAAACGCAATGGGCTAGTTCTAGGCTCTTCTCAAAAGGTGACTCTGTTCCATTCTCCTTCATTAGCTCTCAGTTTCTTCAAGATTCAGCTCGTCCAAACTCAGTTTCCATTGTAGCTGCAGAATAAGCTTCCTTAGTAGCAATCTTTAAACTGGCTTACCTGGGATCCCCCTGGGAATTAATCTCGCACTTGGAAGACACGTCACAAAAATGCTGGCAATTGTTGGGAAGTACAGAACACTCAGATGAAGGAGTTCTCCTACTCATCCCAGGCTTGCAAAAGCAAGTTGCCTAAGGGGAGTCAACACAGTTATTATAGAGCTGCATTCATTGTCTTTGACCCCCCTTCCTCCCCCAGTTACCCTACAAAAGAGCTGTCTGCTTTCCCTTTGCAAAATCTAAGGGGAGGAGAGCACATATGACCAACACAATGGTGAGCTCAGTTGAAGAACTTCTCACCTGGTCATTTTTCTGACCCTTACAGGTTGCTGATGTGCTGTTATTGCCCTTACCTCTCCTGGATGTCGGTAAACACAAATTGTAGAGTTTTCTGGGCAGCCTCCATTGTTGTCAACACAAGGGTTTATGGGCTGGCAAATCTTCCCGTCTCCTTGAAATCCTTCTGTGCAGGTACACTGATACTTTTGTGGTCCAAGGACCTTACATACAGCCAAGGGGGAGCATGGAGAAGAAGCACAAGGATCCTGAGCTGCAATAGAAGAGATAAGAGGTGAGAGTAACCAAATGGATGATACATTCTTCAGGTTACCTTAAGTAACAGAAGTGGGAGTGACAGATGGTGCCTGGATTGACTTCTGAATTTACATCATATCTGAAGATATATGGAACGGCAGTTCAGTAGGCAAACACTGTAAAAAGCCAGTGAAAATAGAGGTATGCATAGCTAGCTAATCACATGCTTATTATTGACATTCTTTTAACAAAATCAATTCACAAATTTAAATTTGAAATCAGTGAAGAAACCCTCCAATTACATGCCCTATTTTTTAAACTGGTACAGACTCACCAATATACCATTGTGAGAGTTATTTGGTACATACTTATAAGCCAGTGCAGTATGGAACCCTCAACTAATTAATTTCTTGTTTTCAGGGCAAGTAAGAACAAACAGCCCTTAATGCTAAAGGGACTCCTGAATAATAGGTTCCTAAGCCTCTACAGTGAAGTAAGCATTGTATTCAGTGATTAAATTCATCCAGAGAAACCAGTACAATAAAACTTTTCCAAACAGGGGACAAACAGAGTCACAGAGAAGTTTCTCACCTTGGCAAGTGGCTCCACTTTTTCTGTAGCCCAGTTTGCAGTCACACATTGCTGTTCCATCCCTTACCACACATTCACTGTTGGCCTCGCATGTCATGCCTTTGCAAAGGGGAATCTCTGGAATCACACAGCAGAGAGAGTTTTCCTATGAGCATGCAGGGCACTGCTGGAAGATACAACTTTACAAAATATCTAGAAATGAAGGCAAATGTTGTTTCCAGAGGCCCCAAGGTGGCACAAAAGCCTAGGGATATAAGTGCAGACAGCTCTAAATCACTGGCCACCTAGGTAGTCAGGTTTTGCAAGGCTTAGAAAGAAGAAAGCATCTATCTGGTTTCCAGGGAAAGAAGAGAGGCACAAACAGATGATATTTCTCAGCCACTGTCATGGAGTGGGAAGAAGACCCCAGCTTTTCCCTCTGTCTAGCTCTGCAGTGCTCAGATCATCTTCCCTCTACATCCCTAAGCTACCCATTGCCTGCCCAACTCCATCTGGGACACATGCATTCAAGCCTGTAGCATAGTTTAGCTCTAAAAATCCCTCTGAAGTTACTTACCTTGGTCACACCTGGGGCCAGTGTAGCCTCCATAGCACGTGCAGCTTCCATTCCCAGCGACGCCACTGTTGCATTCCCCGTGCACGCAGTCACACACTGCAAGGGAAGTCCAGTCAGACCTGACCTTCAGCTACAAGGCTGTGCACAGGGCTCCAGGCTCACACTGGCCAACTGCCCTGGGAATTGGCACCCTGATTTCCCACCAGTAATCCACAGCAAATGTAGCCCCTTTTAAAAGAAGGGCATGCCAGTCAGAGCTTACAGAGGGTAAGCTGCATGTCCTGGGCTCAAGCAAAGTACTGCTCTGCAGGAGCCGCCTTGAATGCAAGACCTAGACCAGCTTTTCAGGTATGTGTTTTAACTTCCCACTCTTCTAAGTCTCCTGCAGCCAATGTGTTATGAGAGTCAAAGTATCCCAGACTGATCAGGATTGGAAGGGAACTCTGGAGATCATCTAGTTCAGCCCCCCTGCCAGAGAAGGCTTCAGCAGGCTGCACAGGACAGCTTCCAATTGGGCTTTCAGTATCTCCAGAACAGGAAACTTCACAACCTCTCTAGGCAGCCTGTCCCACTGCTCTACCACCCTCCCAGTAAAGAAGTTCCTCCTCATGTTTAAGTGGAACTTCCTATATTCAAGTTTGTGCCCATTGCCTCTTGTCTTGAGTCTGCTATGTCTGTGATCCCAGCATTGGTGTCACTGTTTGAGCACAACCATCAAGATCACACCTATCTCACCTCTGTGGATATAAAATAATTGGGGGCTGGATGAAAAGGACTCCTTTAACAGCTGCAGTGGTCATGAATCAGTTCCAAAAATGCCATACATGAGTAGCAGCACTCTGTGTGTCAGTTTTGTAGGAAGGAGCTGGGAAACAAATGGGGCAGTTACTCGAAGAGTCCAGAAAACAGTTGGACAGTGAGTTTGGGTTGCTTCAGGGATGCAGGTAAAAGCCTGCCTAAAAAGAGAGGGGAAACTGGAGTAGCCCTGGTAAGGGGAGAGAGATTTACAATAGGAAAAATGGACTGATTTCAGTGAAAGACTGAAATTTTGTCTAAAGGGACAGTGACGAAGGGCACAAAGACAAAATGCCAAGACACCTGCCAGCTGGCGTCCCTTCATTCTCTTCAACACCCTTTTCACTCAACCTCCCCTTCCTCTTTCCTTGCTCTCAGGTATTTTTGTGGAGGTTTCACCTGAATTACTCATCCTTACCTGACTGACAGTCTGGGCCAAAACGATTTTCATCTCGACAATCCTGGCAGACAAAACCACCGTATTGCTCCTAGAAGAGCCCCAAAATGTCCCAGATGTTACGTTTCTGTATCACTGCATCATTCCAGACATTGTTACAGTTCAAAATCTCTCCCCATTTCTGATTTTCAGTTGCAGCTGAAGCAATACATTGAAGAGAACCGACCTGTTCAGTACTCTAGTAGTACCAACCAGCCTCCATGGCTCAGGTCACAGTGTCAGCCAACACAAAGAAGTCATGCAAAACACCAGCAAAACTCTGGTGGTCACTGAGGAAATGATGTCCTGATCACAAACAAACAGGAATGTACCAGATGGCTTCTGGTATCTCTCTGAAAAAGGAACTTGGAGTCTACTAATGCCAGTGGGACTTTTGACGCTGATTTTACAGGGCTTGGGGAACTTTAGCATATAGTCTAATTGATATAAGGTGTCTTTGAGTTAAGTCCAAAAGCAACTTTCTCAAAGAAGGAACCAAGAGGTAGGATTTTAGCTTATCCCTTCACAATGCTATTAATTAAGGATGTTGTAAAAGCATACAGTTCACAACAGAAAGTTTCTAGTCTGGCACTGATCTGTTAAACCAAAAATTTTAGAAACACACCTCCATACAATTCAAATGCACAGGACTTTTGTTGTACTAAATTTAGAGCAGTAAAAAAAAAAAAAATCTGCCCTAAATTCTCTTTTTGGTGTCTCTTGCTTTTCCTGAGAGAGGGAGGGTCTGCTGGCTGAGGTGCAGAACCATTGCACTTGGGAACTGTATTGTCCAAGTCTGCAAAAGGTGCAGCTCACTGCTTCTTGCAGCCACAGACACTGATTATTTCAACAGGTCAGAGGGTTAAATCCATGCAATTCTGTCTTTATTTCTCCCTAGAGATCTTTACAACTCCATACCTTCACCAACAGTGTCTTAGTACTATTGCCACTCACACCAGTCCACCAGGAAAACCAGAGACATTGACACTGGAATGCAAAAGCCACTAATGACTTTCCAGGCTGAAGGTCACCCTTCATCCAAGGTACCTCCAGAGACACTACACAGCTCCCTCTGACAAAAGCACACCACCAACAGAATAAATCATGCACTGACCTTGCAGATGCAGGTCCCATTTTGCTGTATACCATCCAAGCATGTCCCGTGGCCACTGCAGGGATTTTGAGAGCCACCTGGACACTCTAGCAGGCAAGAGATGGGCAGGAAAAGATTAGACAGAACAACCACCACTGCATCCCTTTTTGCACCTCCTCTTCCCCCAGGTATTCCAGTTGTGCAAAAGCAATGGCCTCTTCACCTGCAAAGTCCCTGCCTGCTTCTCCAGTACACGTAACGCTGGTCCAGAGCCAGTACACATGGCCAGGAGTGGCACCAAACAGCAATTTGGCTGCTAGCTAAGCAAAGCCTTTCCTTAAAAGCCTAAGGAAAAGTCCCAATGGGCCATAACTAACTACTTTATAGAAAAGGCACTGAAATATGTTTTGAGGTTGAGCCACTGCTGAGGCAAGAGGCCACATTGAATGTCTGATGGCAGTTCTGAAATTCAGGACAGGTGGGAGTCTGCTTTGCAAAGATACCGAGCATTTTCAGCCAGCCCTGACTTCACAAAGAGTGTGCTCAGGAAACTGTGGTACATGCATCTTTGGAGTGGGGCACCTCCAAATTCTGTGTACTTTTCCTGAAAGTTTTAGATCAGCAATTCCTCTGACAAAGCCAGTTGCTTATTCAAACCACTTCTGTGTGAGAATAGGCTCAAGCTCTCAAATGACCTTCTGTGTTCTGCAGGGCTGGATCATGAATTTCCACATTCCACCGATCAGTCAATCATATGAGAAGTAGTTTAGCTTAGCAGTTACTGCTTTTGGATTTTTGGGACAAGACAAAACAACTTCTCATTACTTGCCATAAACCTGAATGGGGGCTTTGAGATGGTTATTTTCACCTTGGAATTGCTAAGTGTCTTCTGACTGACTCCAGACTATACAGGAGCACACATGGCACACGTGCTGCAGGCTACAGGGACACGAGAAAGAAAGATCTTCCTCTTCCTTTGGAAACTTTCTTAAAGAGGAACAAAACCAACCCTTTCAAAAGCTTATTTTTAAAGAAGACGTAAAAGGAAGTTCTACCAAAGGAGGTTGTGTTCAATGTAAGAGGATTCAACTGATCTGAAGCAGAGATTCCTTTCCCATTATTTGCTGAACCTCCCAGGCAGAAGCTACAGACCTTGAGAGTTTGGAATTCAAGGAATAAGGAAAATGAATCACCTCAATTCATACCTAATGCCTCCTATTAAAACTGGTTCAACTTAGTCAGTAGCTAAAAGGGTGTTGGAAAAGACAAAAAACTTACCATAGCACTCCGTGCCCCAGAATCCTGGACAGCACCTTTTCTCCTCAATTTCTTTCTTACATATGTGATGGCACCCTGGCAGGGAAAGGGTATTTTCTCCTAACTTGACAGTGTATCTTAAAAAGAATAGTCCAAGATTCAGGATTTCAACACAGACATACCACGCACCCCTTGGGGGTTTCTAAGCAGTCACACTGCAGTGCACTGAACTCTGAGTGGAAGGAAGGACACTCATTCCCTTTGTTTGCACTCGGGTTTTGTCTTCTCTAAGGATGTTCATTGACTTGAGCCTCAGAGACTGGTTACAAGAAATCTGTCAGGGACTAGATATGAGACCTGGGGCACTCTTGAGGGCATCAGGACAGAAACCTTGGATGCTGGAGGGTTAGACAGCATGGAAACAAAGTTAGGATCTCCAGGGTGACTCAACATGTGACTTCACACCTAAAGTAATCTTGAAAGAACAAAGTCTACTTCCAGGACTTGTCCCTTTCTGCCTTGAGAGATAGAGATTCTAGATCCCTACACACAGGGTAAGCCCTTGATGGCAGCATCTCTTGCACTGCACATATGCAGTAGAGAGCTATACTTGGGTCTGTCCAACAGCCACCACAAGAGCAGATAACCCTCAGAAAAGCTGCATACACTCACATTGTTCTGACAATTCATTTTATTTTTGGCACAACATCCTTCCCAAAAGGAACTTGGAAATTGTCTCAGTAACGCCGCTGCTTTGACTTCAATCTGACTCCTCTGTGCAAAATCTGCTATAAACTGCAAAACTGCTACAGCTATTTTTAAAGTATTTCCACACAACATTGAGTCACAGAAGACAGTAGACAATGGAGCTATATATTAACTGTTAACATTCACTACCGAATAGATATGCAAACAATAATCTATAGTGGTTAATTTTTTAAAAACTTCCTGGAAAATTCAGATTTCCTTCACCCTTTTCCTATTAGAGCCAAGCTCAACAGAGTAAGAGCAAGGAACACATGACCAAGCAATTGTCATAAAGCAAAGTAGGAAGGTAAAAAGTTCAGAGGATTATTGCTGGAAGCTGGGAGGATGTAAATGGGGAACTATAATGATATTATTTTTTTTCATAATCAGCTATGGGATTCTGGGTCTGAAACAGGCTTCTACATGTGATAAACCTCTGTTACATTGCTGCAGCAGTATTAGCAAACTCAAGCTGTTTAGAGCAAGTTAAAGGTAATTGTCATGTAATTTGTTCTTTGTATGCAGAAACTTACACTCAGCCAAAAGTCCACAGGATTTTCAAGGAGACAAACAGCTAATAGGGGCCATAAATCCATTTTTATGCATACGAAAACAAAACTCCTTGGATCTGCAGAGCTCAGAAAACACCCATGTGCTCACCTGGAGGCACAGACACTATTCATGCACAGCAGGGCTGCACTGAAATGTTAAGGTGGTTAAGAAACAGACCTTACCTGCAGTTCCTCACTCCTAATCCTTGGGTTGTCTTTGACCAGCCTCTTGGACATAACATTTTAGGCACTGCAGCACAAGCAGTACATGCTGTATTCAGGGTAAACATAGTCTTGATGTTGCATCGCATGGATTTTAACTTCAAAAGAAAAAACAGAATGGAAATAAGCCCAAAATGAACTTGTGTGAGGACATGCCCCAAATGGCTAACTTTTGTTAGAAGGCACTGAATTGAAATGCAAAACAGCATTTCTTTTTTCTATGTCACTGATACAGTCCAGCCCCACTGATGGTTTCCTTGCTGTTTCACAGGTCTGAAGAACTGAATGCGTTAGTTCAGTCTATTTCCAGAGCCCAGGACCTGCTTCTGCAAGTATTTCTCTGGCAATTGTCCTTGAGAAGCTGCAGGGGACAGGAGGGTGGATTAGAAGGGTGGGTGCTGGGTGCTCTGCACCTCTCTGTCCACCTGGATGGCCCCTGATGCTTTGACCCTAAGTGAGAAGGACCCTGTAAACAATGGCAAGAAGATCAGGTAGGAGACAGATAATTCACACTGCTGGTCATAAATTCAGCATGAGTCCTTCTATCTGGCCAGAACAACTTTAGGGGTTCAGGCTTCCTCACAGGGTTTTTCTGTACCCCTGCACTCAGCAACACTGCTTCTCCAAATGAATTGCAAACAGAACAGATAAAAAATGTAGGGCCCCACAGCAAAAAAAATCATCATCATATGCCAGCTTTGTCATTGAAGTTCATGATTTTACTCCATTCCTAAACTCCAAGACTCAAGTCACAGCATGGAAACCTGATTGCTCATTTTAAAGAGAGACAGCGTTTGCCACTGATGATGGCAGAGAGAAGCTGGCAGGCATGAGCTGTGTTTGCCCCAAAAAGTCACCAGCTGGGAAAAACCCAAACACACCACAGCTCACCTCACCTGTGCCTCTACAACAGGCACTGTGTTTTCTAAAAATAAAAACATTAGATTCAATTTTGGGAGGAGGCTTTGGTCTGGGATTTTTTAAGACAATCCCAAACAATGCTGTTAATGCAGCAACTCTCCTGTTCCCAGAACTCCCTGCTTTGGATTCCCATCAGCAATCTCAGGTTTGCTTCCTCTGAACTTAAGCCCAAATGCAGACATTTGCCTCAAGGCAAGGGAGGAAGCCCATGGCTTCCCATCAGTTATCAAAACCTCAGGAAGACCCTCCCAGATGATAGCCAGCAGGTTCTGTCAGGAAAATCTCTGAGAGATAACCCTCAAGTCCCAGGTCCACAGGGATATCTCACTGGAAAAGTTTCCTGAGTCACACCCATGTTCCCTCTGTCTGGAGTTGTTGAGCTTTTTCTCATCTTCATGGATCCACCTTCTGCAGCCAGCCATGTAAGAATGCAATAAAGTGATTCCTCTGTGTGTGGTGGCTCCTCACATAGACAGTAGTTTCCAGTTGTGCATCTAGGGCTTTCTTTATTGTACAGTAACCTCCACTTCCTTTGGTGGCAGTATCCTCAAGGAACCTGTTAGGTCAAGAACTCCATTCCTTGCAGTAGAAACAGCTCAAAGCCAATCTGAGATCCACCAAATCCCCCTACCCATGTTCTGTGAGCAGCAGCTTTGTGAATTTTATCCATCAGGACAGATATCAGCTTTACTGTTCTTTGTTCCCACCCCACCAGCACACAGCACAGTCAGAGATTTCCCGTTTTTCATGGAGCAAAACAGAAAAGAGCCAACAATACGTATGGATAAGTGGCATGCTACATCTGAGTACTCTGCCTCAAAAGATCAGCAGTGCCATTGATGGGGAAGGAATGAAGCCCAGCCAACCACCTGATTCAAGTACACATTAGGACTCCAGATTAAAACTGGGCTTTTGAAAGGAGCCAGTTGAAGCCAGGCACCAGTTCTGCCTTTCTTGTCACATCAAATCCGAGCTCCAACCTTCACTGAGATAATGCCTCAGAAAGAAGAACGGGAAGACGCCCAAGGAAGAAACATGGAGTGGGATGTCTTCCCATGAGTTACTACGTTAATGTTGTCAGAATTACCCCACAAACTTTTATTGGGTGTCTGAGCCATCCCATCTTTATGAAAAAGACCACACAAACAGTAGACCACAAAACACTAGATTAAAACTCTCCAACCTTCCATTTCATTTTTACTTCTAGGCATCAGGAGTTGGGCAATGAAGTGTGTTCTCTGTCATGGAAGTGGAAAAAGACACCACTATTCACACATTATTTCATTTTCTTTCTCTTGCCTTCATCAATGTGGCTCCATTTCTAAATGGAGATTAGAAAGACTGCTCCCTGTTGGCATCTTTAATTACTTGCAGGGTTCTAAGACAAAATAGTTATTGTGGAATCCCCCCTACCCTACCTTCCTAGAACACTTCATGAGCTTTAGGCATCTTTCCAGTAAGATCTTCCCCTTTTTATAAGAAAATATGCTTGTGTCAGCAGCAACAGGCGGCAGGAAAGAGGAAGAAAACAGCTGTGTGGAAAAGAATATAAAAACTGTTTCCCTTCTTATTTGAGTGGCAGAACTGATGAAGCAGTCATTTTCTGCAGTGTTTTGTTTCCTGGGGAAGCAGAAGAGAGAATCAAGGGGTGTAAATGTGACAGTTTGGGTACTCAGATTTTGGAGAGGATGAAAGATAGACAGGAGTTTGAATAATGGGTGGCTCCTGGGGCACTGCCTCATGGAAAACAGTGTTGCACTGCTCCCTTGGGATCATCTGCAACTGCTCTTTCTACGTTCAAAGACGCTGCAGAGAAAGCAGGGAGAGGGTATGTCTGCCTCTGTGAGGCAGCAATGCTGCCTCATCTGCTGAGAGCCAGTGAGGAAGCACAGCAGCTGTGCAAGGGACAGGTAAAAACAGTCATGATTCTGACCAGAGAGAGCTGTGAGCCTGGACTGTATCCCACCTTGGGTACAAAGCCACAGAAATGGAAGACTGGTGCTCTCAAACAGCTCCAAAATTAAAGGAAGCTTTTTAAGCAGAAGACTTCTAGCTGTAGTTGAAAGAAGATAAAAGCCAGGGTGTCTGTGTCCACACTGAGCTCCACCTTGCCAGGGCTAGAGCGTGCTCTCCCCCTGCACTCCACCATATGCGTGTGCATGAGCAGCCACTGCCCTCCGTGCTTAGCAGAGACGTATCAGAGCTTCTGGATGCTGCAGTGTTTCCTTCCCTTCTCTCACTCCAACACAGATGTCCCTTACCTCTGAGTGGCTTATGCTCCCCTTATCCCACCTCAAGCAAGTGAGGGCTAGTTTCATTCCCCTCATTTTCACCCTTTATCATTTCCTCCCCAAACCTAACACAAATGCCTCCACACAGCAAAAGCTTGAGGAAGAAAGGAAAACACATTGGAACGTCAGTGTTTGGCTCCAAACTCCTAGGAGCTAGTTCTGGAAACAGTCATTGTCTAATGAATCACCAAGTTTCCAGTGCCCTTTACAAAACAGAGCTGTAGACACAAGCTTGAGTCACTACAGACATGTACCTCCCCAAGCAGTTCTCACTAACCCTTTAGCTGAACAGATCAGCAGCTCCCGGACATGCAAACCCTTCACATTGGTCCAAAGAAGACACTTCTCAGCATAAGAATGATCAAGCTCAGAGATATCATAACACAAGATCTACTGCCCTGGCTGCTTCTTGCCATCTCAGCTTCAGAACACAGGAGGCACTGGGAAGCAGAGAGCACTCCCCTTATTTCCCACTTGCTGCCATTCCTCCTCCAGCACAGCCTGGTGCTGCCCTCCTCCCAGCAGAAGAACTTGCATGGCTCTCACATCTGCTGCATCTTCCCCAGCCCATAACAAGAGGTACACAAAACATAAAATCAGGGTAACAGATTTTCTGTCATGTTTGAGTCATCAAATCAGAGTCCTGAGGTAACACCACTGAAAGAAAGCTAGTACAAAGTCTTTCTTCTCTCTATCCAGCGAAGGCCTCTTGTGGAATCACAGCACTCCACTGCAGTCAAATCCAGTGGCAATCCTAAACTATCAGGGAAGACTGCAGGGGAAAGTTGGACTAGATGACCTTTAAAGGTCCCTTCCAACCCAAGACATTCTATAATTAAAATTCTTTAGACCCTTGTTTTGTCTTATCTCCCATTTTATCCTTTCAAATCAACAAACTTGAAACAAAATTAAAATATATTGGAAAGTATTCCACAATCCTTAGTGGGGAGCTGCTGGTAAATGTACTTGAAACAAAGGTATTTACCCTGTTGCAAAGCAAAAATTTGATGAGATTTAAAATTTTTTTTACAGAATTCCTCTGGGAAACTTACAGACCGGTCCCACCAGATGCTGAGCTCCCACTACCCGTACTGAAAATAGCTGAACACAAAGATGCTGAGGATATTCCTTTCATATTGGTATTTCTGTTTTCGGTGCTGAACAAAAAAAGAGATTTCAGCAGATCTAACACTCAAGCAGGTCCCTTCACCTTATTTTTAGTCCCTCAGTTTAGACTACACACACACCCGCACATAAGCAGAGAAGATACCTTACTGTCTTCAGGTTTATTTATTGATGCTGTTCTGCACTTAACTAAATGTCAAGTAAAAAAGAAGTTTTGGGGAGGACTATTACATAACATGCAACCATCCAAACATGAAGAACCATTCAATGAACACTTAAAGACTTACCTTCAGACTCTGGCAGACAGCTGTGGGAGTGAAAAGTGTTGCTAAGAAGAAAATCAGCAATCCAGGAGGATGCATTTTCATGCTTTTATAGGCAGGACCCTTTCCACAAAAGGGGTGGCAATAGAGGCTGCAATTTCTGTAAGATAAGACCACCTACTCCGGATCAGATCCAAGACAAACCAGAGGTTAAAAGTAAGCAGGGAGAGAGCATTTTCGCACTGTACTCTTTAGCTCCAAAGTCTTCAGAAGTGGATCTCCTACTTCTACCATCACATCTGAATCAATGCTACCTTTTTCTTTCTTTCTATTCTTTTTTTAAATGCACAAGCAGAACTCCTTAGTAAGAGGCTTACTCAAAACAGGAACGTCTACGGATTTCCTCTTACATATCAGTTCAAAACAGAAGGAAGGAAATCCTTAGTTTTCAACTAATTGTAATGAAAAGAGGTTAACTGTATGCTTAACTGAAGGCAAATCCAATAGCAAAATGTAAATACCATGAATTCATGAAGGTAAAGTTAATTTCCTTTTACCACTGATGTTAATATGTCCACAAGACCTCAAACAGAAGGTAGACCTGACCATTGCCTATCCCTAAAAGCAATGAGAGTGATGTGCTGCACTTCAGAGCAATAATGCAAGCACATCCCACCAACAAATCAAGCACTTCGGGTAGGATTTGATATTTATTTTAAGTATTTGAGTTTCTCAGCAAGAAAAGCATCACATTTTTTCCAGTACTATGGCAGCAGTGACAAAATACATAAACTTCCTACAGTCTGCTGACAGCTTGATGAATCCAAGGACCACTTCCATAGCACTCAGAATAGGAAAGTCCCAAAATGGGATTAAAGAATAAAATGCCTGCTAGCCTGAACTACAGTTTGCAATTGAATTTCTCCTTCTGAACAGTACAAATAACCAAGAATTTATTATCAAGAGATTTTATTATCAAGTCTCCCTACACTGCCAGGAAAACCCATAGTACTGAGAAGTCTAAAGACTGCTTCTGTTAGTAACAAATCCTACTAAGCAGTGAGGTATCATTTAATTTTTGAGCCATGAATAGTAAATGGAAGCACCTAAATGAAACCACAATAGAAAGCCACTCTTGTGTTTACATAAAGAGTTGAGAGCTTTCGTATAATTTTGCCTCCTGCACACATGTAGTTACACATGCTAACACACAGAGTATGTATGTAAGAACCACTGTACTTACTAGTGATGTGAATTGTGCTTTCCCTCCTCCTCCATCCTACAGAGAGAGTCAGCATGATGAGCAGCCAGCACTTATATACCCTGCACTAACAGGAAGCAGATAAGGCACACAACCATCCACTGTGACCCGTGTGAGATGTACCAGCCCACAACTCAATCTGACAACTCAGCCTCCTTGTCCCATTACAGGACATCTGTGGCCCTGGGAACATCAGTGCCCAGCCAACGGCCACTTTGTCAAGGTCAGAGGGTTTGCACAGCTCTAGAAGCTGTTTGGTACCCTGCAGATCTGCGAAATGAAGCAGAGGCAACATAGCTCAGACCAATTCTGGTGGGATGGCAAAGTCACAAATGGACAATGGAGACATTCTTGTAGAGGGGGACATTAGTACAGAAGCTGTACAATGCCTTCTTTACCTAGTCACAGTAATAGGCTGGCCGTGTAAACAGAAGAACGAGATTGCTGTTCTGCTTCATGTTCCCTGCTAGGCTTACACAGGCAGCCCAGAAGGATGGGCTTTCCAACAGTTGCCTAGATGACATAGGGATTAAGTAGCCAGTACTGGGCATCCATAGATAGCTGGTAAGTTTTTAAGGTGAAAATATCTTACCCTCAGGCACTTGAAGAGGCATAGGCATCTTTTAATCAATCTTCAGACCATTTTTTAAATGGCTCAACACTGAAAATGGTACAGAAAAAAAAAGGACACACAGACTGATGCCAAGGCTTTCCACCACTGCTTATCATCTCTGTATCTGACTTACTGCAAGGAAACTAGAAAGGGAAGGGAGTGAAAGGCTTAATGAAATTCACTTCTGAATTAAATAAATCAGAGTCACAGCAACATCAGGAGGTTCACAGCCAGCTTCTTATCTGGCCATAGTTCATTTAAATGCAAGCAATGCAACAGCAACGTACAGGCTAAAAATGCAAAGGGAGTAGTGCCATTGTACAGCAGAAGAGGATAAACTGAAAAAGCTAAAGGTCATCTGTCCTCAGATGCTGCTGCCCTTATCAAGCAGCATAGGCAGTGCTTCAGTCACTGTGTATGAGCTGCTCTGTGAGAATGGAAACTCACTTTGCTAATCCCTGCTGCTGGATCTGGAATACCAAAATCTGCATCAACTTTGGATCTGCATGATTCTGGGAATGAGTAGGAAGGTGAATCACCAGCTGCCTCCAAATGAATGGGTGGCCAAGAGGCATTAATAATGCTCAGTGCACAGTGAAAAGATGCTCAGTGTGCTCACAGTGGCACTCCAGTTGGCAGTATCACCAAAGACAGCAATATTGGCATGGAAACAGGACAAGGAGCAAACCCAAGCAAAATAGACACAAATTACTGCTCCACTTACACTGTTCCTGTTCTCTTCTGATAGATGGATCCTCCTGGGCATCATCTTCAAATTCTAGCCGTGAAGCAGGCAACACCAATAATTTATATTGTGGTCTGAGTTTCCCAAATCATCAGCAGATTGTTGGCAAGCATCAGTGCTCAGGATTTTTTTCCTCCATCAGTCTCTTTGCTTTATGCATTGATGGAAGTTTTGGTCCTGTAATGTATCTAAGATACAGCATTTCTTCAGTGAACACATTAATATTCAGAGTTGAGAAACTGCTGGTGTATATTGATTTTGCATGGCAAGGTTTTGGTAGCAGGGTAGCTATGCAGATGGCCTTTGTGAGAAACTGCAAGAAGATTCCCCCATGTCCAACAAAGCCAATGCCAGCTGGCTCCAAGATGGACCTGTTGCTGGCCAAGGCCGAGCTCGTCAGCAACCGTGGTAGAACTTCTAGGATACCAGATTTAAGGAGGGAAAAAAATAAACCAACCTTATGAGCAGTTTGTGCAGCCAGAGGGAGTGAGATGATGTGAGAAACAACTCTGCAGACATCCAGGTCAGTGCAGAAGGAAGGGGAAGGGGCAGAAATTCCCCAGCAGCCTGTGGAGAGGACCGTGGTGAAGCTGGCAATACACCTAGCCCATGAAGGATGATGATGGAACAAATATCCACCTGTAGCCTGTGGAAGACCCCACACCAAAGCAGGTGGAGACATGCAAAGGAGGCTGTGACCCTATGGGAAGCCCATGCTAGAGCAAGCTCCTGGAAGGACCTGGGGACAGAAGAGCCCACACTGGAGCAGGTTTGCTGGGGGGACTTGCAACCCTGTGAGGAACTATGCTGGAGCAGTCTGGTCATGAAGATTGGCACCCTGTAAGGAAGACCCACCCGGGGGCAGTTTGTGAACAGCCCATGGGAAGAATCCATTGGAGAAGTCTCTGAAGGACTGTCTCCTGCTGGAGGGACTCCATGCTGGAACAAGGAAGGAGTGTGAGGAGTCACAACAACAGAGACAAGGTGTGATGGACTGACCCCAACCCCCATTTCCCATCCCCCTGTGCTGCTGGAGGAGGACGTAAGAGAGAAATCAGGAGTGGAGTTGAGCCTGGAAAGAAAGGAGGGATGAGAGGAGGTGTGTTAAGGTCTGGGTTTATTTCTCATTACTGTTTTGCTTGGTAATAAATTACATTAATTTCTCTCAGCTGGGTCTGTTTTGACATGATGGCAATTGCTGATTGATCTCTCCCTACCCTTCTCTCGACCCCTGAGCCCTTCATTGTATTTTCTCTCCCCTGCCCAGCTGAGGAGGGTAGTGATAGAGCAGCTCTGGGGGGCACCTGGCCTCCTGGGTAAAGGCAAAGGATGCAGCTGCAGACCCTTCCAGCCTCCCTGCCTGTGTCACACACTGCATTTTAAAATGCTGGGTGATCATCCCTCCTCTGTGAAGTGCACACAGCCCTGGCCAGCTTGGACAATTTCCTGTGATTGAAACCTTTTGTTTAAGCAATCATTGCAGAAATTACAGAACTAAGAAAAATTATTTACAATCCAGTCCACTGTGCCACACAGCTTCTGTGGGAGCTTATATCCACAGTGAGAAAGAGACTCTAGTGCCTCTCTTCTGGGAAAGACCATAAAGTCTTTTTGTTCTGGATCATAACTGTGTTAGAGGCTGTGGGCCTAGCAAGGGGTTGAGCAGAACGAGCCAGAGTGCTCATGTGTAGGATGAGGCCCTGCTGTACCATATTTGCTGAACACAAGCCTGAGGCTGTTGGTGACAAGACTAGGACACAATCCAAATTCTTTGTTGGGTTTTGGTTTTTTTTTTCCTCTCTTGGCACGTTGGAAGGAACAGGAATTTTAGTTTGCTGATAAAAGCAAAAAAATATTGAAAGGTCACATAGCAAGTGGAAGACCATTTATCTCTCTCACACACATGCAATGGTCCAAGTCCAACCAGACAGGTAGAGCTGCCTGAGCACAATGTTGTCACGTGGTCCAGAAAGAAACTATCACGGCTGCTCACATCCTGTTAGTTCAAAACCTCAAAGGGCAGCAATACAAATGTCAGTGCATAAATGCTAGAAGTCATGGCCTTTGTATTGTTACTGACTGCTGGTTCCTTTACACAGAGCCCTACAGTAAGAGCCAGGAGCCAGCTACGTATTTCCCATCGCTTGGATTTAGTTCTGTACCTCTCTGTCGCAGGTTTCCTTTGCTGTGCTGCCGAGACAGATTCGGCAAGCAGCAACTCAGGCTCTCTGCAGGCCCCAGACTGTAAACATCAGCCAATTCAAGGCCAAAGTTGCTGCTGACCAGGGCCAAGCCAATTGGAGATGGTCACAGCACCTCTGTGAATCACATATAGGTGAAAAAAAACTGCAGGCAGGTGTATTTTGCCACCGGAGAGGGGAGTGAGAAGATGTAACAAGCTGTGTGGACACCAAGGCCAGGCCTGAAGAAGCAGGGGGAAGAATGAGGCCCTTTGGGTGCCAGAAAGAGAGATTCCCCTGCAGCTCACAGAGAAGTTCATGGTGGAGTGGATGTCCCCTTGCAGCCCACAGATAAGGATGGGGAGCAGAGACATCTACGGCCTGTGAAGAGATTGATCCACGCCTCAGCAGGTTTGCCAGGGGACTTGTGACTCTGGGGTGGACCAGGCTGGGGGAGTCTGGGCCTGAACGGCAGCACCCATGGAAGGGAGTCCTGCTGAGAGGCCTGTGGTGAGGAGATGACTCCCAGATAGCGTGGGCTCACGCTGCAGAAGTCTGTGGATATGACTCTCACCTGGGTGACACCCCACGGTGCCAGCAGCACAGCTATGCAAAAGTGTGATGCTCTCCCATCTATTAAATAGTGCCCTGGCATTGTACTGGAGAGCCAGGCACTAAATGCCCCACAGACACTCAAGATGCATTAGATGTCTGAGTAAAACTGTTTGAAAAAACAGACTGAGAAATTGAAACTCAGCCCCTGCTTGTGTAAGGATGACCAAAGAAGCAACGTGTTTTGCCATGGTGGTGCTGCTTATCCTTCAGGGATCACAGGGATGGATAAGGGATAGAAAGGGCCCGTAACGTACTTGACTAAAGCTATAGCAGGGAGTTTGCAAAGGATTGCACTGATGCACTTGCCTGAGAATAGCAGGACAGAGATGAGGGTTGGGATCCCACTATCTCAGCATTTTCAGCAAACTGTAGAGGTGCTGGGACTTCTTGTCATCCCCTCTCAGAGACCTCCAGGCCTGAAGCATGGGGGGGGGGGGCTCAGTGCCCAGCTTACTGACTTGGGCTATTACTCTTTAGGCATCTGTTCAGTTGGGTGTTTTTTCCAGGGTTGGCCATGGTCTTTCATTAGCACCTCCTTGGTCTAGAAAGTTTAATATCCCCCCCTTTTTCCACAGCAATTTGCAGCTTTTCCAACTGCCCTTAGTTATTGGGTAGACAGGGGGAAGCAGAAGTTTGTAGTCTGTCTGCTCTGAAACACATCTTCATGCTTTTCCTCAGGTTGTTGCTTCTCTGCCTAAGACTTGGTATGTTTGATGATGAATACTGCAGAAGTAAACTTTTGGTCAGACACATTCAAACACAAAGCAGCAGCATTGTGTGTTACTTGTTTGTTTTTTTAAAAAGAAACTCCTTATCTAAGCTGACAAGAACAGGAAGAGATGTCAAAGGGGCTGATGTCAATCCATCACTCTTCAGTACATCTACAGCCAGGCAGATCCCGGAGTGCAGTAAAAGCAGCATAGGAAGGGACACAGGACAGACAGGATGCAGGTCGAGCTGTCATTTCATCTTGCAAAGAAAACACAGTTTAGCTCAGGTCAGCATCTCATTTATTTTTCCTTCCTAATGAGATTCATTTACAATTTTTCAATTGTCTTACAAGAGAAGTTTTAAAAACTTTGGCCAGGTCCTGAGTAGATGACACTAAATATGATTACATGGGTCTTCCTAGGGTGGTACATATCTGCAACTGCTGCAAAGCTGTACTTTGGAAGTCTAAGATGGTTTAGGAGATACTTTCCTGAAAAGGTCTCCCCACCTTCCTACACATGTATCTAGTCATAACTTTAGCTATTCAGATACTGTTTCAAAGTTGAACAAGGGTTGAAAGCTGTTAAAGGTGTTAAGCACTCTGTGATTCTATGGTCCATGAGATTTCACAGGAAGATTTAGTTTTCCTCAAGAGTACACACAGGACCTACCTGAATTGTTCAGCTCAGCCTAAGCTCAAGAGGAGCTAGGTTTCCTCTGTTGAACTGTAAACAGTGCAGCACTCAAGTAATGCCCCTCACCTCTGGTGGCTTAGGGAACTCCAGTGCAATGTTATTTGACTTTGGCTGCCTGTATCTGCTATCCTTGCACTGACTGCAACATTCCTGGACTCTGGAGCTGAGGGGTACAGCCATCAGCATGGAAAAATACCAGATTACCAGTGCCATTGTTTGAAGTTTGCCCTATTTTGAGCCTGACTATTAGAGCTCCAGCAGTCTCCTCCAATTGCAATTTTTTCTGTTCAGGAAGCATAATTTTTAAGCGCCATCAGCTGGTGTGTGCATGTAAGAACTGTCCCTCAGTCCCAGTGGACATACAATGGTTTTTCCACATCTCAGTATTTGATTTCAGAATAATGAGTAGGGATTCTGCTGTCAGGGGAGAGGCTAGAACTTGTTGGTCATGCTAATAGTCAAGTTAAAGAGAACAGCTTGGAAAGGAAATCCCTAACATCTAATGGAGAAGCAGAAAAACTTCACATAAATCCTCCTTGAATTGTGCTTAGAAGCTGCAGACCCTTGGTTTCCATAAGTCCTCTTTCTGGACCAGTACAAACTTGCTAGAGCAGAACAAGTTATTCTCTCCTTTGATGTCACTGCGTATTTCATATGCAGTACACTAAGAACATTATGTGCAGCTGAACTGCCATACAGTATCCTGCAAACACAAGATCAGCTGGAATAAAGACCAGGCTAAAAGAAAACTGTCAAGTTACACTTTATTTGTATTGACAAGGTAGGCAAAAGAAAGACTTGTGTTCAGAGATACAAATTCATTATTTGCTGACAAAATGCTCCCATGCCCATGTTGGCCTCAATTTACAAGGTGTTGCATGACAACATTATCAGACTACTGATAATGGCATAAACTTAATTTTCTAAGAGAAAGTAACAAAATAAACTCTTCCATCTCCCTAACAAAGTACAGACAGGGATCCACCTAAGACCAGACTAAATAGGCAAAATAGAACTGGTAAAACTTAAAGCACAAGATGTGCTCACCAGTAATTTGTAAGTATTGGTCAAACAGGTCAACATTTACTGACTGCAGGTCATTGAATCACAGAATAATAAGGTTGGAAAAGACCTTTAAGATCATCAAGTCCAACCATTCACATACTAAACTAAACCATATCCCTAAGTACCTCATCTACCCTTTTTTTGAACACATCCAGGGAAGGTGACTCAGCCCCTCCCTTGGCAGCCTGTTCCAGGCCCTGACAACTCTTGCAGTAAAATTTTTTCCTAACATCCAATCTGCCCCTGCCCTGGCACAGCTTGAGGCCATTTCCCCTTGTCCTATCACCTGTCACCTGGCTGAAGAGACCATCACCTATCTGTCTATAACCTCCCTTCAGGTAGTTGTAGGTGGTGAGAAGGTCTCCCCTCAGCCCCCTCTTCTCCAGGCTGAACACCCCCAGCTCCCTCAGCTGCTCCTCAGAGGATTTGCCCTCCAGCCCCTTCCCCAGCCTGGTTGCCCTTCTCTGGACTCGCTCCAGGACCTCCATGTCCTTCTTGTGGTGAGGAGCCCAGAGTTTTAGTACAAAGCAGCAAGAGAGGTGGAAAGAACTATTTTCACAGTCTGAGAGGGTTTTTTTTTTCCAAAATTCTGTTGAGAAAGATTATATGATAAAAAGTCAGAAGAAAGTAAGTATTCTTTTCATGCACATAATTTTTATATTAAGATCTGACTCTTCTATCACATGATAGAAGAAACCAGAAAGAAAGGAGGAATGGTGGCTAATAATTCCTTGAGCAAGAAATACACCCAAATCTGCTTGTTAACAGCATTTCTTGAAGCAGCTGTCACACCAGAAATGCCATCAACAGATGCATTAAACCAGCCATTCACAGGAACTGAACTCACACCAGGAGTTTCATTCCCCTTCTCTCACCACGTTGGTTACGAAAGGGCCTTTAGCTGTCCAGGTGATGCTAGGGGCTATGAAACAACATCTGAGAAAAGCAGGGATGCAACAGCACACAGATCAGCATTTGAGAAGGAGCCACAACTCAAGACACTTCTTTTGCACCTAAGACTCATGCAAGCACTTTGCATATGTCAAACTGTCCCACTCCTGCTTCACTGGGATGTCCCAAGTAAGAGTATCGATCAAAATCAGTCATTAGACTGAAGAGACAGGCAGGGCTCAAGTTGCTAACCTTATTCAAGGATCAAACCATCTCTCTTACCTGACTGATGCTCATCAACATGAACAAAAGAGTCATCCAACATAAAGTAAATAGCTTTTGTTGAGAAGCACACAAGCCATCACTTCCATACTGGGACTCTTGTAAAACAGAACTTAGGACCACGAGATGTTTAACTCTTCATTTTCCACCTAAGATGGAAATCAGAGTCTGCAAGTTACTTGCACACTTTGATGGTCCAGGTAGATTCATCATTATAGGCTACTAGGGAAACAATTTTAAAAGCTAGACCATCTAAACATGCTGTAATCAAAAAGCAGAAGTTCAGCTCAAAGCTGTTTAATGCAGCAAAGTTTTGAGGTTGCAGATACATGTCGGTGGCTGTAGCATAACACAGAGTCAGGAATCTCCATGGAGGGAAAGTTGCCCTTAAATATTGCTTTGAAGTTTCAGTGAGTGGGGGGGAGTGGCATGCAGCCTAATGCAGTCTTCTGGACTGCTGTCAAGTGCTGGCTCTGCCAGAGACCGCATGGCCAGTGTCAGAGGCTGCATGGCCAGGGCCAGAGATCAAAACCATCTCTCAGGGTCGGAGACTGCATGGCCAGGGTCGACTCACCTAAAGCAATTTGATGGCAGGTTTTCTGGCACCCCCATGGATCGAAACCGTCTCTCCCTGCTCAAGGACAAGGAAGCTGCTCTTCCCAGCAGCTGTTCCAGGACCAGCTCACCCTTTTGCAATAGCACTTATTAGAAGTGTACAGGAGGTTACAGAGGCAATCTCACCTGGCTGTAGCACATGAACAGGAATACCTCCTCATTTTGGCTAGAACTAGTGCTCATTTGGGGTATACCTGGAAGGAAATAATTCCAGCACTTGGGGGCAGCAAGAGGGACTTGCTTTTTGTCTTGTTTTGGCCACCCAAAACTTGAGCTTTACCCCAGGGATGCTGGCCCACCAGACAGATCCGCACCTCACCCGACAGAGGATGAGCAGATACCAAAATCCGAGCGTTCTCCTAGCGCCGCGGGGAATGAAGCGGAGTGGGAATGGCTGAGTCCCGTCCCCGGTGCGCGGCGGCGCCCGACTCCGGCCCGTCGCCGCCGGCACGGAAAGGCGCGGAAGTAGCGCACGGCACCCGCGGAGCGGCCGGGATGGGGATGGGAGTGCGCGGGGGAGCGGCCCGGCCGGCTAGGCCCGGGGGGCGCACAGGCTGGCGGGGGGCGCAGGGGCCCCCCGTCCTTGCCCGCCTTCCCGGCGCGGAGGGGCGCGCTGTGCCGAGGCGCCGGGCCCTGCGCTCCTGTCGCGCTGTGACTTGTGAACTGCTTTTCTGGGTGCGATTGAAACTCGCGCTGCGCAAGGCCCTAGAGCAGGCTGAGACAGAGCCTGTGGGGCCGAGGCGAAGTCACAGTGCCACCGGCAATGGAGAAAAGGAACAAGGCTGCTCTCCCCACCGGGAACCCCTGAGGACTCGGGACGCTTCTGTCCCGCTGCCCGGGGGGCAGAGAACAGGGGCTGTTGGAATTCTCCCGCCCACAGCACCGCCAGGGGCCAGCGTGTGACAGCCTGCAACAGCCTTCCCACCAATCCCCGCTGCGCTCCTGGCGCTCCACCGTTACTCGCCCGAGGGTCGCTGAAGCAGGTGCTGGCAGAATGGTCACCATGGGGACCTAGCCCCTAGGACACCCTGTGCCCCAAACAAACCCCAAACTCTCCATCCACCATGGCAGGTACAGCAGCATGCTCCCGCTCCTCCCGGTGCTACGGCCCCTCCAGATACCCCCAGGCTGCCACCACCCTCTACCTGCAAATGGCTCACCCCATCAACCCTCTTTGCTTCCCCCAACAGAGAGGGTCCCAGCAGTTACGACCCATGTGCTGCCTTCTGGGTTGGAGGACAGCGAGGCCATTCTCCACACCATCCCCAACTCCATACGTTTCCTAAACCAGGGGACAACAAGGCCACCATCATGACCACCAGTGGAAGTGGACCCCAGGCTGGAGGGGAGGAAGGAAGAGGAGATGGGAGTCGAGGAGGAGGGAGAAGCCACCAAGCACATAGAAGTGGATAAGGGGGGAGAAGCCGAGGACGACATGGAAGTGGATAACAGGAGGGAAAACACTGCACAGGACGTGGAGGTGGTGAGGACCACATCAATGAGGGGGCAGGGGTCAGTGTGGGGAAGGGGGTGGGACATCACAGAATCATAGACTGGTCTAGGTTGGAAGGGACCCCAAGGATCATAGAACTCCAACACCCCTGCCACAGGCAGGGCCACCAACCTCAGGCCTGCATCTACACGAGGTTACCCAGGGCCCCATCCAACCTGGCCTTGAAGACCCCCAGGGACAGGCCATCCACCCCGCCTAGCCCAGCTTGTGCGAGAGGCTCTGTGGAGGCAGCCCCACATGCTGTTGGCCCACTGGAGCCCCCTGCACATCCCGCTGCTCGGTCCCATCTTCAGATCCCTGGCTGCTCCCCAGCATCATCCCCCCAGCCCGGCCCAGCCAGCCGAGGAGGCTCTGCGCAGGCAGCCCTGTGTGCTCTTGACCCGCTTGCCTCAGGTACCGGCTGGTACCCACGGATGGGTTTGCCTTTGCCTGAAGCAGGAACACCCAGTCTGTTTTCCCCAACAGGTTTCTCATGCGCACTACAGGGACTTTAACCCCCTCCTTCTAATCCCAGGCTGCTGGCTCTGTTATCCCATCATTGAGTAGCCAAGTCATAATGCACTCCCCTTGGAGGCAACTGAAATCTTTTCTCATGTCTCTTCACTCACTCAGAGACAGGGACAGAGTTACAACCTCTGGTATTGCCTCTTCTTTAGGTTCTTGTGATGATCCTGGTTCATCATCATCATCTCTCACAATGCGGACTGGTTTCTTTGTGTATTTCTTCTGCTGTATAGGGGCGACCGATGCTGGTACTGCTTGGTTTCCTGACTCGACTATGTAGTCAGCCTCTGAGCTTTGAGTAGCTGCAGTGCTTGTCAGAGTTGGAGGAGCTGCACTCTCTGATGTCTGAGTAGCTATAGCCATTGTCGTAGGGGTTCTTTCTGGCTCAATCACAGCCTCATTTTTTGAGGTTTGGGTAGCCACAGATTTCTTTTCCTTGTCTAGACAGTTGCTTGTACTACCCCATGAACCATGCCACCCCTGAAATCTCCTGCCAATATTCTTAAACCAATTTCTTGTAAAACTTAAAACTTGAAGAACATTCAGGAGAGTGAGCAACAGATACATGCTAGTCTGAACATCCCAGGGAAAATCAAAGTTCTCAAAGGCTGTTGTAACAAGTCAGAAGGAGAAAGGGGACGAGGAAGCTTCCCCCCCCCCCATCTTCCCCGTGAATTGAGTAACCTTATTAAACGAAGTCAGAAGTGACAAAAATGCCACATAGAGATACTCTCCAAGGATGACAAACACAGATAATATCTTGTCATAAATTAGTACTGCACAGTACAACAGGATTAACAGCCTGACTACCCTTCCTGAGGTGATAAACAGCTGGGCAGGGATGACATAAAGTGGGTGCAGGTTCACAAACCAGAGCCATGCAAACAGACAAAACAGCATTGTTACCATCACCTCTTTGACTAACGTGATAAACATTTTATCACAGCTTTTTAACACAACTAAGTCAGATCTTACTGTTATCCCCACCCTTCAGTCCCTACTTTGGGCACCAAAACGGACTGTGGTGGTTTGGCCCTGGCTAGAGGCCAAATGCCCACCAAGCCACTCACTCACTCCCAGAGGAGAGACAGGCACAGCCTCCATGAGTTGGGATAAGGACAGTTTACTGCCAAATATATAGGTGACTACAGAACAATAATGGCCAGTTACACTTACACCCAGTGCTAACACAGAGTACCTTACTGACCTGACAATTACAGAGGGCTGCCTGATGGTGAGAAAGGACCAACCCGACGTCCCAGACACACTCCAACTGCCCTTGAGGCAAACAACCAACCCCTACCCTTCCCCAAACAGCTGCTTTTATGGGCGACTGGTGTCACCTGGTGTGGAAAACAGCTCGGGCTAACTCAGCTCACCTGGGCTGACTCAGCTCACCTGTGTTGGCTGATTGGGGAGGTTAACCCTGGCCTGGCCAGGAATGGTTGGACTTGATGATCTTAAAAGTCTTGTCTAACCTTGTGATTCTGTGATTCTCCTGTGACAAAGGCCACTGATCCACCCAGACAGGACTATTCATTTTCCACGTCAGGGCGGGAGTTTGCTGCCCATCAGCGGCCCCTGTTGTACATTCGTTCCAAGCTTCACCGGCTGCGCACATCCCGCCCCACGGAGCGGATGGCGGGAGGAGCACGAACCGCTCTGGCCCCGGGATGAGTCCCGCGTCCCGGCAGCGAGGAGCCACCGGCCCCGCGCCTGCTTAGGCCCTACTTCTGGCATCTCGCGGATCGCCTTTATCGCGATATTTGGACCTGCAGAAGTCCTTCTACCGGTGTGCCTGCCTGACTGGCGCTGAGTGCACCTTCTCCCACGAGTGCTGCCGCGCCAGCCCGCCTCCGCGGGGTGCCTTGCGGCTGCCCCGGCTTGTCGGGCCCGCACGGAGGCCTACTCCCGCCACCCAGCGCTGAAGACCGTGTATCGCATCGGCCTTAACAACACGCGAGTGATGAGCTGCCAGTCCCGGCGCGTAGCGAAATGCACGGCAGCAGCGCCTGACAGAGACACTGTAAAGGGGGCGGCCAGGCCGTGACTTGTCTCGGGCTTCCAAAGCCCCTTCATGGCTTCATCGTTCAAAGGCTGCCATCGGGGACCATGCTGACAGCTGAGTGACACCGGCAATGTATTCAACATCTCCACGTTCCCCTCCTCCAGGGCTCTCTGGAAGACTTCACTCCGACGATCTGGGGGGTCAGGCGGAAACAAGTCCGGCTTTTCCTCGGTGTTCACGGCGCCTGGATCACTGGGAGGCACCGAGTCGAGAGGGCCATCAGGGAGTTTCCCGCCTGTCTCTCCCTCAGTGCTGTAGGTGGCAGCGTCAGCGTCGCCACTCGCCAACAGAACGCTTTTAAAACTTCATATAAAGAGGTCGTCATGGCCCTAAAAGACTGGCTGCAGCCTTATCACTCCTGGTGCTCTTGCCCCAGAGTAGGACTCCTATTTCCTCCCACAGCTTTGGGTTCTTGGCAGCGTGGGTTTTCACTCGGGGCTTGTGCTCCCCAGCCCATATGAACACGCTTTTCAAATCAGCCTCAGCCAGGGCCCATCTCTCTTTATCCAGAATGTGTTTCAGTACTTCAATGACATTCTTTTGCTCTATTGTGATGGAATTCCCCATCAAATTCTCAGCTGCTTACCTCCCATAAAGCAGTCCAGCAGTTATAGTGCACCTGGGTTTCCTTGCAGCCCCTCATTCAGCCAAGCTACCCTCCAGTACAGTGCTTAATCTTGTTGTCTTATTTGGGCCCCATGTTGGGTGCCATTTATGGCATATTTGGGGTTGGCTCAATGATTTCTTGAGGTCCCTTCCAACCTCTATAATTCTGTGATTCTGTGATACTGAGACACAGACTGAGAGCAGGATGGGTACGGGAACAACTTCATTACATTCTCCAGGTGTATATAGATACTCTGTTACACACACACACAAGCACACACCCCAGTCCCCTTGGGGATTTCCACAACTCCTCTTTGTACTTTCCCATGGGTTCTCATCAACTGTCCTGTTTGCTACTCCTGCGGTCATTACTCCCACAGCTTGCTCCTTAAGGTCTCACATCTTCCCCAAGGCCTTGGCAGGAGCAGTAGGCTGACAATATCTGCTCCTCCACTTCCCACACTTCCTGGCCCGAAATCTCCCCAGGTAGCCCACGAGCAGCCTCACTACAACTGGGGCTAATGGCTTCCCCAGCCGAGGGAATGGTCCTAACAGTGTCCTCAGTCATTTTCTGGCACTACCAGCATCCACCTTCACAAATGCCCATGAGAAGCTCTGCTAACCCTGGGACTCAGGCCTTTCGTCTCTGAGGGAATGGTCCTAACAGTGCCTTATGCAATTTTCCATCTGTACCAGCACATACCTTGAAACTGCTAGACTTCCAGCAATAGCTCCCAAACCAGAGATAAGAGGACTACATGACGTTCCTGGCCTGAAATCTCCTGAGGACCCCACAAGCAGCCCCACTTACCTCGGGGATCAGGGCTTTCCTAGCCAAGGGAACAGTCCTAACAGTGCCTTAGCACTACCAGCATACACCTTGAAAAATGCCAAATGTCCAGGAAGAGCTCCCAAACCAGAGCTGCAAGGACTGAAAGATGGTCCTGGCCTGAAACCCTCCCAGGTAGCCCGAAAGTAGCCCCTCTAACCCTGAAGCTTAGTGCTTTGGTAGCCAAGGGTATGGTCCTAACAGTGTCTTACGTCAGTTTAGCCCCGAGCTAATTTTATGGCTCTACCGGTGTCCCCCTTCAAAAATGCTAAACATACAGCAGTAACTCCCAAACCAAAGGTGCCAGGACTGAAAGATGTTCCTGCCCAGAAACCTCCCCAGGGAGCCCACTAGCAGTTGCAATGACCTTGGGGCTCAGAGTGTTCCTGGCCAAGTGTTGTAGTTTTACGTGGCTGGGTTCTGGTGGAGAAGGGAGGGGGGGGCAAGGGGGGAAAGGGGGCTGCAGGGGTGGCTTCTGCAAGAAGCAGCCAGAAACTTTCTGCAGGCCTGAGTCAGCAAACACCAGCCCACTGAAGGCCGGAGTCATTGGCTGGGCCATCAGCAATAGTCACAGTGCCTCTGGAATCACATTTAGGAGAGAAAAAAACCGCAAGCAGCCACTTTTTGCCCTCAGAGAAGGGAGAGAGAAAATGTAAGAAACTGTTCAGGCACCAAGGCCAGTGAAGGGGTGGGGGAGGTGCCCCAGGTGCCGGAGACAATGATGCCCCTGCAGCCCCTGGAGAAACCCATGGTGGAGCGGGTGTCCCCATGCAGCCCATGAAAAAGGCCCAGACCCCACCTGCAGCCTGTGGAGAGGCCCCCATGCTGTTTCCCATGTTGGAGCAAGTGCTGCCAGCACTTGCAGCCCATGGAGAGAGATAGAGACAGAGAGAGAGAGATCTCCATGCTGGAGCAGGTTTGTTGTTGTGGGGGGAGGCTTGTGAGTCCATGGAGGACCAGGCTGGAGCAGTCTGGGCCTGAGAGACTGAGAGACATTCTATGATTTATGCCTGCACCCCCACAGAAGTGACCCACGCTGGGGCAGCTGGTGAGGAGCTGAAGCACCACTTAGCCTCCTTGACAGAGCCCACCCCTCTGCACCTGTAGCCACTCACACCCTTCCAAAGCAGTACAGAGAGTAGGAAGTGAGATCCTCAGCCTTCTGACCCTCTTCTTCCTGCCAGCACTCAGCAGTCAAACCCCAGGAGGCCTCCAGCACCCTGCTTGTCCTTCCCTACGGGTGGCAATGCCCTTGCTGGCAGCAGCCTCCGCTCTGCTGGGGCCTAGGCCACCCCACAGCCAAAGCCAGAGAGTCCCCCACCTGCACCTGCTGCCCCAGTCCTGAAGATAGATGCTCCTTCTAGGGGGAGACAAAGAGTTTAGTTCTATTGTTAATAAACCACTGGTTCTATGTACCGCTGCTTGCATGTCTAGGGATTGGAGGGTACAAGCTCTGCACACGTCTGGCCACAGACATGTCTTCTCACCCCATCACCTCCACTCACCAGCCAGTCCCAATCACTCCCCCTTTCCTCATCCTCTTCCCCATTATTCCCTTTCCTATGTCTTTTCCCATTAAGTTTCCTCTTTTTCTCTTGTTTCTCTGGCTTCTCTGACCCCCAACCTACTGCACAGCCCTCAGCAGCACTGCGAGGCACCGATGGTGCTCCAAAATGTGCCACAGATGAACACAAGGAGACTCACATGTGTGCCTGCCGGTTTTATTAGCAGCCCCACGGTCGGGTTCCCAAGCCCATGGTGTGGGGTACTGTCATCCTGCCCATCTCTGTGTCCCCAGCAGGGTGCAGAAGCTTACTCGTCGAAGCCCTGGGTGTCACAGTGGGGTCCCTCCCACTTGTCATAGCACTGGCAGACGAACTCTTCAGCCAGCTGGGAGACGTCATCAGCAGGCTCTAGGCTCTGGGCTACCAGCCAGGGCTTGCCAATTTGCAGGTCAATGGCAAAGCGGGAGGGGTCAAGGTGGAGGAAGCCCTGCTTGTTCTCCGGGCGCATGCAGCGGCCCTGGCCAGAGCACAGGCTCTGGCTGCACAGATCGGCGCTGGCTGTCACGTTGACAATATAGTGGCCCAGGGGCCCCTCCACATAGTCCTTCAGCCTCAGGCACATCTCCTGCAACAGCACAAACATGTCAGAGCCCATGTGGCCAGGTAAGGTGGGTCTTTGTGGGTAGTGGTGTGGTGCCACCCACTTGCACTCACCTTGGAGGTGCTGTAGTTGAGGCTGCCCCAGAGGACGATACCAGCAGCGCCCTGAGCTGCACTCTCCCCAATGGTGTTCATCAGGTCCTCCTGTACCCAAGAAGAGAGAAGTCAAGGGTGCTCAAAGCCCCCTGTGCCACCCCAACAGAGCTAAAGGCTCCCAGCACCAAGCCATCAGCCTGAGAGTTTCCCACTGTCCCCATATCCCCATCACCTGGGAAAGGAAGTCAACAGTGTTGTCCAAAGCAATCTGGGAGTAGGGCAGGACTGGGAGGCCACTTTTGGTGATGCCACGCTGGACAGCAAAGGCTTCAGCAACACGGTGACGGACGTAGGCGAGCGCCTTGTTGGTGCCGTTGAGACAGGTGGGCAGGTAGATGCTTGGGTAGAGTGCCCGGCTGCTCTCCCAGAGCCACTTCAGCTCCTTATTCCTCTGCTGCTCCACCACCGGGCACATCCCAGTGTAGGGAAGGCTGTCAAAGTCATTGTTGTAGCAGTTGGGGAAGCCATAAAAACCCCAGTAGCCATGAGGACGGAGGGTCTCGCCCAGCTGCAGGGTCTTCTCCATGAAGTCGCGGGCGCTCTGCTCAAACTGCTTCTTGGCCGTCTCCTCAACCTCCTTGGGGGGCCACTGCGGGTGCTGGTGCTGCACCAGCTCCTCTGACTTCTGCCGGTAGATATCCATGGAGGCCCAGTTGCGGATCCACAGCGGGCGCCACTTCTCCCAGTCAATGACAGCCAGCCCACCATAGGCAGGGCTGGGCAGGGCGACCTTGATGTCCTGCGTGGCTTGTTGGAGGTGGGCCTTCAGGCTGGCATTCTGGGGGAGGCCCCCGTTTACTGGCACCCCCTTAGGTGTGTAGTAGGGGAGAAGCCCCAGCTCCTTAGTGTAGAAGAGGGTGACATCCTCCCCCATGAAGGACTGCTGATTGTTTGCCAAAACATCGAAGATCTCCAGGTTGAGGGTGACATTGTACTTCCTGGCACAGCGCTCGGTGGGGATGTTCCAGATGGTGATGAAAGGGCGGTTGACAAGGACAGGGCCGGGCCCCCTGGCCCAGGCTGTGATGGGCAGGAGCAGCAGAAAGACCCAGCAAGACCACCCTGAGTCCATGGTGCCAGCAGATGCAGGACAGGTCCCAGAGCTGTCTTGGGAAGAACCAAGATGGGCTGAGACCTGGGCAGACTTTGGCACTTTTATCCCCAGCCTGACCCTGAGCTGGCGTTAGTCCACACCCCGTCCCCAAGCGGTGCCAATCACCCGGAGTCACCGCTCCACCTCCTCATGTTAAGTCCACAAAGTTATCAGCAGTCGGAGCCCAGTACAGCAGCCCCAGCGTGGGGACAGCAGCCTGCCA
This sequence comes from Porphyrio hochstetteri, assembly GCA_020800305.1. Lineage (NCBI taxonomy): Eukaryota > Metazoa > Chordata > Aves > Gruiformes > Rallidae > Porphyrio > Porphyrio hochstetteri. Next base: position 17,577,403 of record CM036916.1, read on the forward strand.
GCCCTGGTTAGTGACTGGCGGTGGCAGGCCCGGCGGAGAGGAATGCAGAGAGTCACACCCGGTGACGGGCCGGCAATGAGCTGGCCTGGAAAGACAAACAGACACGGACGGGGCGGGGGGATGTCAAGGTCACGATGACGGCCGTGGGCTGCGCCGGGCAGGCACCGCTGAGGAAACGCAGAGCATCAGCCATGAAATGGCGGGCGGGGGGAGGACACGACTGCTGGGAGGGAGCTCGCAGATGGGGCAGGAGGCAGAGAACCGTGGTGGCACAGGAAGACACCGTCTGGGGACACGCATGGCACAGGACAGGAGCCACGGGAGGGAACGCGTGGCACAGGACACTCAGGCGTGGGCAGAGCAGGCACAGAAGGGCACCCGTGCCGGGCCGCGCACCGCGGCGGAGGGGCGCTGGCAGGGAGGCCGGGCCGGGCCGTGCCCGGGCCGCCCGAGGAGGCCGGGCCGGCGCCGGGAGCGGCCGCACGGGCAGAGGCAGAGCCGGGCCGGGGAAACTGCCGCGGCGCGGGGACAGGACCCAGGCGAGAGCGCGGCGCGGGGCCGCTCGCAGCACAGGGCGTCCAGGGCCACTCACGGGCGGGCTGTCCCGCTGCACCGCCGCCGGACGGCGCGTACAGGACGGCGGCCCCACACGCGGTCCCGGGGGGTGAAGGTGGGAGGCGGGAGTCGGGGCTGAAGCCCGGCCGCGCCCGCGGGAGGACGGGGTGGGAGGGCGGAGCGGGTGCCTCCGCGGGGGGCGTGGCCAGGCCGGGCAAATCCCGCCCGCAGCCGGGGGCGGGGCTCGGGGAGCCGGGCTCGGGGAGCCGGGCTCGGGGAGCCGGGCCGGTCCCGCCGCAGCCTCCACGTGGGTGGCCCGGACGCGGCCTTATCCCGTCGGTCCCACCCGGAGCGGCGCCTTGCCCCACCTGCACCCCCCCGCCCCGGGCAGCTATGCCGCTAGGGAGCGGGGATAGGCAACAGTAGGGTGACCTGTAACACTCCCCCACCTCTCCCAGAGAAAATCACCCCACACCCCACTCACACTCAGCCCAGCTTTATTTGAGGTAAAGCACTTTGGTGTGGGGCAGCACACAGGGGCTCAGCACCACACAGCACCCGCTCCCTGCCCCCATGACCCCTTGCCCCCATCCCTCTCCTTACAACAGAAGAGGCACCCACACACCCCCCTTCATCCCCAGGGGCAGGGACACCCACCCTGCAGCAGGGAGGGCACCCACACAGCTCTCCCCCCTACCCACACAGAGAGGGGCAGCCCCCACAAACAAGCTGCCTCACACAGGCAGGGTAGGGATGTCATAAGTAGGTCCCCTACACTGCCACAGAAATGGGGTGCTGGGGCAGGGGGAGGAAAGCTCAGTCCGTGGGGAGTTTTAGCACCAGCTTACAAGCAGCAACAGCAGCCCAAGTGCCAGCGATGCCAGGTGGGCAGGAGCATCACTGCTGGGGCCAGCAGGCACCTGGCAGCCGCTGCCCTGCCAGCCCTGGTAGCAGTGGCAGCGAAAGTGGGTCCGTAGAAAGAGGGTGTCAGCTGAAGACAGCTGGCCCTCAGCCCAGAAGAGGGGGTGCTGGGGGTGCTCTGCATCACGGTGCCGCAGCTGGAAGTTGGTGGAGTTGAGGTGGAGGAAGACATCGGCGGTGCTGTCCTGGCGCAGGCAGCGGCCCCGGCCCTGGCACAGCGCCATGCTGCAGAGCTGTGCTGCCGTCGTGACATTCACGATATAGCGGCCCAGGTCTCCCTCCAGGTAGTTCTTGATGATCTGGCATGAGTCCTGTGGAGGGGAAGAAAGACATCAGGACATATTGGGGTACCCAGAGAAAAGCACCCCAAATGGAGAAATCACCCCAGACTAAAATTGCTGGTCTCCCTCTGGGGGCAGGTAACTCTTCCCCCATCTCCCTGTGTGCCCCGGGGGCACAGAATCACAGAACTGTAAGGGTTGGAAGGGACCTCCAGAGATCATCAAGTCCAACCACCCCTGCCAAAGCAGGCTCCCTAGGACAGGTCACACAGGGAGGTGTCCAGACAGATCTGGAATATCTCCAGAGGAGACTCCACATCCCCCTGGGCAACCTATTCCTGTGCTGTCACGCTCACTATGAAGAAGTTCCTTTGCATATTGGTGTGGAACTTCCTGTGCTCCAATTTGAAGCCATCACCCCTTGTCCTGTCTCCACAGACCATTGACAAGGGGCTGGCCATTTCCCCCTGTGTCCCACACTTGAGATATTTATAAACATTAATAAAAGATCCCCTCTCAGGCTTCTTTTCTCAAGGCTGAACAGCCCCAGCTCACTCAGCCTTTCCTTGTACGGGAGATGCTCCAGGCCCCTAATGATCTTTGTGTCCCTCCTCTGGACTCTCTTCAGGAGATCCCTGTCTTTTTTATCCCAGGGAGCCCAGAACTGGACACAATACTCCACGTGGGCCTGACCAGGGCAGAGTAGAGGGGGAGGATCACCTCCTTTGACCTGATGGCCACACTCCTTTTACTGCAGCCCAGGAGCCCACTGGCCTTCCTGGCACACTGACCCCAAACGTACCCGGTTTTTAGTGTAGTCTGCATCACCCCAGAAAATGGCCCCAGCTGCTCCCAGTGCTGCACTCTCTCCAATGGTAGAAATCAGGTCTGACTGCAGGGACAGAGACTGGTTAGTGCCCACAGACTGCATGTAGTGCCCACACCCCACCCCCATCTCAGTACAGCCTGCCCAAAAGTACCAGCTGTGGCATTAGGGATACAAGACCCTGCTCCAGGCCATGGGGGTAGGGTACTGTCCCAGTTCCTTGGAGGACAAGGCTTACCATCACCACTTCCTCAGGGGCTAAGCCAGCACAGCACAGGGCTTGTGGGCTCGTTTACCCCAGGGTACTGGCTGCAGTACTTCCCAGGCACTTCCCCTGCGATGGTGACTATTGGTACCAGTCCTGCTGCTGCCAGTCTTGTTCAGGCTGTGGCAGCCCATCATCCACCCACTGAGGATCTGAACTGGGGAACCCTACACCATGACCCCCACCGTCCCCTGGGGGAGGCAGGGCCAGCCCCCGCCAAAGGATGCTGCTCCCCACCCCATGCAGGGAGAGCCAAACCACAGAGGTGCTGGTGACACCACAAGAGCAGTCACCAGCCTTGAGAGCCATCCCACTCTGTGGACAGGGATGGGCCACAGGCAGAGGGACCACCTCAACTGACTCCAGAGCCCAGGTGCCCAGGGCTTGGGACAAGCAGTGGAGCAGCCCTACCTGGCTGAGCACATGCAGCTTGCGGATGTAGGTGGGACGGGTGTAGGTGAAAACAGGCAGGGAGTAGCCATCATGGTGCTGCTGCGAGATGCGCATGGCCTCCATCACCCGTGCGCGCACGAACTTGCGGCTGTTGGGGGTGGAGGCCAGGAGGAGGTCAAGGTAGATGGAGGGGTAGAGGGCCATACTCTCCCTCCAGAGCCATGCCAGCTGGTCGTTGCGTGTCTTCTCCACATCTGGGCACTGCCCAGTGTAGCTCTCCTTGTTCTTGCTGTAGTCATGGTTGTAGCAGTCGGGGAAGAGGTAGAACCCCCAGAGATGCTTGGGTCGGAAGCTCTTGGCCACACGCAGGGTGCTCACGATGAACTGCCGGGCAGCCGACTCAAACTCAAACACTGCCTGCTTGTTCACCTGCTCGCGGGTCCAGGTGGGCTGCTGCTGGTACACCAGCTGCTGCGACACCTCCCGGTAGACATCCTTGGGCTTCCAGTTGCGAGCCCAGATTGGCCGCCATTCCTCCCAGTCGATGACAGCCAGCCCCTCCTTGGTGGGCGAGCGGATGTACTTGCTGATGCCCTCCCGGAGGCGGGCGAGGTGGTCCGACAGGCTGCTGTTTTGGGGGACGCCGCCATTGATGGCCACGCGCTGGCTGTTGTAGTAGGGGTAGAGCCCCAGGCGCTCTTTGTAGAAGATGGTGAGGTTCTGCCCCACAAAGCCCTCGTTGGGGGAGGCCTGCAGGTCAAAGACGCTGAAGTCGAAAGACACCTGGAAGCGGGGCTTGCAGTCCTGGGTGGGCACATTCCAGGCCACCAGGAACGGCCGTCGGGTGAGCAGGGGGGCGGCGGCCGGTTTCTCGGGGGGCTGCCGGGCCAGGGCCAGCAGGGCCAGCCAGGGCACGGCTACGGCCGCCGCCGCGCAGCCCCCGCGCATCCTGCCCAGCGGGGGCCTGGGGGCAGCGCGGGTCAGAGGGGGACGCGGGCGGGGAGCGGCGCTGCCCACTCACCCCCCCCCGGGGCAGACCCGGCCCCGAGCGCCCTCACCGCCACCCCCGCCCGGGGCAGAGCGGTGCCGGGACGGCTCTGCCCGCGCCCCCGGGAAGCTCGGTTTCCCAAGCGGCCCCGCCGGCTCTCGATCCCCCTCGCCTCCCGGTCCCCGCCTCTCCCGCGGGTGCCGGCGCGGCGCCGCCTTTGTCCGAGACCGGCACACAAAGCGCCGGGGCGCGGCCCCGCTCCCCACCTCTCCCGCTTCGCTCCCTCGCCCGGGTCTCGCTGCAGCTCACGCCATCCCCCGCCGCGAACCACCACCAACGCCGCCTCTGCCCCGCCGCCCGCTTTAAACCTCCCCGGCGCGCACCACCCGCCGGGCGCCGCCTCCCCGCCCCGACCGGCCTCGCCCCGACCGCGGCGCGACGGGGTGGCGGCGCGGACCATCGCCGGGCCCCGGGGGCGCGCACCGTCGGCGGACCCCCCCCCGACGTACACACCTCCGTGGGGCCGCGGCACCGGGGAAGGCGTGCCGCCCCCCCGAGCAGCGCCGCGCTTGGTACGGCCCGAGAGGCCCCGCCCCCCCTGCGCGGCGGAACGGGGCAGGCCGGGGCCTCGGGGGCGCCGGCAGGGGGCGCCGCGGGGCGCAGGGGGCTGCGGCGCTCTGAGGGGCGGGGGGATCGGCGGTGGCCCTGGATTGGTGTCCCCGGGGCGGCGGTGACCCCCGGGGCAGGGGGTATCCCGAAACGGTGGTGACCCCAGGACTGTGGTGACCTCAGGACGGCGGTGATGACCCAAGAGTGGTGGTGACCACAGGAAAACATCCCCGCCAGGCTGGTGGTGACCCCAGAGCAGTGATGTCCCAGGGAAGGGGTGTCCCCAGAGCAGTAGTGTCCCCCAGCATGGTGGTGTCCCCACACCGGTGGTGTCCCCACACCGGTGGTGACCCCAGGGCGGTGCTGTTCCCGGCAGGATGTCCTGTGCAGGCCCAGGCAGTCGGTGCTGTTGACTCAGCAGCAGCCCCTCGGGTTTCCTGCCCTGAGGGGGGAACGGGCCAGGAGGCAGTGACAAGAGGGGCTGCAGGCGCAGCAGGACCTGGGGGGCTTCCTTCCTGGGGCTGATGCTCCAGTGAGTGCCCCAGGCAGGCAGCAGGACAGGCAGGGCTCAGGGACTGGCAGCTCTCATGCTTGTCCCCTGCCTTCTCCAGCCAGGGCTGACCGTGTTGGGCTGAGGCCATTCGGGTGCCCCTGCAGAGGAAGCACCAGGGCCGGAGTGCGAGGGTGTGCCGGGGAAGGAAACAGGGCTGAATCTGCGGAAGCGCTCCCCAGCCGCTCGCCAGCTCCCCAGGGAGCGGGTGGGAGTGCCGAGCTCACCATTGTTCATTGCCGGCCTCGGCGGCGGCGGTGCCGAACCCAGGGCCACAAGCACCCACAGATGGGTCCAGTTAGCGGGACCTGCTTGGATGTCAGTGGCTGTGGCAAAGCTCCCACCAAGAAATGACAGTACCACCAGGGACAGGCACATTGTCCAGGCTGGATGCTCAAAGGGGAGGCTGCGTCCCATGCAGCCTGTGGGCAACGCCAGGCACCCGCCAGGAGCAGGGCAGGGACCATCAGCCATGGGCCGGGGATTGTCTGCCAAAACCCTCGGGGAAGATTGCAGGGAGCCAAGAAATGTCAGTGCTGGTGGGCACTGCCCTTCCCCTACAGGCAGTAAACACACTCCCTTTGCTGGCAGCAGAACTGCCTAAAATTTTCCATCCTCTGCATCGCCTGCCTCGGTTTCCCTCCTCCCTTCCCATAGTGAAGACCCTGGGGTTGCAGGGGGGGCAACCAGATACATCCATCCTCCCCTCTCCTGTCTTGCCCCCCGAGATGATGTTAAGCCATTCCCAGACGGTGCACAGCAGCAGAGGGGCTTGTGCAGCAGAGGTGGACAGTGCCCCCGGTGAGGAGAGCAGGGGAGCTGCCTCCCACAGGCAGCGGGTGGCTGCCAGTCCCTCCTGGACACATAGGTAACAGGGGGTTGGATCAAATCCTCCCACACCAGGCAGGTCCGAGCAAGGTGGGAGAGGAGCTCAGCTTGGGAACGGAGCAGAGGGGCTGGGAGGGGAGGTAGACACCCGCCTCTGCCCCAGGCTGGCAGCTGCAGGCACGGCCCTGCCCTGCGGGCAGCAGAGTGGGGGGACTGGGGTGGCCCCACGGCCACTGCCATGTTTAGCCTTGCAAAGCTGTAACACCCGAAGAAGCCACCCAGTCCCCTTGGAGGCCACCACGATCCATCCCCCACAGGGCTTGTGGCTCTTATGTATCAACAGGCAAAAGTTGCAGAGCCTCATCCCCCGCAAGGCACGGCTCTGGCAGGACACACCATACCACACACCCCCCTCGTTTCCGAGCCGGCTTGCGTGGAGGAAATGATGAGAGGTGACAGTGGCTGCAGGAAAACATTTTCAGGGCAGCTGGGGGCAGGACGTGGGGCACAAAGTGAGATCACACTCCTCCCACGGACAATCCGGCAGCGCTCAGGGAACAGGCGGCATCCCAACAGCACAGGGTCACGCCGGGTTCGAGAGAGCCGACAGGCCCTGGTGATTAACGGGACACTGATTCAGCAGGACGGGAGACAAAGGAGTGGACAGGCAGATCCCCCCACTGGGGGCGGGGTGGGGGGCTTGCTGCCTCCCTGCCCATGTGAGAGGGGAGAGGGGCCTGGGCTCTAACCCTGTGGAGCTGCAGAAGGAACTTAGATTTACATGTGCCTACAGAAATCCATTTCAGTTCTGTACTGAAAGGGTGTCACTATGGCTGTGAGTGGAGTCTGACAAAGCCCTCAGCCCCAGCCAGTGCTGTGTGCAGAATTCAGCACCTGCAAACTGCTCAGACTCACAGCTCCTTCACCAATCAGTTCAGTCATGTGTGCACACACACCCCTCCTCCCCAAAAATACCAGGGGGCTCAGAGCACCGGCAGCAAACAGACTCACACAGCACAGCCCACCTCCTCCTGTCTCTTCCATCATCTTCCTCTGCCCACGGGCACAGGTGCTCACCCACCTACCCCCGCCACCCCAGTCACACAGCTGTTGGACCTGTGGGATCTACAAATAATTTTATTGAAATTTAACAAAAGTGGACAGATGCACTGGGAGGAAGGACCATAAATAGTGTACATTTCCCAAACCCTGGGGTCCTACCCTGACTCTAGAGGAGCAAGGAGCCTAGTGTCAGTGAGGACGATTCGGCTACACATCCACACAGGAAAGCACAACACCCCACAGACAGGATTAAAAAAACAAAACAAAAAAGAAAAAGAAAAGAAAAACTTTCCTTTTTTTTGCTTGCTCCAACACCACAGTGGACACAGATATTATTTACAGTGACCTTCACATTTTTATGATCCCTCCAGGTGCTCCCAAGGCGCCGCTGCCACAGGAGGGCTGGAGAAGGTGGGTGGAGGGGAGGGGGCTCAGGGTAGGGGGAGGTTGGTCGCTTGGGGGACCGGCCTGGAAAGAAGCAGGGCAGGATGCAGCTTGTTGGCAGCCTGTGAAGGTGAGACGGGGGTTGAGGGGGGATTGTGTGGTGTGTGGTAGTGTGTGGAGGGGTGTTTTTTCAGGGGAAACATGCTTGATACCCTGGGGGAAGGGTGGGCAGCCTGTCAGGGAGGACAAAAGCATCCTCACTATGCCAGTCTCTGCCTGCCCCCCTTCCCTGGGTTCGGGCCTTGCCGTGTCAGCAGATTTTTGGCCAGCAGACAGGCAAACAGCACCAGCCCCCTCCTCACTCCTCCTCCTTCATCCTGTGCCCCACGTGGGTCCGGTGCAGCATCCCACATCCCGGGACAGAGCGGGGCAAGGCAGCACAGGCAGCCCAGCCACAGCTTTCTCTCCTCTTCCTAGGGACAGCACCTCTTGCTCTCCTGCGGGACCCAAGGGACGTCCTTCCCAGGGAGAGCCAGCCAGCCAGCCCGGGAGAAACTCGAGAGCAGGTGGTGCAAGTAAGAAACACTTCAGTGGGGGATTGTTTTAAGACAAGACTCTTTCAAGCAAGCAGAACAAAAGATGTCAGAAGAAGCGCCCAGCATCACAGTGTAGACAAGCTCCCTGATGGAGACCTGCCCAGCCCTGCCTGCTTCCCTGCCTGGCAGCAGGCAGCCCATTCACTTCACCCTCCGTGCTCGCTCCTGTCAGTGGGAACAGCAGGTAGAGAGGGACGTGGAGGGAAGAGGTGGTGATAGGAAGATGGCAACAACCTTGCTGCTGCTATCTCCCTGAAGCTGGGAATGTGGCCCCACGCCCAGGTGGCTCTTGGTGGGCGTGGGGATGGATACATCCAACGGAGACGCCGACAGGGCTGGCAGCCAAGTGCCAGCAGCTTAAATTAAAAATCGAGGTAGCAAACATCTGAAGTGCTTAGAAAGTAAATAAGTTCTATAATGAAAGAGGAGGAAAGCCGAGCTGGCTGCTGTGGGGAGCAGGCTCTGACCCAGTTTAAAGCTGTGCCTGCTGCCCCACGGACAGTCCTCCTCCCCCCACCCAGTCCAGGGGCACCCGAGCAGGAAGGCAGCAGCTCCTGGTGCTGGCGAGGGGTCAGGCCTTTCCCCGGCCCCACAGCGGCTGGCTCAGTGCCCTGGGGCCAACAGAGAGGGGTGAGAGGTTTTCTGGTGCTGCCAAGGTGACCCCAACCTTCTAGAGCAGGGGGAAAGAGAAGAAAAAGAGCAGGACCTTCCAAGACGGACCAGAAAGCCTCCCTTTAAAGTGCATCACATTCCTCCTCCTGCTGCCAGCTGGGATGCGGGAGGAACCACAGTTCACATCACCAGGGAGATTTCCAAGCCAGGGCAGGCACGCTGATCGACTGGTTTTGGTGGACAAGGAGGGAAGAGATGGTTTCCTTCCTGCTTGGATCTGTCAGGGCCCACCCCACTGGGGTTCAAGACACAGTGGGAGGTGAGGACCTTACGTGTAGATGCCTCGCCCAGCAGCCAGCGAGGGATGGTGATCAGCAGGAGCCAGTTTGCAGAGGGTGAGGCTGCTGCAGAGCTGGAGACCTCGCTGCCACCAGCTCGGACTGCAGAGATCTTCTCTGGGCAGAGGAACTGCAAGCAGCAGCACAGCCCACCTCCCCAGCGCTCGTGTAAGCAGGGAAACACACGGGGGAAGAGACCAAGGTCTGAAAGAGCAGCATCTGATCTCCATCCCCATGCCAAGAAGAACGCAGCAGACAGCTGGATATGCTTCGAGATGGGCCTCCCTCAGCCTGCCTCGTCTCTCCTCCACTGTCAGACCCTTCCAGGGGAGCATCACGTAACACCCGTGTCAAGCAACATGCTGCAACACCAGCCACCTAACCACGGGGCCAGAGGGATGCAGAGGGATGTTGGTGCCGGGGGCGGTACGTTCCCATGCCCTGGCTCTCCCTGGGCCGCATACCTGAGAAGCAGGGGATTGTCTCTGGTGAGAAGTGCAGGCTCGAATCTCCCTTTAGTACCTCAAACACACCAGCTCCTTTGCAGTTCCAGTTCCCCATCCAAAGGTATTTCAGTCTTCTGACTCAAGCAAGGATGTTTGTAAGCAGCCGTTGCACAAGGTCACCCCTCTCCTGTGAGGAGTGCTAGCCAAGCCCAGCCCAGCCTGCTCTGTCCTGCCTCACCTCCAGGAGAGGGGAGAGCCACCGTCCTCGCCGCATGTCCAGAGTCCTCCTCGGGTAGGAACAGCTGCAGCCTGGACTGGTGAAGCTGGGGGCGGTGGGGCAGGGCCTCCCACCCACAGGCAGCAACAGTCTGGCGACTCACACCTCACAGATGATCACCGGGAAATCTACGTGAATGCGAGGGTGCTCTAGTTTCACTATGCCCTGTAAGAAGAGTCAGCAGTGAACAGAGGAGACCACAGAACAACAGCCCCGAGTGCCCCAAGGGCACCCTGCCCTCAAGGAACAAGAGTTCATAAAGCTGCCGTGACACCAGGTACCCCTGAGACAGCAGCACACAAAGCGAAAGCACTTTGCCCTTCAAACTCCTCCCTGGAGAGCCAAGGGAGTTGCAGCCAGCTGCCACACATGGCAGGTCTGGAGCTCAGCAGGGTGAGGAAGGAGGGAGCTGCTCTGCCAGGCACTGCCTGTGTAGCAGCTGGTGCATGACTGGCAGATATTGGTTGTCAGGGCTTTTCATCCGGCACCTTTCGTTCACGGGGATTTAAAAGAATGAAAAGAGCTGTCTGAGAGAAAGCAGCCAGGGCAGCTGGCACACAAGAAAGGCAGCTTTCTGTCCAGAGGGGAGGCTGTTGAATGCACACTCACTCCAAGCCAGCCACAGGGCATTTCCCATGCTCAGTGCAAGCCTTCTCCTGTTACAGCACCGGGAGGAGTGACTGACAGGTGGGGGAGAAGTGGTGGGGGTGGGGGGGTAGGAAGTAGGGGCTCCAGACATGCTCTCTCTGGATCAGGCAAGCTCTCCAACTGGGTGTATTTCAACTCATGTTGATGAGGAGTCAGTCCCATGGCCCAAGCCTGCCTCTGTGAGAATGCTAGCCCAGGAAGCAGCACTGAATCCTTCCCCCTGCCCCATAACTGCCTGTGCAGCACTCAGAGCGCTCCCATCCCAATGGCCAGTGGCTTGCCTCAGGTGCTCACTAGAGTCACACCTTTTTGGTTATTTAGCAAAGGTTCCTGCAAGGTCTCTCTCCAGCCCTGGTTTGGTCTGCTCTTCTCTATTTATGCCCCTGGACACTCCTCCTCCTTCACCAAGACACTTGATCAGTGTTGCTTATTTTAAGAGGAAACTAAATCCTGAGCACCACTGAGGTGCAAAAGAGATTGCTGCCAACGCTACTGTCACTACCAGGCAGGCAACTGGAATGTACACACGTCCTTCCTCGGAAAGAAGATTCCCTGAGGAAGAAGGCCCATGAGCAGGAGCTCCTGCAAAGCCGGGCCTTCGGGTGTCACCGTGGCACTTTGTCAGACTCCCCCACCCTCCTCCACCCACTACCTGAGGTATCAGGTTCTTGTGGATCCTCTTCAGCTTGGCACGCTTCCTCCCATTCTTGGTAACGATTGTCTCTTCGTAGAACTCGTGGGCGAGATCCCCGTCCTCATCGTAATACATGGAGCTGCCGAGAGGGGAGGGGCAGGTGAGTGCCTGCCGACAGCTGCCGCCTGCCTGCGCCCCGAGCAGGGCAGGGAGCCGGGGCAGGCCGGCGGCACCCACCCGGTACCGGCTCAGGGCTGCCCTCCCGTCGCCGGGCACCCCGCGGAAGGCCAGGCCGCGACCCCGGCGGTGCCGGTGCCCGGGTAGGCCGGACCTGGCCCCGCAGCGGAGCCGCTGCCGTGGCAACCGCCCCTCCCCCCCCCGCTCTCACCCGCGGCGCGTGAAGACGAAGGGGGTGGCGGCGCGCGCGGCCCGCGCCCGGGCCAGGGCCTGCTGCCCGCCGGGGCCCTCGGCACCGCCGCCGCCCGCCGCCGGGGAGGCGAAGGGCCACAGTCCCCGCGACTTGGAGCCGCTGGCGCCCATGGCAGCGGCGGCGGCGGCGGGGGAAGCGGCCCGGTGCCGCCCGGCGACACCGACCGAGCGCCTCCTTGCGTACGCCGCCGCCGCGCTGCGCCACTTCCGGCGCCCGCGATGCCCCCCGCACGTGACGTGGGAGGGAGGAGCCGCCTGCGTCACGTGAGAGAGGCGCGTGGCGGACCCTCCTCCCCGCTTGCCGCCCTTGGGATCCCCGAGGCCGCGGGTTCGCGTCCCGCCGCAGCCGCCGCGCACACCCAGGGATCCGTGGGTGCTGCCGTCCCTTCCCGCCACATCCCGCTCCGGTGCCAGGCGCCTCCCCGCCAAGGACACGCCACAGGCCAGGCCTCGTCACCAAGCTGCCTTTATTGGTGCTCAACGCCCTGCTTCCTCCCAGGGGTACTAGCTCTCCCAGGGACACCCCCTCCCTGGGCCAGCCCCATGGGGGCTGCAACGGCCCAGTGGGTCCCGGGGTGCCCCATGCCACCACCCCCCCTTTCCTGGGTGCCCCAACCCGCCGGCAGGCAAGGGTCCCAGTGCACTAGCTGGCCACTGGTGTAGGCAGTGTGGTCATCCCGGCGTGTGCGTGGCTAGGGCCTCCTGCATCTTCTGGCGGCAGCAGGCGTAGCGGTGCCGCAGCTGGCGCACGTGCTCCTCCTCCTCCCGCTGCAGGATGCGCAGGAAGTTGTGCAGCTCCGGCAGCGAGAAGGCATCCCACTGTGGGAACACGAGCGGCTATCAGAACCGGGATGAGGCATCCTCCCCCACAGCCACGGCCCCTGGGGGTGTGGGTGCCAATCCTCTCCCCGTCCCCATACTCACATTCACCTCCCCAGTCTCGTTCTCCTTCATGACGAAGCTGAGCACCTTCTCGCTGGGCCCGGCCAGCAGCCGCAGCCGCAGGGGCTGCTCCTCATCGGCCAGCTTCCGTAGGTACACTGCAACAGCAGCCAACTGTCACATGGGGGACACTGCCACAGGGACACCACCACCATGGGGATATTGCCACGATGAGGGCACCACTGCCACAGGGGACCCTGCTGCTACAGATAATGCCACCACGGAGATACTACTGCTATGGGGACATCACCCCCCACAGCCACTGGGGACACTGCCACCAAAGGGGTATCCCACCCCCACTGTAACAGGGATGCTGCCACCTCAGGGACACCACTGCCATGGGGGACACCACTGCTGGCGGGATGTCACAGGGGACACTATCACCACCGCAGCGCTACCCTCTACCCAGGGGAAGCTGCCAGCACAGGGACACGGCCACCACTGCAGAGACAGGGCTGCCCCAGGGTCCTACCTTGCTCATCCTTCTCGGACCTCTCAAAGAGGGCAAACTTTCGAGGGTTGTCAATGACAGTGAACTTGCGGAGGAGGGCATCAATGACCTCACTGGCACGGGTGTACGAGAATATGTGTAGGTGCTTGACGGTCCCCTTGGGTAGGTAGAAGGATGTGCGGCGCTTCACCCCCTGGGTGCGCGGCCCCGACCGCCCCGCCTGCAGGGAGGGTCCTCTCTTGGTAGCTGGCACGGAGACGGGGCGCACCAGCTTCAGCTGCACCTTGATGAAACCGGTGTAGGAGCCATCCTTGTTCTGGAAAACACCCGTGGAGGGGTAAGTAGAGCCAGGGCAGGGCATCCCCCCTCCCAGCCCGATGCCAGCTCCATACCAGGCTCATGAAGAGGTTGCTGTTTATCTGGTTGTTGTACTCCTTGATCCGCTGCTCCACCTGCGCCTGGTCCAGCTCTGCCTTCTCCCATTCACTGGGCTCATCCTGCGTGACAGCGGCTGGGCTGAGCAGCACCTCAGCTGGAGGGACCCCTCCATCCGCCTCAGCATCCTGCTGCTTCCCAGCCCTCCCCGAAATGCTGGCCGACACACACACGGACCGTTGCGCGGGGTTGCATCAGCCCAGCTGGGCTGTGCCGGGGAAGCAGCACAGCTGAGCTCACAGCAGTCCCAGCCCCACTCCAGGGATACCACCCCCACCAGCCACCCCTCCCCCAGCCCCATTCCCAGGGCCACAGGGATGGGTAAACCCGCTGTGTAGACACCCCAGGGCCAGGCGTTCCCTCCAAGCACCCCAGATCAGAGAGGTGTCCCCAAGGCAGAGTGCTGTCAGCCCAGCACTGGGGTGGCAGGACAGGCTGGGCACCCGGCAAGACACCCTGGGATTCAGAGCAGGGCAGGGCCAGACTAGGGGTGCAGCCCGCCCATGCCGCCGGCACCCTGCTTCAAAGCGCCGGCCCTGCACAAGGGTGACCCAGGAAGTTCTGGTTCGGTGCCCTCACCACCAGCACCCACTAATGAGTACTTATGTGAGGCCACGGAGCTGCCGTGCAGCATCCTCACGGCACCATGGGGCTGGGGAGCACCCGGGGCTCCAAGCCCTGATGGCCACACCATGGCACGCAGGCACTGCCGGACCCAGCCAGAGCCCCCATGGAGGGGGGACAGGGACGGGACGATACAGCTGTGAGGCTGCCCAGGGTAGCTCAGCCCAGGAGCCCCCCAAGCACTGTCCTTCACCCCCTTTGGGACCAGCTCCAGCCCTGGGAGGCTATGGGGCTGCTGTGCTAGGCGGCAAAGCCCCACTCCCTCCATAGCACTGCGTGTCCACCGCACAGGACCACCCCCCACCCCTCCCGCAGCACGGCCGTGCTCGGTCTCACTCCTGCCCCACCGCAAGACCGCGCTCATCCCACACCGGCCCCCCGGCAGCACCGCCCCCACCCCCCGCTTTCCCCACGCCGGGGCCACAGCTGTCCCCGTACCGTCGCCCACCGCTCCCGTCGGCACCCAGCCCCGGGGAAAGCACTCCCCCGGCTTACGTCACCCTGTCCCCCCCCATGATGTCACGGCCGGCGGCCCGGGAACCGACCTGGCGGCGGCGCGGGCGGCGGCCGAGGGAGGTGCGGGCGGTGTAGAAGAGCTCGGGCTCGGAGTCGGAGTCCTCCTGGCTGCAGTAGCCGCTGCTGGCCGTGCTGCCCCCCGTGCCCCCCGCGCCGCCCCGCCGCAGAGCCAGCGCCGCCCCGCAGCCCCCGGCCACGGACGCGGCACTGGCCACGGCCCGACCCGCCCGCCCCGCGGCCCCGCGGGCACACGGGCACCCCCGGCCCCGCGCCAGCCCGGCCGGCCCCCGGGCTGGGGCCCGGCTCAGCCCGCTCCCGGCTCGGCTCAGCCCGCTCCCGGGCCCGGCGCGGCTCCGCCCGGTCTCGATTCCTCTCCCGGCTCGGTTCAGCCTGGCCCCAACTGCGCTCCTGTTCCGGCTCGGCTCGGCTCGGCTCGGCTCGGCTCAGCCCGCTCGCGGCTCGGCTCGGCTCGGCTCGGCGCGGCGACTAGCGCGTTCCCGCCCCTACCCAGCCCCGGCCCCGGCCCCGGCCCCGGCCCCGCCCCAGCGCGTCTCGGCTGACGCGGGCCGGGGGCGGTGCGGCTGGGCCCCGCTTCCGGCGGTGATTTCACCCGGCACCGGACCCGCCCGCCCGGCGGCGGCGGCACCTCGGCCTGGCAAGCGCGGCACGGCGTGGGCACGGCACGGCCGGGGCAGCACGGCTCGGCACTGCCCGGCACGGCACAGCCTGGCGTGGCATGCGTGGCATGGCACAGCTCAGGCCAGCCTGGCATGGCATGGCACAACACAGCACGGCATGGTTCGGCACAGCCTGGCATGGCCAAACACAGCCCAGCCCAGCCCAGCATGGCTTGGCACAGCACAGTAAGGCATAGCTCAGCACAGCACGGCACGGCACAGCCCAACCTAGCCCTTCAAGGCTCAGCCCAGCACAGCCCAACCTAGCCCTGCAAGGCTCAGTCCAACCTAGCCCTGCACGGCACAGCCCAATCTAGTCCTGCAAGGTTCAGCTCAACCTAGCCCCACAAGGCTCAGCCCAGCACAGCCCAACCTAGCCCTGCACGGCACAGCCCAGCATGGCCCAGCCCAGCCCAGCATGGCTCAGCACAGCACAGCCCAGCATGGCACAGCCCAGCCCAGCATGGCTCAGCCCAGCCCAGCCCAGCCCAGCCCAGCATGGCTCAGCACAGCACAGCACAGCACAGATTAGTGTGACGTGACATGGCCTCACATGGCACAGCTGGGCAGACCAGCACAACCACCCCAGCTGGGCAGCCCCCGGGTTGGCCACCCCTCACCCCATTCCCTGCAGACGCAGGCCATGCCCTACCACATTGGTGTCCTTCTCCAGCGCCTGCTCTGTGTCATCCTCATCGCTGGCACCCGGGGGGCCGCTGCAGTCCAGTCGCACCAGGGCCCGGCACCCGTAGTGGCAGGTGAAACTGCAGTCTGGGGACAGGGACAGAACCAGTGTCACCACCATGGCCCTGAGTGTCGGGGTCAGTACCTGTGCTGGGGACAATACTTGTGCCTGGTGCTGCAAGGGCTGGTGCGTGGTGCCAGTACCAGTGCCCAGAGCTGGCTGCCTGCCCATGCTGTACTGGTGCCAGAAAGGGGGAGGGGTTGGGGGGGGCGTGGAGGCACCCACGTGGGACACCGTGCTGTGCCACACTGTTGGCCAGTACCATGGTGCCCGTGCTCCCTGGGAGCCTGGGCTGGCCAGTGCTGGTACCTGGTGGCTGGGATGCGCAGTGCCCAGTACAGGGATGCCCAATGCCCAACATCTGGTATCAGGATGCCCAGTACCTACAGGAGGTACTTGCTACAGAGATACCCAGTGCCTGGCAGGGGTGCCCAGTACAGAGAAGCGCAGTGACTGGTATTTGGTAGGGGGCTGCCCAGTGCCTGGTGCACGTGCCCAGCGCAGGGATGTTTGGTACCCAGGGCAGGGATGTCTGGTGCCCAGGGGTCTGGTGCACGTGCCCAGCGCACGGATGCCCAGTCCTGACTAGGGATAACTGCCTGTGCCCAATATCTTCACCCAGTACTGGGATACTCAGTGCCTGGTCTGGGTGCCCGGTGCCAGGATGCCCGTGCCCAGTGCTGGGACACCGGGTGCCCCGTAGCAGTGCCTGCTACCAGGATGCCCGGGGCCCAGCGGTGGGGGTTGCCGGTGGCGGGATGCCCCGTGGGGGTGCCGGGAAGCCCGGGGCGCGGCGCGGTACTCACAGCGGCACTGGAGGGTCTTCCTGCCGCCGCCCCAGACGAAGTTCCCGCACTGGTCGCACCAGGTGTGGAGCCCGCGGCGCCGCGGCTCGAAGCGATGCCCGGTGCCCGGTCCCGCCGTCAGTCGCGGGTCGGGGTGCGCTCCGGGGCCGGGGCCGGGCCGGCGGGCCGGGCTGATGCGCAGCGCGTTGGTCCGTTCCAGGCGGCCCCGGCCCGTCCGCGGTTCCGGCTGTAGCTCCCGCAGTTCGATGAGCTCCATGGCCCCGCGGGCGCTGCGCGGAGGCGGCGGGCCGGGGGCTGACGCCGGGGATGGGCCCGGGGCGGGGACCGGGAGGGGCAACGCGGGGGAAACTGAGGCAGAAGGGGGCGGCGGGGAAGGGGGGGGGAGAACAGCGCAGCGCCCCGGGATCCCGACGGCCACCCCCGATTCCGTCAAGCCCGGCGGGGCGGGCTGGAGGCGGGGATGAGGCTCCCTGAGCCGCTGCCGGGGAAGAGAGGCCCCGCTCCAGCAGCACGCTTCTCTCTGCCGGTGCTCCCAGGAGCCGGGCAAGTCTCACCCCGTGCCTCAGTTTCCCAGCGGGGAAGGGGGCCGGAGGAAGCTGGGCAGCAGATTAGAAGCTTCTAACTTGGGCAGCAGCTTAGAAGCAGCCAAAGCATCCCCAGAAAAGCTCCACACTCAGTCCAGCCACAGCCTGGGCTGCTGGGCCAGGACTGTGGCCAGACTGAGATGGTTTCCTGCCCCTTATCATGGCTCCTGCAGTAGCAGCACAGGTGCAAAGCCTGGTTTGGGACCTCACACCCCCCCCATCACAACAGGAGAGGCACGGCCGTGCAAGCACCATCAACCTTTCCCAGCCGTGCTCAGACCAAGGCTCCAGCCCTTCAGCAGTGGCTTCCACCCAGGGAGAGGTGAGGATGCAGCCCAAGGCCCAGCAGGCCACCAGTAAACCCTAGAGAGAAGACGGTGGGCAGGAGGCCAAGCCCTTGCTGCTATCATCACATCAACTGGGAGGGGGGGGTTGGCCCTGGAAGATGGCAATGAACACCTGAGAAATGAGCCTGCTTTCTCACCACAGAGATGCTTACTAACCACTTCCTCTACCTCCTGCTCTTCACAGCAGCAGCCAAAGGTTAGAGGCGGCAAAGATGCACTCTTGTCCCTCTCCTCCCACCCCCAGCTCAGCTCACACGTTGATCACAGAGGGCTCAGCCCTTCCGCTACCCACAAGTAGCAGCTCTTTTTTGGGGTTCACTGGGGAAAAACAGAGACATATTCCTCCTCTCCCTGCGTGCAAGGGAGGGGAGGAAGTACTTGAGCATCTTCAGGTAGGAGAGGAAAAGAAAAGGAGAAGCCAAGCAGCACCAGGCTGCAGTAACAAGGTTTATTGGAGAAGGCTACGTGGTGGGGGAGAAGACACTGAACCCATGCAGTGGTGCCTGGGTCTGGGAGGAGGCAGAAGGGGACTTTGCAAACAGAGGGAAGGACTCTCTGCCTCCCTGGACCCTAGGGAGATGCCAGGTGGTACTTCTCTTACAGGTCCTCAGCTCTCCCCAGTGCCCCAGCCATCAGGTTGCAGGCAGCCTTGTGCTTCTGCCAGTGCTGGACCTGGCATGCCCTGCCGAAGGGAAGGCCGTGGCTCAGGGACCCTGCTGGAAGTGGGGTGCCCACAGCTTGAGCAGGAACACAGTGGGGGCCACATTTATCCCCAGGAACATGGACAAACCCCAGTATTGCACTCCTCTGGGCACTGGGGGGTGGAGTGGGGGTGGAATAGCCAAGCATTAGCTCAGCACCCCGTTCTGGGGGTTAAGAGGGTTATAACCAGACCTTGCCATATGGTTCAGCTTTAGTTTGCTGCCCCCACCCCAGCTGCCACATCTGAGCCTGTCACCTGCACCCCCAGAGCCACAGGCACTTTTCTTCCCCCTTCTGCCCCCAGAGTTGC
Source organism: Porphyrio hochstetteri (assembly GCA_020800305.1). Lineage (NCBI taxonomy): Eukaryota > Metazoa > Chordata > Aves > Gruiformes > Rallidae > Porphyrio > Porphyrio hochstetteri. The sequence continues at coordinate 17,596,184 of CM036916.1, forward strand.
AGGGAAGGGAAACAGCATCACCCTGGGAAACATGGGGGGTGCTGGGGGCTGGCAGACAGCAGGGCAGGCAGCTCAGCACCTCGCAGCAGCCACACAACACTCACCAGCAGCCCCACCAGTGCCCCAGCTCCTCAGCCCTGCCAGAAGATTTGGAGAGGTACATGGCAAGTGGAGATCCAGGGGTGCTGAGCAGCGGTGGGAGCCCTGGCTTCCTGTGGCCTCTTCACACCACCCCCTGTAGGAGCTGGGGGCAGGGGGAGGGGGGGCTGCAGGGGACACAGGGGGGTCTGCAGGGGACACAGGGGGGTCTGGGCTCCCTTACCTTGTGCAGTACCACTCGTTCCTGCAGCGAGAGCAGCGCTTGGCTGCCTCAGCACCACACACCCTGCAGCGGGGCTGCTCAGGAGCCAGAGCCTCCATCATATCCAGGCTGTAGGTCTGTGCCCACCTGTGATGGGCAGAGAGGGGTGGGGAGGGGGCAAAGCTGCTCACAGGGAGCTGCTGACAGCAGTGAGCTGTCTCCACTGCGCCCTGCCACCAAGGGGACATCTCTCCTCCCAGTGCTGAGCTCCAGCCCCTGCTAATGGGGATACTGGTTCCACTGGGCAGGCTGTGCCTTACCTGTGTGCTTGGAGCTTCAGCTCCTCCTCAGTGGGGCTGAAGATGTGCTTCACCTGGTGCTTGGCAATGGCTTCCCACTTCCCCTTGTTTTTCTTCAGGATGTGGTCCCAGATGACTGGAACCTGGTGGGAGAGGCAGAGCTGGAAGAAAGAGTCCTCACAGCCCAGCCAAAGGTGCTGTGGCACAGGGGTGTTTGAGGGACAGGGGGGTTGCTGGCCCTGGGCATGAGGAATGTGCCCTCCCCCCTGCCCCGGGGAGGGGGAGTGGAGGCAGCACACCAGAGACTAAGACACAGGGACTGAGGGGGGGCTTTTTGGTGCACAGAGGGGATGGATGAAATGAGAGTCCAGCCCCAAGGTCTGGGTTCCTGCACAGAAAAGTGGGATCTCAGCCCACTGTGTGCCAGCAGCAGCACAAACCCCATGCTCCACTCTCCCACTCCTTACTTCCCCAAAGATGAACACCCCAGGGGAGGCTGGGGGATGCAAAAGGGAAAGTGCAAAAGCCAAGACCAGCACTGGAAGTTAAGGCTGTGGAGAGGATGATGCTACTTCAAACAGCTCTGCCTTCTCCAGCAGCATAAAAATAGCCAGGCCTGGAAGGGGAGGAGGCTGCTCTGGGAGCAGCAGGATGGAAAAAGGCCTTTTCAGAGCTTGGCTCAGCGACAGGGAGTGAGTTCACTGCTTCCTGGGCAGAGCAGGGAGCCCATGTGCATGCTTCTAGCTGGCTCCCCCTACCCACCTCCCTTGGTGGAGGCAGGAGCAGCACTGGCACAAAAGCAGAACTCCAGAGAAAGACAACAGCTTGGTGAAGGCTGGCCAAGGTCTCTGGCACTGCTGGTGCCTGTCCCTGCCCCACAGACATACTGGCACTCAGGGCATGGGGAGCGAATCCATAGCCATGTCTGCCCCAAGGGCTTGGTTTGCTGGTCTCAGCCTTCCCCAGCCCCAGCTGGGGTACAGCACCCCCTTCCCAGACGTGCAGGCAGCAGCACTGGGCACAGCCTGCTCCTCCTCTGCACAGCCCAAGTGACCCTGGTCTGACCCAACTGCTCTGGGTAGTGGCATAGAGCCTCCCTGCAGCTCCAGAGCCTCTGCTCTGCCAGCTCTTCCCCTCTGCCTTCTCACTGATCCCCCCCCCACCCATCTGTCCATCGTTGTCCCCCTCTCCAGCTCAGGAGAAGGCAGTAAAAACACTTCTTTCCAGCAGTCACTGCTGCATGGATTTAAAGCATCAAGGAGCCTAAGATGCTTGAAGACCCTCAGGGCCCAACTCCTGAGTCCCAGACATCAGCTGGGACCAGTCTGACTCCAGCCTCTGCCACCAGACCTTGGCATCCCTCCCTACACAGTGTGCCAAGCAGCCTCAGGCCAGGGCTGTAAAGAGGGCTTGGCACTGGGGAGTCCAGAATTCAGCAGGCAAAGGCTGATAATTGTTAAATGAGGAGTTCATTGTCCAAACAAGCCAGGGGTTATCCCTGTCGTGTAGCCACCACCCTGAGGACTCCATGCAATCTGAAGAGCTGTTTGTAACCCAGCTTTTACACCTTTAGCTGTGACAGCTTGGCCACTGCTGTAGTGGGACAAAGCTCTCACAACATCCCTGGACACTGCTGCTAACAGCAAGGATGTAACAGCAAAATAGGTACCCAGCTGCTTTAGCAGGGACCCACCTCTCCAGAGCTGGGCTTGGTGGGAGGAAAAGGGGGGAGGGAGCTTTTTGGGCTTAAAGCAGAGCAGGTGGAAGAAGACCCACTGGATACCTGCTCCAGGATGAGGTCCTTTTTGGGGGGAACTGGCTCTGTCACTGCAAGATGGCTCAGAAATCTCTGCATCTCTGCCAGGTTGGGCAGCTGGTCGATGAGGACGTCTGTAAGGAACCCACGGAGCTGCGACCACAGAGGGGGAGAGAAGAGCAATGGCCAGAGGTCAAGGCAAGGGAGCCAGAGCTGGGGAAGAGCATGGCAAGAGCAGGGACCTGTGGGGCACCAGCAGGGCCGCCTGGGGGTCCCACGAGGTGTGCTGACAAACATAAGCTTTGCTGCTGCTGGCACAGAGACAGAGCCTGCTGCTTTCCCACCACTGGCTCCTAGGAGCACACAGCAAGGGTGGGGAGAGATGTGCAGAGGTGCCTAGTGCTGGCAAGGCCCTACTCTGCTCTGCAGGAGCTTCCTACCTTGAGGAGCTGGCTCCTGTTGAAGCCATCAAAGTGGTACTTGGGCTGGCACTCGGGGCTGAGCAGGAGGTTGAGGAGGGCAAGCCACACCTGCCCATCCAGTTTGGTCATCTTCACCTGGTCTTCAGGGGGCATCACGTACCATCTACCATTCTCAAACTTCTTGAGCTTGCCTGAGGGACAGGAAAATGTGCAGCTCTAGGGAGAGGCATCGCTCCCAAGGGTAGACAGCTCAGGGGTGGGGATGCTGGCCTACGCTTGCTTCTCACTCCACCACAGGCCAGCCCCTCTGCTTCCATCTGCCTCAGTTTCCCCACCCCTCTGCTCAACAGAGAAGCCTTCTTGGTACAGAGACAATATCTTAGTGAGCACAAAAAGCATAAGGAACAGGCATGAAAGCAACAGGGCTGTGGCAGGAAGAGAAAGATCCCTGAGACATCTCTCTCTGTACTTTGCCAGGACACTGGTAGATAAAGGGGGAGCCCGTGCTGCAGCAAGACAGTGGCTGGAGAGGATGAGCTGGGGTGCCAGCACGGCCAACTCCTGCTCTGCTGGAGGTTCTTCTGCCAGAGAAAAGCCAGACTGCAACAGAAGTGACAAAACAAGCTCCAGGAGCTGCTGGAGGGGGATGTACCCAGCATCTGCACAGCCTGGAAATGACTTTGCACTCTTGTTCCTTTCAGTCCCTCCCTCAGGGCCCTGGATCAAAGCTCCCTCTGACAGCCCCAGCACACAGGCAGGGAGAAGGGATGCGTTTCCTGGCCCCAGGAAGGAGGAGAAGCTCCCACAGACAGCTGGGCTCCCCACAGCAGGCGCAGAGCCACGTGCTTCCCAGCATCTCTTCCTCCCCTGCCCACACTGTGACCCCCCAGTGCCAGGCTGGGGCTGGGAATGCAGGTTCCCACGCCCCACCCCACGCCCCCCCACTGCTCAGAAGCAGCAGCAGGGAAGCTGGGGGGCAGCATGTGGGGGTACACCTGGCTGCAAGGGTGCAGGAGGCAGGGCTGACAGTATGGGTGATGGCTGATGGGCACAAGCTGGTCAGAGGCCTTGGGCAAGGGTGGAGCTCAGTGACAAGCAGCTTCAGAGCAATGGGTTTGCTGGCTGGGAGAGCCCCTGCCCGGCTCAGCACTGCCCCAGAGGGGTGCACACAGGCACAGGCTGACGCTGATGGGCTCTCAGGTGGAGCTGGCAGATGTGCTACGCTCCCATCCTGGCCATGACCAGCTCAGAACAGACACAGTCCTGTGTGAGGATCAGCTTTTAGAAGCACTACCAGGCCCCCAGCCCAGCTGTGCTGCAGCTGCTTCCAAGCTGAACAGCTTTGGGCAGGGAACATTAGCAAGGAGCCATGGAAAAAGGATGGGACAGTAGAGGGGGAGCAGCTTTCTGTAAGTGCTCCTGCAGCAGAGCCACCAGCAGCTGCAGGTCCCACCACAGCACCCCAGGGACCAGGGCCAGGAGCCATACCTGCTTCCCAGCAGCTCCAGGGACAATGCTCCAACAGCTCGACAAGGAGGCAGGGCAGGTTGTGGGTCTTCAGCATCCGTGTCAGGGCGCTCAGGGGCAGGCTGGAGATCACAGAATCACCAGGTTGGAAAAGACCTTTAAAGATCATCAAGCCCAACTGTTCCCTTCCCAAGCTAAACCAGATCCCTCAGTACCTCATCTCCCCATCTGTTAAACACATCCAGGGAAGGTGACTCAGCCCCTCCCTGGGCAGCCTGTTCCACAGCCCCACAACTCTTTCAGGGAAGAACTTTTCCCTCACATCTGCTCTGCCCCTGCCCTGGCACAGCTTGAGGCCATTTCCCCTTGTCCCATCTCCTGTCCCCTGGCTGAAGAGACCATCGCCCACCTCTCTGCACCCTCCTGGCAGGTCAGTGGAGGTGGGGAGAAGGTCTCCCCTCAGCCTCCTCTTCTCCAGGCTGAACACCCCCAGCTCCCTCAGCTGCTCCTCAGAGGATTTGCCCTCCAGCCCCTTTCACCATACAACAGAAAGGGTCAAACAGCCAAAACAGACACAAATGCTCCCTGAGACAACCAGGAGGGGCAGGAAATACCCCAATGATCTGGGTTCCCGAGAGTGCTACTGAGGAGGATGAGCACTGCTGTGCTTGTCCCCTACCCCAGGCACAGTGCCACTACCAGCACCATACTGCCAGCTGCTGAAAGGGCTGCAGGCAACCACCATAACCCCACAGAATGCTCAAGTGGAGAGCTCAGTGCATGTCCTCTGCTGCTCCTGGACACCCACCTCTCCACCTGGTCGGTGATGAACCGCAGCACGGACAGGGCTTTCAGGGAGATCTCAAACTCCATGGTCTCTGCCTGCTTCTGTAGCTCCTGTGGAGGGACAAGCACAGGCTTGGGATTTTGGGCCCCATTTTCCAGGAGCTGCAGGGAGGCAGTGTCTTGGCTGGGTGTCGGTAACCACAGGCTGAGGAAGAAACCAGAGCCCTACAAAACAAACTCTGCTTCTCATCTCCACTGTGCCAGCGCTGCCTGCTTGCCAGGGCAGCCACACAAGTCCTGCTTGCAGCCCACTGTTTCTCATTCCTTACCCCCCCTACCTCTAACACATCATGGGTGGCTACTGGCAGCACTGCCCTGCCCAGGGACACCCCTTGAAAGAGGCTCCTCTCTCCCCTTCTGAGATCACCCTGTGGCCCCTGGGACATGTGGGGCTGAGGGAGGCGGGGAGCTGCATGATCAGCAGAGCAACTGGAGGAGGGGAAGGGAAACGCTTGGCCCTGCAGTCCTACACCCACCACTCCTGGCCCTGCCTCTCCTGCACAGCCAGCTAGGATATCTGCCCGTGGTTATCCCAGCCCCCAGCTGTGCCACACTGTCCAGCCACCTCCCCTTCCCAGCCAGCCTGCACATCGGGCCCATACCCCACACACTCACACTGACAGCCTGAACACCCTCTGACCCAGCCACTCCTGAGCCCATCAGGATGGCTGGGCTGAGGGGTGCTGAGTCCTTCTCCCCAGCCCCAGCAGAGCTGGTCCTCCCCAGCCCCAGGCACTCAGCAGCTCACACCTCAGAGCACTGACCTCAGCAACTCCCTATTCCTCTGAGGCACCACTGCAACAGTCCCCTGCCAAATTCCTGTGGTAAGAAGCCCTGCACTCCCTGTGCTGATGCCCCACATGCTACTAAAAAAAAACCTTATGGGCTCTTCCCTCCAGCCTCCCTCTCCAAACTCCCCCAGTGAGGCCATTTCCTACAGCTCCTGCTGGTATCCAGACCTCATCTCTGCTACCCTCGGGCTGGGACTGTCTTTTGCTGCTGGGGGAAGCAGGACAGGTTCTGCTCCAGGGGTCACAAAGGACAACAGGCTCCATAACAGGGGAGTGGGCAGGAACAGCTTTTTCATGAGGGGTTGTATACAGTGAGGAGGGGCCGGAATGAATCAGAGGAAACCAGGCTTCTTGGGAGACAAGCACTTTTCACAGCCCTTTTGCCTAGAAAAGGTCAGGGTTTTTTCACTTCAGCCATGTCAAAGCACTAACAGAGACACCCCCTTCCCTTCCCCAGCTGGGAAAACATTTCCTGGAAACACCCCTATTGTGCTCTGAAGCCCTCCACTTCCTTCCCTTTTCTGGAAGACAAGCACGTGCTTGGGCAACAACCCAAAGGATGGAGGCAACGTGAGGAGGTTCAGCCCAGCTTGCAGGCTGATCACTGTAACCCTGGCTCCTCCAGATGCTCCTCCTGATGGGTGCAGCTGAAGGAGGAAACCTGAGGTGCTGAGAAGCAAAGTCCCAGAAGCTGGGAGCACTTCCCACACTGGGAAAGTGCACGTGGCAGCCCAGAACAGCCTGGGGCTGGCTGCTGGCCCAGAGCAGCCTGGAGAGGAGGTGTTTCTCAGAGAGCTGGGGAAGCTGAAGGGAAACACAGTGGGACAGTTTCTGGTCATGCCATAGATCAGTTTTGGGTTGATTTGGGCTGGCTCCAGCATTAGCCTGAGCTAAGGTGGTGCCAGAAGCGCTGGGGAGACATACCCACACAGCTTTTAAGAGCAACAGCAAATGGCCAAACCCCTGCACAGTGTTTTGGGTAACTGTGAACTCCCCAGCATCACACCACTCAGGGTGCCAGCTCAGCCTGTGTCCTGTGGCAGCCTCGAGCTGGCAGTGTCATGAGAGAGGGCAGAAGCGTGGCTGCAGGGTGGGAGGGGGTGGGTGCAGCTGCCAGCCCAGCTGAGCTGCTGGTGTGGATGAGCACCAGCACCAGAAACCCTCCAAGATGGGGAGGAGGTGCCTGGGTTGCAGCCAAGGGGTTCTCTGTGGGGAACCACAGAATCACAGGGGTTGGAAGGGCCCTCCAGAGCTCATGGGGTCCAACCCCCTGCCAGAGCAGCTCCCCAGCTCATATTGCACAGGGCGGCGTCCAGACGGGGCTGGAATCTCTCCAGAGATGGAGACTCCACACCCCCCTGGGCAGCCTGTCCCAGGGCTCCCTCACCCTCACTGGGGAAAAGTTCTTCCTATGCTCTAACTTGCAGCCAGTGCCCCTTGTCCTGTCCCCACAGAGCACTGAAAAGGGGCTGGCCATTTCCCCCTGCAGCCCATCCTTAAGCTATTGATAAACATTAATAAGGTCCCCCCTTAGTCTTCTTCTCTCCAGGCTGAACAGCCCCAGCTCACTCAGCCTTTGCTCACAGGGGAGATGCTCCAGGCCCTTCATCATCTCCGTAGCCTCCTCTGGACTCTCTCCAGGAGATCCCTGTCTTTTTTATCCCAGGGAGCCCAGCACTGGACACAATACTCCAGGTGGGGCCTGACCAGGGCAGAGCAGAGGGGGAGGATCCCCTCCTGTGACCTGCTGGCCACACTCCTCTGGATGCCCCCAGGATCCCATTGGCTCTCTCAGCCCCCAGGGCACACTGCTGGCTCGTGGCACCCCTGCACCTCCTCAGGCTGCCCACCTTCTCTCTCACATGTTCCCATTGAGCTATAGGACTCTCTCCCCACCTGCATGGATGAGGGGTCAGCCAGCTCCTCAGGACGAAGCTCCAATGGGATCCCTGTCGGTCCGTTCGTGCTCCGAGCTGCCAGGAGGGTCAGTTTTCGGTGGCAGTAATCAATTAAATCCAGAATGCTGTCCTCTGCTGACGTGCAGATCTCCTTCATGATGACAAGAAGTTCAGAGGGCCACCCCCCCACAGCTGTGGATTTCCATTTTCAGGGGCTTTATGCTAAAGAGAGCTGAACCTGCCTCTTACCTTGTGAAAAAACACAGTCTCCAAGAGGTTAATGATGGAGGCTTCGTGATGGAGCTGTGGGAGGAAACAGGCAACAGGGAAGTCACATCAGAGCAGCCACCAGCACTGAGGACATGGCCAGTGGGACTGGGAAAAGGGCTCTTCTGAATCATAGAATCCCAGCCTGGTCTGGGTTGGAAGGGACCCCAAGGATCACAGAGCTCCAACCCCCCTGCCACAGGCAGGGCCACCAACCTCCAGGCCTGGAGCTACACAAGGTTGCCCAGGGCCCCATCCAACCTGGCCTTGAACACCCCCAGGGATGGGGCACCCACCCCCTCTCTGGGCAGCCTGTTCCAGCCCCTCACCACTCTCTCTGGAAAAAACTTCCCCCTAATATCCAATCTAAACCTTCCCCCCTTCAGCTTTAATCCATCCCCCTTGTCCTGCCAGTCTCTGCCCTTTAACAAGCTGATTCCCCTCCTGTTTCTCTGCTCCCTTCAGGGACTGGAAGGCTGCAATGAGGTCCCCCCACAGCCTTCTCTTCTCCAGGCTGAACCAGCCCAGCTCCCTCAGCCTCTCTCCATAGGGGAGCTGCTCCAGCCCTCTGATCATCTCTGTGGCTCCTCTGACCCCTCTTCCAAGAGCCACAAACAAGGGATGCAGTTTTAGAGTAACTCCAGTTCACACAGTTGATGTTAATGATGATGTTAACAAGCCCACAACACTACACCATGCTGGTAAGAGAACTGTGCTGCCCAGTGGTCAGGGCTCCTTGTAGCACAGGGACAGCCCCAGTGACAGTACAACCGTAGCCCTCAGGCAAGCAGCAGCCCCAGGCACACAGCCACTGCCAGAGATGGGCCAGCACCCTGCACAGCTGTGCTGGTCACAAGCCCCTGGGACTGGGAAGCCCCAGGTAACTGCCCTGAGGCAATGCTGCTGAGAGCCACCTGGGAAGACATCACCTTTCCCAGATGAGGTGTTTCCTCTGGACTGAAAATGGGCTAAAACTTCCCAGCTTTGGCAGATTTCCCTTAGGTCATGGGCTGCATTCCTCTGCAGGGAAGCTGCTGGGATCACTCCCTTGCCAAGAACAGGCCCAGGGACTGCTGCTCCCAGGAGCTTGGTAAGAAAAAGAGTTGTTTCTCTTACCCAAAGGGATATAACCCAAAAGGGAACCTCTGGCTGGAGGTTCCAGAGAGAAAACAGTGCTCAAAGGGGGGCAGGTACCCTAGGGGTGTTGCTTGAGTCACTGAGCGCTGCAAGCCAGGAGCACAACTGCCTCCAGCAGTGGCTTTTGCTGCACCCAGCAGCTCCTGCAAGTCCCTGAGCTGGATTAGACAGGGGCTCAACACCCCCAGGAGCTCAACACCCCCAGGAGCAGGTCCCTGTCCCTCCTGGGGCCAAGGACACCAGCGTATCGCTCAAGGCTTTGGGAAACCGGGTGCTTCTCACCATGTCACACACTGCAGCTCCTGGGCCTGGTGAGGTGTAAACCCCCACTCAGAGTGTTGGGGTGAGATCTGTTTTCACCCAATTCCCTGGCTCATTCCCACCACCCCCTCTACTCACCACCACATAGATGGGGAAGGTGCTTCTTGGCTTGAAGTCCTCCAGCCGGCACAGCACGGGAAAGACCTTGTGCTTCCAGATCTCTACAGTGATGAGCTCCCCAATGAGAACAGGAATCTAGACAGGGAAGGGATGGGGGAGCAAGGCCCTTCAGACCAGTGCCAGAGCAGTTTTATTGCTAATACTCAGCCATGGAGATTTTGGGGTGACCCCAGGGAGGAGGGTGGCCCTGGGGCACGCTGTCTTGACATTCACCCAGCTCAGAAATGAACAGCTTTTCACTGAGAGACCAGAGGGCAGAGAGAGCTCCTGGGGTTGCAAAGGGGACAGGTGGCCCCAAGGAGCTGGGCAGGACCAGGGTACCACACATCCCAGTGCAGCCCAGCCTGTTCCAGGGCACAGACTCAGGCACTGGCCTCTCCAGTTATGGAAGAGAACAAAACAACCTCAGAGAGGAAACAGAGGAGCAAGGAGAAACAGCACAGCTTGATCTTTAATTTTTTTTTAAAAAAAGCAGCACTGGCAAACCACCAGTCAAACATTTTAGCTGGAGATACAGCAGATTTTTCACCATTTTATTCCAAAATTGCACATTGGCTGGAAGACAACCCCAGCTCAAGGCTGAAGGCCTGGCACAAGGCTCACTACCACGCTCAGGGAGGCTCACCTTGGCATAGGTGACTAGCAGCTCGGTGAGGAGCTGCTCCTGGCCCATGGAAGCGTTCAGGATGGCATACATATTGAGCTTCTCCACACACTCATGCTGCTGAAGCCATCTGCAGGGCAGCCAGCAAGGACATCAGTGCCACCTCTGAGCACTGGCTGTGCTCCTGGAGGGCCCCTCGTTCAGGGAATCTGCTCCTGGCACCCCCATCCCCAGGAAACACCCCAAGTTTGCCAGGAACACCCAAACCCCATGCTGTCCCCTGAACCTGTGGTCCCTGGAGCAGCAGCTGCAACTGTGGCAGCTCCAACCCCACTGCCATCCTGCTGCCTCCAGCAACACCCACCAAAACTGAGGTACTCTTCTCAATCGCCCCTACCCACAGAGACCCTCTGGGGACAGCCCAGGTCTAGACCCTTCCCTGCCCCCTCACAGACCCTCCTCTCTTTCCCAACCCTTCCAGGGAGGCTCTACATTTGGGGATCCTCCTGTCTCCCTACCCTACCCCCTTCAACCTTCTGGAGTCACCTCAGAACCAGGGCCCCTTCCCTCTCCCCCAGACGTTCTGTGCATGTCCTCTCCCCTCCAGACCCAGGGCCCCTCCTCACCCCCACCCAGAGCCTCTGGGGAGGCCCCAAAACCTGTTTCCCCTCCTCTCACCTCACCTCCCCCAGCCCCACTGGGGTCAACCCAAGTGTAGAGCCCCATCTCCACGCTGCCCCCCTCAGAAACCCCAGAACCGGGGCTTCTCCCCTCCAGGCTCCGCCCCCAACCAAGCCAGCGCTTCCCCCGCACCGCTGCCCGCCGACGTCCCGCAGCTCGGTGCCCTGCAGCGGCCGCACCAGCGCCTCGGCCTCAGCGGGCGGCAGCGGGCCCGGCCCGGCGGCAGCCATAGCGGCGGCGCGGCGCCACGGCAACGGGGGGAAGGAGGCGGCGTAGGAGGCGGCGCTGGCGGAGCCTCTGCCGCCCCCTGGCGGCGCGGAGACACACGGGGGGGGCACAGGGAGGGGGCACAGGGAGGGGACCCCGGCCCCCCGGCGGAGCCCGGCTGCCCCGTTCGCCAGCCCCCGCCGTCATTTCCAGCACACGATGATGTTGGGGTCGTTCTCCAGGCGCTCGTCCAGCTCCTTGTAACTCATGCCTGGCGGTGGGAAGGCAGCGGGGTGTTAGCGGGATGCCAGGGGGCTGGCTGAGTCTCCCCCCAATCGCCCCCCCACCTCCTCCTGGCAGCCCAGTTGAGTGCAGAGCCCAGGGGTGAGTCCCACCTGCCGGTGGCCTGAAGGCTCCCAAAGGGGCGAGGGAGCCCCTGAGGCCAGCACAGGGCCCTGGGCACGCAGGCAGCCCAGGCCTCCCACAGCGTGAGGGCTGCTCGGAGGAGCCCGGCTCCTCACCGGTCTTGCAGCAGATCTCATCGTAGCTGTGGCAGCCTGTGTAGAGCCGGGCTGGGTGGCTCCGCTCATCCCGGGCGACCTTGACGGGGTATTTCTGGAGCCGACGGATAAGGCCCTTCATCAAGCCAAACTGGATGAGCCTCCTGGGGATGGAGAGGGAGGAGATGGGACCCAAACCTCTCCAGGTGCTCCCTTCTGGTTTCACCACACCACAGCCTCAGTTTCCCCACCTACGGATGTGGGGGGTTGGGTACTTTCTCCTTGCCACACCCATGCTTGCCCTGCCACTCCCCCACCGTGGCATCACCCCTTGGGGACTGAGCAGGAGGGTGCTGGCTCTGACCTCTCGTCCACCCTCTGGAGCTGCAGGGTGTAGCGGGAGATGAGGTCTCGCACCGTCGTGCCGGGGCTCAGCCCACAGTACAGCTGGAAGACATCCCTGAGGCTGGCTCGCTTGTGCCCTGCGGGGACAAGTCACCTGTCAGCTGCCCTCTCCCTTCGCCTCTGCCAGCAGCTCAGCTCAGGGTCACCGTACCTGGTTTGGTGACGTAGGACAGACACTCCTCCTGGAGACACTTGTCATCCACCAGGTCCTGGACCTTTGGCGTGGTGCAGTAGACGTTGGAGTACTGGAGGGCAAGAAAACCAGCTCTGCTCAGCCACGGCTCCGAGACAGACCCATCCCACTCAGAACCCTGCTGTCCCCCTATATGGCCACCCCGAGGGCACAGCTGCTGCCCAAATCCCACTCACAGCCCCACTCTCTGTGCCCTGACCCACCTGGAGTATGGAGACGAGCGTGACGACCCCATAGTACCTGCAGATAGACAGGGAAACGTGAGACCCTCTCTTCCAGCACCCCCACCTGCCAGCTGGTCAGGCCCCTGGCACATACTCACAGCAGGTTCTGCACAGCAATGCGCACCAAGTTCAGCTCCACGTCAGCTTCTGCAGAAATCTTCTGGACATGCCGAAAGCCATCGATGTAGGGCAGGATCTAGGAGGGGAGAAAGCAGAGAGGCCCAGGGCATCACCCCAAAGCTGAAGAAACTGGCTTTTGTCTGGGAGCATGGTGGGATAGGCAGGCTCCACCTCCAGCAGCATTTAATCCATGTTTTGGGTCAATGGGTCACTTGCAGGTCTGAGAACAAAGACAAGGGAAGCACTGAACCGTGCTTGTGATGTGGTGATCTCTGGGACAGCCTGACTCCCCTCTGCCCCCAGGCAGGCTGAAAACAGATCCTGGTCAAAGCATTCTGCCCCCAGTCACACACACTGACCTGCTGCGTGGTGAGATCCCACTGGGAGTTGAAGAAGTCATCCTTGTCTTGGGTGAAGACGGGGACATCATACTCCTGCACGATGGGGGGGTCCGGGCGCTGCTCGATCACTTTCAGGTGGATGGTGTTAGACTCATCTGGCCAGGGAAGGGGCAGTGCTCAGGTTCCACAGAAACCCCTGTTCCCTCAGGAGCTTGTGACTGTCAGCCCCAGGACACCAACACACCGTGTGGAGGGAAGGCGTTTGTGACCCACAACCCCATCCCCCCTGGCCCTTCCAGCCACCCAGGGCAAAGCAGGCTCAGATGCCCCCAGCTCCAAGCACAGACAGGTGGGGAGCTGCCAGGAGCAGCACAGGCAGAGCCAACCCAGGCAGGGGATGGCCCAGCTGCCTCCCTGCCTGGTTCCTGCCCTCGCTGCCAGGACGGGCACAGTGCAGCTGCCATACCTATGGGCAGGGTGCACTTCCCTTTGGCGTTCAGCTCCTCCAGCAGGATGGTCATGATGGGAACCAGCTTCTGTTTACTCTCCTCATTGGAGATGAAGCCACTTTCCAGCTAAAGAGAGAAGAAAACGGACTCAGCTGCTCCCCACAGGATCACCTGCTAGGCAGCCAGACGCGCTCACGCTGGTTCGGGCCTCACCTCGAGGGTGGTGAGGTAGCCAGCCAGCTTCTTCACTATGGGCTCCAGCGCACAGGCCTTGGCTCTGGCATCGCACACGAAGCCCAGGTTGAAGAGCAGAGCATTTCGACTGTATTTCTTGTGCTCAATACAGACGGGGCAGCCGATCAGCTTCTTCTCCATAGCCGTCCTGCAGGAAGACAAGCATAACCTGCACCTACGTCCTCAGAGAGGCCAGAGCCACCCACAAGGTGCCAGGCAGCTCTGGAGCTGAGGGCTTTCTCTGCTTCACAGAATGAACTATGTACCACCCCCACCCCATGCTCAGGGTGCAAAACACAGTCTGAAGGAGGCAAAGGGTCAACCATCAGAGAAGAAACCAGCTTCCTTTCGAAACCAGCACAGGTCTCAAAACTCAGTTGATTTTCCTGGCAGCACCAGTCACCCCCAGAATCGGGTAGCCCCAACCCGGGTAACCACAGGCACTGCAATGAACCTGCTGGCTCAGGGACAGAAACCCCTGCCAGCCCCTTGCTGCCAGCTGCCACTGCCACACGGCCCAACCGTTGTCTCCTGGTGGCGGGGACCTGCCCGGGCAGGGCGAGTACAGCGCATGCGGCGGGGAAGGGCCGGGCGGCTCAGCAACACTCACACAGTGATCAGCTTGTTCTGGAGCTCGGGCTTCGTGATGACATACACCTGGATGGTGTCAAAGAGCTCCCGAGAGATGAAGTCCTCCGGGACCTGCAGCGGCACAGAAGGTCCCGCTCCAGCCTCCTCCGGCTGCCGAGCCCCGGGTCGCCCCTGCGCCCCCACCCTATGCCCCCTATTCCCCTCACCAGCCGAGATGCCCGCCCCGCCGGTAGGCGCTGCCAGGCCCCGCTTCACCCCGCTCCCCCGCCCCACCTGGTAGGTGATCTTGGGCCCCAGCGTGGGGTGGAACTCGCTGAAGAAGACGCACTCAATCCTGCCGCCCATGGCGGCCCCAGCGAGGCCCCGGCTGGGCTGCGGCGCGGCAGCGCACACTACCGGCCCAACACCACGCATAGCCACTCGCCCGCCATAGCGCCGCTGCTAATGCCTCAGCGTCACACGGCCGAACCGGCGGGGGCGGGCTGCTCCTCTGAGTGACAGCGCCAGCCACCCATTCAGCGGCGGCGCGCCGCGGAGGGGGCGGGCACTGGCGCTGACGGATAGCCCGCCCGGCCCAATCGAAGGCCGCGTTCTAGCCGGCCCGTCTCGGCGGCGGTTCCGCCGCCCTCCCATCCCCCCCCACTTCCCCCCCCCCGTCCGGCCGCCATGGCCCTGACGGCCGAGACAGAGTCCCGGCTGTACCGCTCCCTGCGCGCCGCCGCCGGCGCCACCGCCCACCTCGTGGCCCTGGGCTTCCCCACCGCCGTGGCCGTGCTGGCGCGGCCCGGATCCAGTGAGTGGCGGGGCGGGGCGGGGGGTTGGCGGGCCCGGCCTCTCCCCGGCTCACCTCGGTCCCTGCCCTTCCCTTGCAGGCCTCTTCTCCTGGCACCCGCTGCTCATGGCCCTCGCGGTAAGTCCCGCCGCCCCGGTTAGCGGCCGCCACCCCGTGCTCCCCCCGCCCCGTTGCATCCCTCCTCCCTCGGGGGCAGGAAGGGGAGCTGCCGGTGGAGAGCGCCCGGCCCAGAGGACAAGGCCCCTCAGCTTTCCGTGGGTGGTGGGAGGCCGAGCCCCGGGAGACGCGGACCCGCAGCCGGTTCTGTCCCCGGTCACGGTGGAGGGGCCGGGGCAGCCGGTGCCGACCCCCCTGCCCTCTGTCTCCCAGTTCTCGTTCCTGCTGACGGAAGCCCTGCTGATATTCTCCCCGGAGACCTCGCTGCTCCGCTCCTTCTCCCGTAAAGTCAAAGTGCGGGTGCACTGGGCCCTCCAGCTGCTCGCCCTCCTCTGCGCCCTCCTGGGGCTGGGCATCATCACCTACAACAAGCACCTGAACGGCAAAGCCCACTTTGTGACCTGGCACGGCCTGACGGGGCTGCTGACCGTGCTGTACGCTGCCGGGCAGTGCGCGGGGGGCGTGCTCCTGCTCTACCCCAAGCTGATGAAGAACTGGACGCTGGCCAAGCTCAAGCTGTACCATGCGACCTCGGGGCTGGTGGGCTACCTCCTGGGCTGTGCCAGCCTGATGCTGGGCATGTGCTCGCTGTGGTTCACCACCTCGGTGACCAGCATCTCCTGGTACCTCGCTATGCTGTGTCCACTTCTCACCAGCCTGGTTATCATGAACCAGGTGAGCAATGCTTACCTGTACCGCAAGCGAAGCCAGCACTGAGGGCCTGGAGCAGATCTGAACTTCCCTTGCGTGAGCCAGTGAGACCAGAGGGGTCCTTTCCTCACCTAGGCTCTCCTCGGAACCTGATTTCTACCTACTCGTCTCTCATTCGTCATGGATTGTCTGTAGTGTCTTTGTCCCCAGGGAGCAGCTACAGCACGCGTGACACCGAGCAGGCAGGAGCTGCCCACCTCATGCCTCTCTCAGTGGTGGAATTTCCCAGCACAGTTACTGCTGCTGGTTCCTGTGGCAGCTTGGTGCTCAGTGCTGGAAACCAGAGGGCTCGCTCAGGATTCCCGCTCCTTTTCCCTTCCCACCCAGGACTACTTTGGAGCAGGCAGGACGGGAGCTGTCACATTCCCAGTGAGGACAGGGAGTCCCCACACACCCAGGAGGCACCACGCTGCCTCTCTTGCTGCGAAGGCAGCTTGGCCAGTAAAAAGCACAGGGCACGGTTATGGCTTCAGCCACAGAAGGGCTGAAGGGGGGGCGGAGAGGGGGGAGCAGCTGCACCCAAGGTGTCCATCCCACAGCACACCACCGTGCAGGGACCCAGGGACTCTCCAGGACAGGAACAGTCAGCCCTGCCTGACAGCCACGGATCCAGACACCCATCACCACGCACAAATCCAATCCTTCCCACGGGCTGGACCAGTGGAGCTTCAGTCTGGCAGAAGGAGAGGGTCATTTTACAGAGCAAATGACCGAGGGGCAGACTGGCAGCCTGTGACGGTGTTTTGTCCCTCCAAGGGGCATGGGGAACAACACAAGCACAGGGGCAGCAGGGCTGGGGATGAGCCCTTGCCAGTGCAGCAGCCTTCCTCCCAGCCCACCCACCACAGGGCAGCCAAGTGCTGCGAGGCTCCCTCTGCCGTAGCAGCCCCACGGCTCCTCCTCAGCACACATCCTGCTCTTGGTGGGACTGGAGAGCCGGACCTGCTCCTGGGCTGGGAACTTCCTCTGTATCCAGAGCTTTTATTCAATAAAAATTTCAGGCAGCTACAGCGTGACAAGCCCTGTTTACTGGGAAGGGGGGATGACAGCTTTTGGGGTGTAGGCAGATTTCCCACCTCCTGATGGGATTACTTTAAAAGAAACCCCCCTCCCCAGGCTCCTGCTCTGTGCCCCCCCCAGCCCAGCCTGTGCTCTGTTGTGGGAGCAGACTCTTTCAAAGAATTCTTTATTGATACCGAAATGTCTGTGTTTTTTCCCAGTTGACAAAAAAACCTTCACGTGTGGTCCTTTAAAAAAATAATCACGACACCATCGACCCGCCTCCCAGGCTGGGGACTGCCTGGGGACTGCCTGGGGATCGGGAGCTGTGAGGAGGCTGTTGCAGGGAGCATCCTCTCCAGGAAAAGTGAAACAACAAAAGCCCATCAACACAGAAAGAGGGAAAGAGAAGGGGGAACCCATATTCTACCTGCAGGAAAGAAAACTTGCTGCCAGAGGAAGCAGCCAGAGCTCCACCATAAAAATTAATTCCAGCTTCTAATGTCATCTGACAAACCGATTAGCCAGGGAGCGGCAAGGGCACTGGTTCTTCACAGAACTGGCTCTGGGGGCAGGAGAGGGAAGAGGAGAGACCCCCTCCACCACCACCACCCTGCCCCTGCTGCACAAAGCCCAGAGCTGTGGTGCAAGACCACCACCGTGAGGGGCTGGGCAGCCCTCTCCTGCCCCACAGCTGGTCCCCCACCTGACAACCCCCTCAGCACTGACTGCAAGCTCCTGCCAGGGTTGGGGGGAGGCTCCCTGTGGGAAAAGGGATTTGGAAAAGAAGCCCACCAGCCTCCCCATTCCCTCGGTTAGAAACAAAACTACCTTCAGAAAGGAGGAAATAAGTGTTGAGCGCTCTGGCCAGCCCCCAGCGGGGAGGAGAAGCAAGGAAGCGCTGCTGAGTTTGCTCCCACATGGGCAAGTGCAGTGGCTTCAGGGCAGGGATCAGCCCCACGTTCCTCTCCTGGAACGGCTCCCGCTGCCGGCGCTCACATCCACGGCGTGCTCTGTGCCAAGGGAAGCGGCTCGAGGAGCCCCCGTTCTTGCGGTGACGGCAGCAGCGGCGGCATCCTGGGTGCCCGGTGCTGGCCGTGAGCGGCAACAAAGCGCTGGAATGAGGTAGCCCCTTTGCCTCTGCCGTGGGAGGAGTCCCTTCTCCCCGCCGAGCGTCTCGGCTGCGTGGGGGAGACACGAGGGGGGTTAGCAGCTCTCTGACGGAGACGGGGCAGGGAAGGGGGGCGGCACGTCAGCCGGTCACAGCTGAGATGGGGCGTCCTGGAAGGTGATGAGGCTGGACTCCTGGCCAGCGCCCTTCCCCGCTGCGCTGGGGTCGGGCAGCAGTGGGCTGTCGGCCTTCGCCGCCACCGCCTCCTCCTCGTCATCCTCCATGCTGGGCCAGGCCGACTGGTCCTCCACACGCTTCAGCCGCTCGTTCAGGGCCTTCAGGGCCAGCTGCCTGCAGGGCAAGGGCAGATGGGCGGGTTAACCCCCGGGTCTGACAGGCAGGGCAGGGGTTAATGGCTCTGCCATTGGGGCACGGTGCAGGGCAGGAGAGAGCAGGTTTAGAAGGGCTGGAGATGACCTGAGTGTCTGGGACTACTATGCAGACACCCACTCACACTCTGGCCTCCACCCGCAGAGTTTTCGTGCCACGTGGTATGCTCAGAGGTTGTCAGATGGCACAGGAGCCACTTCAGGAACCGGGGAGGAAAGGTGTGGAACAGGGCAGAGGAAAGCAGAGTGCCAACGCCTTGTCCAAACCTTCCTGCCAGGTCTTGGGAAGGCCAGAGCCAGGTGCGTGGGAGGGCTAGTGTGGGGAGCTGACTCAGCGCCTTCCCCGCGCCACGATGACAGCGTGGGGCTGCCTCAGCAGGGCACTGGCACCTCCCCAGGCAGCCACTCTCCCCCTTCTATAGGGACCCTGACAGCAAACCCCGCCTGCCCCTTCCCGAGGATCTCCCTGCTCCTCCCCTGCACTTCCACTCCTGCTCTGCATTTGGAAGAGCATGGTAACATCCCACTCCCCTGCCAGCATGCTCCCCTAGCACCTCGGCTCCAGGAGGGCAGCCCCCGCAGCCCTCCTGGAGAAGGCTCCCCACCCCATAGCATCCTCCCCACTCCTCCTCATTTAGACTTCATGAGCCTCTCTGCCCGCAAACACAACCCTTGTGGAAGCAGGGGGAGCGGTACCTTCTCCTCTCAGCATCCTGGGGGTCCGTCCCTGGCAGGCTTATGGTGATGGATGATGGGGCACCCACGTCGTAGCGCTTGACTGTCTTGCGGCAGACCTTCACCTTCACCAGGATGCCATGCACCAGGTTAGCCACCAGACCCACCACAGGCTGCAGGAGCTCGGGGAAAAAAGTGGCAAAGGCGAAGTGGTCGGACATGTCTCCCCGGCCTCTACTGTGCCGCTGGTAGAAACGGAGATAGACCCAGCTGGAGAGGAGCCCAAAGCCGTACGAGGCCAGTACATTGCTCTCGACGAGGGTGGTGAGACGCAGCAGAGCCAGGAGAAGGAGCACAAGCATAGGGGCAGCCTTCATTCTGACCTGGGGCACCTTCAGGACGGTGCTGTCCCCCATCGTCTGCTTGAGGGCCACCAAGACTCCCCCCAGAAAGCCCAGCCCGCCGTGGATGCGGACGGTGAACAGGTAGTCGAGATGGAAGGAGGCCACGTAGGTAAGGAAGTAGGCGAGGGCCCCCAAGAGCCCCACTGAGACGTTCACCACCGCGAAGAAGACCAGCAGCTCCAGGGCGCCCCAGAGGGGCTCCAACAGCCGGCCGGCCGCCCCCAGCGTGGCCAGGCTGGCCGCCAGGCCCCAGGCCCGCTCCTCCACCAGCCCGTGTGTCAGCAGCGTCCAGACCCAGAAGTTGGGGGGCAGGAGATAGCCGGGGGTCACCCCCAGAGCGTAGGCTGTGTCCAGGCCGAAGGAGAGCAGGTAGAGGAGGAGGACGGCGGCGCTCAGCGACTTCACCACCACGCTGGTACCGGCCAGCGCCGCCAAGAAGTGCTGCCGGGCCACGGGCAGGTACCGCCGCATCTTCGGCCCCCACCGGCGGGACGGGGCTGCCCCGCGGGGGCTACAGCGCCCGGCCTCCCCCCCGCCCGCCGGGGCCGCCTGCCTCCCCCCGTCCCGCGCCGAACCCCGACCAGGACCGGGCCTCTCCGGCCGCCGCCGCAGGCCAGGCCGCACTCGACCCGCTGCTGGGCCAGGCCGGGCGCGGACAAACAGCGGCTCTGCGCATGCGCGGCGCGGGCTGAGGCGGGCGCGGCCGGCCCCTCGGGGGCGTGGTGGGTCCCGCCGCGGGGCACGCTGGGACATGTAGTGCGGCCGCCGGCGGCGAGGGGGGCGGGTCTGGGGGCGCGGGGTGGGGAACGCACACGGGGCGGGTGGCACGGCCCCGCGGGGCACTCGGGACGCGGCCCCACAGGCCGGGGGCGCACGGATGTGGGGCCACGGGCACGAGAGGACACAGGCGCGGAGGGGGCGCGGGGAGGCGGGGACCTAGGGAAGGGGGACACAGTCCTGAGTGGACGCAGGGAGGTGGGGGAGCCCGGGGAGGGCGCGGGGAGGGCTGAGCCGCTGCTGCCAGAAGCTCTGCCTGCACCCCTGCCTGCACCCTGCCTGCACCCTGCCTGTATCTGCCTGCATCCTGCCTGTATCCTGCCTGTAGCTCTGCCTGCACCCTGCCTGTAACTGCCTGCATCCTGCCCGCACCCTGCCTGTATCTGCCTGCATCCTGCCTGCAACTGCCTGCATCCTGCCTGTATCAGCCTGCATCCTGCCTGTAACTGCCTGCATCCTGCCTGTATCCTGCCTGTAGCTCTGCCTGCACCCTGCCTGTAACTGCCTGCATCCTGCCCGCACCCTGCCTGTATCTGCCTGCATCCTGCCTGCAACTGCCTGCATCCTGCCTGTATCAGCCTGCATCCTGCCTGTAACTGCCTGCATCCTGCCTGTATCCTGCCTGTAGCTCTGCCTGCACCCTGCCTGTAACTGCCTGCATCCTGCCCGCACCCTGCCTGTATCTGCCTGCATCCTGCCTGCAACTGCCTGCATCCTGCCTGTATCAGCCTGCATCCTGCCTGTAACTGCCTGCATCCTGCCTGTATCCTGCCTGTAGCTCTGCCTGCACCCTGCCTGTAACTGCCTGCATCCTGCCCGCACCCTGCCTGTATCTGCCTGCATCCTGCCTGCAACTGCCTGCATCCTGCCTGTATCAGCCTGCATCCTGCCTGTAACTGCCTGCATCCTGCCTGTATCTGCCTGCACCCTGCCTGTAGCTCTGCCTGCACCCCTGCCTGTATCTGCCTGCACCCTGCCTGTAACTACCTGCACCCTGCCTGTAACTGCCTGCATCCTGCCTGTAACTGCCTGCATCCTGCCTGCCCCCAGCCTGTATCTGCCTGCACCCTGCCTATATCCATGCCTGAAGCCTTGCCCCTGCCTGTGTCCCCCTGCCTACACTAGTGCCCATGTCCCTGCCCACATCCTGCCTGCAAGCTGCCTGTACCCCACCACAGGTGCAGGCAGGTGTGAAGGCAGCAGCCCCCCAATGACAGGAGCACCCCAATGTCCTGACTGCACCCCCAGCGCTGTGCCCTGCCCCTTTCTCCCCCCCACCCTGCCCACATACCCGGGCAATGACACAGCCACCGCCTGTGAAGTGAAAATATGAACATTATTTAATAACTGAGTCTCTGTAATAAACCATTTGAAAATATTTTACAAGGAGTCACACGCACGATATCTTACAAATTGTCTTTTTGTTGGGTTTTGAAGTTTTCCAACTCTTCTGTACAAAAAAAAAAAAGAGAAAAAAAAAATTAATAAATCAGAACCCAAAGAAATGAAAAATAAATGAAAGGAAATCAATTAAAAACCCAATGCCTTTGAATGAGCAGAGAGAAGCTTTCAGGTGGGGACAGGGCAGGAGGCGACCCCGGCAGGATAGGGGGGGCCCAGGGCCATGCTGCCCCTTTGTCTCATTGGTTTTTAACTTAAAATAGACTATATATGTATATATTTATAGGTATGTATAGTGGTGGTTTTCTGGCAGAGCACCTAACTAGACTACAGAAGTACACACACTCCCGGTAACACAGAGCCATCTGTTCAAACACGGTTCCCAGAGACAGTAACCAAACACACACTGAAAAAGCTACAAGCAGAATGACCATTAATTAACCCCAGCACTAATTAGTGCTTGGTGCCCTCCCCAGCCCCCCCCGGGGTGGCCGTGCCGAGGGGGCTCCCCTGGCCCTGGTTGATGGGGTGGCTCTGAGCAGGGTGTCCCCGGGGAGGTGAGGGTCCTCAGGGTCACCTGTCTGGGTAGGGGCCCCCGGCACTGCCGGGAGCAATGGGGGACACAGGAGGTGGGTACAGCACCCCCTGCACCACAGCACCCCGGGGTGTCGTGGCTGGGTCCCCCCAGCCCCAAGGCACCTCTGCTGGCTGGGGTGGTAGGGCGCAGCAGGGTGCAGCTGCTCTGTCCACCTTGTTGGCACCCAGCGTTTTGGCTGGGGAGGGGGGACACCCCCAACCGAGCATGACGACATGAGCCCTGGCACTTCCAGGCACCCCGCTGCAGGGGCACCTCCCACTGCCCCCAACTCTGGGTGCCCCCATCCAGGATCTTGGCAACACCCAGGCAGCAGCCCCCCCCCCCACTGCAGCCAGCTGGAAGCCCCTACACCAGTGCCCCGAGGGATGGGCATGGAGGCCTGGCCCATCCCTTTGGGGAACACGTGGCACCACCATGGATGCGTGGTGGCCCGCAGGATGCGTGGCGTGACCCGCTTGGGGTGTGCAGCACACCCCATTTGGGGACACAGAGCATGTCCCCCTCGGGACAGGTGGCATGTCCCGCTGGCTGGCACGGTTTCTTTGGCAGGGCTGCCGGTGTGAGGGTGGCCGGGAGGGCAGGCAGGGCTGGGGCGGGCAGGATTTCACAGTGATCTGCAGAACAGAAAAGAAACAAAACACACTTTTTCCCCGCCCCCCACCTTCCTTTCCACCCCAGGATCTGTGCCCACGAATGCAGGAGAGTGACTGAGCACAGAGCAGGGACCAGGGCTCCATCCCACCCCGAAAGCCAGCTGCCCCCCACCTCCACCCCGTCCACGGCTGGTCCAAGCCCGCAGGGATGCTGGAGCCGCACAGGGGGCTGGTACCTGCTGGAATAAATAATACTGACCCGCACAGTCAAGTCAAGTCAAGTCCTTTTTTCCTTTTTTTTGTCCTTTTCTCCTTTTTTTTCCTCCTTTTTTCCACCACCCCCTTATTTCCCCCCCCCCCCCCAGGTGTCCTCGCTGCTGACAACAAACACCGCCCGTCTCCAGGCGAGAACGTCGGGAACTCCGATGTAGAAAGATTTGGTTTAAAATCTTCAGGCTAAAAAAATAGGTGAGGTGGATGGGTGGGGAGAGGGGGAGGGGGTCACAGGTGGAGGGTGCCAACGCCACTTTCCGAGTCCCAGCGGCTGGGAGGGTGTGATGCCGGGGCACCCAGCCGGTCCCCGCTCTGCCGGGGAGCCCCCGCCCACACCCCGCCTCTTCTTTGGCTGCGGCCGGCGGGACGCACAGGGCGGCATCGCGGTTCCCAAGGCGGCGGAGGGGACGTGGCCCCCGCTCCGCTGGGCCAGGGAGAGGGATGGAGATGGAGCTTGAAAGAAAAGAGAGCTGGCGGGGGTGGCTGAGGAGGAGGCTAAAGGCAGGTGGCCGGGGGCAGCGAGTGCCGGCTGGTGCTGGAGTAGAGGAGCAGCAGCTGCAGGGAGAGCAGGACCCCCAGGGAGGGGGCGAAGGAAGCCCCTCGGCCGCAGTCTGAGGTATCTTCCTGGAGGGGGCAAAGGGAGAGAGACCATGGGGCACCCCACTGCCCTGACAGGGCCACCTGACCTGTCCCCCTGAAGTCCTGCAGAACCTCCTGCCCCAGGATGCCTGTGACACTGCCCCCCCGAGGGGACACCCCACAGTGCCACACTCCCTGTGATCCCCATGATGCTCCATGGTATCGCTCTCCCAGGGACCCCCCCAAAGCTCATGACCCCTCCTCTGGGTCCTCCCAGTGCTCCAAACCCCCATGAGGGGGTTCCCCCCATGGCACTGAAGCCCCAGGATCCCCAGTGACACTGTTCCCCACAGTGGGACACCCCATGGCTCTGCTTCCCCATGGGGTGGGGCCAATTACCCCTCCATTCCCCCCAGGGTGGATGCCCGGTGGCTCCACTCCCCTCTCAGGGAAACCCACTCCCCTTGTTGCCCCAGGGGAACCCTGCACAGCTCTGCTCCCCTGGGAACCCCTCATGGGTCTGCCCCCCACCCCCAGGATGCACCCACTGCCCCCATCACTCCCCAGGGCGCTCCCCCCAACTCCGCCCCACCCCTGCACCCCACGTACTGTTGCATTGTAGTCGAAGCAGATGTGGGGGCCTTTCCGGTAGCGGGGCCTGTCCACCAGCTCACACTGGTTGGGGTCCCTCGGGGGGGCTTCACAGGTCAAGGAAACCACCAGGGACAGGGCGGCAGGGGCCTGTGGGGCACCCCATGGCCACCCCCAGCCCCTCTGCCTGTTGGATGGCTCCCTCCACCCCCGTCAAACCCCGCAGCTCCTGGTGTGCACCCTGCCCAGCCCTGCAGACCCTGCCTGTCCCCCCAGCCCTCTGCCAGCCGTCCCAGTGGGACACAGCTGGGCCACCAAAGGATACCTCTGACCTCCGCCTGCAGCAGCTTGACAGACTCACACTGGCTGCAGAGGGGCTTGTCGGCCACCACAAAGAGCAGGTTGGTGTTGGCCAGCCTCTGCGCATGGAAGAGCCTGGGGGTGTGATGGCCACGGGGATCCCAGTTACCTTGTGCCCTGACACCCTCCCAGCGCCCCCTGCCAGCCCTGCTGGATGGCTCTGGGGAGGCTGAGCCACCCCCGAAGTCACTGCCCCCAACCTCTCATTCTGTTCTTGTCCCATCCTTGTCCCCATCCCCAACCCCATCCCTGTACCCATCTCCACCCCATCCCCATGCCTAGGGAACTGGTACTGACGGGCTTTCAGGGTTTGGTCCTGTTTGGCAGAGCCCTTGGGGACATTATCATCATCATCCTACAGCCCACAGGGACGCTACCGTTGCTCTCTGTCCCCTCTGTCCAAGGACCACAGCCCCCCCCCACTGCATGGCATCTCCCATCATCCCCAAGCAGGTGACTGCACGGGGAAAGTCCACAGGCGTCCCCAGGGGGTGGGACAGCAGGGACAGACCCACCTGGAGCAGTTACCACAGTCGATGATGGCGTTGTAGGTGGCGTTGACAGTGCTGAAGTAGTACTGCGTCTGCTTCATGATGCAGCTCGTCTCCCTGGCCTCCATGCTGTCCCCCGCCACCTCCTCTGCGCCGGCACAGCGCTGTGGGCCAGGGGCCACGGACCCCCACCACACGTTCCCACCACATCCCCTGCCCACCCCCAGCCCAGGGTTCACTGGGAACTTACCTGTCTGGAACCAGCTGCTGTAGGTGAGGCCATACAGGAACTGCTGGAAGAGGGACCTGGGGGAGGAGAATGTGTCCACGTTGCTGTCCCAGCCCCAGGGACACACCGGGGTCACCCCCATGGACATGGCCCCCCGGGGAGGGGAATCAGTGGGACTCACCAGGCTGCGGCTGAGGTCCACCAAGCGAGGTTCAGGAGATCGGCCACGGTGGGCTGGGGGCAGAAAGGGGGGTGGTGAGCCAGCAGGTTCCTGTGCAGGGTGCCAGGGACAACCCTGCATGTCCCTGTGCTCCCAGCAGCCACTGTCCCCACAGGCGCTCACCACGAAGACACCACGGGGCGCAGCACCCGTGTTGCTCTGGGCCTCTGGGGCGCAGACAGACTGGAAGTCGTAGGACTCCTTGCGAGCGTAGAAGGAGTTGTTGTAGAGGGCAGACATCAGGTTGGCATCCACTTCACTGAAGAACCTGCCCACCTGGGAGGGGGACACCAAGTCTGCACCCAAACGCCACCTCACCACGGAGGGGACTCGAGCGGGGCTGTGTCACACCAGCTCAGAGGTCTCAGCACCCTGTCAGCGTCCTGTGCCCAGGAAGAGCTGCCATGTGGGCACCACTCACCTGGTACCAGTGTTCCTCCTGGTTGGAGAGTACCAGGAAGCCCCCATCGTCGATGAGGACACAGATGAGGTCCTGGGGAAGGAGGGCAGTGTCACCCACTCCCTGGCCATGCCCAGGGCAGGGTAGGGGGGTGACAGAAGTCAGGCAGAGGGACTAGCATGGTGTCCCCAAGCCTGGGGAGTGCTTGGGAGCATCTCCATGACAGGAGCAGCCGTGCTGGGTGCAGGGAGCAGGAACCACCCCCATCCTGGGGGGGTTTAACAGCCCCTTCAAGGAGTGGTCTAGCCTCCATGGAGTAACCCCCAGGGCTTCATCCCTGTGAGGGGTGTCAGGGGCTCCCTGAGCCCCAGGAGTGGCTGGGGGACAGGGTGGGCACGTTTGCCTGGGTAGCACAGGCAGGACCAGGACGGGCAGGGGCTGGGGAGCCCTCCCAGCCATGCCCTTCCCACCCTCCTTGCTGCTCCCTGCTGCCCCCACCCCTGCCTACCACCCACCTTGTTGTTAGCCTCACAGTCCATCTCACAGCTGGTCGAGGGGTCACACTGTCAACCAAAACCAGGGTACAGGGACAAGTTAGCAGGACTGTCTTCCCCCACAGTGCCATCCTCCCGGGAGGGGACACGACAGGCAGTGTCCACAGGGGATGGGACGGGAGCCCTGAGCAGGGTGATGGGCAGGGCTGTGCTGGAGGTACAGGCCCAGCGGGGCTGCAGGCACTGTGTCCTGGCAGCACTTCCCAGCCATGTTCCCAGCGAGCAGAGCTCCTTCCCTGTCCCACCCTGTGGCTGCCCCCAGGGGACGTACCCGGCGGGTGCCCAGCTGGTCGCGGTCTGTCCGGTTGCTTGCCAGCACTTTGAACTTCTCTGCCCAGGCCTCCAGGTCCAGCTTCACCCCCACCACTGCAGCAGTGGGGAGACAGGGTGAGCCTCAGCACCTGGGCTGGGGGGTGATGGGGACCCCCCAGCCTAGTGGCAGGGCACTCAACCCCCTGCCTACCTGCTGGCTTCAGAGTCTTCCCCCCGATGCTGAGCTCCACGGCGGTGCTCACCAGGATCCCGATGGTGTTGTTCTCCAGGTCCAGCCCCCGGTAGGTGGCTGTGGAGGGCAGCAGTGGCATGAGGGACACGTAGGGACAGCCACCCCCTGCTAACCCCACTGGTACCCACCATCCCGGTAGGGTGGCTTGAAGATGTAGCCCTTGTTGTCCAGGCTCCTCCGGTAGAAGCTGGCATTGAAGGGCTCTGGCTCTTCCTCCCAGTCCTCTGCAGCCCTGTGGGGGAGTAGTCATGGCCATAGCTGCTGTTCAGCTCCAGCCCCACTGGAGATGGCCCCATGGGAGCAGACATGTCTCTGCTTTGGGCCAAGGACGTGTGCACCCCCCGCCCCAAACACTCACTTGTTAGGGAAGATGCGAGTGATGCCGCCATCAGTGGCTGCAAAGACAGCCAGGAGGCTGTACCTGCAAGGAGGGGGGACAGGCACACTGGGCATCAGTGAGCTTTTGCTCTGCCCCCATCCCATCCCCATTGCCTGTTTCTGCCCCCTGATCCTCCTCTGTCCCCAGCCAGCCTTGCCCCAGCCCACCCCAGCCCCCACCTACGTGTTGAGGTCCTGGTCCTTCCAGACCCGCTCCACAAGCTGCTGCGTGATGCCCGTGTCCAGGATCAAGTTGTGCAGCAGGAAGTTGTCACCTTGGGAGGAAGATGGAGAGGAGGGGGAGAAGCAGGAGGTGAGGGCTGGCCCCGTGGGGGCCACTTGCACCCCCCTGCCTAGCACTGGCACCTGCTCTGTGGCCGCTCCCAGGACCTCAACCCCTGCCCAGTTCAACCCCTGCCCGGTTCACCCCCACCGTGCCCTCATACCCTCCACTCCCCACCGCCAGACCCCCCACCAGTCACCCCCCAGCTACTCACACTGCTTGGAGTCTGGGGTCACCTTTTCCATGAGGGCAATAAAGTTTTCCAGGAACTCGGTGTTGTTATCCGACAAGTCGAGGTCTTTGCAATACTCTCTGGGGTTTGAGGGACAAGGTTTTTCATTCGTGAGGATGGAAAAGGCAAGGTCAGTTCTCCCCCGGGGACGGCGGGCCAGGCACAGGCCGTGCTGCCGGCACTCGGGCTCACCGGGGAACATGGCGGCGGTGACGTGCCGCCGGTCCCGTGAGCATCGCCCTGCCAGGACAGCTGGCTGCACGCATCTCTGCAGGCTGCCCGGCCCCCAGCTCTCCAGTGCTGCTGGCTCGGCTGTCTCACCGGCCTCTGGGTCCATCACTGCCATGGGCACCGAGGTGCCGTCACCTCTGCCAGGGCCAGGTTCGATGGGTCCCAGTTTGTCCAGAGTGGTGCAATGCTGAGCCTGGCTCTCCCCATACCGGCGGGGCTACTGGTGGGACTGGGCGCCTCTGCCGCCGTACTTACCTGTGGGGCCAGGTGGGCCCACCCTGCCCTGCCCCAGGGAGCGGGGGCTGCGCTGCAGGTGCGAGCCGGCAGCTGCCTCAGGCACCGCGCGGGGGCCCGGCAGCCATGTCTGTACCCCTTGTGTAGGTAGGTAGGTGCGGGGTGAGGTCCGGCTGGTGAGGCGGGCGCTTGCCCACGGTCATCGCTTGGCCCTGAGCCCATCCTGGGACGGGCGCTGTCAGGGGGTGGCATGTCCCCACTCTGGTCTGGGACCATCCCGAGGGAAGAACCCCTTCCCCGCTGACGCCCGGGACAGGTGCTGTCCCATCGGTCAGCGCAGGTCAGTGCCACCCTAAGATGAAGAGAGCCTCCCGGCAGCAGCGCTGCAGCAGCAGGCAGAGCCAGGGGGGCTTGGGGCTCCCCCTGCTCATGTCCCCTCTGCCAAAAAAACCTCTTGAAGAGGACAAACGCCACAGCAGGAGGTGGCAGGGAGCGTGCCCATGGGGCAGCCGAAAAAGCTGAGGCACCCTGGCCAGCCTGTCCCGGCCCCCCTGCCCCTCGCTCGGGGGGAGCAGTGACCTAAATATCTAGACCGACACGCACAGATACAGGTACTCACACACCCACGGGGGACGGGGAACATACGGTTTCTGAAAATTCCCAGTGGCCCGTGGGCACGGCCGCACCCACAGCAGATCATACAGTCGCCCTGGGTGCCAGGCCCCCTCCCTGGGCACGCAGCTCCTCCCTGGCACCCACTGCACCCAGGGGGCTCACAGAGCCACTTTGGGAGGCAGCAAAAGACTCACCTTGGGTTTCAAACCCCCCCTTTTCCCTCCGGCTGTAGAGCCCCACGCAGGCCACTGACCCTGCCACGGCAGCCTGAGCGGGGCAGGTGGAGGCAGACCCACTCCTTGGGCCTCGGACTCAGACATCACCCTCACACCTGTTCCCTTAGTGCTTCCACGGGCCAATTCCTCAATAAGAGGGGTTTTCTCTTCCTCAGCAATACTTCACTTTGGCTCCCTCATTTCCCTGACCTCCCTGCTGGTGCCTCCTGCCCTGCCTGGGGACTGAGGCCTGCCCCCCCCCGCAAAGCCAGGGCTGCATCACAACTCCATTTTGGGCTGGTTTCCCCAGAATTAGTGTCACTGAGGGGTGTCTGCTGTAGGCAGGGCGGTAGGGGATACCTGCTGGTGGCATAGGCAGCTGTGCTGCAGCCTTGGGCAAGAACTGCAGTGACAGACCACCTCCCAGTGTGGGGTTCAGCTGTCTTGATGATACATGAACACACAGGTCATTAGCCAGTCACGTTAATGAGGGCTGGTCATGTTAATTAGGGCTGGTCAGAGGTTATGCTGCAGCCGCAGGATGGGCAGGCCGCTTGCAGAGCCACAGGGCTCCTTGAACAGCCCACCTAAGGACACCCTTGCTTGTGCCTGGGTGACAAGACTGGGTGGCATGACCCAAGGGAGGGGACACAGGGGCTGCTACGCTGTCCTCACGGCCCTCCTCACAACCTGCATCCGGCAGCCTCCTCCAACCCCCTGGGTATCCCCAAGCTGAGCCAAACCCCACCTTTCCTTCTCCTGCCCCCCTGCAGCCAGCACGACTGTATGATGCCACTGCCAGCCCCTCTCTCAGCGTGGAGGGGATTTTCAGAAACTATACCTATATATGCACACGCAGAGGCCGGGTGCATATATACCGTGCTGGATGCAACCGGGTGGTGGAGCGGGGCCAGGGTCCCGGCGGCAGCCACCCCTGACCGAGCAGGCACACAACACACACAGCGACAGGGGATGGGGAGGGGGGACAAGGCACGATGAGGCGAGGATGGGGCGGGGGGGGGCGGCGATGGGGAGGGAGGGAAGATTTGGCAGCGGGGCCGGGGTGGATGCACACCTCGGCAAGCGCACACGCAAAGCTACCTGGGAGCAATGAACACATGTCCCTCCGCCTCAAAGCTGTTGGGCAGCAGGTATTCAAAATCTGCAACAGAAAGGGAAGGTTATCCGGCGGGGAGGGGGGGACCGGGGATGCCGGGGGGCCAGGAGGGAGACGGACGGAGAGAGAGGGGAAGGGAACAACAAAATAAAAGGTATTTGCTGCTCTTGGTAACAAGAGAGGAAGGAAAAGGCCGTTCTGCTGTCGCTGGCACCGCACGGGAAGGAAAGTTCGAGCCAAATCAGGAGAGGTTTGCCCATCTTGGCTTCAAATTTGCTCAGTCGCGGGCTGAAGGTGGCTGCGTACGCACGGCCGGTGGCGTGTACGCAGGGACACACAGACACACACACATATATATGCGCTCACATGTATATATATGCATGTTTAGGAGGGGGTGGGGGCATCTCTCTCTCGGCGGGGGAGGGGGTTGGGGTGGGATTGGGGGTGGTGGGCAAGGGCAGGGAACCACATGCTGCGCTCCTGGCCGGAGGAGAATCACCAGAACACTGGTTGTTGGGGGGTGGGAAAAAAGGGAGTTTTCAGGCATTGACATGGCCAACCGAGGAACCTTGCTGAGGACAGTCCAACCAGAGGCTCCCTGCCCAGCAAAGTGCCGTGCAATGCGCTGCTGGGCTCTGCTGCCAACCCCCTCCCTCCCTGGGGCAGTGGGACGCCCATGGGGGTAGGGCCCACACTTGCCCGCCAGCCCAGCGCCTCGCTCTGCTTTAAGGGTGGGGGGTGTCACAGCCCAGCAGGGTTTGGGGTGCCTCTTGAGGACCCCCCTGGCAGCAGACGCAGGGTTCAGCTTGCAGGGGTGAGTCGGGTTAGGGGGTGCACGCGGGGGTTCTACGGGACCATGCCCGGGCCACCGGCCCCCGCAGCGGGCACCGCCAGCCCCTCGCCCTCCCGCCAGCCCCCGGTGCATTGCAGGGCACAGCCAGAGGTTGGACTGTTGCTCTCCGAGGGCTGTAGGCAGGGGCTGGGTACAAGCCGATGAGAGGAAAAGGAGGAGGAGGAGGAAGAGGAGAGGAGTACAAAACACTCGTACTTAGTCCATCAGCATTGCCATCACAGGGGCACCGGGAGGAGGCAACTCAAAGCTGATAGAACAGGGCTGAGGGTGACACTTCCACCTCCCTGCTGTCCTGGCCCCGTCCCCCCCATCCCCCTCTGCGCTGCCGTGCCCCCCGCAGCCGTCCCCCTGCCCGTGCCAGGGAGCGGGTGCTGTGTGCGGGGTGCTGTGTGGGGCACGCGCAGGGGGGAGCACGGTGGCAGGTCCCCCAGGGTCTGTGCATGCTGGTGTGTCCCACCGCCCACTGTGGGGCCATGTGGGAGCTGTGGGCACAGCCCCACGGGGATCCTCCTGCTGTGGCCAGTGGCCAAGTTCTGCCCTGGGTGGCACAGGCGATGTCCTGCTCTGCTGTGGGGTGTGGGGGGGTGCTACTGTCCCCAGCATTCCCCATCCCACCCGCCTCAGCAGGACTTTGGGTTCAAGCTCAGCAGCTCCCAGCGGGGTATGGATGCCATGGAGATGCTGGGGCTGCCCAGGGCTTCATGCCATGGTGGGCCCTGGGGCAGCAGGACAGCCACTGAGCCGCCATGGGGGCAGGCAGCGCAGTGTGCCAGGGCTCGGCCGGCCCACGTCAGCCTGGGCCAGGCTCGCTGTCCCCCATGCAGTGGGGTAGCATTGCCCTAGGGTGTTCCCATCCCCACCAGGATTGTGCCTGGTTGGGGGGGGGCTTCCCCAAAAACACCTGTCACAGAGGAAGGTGGTGGACCAGGCCCTTCACCTGGCCTCTGACCCTGTCACCTTTTGGCACCCACCCCGCAGCACCCCACTCCCTGCACAGCCCTATCCCTTTCAGGTTGAGTTGTCTTGAGGAAGGAGGAAGCAGAGGAGCTGGGAGAGGGGGGAGAAGGAGCTGGAGGAGGGCGAGCAGGGGGAAGAGGAGCAAGAAGAGGGGTGGGGGGAGAAGAGCAGGATATCAAACTAGCTACGAAAAACCTCGTGGATCGAAACCAGCAGTTTCATACAAGATCGGCTCTTGAACAGTATCAAACCAGGTTTGGGAGCGATGCGTGGGAGGGGAGTGGGGGATCGTCGTGACAAAGCTCTCATGGACAGAACAAGACATGTTGCTTTCAAATAAAGGGGGAACTGGAGGAGAGGAGGAGGAGGAGGGGGGAGGAAGGGCGAGTTGGTGGCGGTTTGCAGGTTCGGCGTGGCAAACGGGCAGGGAGATGGGCAAGCAGGGGGGCTGGGGTGGGGGGGTACTGGACACGGGGCAGGGGACAGGGGTGGTGAAGGTGAGTGGTCTGAGACTGAAAATACTTGCCCTTCATTTTGATGTTTGGTACTGTGTGAATCCACCATAGAGAGAAAGCAAGAAAAACAACAAACAAAAAACAACAAACAAACAAAAAAAAAAAGGGGGTTGGGTGGAAAGGGGGAAGGGGGGAGGGGGAGGGGGGGGGGGGCACAAACAATATTTTATTCAATCGCCGTTTGAATAAAAATATTGTGTATCATAATCATACCAAAAGGAAACCTCTTGCAAAGAACCACATAAAAACCAAGAGAAAGAAAGAAAGAAAGAAAAACCCAGGAACAGAAGGAAAAGAAAAGGCCACGGTGAAAGAATAATAATAATAATAATAATAATAATAATAATAATAATAATAAAAGCAAAGATATAACTAGAGAAATATATATATATATATTCAGTACTCCAAAGGAAAATGAGCGTCAGTAGCAAACAGTTGCAACAGTCTTGATATCAGAATGTCCTGACTGGATTGGGGGGCATGCATGGCACGGTGGGCAGAGCCAGGGAGGACGGGGGGATCCCCCCTCCCAAAGACAGGGGCAGCCCGGCATGGGTCCCGCCGGGACGCGGGGTACCTGCCGATGGATGGAGGGGGCAGCAGGGGCCGGGGCTGGAGCAGGGCAGGGCAGGGGATGAGCCGCCTGGGCAGCCCAGGGAGAGAGATGGGGAGTGTGGGGGTGGTGGGAACCAGAAAGGGGAGAGGGGAAGGGTCTGGTTCTCACACCGAGGAGAGGGTCCCCGGGAGCAGCGTGGACCTGCAGTGGGAAAAAGGCTTTGGGGGGGTCAGGGGAGAGAGAAAGAGAGAGAAGGGGGGGGGGGGGGGGGAAGGTGGCCAGGCTAACACACACGTACACAGGTTAACTCCAAACGAAAATCCAAACCAACCAAAACCAAACTCAGAAAAAGAAGAAGAAATGGCTTAAACTGAAACCAAAGAATCTTAAGAAACCAAAGGAAATTAAGGAGATCCATGCAAACTTTCCCAGGCTTGCAAAGTAACTGGCTGCTGGTGTCACCCCTCGCTCGTCCCCAGGAGGTGAGCAGGTAGGGGCACAGCCCCTGCCAGTGCCAGGCAGCAGCCTAAGGACCAGACCCTGGCACCCCAGGGCACCCCAGCCAGGCAGCTCCTTTCCCTCTGTGCGTTCACCTCTGCTCACATCTCTCTTATTTTTCATTTTATCCTCCTATTGGTTTGCCTCTCACAGAGATCCCTATCTCTTTCTGCAAGGCTTTTGGCTCGGTGTTTCTCCCCCCCTGACAGCTATGGGCTGGTGTGGGGGGCGAGCGGGAGCGTGAGAGGGCAGCGGGGAAAGCCAGGGGCTACTTACACTTCACTTGCAGGATCTGGTCGCTCAGGTTGGCCTGGATGTAGTAGGTGCTGTAGGGAGGCAGAACCAGCCCCAGGCTGTGGAGGGTGAGAAGACACAGGCAGTGTAAGGCTTTACACCCACTCAGCACCCTTGGCCGGCCCCCAGGCACTGCCTGGGACACCCCAGCAGCACCTGATCCATCCTGGTGGCACCCGGGGTCATCCCCAAAGCACCACCTCAGACTACTCAGGGCCATCCTCATGGTACCCAGGGCTGTCCCCAGAGCACCCAGGGTTGACCCCAAAGCACCCAGGGTTGTCCTAGGGTCATCCCCAGAGCACCTGAAGCCATGTAGGGCCATCTTGGTGGCACCCAGGGCCATCCACAGGGCACCCTGAGCACAGGAGGTGGCAAACCTGTCTGACCAGGGCTGAGCTGGGCAGGATGTACCAGCCTGGGAACCAAGGGAGATGCACATAGAAGAGTGATATGACACCCCTGCAAGGGAGGAAGGCAGGGAGATGCAGCCCTTGACAGAAGGGACAAAACCTTCCCAAGGAGGAGAGAAAAAGACAAGGCACCAGCTACTGGTGAGCCAGAAAGGAGAAGGAACCCTCAGCCAGAGCTCTGATTTTCACATGCCTTTTCTGGCATGGGCATGGGAAAGGGGGCAGCAGGAGGTGGTGCTGAACCCATGGGCGACACTGCTGCAGGTAGATGGGTTCCCAGGTGCCTGCTGCAGCAGCTGGTGGCCTTTGGTGATGGTCTTTGTGCCAGGCAACCTCAGGGAAGATCCCTGCCACAGAGCCACAAGGATTCCAGCAGCACCTTTCATGCTGCACATCAAACCACAGCCATGGCTGCGTCACCCCGTGCCAGTGTCCCCTCCTCAACAGTGCTGCTTGGCTCAGAGGAGGTGCAGCCATGAGGGACAGGACCAGAGCTGTGTGTGGGACACCTTCCAGCTCCAGGAGGTGGCTGTCACCCTCGCTGGCCCCTCCTGAGCTGGGTGGTGAGGAGGAGGAGGGTATGGCGAGGGGACCACACAGCTCCTCGCAGGATGAAGGCAGCACGAGTTGGACAGCACAGACATGATGATGCCAGGCTCTTTGTTACACATCTAGTGGTCCAAACTGGTGTGAACTGGGAAATATAAATGCAGTCCTTCCCTTCTGTGGCAGCCGCCTGTGCTGCAGGGCAGGCACATGTCACTGTCACCCACCCCGCAGCAGACAGAGACCTGCACCAGCCCCCAGCTGCACAAAGGAGGCAGCAGCAAGTGTGTCACCTTGCACAGCAGCCCCACAGGACCATGGCCACCATCACCCCATGGCCAGCTACCAGCAGGCAGCACTTTAGGGAGGGTCTTCTAGAGCATCCCTGGCTGCATGCAGTGATCTGACAGCACGTCTCAAATCCCAGAGCCTGTGGGACACGTTCCTGGGTGGCCTCTGGGACCCTCTGAGCTGCAGGCACGAGACCACAGCCCTGCACTGGTGGGGGACTGGCTGGTGCTGGGAGAACGGGGTGTGCCCATGCACTGCTCACCTGTAGTTGGTGCTTTTGATGGGAGCCCACGTGTAGGTCCTGAACACCTCGTCGATGTATTGCTGGGGTTCAGAGGGAACCAGTCAGGCCTCTGCAGAGCCAGGACCCTGCCAGCACCGTGGCACGGGACCCCAGCTTGGAGCTTGGGGCCAGACATGGCCCCTCACTCCTTGCCACCAGCGCTGGGTGGGTGCTCAGCACGGTTTGGGCCACAACACCTTTCCCCTGCAGCCTTACCTCATCCAGGGACTTGATGAGGGTCTTGATGAACCTCTGCCCATCGTTCCCATCAATCATGCTTCTCCGGATCTGGGGGACATGGAAGAGAGATCTGAGAGCCACAGAGCCTGGTCATGTGCCCACAGGCACCCACCCAGCAGGGTGGCACTGGGGACCCATGGGGTGCAGGGGTGAGGAGTAAGCAGGCTGGGGTGGGGGGCTCTGGGGCAGGGAGGGAGTGAGACTGGGAAGTGCAGGGCAGGCAGAGCTGGGCTGGCACCCAGGGGGCAGTGACCCAGCTCCTACCCCAGTGTGGCCCCACAGGAGCTGTGCCAGGGCCCTGAGAATGAGGTGCTCCCCAGGGCAGGCTGGAGGAGCTGGGTGCCCTTTGCAACTGCATACTCGGGGGGAGGCGGGGGGGGGAGCCAAGCCTGTACACAAAGAGCTGCCCCCCAGGTCTGCCCACCTCCTCCTTGTTCTCATCCTCCAGTTCAGCATCCAGGAAGTCCAGTGTCACTGGCTCACGGAAATTAATGATCTGCAGGCAGAATGGGAGAGCTGGGGGTGGGCTCAGGGCTCTGGCAGCTGCCACTGAGCGCAGACAAACTCATCACAGTCCCTGCAATTAGCACCTAACGACCCTGGAGAGCCACAGGGCCTGGTTAACCCCTTGCTGGGCTCCTCCTCACCTGGGGCTGCAGGTTGGGGTGCAGCAAGACGTAGCCATTCAGGTCGATGGCGAAGACGTAACCGTTGGCTCCCAGCTGCAGGAGGACAGGAGGAGGGATGAGGCCAGGCAGGCTCTGCGTGCCATGCTGCACTGCTGGGATCACCTCACCCACCCCCAGGGCTCAGCAGTTTCCATGCACCTGTTTCTATTCTCAGGCCAGCAGCATCTTGCCCTGGCTCTGACCTTTGCCTGCTGCCCCTTCCCCAGGCTGGTAAAGCTTGTTCACAGAGTCACAGAATCACAGGGGTTGGAAGGGCCCTCCAGAGCTCATGGGGTCCAACCCCCTGCCAAAGCAGCTCCCCAGCTCATATTGCACAGGGCGGCGTCCAGACGGGGCTGGAATCTCTCCAGAGATGGAGACTCCACACCCCCCTGGGCAGCCTGTCCCAGGGCTCCCTCACCCTCACTGGGGAAAAGTTCTTCCTGTGCTCTGACTTGCAGCCATTGCCCCTTGTCCTGTCCCCACAGACACTGAAAAGGGGCTGGCCATTTCCCCCTGCAGCCCATCCTTAAGCTATTGATAAACATTAATAAGATCTCCCCTTAGTCTTCTTCTCTCCAGGCTGAACAGCCCCGGCTCACTCAGCCTTTCCTCACAGGGGAGATGCTCCAGGAGCCTTTCCTCATACAGGAGGTGGCTCTGCTCTGCATCCCAGAGCATCACCCAGCTCTGATCCCTGCCCCAGTCCCTGCCTGCACCCATGGCTTCTGCAGCCTGCAGCTGGGGAGGTGCTGTGGGGCTGCTGGGAGGAGCTCGGGGCAGTACAGGGCAGGGGTGGAGGGAGGGGAAGGGGCCCCACGCACGTTGTATCGCGGCGTCAGCCTCTTGATGTCGTTGAGAGCCACATCGATCCCCATCACACCCAGGATGAGCTGGTTCTGCAAGGAAGGGAGGTGGGATGGAGCAGGGCTGTCACCTGCCACCAGCAGCGCAGGGACAGGGAAACAGGGGGGTGGACATCTTCTCCCTCTGGGGAGGGGTTGCTTGGATCCAGACACTGCAGGGGTGCAGGGTGGGATGTGCCAAATCCCAGCAGCTCTCCATGGGACCCACACCCCATAGGGACTTGCAGCTGCCAGTTGTCCCTGCTAGCCAAAGGCCATTTTGGGTCCCAGGGATGACAGTCACCCCTGGTCTCTCCAGAGGGAGGGAGTGCAGCAGAGGCAGTACCACAGGGGTGCCAGTGCTCACCCACCCCACCCCACAGGCATGCACCAGTGCTGGGGCACACTCCCCATCCACAACCCGGAGTTCCAATGCAGCCAGGGTGGTGGCAGCCAGTCTCCTACCTTCCTGTCACTGCTGTCCTCTGTCAGGTTGAACACCGGCAGCGTGCCTGTCACCACCAGCCCCAGCCCCTGTACAAAGGCAGGAGGGTGTCCCTTGGCCCCTTGCAGGCCCCAGGGACCCAGCACTGGGCCTGGGTAGCAGAAAGGGGTTGGCCCCCAGTAAGGCAGGGGTAGGGCACATGCTGTATGGAACCCTGGGGCTGTGTGGGACCCTGGGGCTGGTGTTCCCCCCACACCCTGGGGCCGGTGTTCCCCCCACACCCTGGAGCCAGAAGTCCTTACCAGGGCATCCTGGTAGACATTGGTCCACTGAACCTGCTTGGCTCGGTTCCCAGCCAGGACCATGGGCCTGCCCAGCACATCCAGGTACTCCTGCAGGGACACAGGGCAGGGGGAAGCATCATGTAGGTGCCAGGTGTCCCCTTGCTCCCAGCTGGTGACAGCCCTGTCCCCACGCACGCCCCAGGGATTATTAACAGAGTGCTTGGTGCCAGCCCTCAACTGCAGGCTGAGCTTGGGGAGGGGGCTTGGCAGCTACCAAACCTGAGGGTAGGAGGTCCAGCTGGGGACTGAGCTGGGCTGCTGTGACACAAACAAGGCACTGCTCAAGTCTGCACTGCAGCATGTGGGCAGGGCAGGGGCTCCCCAGGCAGCACCAGCCAGAGCCCCATAGCTGCCAGCCATCCCTGGGGCTGAGCTTACTTACAGGACCAGCTCTCTGCTGTGTTCCTGGCTGCTGCTGTGGGCCTTTCAGGGCCCCCTGCTCTTATCCTGGCTCACCTTGCCAAGGCAGAGGGGGGTAGAGAACTCCTCTGCCATGATGGCAACCCTGCTCCGAGGGGCTGACCCTCTCAGGGACCCTTGTCACCCGCCCACCATGGCACCTTGTGTGCATCCAATAAGGAAAAGGGGCAGAAAAGGGGCAGGGTGTGGGGCAGGGGGACAGGGTGTGGGGCAGGGGGACAGGGTGTGGGGCAGGCACACCTGGCCCTGCCTGCACTAGCTTCTTGCTCCCTGCCTGCACTCAGCTCTGCTCTGTGCTGATTAACGCCTGATGCTTCCTAATTAGTCACTCAAAAGGCAGCAGGTCCGTGGGGAGCTGCACGGGATGGATGACTTCTTCCCACAGCACAAGGCCTGGCTGAGGGCTGGGCTCAGTTCCCAGCTTGCTGCCAGCCTTTGGGCTCGTTGTAGTGGGGCTGCCTGAGCACCTCTCACCCCTGAGAGGGCAGCACTGCCTGCAGCCCCCTCCCTGCCTGCAGCCCCCTCCCTCCCTGCCTGCAGCTCCCTCTCCGCCTGCAGCCCCCTCCCTGCCTGTCTGCAGCCCCCTCCCTGCCTGTCTGCAGCCCCCTCCCTGCCTGTCTGCTGTCCCCTCCCTCCCTGTCTGCAGTCCCCTCCCTGCCTGCAGCCCCCTCCCCGCCTGCAGCCCCCCGCCATACCTGTGTGTTGATGCGGATGGCGCCAATGGAGGGGATTTCGAAGTAGTAACCTTGGAAAACAAAGAGAAAGGCAGCTGGAGAGCCAGCAGTCTGCCTGTCCAGCTGTCTGCCTGTCCAGCAGTCTGTCTGTCCAGCAGTCTGCCTGTCCAGCAGTCTGCCTGTCCCACAGCCCATCCTGCTGTTTACCCCCCCAGAGCTGCAGCCGGTGGTGGCACACACCGGCGCACTGGTGCCAGCCCCCAGGTGAGGGGTGACCCCAGCACCCCACAGCCTGCCATGCTGTGTGGGTGCCAGCCCCACTCACCTTTGTTGGCACAGGCCATCCACTGCAGCGGGGTCACGTCGTAGTTGTGCTGCCCCACGGAGAAGGTGAAGACCCGCACCTACAGCAGAGCGCGGTGGTGAGGGCTATCTGATGGGCACCCAGCACCAGTGTGGCATCGCCCTCTGCCACGCAGCTGGTGCTGCCTGCAGCCCAGCACAGGCAGAGGAAGGCTCCTGTGAATGCTGGCTGAGTGGGCAGCAAGGGAGACTCTCTCCACGCCCAGCCCCAGCCAGTCCTGTCCCCCACCACTGCTGCACCAGCCCGAGCTGCCTGCCCTGCTGGGATTGGGGTCCTCACACTGGGGCACTGCTGCACCCCGAGGGGCCTGTGCTCTCAGAGGGCCCTGCATGGTTCCCACTACCCCACAGGTCTCCAGGTTCCAGGGAGCTGGGTGGAAGCAGGTGAGGAAGAAGCTGGCAGTGGAGCTGGAGCAGCCATGTCCCTCCCCGGAGAGCAACCCCAGCTCGACACACAGCCCTAAAAGCCCCTCACCGTCTTATTGGGCCAGTTGTACTTCTCAAAGACGTCCTGCACCCGGTCCTCCCCACCATCCGTGAACATCATGATCATCTTGTTGCAGTTGGCACGTGTGATGTTGGACTGTGGGGCAGAGAGATGGTGCCTGAGGCCACACCTGGAGCAAGCAGCACCGGGCAGGACGCAGCCAGGAGCGCTGGCCCTGCCCCATCTCCTTCATCCCAGGGTGATGGTGGCCCAGTGCAGGAGGAGGGATGCTGTCTGCTTGGAAATGATGTTGTGGCTACGACTGCTCAGCACCTAATAGCACCATTCATCTTAATTTTGCCAGCAGCGTGGCACCCAGCTGGACGCCCAGCCCTGCTGACTTGTAGTCTTAATAACCCAGAGGGGCAGCAGCTCCACCAAAGCCTCAGCTACAGTGTGCTGGGGTGGGATGTCCCCCAAGCACTGCAAGGGATGACAAGGAGCTCTCTGAACACCAAAGCCCCAGGTGCGGGGCAGCACCTGGGCTGCTCAGAGCTCTCCCATCACCCCCAGCACCCATGGGTGCCCACTGCTCACCCCCAGCCCAGCCCCCAGCTCACATTCTGCAGCTGGTCGAAGGCGTACTCAAAGCCAGCCTTGTAGTCAGTTGTGCCCTTGGCCACCATCCCCTGCACGTCCTCCTTGAAGACCTTCTTGTTCCGGATGTTTGCCTGCACGAGGTGCTTGAAGCACGACACTGGCTTCGCCTTCTCGTTGAACTGGGAGGTGAAAGAGAAGGGAGAGGGTCACAGGAAGGGGACCTGGATCCAAAGGCAGCCCTTGGTGGGCATCACCTGCTGTGCTCGGCTCCCATGGGCATCCCGTGTCCCACATCCAAGGGATGAGCAAAGCAGAGGCTGGGGCTTTGCTTGGGCCAAAGGCAGCCCCGAGCTGCCCAGCACGCAAGCACAGGGCTTGCCTGCACTTTGGCTTCTGCAGGAACCCCCAGGCTCATGCAGCCATGCTGTGCCAGGCTGTGCCAGGCTGTGCTGGGCTGTGCTGTGCTGGGCCGGGCTGTGCCGTGCTGTGCCGGGCTGTGCCAGGCTGTGCCGTGCCAGGCCGTGCTGTGCCATGCCGGGCCGGGCTGTGCCGTGCCAGGCTGTGCTGTGCTGTGCTGTGCTGGGCCGGGCTGTGCCGTGCCGGGCTGTGCCGTGCCAGGCCATGCTGTGCCATGCCGGGCCAGGCTGTGCTGTGCCATGCCGTGCCGGGCTGTGCCGTGCTGGGCTGTGCCATGCCAGGCTGTGCCGTGCCAGGCCATGCTGTGCCACGCCGGGCCAGGCTGTGCTGTGCCATGCTGGGCCGGGCTGTGCCGTGCCGGGCTGTGCTGTGCTGTGCCATGCCGGGCTGCGCCAGGCTGTGCCGTGCTGGGCCGGGCTGTGCCATGCTAGGCCAGGCTGTGCCATGCTGTGCCGGGCCGGGCCAGGCTATGCCGTGCCGTGCTGTGCAGGGCTGTGCCATGCCAGGCCGGGCTGTGCCGTGCTGTGCCGGGCTGTGCCGTGCCAGGCTGGGCTGTGACGGGCTGTGCCGTGCCAGGCCGGGCTGTGCCGTGTTGCGCCGTGCCGTGCCAGGCTGGGCTGTGCCATGCTGCGCCATGCCGGGCCGTGCCGTGCCGGGCTGTGCCGTGCTGTGCCGGCAGTGGGAGCAGGTGCTGCCTCCCGCTTACGGCTTCATTTGCTGGCAGCAGGGGCCATTCATTAGGAGAGCAGCGATCCAGCCAGCAGAGCCGGGCCAGACACATTCATCAGCGCCAGCGTGCTCGCGGCCAGCCAGAGGAGGGCTGGCGTGGGCTGGGTGCCCAGTGATGCACAGATGCGGTGGCACAGCCACTGTGCTGCATGAGGTCACAGGCTGGTGACATCGCCACAGGGGGCATGATGTCACTGGCTGGTGACAGACGGGAGGTGGCTGGTTGGGATCGCCCCAGGAGCATCTCTGCCACATGCCCTGGGATTGAGGGGGTTTTTGTTCCCCACCACACAGAGCCAAGCCCTGAGCAGCCACTCCTGGGCAGGTGGGTGGTGAAGAAATGAAATAAGAAAGAAATTCTGACTCTGCAGAACCCCTGGCCAGGTGGGTCTGGGGGCAAAGGGTCCCGTGATGGGCAGCTGGCAGGGGGCACAACCCTGCTACCTGCCCCAAGGCACTCACCGAGGCCACATTGACATAGTCATCATCCGAGAGCGTGTCCAGCATCTCATAGACCGAGGTCTTCATCAGCTTGAGGGTGAGGCCGCTCACGCTGCCACTCCTAGCAAGAAAGCAGGGTACTGGAGGCTTGGCAGAGAGGGGGCACAGGGATCCCCACCAGTGCTGTCCCACGCAGCTGCCCCAGAGCCACCGGTGGGACAACAGCACCCGGGGAGCTGTGCAGCTGGCCTGGCTCACCCTGACCCGTGTACTCACACATCCACGATGATGACCATGTCCTTTGGGGAGGAGGCACCTTGAATGTACCTGTGGGGTGCAGAGGGTGGTCAGTGGGGTCAACTCATTGTATGGGGGGAGGGAACACCCTGACCCTGCTGGCTACAGCCCAAGAACAAAGCTCTGCCAGGGCAGAGGCAGCCGTTGAGCTGTGTCGAGTGCCTGCGCACCCGTGGCTGTGGTGAGCCCGCAGTGAGGAGTGGGATGTGAGCAGAGGTGGGGATGCAGCGTGTCACGGCATGGCAGACCACCAGTGACCCACTGCTTGGTACCGTATCAGCCTAATGAGCTCTAAATGCTAAACTCTTCCATCATTGCAGGCCCTTTTCTGCATGCTGATTATGCTGACACACACATCCATATTAAGATGCTATTTACCCCCCTGGTAGCTTCAAAGGCCAGGCTGATTAGGTTATTTTTAGCTACGAGGAGGAAAAATAATACTACTATGTAAATCCTCCCTCCCTGAAAAGAATTAGGGAACCTTTCCTTCCCCTTGAAGCACCCGGTCCTGCTCCTGCCCCCACTGTTCCTGGTGCTGAGCACCCATCCTGGCAGTGGCCAGGCACAGCCCAGCCTCCCCTTCCCACTGTGTGGGGCCTGATCTTGCCATGGCTGAAGTCCAAGGCAGCTCATTATTGGCTTGATCAGGATCAGGCCTGACACAAATTAATTAGTGTGTTATTAGTATCAATTACCATCACTGAGGAGGACTGGGGAAGGGCAGGCTCCGATTGCTAATCCCTGGTTCTGATGTTCCCTAACCACAAGTGACTACCTGGGTGGGATGTGGGATGCTGGCATGTGGGGGACCTCCCGGCATGGGTGCTGCATCTCCCCAACACCCCCCTCATGCTGGGTCTCAGGATGGGCAGGCAGCTGCCCACAAGCTCCCTGCTGGCTGTCAGGTGCTGGGGGGCTTGGTGCCTGCCCCACTCCCCAGGGCTGGGCCGCCTGTGCAGAGCCCAACTAAGATGCTGCCTGCAATGGGTTGTGGCAGTGCATCCAGCTACAGCTGCCCCCTCAGATTAATACCCCAGGCTCCACAGGAGATGGCTGTGGTTAATAGCCCCATCCATCAAGGGAGGGCAAGGCAGGCAAGCAGCACTGGTGGCCCCACCGAGGCTGCTGGCAGGACCTTGGCCCCCACTGGGTCCAGCAACACAGTGGCAAGGACTGTGTGCCACACCAGAACCGGGCATGAGGGCGAGACAGGACCCCAAACGGGTGTCCCCAGGGGTATGCTGTCCCCCCAGCACAATGGGTGCTGCTGCTTCTCTATGGCTGGGTGGGAAGTGCATGGGCAGCCTGGCTAGTGGGCTAACCAAGCCAGCTGGGCTTGGTGCCCCCCATACACATCAGCAGCCCCCCTAAAGTGGCTGCCAGCCCCTGCTCTGCCAATAACCTGCATGGATGCCCTGGCAGAGAACAGTTAATAATTAATGTGGAGCAATCAAAGATAATTAACCATAGTAGCAGGGCCATTAATTTTCTGACAAGGAAGGGGGGCAGCTCCCGGCGCGGGCAGGGGGATGGGCAGGTGGTACTCCCCAGGGACATGGGGCTCCCCAGCACATGCCAGAGACCTGTGGCCTCTTTCCTCTCCACGCCTGTATTTTTAGGCAGCACCTGCAGGCATGATGGGGCTGCAGCTCCCCCAGCCCCACAGGCAGCAGGGTAATTAGTGTTTCCAAGCAGACACCTCTGCCTGGGCTGAGGGGAAGCAATTCCACCCCATCTCACTCTGTGTGTGCTACATGGTCGCTTGCAGGTATCACTTCTAGGCACTGCCTGCCCATTTCTCTCTCCATCCTCACAGCTTGCCAGCTGTTTACCCATTTGGATGGGGCTGCTGGGGGAGCAGAGCAAGGGGCAGCTCCCCACATTTGATCTGTATTTATCTCTCCATCCCACACTCTGCCTTCCCAGGAGCTGAGAGCCGCAGCTCGGATGCCCCTGCCCATGCTCCTGTGCCCATCTGCCAGTGCCAACCCTGTGTGGAGTGCAGAGGGGACAGAGCTGGCTGCTCCCAGCCAGGAAGGGCCAGCGAAGGCACCTCTCTCCCCACTCATCACCCCCTTACCAGGGCCGCCTGCGCACGTCGTAGAGGTCGATCTTATTGGGGGCTCTCCACGGGGTGGCTGTGGAGGGAAGGCAGGTGATGAGTGAGGCAGGGCTGCTCTGCAGCGAGGGACAAGGGGACGTGGGGGACAGCACAGAGGGATGCCCAGGTCCCAGCGGGAGCTCACAG
This sequence comes from Porphyrio hochstetteri, assembly GCA_020800305.1. Taxonomy (NCBI): domain Eukaryota; kingdom Metazoa; phylum Chordata; class Aves; order Gruiformes; family Rallidae; genus Porphyrio; species Porphyrio hochstetteri. The sequence goes on from CM036916.1 coordinate 17,640,839, forward strand.
CCCAGGGCTTTGGCGCAGGATGGTTACGTGTGCCCCACGCCCTCCGGGCCGGTGCTGGGGTAACTCGCCCACACCTCGCAGAGGGAAGGTGCTGCCCACCCTCCCCACGCACCGGGGTAGTAGCGGGTGACGCCGGTGGCACTGCCGAACACCTGCCAGAGCAGGGAGGGATCCTCCTTCCTGTTCTCGATGAAGACGTCCTCCAGCGCCTGCGTCCAGTTCAGCTCGTTGAGGATGACGGTGGCTGCAGGAGACAGAGCCAGGGGTGGGTGGCTCGGTGTGTGACAGCGGCAGAGTTGGGCTGGGCAGGGGGGTGGCAGGGCCGTGGTGTCCCCGTGGTGATGGCAGGGAAGGAAAGGTGGTGTGTCCCCTCAGTCCCTTCCCTCGGAGGAGCCCAAAGGGACTCACTGCCCTTCCCCAACGGCCCCCTCGGTCCCACGGGGCTCTGGCATCAGCCTGCTGCACTTCGTCCCCAGAGCCACCCTCCAGGCCCAAATTCTCCCTGTCCCTATTCCCTGACTCTGGGGCAGGAACAGCCACACTGGGAACAGCCGACTTACCACCTCCCCCCCTTCCCAATAAAACACCCCGCTCCTCTTGCCACTGTGCCAGTCCTGTTCCCTGGGGACAGCCACCAGCTGGGAAAGTGAGGGGCCACGTCCCTGTGGGGCTGCACGGAGCCTCCCAGCCCCGCTCTGCATTCCTGCTGCCCTCCACACCTGACGCAGAAGCAATTAAGATGCTGGCAAACAGCAGTTTTAAATTATTCAGCTATTAAAGCAAAAGATAAGCTGCTGGCAGCCCCAGCTTGTGATTAATCAAGGGAGGCTGGTGGTGTGCGGGGGGACTGGCAAGGCGAGGCGGGTACAGGGCTGGCCATGCATTGGGGTGGCCACCACAGGGACCTCCTGGTGCTCATGGGGCTCTCTGGAGCACCCTGAACACTGTGAGCTCCCTAAAGCCCTGGGAAGTGTGAGGAGCCCCCCACCATCCCATGCTGGGCCACTCTGGGGCCATGGCATGGAGGAGCCAGCCATGGTGCTGTGGGCAGAAGTGGGCAGCCAGCAGTACCCTAAGGCCAGGTGCTGCTCCCTCCTGGGGGACCCTCAATGCACTTTTGGGGTGCAAGAGCTCTCAGGAGAGGCCCCTCTCCTTGGCACTGGGCAGCACAACCAGTGAGGTGCTGCAGGGGAGCAGGTGTGCGTTTGAGGAGCATATTTAGCTCTCCTGAGGCTTCCTCCCACACTTGTCCCTCCTCAAAACACCCATGTCCCCTATTAAAGTCTTCAGCACAGCCCCAAGGTACTGGTGAGACATGGGCAGGTTTCACCCAGACAGCATCCCAGCCCCCTCCATCCCAGCACTGCTGCTGAACAAGACTTCTCCTTCCTTCCCTTGGGTAGCTGTGCCTCCAAACTGCAACTTACTCTGCCTGTATCTCCCCAGCCATTTCTCAGCACCATGCCCACACAGAGCCCTGTTACCTGGCCACTTAGGATGATTTCTTGTTTGGCTCTGCACAGGATGTGGTTTTTCCAGGGAGAAGGGGCTGTGAACAGGCTGACAGGCTCCTGCCTACCGGGAGCAGCCCCAGGCAGTGCCACCAGCCCCATCAGGCACAGTGCTGGGCACCAGGCACATCCCCAACAGCCTTGGCAGCCACACCAGGCCTGTGCCATGCAGCCCCTACACACCCCCTGCATGTACACACAGCCCCTGTATCATCCCTGGGCATGCATGGAGCCCCTACATCCTCCCTGTGCATTAGTGTAGCTCCCAGATCATCTCTGTGAATGAACACAGCCATGACATTCCCCCCTGTGCACAAACATAGCCCCTACAGCCCCCCAGGTGCATATGAAAGCTGCACCTCTACCCTCCCTGTGAACATACACACCCCCTACACCACCCCTGCACACAAACACAGCCCCTACAACCCACTGCAGTTCCTACAGCATCCTTCCATGGGAGTGCAGCCCCTGTACAGCCCTGTGCTCAGCCCCAGCCCCGACACTCTCCCTCGGGATGGGAGGCTGTGCCCATGACTGGGATGGCTTCTGTCCCTCGTGGGTGAGGCCAGAGCTGCCAGCCCCCCTCGGTGACATCCTCTCCTGTCCCTGTGTCGTCCCTGTCCCCACCAGTGTGAGCCCAGCTCCGCCCTGCCAGCGAGCAATTGCAGATCTAATTAAAAATGGCACAGTAAATAAAACACATATAGGATGTAATTTGTGTGTGTAGCGAGGGGTGACGGGGAAGGACGTCTCTGCAGTGGTTTAATTAGCGTGAAAGGCAGCGATAGCGCCTCTCTGCCGGGTCCCACTGGGGGATGCTCCCTGCCCACAGCTCCACAGGGACCAGCCGTGCTCACTGGCAGGAGGGGGGCACATAGGTGGCCCCATGCCCGCACCCCAAACCTGCTCTGGGGTGCAGTGGCTGAGCACCCCACCCTACACCCTGTTTTTTTGGAGTGCTCCAGTGCAGCTGGGCACGGTGTGAGCCCTGTGCCCACACCCTGCTGTGCCCAGAGCTGTAGCCCCTTTCCCCACCTGGGACCTCCCACCATCCTGTCCACTCCCCAGCATCCCACTCCAAGCAGCTGTGTGTCCCTGGAGCATGTCATTCTCCCATCTGCTCTTGTCCCAGGGCCACAGAGGGTGATTGATGTGGCAGTGGCAGGACATCAGCCACGGTGTGGGCTGGTAAGCAGGGGTGAGGAGCAGTGAATATTCTACCCTATGCAGCCCACCCTGCCCGCCCCCCGCTCACATGATGTGCTTCATTAGCTGCCTGCCCTGCTCTAGCTGGGTAATAAAACTAATTGCAAATTTCTAATCTGCTGCCACCACCATGGTGAAATTGTCGTGCTGATGCAGCTCTGAGCATGGCCCTGCCAGTAACATGCCCAGTGTACCAGGAAAGCACCACAGAGGGCAGGAGCGTGAGCTCAGCCCCCGTTACTGCTGTGACCACCTGGGAGCCCTCGGTGAGTGCCCCCAAGACAAAGGGGTGCGGGGACAGGGGTGGTGTGGGGAGACAAGTGGCACCCCTGACAGCAGGGGCTGGGCACCCGATGCATCCCGGGGTGCTGGAGATACCCTCCAGCTTGGAGCGGTGCCCAGCTCGGTGCGGAGCAGCCACTAGAGGGAAATGGAGACCCACTGTCACCATGTGCCACCGCGGCAAGGGAGGTATGAGACAGCTCTGACAGCTCAGGGGCTGTGTCACCTCCCGGCGGGGACTGAGAGCTGGTATGGCACGTCCTATCCCATCCGTCCGTGCGTCCATCCGTCTGTTCTTCCATCCCTTCCTGCCCGCTTCTGCGCTGGTCCAGCGAGCCCGGCTCCCTTCCTGGCACAGCGATGGGGCTGGCACCCCCACACACTGCCCCAGAGCAGCATCGTGCTCAGGATCCTCCCATCGGCATGGCGCTCGGGATCCTACCACCCTCACACCCTCCCATCGGCCCCGGCCTTGCTGCGGGATTCCCACCCCTCTACCCCCCCTTTTTGTAACCTCTGCCCTGAACAGCCTGAAGCCAGTGAGGAAGCATTGCTCCTTCGCCCTCTCCCACCGCCCAGCCCCATCCTGCTCCCTCTTCAGAGCAGGGAGTTGCTCTGGCGCAGAGCTGTTCAGTCCCCCTGATCGCCTCTGGTTCCCACTTCAAACCCCCCTGAGCTCTGAGGAGCTCCTCTCCAGGGGTCACAGGGGGTGCAGCTGAGACTTACCCGGTGGTGCTGTAATTACCATTTCTCTTTTGCTCTCCATCCCTTCCCAATAACTCCTCAGCTGTGAATTCCCCTCTCTGGCCCATGCTAAGACCTTGAGGGTTCCTGGGCAGGGACACCTTGTCACCTCTGTCCTGAGACGGTGACTCTGCCTCTGCTCAGGACCCTGGGTGCCTGCCTGCCCCAGCACCAAGACCCAGCCGGGACACCTTAGGGTAACAGACCCCTGGGCTGCAGCACCCTGAGCAGGAGGGGGTGGAGGTTGAGCCCAGCCCAGCAGTGCAGAGGGGAGCAGATGAGGAGGGGCACTCACAGCCTTTGTAGATGTCCGTGGGGATCTGCACAGCAGCGTACGAATAGTTAACCTTGGTCTTGAAGTTGGCATCATCGGTGAACTCCAGCTTCAAGGAGTTGGACTTTTCCCTCTCGATCTCTTCCCCGTCAGGATCGTCCTGGGGAAGGAGCAGAGCACAGGGGGTCACCCAGGGATGCCAGCCCCAGCCACACGCCAAGAATGCTGCTCCCCAAAGGCCATCACCCAACATCCCCCTGCAGCAACGCTGCCTCTTGCACTGGATTTGGCCCACCAGTGCCAGCAGCACACAGGGGGCAGGTGGTGGAAGTGGGCAGGCATGAAGGTGAGCGCTGGTTACCCTTGTCTCTCCAGCTTTGGTAGGATGGCAGGTATTAAATCAGACCAAAAAAAAAAAAACCCCAAACCCCAAACTAAAAAGAAAAAAAGCCTTGAAAATCAATTAGCAGCAAAAGGCAACTATCAAAGAACAAATTAAAATGGAGTGCAGCTTAGTGCTCTGTCAATAAGCAATGCAAACAATATTTAATAATGGTGGAGACGGTGAATTCCCCACTGCCAGCCCTGGAACACGCTCACCTGCCTTCCCGGGGCCCTGCTGCCAGTACAGCACTGGGGTAAAGCCCCTTCGGCCAGGCAGGGCAGGCTGAGCCAGTGCAGGCAGAGTGGCTGCAGTCAGCAGTCGGGGGGGATGGGGTTGGAGATGAGATATTTAGATTAGATCTTAGGGGGAAGTTTTTGACAGAGAGAGTGGTGAGGGGCTGGAACAGGCTGCCCAGAGAGGGGGTGGGTGCCCCATCCCTAGGGGTGTTCAAGGCCAGGTTGGATGGGGCCCTGGGCAACCTTGTGTAGATCCAGGCCTGGAGGTTGGTGGCCCTGCCTGTGGCAGGGGGGTTGGAGCTCTGTGATCCTTGGGGTCCCTTCCAACTCATGCCATTCTATGATTCTATGATTCTATGAGGTACTGGGCCACGGGGGAAATGGGAGAAAGGGGGTGGCCTCACTACAGAGCTAGGGAAAACACCCCTGCCACGCTGCCTGGAGCCAAGAAACCTGGGAGAAGGTGCTGGCTCCCTGCTGCCACGTCCCTGCCATGAGCCAGGAAAGCTGCCTGCCGGCAGCTGAGAGATGCTTGGCGCGGGCAGGAGGAGGACGCTGCAGCACCTGCCCTTGGTGCATCCAGAGCTACATCTCCGCTGAAGAAGGGTAGAAGCACAGAGCTGCCCTCCCCATCAGTGGGCAGGGACAGGCAGCGCAGGGCAGGGATGTGCCCTGCTCAAGGATGGCTCCAGTCCCCTTCTCCCAGCCCTGCTGCGGGAGGCGAAAGGGGCGGGGTGAGTGCGGCACGGGAGCGGACCCCAGTGTGGAGCCCCCCGGCGAGGGAGCGAGGGGAGGCTCAGCGCCTCTCCCCCTGCGGAGCCCCCGCCTCGGGGCCCGTGTGGGGCCGTCTGACTGCGGCAGCAGAGATCAGCCCCGGAGAAATGCCAGCGGACGTGCCTGGAAGCGTGAGCAGCTGCGTGCGGTGCCATGCCGGGAACGGCTGCCTGCAGGGATGCCCCAGGCCGGCACCCAGCACCCAGCACCAGCGGGACAAGGGGTAGGGGATGGTCCCATCCTGCTGTCCTCAATAGCCCAACGTGAGCAGCTCTGCCACCAGCCAGGCTCCTCTTGACAAAACCCAGGGGACAAAAGATGTGAATTTCTCAGGGGAAAAGCCATAGATTTAAAGGAAAATGATGTGTTTGGGAAATAAACTGTGAAGCTTGGTTCACACCCATCCTGGCCTCCTCTCTGTTTCACCTTTGCAGATGACAGCTCTAGCCAGCCACCGAGACAGCGACATTCCCTTGACATTGCAAGGGGTGGCCAAACCATTCGCCACAGCTCGGGAGAATAACAGGATTGATATGTGAGGTTTGGGCTTTAATTCCAGCCCATAGCTTGCAAGTGTAAACATGCCACCAAGCCTGTCCCAGCACCAGGGCCCCAGCCAGCCAGAAAGATGCTGAACTCACTTACAGCTGCAGTAGCCAAACAGGAGGTGGGCAGGGACTGTCCCCACCCCCCCCCAAAACCACGTTGCCAAGATTGAAATCCAGATCATGCTCTCAATTTCAACCTGAATCCAGAGAAATGGCACAAAACGGACTGCTGGAGCCCTGCAAACCCTGGCTGTGTGCTAGGCCACGGGCTATCCAGAGAGCAGATCCAGCCCCGAACCTGCCATCAACATGGGGCTCAGGTCCCCAGGGTAACACAGCTGCACACTTGATAGTTCATCCCTGCCAACCTCCAGCAGTAATTTAGAGGCTCCTGCTGAAAACAGCCATGGTCCTGGCAGCACCAGAAACTCTGCTTTGACACTGAACCCCATTTTTACTGAGCCCAGTGAAGTCCTGGTGACACGTGCCCATCCCTCCCCACCTCAGATCAGCCAGGCAAACCCAACCCTCCCGATTTCCCCCATGCTGGCATGGTCATTCCCCACTTCACTGGAGCTGGAACTAAGGTCTACAATTACCACTCCTCTGTTTATCATTATGCCATTATACCACCTGCTTCTAAGGGGCTCATTTGTATTCTGCCAGGTTTGGGGCTGTCTGGCTGCTCTCCCTCATGTAGCTGTAAAGAGGTGTATGTATAGATCTCGGAGACAAACACACAGCTATCTATACATAGGACACTCCATACATCACTGACACCTATACGACAAACAGACCTGTGGAAAGAGCTGATGTTATCCAAGCCACGTGCATCCTTTATCCATAAATCTCCCGACCTCAGCCGAGTTATTCCTGTTTAACTCAGGCTGAATTTGGCCCCTGAAATGGGGTCATTACCACCTAGGTGAAGGCAGGCAAAGCTGTCACCAGCCCAGGCAGGGATGGGAACATCTCAGTGAAAGGCTGGGGCTACAAGAAGCCGCTTTAGTAAGGCCAGAGGAAGAAATTCTGCATTCAATTTATATTAGAGCAAAGAAGCCGATTCAGGTTCTCTTGGATTTACACCAGTTTAACCATGAGCACCTCGGTAGGCCCCTGGGCAGATTTCACAGAATCACAAGGTTGGAAAAGACCTTGAAGATCATCAAGTCCAACCATTCTCATCCTAAGCTAAACCATCTCCCTGAGCACCTCATCTACCCTTTTTTTAAACACACCCAGGGAAGGTGACTCAGCCCCTCCCTGGGCAGCCTGGGCCAGGCCCTGAAAAACTCTTGCAGTAAAAAATTTCTTCCTAATGTCCAATCTGCCCCTGCCCTGGCACAGCTTCATGCCATTCCCCCTTGTGCTATCACCTGTCACCTGGCTGAAGAGACCATCACCTATCTCTCTATAACCTCCCTTCAGGTAGTTGTAGGTGGTGAGAAGGTCTCCCCTCAGCCTCCTCTTCTCCAGGCTGAACACCCCCAGCTCCGTCAGCCGCTCCTCAGAGGATTTGCCCTCCAGCCCCTTCCCCAGCCTGGCTGCCCTTCTCTGGACGCAGCATTTCTCATCACTACCTTTCAAGAGGACTTTGAACCATCTATTTTATGTCATAGAATAATAGAATGCCATGGGTTGGAAGGGACCCCAAGGATCACAGAGCTCCAACCCCCTGCCACAGGCAGGGCCACCAACCTCAGGCCTGGAGATACACAAAGTTGCCCAGGGCCCCATCCAACCTGGCCTTGAACACCCCCAGGGACGGGGCACCCACCCCCTCTCTGGGCAGCCTGTTCCAGCCCCTCACCACTCTCTCTGGAAAAAAACTTCCCCCTAATATCTAATCTAAACCTTCCCCCCTTCAGCTTTAATCCATCCCCCTTGTCCTGCCATTCTCTGCCCAGCTGATGTCTGATCTGTTCCCGTATGTACAGCGTCACATCAACAGACGCCACGGTTTGAATATATTATTTGCCACACACCATTAGAAACAGACTCCGTGGCAATATATCAATATCACATGTATTTATTGCTTCAGCAAGAAGCCACCATGCACTGAGAGCTTTTGCCAGCACCCTCAGTGGTCAGGTTGCCAGCCATGTGTTTTTTCTCTTCTGTCTCCCAAACAGACAGAGAGGGGGCTGTCATGGTTTTGCCCCAGCTGAGAGCCGAGCACCACACAGTTGTTTAGTCTTTAAAAGGGAGTGGGGGGGGAAGTTTGTGGGGGAAAAGATAGATATAAGAATGATAACAGGGCTTTATAGCAAAAAATATATGGAACTGGTGATACACAATGCAGTTTCTCACTGAACTACACAGCTCAGGCCGTGCAGCCCACAGCCATCCCGAGAAACTGGACCACCCCCAAAACTGCCCATCCTGGGGCCACCTGCTTCTCCTCCCACCAGCCCCCCTTTATACTGAGCATAATGTAACTGGCATGGAATACCCCCTTTGGCCAGTTTGGGTCACCTGTCCTGGCTGTGTCCCCTCCCTCCTTGTTAGTGGGGAAACAGGAACTGAAAAAGTCCTTGATTGCTTGGCAACAACTAGGAACATCAGGGTGCTATCAGCACTGCTCCCATCCCAACTCCCAAACACTTCCATCCACTATTAGAAAAGACATTAACTCCATCCCAGCTGCAACTAGGACAGGGGCAAACCCCAGTGATGCCCAGTGAGCCCCAGTGGCACCACCAATTTTACTGGAGGCTGCTGCATTCTCAGTCCCCTGTCACATCCCAGCTGGTGCTGGCTGGAGAAAACCACCCTGTCCCCAGGCACAAGCACTGCCCCGGGGGTTGCAAGGAGGGGGGGGACTGTCCTCTACCAGCAAGAGGGTTTGGAGCTGTGGATTGGATGGAGCTGGGGATGCGACCTGGCAGAGCAGCGATGCCTTGGCCAGGCAGCTCCCACGGATGCAGACACCCCCGTGCATTGCTCATCTCCATGGGAACGAGCCATCACGGCTAATGATGACTGCTTCAATGGCAGCCTGGATGACAAATGCAGGGCTGATCTGGCTGCTGGTGCAGGCAGCCACTCCCTGATGCCAGATGGGGTTGCATAGCTCTGGATAAACCTGGTAACCACAGCCTTCCCCAACAGGGCTCCTCCTGGTACCCCCAGCACCGGCAGAGCTGGTACCCACAGCACCCCCAACAGCATCCCACATCCTGCCTTTCACACGCCTCATCAAGAGTATATCACACTGAGATCCCAACATATCCTTTTCCATTTTCCAGGGGCACCCATCCATGTTAAATCTGGAAAAAGCCAACCAAATATTTATACCAACACACTGCCATCACTACTAACAATGAATATAAACACCAGCCCCCAGCTCAGGGCTGAGAAACTCCAGGCCTGTGCAAAAGGGCCTTTCTCCTTCTTAAATATCTCGTCTTTTTCTGAAATGCAGCAATTTAATGCCAGGGAGGGAGATGGTGTGCTCTCCAGCCATGTTCCTGCTTTTCTAGCAGCCCAGGTTATAAATAACAATCAACCTCTCCCGCCAGCCTGCTCCCCTATCCCCCTTCGCTTTTTTAATCTTTGCCAAAGGTACTGTTTAGAGATCTTTCTAGACCATTTATTTTTAAATTACCAGCCAGAGGAGAGAAGGAGGGAGGGAGAGGGGAAAAAAAAAAAAAAAGAAAAAGAAAAAAGGCAAAAGAAAGAAACTTCTGGGGCTGATAGCTTATCAGGAGGGAATCCAAATGTCACATTAGTTGAGAAAGTTGGAAGATTAAATTTTCCAACACCCTTCATCTGCTGCTGACATTTAGGGGCTTCCCTCCACCCCCCCCCCCCCCTTCCCCTCTTCTTGCTGCATCTCTCAAGCAGCAAGTGGGCAGCCTGTGACTGGCACTGCTGACACCCAGCCTCCCACCATCAGCCCCTTCCCCTCACACCCCTCCCCAGGCACCTCGAGCAAACAGGTGGGTGCTTTCTGCCAGGCACACCCCAGGGGATTTCTGTGCCTTAAGCATCGTCCCCTGCCATCAACACAGTACTAGAGATGGAAAATCACTTCATTTCTGCGTTGCTCTCCCTGTGATACCCAACCCAGAGCATCTGCTATTCTTCCCAGATAAACTCCACAGCCCTTGCTAGCAGGGAAAGGTGAAAACTTTGCTTCTGCAAACATTTTGAGAGCCTTGGGGACCCCCCAGGGAAATTTTCTGATGCTCCCATTTGTGGGAAACCACCAGGAAACCCAGAATCTGTTTAGGAAGACAGTGGAGCTGAGGTGCAAGCAAAGTGAATAGGAAGCTCATTTCCTTCTCGCTGCACTTAAAGCCAACATAAGGCTTGTGAATAAGCCCCAGCCCCACTGAATAGGCATTGTCCATCAGAACTCTTTCAGGTAGATCAGCTAGAGCATTTCAGCTAGATCCTGCTCAATTTAAATATAAAATTGAAGTTAAATAAAGAAAAGATGGAAAGAGTGCTATTTAGTTCCATTCAGACCTCTGGGTACCTTCTCCATCCTTTGTTATTTCAGTATCACCTTTTGTCTCCATTATTTTTGCTGGAATTGAATTTGCTGGGATTTCACTGGGAAGCAGCAACATCCCTGAGAGGGAAGCACCTTCCCTGCCAACCCCACAAACCTTGGCAAGAGGATGACTCCAATTGCCCTTGTTCTTTCCCCAGAGGAGGAATGGTCGGTGTGGCCAATCTGCAGGATGTCACCTCCCTCAGAGAAGGGCCAGGGACCATAGAGCCCATCCCCATGGTCCCCAGGAACCCTGTGCCACGCCTCTGTCCATGGTTTCTCCCCAGTGCCCTGTGTGCCAGGAGGGCTTGGTGGGCATGGCTCAGAGGTTGAGATGCCCACCTACAGGGTAATCCTGCCCGGGGATGCTCCCCTCACTTGCAGACATGGCTAATCCCACCAGCAGTGGCCAGTGGCCACTAACTGCCAGCTCACATCCCCACTGCTGGCACCAGCTGGGTGTGGGCAGCTGGAACTGGTCAGGATAACACCAGGCATGGGGACGCCCAGCTGCCCTGTCCCTTGTCCTTATGGTGGTGACACCAAAAGCCCTGCCCAGCCTGATGGATGCAGCAGTGTTGCTCCTTGCCCCCTGGGTTGTCTCCTCCAGCCAGTTCTGCCTCTGCTTCTAGCCAAAACTCGCTTTAATGGACTTTAAGCCCATTAGTGCCATCCTCTCCAGAGTGGCCATGGAGAGCAGGATCCTTCCCTCCATCCTTCAAGTGGTTTCCTCTAGTTTGGGTGGCTTCCTCTAGTTTGGGGAGGGACTGAATGAGCAGGGAGACCCGCTGGGGAAAGCAGACACCCTCCCCTTTGGTCACAGCATCTGCCTGACTTCTCCGTCTCCCCTCCTCGACTCTCCACGGCTCCAGCTTCCCCTGCCAAGAAGCCCTCCTGCTGTCACTGCCTGGCCACGATGGCACTGGCAGTCTGTAAGTAACTGCTTTGAAGGAGCTGTCCTCCACTCCAACTTGCCCCCAACTCCACTCTGGGGCATCACTTCCAAGGCAGGATGAGAGGAGAGCTGAAGCTCGTGCAGGATATGTCACCTGAGCAGGCGGGACCTTATCAAGCCTGGATCATCCTGTCCCCTCTGCACAGGGACTTCTGAAGGCTCATGAGGTCACTCCACTCAAGCATTACTTTTGGTTGAGGCCATGTGGTTTGCAAGCATTTTGCTGCCAATGCCACGTGCTGCTGCTCCTCCCCTCCTGCTGCAGTACCTGTCCCCTGATGGCACATCTGCTGCCAGCTCTGCTTCAGGTAAGGACCAGGACTGGGGCAGTGACACTGGCTGGGGCTGCCCCGAAGCCCCCACTCTGCCCTGCTCCAGGCTCCTGGCCAGGTCTGAGGACACCACAACGCACGTGCTCCCCAATGTCACTGCGCCAAGAGCATCAGCCAGGTGATAGGCCAAGGGGGAATGGGCTCAAGCTGTGCCAGGGCAGGTTTAGAGCAGATATTAGAAAAAAATTATTTACTGCAAGAGTTGTCAGGGCCTGGAACAGGCTGCCCAGGGAGGGGCTGAGTCACTGACCCTGGATGTGTTTAAAAAAGGGTAGATGAGGTGCTCAGGTATATGGTTTAGCTTAGGATGGGAATGGTTGGACTTGATGATCTTGAAAGGTCTTTTCCAACCTTGTGATTCTGTGATTCTGTGATGACCAATCTAGTGAGCACTGCTTTGGAAGGATTCCAGCACACAGCACAAGGTAGGAGCTGGGTGACCCATCACCTGCCAGCAGCCATTGCCTGTGCAGTGCCCAGCACCAACGGCACGGCACCTGAGCACCGTCACCACCACCGTGCAGAGGAGCCAGCAAATGCCAGCTCCCACTGGGAGTCCCAGGAGAGCAGAGCTGCTGGGTCTGTATTTAAAGCACTGATTGCCAAACATCACAGGATGGCTGTGCCGGGGGGCAAGGCAGGGAGAATTAGATTCAGTCTCTAATTGAAGGTTTGCTCTTCATTTGAATTTCAGATGCCAGCTTTAATTTTAGAAACTTTCGCAGGCAGTGGAGCAACCTGCCCACTTGCCTCCTGCTGCTGGGCCTGGTGCTGGCCACGCTGGCTTGGCTGGGGGGCTGAGGGGATGGCTGTGCATCGGGCACTTGCTGCCACCGCAGAGCCTTGGTACAGCAGCTGTACCAAATGCTGTGCCAGGTGTCCCCCAGCACGTTGCTGTGACAGTGCTGGTGGGTGGCTCAGCACTGGGACGGTGTGATGGCCACGCCAGAGGTGCAGCGGGGACGCTACTCACGTATTCGGTGTCGGCCTTGGAGTCATAGTACTCGATGTCTTCCTCCTGCAGAGAAAAGGGACACTTGAGTTAGTGCTGGGCAGGGACAGGGATGGTGGAGGGGTCCCCACCACTTCTCTCCTTCCCCCTTTCTCTCCCCTTCTGCACCTCCACCACATTGCCGGGGACCAAACCCTGTCCACCCCGTGCTGTCCCTGGGACATGGCCAGGATCCTGCATCCCACTCCTCTGCCCTCCAAGGACTGGCCATTGCCTGATGTGCTTCCTTCCCTCCACTCACAGCTGCCATGGAGCGGTGGCAGCAGCGCAGGGCAATGCACAGTCTCTGCCACGGCCAACCAGTCCCACCATGGTGCCACTGGTGTGACCATGGTCTCTACACTGCCACAGGACACGACGCTGCACTGTGTCCCCATGCCCAGGACACTTTGGTCCTGCTGCGAGCGCTGGGAGCTGCAGGAGAGCCGGGCACAGGCAGCACCCACAGCCTGAGCACTCCCCTCCCCACACGGCAGAGACAGGGAAGGTGGGGGGAGAGCATCCTCACTTCTGCAGGGAAAGGCACGCTGTTAATTTGGGGTATTTAAAGCCCACTTAGGCAGAAAGGTCTGCTCAGATTCCTCTTCCCCCCATGTCGGGACGCAAGGCAGCTGATAAAATTCCTAAAGAGGCAATTGGGAGAGCAGCAACGCTGTCACAACAGCGCTTGGTGTGCCATCAGAAGGGGTAATTAAAGGGCACTCGGAGACTCTTCCCTGCGTGCAGGGACGTGAGCACGATGCAGGCGCCCCAGCAGCTGCCGCGGCGCGAACATGTCTGCCACTCCATCAGCCGTCAGCAGCAGCCACCCTGCCAATCAGCCTTCCCCGCCCTGCACCCAGGGCAGCGCTCTGGGAGGATTATCACCGTTGTTAGTTAATGAAGAAAGCAATGTGGGCCCAGGACAGAACCCCAGCTAAAGCCTTGATGGTGCTGCCTGCATCCTTGCCCTCCTCATTCCGCTCTGCTGCTGCCCCCGTGGCACCCGAGCTGGGGGGCTCATACCAAGGACAATGGCACTGTGACACCCAGCCCAGCCTGACCACAGGCTCGAGCTGGGAAAAGGGACTGGCAGGTCCAAGCAACTCGCCAGGCAGCTGGTATCATCCGCTCCGCTGTGCCAGCCGTGCCAGGAGCTGGCAGCCACTAACCCCGAGAGGAGGACAAGCCCCTGCTCTCTCAGGGGCACCGGAGGAAGGGGGTTCCTCTGCCAAGCTGCATGGCCAGTGTCCTCTCAGGATGGGGCCTGCAAAGGGTGGTTGCAGGATCCTCCTGGGCAGAGGGGCCGTGCCATGGGCTCTGCCACTGGAATCAGGGTGCCAAGGCAGCACCAAGAGGCAGAAGGGAAAAAAGAAAAACCGATGCAGCATCTTCCAATTTCTGCTCTTAAAAAGCCTAGTCATTAAGGGAATGCACTTATTAATTATCTGTGGTTTGTTGTGAGATGCTGAGGGGTTTACAATAACAAAAAAAGGGGAAAAAAAAACCCCCATTGTCTTTGGATGCCCACCCTGCGCTGCTCCTGGCCCCGTGCACACCCCTGCCCCTCACTGGTGCTGCTGTCTCCCTGGGTCCGTGGCCGTCTGCACTTCCTAATTAAAGGAACCCCCAGGAGACCCGTAACACAAACGAGCTAATTTCATGTTTAATGATCTTTAATCAGAAGTGAGTGTGACTAACAACAGCCATCCAGAAGGTGCTTTGTTATTCATTTTATCTTCCACCGGCTTCTCCCAAACGCTTAAATCCCATCTGACACGTGGTGGTGGCCCCACACCTGCAGTGGGGCTGAGGGTGCCGAGGTGATGATCAGGGAGGATGGTCGGTCCCCTGGCCCCATGGCACAGGGAGCAGACCTCCTGGAAGAACGGCTCTGCCACCCGTTTCCCCCAGGATCACAGAGCCCTTGCCTTGCACTTTTTCAAGCCCTGACCACCCCAAGAGCAGCTGAGTAAGAACCCAGTCCTGCTCCATGCCGCAGCTGAGCTTTGCACACGTGTGGGATGGCCAGTGCCACCTCAGCCCTGGACCCAGGACATGCCCTGAGACCAGGCTCCACTCTCTTTGCCACAATCCTGCTGATACTGTGGGAGCTAGCAGGACATCCACATCCCTGGCAGCCAGAGACCAGTGGAGCTAGCAACAACCTATTCCAGAAAGGAAGGACAGAGTCCTTGGAGACCCTCTAGTCTGGGAGTCTCCCAGGAGTCAGCGCAGGACCCTACAATTTCCTCTCCCTAGCATTTGTGTTTCCAACCATGCCTGCTGCCTCCTCCTAATCCTCTCTTCCCCCTCCTCACAGCCTGTTAAACCCAGCACCAGGCCTGTGTAAATAGCACTGGTATTTCTAGAGCCTTTCAGAATAAATACCAATAAAGAAAACAAGGAGGGGGTGAAGATGTCGAGGGATTTCAGGGCAAAACATTACCCAGCATCTTGCAAAAGAGCCTGAAAAAAAGAAAGCACTTGTTGAAGGGGAGGCTGTGATGGGTCAACTGCTGCCCATTTTCTCACACTGTAATTGCCGCATGGTGTCTGTGTAACAGCACTGCGAGTGCCTGTGCTGCTCACCGGTACCTGCAGGGTTGTTTCTGCCTCCTAAAACCCTCCCTGCAAGCCAGGGGGAGAAGCCAGCTTGGGGAGTTTGGTGCAAGGGCTGATTTCTTCGGCAAAGCCACCAAGTGAGCACCATGGCTGCAGTCTTGTTCAACATCTTTATCAATGACCTGGATGAAGGGATTGAATGCTTCCTCACTAAGTTTGCAGATGACACTAAACTAGGAGGAAGTGTTGATCTGCCTGAGGGTAGGGAGGCTCTTCAGAGGGATCTGAACAGACTGGACCCATGGGCTGAGACCAATGGGATGAAGTTTAACAAGGCCAAGTGTAGAGTGCTGCACATGGGACATAACAACCCCCTGCAGCGCTACAGGCTTGGGGGAGACTGGCTGGAGAGCTGTCAGGCAGAGAAGGACCTGGGGGTGTTGGGTGACTGCAGGTGGAACATGAGTCAGCAGTGTGCCCAGGCAGCCAAGAAGGCCAATGGCATCTTGGCTTGTATCAAAAACAGTGTGGCCAGTAGGTGTGGGGAGGGGATTGTGCCCCTGTACTGGGCACTGGTGAGGCTGCACCTCGAGTGCTGGGTCCAGTTCTGGGCTCCTCACCATAAGAAGGACATGGAGGTCCTGGAGCGAGTCCAGAGAAGGGCAACCAGGCTGGGGAAGGGGCTGGAGGGCAAATCCTCTGAGGAGCGGCTGAGGGAGCTGGGGGTGTTCAGCCTGGAGAAGAGGAGGCTGAGGGGAGACCTTATCACCACCTACAACTACCTGAAGGGAGGTTGTAGAGAGGTGGGTGATGGTCTCTTCAGCCAGGTGACAGGTGATAGCACAAGGGGGAATGGCATGAAGCTGTGCCAGGGCAGGGGCAGATTGGACATTAGGAAAAAATGTTTTACTGAAAGAGTTGTCAGGGCCTGGAACAGGCTGCCCAGGGAGGTGGTCGAGTCACCTTCCCTGGATGGGTTCAGAAAAAGGGTAGATGAGGTGCTCAGGGATCTGGTTTAGTTTAGGATGAGAATGGTTGGACTTGATGATCTTAAAGGTCTTTTCCAACCTGGTGATTCTGTGATTCTGTGAAACCCTTTGCAGGTTGGTTTGGTGTCAACCAGGGAGCCCCTGGCCAGGTCTTGTCCTGCGTGGGACCTTGTGGGTGGGGGCTCTGGGGATGCTGTGTGCCTGAGTCTCCCCTCCCCAAGCATGCTTGCTTGGTTCCCCCAGAGCCCACCCCTGCAGCCCTGTGCTCCACTTCAAAAGAGTGGAACACTCTTTTGCCAGTTTTACACCAAAATGCCAAGCAAAAAGCTAATTAGTGACACCAGGTTGTGACCTTCCAGAGTGCTGCAAGCTGGAGCCCTGCCAGCAGTGCCAGGGAGGAAGGACCCTGCTTCTACATGGCCATGCCCCAGCAGCCAGGTCTGAGCCAAAGCCAACAGCACAGGGAACCCTGGGTGCTCAGCAAAAGGGGCACCCCTCCCTACCCACTCCTCCCCCCCTTCCCCAGCACAGCCTTTTCCAGGAGCATTCACATAGGTCTTTTTTCAACCAAAACAATTATGGCAACTAAAAATAACATTAAAAAGGTCAGTGCTCTGCTATCTCCTGGCGATGCCAGGCTGGAGGGGTGCTGTCCCAAACCTCCATGTCACGGGTCTCATGAGGTAGCAGCAATCAAACCAAGTCACACATGCAGCTGTTACTGTCCTGACACCCCTCTGGAGAGGCTGGGGGGGCACATCAGCTTCTTGCTCCAGCCTGCCCAGCCCAAGCACACAGCCAGCAAGGACACAGCTCACCCCCCTTTTCCATAGGGTTTCTGGAAGGCCACCCGAGCTGGATAATCCCTCTCCTGTGGATCTGTTGTCCTCGGCAGCATTGCTCACTGTGTCTCATAAGTGTCACCCCTCTGATCACATGCCCTGGGGACACTGTGGCTCCTTGGGGCAGTTTTGCTGCACCACATTGATTTGGGTGCAGGTCAGCCCTCTGGCTGTGGGTTTCGTTTCCCCAGGGGGCACAGGGGTGACCCCGGAGGCCAGGAAATCTCTTCCAAGATTTCACTGGCTCTGGACGAGCCAAATCCTGCAGCAGTTTGCCTTCCAGGTGACTAGGAGAAACTCAGAGGGTGGTGGGGAAGTAAAGCTAGTTCCCAGAGCTGGGCTGGCACTAGCACACCTAGCATGCCCACCCAGCCTCAGCGCTCTGCTCACCGGCAGCTCTGTGCCCTGCAGACAGCGCTTGCGATGGACAGTGAGTGTTTAAGGAGCTCTTCATGTCCCCAAACCACCAAGCACACAGAAATAGCAACAGATTCTGCTTACAGTCCCACCTTTGGCATGGTTGACTGCTGGCAGCGCATCCCACAGCCCACGCAGCTCCCCCCTCCCCTACAGCACCCGCAGCCCCTGTCCCTGCTAAGGCCGGGTGGCAGCAGGGGACGGGCAGGGGGATGTGGCACATTCCCACAGCAGCAGCATCCCTGACAAGTCTGTCTGTGTTGGGAAGAACAAGATGGGACTGGCTGATGGCCATGCCCACGGATGAGTCCATGATGGCCACGGAGGCCTGAGTCAGGTGAGGGCTCACCCCAAGGTCCCCCAGCCCTGCCAGAGGTGCAGCAGCCTCCTCTGGCAGCAGATGTGCACCGAGGCCAAGGAAGTGTTTCTGCAACAGCTGCCACGGGGTGGTGAGAGGATCAAAGCAGGAACAGGCTCCCACAGAGACTTGGTGAGCTCCTGGGTGAAACTTCATGCTGCAGTCACAGCGTGGCTATCCCGATGCCTGGCTCTGGGCATCAGGATAAACACTGGTGGCAACTGTAGGGGCTGACACCTTTGGTTTCTACTGGGCTGTCCTTGTCCACATGTGTCATGGTGAACCATAAAATCAGGGAATCTGTAAGGTTGGAAAAGACCTCTAAGGTCATCAAGGCCTGCCCAATTTGGTGTCACCTACAAACTCACTGAGGCACACTCAATGCCCTCAACCAGACCACTGATAAAACAAGACTGGGCCCAGTACTGAGCCCTGGGGAACGACCGGCTGCCAACTGGATTGAACTCCACTGCAACTCTCTGTGCTCAGCTGTCCAGCCAGGGTTCTACCCTGAGAAGAGATCCATCCTCACACCCCAGGAAGAGGAACACATTCACAGTTAGCCCCAACCACTGTCAGATGGACCCACGACCCACCGTGCTGCTTCTGTAGCCCTCACCATGCCAACCTCCTCGCATCCTATCCCAGAGCAGAGGCCGTCTGCATTACCCAGGACAGGTGGAAACAGTCACCATAATCTGCCTTGGCATCTTTTTTTGTTAAAAAAAAGCAATTTCCTCCCTCTGCCTCTCTGACAGAGCTGGGGAAATATTTAAGTGACCCGTCAACAGTTTCTTCATCTCCACAAGAAGATGTTTTATCTGATCAAGCCTTGCCAGCTATTCTTCTTTACACAGCATCTCCTGTCTGCTCCTGGTCCTTCCAGGCTGCCTCGAATGAGATGTGGCTGCACCCAGGTACTACAGGGATGCCGGCCACCACACAGAGCCAGTGGGTGCTGGGGACCCACTGGCCCTGCTAAGGATGGGATGGGATGGGACAGCAGCACCCAGAGGAAAGTCATCAGCCCCCCACACCAAACCACTGCACCCATGCAGCCGCCATGGGTGGTCCTGAAGAGTAGGGGGTGAGGGGAGCCCCTTTGAGCCCCATCCTTGGCTTTTAGGAGGGAACATCCCTGACATGGGGGTTTTGTGAATGATTTTCTTGTACTGCTTTTCGGCCAGAACAGCTCTACAGCAAGGTTGGTGCTTTAACACAGTAATTCTCCGAGCGTAATGAAAGCTGACATTATATCAAACACAATAAAGACTCTCAGTTGATGGAGATCATTCCTGAACACACAAACCCATTAAACTGAAAAAAAAAAAAATATCAATTCTACACACTCGCCAGCCAAAAGAAAATGTGATTTGTTATCTAAAAGGGGGTTATAAACACAGCTTCAATGCACTTTCTGGGCTGTAATGAAAACTGGGTTTGAAATGGCAAGACGATTGCAAATTAGAGTATTTGATTTTATTTTCTAACTTTTTAGGTAAACCTTCTGCAAGGGCAAGTGCAAGGTCACGGCGACGATCTTTCTGTGCTGGGCCGATAAGTAGGATCTGTAATTAAAGGAGGAGAAGAAAGAGAGGGGGATAAGGAGCTGGCGTCCGCCCTTCTAACGCTGCTTTGAACACAAAGCCCTGCCTGCACCGCCACAGCAAGCCCACAGGAGCAGCCACCAGCGCCCATGTGTGACACAGAGCACCCACCACTCCCACTGCAGACACGCACCACGGAGCAGGACCCCCCTGCTCAGAGGGATGCTGCACCCAGGGCTCCAGACCTGGCTGTGCCACCGTGTGTGTGTCCCCCCCACGCCCTACCCCTCACCTTCCTTGGGTGGCCAGGAGTGAAATCTCTGTTATTCCTCCTGTCTCTTCCCATTTGGCAAACAACGAGCCTGTTTTCCCTGGAGTTTTGTTTCTAATGGAGCTTGAAATGATCTGGGCTTTGTCATTTGCTCACACGTTTGCAGGCAGGGGTTATGGATGGGGGCAGCGGTGTGGCCCTGCCGGTGCTCCCTCTGCCACCTCCGCCCCCGCCACCGCACCCCAAAACCACCTGAGTTTGTCCCCAGCAGCCCTGCCATCCACAGCTCAACGCGGAGCTCCTTGTTTTTAACTGAAAGCTTGGGGTTTTTTACCAAGGAGAAAGGGCCTGATGGACTCTGACCTTTCAAACACCTCTTTTCCTGCCCAAAAAGGGGGGGAGAGGAAGGGGAGCAGCAGGTGGAGGAAGAGGGGAGCTTCCCAGTGTAGCAATGGAAAATGCAGCAAGGAAGAACTGGGAGAAAAACAACAGTACTAAACATTTTATGGAGCAGAAAATGGCTTATAAAGAAGTCAACTTTTAAAGGCAATTTAGATAATCCTGCCAAGCAGGCAGAAATGCGGGGCTGGCTCTCTGCAGCATCAGAGGGTCCCTGAAAGGGACAAATAGCTCTGACCACCCCAGCAGGCTGAAATGCAGCGATGATAACACCCTGGGATGCACTGCATGGTCCAGGGTGCAGGCCTGTACCTCTGATGGCATCACCCCCAGGTCAGCACTGTCCCTGCTCCCTCACACCATGGGGCTGCGGGGTGTCCGAGCTCCTGCTGAGGTGCTGGGGTGAGGCTGAAGGTGTGGAAAAGAACCTGAGGCCCTGGGAAACCCTGCAGGAACTCAGAGCACAGGGGTGGAGAGGAGCTGGGAGAAGATGGAACCTGCCAGGATGCCTGATAGGCAGTGTGGCAGCTCGTCAGTGAGGATTGATATGGAGTGTGGGAACAGAAGACTCAACAGGACCTTCTAGTGGTTTAGTAACAGGTCCCTCGCCTGAGCAGGGTGGCAAATGGAGGATGGAAAGCTGGGAAACAGTATGGCAGCCCCAGCACCTCCATCTGCTGCCTGGGTAATGTCTGTGCATGGGCTCAGCACCCCTGCCAGGGCTCAGGGACACAGCTGGGGACATCCAGAGTGGGAGGACAGCCCTGAGGTGCCTTGAGGGACAGGTGCCTGTGGCTCTGCACAAGTGGAGCCAGCCTGCCCCAGTGGATGCCCTGCAGAGCCCTGTGTGCGAGTCCAGGAGCTTCTCACTGGGAAAACTGGTCAGCTAGGCAATTGCAAACTGGGAACTTTTAGTGGTCTCTTATCGTAGCAGTACCAGGCAGTCACAGTGCCCTGTGATGGGAGCCTGCCCCATGGGAAGGGGACACAGGTCCTGCCTTTCCAGGGCTCCACCAGCCTTTGCTGGCAGATGGACATGCACCCCTGGGAGACCCTAAGTGTGCAGGAGGGGAAGGGCATGGCCTCTCCCCCCTCCAAGTCAGGAAGGGTCATACAACAGCCCTGAGCAGCAGCCTGCCCAGCTTGTCCCCCTGTCCCTGCCCACCGTGCCACCTCCAATCGCCACCCAGCCCTGGGGTGAAACAAGATGAAGGGACAACATGAGGGGTGCCCCAGAGCCACTGCATGTGCAACCTTGGGACTGCTTTAGGATAAAGAAAGTGCTCAGGTGGGCAGGGGAGCTCTGGGGACACGCAGGGACATGGCCCCAGCCTGGCTTGGCTGGGAGATGCAGGGGACCCAAGGGTGAGTGAGGATGAGGAGCAGAGATGGGACAGAACAGTGTGGGGGGAGCAAGCTGGGAAGGGGGAAGCATTCTACAAAGCCCTCCAAGGTGGGAGACTGATCTCAGTCCCTTTGGGCAGGCCGGTGTGGCTGGGAAAGGCAAAAAAAAGGGACACCCCCCCCCCCCCAAACTTTCCCCACAGCGATGGGTCGGGAGCAACGGCGGGCAGCAGCCTCCCAGCTACTCTGACTCTGCTCCTCTTTCATTTTCCCCTGGACTTCCATAGCAACCCAGCTGCAGGGAGGTTTCATGGGGCTGCCATTAGCACTAATGCAGCACACACACACACTCAAGCATCTGCAGGGGCCCCTTTGGATGGCTGCAACTCTGGTGTGAGGCTGGGATGCGACGCACCGGGAGAGGAGGGGACCTCCTCTCCCGGTGCGTCGCATCCCAGCCTCACACCAGAGTTGTCAGGCAGAAGGAACAGGCTGCTCACTGGGAAGGAAAGAGAGGAGGAGCTGGGGATGCTGCTCTGCCACCTTCCCTGCCAACACCGCAGCGGGCAGCAGCAGCGACAGCATCACCGGTACCGGCGTGCGGGTCTGACCGTGCCCTGACATATTCCAGAGGACATTCAGTGTCAGTGCTGAGAGCCATTTGTGCAGCCCCTCTGCCTGGGAAACCAAGGCTGAGGCAGGCAGAGTGCTGGGAAGGTTGCTTGGGGAGCAAACACCCAGCACAGGGCGCTCTGCACAGAGCCAAAGCTGGGTCAGTCCATCAAGTGTCCCAGGTGGGTCTGGGCTGTCCTGATAAAGCTGTGGAGAGCTCTGCGGTGCCGCGTGGCTGCACATTGTTTCTGGGTGACTCGCTCCTAATTACCTTGATTAAGTGGTTGCAAACAGTACGATTAAAACCAGCTCTTTTTTTGCTTTTTTTTTTTTCTTTTTTTCTCTGGGAAAGTGGATTTCTGAAAGGTTTGTGCCCTGAATTGCAAAATGAGCCAAGAGCTCCCTGGAGCTACAGCCTCTCCCAACACCCTTTGTATCCCCTCAGAGTGCCAGCCAGCCAGGTCTGCATGGAGAGGGAGCTCCTCGGGGCTGTGGAGGGGCCTGGCATGCAGAATCATAGAATTATAGGGGTTTGGAAAGGCCCTCCAGAGCTCATGGGGTCCAACCCCCTGCCAAAGCAGCTCCCCAGCTCATATTGCACAGGGCGGCGTCCAGACGGGGCTGGAATCTCTCCAGAGATGGAGACTCCACACCCCCCTGGGCAGCCTGTCCCAGGGCTCCCTCACCCTCACTGGGGAAAAGTTCTTCCTATGCTCTAACTTGCAGCCATTGCCCCTTGTCCTGTCCCCACAGACACTGAAAAGGGGCTGGCCATTTCCCCCTGCAGCCCATCCTTAAGCTATTGATAAAGGTCCCCCCTGCTCATCCCCATGGTCCAGGGGACAAACAGCAGCACCAAGGAAACACCTGGACCTTGCTCCAGCTTGCTTGCCCTGCCCATACCCTGCCCACAGGGCATGAACCCCTGGGTGCTAGCCCATGGTGGGGTGCATGGGGCCACCATGATGCCCCTGGGGTGTCTGTGGCCAAGTTGTGGGTGCTGATTAAGGATCAGACACTCCAGGGCTTTCGAACCAAGAGGACACACAGACTGGGCCAGGGATGGAGGTGGGAGATGCCCATGGCTACCCCTGCGCTGCAGTCTGCATACCCTGGGAGCTCCAAGGCACCAGCCAAGGGCGTCCCAGCAGCCTGGGGCTGCTGTGGGAGTGGGTGAGAGGAGGATCCAGTCACTGCTGTGTCCCCTGGGGCTGGGCATGGAGGGCAGCATGGAGGCAGGGCTCACTCCAGCTGCTGGCAAGGCACCAGTCTCAGCACCAGCCTGTGCCCACAACCTTGTCACCCTCCTAACCTCATCAGAAAGGGATGACCCTAATTCAGCTGTGCACCCATGCAGAAAGGTCTCAGTGACTGCTGGAGACAATGACAACTGTCTGCTGGACAGGAGGGCCAGCAGGGACACTCGCCCCTTCTTGGTGAGGCTGTGTCCTCTCATGAAGGGAAGGTCCCCATGAGCTTGGCCTCCCTGGGTGCCTCTGGGACACAGCTCCTGGGGACACGAGAACTGGCCATGATTACACACCCCACACTGGCCACATGGCGACTGAAAGCCAAGCAGCCTGACACCCTGACTTCTCCTCTGCTCCTCCTGCCTCTTCCTTTCCACATCAAACCCACCACCAAGGCCAGGAGGGTCTGTATGGGCAGGATGTGCCCCCTGGTCCTCATCTCCCCTCTCCCTGAGCAGATCGTGGTTGCAGACAGAGAAATCCCCCCCCAAAAGGCACCAGCTCCAGCAGGGCTGTCCCCAGGCTGTCCCCTCAGCAACTGGGGATCTGGCCCGACCCAGGGGGAAGGAGCTGGGGGCCTCAGGAGGATTTTTTATTGTAGACTCCATTTACACTAGAAGGAAAACAATCTTTCCTTCCTTCTGTATTATTGTTATAATTTGAGAGCATTTCCAGGCAGAATCCTCCAGGTTCCCGCTGAGTGCTATCACTGCCAGAATTACAAAGTCAAATGCAATCATTAAACCCACATCTTCCCTCTCCCAGCCCAGATTGTTCCTTCCCCCAGAAACAGCCCCCACTGCAGCCACTGTCAGATGAGCCGGCACGTGCCCATGGGTGCTGCCCTCACCCCGTGTGAGACCCTGCTTGGCACCAAACCCACCGGCTGCAGGAGATGGGGCTGGGGGGGGATAAGAGTCTCCCCGGCCCCCAAACTCTCAGCGATGAGCTGCCAGCTTGAGCTTCCCCTTCCTGCTTTCTCCTGACAGTGAGTGCTGGAAATGAGCTCCAAAATCACAGAGTCACAGAATGACAGGGGTTGGAAGGCCCCTCCAGAGCTCATGGGGTCCAACCCCCTGCCAAAGCAGCTCCCCAGCTCATATTGCACAGGGCGGCGTCCAGACGGGGCTGGAATCTCTCCAGAGATGGAGACTCCACACCCCCCTGGGCAGCCTGTCCCAGGGCTCCCTCACCCTCACTGGGGAAAAGTTCTTCCTCTGCTCTAACTTGCAGCCATTGCCCCTTGTCCTGTCCCCACAGACACTGAAAAGGGACTGGCCATTTCCCCCTGCAGCCCATCCTTAAGCTATTGATAAACATGAATAAGGTCCCCCCTTAGTCTTCTTCTCTCCAGGCTGAACAGCCCCAGCTCACTCAGCCTTTCCTCACAGGGGAGATGCTCCAGGCCCTTCATCATCTCCGTAGCCTCCTCTGGACTCTCTCCAGGAGATCCCTGTCTTTTTTATCCCAGGGAGCCCAGAACTGGACACAACACTCCAGGTGGGGCCTGACCAGGGCAGAGCAGAGGGGGAGGATCCCCTCCTGTGACCTGCCCTCATCCTTTGCCCTCGTTAGTGCTGCCAGGCAGCAGCACTGGGGCTGCCGGCGTGTGGAGCAGCGGCACTGCTGAGAGAATGTGGGCACAGAGGGAAGGATGAACGGAGGGCTGGGAGCAGGGATGGGATGAGGAACCCATTCCTGTGTCCAAAGTGATCCCACGGCCAGTGCTTCTGCACCACAGGGCTCAGTGTCCAGGAGGGAAGCAGGTGGGAGCAGCAGGGCACGTGGAGCCTTACCCGGATGTTGTCCTGCCAGTGGTGAGCCTTCTGGAACTTCTCTGCTGCGTTGGCAAGTCTCTGCAAAACAAGTGGAGAGGAGAAGTCAGCCCAGGGAAAGTAAGAGGAGCTGGGCATCACCTGTGCCAACCCAGGACCGTGGATGCTGCCCTAGCACCCAGCATCCCCCTCTGCTTTAGGGACCCTAACTCCTCTCTGCCATGGGGGGTGGGGGTGCAGGAGGCAAGCATGCAGGCAAGTGATGCCTGGAGAAGGATGTCCCAGGCACAGAAAGCTAGTGTTCCTCTGCTTGCTGGAGTGAGCCAGTGTCCCCTCTCTTTCCTGGAGCAAGTTGGTGTGTCCAGGGGAATTGCTGCCACTTGAACTCAACCAGGGCTGAGCCGTCACTGCTTGCTGGCTGCTGGCACCACAGCCAGAGCCAGGCAGGCTCTGCTTTGCAGCACAGGGCAGGTGCTGAACCTGGGTGCCTGTGCCAATTGCCCCCAGTTCTCTGCAGGGCAGAGCAGAGCCTTTCAAAATGCTTTGAAAAACCCCATGAAACATCACAGCACAGGGGCCCAGAGGTGCATGGCTCTGTCAGCCCAAATGAACTCTTTCCCATGCCCTCCTTCACGCCTGTCGCAGGCTCAGGGGCCACCAACTCAGCAGCACTGGCCCTGCCTGCAACACACCAGTTGCAGTGTGGGACACAGCATCCCTGCCTGCAATCACTGCCTGCTGCAGGAGGCTCTGGGGCTTGAGCCTGGCCAGGTCTCACCCACGGCTGGGACACACACAACCTTCTTCCACCAAAGGGCACGAAGCTCCAAAGGAGACACTCCACCCCAATGGCTCTGGAGGCAGCGGGCAGCACCAGCAGGCTGAGCACAAAACCAGTGCCCCAGACCTTCCCCTCCATCTCCTGACAAGCCCCAGAGCCCCGGGGGCACAGGCAGCTGCCAGGGCTGTACAGCCTGACCCAGGCCACAGCCCAGCTGGAGGCAGCACGGCATGCTGAGCTGAGGGCCACCAGGACCCCGGGGTGATGGGCACCTCTCACAGGGACATGGGGTTTATCTCTGCAGCCTCACAGCACCTGGCACAGCCCACCTGCTCCCTACCAGCTTTACAAGGCTCTCAGGGAATAGATGCTGCAGAGGTGTCAGCTCCAAGGCTGAGCGCCCAACCTGCTCAGGGCTAACTAGTGACAAAGGCCCCGAGGCTGCTGTGGCTCAGGAAGGCTCCCTGGTGAGGTAGTGGGAGATGCCTCAAGCAAAGATGTGGCAGGTGCTGCTGCATCACCTGTTCCTTGTTTCACTCCAATCCCCAGCAGGGTGTGATATTAGAATCACAGAACCATTTTGGATGGAAAAAGCCTTTAAGATCATCAAGTTCACTGCCAATTCCAGCACTAAGCCATGTCCCTAAGCACCATGCCTACACAGCTTTTCAATACCTCCAGGGATGGGGACTCAACCTCTTCCCTGGGCAGCCTGTTCCAGTGCCTGATGACCCTTTCAGCAAAGAAAATTTTCCTAATATCCAGTCAAAACCCCCCTGATGCTCTGCTCCATGCTCTGCAAGTGATGTGGAAAGCCCTGCCCACCTCCAGATTCCCAGTTGGCTAGGATGAAGGGCCAAAGGCTGAGGAGAGCATCCAGAGCTCATCCCAGCACCTGGAGGTCCTGGGACTGCATGTGGTTGGCATCACTGTGCTGGTGCAGTCCCTATCAAATGCCCAGCACTGCTGTGGCCAGCACATGAGGGGACCAGGCAGGACTGTGCTTGGCTAGAGGGTTCAGAGGAGCCACAGAGATGATCAGAGGGCTGGAGCAGCTCCCCAACGAAGAGAGGCTGAGGGAACTGGGCTGGTTCAGCCTGGAGAAGAGAAGGCTGTGGGGGGACCTCATTGCAGCCTTCCAGTCCCTGAAGGGAGCAGAGAAACAGGAGGGGAATCAGCTTGTTCAAAGGGCAGAGACTGGCAGGACAAGGGGGATGGATTAAAGCTAAAGGAGGGAAGGTTTAAATTGGATATTAGGGGGAAGTTTTTTACAGAGAGAGTGGTGAGGGGCTGGAACAGGCTGCCCAGAGAGGTAGTGGGTGCCCCATCCCTGGGGGTGTTCAAGGCCAGGTTGGATGGGGCCCTGGGCAACCTTGTGTAGATCCAGGCCTGGAGGTTGGTGGCCCTGCCTGTGGCAGGGGGGTTGGAGCTCTGTGATCCTTGGGGTCCCTTCCAACCCAGACCAGTCTGGGATTCTATGATTCTAGCAGTGACAGGAAGGCACAGGGCTTTAACAGAGGGAACAAGAGCCATCCCAGGGCTGTGCACTCCTACAACACCCCAAATCACCTCCTGGGGAGCACAGACACTCAGTGCTACCTCAGGCTGTGAGGTACAGCACACGGGGATGCAAAACCCCTCAGCACTTCCAAGAGGATGCTGAAGGCAAAGGAAGCCCTGAGGCTTCCCTGTGTCTCCTCTCCATGTCCCTGCTGCCTGTGTGAGAGTGGCAGCACCCAGCCCTGGCAGCGTGGTGGGAGCACAGCAAAGCACGGGTAACCAAGCATAAGGTGATGAGTGGTGAGAGGCATCATAAATCTGTCCCTCCCCAGGATGCAGCTTGTTCTTATCAGATGCAGGGCAACATGTATCCATCACCTCACAATCTCAGCACACACCACTTGAAACTTTCCCTTCCAAACAATCCCAGTGCTTGCATTCAACAGCCAGCAGCCACGGGGAGAGATCAGCTATCAGCTCAGCACTGAAGCAAAATACCTACAGGTCCAGTCCTGGGGACAAGACAAAGGGAGAGCTTTGTGTGGCTGGGGAGGACAGCCAAGTCAAGTTAACTTTGAGGACAGTTTTGTGGGGAACTCCCCTCCCCAGAGCTGCTGAGAATAGCTGTGGCCCATGTTCTGCACTTCACCACCCCTCCAAGCTTTTGTGCTCCCTTTATATATCGAAACCAAATGAGGTTCAGCAAAAGCAAGTGGAGAGTCTGGCACCTGGGAAGGAATAACTGCTGGAATCAGTACAGGCTGGGGGTGACCTGCTGGAGAGGAGCTCTGCAGAGAAGGACCTGGGGGTCCTGGTGGGTGACAGGGTGGCCATGAGCCAGCAGTGTGCCTGGGGGCTGAGAGAGACAATGGGATCCTGGGGGCATCAAGAGGAGTGTGGCCAGCAGGTCACAGGAGGGGATCCTCCCCCTCTGCTCTGCCCTGCTCAGGCCCCACCTGGAGTGTTGTGTCCAGTTCTGGGCTCCCTGGGATAAAAAAGACAGGGATCTCCTGGAGAGAGTCCAGAGGAGGCTACGGAGATGATGAAGGGCCTGGAGCATCTCCCCTCTGAGGAAAGGCTGAGTGAGCTGGGGCTGTTCAGCCTGGAGAGAAGAAGACTAAGGGGGGACCTTATTAATGTTTATCAATAGCTTAAGGATGGGATGCAGGGGGAAATGGCCAGCCCCTTTTCAGTGTCTGTGGGGACAGGACAAGGGGCAATGGCTGCAAGTTTTAGAGCATAGGAAGAACTTTTCCCCAGTGAGGGTGAGGGAGCCCTGGGACAGGCTGCCCAGGGGGGTGTGGAGTCTCCATCTCTGGAGAGATTCCAGCCCCGTCTGGACGCCGCCCTGTGCAATATGAGCTGGGGAGCTGCTCTGGCAGGGGGTTGGACCCCATGAGCTCTGGAGGGCCCTTCCAACCCCTGTGATTCTGTGATTCTGTAAGAAAGCTGATTAAAGGTGATCATTTATTCCGAGTCGTGTTTAAGGCAGCAGTGATGAAATATGCATTTTTCTATCCTTGATAAGAGCCTGTTTGTTTATTATGGGCCAGGGTGAGATTTATGGGCATCTTTAGCTATTCATCGCCTTGTGAGAAGAGCCTGGAGGGCTGCAAATGGTGTAGTGAGGGATGGCTACACCCAGGAACAACACTTCCATAGGAGATATTTTTCCTCTGGAAAATGTCAATTCATTGAAGTCAATCTGGACACAACTTGTGGGTTGTTCTTTTTTTTTAAAATGATAATCCAGATGTTCCTTTCTGATAAATAGCACGTTGCAGGGGTGGGGAGCCCACAGGGGGGTGGCACAGCTGTAGCAGGGTAGTGTTCTGACTCCTGGCTTCTGCTGGATGGGCACCCTGCAGCAACTGCCCCCAGAGACTCCCACCTGCTGCTTCTGCAGCGTCTTCCTCGCTGAAGACATTCTGATGTTGTGATTGGGATGAGGACTGGGAGGGCAGAGGGGGATCCTCTACATGCCTTCATCCCCACTGGGGGACACACCATGTTGGGGGGCTCCTGTGGGAGCAGCTCTGTCCTGTCCCTGGCTGGTGACAGAGGGGAGCCCTGGCCAGCCCTTGCCCTGAGACATGCTGCTGCCATGAACAGGGTGGGCAATCACTGGGATTGGGACCCTCTGCAAGGATGAGGCTCCTGAAGGAGCTATTTGGGACAGCTTTGCTCATGGACAGGACCTCCAGCAACACCCCCCTGTGTCCCTAGGGAAGGTGATGTTCTGCCCAGAGCCACACGCTGCTGCAGGACATCCCCATTAATGCCAAATGAGTTCATCATGAATAATGTTATTGTGATCAATACAGCTCAAGAATTATTTCTAATCCTTAATAATGATTAAAGCATTATTTTTCAAGTGTTACAGATCAATCAGTCCATCTCAAGGTGTGCTGCGTGCAGGGACTGCGAGATGCCCAGGATGCAGGCAGCACACCAGGGAGCTGGGCAGGGGACACAGAGCAGGGGACTGCAGTACAGGGCAGCCACTACAACCTCCCTGGGGCTGGGGGCTGGCCTGGGGTTCTCAATTGTGTGGTCCCAGCAGCAAGAAACATCTTCCAAAAATAAAACACGGGTGAGAAATACCTGCAGAGTTCCAGCAGGCTCTGGTGCAGGGACCACCCTGGCCATGGCACTTTAAGGAGCACAGTTCTCTCCCTAGAAGTCACCAGGGGCTGAGGACAGGAGATTTAGAGGCTGAAAAGCACTGAATCGAAATGACTCTGCAGGTCAGAAAAGGCCAGCGGGGAGATTTGTGGGGGATTGGTGTCTGGAGATCCTAATGGGGGGGGGTCTACAAGGGGGAAGGCTCTGCATGGGCTGTGGTGTGCCCTGGCCTCTTTGGTATTCTGCTCCTCACCTCACTGCTCACCCGGGCAGGCCCGCAGAGAGCTCCCAGCTCCTCGCACCAGCTCTCCCAGGGCGGCACAGACACGGCAAGGGCAGGCGGTGGCAAAGGCCACAGGGCTGGGTGTGCGCCCTCCCAGGGAGGGGGAGCAAGGGGGGTGACATTTGGCCTGCCTGGGGATGGCACACCCGAATGCCAAGCTGCTCGTTTTACCCTGGTTTATCCCAGGACCCCGCTTCTCAGTCCCCATCACCCATAAGCCCACCCCATGCCGAGCATGGCTTGCCCACCTGTGCTCACCCACAGCAGCATCTCAGTGGGGAAGGGAGGCTGAGGAGGGGGACAGTTGGTCTGATGCCCCAAAGCTGCTGGGAGCAAGGCAGCAGAAAATGCTCTGAGCACTGGAGCTGGCACAGGCAGAGGCTGCAACCTTCTCTCTAGGTGGAGGGACCATCCCTGCCATCAGCATCCCTGCTGCTTGAGGGGGCAGTGCACAGGGGACTGTCCTCAAAGCAGCAGCACCTAAGGGCGCTGCTCACCCCTCCTCATCACCCCTTCTCCCCCATCGTGTCTGGATCTCTGCTTCCATTTCTTGTGTAGTGGCTTCCAAGGGAAACTGGTCCAACGCTCTGCTACATCTCTCTTCCCAGCCCCCAGGCTGCAATAAGTATGCCCTGGCTGTCTCCACTTCCATCACACTGGGGGCTTTAACTTGGCAGGCAGCAGAGCAGAGACCAGAGCGGCACAGAGAGGTCAGAGGCCAAGGCTGGATTTATAAAACAGGATTACAGCAACACCCTGCAAGAGGAGACTGAGCAGCCCTGCGTAACAGCACCAATGCCACTCTCAAGCCTCCTCAGGGACATAAAGTGCCCCATGCCTGTGCTGATTCTGGGGAATGCTCCCCAGGGAGCCTGGAATGCTTTCCCCAGCTTCTCCCAGCAGCTGGTAAGGAAAAGCCCTGCAATGGCCCAGCATGCAGCAGCGGTGTGCCCAGGGAGATGTGCTCCAAGGGACAGCTGCTCCTGCTAAACCTTCATTGAACTCCCATCCACGTGGCCATCAGCACCCTCATCACCTGGGCACCTCCCAAGCCCTGTGCGGTGTGTGAACCTCCCACACCCCAGCACGCAGCTGGAAGGAGGGATCTTTGCTGGAGATGACAGCAGCCCTGCACTACCAGGCCAGAGAGGTCCATGCAGCATCTCATCATCCCAGCCCATCACCCAGAGTGAGAAAACATGGTTAAGATAAGAAGGCAGAAAACAAACACACACAGACAAAGCCAAGCAAGCCCAGCCCTGGGCAGGAACACTGGTTTTGCAGCTCCTTCTCCTCCACAACAGAAGAATGAGGATGGCTCAAGCCCTCTCCTCCAGCATCAACACCCTCATCATGGATGGGGCTCCCTGAAACTGCATCTGTCACCATGAGCATCCAGAAGGGTGAAAGCCCCTTCCACATGCTTCACACACATTCCGTGTCAGCCTGCCTGTGTGCAGCAGAGCAGAGGGCAGCTTCTAGCTGTGCCATGGTCCCATCTCTTGCCACCACCCTGGCTGTCCCTCTCATCCCCACCAGGCTCCCCTCTCCCCATGCACCCCTAAGCAAAGCAGGCCAGCACAGTGCGCACCGCCATCACACAACGATCAACCAGTGACAAAAGACAACAGCCCCTTATATACACACAGGGACTATAAATCTTGAGTAAACACTGTAAAGCAGTGAAGCATCTCATCCTGTAATAATCTCCGAGACAGTTGATCCCAGGGCTCTTATTACCCTCACAGCCGGCGCCTGAAATCCAGTCGGCAGCAGGCTCAGCCGCAGCTGGGTATCGACCAAGGAGCAGCTTCAAACACGCTGCAGCGTGTTCCTTTCAGAGCACTAACCTGTTTGTCAATAACTCCCTTGACTGCACAGAGGGAAAGGGGTGGCCAAGCCTGTCTCTCCTCCTCTGGCACCTGGACCCAGCCCGTCCCCGCGGCAGCATGGAGCCGGCGCGCTGCCACCGCTCTCTCCTGCCCCTGGGAGGACAGTGAAGCCCCAGTGAACTGTAAAGAGCAGGTGGGAAATCCCCCAAGGACTCCCAGAGCTTGGTACTGAACCAGTTGGTGCTCTGTGCTGGGATCTGGCAGGGCAGTGAGTGGGGGGACACCTCCAAAGAGCCAGTGAGGGTCATAAGCCCAAACCTGGAGCAAAACCAGAGCCAGAGCTGCTGCAGACCCCAGGCGGGGCAGTGGCACCGCCAGCACCTGGCCCTGGGAGCCTGGCAGAGCCACAACCTCCCTTGCTTTACTGACCCCCTCAGCAACTCACGGCTCTGCAGGCCAACAGCACATGGCTCTTGCTCCCCTGCCAGCATCCTTCTCTGCTCCTTCTCCTCCAGAGCCATGATTTTTCACAAGTAAGAAACACCACTACCAGTTTTAGCAATGACAGGGAGGGAGGAGCGAAACATCCCAATCAGAGGGATCTGGTTTAGTTTAGGATGGGAATGGTTGGACTTGATGATCTTAAAGGTCTTTTCCAACCTTGTGATTCTGTGATTCTGTACCAGTGCTCCTGCAGCAGTGCAGGAGGGAGAGCATTTCTCAGGCCATCAGCTTCCTGCAAAGAGGAGTGCAGCCAGGGCAGAAGGACAGTGCAGCTAACCAGGCATCCCACAGCCACTGAGCCCTGCCAAGTGTGCTCTCCAGCTCTTCTCCCCTGGGAGAGAAGCCCCTCTCCAGTACCCTTCTCTTGGTGTCTCTGCCTTCTGTGAGGGCTGACATTTGCTTTCCAAAACCACAAACCTCATCACCCTGACTGCTCCCCAGAAGGGGAGGAGAGGGGTGGGGCTGCTGTGCCCTGTGTCCCCATGGGGACACCTGCCCCTGGGGACCAGCTCAGCTGCACAGAGCCTCCCTGTCCCCTGTTTTTAGGAGAAGGAAGGGTGAACATGAGGGTGCTGGTTTTGTTCCCACCTCCACCAGCAGTGAGACAGAGACATGGGATGCCGGATGGACAGATGGGGACAGGTACAGGCAGGTGCAGGCAGGCTTGGCCTGTCTCACTGTCCCCTTCCCCTGAATGGAGCCAGCAGAGGGAATTCGGCCACACCAGCATCACCACTTCCCACATCCTCCTGCCCTTCACCAGCAAACCCTGCTCTCATGTCACACAACCTCTACTCAGCACTGCTGAATGCCACCACGCTCCAGCCCGGCTGGAAAGAGCTTCTGCCTGGCTTCAGGATGCAGGTGGTCCCTTGGAAAGCAAACCAGGCACACTTTCACTCCTCTGCTCAGGACCTGCTGAAAAGTACATTGCTCCCTCCCCTCTGCCCCACTCTTTGCAGTCACAGTACCCTTCCACAGCTTCTGCACCCGATGGAAAAGCAAGCAGGGACCTCTGCTCTGAGATCCCAGTGTTCAGCCAGAGGAGGGGCTTAGCAGGAGCCTTCAGCTGCTCTGTGCTGTCCCTGTCCCAGGGCACCTGGGCTTCCCCTCAGCCAGCAGCACCACGAGCCTCTGAGATTGGAGAGACACTAAGGAGGATGTGCTTGTGCAGGCCAGTGCTCTGACAGATGTCACCTGCTGTCCCTCAGCCGCAGGAGCCACCTCCTCCATCTCAGCCTGATCTGAACCCATCCCTGGGGACAGCAGGAGATGGAGCTGCTGCAGCTAGCTGCCATCAGGACCCTCACATCCATTTCATAGAATCATAGAATCATAGAATGGTATGAGTTGGAAGGGACCCCAAGGATCATAGAGCTCCAACCCCCCTGCCACAGGCAGGGCCACCAACCTCAGGCCTGGATCTACACTAGGTTGCCCAGGGCCCCAATTTCATCACCATCCTCAAGAGGAATAGAACTCAGGATTACACATCAGGCATCCCTCTTGCCTAAAACTTAGGGAGCTTTTGATGGTGAGAAGAAAACTAAGAATGTAAAATGGCTTTTCAAAGGCTGTCCCAGGGGATAAATCCAAGCCCAGCAGCTTTAAATCATGCTAATTTCACACTTCTTGCTCTCTTCTGGAGCATCAGTTCACAAGATGAGTGGGGCAAAGAAAGCTCAGTCTATTCCTGATGGAAGGTCTACCACTTCCACAGCAGTCAGACCAGTTAAGGACTAACTGGTCTTAAATCATCTAAACAAAATCCTGGCTGGCAAGGATGAAATTCTCTCTGGGGAAGAAGCTGGGATATTGATATTTGGCTCCTGGGAGATGTGGAAGAGCTGGGGCATGTCAGCAGCACCCCAAAGGGGTGATGGACACCAAACACCCAACAAGTGTGGTCTGTCAGCTGTGGGTAGGACAGATGTGTCCCATCCCAGTCTGAGTCCTCCAGGAATTGCAGCCCAGCTGCTAACGGGGGGGCTGCCAGCCACACACCCCAAAGTGAATCACAGGATCACAGGGGTTGGAAGGGCCCTCCAGAGCTCCTGGGGTCCAACCCCCTGCCAAAGCAGCTCCCCAGCTCATATTGCACAGGGCGGCGTCCAGACGGGGCTGGAATCTCTCCAGAGATGGAGACTCCACACCCCCCTGGGCAGCCTGTCCCAGGGCTCCCTCACCCTCCCTGGGGAAAAGTTCTTCCTCTGCTCTAACTTGCAGCCATTGCCCCTTGTCCTGTCCCCACAGACACTGAAAAGGGGCTGGCCATTTCCCCCTGCAGCCCATCCTTAAGCTATTGATAAACATGAATAAGGTCCCCCCTTAGTCTTCTTCTCTCCAGGCTGAACAGCCCCAACTCACTCAGCCTTTCCTCACAGGGGAGATGCTCCAGGCCCTTCAGCATCTCCGTAGCCTCCTCTGGACTCTCTCCAGGAGATCCCTGTCTTTTTTATCCCAGGGAGCCCAGAACTGGACACAAAAAAGCTGGGTGAGCTCTTGTTATCAGCTGCTTTGGGGACAGCTAACTCCAGGGCCCTGCTGTGTTCTCAGTGGCACTGGCACAGCGGGGATGGGGTGGGCAAGCTGCTGGGCACAGCATGGCAAGTCTGCCCCTGTGGGAAGGGCCTGGGTACTTGCTCAGTTGCTGGTGATAAGCAGCTTGCCTGCTGCACAATAAGGTTTCAGATGACCAGAAGTAATTCAGGTCAAGATGTGCTGAGGTCCCAGGGCAGTCTCAGCTTCTGTGGTGTCAGGAGGATCAGCAAACACATTAGTTGGCATCTCTCCCCACTGCTGCAGCCCCATCTCCTCCCCAGATAAACTCCAATCACTCAATCCAACCAGCTCCCTTAACCATGCTCAAACAATCTGCAGAGCTCCAGCCAGCTTCGTCAAGCAGGGCTTGTCACAGTTCAAAACTCATTCCAATAACCACCAGGCAATTCTAAGAGATTGGTTCACTTAAAAATCAATTTTAGTTGGAGCTTGGGGGAACTTTTGGGTTTTTTTAATAAATAAAAGGAAGGGATACAGCTTGCCACTTGGGCAGGAGGAGGAATTTGCCCATTCAGGTCTGAGCATCCAGAGCCTCCAAAGCAAAAACACCAAATCCTTCCTTATCCTTCCCGATTTCAGAGAGAAGAGTCCCACGTTCAGATTACAAGATGTCAAAGGGAAGGAGTAACTGCTGGAATCAGTACAGGCTGGGGGTGACCTGCTGGAGAGGAGCTCTGTGGAGAAGGACCTGGGGGTCCTGGTGGGTGACAGGGTGGCCATGAGCCAGCAGTGTGCCCTGGGGGCTGAGAGAGCCAATGGGATCCTGGGGGCATCCAGAGGAGTGTGGCCAGCAGGTCACAGGAGGGGATCCTCCCCCTCTGCTCTGCCCTGGTCAGGCCCCACCTGGAGTGTTGTGTCCAGTGCTGGGCTCCCTGGGATAAAAAAGACAGGGATCTCCTGGAGAGAGTCCAGAGGAGGCTACAGAGATGATGAAGGGCCTGGAGCATCTCCCCAGTGAGGAAAGGCTGAGTGAGCTGGGGCTGTTCAGCCTGGAGAGAAGAAGACTAAGGGGGGACCTGATTAATGTTTATCAATAGCTTAAGGATGGGCTGCAGGGGGAAATGGCCAGCCCCTTTTCAGTGCTCTGTGGGGACAGGACAAGGGGCAACGGCTGCAAATAGAGCATAGGAAGAACTTTTCCCCAGGGAGGGTGAGGGAGCCCTGGGACAGGCTGCCCAGGGGGGTGTGGAGTCTCCATCTCTGGAGAGATTCCAGCCCCGTCTGGACGCCGCCCTGTGCAATATGAGCTGGGGAGCTGCTTTGGCAGGGGGTTGGACCCCAGGAGCTCTGGAGGGCCCTTCCAACCCCTGTCATCCTGTGACTCTGTGAGTGGCTCCCCCTGCCCTGCCTGTGCTCTGCAGGGGTGCAAACAGCCAAGAAGTCCCCGTGGGATGCAGGAGGGGGATCCCTGGGAAACAAAAGCGCAGCTGGCCATCCCGCCTGCACCCCAGCAGGTTTGCAGCTCCCCGTGCTGTGGGGGTGAGGCTTTTAGTGCCTTTGAAATGCTCCCCTTTAGCTCTTTGCCTTTCACTTGAGTGGAGGCTGAGAGAAAGTTTGCGCTGGAAACCACTTACAATCGATTTATTTTAAGGCATCACCTCTTGCTGTGCTCTGATGTGTGAGCTTTAAAAAGCCCCTCGTTTATTATCTGCTGCTGCGTGGGGATTTCCATGCAGAGCAGCACAGCAAGAGCTCCTCCCTTATTAAGCTTTTGTGATCAGGCATATTTTGAGTGTGCAGAAATCCCCCCCAGCACACACCAAAATGTCATCACCCTGTGCTTCCAGCAAGCCCCGAGGGGAGCACCCAAAATTTCCTGGCTTGAAACCCTCTGGAGACAAGTGTGATGTCTGCTTATAAGCAGGAGGGGATTCAACTTTCTAAAAGGGTAGACAATGGCAGGACAAGGGGGATGGATTAAAACTAAAGGAAGGAA
This sequence comes from Porphyrio hochstetteri, assembly GCA_020800305.1. Classification (NCBI taxonomy): domain Eukaryota; kingdom Metazoa; phylum Chordata; class Aves; order Gruiformes; family Rallidae; genus Porphyrio; species Porphyrio hochstetteri. Next base: position 17,677,970 of record CM036916.1, read on the forward strand.
GGTTTAGATTAGATATTAGGGGGAAGTTCTTTCCAGAGAGAGTGGTGAGGGGCTGGAACAGACTGCCCAGAGAGGGGTGGATGCCCCATCCCTGGGGGTGTTCAAGGCCAGGTTGGATGGGGCCCTGGGCAACCTTGTGTAGCTCCAGGCCTGAGGTTGGTGGCCCTGCCTGTGGCAGGGGGGTTGGAACTGTGTGATCCTTGGGGTCCCTTCCAACCCATGCCAGTCTATGATTCTATGATTCTATGTCTTCCTTGTGCCCCCCAATGTCCCCAGTACCTCTCCCATGGCCTGAGAGGGGTCAGGCATGAGGATCAGTAACCTCACCTTCCACCTCTGTTCCACCACAACATAAATGTGGATCAAAGCAGTTTTAAGTTGCCAGTTTAAAACACCAAAGAAAAGCAACAGCAATGTAAAAAATCCCGGAAAGGACTTTTTAGAGGTGTTTTGCTCTTAAAAAAAAAGGTCCTGTAATTGTAGCCAGCTTTCCTCAGGCTCTCAGAAGTTATGCCCTAGTCCCAGCTCCAGGCAGTGGGTTGGAGTTGAAGTTTCAGGGAGGTGGGAGCAAGCAGAAGCAAGGGCCAAAAATAACCCATCACATACACCCCCAGCTCTGGGACTTGCCCACACCCAGACCCTGGACCTTGTCTCTTCACCAACCAAGAGCTGCTGTGTGCCCTGAGCTTGAAAAGAGGATGGCCAAGCCAGCAGGGAGTTGTTATCCTCAGCCACTGTCACACCACCCTTCCCCACCCGTGGACTGGCCAGGTGTCACCCCAGCACACCCACATCTCCAGCAAACTCAGCTGGTCACCAAGGGTCTCTTCCCAATGTGACACCAAGACTCCTACATCCACCTCCAGTGTTCCCACTGGGCAAGGGGTAACCTACCAGCTGCCAGGAGTGGGTGCATCATCAGGACTTATTTCCATCCTTTTGGGACATCCACCCCCACCCTTTCTGTGCTCTCACCATCCTCTTCTGCCATGGGGACAGCACTGACAGTGCCCGGTGGAGCCCTCAGTAGGGGCCAGGGCTTCACCACCAACACACACAGCAAAGGGGGAATGGCAAGGAGAAGACAAGATTGAGCAAAGACAACGTCCTCTCTGGGTGGGAGGAAAGAGTGCCCTTGAAAATCTGAGAGGAAACTGCAATGAGTGAAGCCTCCCAAGGAGGACCCATGGCTTTGGATGCTGCACACAGGAGTGGACAGAGCAGCAGGACACAAAGCAGTGCCTGGGAGGGGCTGGGAGGCCTCTCAGGGCTTGCCCATCACTGAAGTTTCACAAAAATGATGCATACAGATGGCCTGACAAGCTCTCAAGCAGATGAGATGCTTCATTTGGAAAGTCCATTATTATGAATGTACACCACACAACAACAGAAATGTCAGCAGAGGCTCCTGGAGTTTGACTTGGACCCTGAGCACCAGCAATGCTGGCATTGACAGAGCACCAGGAAAACTCACACCCAGCAAGGAGGGAAAACCAATACACTGTCCAAGGGCACCACATGTAAACCTCAGCCTCTTCCCCTCTCCTGGCCTTGTTTTTCCAGAGCAGTTATTCCCCTTTCCTGAGTGAGGCAGGGGTCAGCTGAGCGGCCCTTTGGGCTGATGGGATCATTCACGTTCTTCACCCCAGTGTCCTGGATCAAGAAAGGATTGTGCACCCCTTTTTCAGACCAAGAAGCTCACTCACCCTCTCTTGGTTCTTCAGCTTCTTGCTTTTTGGCAAAGCTCACAGCTCGAGCTCTTCAGGCTTCGCTGCTCTTTAGCAAGATGTCCCAACCTGCTTTCCTCCTCCTCTGCCTTCTTGTTCAAAGCTCCAAACCCTCATGCAGTGGTTCCCTTCCCTGTGTTCATGCTTACAGATTCTATAACAAGTCCAGGTTGCTGGACAACTGCCATGCTGATAGAGTGGGGTGGTTGTTGCCTTGGCTTTTCCCTCTGTTCACCTAGTCTCTCTAGGTTGGAGCCTAAAATGTAAGCATTGTTTGACTCTGCAGTTTTACAGCACAGCAAGCCCACCTCATGACCCAGCTTCCTCTCTGTTCCAGTACAAAGGGGAACTGAACAGCAGCAACCAGACACCATGGATGCAAGGGGGTCTGATGCCCACCCCAGGTCCAGCACCCAGTCCAACAGTGAGATGGATTTGCTCAACTTCACCCTCTGTCTCTCCTTTTTCCAGCCCCTACAGACTCCTGGCATTCCTGTAATATAATTTTTCCAATGAGCTTCAATAAAGATCCACCCCAACTGTATTCCTGTCTCACTGTCTCTTTCTTCCCTTCATAGGATCACAGAATGGCATGGGTTGGAAGGGACCCCAAGGATCAGAGAGCTCCAACCCCCCTGCCACAGGCAGGGACACCAACCTCCAAGCCTGGAGCTACACAAGGTTGCCCAGGGCCCCATCCAACCTGGCCTTGAACACCCACAGGGATGGGGCACCCACCCCCTCTCTGGGCAGCCTGTTCCAGCCCCTCACCACTCTTTCTGTAAAAAACTTCCCCCTAATATCTAATCTAAACCTTCCTTCCTTTAGTTTTGATCCATCCCCCTTGTCCTGTCATTGTCTACCCTTTGAACAAGCTGATTCCCCTCCTGTTTCTCTGCTCCCTTCAGGGACTGGAAGGCTGCAGTGAGGTCCCCCCGCAGCCTTCTCTTCTCCAGGCTGAACCAGCCCAGCTCCCTCAGCCTCTCTTCATAGGGGAGCTGCTCCAGCCCTCTGATCATCTCTGTGGCTCCTCTGATGTGGCTCCAACAGTTCCACATCTTTCTTGTATTGGGGGTCCCTTCTCATGGTCCCTCTGCAAGGAGAGCGCTCTCACCTCCCACTGCAAACTGGGGCACGTAGCTCCTGTCCAGCCCATGAGAGCTCACCTTGCCCTCCCTCCCTTCCACAGGCACGACTGCTTTCCACCCTCACCAGCAGAGCCAAGGAGAGTGACCCAAAGCACATCCACTCACCACTGTGCTCATGCCTCCAGCTTCTTGGAGGCCGGTCACGAGTGGCGTCCCCCAGGGCTCAGTCCTGGGTCCAGTCTTGTTCAACATCTTTATCAATGATCTCGATGAAGGGATTGAATGTTCCCTCACTAAGTCTGCAGGTGACACTAAACTAGGAGGAAGTGTTGATCTGCCTGAGGGTAGGGAGGCTCTTCAGAGGGATCTGAACAGACTGGACCCATGGGCTGAGACCAATGGGATGAGGTTTAACAAGGCCAAGTGTAGAGTGCTGCACATGGGACATAACAACCCCCTGCAGTGCTACAGGCTTGGGGGAGACTGGCTGGAGAGCTGTCAGGCAGAGAAGGACCTGGGGGTGTTGGGTGACTGCAGGCTGAATATGAGTCAGCAGTGTGCCCAGGCAGCCAAGAAGGCCAATGGCATCCTGGCTTGTATCAAAAACAGTGTGGCCAGTAGGTGTGGGGAGGGGATTGTGCCCCTGTACTGGGCATTGGTGAGGCTGCACCTCGAGTGCTGGGTCCAGTTCTGGGCTCCTCACCATAAGAAGGACATGGAGGTCCTGGAGCGAGTCCAGAGAAGGGCAACCAGGCTGGGGAAGGGGCTGGAGGGCAAATCCTCTGAGGAGCGGCTGAGGGAGCTGGGGGTGTTCAGCCTGGAGAAGAGGAGGCTGAGGGGAGACCTTCTCCCCACCTCCACTGACCTGCCAGGAGGGTGCAGAGAGGTGGGTGATGGTCTGTTCAGCCAGGTGACAGGTGATAGCACAAGGGGGAATGGCATGAAGCTGTGCCAGGGCAGGTTTAGATCAGATATTAGAAAAAAATTTTTTACTGCAAGAGTTGTCAGGGCCTGGAACAGGCTGCCCAGGGAGGGGCTGAGTCACCTTCCCTGGATGTGTTCAAAAATAGGGTAGATGAGGTGCTCAGGGATATGGTTTAGTTTAGGATGGGAATGGTTGGACTTGATGATCTTAAAGGTCTTTTCCAACCTTGTGATTCTGTGATTCTTTATGTGAAGGTGCCCTCCTTGCAGGCCAGCCCTCATCCCAAGAAGCCTCTCCCTTCCCCGGGGCGCAGGACTTCTGCCTTCCTCAGGTGTGTGCTCCAGCATGGCTGGAGACCCTACAGCCCCCCAACTGGGGACAGCATTTGGGGTGGTCCCTCTGTCCTGCTTCAGCAGCACCATTAAACCCAGAGCTCAAGGCCATCTGACACATTTTGTTTTAAAGACCAAGGTGGGGGAGGAGAAGGTGTGGAAGAGCTCCCCTAAGGGAAAAGCCATCAACTGGAACAAGATTTCAACAACTACACGTTTCTTGACCTTTTCCACAGTCAGATCTTTAATGTTGCACAGGCAGATTTGATAAAAAAAGAAAAAAATTAATAAAATAGATTTCATTTTTAAAAAAAGGTCAGGACATGTGTTACTGGGAAAAAACTCATTTAGGTCCCTGCCTGGTGCCTCCTGGATGCCGAAGGAGCCCTCCCCTGACTCCCACCTGGGGCACTCCAGCCCCAGCATCCATCTCCCTGCCTTGATTTTCATCACATTTGGGGTTTGATCTCTTCTGGATTTTTCCTTTCCCTGACAGAAATAGAACCATAAACACTCAGAGACACTGACAAATGCTTGAGAGCCATGAATACCTGGTGGGATGTTGCACATCTTAACTTGGAGAGGCAACCAGTGAGATGAAAGGTGGAGAAGGAGTTTGTCCAGGCTGCAGGACAGCTCTTCCAACCTGCTGCTGCTCAACCTTGGGCCCAAACTCCTCCTCAAACATAGAGGTGGATTTTGGGGCTGTTGTGATGCCCAGGCCGTGCACAATGACCACCACCTCTTGCTCACCTTTCTCACAGGCTCTTGCACCCACCCCACGGACATCACCCTCACCCGTGGGCACCAACTTTAAGTCACAGAACCACAGGGGTTGGAAGGGCCCTCCAGAGCTCCTGGGGTCCAACCCCCTGCCAGAGCAGCTCCCCAGCTCATATTGCACAGGGCGGCGTCCAGACGGGGCTGGAATCTCTCCAGAGAAGGAGACTCCACACCCCCCTGGGCAGCCTGTCCCAGGGCTCCCTCACCCTCACTGGGGAAAAGTTCTTCCTCTGCTCTAACTTGCAGCCATTGCCCCTTGTCCTGTCTCCACAGACACTGCAAAGGGGCTGGCCATTTCCCCCTGCAGCCCATCCTTAAGCTATTGATAAACATTAATAAGATCCCCCCTCAGTCTTCTTCTCTCCAGGCTGAACAGCCCCAGCTCACTCAGCCTTTCCTCACAGGGGAGATGCTCCAGGCCCTTCATCATCTCCGTAGCCTCCTCTGGACTCTCTCCAGGAGATCCCTGTCTTTTTTATCCCAGGGAGCCCAGAACTGGACACAACACTCCAGGTGGGGCCTGACAAGGGCAGAGCAGAGGGGAAGGATCACTCCAAAAAAACCTCAAAAGCCCCATCTGCCCTGTTTGATGTCGGGCTTGTCAAGAGTGAGCAAAGCAAGACAAACCCCCTGAGCACCGAGCCAACTCCTGCTGATCAAGATGTTTTAAAAAAGGAATTATATTTAATAGCAGCTCCTTCCCAGCTGGCCCAGGGGCCTGTTCCTGGAGGCTAAGAAACAAAAGCAGCCTGGATGCCAGCTATGGACATTTGTATTATTAAGCCTGCTCTGCAATTAGAGAAGCCTTCAGCCTAACTTCTGCCTCTTTTCACCATTTCCTGATTTTTCTCTCTCTTTTTTTTTTTTAATTCACTAATAACAAACTAATTCATCAAAGTTTGCAAAAAAGTGTGCGAATGACTGCGATAACATCATACCAAGTTATTAAGTGGTGACAATGGGGGACAATTACAGTATATAGTCCATTATATAGCACTGCCATCGGGAGGAATCAAAGTAAAACACAGAGTGAATGGCGAGGAGCTTATTAACGGGAACATTAGTGTGCCAGACCATAATACCTGCCATTCAGCTGGGGAGTTATCACCGCGCCGGCGGGGACTGGAGGGGGGGAAGTTGTGGAAAGAGCTGGCAGCTTCACTGCACAGTGTGAGGCACCAACCCCATGTTGGGGCCACTGTGGGCTGATCCTCAGTGTTTGAAGAGGATAAAAGGGCAAAACCTCAAAATTTGACTGCCACCGTGCAGCATCTCCCTCCAATTCTGCTCCTGGAAGGCCAGCAGGTCACAGGAGGGGATCCTCCCCCTCTGCTCTGCCCTGCTCAGGCCCCACCTGGAGTGTTGTGTCCAGTTCTGGGCTCCCTGGGATAAAAAAGACAGGGATCTCCTGGAGAGAGTCCAGAGGAGGCTACGGAGATGATGAAGGGCCTGGAGCATCTCCCCTGTGAGGAAAGGCTGAGTGAGCTGGGGCTGTTCAGCCTGGAGAAAAGAAGACTAAGGGGGGACCTAATTAATGTTTATAAATATCTTAAGGATGGGCTGCAGGGGGAAATGGCCAGCCCCTTTTCAGTGTCTGTGGGGACAGGACAAGGGGCAATGGCTGCAAGTTAGAGCAGAGGAAGAACTTTTCCCCAGTGAGGGTGAGGGAGCCCTGGGACAGGCTGCCCAGGGGGGTGTGGAGTCTCCATCTCTGGAGAGATTCCAGCCCCGTCTGGACGCCGCCCTGTGCAATATGAGCTGGGGAGCTGCTTTGGCAGGGGGTTGGACCCCATGAGCTCTCGAGGGCCCTTCCAACCCCTGTGATTCTATGATTCTATGATTAAGGCAGTTGCAATGGCTCAGCCAAGCATAGTGGGGCAAAGGTTTCCCCCAGCTCCCACTAGCACCCGTGTTAGCATCCTCTCTGTGCTCACCAGCACCCCAGAGAGCATCTCACTCCCACCTTGCGGGCAAGGGCTGCGCACAATAGGTACACTCATACCCACTGCTCCACCAGCATCAGCAATGCTTTTGAGGTTTGGGGTTTTTAATTTTTATTTCGAAGTTTCCTCCTGCCCAAGAAGTGCCTGTCCCATGGCAGCAGGGTGGCAGCGAAGCCTTTTTGCTCCCAGGCTGCATGGCAGCAGCTCAGGCACAGGATGCTCTGCTGTAGCCATAGCAGCTCTGCAGCCCCTGCCCTGCGTGCTCTCCCACCCACTGAGGGGTAATGTTTGGGTTTTCCTCTTTTTAAGTTTTGAAAAACTTGGCCAGGCCTAATGGCTTGGTGTGCCTGTGAAACCAGGAAACAAAGAAGAGCAGTAGGGATGGTGCTGAGCAGCACTCAGCACTTCCCTGGTCTTGGAAAGAAAGCCGTGGCAGTGGTGATAGTGCAGGCAGCAGGGGCAGCTGATCCCATCCCAGCGCTCTGCCTGGCTCCCAGTGGGTGACAGCAGCCAACACAGGGTGCCTGGCTGAGACAGCATCGGGACCATCCAGCAGCACAGCTGGAAGAGCTGAGGCCTAAACCCTGGCTGCAGCCCACATCCCAAACACACGGTTTTTGGAAGGCTCTGAGGGGAAAGGAGCAGAAAACCCAGCCCAGCTCCCATGCTGGCATCTCAGCGACTCCAGCCGAGCGTGCCACACTGGCTGAACAGAGAATCACAAGGTTGGAAAAGACCTTTAAGATCATCAAGTCCAACCATTCACATCCTAAACCAAACCAGATCCCTAAGAACTTCATCTACCCTTTTTTTGAACCCATCCAGGGAAGGTGACTCAGCCCCTCCCTGGGCAGCCTGTTCCAGCCCTGACAACTCTTTCAGTAAAAAATTTCTTCCTAACATCCAATCTGCCCCTGCCCTGGCACAGCTTCATGCCATTCCCCCTTGTCCTATCACCTGTCACCTGGCTGAAGAGACCATCACCCATCTCTCTATAACCTCCCTTCAGGTCAGTGGAGGTGGGGAGAAGGTCTCCCCTCAGCCTCCTCTTCTCCAGGCTGAACACCCCCAGCTCCCTCAGCCGCTCCTCAGAGGATTTGCCCTCCAGCCCCTTCCCCAGCCTGGTTGCCCTTCTCTGGACTCGCTCCAGGACCTCCATGTCCTTCTTGTGGTGAGGAGCCCAGAACTGGACCCAGCACTCGAGGTGTGGCCTCACCAATGCCGAATACACGGGCACAATCACCTCCCCAGACCTACTGGCCACACTGTTTTTGATACAAGCCAGGATACCATTGGCCTTCTTGGCTGCCTGGGCACACTGCTGACTCATGTTCCACCTGCAGTCACCCAACACCCCCAGGTCCTTCTCTGCCTGACAGCTCTCCAGCCAGTCTCCCCCAAGCCTGTAGCGCTGCAGAGGGTTGTTATGTCCCATGTGCAGCACTCTACACTTGGCCTTGTTAAACTTCCCCTTCATGATCACAGAATCATAGAATCACAGGGGTTGGAAGGGACCTCGAGCTTGCTTTCAGCCTGCTGCTCAGGGGTTCAGACATCTCAGTCCTGCTCACCAGCTTCAGGCACCCCCCAGGCTCCCTTCTGCCATCAGCAGCAGGTGAGGTGGGGCCACAGTGCCTGGAGATGCATGAACTGGATTTTCTGGGAAGACGTGAATTGTGGGGAAGGGAAGCAAGATGCAGGAACTCCCCAGGCCTGGTTCTAGGCCGGGACCAACCCGTGGGGAAGGGCTGGTTTTATGCTCTCCCTCACAGGCCCTGTAGCCCTTCTGGTTACAGTCTGGGTAAGTCCTGTCTCTTCCCTCTCTCATGGCCTGAATTTATTGCCAGTGGTGAAACCCTGCTCTCCTTCACTGGAGCCAGTGCTGGGTTCCCTGCTGCTCCAGCAGCTCTGGCTTGCTCCTTCTAAGACGTTATTTTTACACTTCCCTTAAAATACAACGCTAAGAGAGGCTTCTTGACTATATTAACATTAGGAATCTAATCAGCAATCAGACAGCTCATAATTTTCTGATTAGCTCTGATTATACCCAATCTTTAGGAATGCAAAAAAAAAAAAAAAAAAGAAGAAAAAAAAAAGAGAAAGAAAAAGAAAAAGGGAAAATATAAAAATATTCTTTGCTCAGTTTTCCCACCACCATTCCCTTGACAAGGCACAGAACCAGAGCAGCAGCTCAGTTGTCCCCAGCTAAGGACAGTGCCACGATAACCTGCTAAGCCAGCGCTGCTCAATAACCCAGTGCCATCATGCTGCTGATCTTCATCCTTCCAGGCTGCTGGGAAGGATGTGTTCCCATACCCAGGGAATGGAGATGATTTCAAGGGTGTCTGAGCTGCTGACAAATGTGCAAGGGTGGGCCTAACTTCTCAGATAATACGCTAAAGCTCAGGGTAGAAGGATGCCATGGAGAAAGGAGACAACGTGTGAACATCTGGCTGCTGTCAGCCTGGAAGAAGGAGCTTCTCTGTGTGAGGAGGAGGCTGAAGAACACTGTGAGATGAGGCCACCATCTTAGTAGGGGACAAGTGCTTCATGGAAGCCCAGAGGGAAAGATCTTGAGGATTCTGAGGACTGCTAGAAGCTGTGAGGCAAACGAGCAAACAGCCCGGAGACCCTAGGGCAGGAGCAGAGGATGTCCCCAGCAGGCAGACTGACCTGCAGACCAGGCAACAGAGCTGGGATGCCATCTTGGACCAGGTTTAGATTGCACATTAGGAAAAATTTCTTCACTGAAAGAGTGGTCAGGCATTGGACCAGGCTGCCCACAGAGGTGGTGGAGTCACCATCCCTGGAGGTGTTAAAAAAATGTGTAGATGTGGCAGTTTGGGACATGGTCGTGTTGGGTTAATGGTTGGACTTGATGTTCTTAGGGGTCTAAGCAACAGCAGCAGAGGGGAGGACCAAGAGGAGTTTGAGAGTGGGGTCCCCAGCATCACCTGGCCAGGGTGCCTGTGACATGGCTAGGCAGACAGTCGATGGCAGCTTGGCAAAGGCTCATGTTTGGCTTTGCCTCTACCCAGGCCAAGGGACCTGGGAAGACAACTCTCTCCCTGGGCTTCTGTGAAGGAGAAGCAGGGGATGCCCGGGTGCTGCAGCTGGGAGGAAGGAAACTGAGGAATGAGCCAGAGGAAGGTGATGTAAAGAAATGCCTCTAACAGAGGTAATCAGCTGCGCACACTCCACACAGGAGATTCACTCCTGCCTGCAGCAGGCCACCAGCTGATGCTGTGAAGCATGAGATTTAATTATTTGTATCATAGCCATGGCCTGCATCACTACCAATGATATTAATGGTGATAAAACTGTCCAGCTGGCTCCTCAAACCTGCTGCTGCTCTGACTCGCTGCCTCCCAGGGCAGGGACTTGTCTCCTCACAGGGACCATTTGCACAACTGGTGGCAAACACAACCACCACGCCTCACAGCACACAGACACCATCTGCAAGGGCCTTCCCACCTCCACCCAGGGCTGCTGAGATGGACTACAGGCTTCGTGGCTTCAGTAGAGCCTGGGTAAAGAGAGGTGCTCTGTCACAGCCCTGGCTGGCCACACCTTTCCATCAGCTTAGCTGAGCCACGGTGGAGCTGCTTTTCTGAAGAAGAGATGGGAGCTCCAGATCCCTCCAAGCCACTCACATTTATTCCAGGCTTTTGCAGAGCTGATTAGCAAAAACACTGTTCCTCATCCCAGTTAACAAAGGGTTAACAAAGATCTACACTAAGAGGTTTGTATCAGCTGTAGACTTGGTAGAAACCACAACAGAATAAACAGAGCATCTGTAAGGTTGGAAAAGACACCTAAGATCATCAAGTCCAACCATTAACCCAACACGACCATGTCCCAAACTGCCACATCTACACATTTTTTTAACATCTCCAGGGATGGTGACTCCACCACCTCTGTGGGCAGCCTGGTCCAATGCCTGGCCACTCTTTCAGTGAAGAAATTTTTCCTAATATGCAATCCAAACCTACCCTGGAACAACCTGAGACCGTTTCTTCTTGTTACTTGGGAACAGAGACCAATCTCCACCTCACTACAACCTCCTCTGAGGTAGCTGTAGAGAAGGTGAGTGGAAGAGACCTACAGTGATCATCAGTCCAACTGCAACACCAAGTGGACAACAACCCAGTTTGAACCCAAAGACTTCAACTGTAAAAGTCAACAGCGCAGGTTAGAGCAGGGTAGCCACAACACCACTCCCCAGCATCCTGATGCCGCTTCTCTTGCAGACCTCCTCGTCTGAAGCCTACCAACGCTTTTACACTAACTTCAAAGAAAACACCTTGAATCACAGAATCACAGGGGTTGGAAGGGCCCTCCAGAGCTCATGGGGTCCAACCCCCTGCCAGAGCAGCTCCCCAGCTCATATTGCACAGGGCGGCATCCAGACGGGGCTGGAATCTCTCCAGAGATGGAGACTCCACACCCCCCTGGGCAGCCTGTCCCAGGGCTCCCTCACCCTCACTGGGGAAAAGTTCTTCCTCTGCTCTAACTTGCAGCCATTGCCCCTTGTCCTGTCCCCACAGACACTGAAAAGGGGCTGGCCATTTCCCCCTGCAGCCCATCCTTAAGCTATTGATAAACATTAATAAGGTCCCCCCTTAGTCTTCTTTTCTCCAGGCTGAACAGCCCCAGCTCACTCAGCCTTTCCTCACAGGGGAGATGCTCCAGGCCCTTCATCATCTCCGTAGCCTCCTCTGGACTCCCTCCAGGAGATCCCTGTCTTTTTTATCCCAGGGAGCCCAGAACTGGACACAACACTCCAGGTGGGGCCTGAAATCCCTGCCTGAACCAAACTGCAGTGAAGGAACACCCCAAAGCTTGGCTTTTACAACCCTATTCACTGTGGCATCCCAAGCAGGCAGTAGTGTCACCCCATCTCCTTCCAGCCCAGCAAAGCTGCATTTGTAGGTGAGACCCAGGAGGAGGTTATGCCTGCGCCAGAGCTAACAATGGAGGGGATGGAGCCCTTTCCTCTGCTGGGCCTGGAGTCCTGCTGCAGTTGTCTCCCAAAGCAGCAGAGCGCTCAACCCCCACATGCACCCAACGGGGCTCTCAGGGAGTTATTTTGGCGCGTGCGTGCACAAAACCCCTCCCAAGTTCAGGTGGATGAGCTCTCCCTGCTCCCTCCCCGTGCCAGTAAAGTCTCCTCCTCACACTCCATCCCCACCCTCGCAGCAGCAGAGCCCTCTTTTGTAAAGCGGTGCCGGAGCTGTAATTAGTTGGAGGTGACCTCTGGAATAAAAAAACCCTGAAGTTCAAGTTTAAAAAGAAAATCTCTCTGGTTAATGCTATGCAAATTGCCAGCGAGGCAATCAGGCTGACTTTTAAACACTGGCCCCCGTCGGAAGGGCTCACAAGACAGCCTTATTGTCTCGCTATCAATTTGCATCTCATTACCCACAATCCGCCGCTGGTTGGAGGTAACCTTTTGGGGAACATGCTGCTGCGTCAGGAGCCCGGGGACAACATGGCTACACCTCTTTAGGAGCCTTCATAGAATCCCAGCCTGGTCTGGCTTGGAAGGGACCCCAAGGATCACAGAGTTCCAACCCTCCTGCCACAGGCAGGGCCACCAACCTCCAGGCCTGGAGCTACACAAGGTTGCCCAGGGCCCCATCCAACCTGGCCTTTCCCTGTGGCCTGGCATCAAAAACACCGCGGTTGAGAGGCCAGGTCACTGCCAGCCCTGCTCAGCCAGCAGCATGGTGAACTTGGTGTCACTTGTGTCACATCTTCTGACCTCTCCTCCCAGGGCCCGCCCTGTGTTGGCCATCCCATGGGCACTCATGTGCCACAGGTCCTTCCCACTGGGCTCCTTCAGTCCCCAGAGCCACACAGCAGGAGCCTACCTGCACCCAGCCGCTCCAGATGCTCTCCAGAGCCTGTGCATGCTTTTTCACCCCCCTGCCAGCCCCCACCCTGGGCAGACAGTACTGAAATAGCATTTTTCTACCGGAAGGAAATTGCCCACAGCCTTGTCCTCAGCCTGCTCCTGCCTCTTTGGCAACCCCAGCCCTGCAGCAGCCTCCTGCACCCGGTGTCTCTGCCCTCTCTTCCACCCCCTCCGACTCGGGGTGAGGACACCAAGTGTTCAGCTGTCATCTCACCTACAGGAACCACCGATTCCTTGACACAGCTGCCCTTGATGTGTGGCCACAGGGATGCTGCCAGGCCCCATCCCGCGTGACTCAGCTGCACCCCACGGCCATGCACAACAAGGACCTTTTGTTCCTCAGGGCAGGAGTAAGCTAGGTGGCTTTGCACACCCCTTGTAACACAATTCATCCAGCTCCAACAGTGAGCACAAGGATTCCACCCTGTGCACCTGCTCCCTCCACCTTCTGCCTTGCTCCAGTGCCTCTGTGCAGGGGTGGCTGCAGTCAGGCTGTGGACCTGTGTGGTCAAAGCAATGATGCAGCACGACCCCTCCTGCCTCACCAGACCTGGCCGTAGGCATGCCCACCTCCTCCAGCTTGATCCAAGGGCTCAGTCTGAGAAGACCTCCCCAGATGGCCATGTCCTCCCTGCAGCAGCAGCCCAGGTCTCATTCACCCTGTTTTCCTTTTCCCTCTGAACTCTGCAGCGTGGCACCTCCCCGGCAGAGCAGCAGAGCTTTTCTGCTCTGCTTTTCGAGACGCCCACGAGACGCTCAGCTCCCCAGCATCCTGCCACCGCCCTGTGGCACCGCCGTGTTGCTAAGCGCTGGCAAGGCCCTCAGCCAAAGCACGGGTGCCACCTCCACCACCTAGGCTAGAGGGTCCAAGGCAACAAAAGGACTTTTAATTGGCGAGAGAGCACCACTGTGAGGAAGAAAACCCAACCGTTTAAAACCCTCCTGAATAATGGTGCTGCCTCCCCGCTGCTCAAATCAGCCGCGGCACTTTGTTATTGTCATAACCAAATACAGAAGATTTTAACAGCTGGAGATGCAGCAACAGTATTTAAAAGAGGGTTTTTTTTAAAAAAATCGTATTTTATTCAATAATGGTAATGGGCTTTTTTTATTATTATTATTTTTTACTTTAAAGGCACAAGGTTCCCTATGCTGTCATTTTTGCACGGTGCCGGTCAGGCTCTTGCCTGGTGATGGTGAGGAGTACCACCAAGCTGCAGAGTAACACCAAGACACAGGGCTGCACGAGGGAGCCGATAGCTCCTGGAGGCACGGAAATGACAGCCTGCTGCTCTGACACCTGGCTTGGACCCAAAGGGGCAAAACCCAAAGGTGCTGCAGAAGAGCAGCAGGAGCCAAGCAGAAGTAACGGCAGCGGCCCCGGCCGGAGGTGCCAGCTCTATGCCTGCTGAAGTCACTGGGAGGACTGGAGGGAGCTGCCACTGTTACCAGCTCACGACCTCAGCTACCAAAGCCCTTTAGCCCTGGGAGTAAAGGAAATGGCTTGGATATCTGCTGCTGTGTTGGTAACAGCTGTGAAAGTGCCTCCTCTTTACAGGAACCACAGTGATGGACAGGAGGGTTGGAAGCGTGCTGCAATCAAAAGAAACCTCTGGAGCCTGAGTGTGGGGCTGAAGGGCTCCAGCATCACCTGCCTGTGCAGACATAAACGTAGTGACCCCCCCCTCTCCCTGGGGTATTTAAGCATGTGTGGACACAGACCTTGCTGGCATTCAGGCTGCGGTGATGGGCTTTATAAAGTGTCTGGGTGAGACCTGGTGAGTCACGCTGGCTGGTGGGACACGCAGCTCCTGGTGTCCCCACAAAGGGAGGGGACCCCCTCTCCTCCCTCGCAGGCTTGCAGGGTGTGTGGCCAAAGGGTGGTGCATCCTACAAGGGATCCATTAATCTTGCAAACCCCACCACAATCCATTTGAAGAGTATCATCGAGTCATTAAGAGTGTGCTGCCAGTGTAAATAAAAAGGGACATTTTACGACACAGTATTCTGAGTGGTGGGGGTTTTCACCTTGTGCTGTGCCAACTCATGAGTGGCAGTTGGCAGCGGCTCTCCCAGTCGTCACTGAATCCCACTGGCATCCAGCCCTGCGACCCAACATCCCCATGTGGTTTCGAGTGCCCACAACACCAAGCCCAAGCAGAAGAGCTGCCTGCTAACGTGACATCTGGTAAGACACCTTGTGCCAAGGCCCTTCTCGCTCTGCAACCTGCACCCTGGAGCCAGCAGCTGATGGGGATGCCTCAAAGAGCTGAGGGGACAAATCTGCCATGGCTCCCTCATCAACTGACCATCCCTCACGGCAGTGGTAGGGGCTGCTCCAGAGGAGAAAACATCCCACAAGGTTCTGGGAGCAGCATGGGATGAAGGCAAGTTCCCATGCCCCCCTTTTCCAGCTCTGCTCTTGCTCTAGGAGTTATTGACCCTCCCCAGAACATCCAGCCCCACCTGTGCCCTCACCCACGCAGCTACAGCACAGTCATGGCTATGACTGTTCCTCCTGTGCTCTGGGACCTCCTGGGGACAAGTGGATGAGTGGTCCAGGTTGCTACTGAAATGCTGAGATTCAACCATTAGCTCCCACGGGGAACCCAGCAGCAGCAGTGCCTGGGCTCCAGGTCCTCCAGCAGCCAACCAGATCCATCAACCAAAAGTCCACAGCAGAGGGACAGTCCTCCACCCCATCCAAGACCCTTTGCCTGAAAACTATTAAAATCACCGTGGATTTAATTGCTGCAGTGTCAGCGCTGCTGCGGGGCTCTTGTTTTCCACTGGAACTTCAATAAACAAGCCAACCAGGGTTTGGAAGCACCAGCAAAACCAAGACAAGGAGCACAGCTCCTTCTGCTGCCCTGGTTTTGGGGCTGGCAGCTGGCCAGCTCTGGGCATGTCCCTGGTGTGGGATGGATCCTCTCCTGGCGAGGTGGGGCTGCCTCTGGGGCAGCATTACTTGGGGGCAGACAGGACGCCCAGGAAAGCATGCAGAAGGGACCGAGGATGGAACTGGAAGGAGCTGAGGGGGGTGGGTGGGTTGAGCAAAGGGAGGGGCTGGGAAGCCAGAGAAAGGGTGGAGGGAAGCAGGGAGGAGGGACTGGAGCTGCGGGGGAGGACAGCATGATTCTGACGCTTCACTCCGAAGCCCCAGTGCCCTTCACCCTGATGCCTATTTAATGTCATCCTATTCAGTAAGTGTCCCCATGATCTGGCAATTATCTTTTCCTTACAAAAGAGCATCTCTGTGTCACAAATGCTCCCCTCTCCAGCTCTGCCACAGATCAATATCTCCTTAAGGCCTTCACCATTGTTTGGGGAATGGAATTGATTTCTCAGAGGAAAAATATATAAATAAGTGCTGGGAAGATGTGTCCCTGCTGAAGGCTGAGCTGGGCAGGTGCCAGAGCAAAAGGCAGGGGTACGGATCCTATCCGACCATCACACATACTGTGTCCTGCTGTCCCTGCTGAACTGGCTGCAGGGGATGCTCAGTGGTTTATCATTCAGGGCACGAGCATCCCAAGTGCTGGAGCCAGAAGAAATCTCTAGCTCGAGATCTCACCAGCTTTCAAAATTGATACGGCGGGATAAGAAGTGTGGAGGTGCTGATTCAACACCATCCAGAAGGACACGTGTGTGTCCCACTTCAAGGGTTGAAGCGTGCAGTTGCTGCTGTGAGGCTGGTGGGCCTCAGAGGCCTCTCTGCCTTAGATGGCAGCACCCTGGTGTGACCAGCGCTGAAACCCAGAGCCACACAAGAGGCAGGGAACCGTGCCGATGCCGGGCTGCCACCAGCGCAACGGTACAGACACATGCTGATCCCACCCTTCCTGCTCCCCTAATCAGGCTGGAAGATGACCTTCAAAATCATGAGATACAGGATAAATACAAGGACATCTTGTGGCTGAATCTCTAAACCTTTAGGATCTCTGAGCAGAGATCCAAAGTGCATCACCGGCTCCTGCAGATGAGAGCTTCAGAGCAATGAGGAATGGCAAGGGCAGAGGTAACACCCCCTCACCCCCCTGGCTCAGGCTACGCAGCAGCAGATGGAAGCAGCCACACAGGGGATGAAGGCAAGGGAAAATACCAAAGGGTTTAAGAGTTCTGCAGGTGTGGGGCAGGAGGAGGGGTTTGTTACTGCCTCCCCAACCAGCATCAGCCACTTTCTATGTGTTGGAAAGCTGTTACCATGTTTTACCTCCATCCTCTCCAGAGAAATACCAACCTCTTCTTGTAATACCTAGAAACAGGCCCTTGCTTCCCACCCCTCCTTTCTGTTCTTCTGTCTGTCTTTCATTTTGCACCCCTCAAAGCACACTGCCAGGCACCAGACCCCAAGCCAGCACCGGCCAGTGCCGGGGAGGGAGCCAGGCCACCTCACTGGTAACAAGGCGTTATGAGATCAGCATCTGTCTTCCCTTAAAGCACCTTGGCAGCGTTGAGCCTTGCCTTGCCTGCAGTCTAGCAGAACCACTGCCATCCATTTCAGCCCATCATGTCCTAATTTTTTATTCTTGAAGTGGGAGGAAAAGGAAAAAACCAACAAGTGCAGGGGAGGATGGAGATTTGACTTGAGAAAACCTGCAGCCAAGCCTTGCTACCAAGTGCCTCACTGCTCAGTGGCTGGGGCCTGCTTGCCTCTTGGAAAGCCAGGAAATCTCAAAGCACGCTCTTCTGTGCAACAGATCTCAGTGACACCAGGGAGGGAGAGATGCAAGAGGGTGGGAAAGAGCACAGGATGAAGGAGAAGGATGTCTTCCAATGCTGAGGCATCAAAACTCCTGGCTGTAGGAGGGAATAGTGGAGCATCCTAAGCGGGGATACGTACGGAGTGAGAAGATGATGATGCTTTGTGGAAGGGAAGAACATCAGATGAGGCTGGACACACAGGTGTTTTGGGCAGTTTTGGAAAGGGTCAACTCCTTCAAGGAATCAAACAGCACATCAACAGATGAAAATCAGGGCAAGCATATCCAAGGTACTGCTTTTGGGCAGCAACAAGTAGGACCCATCACACGTGCTGATGCAGCTCCAAATTAACCCCAACCGTTCAAGGAAGAGATGGAGGCACTCCAGAGCACAAACATCTCAGTAGAAGTGATGGTCCAAAGATGTTAGTTTGTGCTCAGAAGTGAGTGGTAAATAAAACTGTCATATTAGCAAGCGGGTCTATAAATCAGTGGGTCCCTCAGCTGTGACACTGTGCATGGTTCTGCCGTGCTGAGCAGTGGGAAGAGGCAGATGTGGGACAGGGATGAGCAACGCAGCTGCTGTGAGCATGGGAGGAACCTGGGCAGTGACAGACTGAAAACATTCAGGGGATTTGATTCACTTAAAGAAATGAATGTCAAAGGACACAGAGATTTTCAGTGCTCTGTGGGGACAGGACAAGGGGCAATGGCTGCAAGTTAGAGCATAGGAAGAACTTTTCCCCAGTGAGGGTGAGGGAGCCCTGGGACAGGCTGCCCAGGGGGGTGTGGAGTCTCCATCTCTGGAGAGATTCCAGCCCCGTCTGGACGCCGCCCTGTGCAATATGAGCTGGGGAGCTGCTCTGGCAGGGGGTTGGACCCCATGAGCTCTCGAGGGCCGTTCCAACCCCTGTGATTCTATGATTCTATATAACTCCCTAAATAAGAGAGAAGGCACCTCTGAGCTCGATTACTTAAACATTTAGACTTGATGATGAGGAGCACAGTTCCCTGTGGAACTCAGTGCCTCAAGATGGTGGGGACAGGATCATTTTTACAGAACAAAAATCGGATTAATCAGAGTATCATCGGTTCTGCAGTCAAGATCAAAGTCAGGAGGAATAGAAGTGCTATCACTCCAGGGTTTATACCTCCCAAGTAACTGCTTAGGATTAGAAAGAAATTTCAATAATCTGCCAGCTAAGTATGCATTGCGAGAGCAATAATCCTTCTCTCCCAACATCTGCTAGCAGCTACTAATGGAGATAGTAATAAGCTAGGTGGATCATAAACCTGACCTGATCTGATTGCTACCTTATAAACTGGAACAGGAGGGTGTTAGCATTTCTTCTGGGGTAACCTGTTGTCAAGCAGGACCGCGCCGAGGTGGAAGCTGTAGGAGCAGAGTGCTGAGATGCCTTCTCCTGGAGCTCAGAGCCTCCGGGCAGGCAGACCCTTCAGCAGCATGGCTATCAATTTTTAAGTAATTTGTTGTAAAGATCTCTAGCTGCTTCCTAAAACAGAGCATTTCCCCAGCAGACAACGTATGTATGAAGCTACGGGTGGATGAGAGCTCAAGCAGGTGCAGTTTCTGTGCCAGGCCTGTGGTTTGAGCATCAAACCAAGGCAAGCAGAATTAGCTCATGCCTTAGGCAACCTGAACTTCACCACTGCTCTAGCTCATTTTCCCCTCCTGTTCTGCTTTCTTTCCAAATCACAGAATCACAAGGTTGGAAAAGACCTTTAAAGATCCATCAAGTCCAACCATCCCCATCCTAAGCTAAACCATATCCCTGAGTACCTCATCTACCCTTTTTTTTAAACACACCCAGGGTTGGTGACTCAGCCCCTCCCTGGGCAGCCTGTGCCAGGCCCAGACAACCCTTTCAGTGAAAAATTTTTCTCTAATATCTGAAAATTAAGGTCCAAACATCATGGTTTGGAACACTGCTGGAGAGAAGGTATGGACACAACAGTGAGAAGAACCAGCCTGTGCAAAGGAAGGAAGCCAGGGGAGAGAAGATTTATTACATGAAGGAACCCAACATACCCAATTTCCTCCAACTAACGTGAGTGAAAGGTCAGCTCTGAGGTCAGAGCTATGGGAAACATATCAGGAGCTTTTCAGAGAAATTCAGTAACATTTTTCTTCCCTGTTTTCTCCCCAGAAAGTAAACCAAGGTGGAACAGGAGTGGGGAGCAGCACCCGCCTGGTTCCAGACCCTGCTTGGCACATGCAGAATCAGCACAGAACACACTGGAAAGAAAAAAACCATCAGGGTATCCTCTTTTCCAAATTCATTACAGCTCTGGGTATAATAACCCTAAAGACCAGGCTTTCCTGCACCTCTTGCTGCCTCACCTACCCCAGCAGCTGGTCTGGAGGCTATGCCTCAGCACCTCAGTTCTGTCATCCTGGAGGCTGGACACACATGGTACCTGTCTCCCAGCTCCCCGCTGAGCTGGGACAGCTTCAGGGCACACATGGCCCCATAGGATGTGACACCCCAAGTCACAGGTGCCAGAGCCAGGCCTGATGGGTGATGGCTTCTCTCAGTGTTGCTTTTCAGTTTTAGGAGAGGGAAAGCAAGAAAGCTCCATCTCCAAACTCATGTGCAGAGGAGCAGGACAGAGCCACAAGTCCCACCAGGTGCTGGTATGGTGACCCTGCTCTCCAGGCACACCATCCAGGCTTGGTGGAGCCATCTTCCTTGGCAGAAGAGGAGCAGGAGCCACCACAACAGCAGCACTTGATGGAAGTCTGCTGGTGTCCATGGGAACACCCATAGCTTAAGGAGACCAAGCAGATGGAAGCAATCACCCTAAAAGCCCTTGCAGACAAAAAAGGAGCTCCATAAACATGAAGCGCTGCCAAAGGCAGAGCACCCATGGGAGCCAGCTCTGTATGGAAAAACGGGAAGGGGAGCCCTGTCATCTCCCTGTGCCCCAGTGAGTAGCAAGAACCCAATGCTGGCACTGCTCCTGGCTTCCCACCACCCTCCTGAGACACCCTGTGTCCCTCTCCTTAGCTTCTGGTGGCCACTCGCAGCCAAGACCTCAAGGGTGACACGTAGGAAGCATGTGCCAGGTTCCAGCCTGTGTCCTGTCCGAGGCTTCCCCCACCTTTGGAGGGGTGAACCCTGCCTCTGTGGTGCATGTTTCTCTTAATACAAATTAATCCCCTATTGATTCCCAGCTTAAGGAGAGCCAAGCTGCTTATCCTTGCCTGGTGCCACCACTGATGCTCAGGCACCTTGTGTGGGAAACACAGTGTAGGTGACAGGGGCCAGCACAGAGCTCAGAGGGGTCTTTTGTGGGGATGTGCAGCTGGGGAGCAGGGGGCTTGCTGCTGGCAGAGACAGACACCCTCAGCAACTCCACTCCTGAGCACTTCACCCCAGTCTGACCACAGGGACCTGGCAGTTAAAGAAAGACCCCGTGTATGTGCCTGGCCCAAAGGCACCAGGTCCTCTTCTCCACTTCAAAATACCAACCATAAGGAGGAACGCTCATCAGCACAGAGAAACTATGCAGCAAGAAACGTGCCTGAGAGAGGTGCCTCCTCTGGAAGCTCTGCCCCCCCCCAAGGAGACACCTCTGTGAGTCCCTTCTGCAGCTGAGCTTGCTGGGAAGGTGCTGCCATCAGTCCCAACACCCCAGGGACTGTCACCACATGCATGGTCCTGACCGCTGGAGCAGAGGTCTGGAGCAAGGAGCCCTAGGAGCTCCTGGCAGCTCAGCCCTGGGGACCCAGCGTGGCTTCTTCCCACCGACACCTACCCATGTACTGGCTGCTAGACTATTTGTCATCTCAAAAAGAAATGCTCCCATGGATGTTCCCACCTCCAGAGCCGTCCTGGAGGCTGATCCTGCAGAGGATATGGGAGAGCGGACGGCGCTGCCATCCCTGCCCTGCCTGTCACAGCCCAGCAGCATCAAGGACAACGTCGGAGTCTCATCATGCGTTTCACTGGCCAGGAGCAGTGGAGAGAAGTCATTGCTATGGGAACAGGATATCAGAGCTGACAGGAGGTGGCCTTTGCAGGCTCCTGAGAAGACGGGGACGTGGTGCTGCTTCCCATTTTAGCAGGCCGTTGTTCAAGCTGTGCCAGGAAAATGTGCTGGGAAGGGAACTAAGCTCCAGCCCCGGGGATCACAGGCACCCCTGGAGCAGGGACACGTGCCAGACACTAGCAGCACCCAGGACAAGGCACCCTGCCCGCTCAGACCCATCATCACCTTCACTCACTGATGCTGGGTCCCTGGCACATGAGCCCCACTCTGGCTCTGCCTCCTGCTCAGAGTGTGACAGGGCTTCTCCTGGCCTTGCAGAAAGGCCAGGGGAGGAACAAAGGAAGAAGAGAAAAAGCTCAGTGAATGGGGACAGTGAGAGATGGAGCTGAGCTGAGCCCAAACAATGGGCCAGGGAAGGCAGAAGCAGGAACCAGCAGAAGTTAGATGGTTAGAAGTTAGAAGTTAGATGGTGCCCTGTCTCTGCCAGGATGGAAGTGCTTCTGCTTCAGGCAGCTCAGGCTGCCCTACAGTGAGGGGAAGTGACGGCCAAGGAGGTAACCCACTGTCTTTCCACCAACAGGCCTGGTTTTAAACAAAAGCAGACTGGCAGAGTCACCTACATAACCACTGGGAACCCTGAGGGCAACTGGTTATGGTGGTGTCCTCCCAGGTCAAACCACCCCACGTCTCTAGGTCCAACTGCACAACCTGCGCTCATGCAAATCCCTTCCAGATCATGAAAACCTCCTCAGCTCACCTCCAAAAGCCTGAGCTCAGCACTTAAGCACATAGCCCAGAATTGACCACAAAGCCTCTCGAGCCCCAGGGAGCCCCACAGCTTCAAAACCACACAACATCACTTCAGAAGTACCACAAAGGTCTATCTTGGCTTTTTCTTGCCTTATTTTGCTCTCCTTCCTGTTAATGGTGAAATCTGGGCTTGTTTGGAAAACAAAACCACCTGATAAAACACACACACACTCCCCAGATGGGTACAAAAATACTGCAGATAAAAGAGAAACACCCAGCACCAGGCTCCTGTGACGAAGGACTGATGTCAGAAGCCTCAAGGATGCTCTGGCCATCTCCCCCAGCGAGACCCTAATCACACCAGAAGGTTCCTGGCTTGGGCCAAGCCAATGCAATTGCATTTTAATTTGCAAACTGTGCATATTTGCCTGATGATGTTTATGCTGAGCTACAGAGCAGTGTGCTCTGCCATTGACCAGATAATTGCCAAAGAGTTAGCTCCTGTCTAGGGTACTTTAACCTTGCTGTTTATATTCAGCAGCACGATGGTTTGAAGTCCAACTCCGAAGCACTTGAGGGTAATAAACTGGGAGAGGGGAGGGGGAGGGCTATGCTCCACTGTTATGATTCTGCAAAGGTTTCTGTTTTCTTTCTTGTTATCCTAATAACCCTTTTATAGAGCACACTGTTGGCAAAGCCCTCTGCTGAGGCAGCCGGTTCTGTGTAGGCACAAGACAATTTGCAAAAGCAATAAACTGACATTCAGCTGCAAAAGCCTGCTAGAAAGATGAGCCATCAGCAAATCCCCCTACACATGCATGGCCTTAAAGGCATGCTGGGTTTATATTGCACTGAAAAAGACCCCCCCACCCCCCCCCCCAATAAATTAAAGCCAACCCAAAGCAGTGGTGGCCCCAGCCACATCGGCGTGGTGCAGCGTTGGATGCTGGCTCTGCTCTTGGTGGTTGGAGGTGTGGTGGCCTGGGAGGTGCCCCATGGTCACCAGCCACAGGTACCCACTTCAGAGGAACCCTGTGGGAGGCACTAATGAAGCTGCATGAATACAGGCTGGCTGATGGGCTCTGCCTCCCTTAACTCTTGTCTCCCCCATCCCTGGAAGCTGTCACCCCATCTCAGGGATGGCTGAAGGGGAAGGTGGGTGCTCCTATGCTGCCAGGGCTCCCAGGGCAGCGTGCTGCTACACACCAGGCTGCTGATGGCACATTTATACTGTAAGCCACAGTCCACCAGAGCTCTGTGCAATGGCATTTTGGCTCCCTGTCTGGCCATGTGGGGCTCCCCTCCAAGCTCCCCAAGAGCAGCATGTCAGCAGTTCGTGGTCACCCCACAGCCAACAGTCACAGCTCAGACTTTCCCACTTAAAGCAGCTCTTGAGCTCACCCATGTGCTGTGTCACCCTTCTGCGCTGTGCCACCCTTCTGTGCTGCACCATCCTGCCATCCCAGCTGCTTCACTTCTGCCCACTCTTCAAGGTTGTGGGGCTCCTTGGTGACAGCCTGACCCTCCTCTACCTCCACAGCACATGTGGAGATTTGACTAGCACATCCCATTTTGTGGGCAGGCCATTATCAAAAATAAGATTAATCTTATCAAAAATAAGTTTAATTTGGGGGCTGGAGAGCTGCACCAGTAACATCCTTCAGCTCTAATAGTTGCACACATCCCAGTCCTTTCTGTAAGTACCTCATTGGTTTCAGTGTAGACAAGCACAAAATGTAGCTTTGAAGGGTCTCTGGCCAGCCAAGGACACGGGCTCCAAAGAATAAGTTATCAGCTGAGGTGTAAAGAAGAGCAAAATTTATTGTGCTCAGAGCCAGCCAGGCTGGAGAAATCAAGACTGAGAAAATAGAGACATATTACCAGGGCAAAGCCTACCACAGAGCCTTAAGCCTACACTTGTGCAGGCAGCTAATCCTGCCACCATTAAAACAGAAGCTGAGGGCTTTTAATGGCAGAGCTATTTATGGAGAGCTCATCTAACTTCTTTGTTGCCTCCCTAAGATACTGGTGGAGGAAAGAGCCTCATAACTCAGAGACTTGCTGGACACAAAAGGCAAACAGATATCAAGGAGAGCAGGGAGGAGACATGGAGAGGATCTGGTGGTATGTCCAACAGCCCCACTGATGGCCCTGTGGCATGTCCGATAGCCCCACTGATGGCCCTGTGGCATGTCCAATAGCCCCACTGATGGCCCTGTGGCATGTCCAATAGCCCCACTGAGGGAACAGGCTGGGCTTTGCTTTTGGTGGTACCCTTTACAACCTGTGCAGCTCAAACAGTTCACCGTGCTGTCACCTTTCCTCTCCAGTCCTCTACCAAGGCCTGTCCCACCTAACATCACCAGGGAGGCCTTGTACAAGCTCACTGGATCACCACACCCACCACACTGCTCCCTGGGAATCATTTCCAGGAGTGGCAGAGCTTTGGGGCACCCAGCCAAGTCAGGCAAGGAGCACAGGACCACCCATCAGTGGAAATCCTCACTGGCTTTGCAGCATGGCACCCACCTCTGCAATGGGACAGGCACCAGTGGCTGGGCTGTGCCCGTGGCTGTGGCAGACTGGTCCTCAACCAAGCAGAGAGCAGGGAAGGAAGAGCTGCAGAGCAGGTGAAGAGAGAGGGAGCAGCAGCTTGCTGCTGGCTGGAGTCCTGGCAGCCCTGCTTGGAGCTTTGTCAACACTCCCCTCTGCTTAATCTTCTTTTCCCAAGAGCATCTTGTTTAAATGGGATGATTCTTATCAGGCCCATTAGCTCCTCCAGTGAAAGGGGGCTTGACCACCCGTTACAGAATCACAGAATCACAAGGTTGGAAAAGACCTTTAAGATCATCAAGTCCAACCATTCAAATACTAAACTAAACCATATCCCTGAGCACCTCATCTACCCTTCTATTGAACACATCCAGGGAAGGTGACTCAGCCCCTCCCTGGGCAGCCTGTTCCAGCCCTGACAACTCTTGCAGTAAAACATTTTTTCCTAACATCCAATCTGCCCCTGCCCTGGCACAGCTTCATGCCATTCCCCCTTGTGCTATCACCTGTCACCTGGCTGAAGAGACCATCACCTACCTCTCTGTAACCTCCCTTCAGGTAGTTGTAGGTGGTGATAAAGTCTCCCCTCAGCCTCCTCTTCTCCAGGCTGAACACCCCCAGCTCCCTCAGCCGCTCCTCAGAGGATTTGCCCTCCAGCCCCTTCGCCAGCCTGGTTGCCCTTCTCTGGACTCGCTCCAGGACCTCCATGTCCTTCTTATGGTGAGGAGCCCAGAACTGGACCCAGCACTCGAGGTGCAGCCTCACCAATGCCCAGTACAGGGGCACAATCCCCTCCCCAGACCTACTGGCCACACTGTTTTTGATACAAGCCAAGATGCCATTGGCCTTCTTGGCTACCTGAGCACACTGCTGACTCATATTCAGCCTGCAGTCACCCAACACCCCCAGGTCCTTCTCTGCCTGACAGCTCTCCAGCCAGTCTCCCCCAAGCCTGTAGCTCTGCCTGGGGTTGTTATGTCCCATGTGCAGCACTCTACACTTGGCCTTGTTAAACCTCATCCCATTGGTCTCAGCCCATGGGTCCAGTCTGTTCAGATCCCTCTGAAGAGCCTCCCTACCCTCAGGCAGATCAACACTTCCTCCTAGTTTAGTGTCACCTGCAGACTTAGTGAGGGAACATTCAATCCCTTCATCGAGATCATTGATAAAGATGTTGAACAAGACTGGACCCAGGACTGAGCCCTGGGGGACGCCACTCGTTACCCTGCTCTCTGCAGCCCCCCTCTGCCAGGTCCACACTGCCCCCATCCCATGGCACCCCATCCTTCTCGCGTGCTCCATCACCTCTGACACAAAGCTGCCCAAGTCCTCCCCTTACCTTGCTCCATCCCCTCCCTCCACAGGGACCTGTCATGACCTCCTACCCATTAAAATCCCCTTTTGGGCTTCCCACTCCTTTCTCTTGCCCTCCTCCTGCCCATCACCTTCCCAGGGTGCCACCCTGCTGGGCCAGAGAGAGGTCCTACTCCACAGAGGATGAGCAGGGACAGACACAAGATGTGGGGACCAGTGGTGCAGTCAGGAGGATGTGGCTCAGACACCCCATTTCTCCCCAACATACCTCAGCCTGTTGACCCCAAGTGCCCCAGCAGACCCTGGCTCCCCAGTCTGCTGCCTTCCCACCTCCTGGCAAAGCTCTTGGCCATCAATCCTTAAAAGCACTCTGCTCCTGAAGAGAGTCCAGCTGAGCAAGAGGGTTGGCTGCTCCAGCTGCTGTCCAGCTACCAGCTTAATCTCCATCACCAGCAGCAAGAAAAGAGAGAAACAAATCCCTTCTCAGGGTGGCACAGTCGTGCTCTTTCTCCCCACCCACTTCTCAAAATATGGGTGCCTTTCTGGAGCAAAAACTTCAGGGGACAGGGAGGGTTGAGTTGTTTTGGGTTTTGGGGGTTTTTTAATTATTTTTTTTTTTACATTTCACGTCCCTTTTATTTAAAAAATGCTTTATGCAGCTGTCAGAAACCAAAATGAGAATTTGGTTGTTTTTTTTTTTTTTAAGCAGTCTTTGAAATAAGGATGCTATGTGGGATCAATTTTTTATGGCAGTAAAGGGGGAAAATAGCAGCAATTTTCTCTTTTGAACATGGCCTATTTAATGGCATGGATGTCACAGTGCAGCTTTATCCAGAGAGAGGGAGAAAAAGCCACAAAATGGTACTGTGGTCAATCAAAGACTTCTACACTACAATCTGCTTCTCCATCTCTCCTACAGCCAGCTGAGATTTCCATCACTTCTCCTCTTAGCCTTTCTTCTTGTCTCTCCCCTCTCTGCAGCCCTAACAGAAGTTAAAATAAAGCACTAAGTGCCCAGATCCAACAGCCCCCGCCCCGTGGAAAACGCTGGTGCCCCTGGCACAGCCTCTCCCGGGGAATCACAGAGCCATGCAGCACGTTGGGAAGGTGCTGGCAACACCCAGGGATGTGGGGAAAGGCTGCTGCTCTGGTGGGAGCTGCTGTGATACCTCAGGAGCCAGGAAATCTGCTTCATTACGGTGCTACCAAACACACACTGGTGATGCTTAATCCCACAGCACATCCCAGTGCCCCACAGAGAGTTGCTGGGGACAGATGCACATGGGGACATGCACCCCAACCCTGGGCACTGTCTGCTTGCAGCAAGAACAGGCACTGGTGCCCCACAGAGCTGCCATAGCTGAGGGTCTGGGACCGGAGCAGGAGGAGACTGGCAGGCAGACAAATTTCTTTCAAGCTCTGTCAGCTTGTTTAGGTCCCATTTTTAGGACTTTTTTTTTGGGAAAAAAGCCTTCTATGGACTAAAATACAGACAGAATTGCATTTCTTCTCAATTCTACTTAAACCCACAGTGTGTTTCAGTCCCGTCCCACGCAGCGGCGACGATGTTCACATGCCCAGTTCCAGTGAGCAGCACAGAGTAGTACCCAGCCAGGATGCAGCCCAGTGAAAGCTGGGCACAAACAGCCTTGGGAAGGAGTGGGAATGCCCATTGTTTTGATTATTTCAGCCTTAATTAGACACACACTGGAGGCTTGGAGCCAAGTTTCAGATCCCGGCTTCCCTGAGGTTTGGGAGCGCTGGGGTCTGAGGTTTGGTTTCAGAATCAGAACCATTTAATTCTCATCATTAACAACATGGGGAGGGACTTTACCCCAGCCCAGACTAATCCCTGCCATAATTAGCTGCGAACAGGGAGGACACACAGACCTCTGGCTTTGAGCACAACCGACCTTCAAATGTCAAACACCTCCACATCCCCTGTTCTGCTCTGGATGCTGGGGCTGGCAGCAGGGATGTCAGGATGGTGGCTGTGGAGGAGTGGGCTCCTCCCGGGAACCTCAGCCCTGCATGCAGCCATGGGGACGATTCCCACTGGAGAGCTGAGTCCCTGGTGATGGCACTGCCACACACAGCAAGGGAGCTCCGTGCTGTCTCTGTTGGTCACCATCAGCTTTCGTTTGACACCAAGTAGAGGGGGAAGTTACTTGCCTGAACCCAGACAGCAGCGCAGAAGGCAGAGTAAGAGCCCATAGCCCGACACCACTCGACACCCGAATCCCACAGCCAGAGCGGGCACTGCAGTGTTAAGGGTTAAACCCAATGAAAATACTAGAGAGGGAGACAAGGGGGCAGGAAGAGACATCCCCATGGGAAGGCAAAGTGAGGTCTGAAGGATGGATGCAGCCCAGCTACTCGCTGGCACTTCCACCAAAGCTCCAGGATGGGGAAGGAACGCAGGAGCCCATCCTGTGCAGCCGTGCTGACAGACTCCACCCAGCGCCAGAGCTGGCACTTGGTGCCTCCTGCTCTCCCCAGCTTGGGCACAGGACACCCCAGAGCCCACCACCCTCCAACCGCCCGAGCAGCCTCTGCTGCTCCCCCGCTGCGCTCCTGCCTGCTGACCTTCACACACAGGAGCCCACCATCTCTGTGGGGACCTGAGGCCCACCAGCAGTGCAGGGAACACCACCACAGGGTGACCCTGAGGCGGCTGTGGCTGCCTTGCTCTGCCCTTACTGTGCTCCACTCCACAAAAGGCTTCTCTGCCTCCAAGGGCACGGGAAGGACACAGGGGCTGCCAGGCTCTCGCTGCAGCAAGGAGGGTGCGCGGGGTGTCACGGCACTCACAGAGAAAGGGGCTGCCCAGGGAGAGGCCCCAGGAGTGGGTGGACAAGCAAAAAACACATGTGCTTCCCAGGTGACACCCCCACTGCTGCTCACACCGACCCACTGGACCCCTGGGCCCAGCCCCACGCCGGAGTGGCCAGGCAGCCTCAGGCCCCAGCTTCCCCGTGCGCACCGGGGGCACTGACCACAGCACAGCAAAGAGTCCTGGTGGCACTTGGTACCCCCTGAACGAAGGGCAAAGAGACAGCTCTGATGCAGGGAGCAGCACAGCGCGGTGACGGCTGCCAGGGGAGGGTGCTCCAGCAAGCTGCACTGCAGTTATCAGCGCTGCTCACACAACATCCCACTAAACCTTCACCTCAACTAGCCCCGAGCAGCTCTGGCAGCACCTGCCACCCCAGCATGCAGAGCAAGCCCCGATGACAGTGGTGGGCCCAGGAGCAGCCTCGCCCCATGCCCACCCTGCTGATGTTTGCCAGGTGCTGTTTACAGAGGCAAGTGCTCACCTCTCTCCACAGCTCCACTCCAATTCGGGAGGGCAAGATAGCAAATAGTTGATGTTCACTGGCTCAGGGCTGCTGTTAAC
The DNA here is from genome assembly GCA_020800305.1 of Porphyrio hochstetteri. Taxonomy (NCBI): domain Eukaryota; kingdom Metazoa; phylum Chordata; class Aves; order Gruiformes; family Rallidae; genus Porphyrio; species Porphyrio hochstetteri. Next base: position 17,707,416 of record CM036916.1, read on the forward strand.
TGCTTTTGCACATCTTCCACCTTCCTCCTGGTGCCTGCTAGAGCACGTGGGGGGCTCAAGAGGAGCTGCTCCACTTGAGCTCTCCACATGCTCTGGCTGACTTACTGTCAGCACCTGAAGAACGATAGCTACACTAGAGCAGAAGTGTGCGTTGGGCTGTCTGCTGAGATGAGCAGGGCACCCTGGGCAGGGTGAAGGCAGCTGCCTATAAGAACATCCAGACAAGGGGGAATGGATTAAAACTAAAGGAAGGAAGGTTTAGATTAGATATTAGGGGGAAGTTTTTTACAGAAAGAGTGGTGAGGGGCTGGAACAGGCTGCCCAGAGAGGGGTGGATGCCCCATCCCTGGGGGTGTTCAAGGCTAGGTTGGATGGGGCCCTGGGCAACCTTGTGTAGTTCCAGGCCTGTGGCAGGGGGGTTGGAGCTCTGTGATCCTTGGGGTCCCTTCCAACCCATGCCATTCTATGATTCTATGATTCTATGTGCAGCAGGGCACACCCAGCCCTGGAGACAGGCAGCCAGGATGCAGGAGGTGGGCGCTTCTGCTGGCACCGAGGTCATGGTGGGGGGGGCACCCTGTGCAGCAGCACCCAGAGATCCCCCAGGTATCTTCAGCATGGGGGCCATAAGCCCCTTTTGAGTGCCACAGAAGCCAACACCTGCCCAAGAGGAAATGCTGCCAGGCACCTTTTCCATCAGCCCCAAGGCTTTGCCCCAGACGCTGGGAGCACCCGACTGCCGCTGCACGTACACCAGTGCGCTCCAGCCCTGCCTGCGCTGCCTACGGCTGGTGCCTGCTGGGGATGGGGAGAGCGGGGCAGAGATGGGCACTGGCACAGGCAGGACTGTCCCTGCCAGGATGCTGGCTGTGGTCAGAAGCCATCAGTGGGAAGGCAACGGTGCCCATCACCCTGGGACCTGGGGGCACCCGCTACCTGCCGACAGCTGCATCCTGCTCCTCCCACAGCACCAAGCCTTCGAAGCAATTAGCAATTCTGAACTACAAAACATTGTCCCGGTGGGATAATAAACTCCAACATCTGTCAGAAGAGCTACTGCCTACCAAATTGCCAAGAGAAATGTTTTTCTTCTCATTCGCTTCCCAGCTAAATTGAAAACAACCCCAGAAACTATCCAGTGGCACCGGCTCCCCATCCATCTCTGCGAGTGTGCAAGCTGTTTGCCATTGCAGGGGAAGCATCCCAGCCATGCAGCGATCACTCACTCAAATTAACAAATCATTTTATTTAGATATGAAAAGAAGCTGTAATTGACTGATGGTATGCTCCCATATGGCACTATACACTAGAGAAGTAGTAAAATACTCAGTGCTATTACCCCCTTGGAGCATGCACTTGTTGCAGCTCCCAGAGAGGGACAAGCTGTGAGGGGGGTGGCTGCAGGGGGCAGTGGATATCTGGCCCCCCTGCTCCAAAACTGCTCACAAAGTGCAGAGGAAGCTGATGGTCTCCTGCCCTCCCAGACCAAGCAGCATGGACTGCCCAGGACAAGTTGCAGTTCTGCAGGGGAGACCCTTAATATAGCACAGCACCAGGGGAGAAAAGGGAGAAGGAGCCTTATTTCACAGATGGAGAAGCCAAAACTCATGCTCAGGCATCTTCACCATCTCTGCAGGTGCTGCTCTGGCAGGGACTGGCACAGGAGCTGCAGGATGGTCCCTGCCCCGTCCCGTCACCCCATCCAAGGACGAAACAGGCAGCTCGCCTGTGCATCGGTGGTCTCACAGGGTCCACACAGGGATGTGTGGGATGGGAAGGGCCAGCAGCCACCTAAATCCTGACTGTCCCTTCTCCAGCTGCTGCCAATGGCCAGCATCAGTCTGGCCTTTTGAGAAGAGCAAAACCAAATCTGGGTGCTTCATCAGCGACTCTTGCTTGGAAAGGTTGTTCTATTTGAATGCTCCAGGGACAAAGCAAAGACCTGCTCTCTCTGCCACACCTGGTAAGATCCAGAAAAGGTTCTTCTCTTCAAACTACTTCCCACCTACTCACATCACGCTTGTGGCACATCAGGGTGCGCAGCACCCAGAATCCCCGCTGCCACCGCAGCCCCCCAGGCTCTGTGCTCCCTCAGACATGGGCTGTATTTGCAGCACAGGCCATGAAGCGTTGCCAAAACCCAAAAAGCAAGTGGTGACACCAGCAACAATCGCTGCAGGACTCTACAAGCCAAGGGGGTATCTCACCTTCCTGCGCCACAGCACACCGAGAGCCACAGCAAGGTGACAGCTCAAACACAGCGCAACACCAGCTAACAGAATCCTGCGAACCCACCTGAGAGATGGCGTGCTGACAGGATGTCCACATTAGGAACAAACAGCAAGGAGAGGCTGATTGAGAGCCCTCCACCTTTATTCATGTTGTCAGTAACAGTTTTGCCGACCATGCACAATGCCGGGCGAGATATCTCTCCTTCCTCAAAATGTCAAAATCATTCTGACTCCGTGGTCGGAAGCATTTCATCAGCAGGGAACTGCCTCCAGTGCCTGCCAGCCCTGGGACAGCAACAGCTAGCACAGCCTGGCCTGGTCCTGCAGCTATGCAGCACGGGATGGAGATGGGCAGAGTGGGTGGGAGGTGCCTGCTGCATCCCTCTGCATCCCGGCGCCCTCGCTGCCATCCGCAGGGCGCCTGGTTCCCAGACAGAGGAAGGACACGAGAAGGGGAATCCTTTTCGACTCTCTGGAGCAGAGGGAGGGCAAAACACGTAGACTAGCAAGGCCAGGAAGGTCTGAAATGCTCTGCAGTGTGTCGCTGCCCTCTGGCACAAGCCTCTGCCAGGTCTGGTGCTCCTGCAGTGCCAAGCCACAGCCGGCTGCAGACATGCTGGGAGCAGCATGCAAGATGTGATACTACCTGATGGTGAGAAACACCCCAGAGACTCTCATCCCCAGGGGTGACAGCGCAGTGGGGAAAGGGGGAAGGGGTGAGTGTTTAGGTTTGGCCCAGTTTCCACTTTTGAAATCCAGAGAAGTATTTTGCAAGGGCTGTTGCTCCTTGAGCAGACAGGAAACTGCAGGGAAGCTTACCCTCAGCATGGCTGGGTGTCTCTGGGAGCCAGGTGACATTTTGAGACCTTTGCAGTAAATAAATGAGGCAGCGAGATGACCTCCTGGGAATTACCCTGGATTTCTTCATCTCTCCCCCCTTCAGCTCTGCCACCACCAAAGTGGCTGTTTTGCAGAGCTGGGAGCCTCTAGCAGCACCAGCCCAGATACTCTGACCCAGGGCGAGCTTCCAGGGAGTTTTCTGTGAGCAGGTCCTCCTGCAGCAGCGGGAGCAGGTCCAGCACAGCCAGACCTCCTCTGACCTGACCCAGCTCACAGCAGGGCCAGAAAGGCCAAACAGAAAATAACCAAAAGCAAAACCCCCAGCAGACAATCCTGCAAGAGACCAGCACCGCCTGCAAACCAGACAAGATGCTGCTGGGTTCATCTATGTGGTGCTCTCCAGCTCAAAGAGAAGGTATGGGCTTGAGGCAGGAATTATGGAGTGAAATTCCCTGGCCCACGTTAGGCAGGAGGTCAGGACTGATGGCTGCAGCTGTCCCTCCTGGCCTTCACATCTACAAACCTCTGAGGATGGGGAAAGAGACAGAAGCTGTTGGCTGAGCACTGCTCCTCAGAGTTAAAGAGGGATGGAGAGGTGCTGAGCAGAGGACAGACACCGCCTGGGCACACTGAGTGAGCACTCAGAGAGCTCTCCCAGTAGGTTTATGGGCCAGCAGAGCCCGGTGGTACTGAGAAGAAAAGAAACCATGAAGAACAGACAAAGCCCTGGCCAGCCCCAGGGTCTCCAAGGTGTCGTGGCTCAACCCTGCAGGCAGATAAGACAAGAACAGAGCCCTTGGCTTGCTCCACCCTTCAGTGGGATAGGGAAAGAGAACAACCAACACATGAGTGTGTTATGGAAATCATTCTCATCCTAAATCCAAACAGCTGTACCAGGAAGAAAATTAACTCTATCCCTGCCAAACCCAGGACATGAGGGTTCAGAGCAAAGCTGTGAGCGTACCCCCTGGGGTAACCCCCAGCCCCCATCCCAGGATTGCTCTGGGATGCTCTGCACGCCTCTGACCATGCTTCAGCACGAGGACTGCATCTCTCCTACCACCTGCTCACTTAGAAACCCTCCAGATTAATGACCAGAGGAAGGAGTCTATCTGGGAGATAAAAGCATTATGTTAAAGCATGACAGCAATTACATTAGTATTAGTCACAAAACAACGCACACTTGGGGAGATTTTGAGTTGTGCTTCTCATCTCTTTGCTTTGCTTTCCCCCTGCCCACAGAGCTTTGGTGCTCCCGTGCTCCCTGGAATGGAGCAGCAGTGACAGCCTGGCCCAGCATGGAGCAGGGCATCATGGTCAAGGAGCACCAATGGCCACTAAGGGAAGATGCTGACACAGTGTTTATCATTCCCCACCCTCTCACTGAGCATCCAGCTCCTTCCCATGAAGGTAACAGCCCAGCACACCATCATGAAGTCAGGAAGGAAGGAGCACCAATGACCTTTTTGCCCTGAGATGCAGCCCGTGCCTTCCCACCTTACAAGGATGCTGGGTGCTGCCCTAGTAACACACAGAGCTCTAATTTCCACCTGTATCTCCTTGGGTGAGGACTCCTGCCCAGAGATACCTCCTGGGAGCTCGACTCCCTCCACACTCCCACCGTCCTGTAACCCTCACACCCGTCCCGTACCAGGATTTTAGGGCCACCAGCCATCTCACCCCAGCAGGACTCAGTCACACCAGCACGATGGCATGCTGCTGTCCCAGCCCTGTGCTGCCCACGCTCAGCTCTCTGGTATTTGGCTCCTCTGTGCCTCAGGCTGCCAACCCACTGCTCCATTTGTGCAATGTACACAAAATTCCCTAACAGAGCAGCAATGAACCAGTCCCAACCAGTCCAGTACCGTTCCCCCAAGTGCTGCCACCAGGGATGTCCAGGGAAAGTCATACGGCTGTGGGAGCACCCACTGATGCTCCTGAATCCTCTGGACCTCCAGCATCCCGTGGTGCAGAGATTTAGCTCATCACTGGCAGTGCCAGCAACACTCTCAATGGTATTTTCCTCTTACAAATTTGTCTAATTACTTCTGGAAGCTTTCTAAACTCAGCTGGCAGCCAGTTCCACCGTTCTTCCTCCTGCCATAGAGGAGCCACCGAGCATTTGCTCTGCTCCTGCCATTCATTAATTTAATTTGATGCCCCTTCAGCTCATTAGCAGAAACAAAGAGAAGTCATTTCCTCCTGACCTCACAGTGCCCACCCCTGCCTGTGCTCCCCTGGCCACCCCTCTGCAGCTTTCCAGCATCACGTAGGTTGCCAAACTCATACGAAGGTTTGCTGTGGTGCTCTCAGCCTCTGTTCCCAGGCTAGATCCAAAGACACTGAACAGCACTGATCCTTGAGGGAATTCAACAGCACCAAGAAAACTTAGTCCATACCCTCTAATCTCTCTTTTAGCCAATTATCCATCATCCCTCTTATTCCAAAGCGGGTTAATGGTTTAAAAGCCTATGCTGAGGGACCTTAGCACAGTGCTCTCGACACCCCAAGCAGGACTATTTCACCCAGAGTATTTATCTCCCCCCAAAAACTGCTGGGTACAAACACTGTGCAAACCACTCCTTGCTGGACCCGTGTCTGCTGACGTGCCTGTCACAGTGGGTGGTGACATTGCTTCCCTGGTGTTCCCAGCCCCAGTCCAAGGCAGAGACACCATCACCACAGATGCACATTGCCAGGAACGCAGAAAATTCACAGCAGAGAGGAAGGGAGGGAGATGCAGAGCCTCCAATAGTGAGGTTTTGGGGGTGCTGCCACCATGCCACAAGCGTGAGCCCCCCTAATCCTGCAAGCCACCTCAGCTGAGAGAAAGGGGAAGGGTGGGCACAGAGGCAAAGCGGGGGCCCCTCATCCCAGCCCAGCCCATCCCCACTCTGCAGCAGGCAGCGCCTGTGAGAGGATTTGCTGTCCACACATTTGCTCACTGTTAGTGATCTCCAAGGTGACAGTGACTTTAAGTGAAAGCAGCCAACAGGTCTTGTGGCAGACCCAGATGTCAGGGCAGGAAGCAGGTACTCGGTGGGAGTCAGTCCCTAATGGCTGCGAACAAGCTGCCGGGCTCCTTTTGCTGCTCGCTCTTCTCTGCCAGCTAATTACTGGGCTGTCAGGGACACTGATGCATGCTCCTCTCATGGCAATTCAATTGTCCTCTCTGCTTCGGACACCTTATCAATATAGACACAACTACATTTTCCCTGAAACCTCATGGAGGTGCAAAGAGCTGCCTATGGGAGATGGATGTTGCTCCCAGCATGCCACCCAGGCAAAGAGTGCAGCCAACAAACCACCGTCCGTAGGAGCCATCGAGGGGATCTGCTGGTATTTTTGAGGGCTGCTGCAGGCATGTGAGACAAGATGGAGAAATGCACTTCAGGAACAACAGAGGGAGCAGGCACAAAGCCGAAGGCAAACAGCAGAAGGCCTTGGCAAGGGGGTATTTTGAAGCAAAGAAGTCAATTTGTAAAGACAGAAGAGAAAAAATGCCATGGCAGCAGCCCAGCAGGAGAGAGGCTCTGTGGGTGATGGCTTGGAGACCCAGGAGAAGCATGGGAAGAGCATGGGGGAGGGAAAACAGGCAAGTGAAGCGGTGCATGGACTAGCCCGCGATGCAAGAGAAGCTGATGGTGAAAACCATCTATGACCAGAGGTTATCATATCGTAAAGAGGAAGGGAGGAGGCAGAAACAACAGAAATCCTGAGCAGAGCAAGAACAACCACAACCACCCCAACTGCACAGGCACTGCCTAAGGCACAGCAAGCTGCTGGAGACGCAGAGGGGCAATCAGTTGTGGACAAGACGACTCACCCTCGTATGCCCAGAGCAGTAACCATCACCCTCATTCCCCAGGGAGAAGGTGGTGGCCCATGGCACTTGGGGATCCAGCGCTCAGCGTCCCCAGGGCTCAGCAGCACAGCAATGCAAACAGTGCTTCATCTCAGCTGCTTCCCAGCCACTGCCTCAGCAAAGCCCCAGGAGCTTATCACTGCAATGATGATCAAGATGTGCTATGAAGACATCTCTCCCCAAACACCAGTGTCTGGCACACATCAGTCCCAAGCCTTTACCCCATACCACACCATTAGAGAGAGCTCCAGCTGCAGCAAAACTGCCCTTAGCCAAAGTGCAGCACGAGGTCAGAGTCAAGACATGAACTTCGTTGAAATTCAGCGCTCAGCGTGAGAAAACAACACATCCAGTGTGTTTTCAGGGCAACACTGGGGCTGCAGGAAAACTTCCCAACCTTCCCTACAGAGCTGGGTAGATTTAAAGTGCAGGGCCCCCGATTTGAGAGCCACAGTTTGAGGCATGCTAAGTGTGTCCCCTAAGAACATAAAACCAGAGCTGCTCGTTTTGCATAATTCTCCCTTCCCACAACTCAAACGCCCAGAAAATCTTTCCATGAAATACATATGAAACAGGAGCAAAAAGTCACCTAAGAAACATTTCTAATTTATGAACTGTCAGACAAAAATGTCTCAGAATTAGAAGATAAGGGGGTTTAGGAGATAAAGGGCTCTGAATCTGACACCTTCTGCAGCTGGGAAGTATCCATGTGATTCCTTTCTGAAATATGGATTTTCCCTACTGCGCCAGAACGCAGGAGCGATGGGTTGGGAGGCACAGACAGATGTGCTCCAAGCCAGAAGACAGATGTGCTCCCAGACAGAAGTATGGCAGGAGTTTACAACTGCAGTACTTATTTAAAAGGCAGCAATGCATTATCCCTTGAGGGGAAAAAAGAATTTAAATAGTTTAAGAAAAGAAAACAGGATGATTAATTAAACTTGCTATTTCTAGAAAGGACCTGCCAGAGCAGATGCGTTCTGGTCGTTCCCTGGGGATGGTTTACAAAAACAGAGCCCTGTGGCTCTTCGTTCCCCAAAGCTTCGTGTTGTTACCGATTAAGATGATGGCTGCATGTTCCCTTAATTTTAAGCTGTTGATTAGCATGCAGCTCTGCATGGAAGGGCCCTGAGCCACCTTACAGAGATGACTGCCCAGATGGGCTCAGGGTCCAGGGCTGCTGGTGCCCATCTCCAGCGCTGGGTCAGCAGCCACAGGCTGGGGGATGACCAGCTGGAGAGGAGCTCTGCAGAGAAGGACCTGGGGGTCTTGGTGGGTGACAGGGTGGCCATGAGCCAGCAGTGTGCCCTGGGGGCTGAGAGAGACAATGGGATCCTGGGGGGCATCCAGAGGAGTGTGGCCAGCAGGTCACAGGAGGGGATCCTCCCCCTCTGCTCTGCCCTGGTCAGGCCCCACCTGGAGTGTTGTGTCCAGTTCTGGGCTCCCTGGGATAAAAAAGACAGGGATCTCCTGGAGAGAGTCCAGAGGAGGCTACAGAGATGATGGAGGGCCTGGAGCATCTCCCCTGTGAGGAAAGGCTGAGTGAGCTGGGGCTGTTCAGCCTGGAGAGAAGAAGACTAAGGGGGGACCTTATTAATGTTTATCAATAGCTTAAGGATGGGCTGCAGGGGGAAATGGCCAGCCCCTTTTCAGTGCTCTGTGGGGACAGGACAAGGGGCAATGGCTGCAAGTTAGAGCATAGGAAGAACTTTTCCCCAGTGAGGGTGAGGGAGCCCTGGGACAGGCTGCCCAGGGGGTGTGGAGTCTCCATCTCTGGAGAGATTCCAGCCCCATCTGGACGCCGCCCTGTGCAATATGAGCTGGGGAGCTGCTCTGGCAGGGGGTTGGACCCCATGAGCTCTGGAGGGCCCTTCCAACCCCTGTGATTCTGTGATTTCAGCACAGGAGCACGAGAGCAGTTCCAGCACGAGAGGCTCTTGCAGAGCAGGAGAGGTTTGAAAAGTGATTCAGGGAAAAGGAATCACCCAGTGGGTTCTAGTGGGCAAAGACAGCGCTGAATGGCACCAACCCCTGTGCTGGGAAGGATGGTCAGCATAGAACAACTGCTCTCTGTCCTGGGGGCAGAGCCACACAAGGAAACAGTATCAGAGCTCAAACAGGCAGCAGCCACAGCGGGAACCAAAACAGCCAGCTCAAAATCTATTAGAAACCCCCAAAACAAGCAAAAAAAGCCCAGCACGTGTGTTTTCTGCTTGCAGCCACCCTTCCTGGCCTCTCCCAGTGACGGGAGCATGGTGCTTTAGAGGTGGCACGCACGGCAGCAGTCACAAACCGGTAATGTACAAATTGTCACTTAAGTGGGATTACCGCTGCCTCCTCCAGCAGCTTCTTCGCTCCCCCCTCTCCCTCACCCTCCCTCTCCTCCAAAAGTCGGGGCGGGGGGGGAATGACAGATGCAGTATTTTACAAAATGAGATAATTATATAGCAGCCACATGGGGAGATTAGATTAGCAAGAGATTTCAATGCAAGGATATTTAATAAGAACGAGACGCAGGTACACGGCAACGCAGACAGCAAAAGGTCATCATCATCATCATCACCGCCACGTCGAGATTATGAAACAAAACACTTCTGACCTACACAGGCTTTGATGCTTGCTGCAGTAATTCTATTGTTGCAGCAACACAAATAGGATTATTCTGAACAGGAGATGTGTAACTGCACGCAGCCAAGAAGAATTAAAAAACAACACTACAGTGACTACAGCAAAGTAATTGAGGCGCAGGGCAGGAACTCGATCCCATTTCCAGCCCACCCAGTAAGATCTGTGTGCTCCACTTCCATGCCAACTCCCATGGGAACAGCCAGGAGCTTGGGACCGAGGTGCTGCTCACTGGTGGTTAAGCAGTGCAATGCCTTGCCATGGTGGGACAAGAGGGCTGGTGCCCATGGGCAGCCCTGAGCAACCTCTGCCAGCACACCCTGCTTTCTGCCTTAGGCCAGAGCAGCCCCTCGAGGACACGGGCTCTGCTGCCAGTGGAGGAGGCCCTGCGTAGGCAAGGCCTTCATTTATCAACATCTTGGCCTTTGTTAGACTAATGTAAATCCATCTTTATGGATTACCATCTTAGGTCTGTTGAAAAATTCCTTCCATGTTATCTGAAGTGCGAGGGGGGAGTGGGGAGGGGTCCGGACGAGTCACTCCCGGCAGCGTGGCGGAGCTGACATGACAGCCGAGCCGCTCCGAGGGATCTGATACAGACACAGAGATCCATCACACAGATGAAGCGATAATTTCACAGCGATTAAGCCACACTCTGTAGGAGCCTTCATTAAAGTCTGCTGGGGAGAAGCAGCAAGCCCTCTATTTTTTTTCTTAAGAGAGCAGATATTAACTCTCCAAGCATGTTCTCAGATTCATTGTAAAGAGGGACCATCCCTACAGGAACATCTCAGAGCCTTGGCCATCCTCTGGCTGTGCTCAAGCTGTGAGTCCTCGGCTTGCCACAGCTGCCAAGCTGCGATGGGGGTAAGGCTGCAAGGGCTTGGCCCGCCGAGGAGCGGGGTTCAGCTCCACAACCCCCCCCTTTGGAGCCACAGGGACCGTGAAGAGAGTCTGGAACGAGATGCTAAACCTCCGTCTGAGATGCAGGACTCAGGCCAGCTGATCCCATTCCCTGCTGTGGGGCCCCAGGCGTGAAACCTCATTATTTGCTTGCAGCTACCAAGTCTTATGCCACCCACACTGTGCTGTCCTGGATATGAAAGACCAATGCTTGGTAGCTGCCTAAAACCCAGCAGAAATAACCCTCCTGTGCACCACCACTGCTCACCAGTGCTGCCTCAGCAAGCTTCACCACTGGAAAACATCACTGTTTGATTGACACCACAGAAACACCCATTGCAATGTGTTTTGTACAAAAACATCTGCACTGACCTGTATGGCACAAGTGCTAAGGGTGGGTTCCCCCTCCCTTTGGCGAGCACAGGCGGGGCTGGCCCTTGGCACTGCAGCAAGGCAGGACCCCTGGGGAAGGCCCGCAGCTCCCAGCCCGTGTGCCAGGGAACGAGCTGGCTCTGATGAGTGCAGCTCCGTGTCATGACCCTGGGAGGCTTGAGCTGGGCAGGTCCCAGAGCTGGGCACAGCATGACGGCTTCTGCCTTGTTTGTCCATGGGGAAAGGGGACAAACCTGCCTCTGGAGGAGCAGATACAAGTGATGTGGCCCAGCTGTCCGGGGGGACATGGCTTAGCCAGAGCTGATGCCAGAAATCAGGCAGCTCCGTGGTCCATGTGACCTGGCAGGTCAGCATGTGGCTGCTGAAAGCAGACTTGGCCCAGGTTATCAGTCATCTCCTCTATTCCAGGGCAGGGATAGACACGCTTCACATGCAGGCACTACCTCGTCCACTGGCAGCAGACAGTCACTATGGCAGGCAGGCAGCTCCGAGCAGGCAGGATGAATACAAGATCTTACAATTGCATCCCAAGAAATCAGAAACCCAAAATACAGACACAGTTAAATGCGGGCACGTTCATCTTCTACAAGACAAATTGCTTTCAATAATCCAGAATTATTTCTCTCGGGCTTTTTAAAGATTTCTCAAACATATTAGGACAGCCAGGAGCACAGATGAACTATTTAGCTTCCTTGATAAGAAAATATTCTCTTCACACAGTCACTACGACTTACGAGAAACCCAATGGGGAAATCTCTGCCATCTTCACAGGGAGATGCGTAGAAATGATTAATCTAAAGTTAACTAGGATTTATTGTTGCATTCCAGGCAAAAGGCACCAAACCTAGATAACACCACTGTGCCCAAAGCCAGGCTGTGGAGTGAAACATCTTTCAAAATCCAACTGCACCTTCACCAGCTCTGCCCAGTCTTCTAATTAATATGATGGGACTTGGGAGTCCCAGAGTTAATTCATCGCTCTGCTCTTGTCCCCCTGGGTGATTTGGGTGACTCTCGTAATCCCCCAGATTGTCGTTCCCCTTCAGCAACAAGGGAAAAGCGACCTGATCCTCCCCTCTCCTCGTGCCTTCTCTGCTCCCAGAGCTGCCCCTGCATAACTTATTTCTGATGGGGCTCTGTGTTTGATACCTCATCACAACTTTAGGGGTCTACTTTGAAATTGCACCTTTTTGTTCTTTTAAGCTGTGTGAAGAGGCTGAAATTTGGGACTTGGATGGTTTCACCCGAACATGTTAGTAAGCTGTTAAAAAACAAAACTAAAGTCAAACCAAGGCAGAGCAGTGGTTTAACAAGTGGTTTTGGAGAGGTCCTCTCAGGCATTGCTTTTTACTCCCCACCTGGAGTATTGTGTCCAGTTCTGGGCTCCCTGGGATAAAAAAGACAGGGATCTCCTGGAGAGAGTCCAGAGGAGGCTACGGAGATGATGAAGGGCCTGGAGCATCTCCCCTGTGAGGAAAGGCTGAGTGACCTGGGGCTGTTCAGCCTGGAGAGAAGAAGACTAAGGGGGGACCTTATTCATGTTTATCAATAGCTTAAGGATGGGCTGCAGGGGGAATTGGCCAGCCCCTTTTCAGTGCTTTGTGGGGACAGGCCAAGGGGCAATGGCTGCAAGTTAGAGCATAGGAAGAACTTTTCCCCAGTGAGGGTGAGGGAGCCCTGGGACAGGCTGCCCAGGGGGGTGTGGAGTCTCCATCTCTGGAGAGATTCCAGCCCCGTCTGGACGCCGCCCTGTGCAATATGAGCTGGGGAGCTGCTTTGGCAGGGGGTTGGACCCCATGAGCTCTCAAGGTCCCTTCCAACCCCTACGATTCTGTGATTCTGTGATTTTTCAGCCATGGAAGAGGAGTGAATGAGACTGGAGGACAGACATCCTCCTCCAGCAGCAGGGCTGGACAGATGGACACACCCCAGTGCAGGTGCAGCAGCGCTGGCTCCTGGTCCCCCCACTCTGGCAAGCGTTCAAGCTCCAGTCGCATGGATGCTCCACCAGTGCTAAAATGAGGACCTTGGGCTGCAGGGTGGTGAATGGGCAGCTGGCACGCCAACACCTGGGCAGGTCACCGTTCTGTTTAAGCTCAACACAATTATTTTAATTATTACCTGGATCTCAATTTCAACTGGCTGCCTCAGGGTGGGTATTTATCCGCACACAGGGACGTGGGAGAGCGTTTCTGGGGACACAGGCAAGAGCTAACATCTACTTTTCCCCATAGCAGGGATGTCCACTTGTCTTTGGCTGGAGCAGGAGCTGGGAGGTTTCCCTTGGGTCACCAGTACAGAATCACAGAATCACAGGGGTTGGAAGGGCCCTCCAGAGCTCATGGGGTCCAACCCCCTGCCAAAGCAGCTCCCCAGCTCATATTGCACAGGGCGGCGTCCAGACGGGGCTGGAATCTCTCCAGAGATGGAGACTCCACACCCCCCTGGGCAGCCTGTCCCAGGGCTCCCTCACCCTCACTGGGGAAAAGTTCTTCCTCTGCTCTAACTTGCAGCCATTGCCCCTTGTCCTGTCCCCACAGAGCACTGAAAAGGGGCTGGCCATTTCCCCCTGCATTCCATACTTTCCTTCTCCCACCTTGCACCTCAGCCTGGAGCCATGAGTTCCAAGGTAAAGGTTTAACCCAAGTGCCTCTAATAAACAATTTGACTTCCCCAGATCCAGCAGGAAGAACTAATTACAGCCCATTTGCTACAAGAGAGCAAAACCCCTGTAGCTTAAATCACAAGAGGATTTTTCCTTGCAGCCTTCTGAAGGGGAAGAGGTTGACAAGCAGGGGATGCTACTAATGGCTGTGGTAAAACACGAGCCTGTTTGCAGGAATGCTTTAATACTCTTACCAGACGAATGCCAGCCAGCAAAATGATTAAAAATGCTAAGGCTGGCAAAACGTAGGAAGCTTTGAAGAGAGGAGCATGTATCAGAACAGCTTCCACCGCCCCGACACTGCCTCGGGCTCTGCAAATCCATTTCTCCCTATGATGGTGTTGAAGTACTAGTTTATCTTGCTCGTTAAGTAACCTGTATCACAACCATCAGAGGAATACATTTTTTGAAGTTGCTGGTGACCCAGTTCAAAGTAACAATGTGAAATTTATTCGTCCAAGCCCGGCACAGGATGCAGGGAAGCAATGCTTCTCATCTGCATAGGGGCCTATAAATATCCTTATGCAAACCGTGGCCAGGCTCTTGTTAATGCCAACACAACCTGAAAATAATGTTAAATACCAAAGGGAAAGGGAAATTCAATTACTCTCACTTGATGCAGAGCAGAAGAGTGCCCTTTAGCAGTGTAGTGGTTTATGAACTGCGAGCAGCAGAGAGGTGATGGGGCCAGTGGAGGGACTGCTCCACTAAAAGGGCAGACTATGGCAGGACAAGGGGGATGGATTAAAGCTAAAGGAAGGAAGGTTTAGATTAGATATTAGGGGGAAGTTTTTGACAGAGAGAGTGGTGAGGGGCTGGAACAGGCTGCCCAGAGAGGGGGTGGGTGCCCCATCCCTGGAGGTGTTCAAGGCCAGGTTGGATGGGGCCTTGGGCAACCTTGTGTAGTTCCAGGCCTGGAGGTTGGTGGCCCTGCCTGTGGCAGGGGGTTGGAGCTCTGTGATCCTTGGGGTCCCTTCCAACCCAGACCACTCTATGATTCTATGATTCTATGACTGCATCTTGCTGAGCTGGGACCAGGTGCCCAGGGGATCAGTGCACTGTGGGGACCATCCAGTGAGGATGTGCTCAGGTTTAATATTCCATAGGTGTCAAATAAACATCTCCAGCTTTTGAAGATAGAGAGCCTATCAGCAATCCTGCATGGCTGTCTCCAAACCATTCAGAGGCTTTTCACTTCTCCTCAGGATGAGAGCTGAGCTTGCAGTGCCCCACCCCCCGCCCAGGTTAATGGGAGCTGGGACCGTGCAGCGAGGAAGGTTCATACTTGTGAATGATTCACCCTCGGCAGCAGTGGGGGTGTGTTAAGCCTCCCCCAGCCCCCTCCGAGGGTTCGCGGGGTGAAATTACAGTCATCACCGAACTGTCAGTGATGCCAAACACCCATCAGAGCTGAGGCAAGCACTGCACTCCCTCGCCTCTTGAGTTGCCCCTCCCCAAGCAGGCTGGGGCCACCTGTCCTACTGAGAAGACCATAACAGGTGATCTAACTAAAGGCACAGTGATGCTAACCCTTGTGAAAAGCACCAGGAGAAGCAAGCCAGACTTGCAAAGCCCCGTGCACGTGGACCTGATGATGTTACTGAAGGCAGCACCCCAGCGTCAGACAGAGAATGTATTTCCAAGGATTTCTAGGATCTCAGCACTGCTGAGACCCTCCCTGCATCCCCAGCACAGCTGGCAAAGACAGGCTGCACCACCCCAACTCTGCGGGCCCCCCCAAGAGCTGTAGGTGCTGCTGAGCGAGGGCTGATCCCTACTGCTACGCAATGCAAAGGAGGTCCACAACAGACTAGGGCTGGGGCTTTCCACCCCAGCAGCTGGAGCTTGCCATGAGCCAGTGTTCATGCTGGGCTGGGTGGTGGGTGAGGGTTGTGGGTGCCCACCCCTTCCTCTCTCGGGTCCACAGCCACCAACAAGGCTGTTGAGTGGCAGGTCCAGCTCAGGGCATCCCAAAAGCATAATAACTGGGATGAAATCTACACATTCATAGAATCCCAGACTGGTCTGGGTTGGAAGGGACCCCAAGGATCACAGAGCTCCAACCCCCTGCCACCGGCAGGGCCACCAACCTCCAGGCTTGGAGCTACACAAGGTTGCTCAGGGCCCCATCCAACCTGGTCTTGAACACCCCCAGGGACGGGGCACCCACCCCCTCTCTGGGCAGCCTGTTCCAGCACCTCACCACTCTCTCTGGAAAGAACTTCCCCCTAATATCTAATCTAAATCTTCCTTCCTTTAGCTTTAATCCATCCCCCTTGTCCTGCCATTATCTACCCTTGAACAAGCTGATTCCCCTCCTGTTTCTCTGCTCCCTTCAGGGACTGGAAGGCTGCAATGAGGTCCCCCCACAGCTTTCTCTTCTCCAGGCTGAACCAGCCCAGCTCCCTCAGCATTGTATCCATCAACCCCCACAAGCAGGGGAGGAACAAAGCCCCCCGCAACCTTTATTACAGACCCTCTCTATCAATACACCCCTGCAAGTAGTCCTACACAATCCAGGGGGACAAAGTCCAAGGTGCCATCCCCTTGTCCTACCTTTAAAGACAGCTTTGTTTGCTTTTCAAGGCAGATATTATACAGCAGCACAATACAATTAGGAAAAGCAGTGGAGGAACAGCACCAGAGCCATAACCGCTTGTGATAAGAGACGAGCGTGCAGCACAACGAACATCTCTTTCCCATTAAACCTTTCTGAATGACTCTCATTTCCAATCTTGATGCACCCTATGGAAAAATATGATAGGTTGTTCCTCATCTCTCTAATGTACTTTAAATAGATGATGCTCCAGATGGTATTGACATTGCTAAACAAATTGTGAAACCCACATGCCAAAAATACTGTGGGTAAACATACTAAACCACCCTGTGCAACAAAAGAGGCTAAAAGAACTGCAATCATCATCAACTTTAAATGCTACTCACATCGCGGAACAAGGACTGGGCTTCAATTTTTGTTACTTTTAACAAAAATAAGATAGTACAATAGTAATCAGAGCCAAAGCTTGTAACATGCTGCAGCCAGGGTCCGGGGGAAGAGCCGCCAGCTGCAGAGTCTTCCGCTGGTACGCGGATGGGACGGGTGCAGCTCAGATCAGTGACGCCAACGGCAGCGACACTCGCCATGCTTCGTGTGCCTGGCTGAGAAGCTGGTGAGACTCGGAGCAGCTCGTAGCCAAAAACCACACACACCCCCTGCACAAACCCCCTCATTATTGCAATTAATGTTTCTTGCCCCACTGATGCTCTCGGCACGGCTACTCGGGGTAGTACGACAGAAACAGGCTGCGGAAAGACTCGGCACAGAACAGCACAGTCCCCCCAACACTGTTTTCCCTTGTGAAAGCATATCTCCTTAAGAAACATGGTCAACTTTAGCATAAAAGAGGGAAATTGAGTTTCAAACCAGAACATCTGCTTGCAGTTAACTCAAGAAAGAGCCACAGTACACTCTTTGTGCTGTTAATGCTTGCAATAAAACCCTACTCAGAGTACAAATGGCATTTGGAAACTTATTGGGAAGAACAGCACTTAGCAAAACCCTTGGGGAACTACCTCTGTAAAATCCTCTCCCATGGCATTCAGTGATGGGCAAACCAATGGCCCCCCTCTCTCAGTGTCTCCAGGCACAGGTAGCACAAATAAGGATTTGGGCAAACCCCAGTTGCCGCTAAATGACTTCCCTGGCAGGGGAACAAGGCTTGTTCTCACGTGAAGAACCACTCCAACCTCGGGAACAGCTGCTGGAAAGCAGCTGAGCCTTTCTGAAATAAGCTCAGCTGCTGCGAGCGTGCAGCAAGCGGCGCCTGCAACCACGTGTGTGCAACCACGTGTGTGTAACCACATGTGTGCACAACCATGTGTGTGCACAACCACGTGTGTGCAACCACGTGTGTGTAACCACATGTGTGCACAACCATGTGTGTGCACAACCACGTGTGTGCAACCACGTGTGTGTAACCACATGTGTGCACAACCATGTGTGTGCACAACCACGTGTGGTCACAACCACGTGTGTGTAACCACATGTGTGCGCAACCATGTGTGTGCACAACCACGTGTGTGCAACCACGTGTGCGCACAACCAATGTGTGCGCACAACCACGTGTGGGCACAACCACGTGTGTGCAACCACGTGTGTGCACAACCATGTGTGTGCAACCACGTGTGTGTAACCACATGTGTGCGCAACCATGTGTTTGCACAACCACGTGTGTGCAACCACGTGTGTGTAACCACATGTGTGCACAACCATGTGTGTGCACAACCACGTGTGTGCAACCACGTGTGTGTAACCACATGTGTGCGCAACCATGTGTGTGCACAACCACGTGTGTGCAACCACGTGTGCGCACAACCAATGTGTGTGCACAACCACGTGTGGGCACAACCACGTGTGTGCACAACCACGTGTGTGTAACCACATGTGCACAACCATGTGTGTGCGCAACCACGTGTGTGCAACGTGTGTGCACAACCACGTGTGTGCACAACCAACGTGTGCGCACAACCACGTGTGTGCACAACCACGTGTGTGCAACCACGTGTGTGCACAACCGTGTGTGCACAACCACGTGTGTGCACAACCACGTGTGTGTAACCACATGTGCACAACCATGTGTGTGCGCAACCACGTGTGTGCAACCACGTGTGTGCACAACCACGTGTGTGCAACCATGTGTGTGCACAACCAACGTGTGCGCACAACCACGTGTGTGCACAACCACGTGTGTGCAACCACGTGTGTGCACAACCAACGTGTGTGCACAACCATGTGTGCGCACAACCATGTGTGTGTAACCACGTGTGCACAACCACGTGTGTGCACAACCACGTGTGTGCGCAACCATGTGTGCGCACAACCATGTGTGCGCACAACCATGTGTGTGTAACCACGTGTGCACAACCACATGTGTGCACAACTACGTGTGTGCACAACCACGTGTGTGCGCAACCACACGTGTGCAACCACATGTGTGCACAACCATGTGTACGCACAACCACGTGTGTGCGCAACCACGTGTACGCACAACCACGTGTGTGCGCAACCACGTGTGTGCACAACCATGTGTGCGCACAACCATGTGTGTGTAACCACGTGTGCACAACCACGTGTGTGCACAACCACGTGTGTGCAACCACATGCCTGCACAACCATGTGTGTGCACAACCACATGTGCACACACCCACATGCATGCACAACCACGTGCGTGCCCAGACGGCTGCATGCAGGAGGCGAAGGCTGCACTGCCACCCTCGGCGCGCCCTCCTGCAGCAGGATCCTTGGCAGAGTCTCACGAGTATGGAAGGACATAAAAAGGGAATGAAGAAACGCTGCCACCCCTCAGCCCCTCACCATGAGCACCGGTGCTGCCTAAGGGAGCAAGTACCGCACGTGCCACGGGCACAGAAATACAGCACTGCACAGAAAAACACCCATTTAATAATAAAAGGTGGCGTGGGGACCAAGAAGTCTTTGTGGAAGAATCAAAAGAGAAGTGCTGAGGAGCAAAAGGACAAAACCTGTCCATGGGTGCAGCCCATTTGTGCTGCTGGGACACTATGGACAACATGCGTTATCTGCAGTAAAAACCACTCCAGCTCGGCTCTGACCCCCCCTGGATAGGGAGGGGGCCACTCAGCCCCATGATGGCAATACAAGTGGAGACAACAAGGATAAGAGGCTACACCTGTACCATTTCCACACCCCCGATGCCGATTTGCACGTGAAGGGGCTGCTCGCAGCCTTCACCCGGGCAGTTTCAGCCCTGGGATCTGTGCCACACGCTGTCGCGTGGCTGGGCTGGTGTTTGTCATTCCTGATGCTCTCAATTCACTTTGCCATGGCTGCAGAGAGGAGTGCGAAGGAGCTTCTTGAGCAGCAGCCTTGCCATGGGGTGCACAGTGCCCTCCTCCTGCACTGCACCCAAGGACCATTCGGGGTGCTGCTGGGCTTCCCCTGTAATGGATGAGCCAAACAGGTGAGCCAAATCCTCCCTCCCAAAACACTGCTGCTGTTCCTCCTCCTTGTGAAAGCCAGCTGCTGGCTCAGATGGATGTCACCACATCATTTACACTTGAGTCATGGAGACCAGAACAATGAATGACAGTTTCCATTTCCCTTGTACAAACTGCAGCTCTTCCCTTGAGGAGGATGCAAAAGGAAGAGGCCAGTGGGGTTTGGGGTTTGGGGTTTTGGGTTTTGCACGGGCTGGCACCCCCTACCCCCCCGACCCCAGCAGGGTGCTGCAGGGCTGGTGTGGTGGGGTACAGCTCTTGGGGGACAGTCAACAGCAATAAACACAGCCCTCCCTCCCCTCATTATTTCCTCCCCTTTGTCCTTCTGCCAAGGAAAGCTTGCTCTTCTCTGTGCCCTCACCACACAACATCTGGACAAAAGAGGGATGCTCTTTAGCCGGCATCCCTGAATCCCAGCATCCCACTGCAAGAGCCCTTGCTAAGCAGCAGGACAGCACGCTCCTATCCCGCCACTCCTAATTTAAACACTCTCGATTGCAGTCATTTCCATCTCTGAAATACCAACAGGCAAACGTGCTCTGATTGAGGGCAGACCACATGGTGTGTGCTCCTGCTCCAGAGGCTTCACTCCAGGGAGAAGGGAAAGCGCCAGAGTGCAGCCAGACACAGGGAAGGGGGAAGATGCCCGTGGGAAGGGACTCGTTAGCTGTGTGTTTGGGACAAAGTGGTGCCAAACGGGTGCCCACCATCACCTGGAGGGTCAATCAGCTTCTCACCAGGCAACGAGGCTGAGCACATTAAGGAAACCATCACTTGGAAGTACCCTGCCATCACAGCAAGTGCCTGGGCACTTTCATCACGGTGACTGTGCAGCAGCTGGACTTGGCTGAACACGAGAGCAAGATGGGGAACGGGAAATGCAATGTGTGGAAAGCAACAGCCCGATGACCTTGAGGTGCACAGGAAAGGTACAGAGAGAAGCAGGAGACACAGAGCTGGGCCAGGGACTTTATGACCATATGCTCTGACCATAACTTGTTTCCCCTGCACAAATCTTTGCATCCGTACCTTTGGGTGCAAGGGGAGGCAGGGACAACATGGGGACATCAGCTTGAGTTGCTCTCTCCTGAAACTGCAGGGAACATCAATGTCCACCCAGGGAAGATTAGCAGCAGCAAGCCCAGACCAGGAGGCTGAATCTAAAGCCAGGGAAGGTCTGGTCTGAGGTACCTCCTGCAGCCCTGAGCTCTAGATCTGCCCCAGGAGACTCAATCCTCGCTCCCACACCTGGCTGCATGGACACCCATGACCCACAGCCACCCATTCTCCCTGTTAACCTGACGATGCTTTTGACCAGAGCCACAGCACTTTGGTGGCCAGCGCTGTGCCACGCTGGTAAAAACCACCACCAAAACCACATCCCACCATCAACTTGAGATCTGCTTCCTTTCCTTTCGCTGCCCAGCCCCGTGGTCTTGTAGCAAACAACGTTCTCATTAAAAAAGAGATTCTCATTTAAAAAACCAATAAATTCCCAGGCTGCCAGTTTCCTGTACCTTTGTGTCTGAGCTGCTCAGCTCAGCAACAGCACATCCCAGACCCAGCTCACCAATAACCCATTCCCAGCACACTCCTGCTGCCCCTTCCCATCCCAGCGCTCCCTGGGGGGGTGAAGGCCACAGAAAGGATTAGCTTGTATAAAATGGAGATATCCAAGAAATGAATGACCAGAGGGAGAAGACAGTGAGAGTGGGGAGAGACAGAGACTCAGTTTGGGACAGAAGACAAGGATTTCTCTTCATTGACTGGCTGTGGGGTTCACAGCCAGCATGAAAGCATTCAGGTGCAAAGCTGAGGTTTTTCTAGAGATTTCTGGGCAACTGAGCATTTCAGGACCTGGATTCCTGCACTCAGCAGACCTCTGCTTCAGTCTGAGCGCCAGGCACACTTGGAGCATCTCCAGTTGAATTACCAAACAGCCAAGGCATCAACATCACCACCAACTCCTAAAAGTTCCCTAAAAACACCTGCTCCCCTCACAGGCAGCAGTCAGGCAGCTGCTGGCTGTGAGGATGGGGAAGCACCCTACAACACACAGCGCCCCGGTACACACCGGTTTCCATGGGTAGGCGACCTCATGGCTCACCATCCAGCTGGCTCCCACCTCCCCCTGGAGCCAGGTCCCACCTTCCCCCAGAGCTGGGTCCCTCTTCATCCACCCACCCCCTGTGGGTTCCCATCATGCCTGGTGCAGGGGGCAGCAGGCAATTGAGAGCGAGGGGGTAGCGCTATAAACAGCCCGAGATTCCCATTATTTCCTCTTCCGCGACAGCTCCTCCCGCGAAGCGCTGGCTGGCCTTCAGGAAGCTGTCACTGCAAACAGCAGGCTGCAAAGAAGTTTCCTAATTGCCATATGTTAACAGATACACACCCCACCAGTGCATGAGGTTTTGGCTATAAGGAGGCTTCCTCCTGGCCCATCCGAGCTGGTGGGATCATTTCTGTCTCCCCGGGACAGGGGTGTGGGGGGGCTTTGCTCTGCAAAGCAACGACCCCTCAGCTGTGAGATGATGTGAGAATCTCAGCTTTCCATGGAAAGTATGGTGCTACCCCTCACTGTAGCAGCAGGAAGCTTTAAAAATCCAATTCCCATAACTTCAGAGCTAAGTGAAGTGGGGCAGGGACCTATCCAGGAAGTTAAGAGGTTTCACCTGCTGCTGTTTAAGAGACCGTGTCACAAAGAGACCGAGCTGAGCTGAGCACGGCAGGCCAGGCAATTACTTACAGCATCTTTCCAGCAGGAAGATTGGTGAAGCCAGCCCACTCAACCTCATCTTGGCCAAATTACAGGTTTCTGTTGACAGCCCACCTACCCACAGGTACTCACAGGTACCCAGGGACCTCCACACTCACTGCTCCATCTCCCCCTCACAGATGATGGGGAGACTGAACCATTTGTGCATAGTTTGTCTCAGCCAGGGTGTGCAGATGTGCGTCCCAAGACTGGACAGCACCCAGAGGACCACCTCCTCCTGTCCTGTCCCCTGTGGCATGGGTGGATGGTGGCTCAGCCCCACTGCACCTCAGGGGCTGCTAACACAAACAGACCATTTTTCTAAAACAAATTGGTTTTCCATGGAACAGAACATCATTCAAAATAAGCAAATAAAAGCAGCAGCAGCTGGTTTAATGAAATATATAGTGACTTATTTTCAGATTAGATATAGATGCCAAGCTCAGATACCAATGCTGAGCACCGTGCTCTGCAATTACCACAGCCAGCCCCAGAGAGAGGTCTCTGCCGGGCAGCAACGGCTCGGTGCGGTCCAGCAGTCCATCAGCCTACAGCAAATCTGAAGAGACAGCTATGTTTTTGTTTTTATTTTTAAGATGCTAACGAATTTTACCCTTTCCAATCCCAATTGTGGTTTGAGGCTTCAGACCCTGCAGGAGAGAGGGAGCCCAGCACCCAGTACTCCCCTCCTTTAATAAATAAATGCAGCCTGAGCACTCCGGGGCTTTGCAACAGGTCCCACCTCCACCTGACATCCAGCACAAGACCCAACCCGTATCCCATGCTCACACTGGGCACAGGACTTACTGTCGGGTGGTGGGACAAGGAAATGCCCCCATCAAAGGAGAAGAGCCCAAGTTATTGGGGGTGGCCAGCAGGGACAGGGAGGGGATTGTCCCACTCTACTCTGCCCTTGTGAGGCCCCATCTGGAGTCCTGTGTCCAGAGCTGGGGCCCCAATACAAGAGAGATGTGGGACTGTTGGAGAGGGGTCAGAGGAGCCATGGAGATGATCAGAGGGCTGGAGCACCTGCCCTATGAAGAGAGGCTGAGGGAGCTGGGCTGGTTCAGCCTGGAGAAGAGAAGGCTGCAGGGGGACCTCACTGCAGCCTCCCAGTACATGAAGGGAGCTTATAAGCAGGAGGGGATTCAACTTTTTAAAAGGATAGACAATGGCAGGACAAGGGGGATGGATTAAAACTAAAGGAAGGAAGGTTTAGATGAGATATCAGGGGGAAGTTATTTACAGAGAGAGTGGTGAGGGGCTGGAACAGGCTGCCCAGAGAGGGGGTGGATGCCCCATCTCTGGGGGTGTTCAAGGCCAGGTTGGATGGGGCCCTGGGCAACCTTGTGTAGCTCCAGGCCTGAGGTTGGTGGCCCTGCCTGTGGCAGGGGGTTGGAACTCTGTGATCCTTGGGGTCCCTTCCAACTCATACCATTCTATGATTCTATGATTGGCACCCGCCTGTCCCCAGCAGCTTGCTCAGGCTCATCACACGCACCCACTGACTCAGGAGGAGGATGAGAAATGAAGCACAAACAATGAATAACTCAAGAACCTTACAGAGCCACGAAGGGCAGTCTCACTCGAAGCAGACTCCAGCGGGAAAGGGGAGGCTGCCACCTCCCACAGCACCAAGGGCCACTGAGGATGTCCCCACCATCCCAGCAAGGCTGTGCAAGGCAGGGGCAGAGGAGGCAGAGCTGGGTTCAGGGCACGTTTCCCACCCTCCCTTCTCCTCCTCTGCGCTGTGACCTTCCTGTCACTCCTCATCAGTGTCGGGTTGCTGGACTCTGGGAAGAAACCACGGCAGATAAACTTTGCAGCATGTAAACAGCAGAGCAAAAGGAGCTTGGGGCGAGAGAGGAAGGCAGCCCTGGATCTGCCAGCCTTCCCAGGGAGCCCGGGGAACTGAGGACATGCCACTGTGGGTTAGCAGAACGGATGCTCGCAGACAGACATCCCCCACATCCCACCCACACACGAGGAAGAGGTGATGGGAGGCGATTCACATCCCAGCACCAGTCCTCCAAAGCCCAGAGGGAAAGGGAACCACGCTTCACCAGGACACTAAATCCTCAAAAAAAAAAAAAAGCAGAAAGCCACAAAAGAAAAATGAGGAACGCAGGGAAAGAATCAGAGCCGATACAAATAAGATGCTTTAGAAGCCAGCAAAACAAATAGCAGCCATTGTTTGTGCAGCAAGCTGGAATAATAACATTTGCTCGCCCAGCCTCACTCATCGCCCCTCTCACTATTGTAGCTCCGCAACGCTCCGGCGAGGCACGGAGGCTGGCTGCTATTGTAACGGGAGTGGGCTGAATGCTATTCACAAAATTCAGCAAATTGGGGCTATTTTGGGATTTACTAGGCATTTGCAAACAACTCCAGTTGGTATTTGAAAACATGTACTGAGTATCACAAGCCAACAGAAATGACGGCCCCATGGGCTGTTATCCAAGAAACACCCGATAGCGCCAAAGCCTCTGAGCTTCTGAACTGGCCGTGCAACCACAGCACCTAAGGGCCATCAAAACACAGGAGTGAGGCTTTTGGGTCCAAGTCATCAGCTCAAAGCCTTTAAAAAAGCTCTGGTATGGCAGAATCACAGGGGTTGGAAGGGCCCTCGAGAGCTCATGGGGTCCAACCCCCTGCCAGAGCAGCTCCCCAGCTCATATTGCACAGGGCGGCGTCCAGACGGGGCTGGAATCTCTCCAGAGATGGAGACTCCACACCCCCCTGGGCAGCCTGTCCCAGGGCTCTGGAGGCTCTGGGAGTGTCAACCCTCCCAACTGCAAAAATATGACCCCTTCCATCAAACAGCTGGGCCACCACTGCGCCTTTCCCTCTGTCCCTCCCCTGGGATGTCCCTCCCCAGGCTCTGGCCTGGCACTGAGCTCCCACACAGCTGGATCCATGTCCTGACTCAGACACCCTGTACCTCAGTTTCTCTTCTGTAAAAATACAGTTATATCAATTTGGCAAGTACCATGTGCTTCACGAGGGAGTTAGGGTTCAACTGAAGGACCAGAAGGTCCACAGGAAACCTTCACCTTGACTTTCATGGACTTTTGAGTTGGGTGCTGAAGCGTGGTAGCAGTGTCGGGACAGAGACAGGGCTCCCACAGATGGTGCTCGTTGGTAGGTGCTGGTGCTCTAGGGAAATACTCATCTATTTCCCACCCCTTTTATTTAAAGGGGAGTAGTTTTTATAGGCCAATTCCAGTATTTCTGGAAGGAAGAATGTCTGTAAAGGCCAGCTGCAATGAAATGGTGGAACAAGATGGGAGAGAAGTCAAAAAAGATGCTGTGAGAAACAATTCTGCACCAGTCTCCTGAGGAAGGGCTTGGCAAGGACCACATTCCTCCAGGACACTGTGGTGCCCAACACCTCTATCCCAGGGGCCTGGGCATCCCCCACAGCCCTGTCAGCCCCCTGCATCCCATGTTATTCCAGCTGGGAGCGGGGGGCTTTCCTGAGCAAACTCAGGAATCTGAACTGATTTCTGCTGTGACTGGGATGCTGCTGCGAGGACCCCAAGGAGAACATCCAGCATCCAAATCCTGCACCCCAACAGGGGTGTGCTAAAGAGAACTTTCTAGGGCAAGGAACAGTTCCTGAAGATGTTACCTGCTCTGCTTAGGTACCAGGGCTGCACTGGCTCCTTCAGCTGCCCTGGGACACGCCTGGTCCCTGGGAAAGCCACACACCCAGCTGCTGGTGGGACCACTGCAACAGACTCACTCATAGCAGGAAAAAACCTCCCCAAGGATAGCTGCGCCTGGGAGAGCCCTGTTGAGCACCCCCCCAAAACGTCCACCCTAGGAGTGTCAGGGCGGATGCTACTGCCCTTAAAAGGGAACTTGTGTCAGCCATGGGACCCAGGAAGTAACTAGTGAGCAAACTCCCAGGCCAGCACCACAGGGTCAAGGGCTATTTCAGTCCCTTGCTGCGCTCCCACGCACCACCAAAAAGATCCATCACAGCAAGGAGCAAACAGAGGTGCAGGGCACTCTCCTGGGGAAGGGCACGATGTGGCTTGCTTGCTAACACGAACCATCACTGATCAGAAGAGCACAGTTGACAGGGAGCCGCGCAGAGCGTGTGTGCATGCAGCAAAGGATGCTGCTGTGAAGGAGAAATAGATGAGGAACAGGCTGCCCAGAGAGGGGGTGGATGCCCCATCCCTGGGGGTATTCAAGGCCAGGTTGGATTGGGCCCTGGGCAACCTTGTGTAGCTCCAGGGCTGGAGGTTGATGGCCCTGCCTGTGGCAGGGTGGTTGGATCTATGATCCTTGGGGTCCCTTCCAACCCAGACCAGTCTGGGATTCTATGAGCCCCTGTTCCTAGTGCAGGAGGCACAGGGCAGACTCGCCCAGGACCAGCGTCGCTGGCTGTTGTGTTCTCTTGGCTGTTTCTCTCTGCAAAGAGGACTGGCTGTGGAGTGACACAGTCTGCCTGATGTGGAGAGAACAAATTATTCATGAAAAACACAATTGTTGAGCCGCGTGGCAGCGCGTGCAAAATGAGAGGCAGGCGGCAGAGGAGCTCAGACCTGGCATCGCCAGCCAGGCTGCTCTACCTAGCAAACTGATCAGCAAAAAAGCATTAGCTGGAAGAGATGAAAGATTAAAAATGTCACCCAGAGTACAGCATCTCCTATAATACCCTTTCAGGTTCCAAGCCGAGGAGCTGCCTGACACATCAAGTCAAACCTGCAAAACGAAAGTGGCTCAGAAGGGTAAACCTGTCACTTTGGCACACTCTCCCTTCAGATCCAAATTTGTGTACAGATGCAAGAAGGCTTCTCCAGGGCGTGTCGGGACAGTCACCACCAGCCAGCCCTGCAGGATTAGCAGAGGACTGCTGTGGGCAGCCTTGCAGGCCATGCAGACCATGTCTGTTTTGCAAGGTCTTTCTGGGCACAACGATGCGCTGCCTCCGGGGCATCAATGGGATGGAGTAAAACCTCAGCACACACCATCCATCCATCAGCTGGAAGAGCTCCCAGCCACCAAACGGCTGTGCAATTAGCAGGTGCGAGGCTGGAATTCCTGATTGATTCCAGGGCACCCAGAGGTCTGAGAGATGGAGCAGGGAAACGCTTTCTAAAACAAGAGGAACAGACCGGCACTAGCAGAATAAATGCTGGGATTGGCAAGGAAACTGTTTTCCTTGCTGTGCTCTTTGAAGGACAAATGGCACAGTGACTCCAAACCCATGGTATTGCGGTGCAGAGACCATGGAAAGCAGCTTAGGTTAAGCAATGCTCATAGCTTGGAAATTTATTGTCCTTTCCAGGTATTTCCAAGGCCCTTCGCAGCGGGGCTGGAAATTTTCATACTCACTTATGAATTTATCCTCGCAGTAGAGGACAGGAGAGAGCTTTATCCTCCAGGGCCCCTTCATATATTTAGAAACATGTTCAAGTCTGCCTGGGAGGCAGCAGCAGAGCCAGGAGCCAAGCCGTGGCTCCCCAACACAGCGCTGACTCAGGGTCAGGCAGTCCCCGTTTAATGGGGTTATCCCCACTCCCTGCTTAAAGGGTTTATCTCCTTTGCCATCCCCACAGCCATGATTTTACCTCCATCAGCTCTGAGCAACGTGTCAATTCTCAAACCGCTGCCAGCACTGTGAAACTGCCACCGCCGGCACACGAGCAGCTTCCCTTCTCAATGGCCAGCAACAGAGGAGGATCTGCAGCATCCTCTGGTTCAAAAGAGCTCCCAGACACTGTCATACAATCAATCAACCCAACAAACAATCCACTGAACCCTAGAAAGGGCATTATCCATGGGCCAGGACATCACAGGTATCATAAATCAGAGAGTAACAACTGGGAAAGAGGGGCTGGACCCACATCACTCAATACTAAGCAGGTGAAAGCTGCTCTCAGGGAGGTTGTCCCTTTGCAGGCTGCCCTGGGGTTGGACCTGCCCCATGGGAGTGCCATGTACCATGCAGAACATGCACCAGGAACATTCACCATCAGTCACTTTGCCTTCGGCTCACAGGGAGCTCACAGCACCCAGCAGGATGCAGCTCCCACCCTCAGACCTCTCTGCCAGCGCTGCAGTGCCCTAGCCCCAGTGCCAGCGAGGAAGTCCAGGGTGGCAACTGGCAGCTTTTCAGCAGTCAGAGGTTGTGCAAGATGGGCATGAAAGCAAGAGTAAGGAAGTGCAAGGCAAAAGAAGCCCCATGGCGCACTGCACACTGCCCTCTGCACTCCACAGCCAGACGTAACACTGGAGTAAGACTGATGCAGCTGCATCACTCCTTATCACAGCCACTGAATGGCTGAGGTCTCTGGACACCATGCCTGGACCAGACGCACAATCACTAACTCAAAAGCCAGTGGGTTTCCAGCAGGCCATCACCAGTATCTAGCAGCATGGAGTTTCTTGGTGCAGCTCCCCAAAAGACACTTGTATCTCCCTTGGCCCTGCAGCAGCAGCTGTACCACATCTGGGCAGCTTGTCTGAGGACATGCCGCCAGTGTGCCCACAGAGCTCTGGTTTAGAGATTTGCCACGGCTTTGGGTGGGGAATGACTTGTTCTTACTCATTTGCCTAGAAGTAGCATTTAGCTTGGACAAATTTAGTTAGAACAGGAAGAAACCTGACAGAATTCCCGAAAGAGAAAGCCCCTTTTGAGGGTTTATAAAAGGCGCTAGTGAAGGAACGAAGGAAAACCGTGCCTCAGCTCCTGCACTGAAAGTGCCTCTGCCTCTACTGTGCTTCCTGGCACTTGCCTCCTGCTCTGAGTCCTTCAGGGGCCCTGCAAAGGCTCCCTTTCTCTTCTCAAAAAGAGTTTCCCTTTCTTCCCCACTCAGGACACAGGGTGGCCCTGCTTTACAACAAGCACAACTTCGTTTGCTTGGAGATGCAAACCTATGTTTGGTGGGCAAGATGCCATCTGCTTTGGCCACCACTGACTCATTTGTTTAATCAATGCTGAAACTCTTCTCCATCCCCCTCCCTGGCTGTCCACGGACATGGGGATGCTTAAAAGCTGCTGAGGAGGGATGATGCCATTCTCTTCCTCCTCTTCTGCCTGCCTCCTCCATGTGCTGACTCCTCCAAGAGATGACCTGGCATGTTTGGCTGGAAGAAAACCACCAGAGGGAAACAAATCAAGGGGCATCTCCGTTCAGCTGGGGAGTCAAGGCAGGTCATGGAAGGGTTGCCAGTGCTGGGGAAGGGTCCCACAGCCTCACAGCTAGTGTGGCTGTGCTCGGTGTATGAAAGCCCCAGTCACCTCCTTGCTGGCTGTGCAACCTGCTCTGCCCGCTGCTGTGCCTGAGGCAGGCAGCAGGCAGAAGATCCACCCAAATGGCCATGGAAAGCCCCTGGCCTGGTGACTTCTGTGCTCAGGCATATCATACAGGGCAGTAATGTGGCCCCACAGCTCCCAGCTGGCCACCAGCCATGCCCAGCAGAAGCCTTCTGGAGCTTGCCACAGCCTGACTGCCCAGCAGGGATTTGCAGAGCTCCAACTCAGGTCCGGCGTGTCGGGTGCTGCGTGGGCAGAGGGATGGACTCAGCACAAGGAAAACCCCTGTTTGAAGCAGGCAATGCTGAGGGATGCCTGCTGGGAGGGAAGAACTGAGCACCTGTGGGGCTGGGGAGAGGCAAAAGCCATCCCTTCTGCACCTCCAGCTGAGCTCTCCAGGGTGCCCTGAATGACAAGGGCACAGTGGCTTTGTGCTCCTTGCCCAGGAAGAGTTGCCATGCTCAGAGGGCAGCAGGATGATTTGAAACAGAAAGGTGCAGACAAACAGCTGGGACACAAGAGGAGGCTGTGGAGTGACAAAGTAGGACAGAGCTAAAGATCTTGAGAGACCCCTGAGATGATGCTGCCTCTGTCTCTGCACCCTGGCCTTCCTCCCAACAGCTACGACATCTCTTTTTCTTCCAGCATTCTCCTGCAGCTCCTCCTCAAACACCTGCAGGTCAAAATGAAAAGCCCCACAGGCCTCATCTGGAGAAGCTAGTGATGCTCAGCTCTTCCAAACTCCTGCGAGGCTCAGCCATTTGCTCTACAAATCACAGCGTGTCAGGGTTACAAACCTTCAGCCCCCCGATGCAGCAGGGAAGGCTGCCTGAGCAGCCTGGGCTCAGCTTTGCCTCCCCATCACCAGCCAAAAGCTACAGCAGCAGCCACCCATCCCTCTCCCTGCAGCGCCCGCCTCCTCCTCCTCCTCTCTCCCTGCAAAGGCTTGCTCTGGAAAGAACAATACTTGAGAGTAATCTCCTGCCTCCAGGCAGACGTGAGCGCTCTTCTGAGCGCCCTAGTTAGGAGGCAATGCCCCCTGCACACACTGGAGCAGTTACATTTGTTTTTACCATGCTGAACACTAATTTATTCAATGTAAATTTGACCTTTTAGCAAAAATAAGAGACGAAAATCATGGATTCGCTCCCTATCAGCTGCCCAGCTGAGCAAATGTTTAACTGACAAACATACCTGCCCGTGCTGCATTTTGCCTGCCTGCTGCATGATGCTGGGGGGTCTTGGCAGGGCCTGGCTCTGGGGAGGGGAGTGGGTCCTGAACCCTGCACTGGTGGCGCAGGCAGTAGTGCTCCCAGCTGCAGTGCTGGCATTCTCTCCAGCCAAACAATTCCATGTCTTCACTTTCTAACCCAGCATGGGAAGCAAGATGATGGAGGGGGAACAAAGGGCTGATCCTGGTTGGACTTGATGATCTTAAAGGTCTTTTCTAACCTTGTTATTCTGTGATTCTGGGAACACTGGAGGTACGTGGCACCAGAGTGGTTAGACGTTAAGAGAGATACTTATTAAGGATGCTTCCTTCCATAAGAGAATGAAATCCATATGTGCAAGTGCATGTATTTTTAAAGAGGGCCTGGAAAACCCTTCCAGCACTGCTCAGCCCTCAGGCTCACAAGCCCTCAGCTTCCCAGCACTGTACCTGGATCAAGCAGAGCCTGGACAGGAGGGCAGAGGTGCCCAGGCATGCTCAGGGACTTGTGTTAGGAGCAGGATGGCAGCACTGACAAATGCCAGGTGGAGTGCTGGGCTCCAGAGGGGCTGATTTTGGCCACGACACACGTCTGCCAGTCTGGTCCAGCCACCTGGGAAACAGCTGACTTGGAGGACTCCAGGTCTTCACTCCAGGCATGGTGGTTCCAGCATCAGGTCTGTCAGGAGCTGCCTATGGCAGACTCTTATTCTGCATCCACACACAACTTAACTCCCCAGGTGGCACTCTGGACTTGGACATTCAGGAAAAACCACCCCACACAAGCAGCCAGGGGAGCTGACAGAGCCTACGAGCTGCTCACTCATGGCTCTCCTGCTGCACAGAGCAGAAAGGGATGGGGTGATGTGTGGGCAGCGTGGCAGCTCACTGCCACCCCTTGCATTGACCACGATGCCGGGATGCCACGGCTCAGCCACACATTGCACTCAAACCTCAGCAAACCACCTTCTGCCTGTCCTTCACAGAACACCTGATGGAGCTGGGCATCCAGACACTCTTTGCTCTCTCCGAATTTCGTTCTTTTCACGGTTTGGTACGCATCTGAGCCCTTCCCAAATGGCAGAGCTGCCTCACCATTAACTGTCTGTCACCGAGCGGCTCCGCGCTCCCGGAGCCAGCTGTAGGACGCGGCTTAACTGCCGCGCTCAGCCATGCGCAGACGCCAGGCACTCCCATGTCAAGCTGCTGATGGACATGGGGCTGTGCTTGTTTATAGCTCAACTGCAGATTTAGGACTACTGAGCGAGCTGTTAGCTGCTGAGCCTTTCCACACCCGTCTGTATTTTGACATTACCAAACATGTTTAACTCCATGAATACTCCCAGAATATTCCTGCTGACACATCTCCCCTCCTGCCTGCCCATGCCGGACGCTCACCCTGCAGCAGCATTTTTCCAGCTGTTTGCTTTTTGGGTGGCTCCTACCAGTTTTCCAGAGGTCTATGTTCCAGGCAGGGAGTTTACAGGTAACATCACAAGTCTGGCTTTTCTCAGTTGTCTTTTGCAGACCCACACCGAAAGACTTCAGCCCATCTTCCAGGGTGCTCTCACTGCAACCCGTGCGAAGGATGTTTGCCCAGGGAACCCCCAAATGCTACTGAAGCACTAAGGAAAACCAAAATCCCAGTGTGGGGCAAGCAAACAGAATCACAAGGTTGGAAAAGACCTTTAAAAATCATCAAGTCCAACCATTCCCATCCTGTGCTAAAACATATCCCTGAGCACCTCATCTACTCTTTTTTAAACACATCCAGGGAAGGTGACTCAGCCCCTCCCTGGGCAGCCTGTTCCACAGCCCCAACAACTCTTTCAGTAAAAGATTTTTTTCTAATATCTGCTCTGCCCCTGCCCTGGCACAGCTTGAGGCCATTGCCCCTTGTCCCATCTCCTGTCCCCTGGCTGAAGAGACCATCGCCCACCTCTCTGCACCCTCCTGGCAGGTCAGTGGAGGTGGGGAGAAGGTCTCCCCTCAGCCTCCTCTTCTCCAGGCTCAACACCCCCAGCTCCCTCAGCTGCTCCTCAGAGGATTTGCCCTCCAGCCCCTTCCCCAGCCTGGTTGCCCTTCTCTGGACTCGCTCCAGGACCTCCACGTCCTTCTTATGGTGAGGAGCCCAGAACTGGACACAGCACTCAAGGTGTGGCCTCACCAATGCCCAGTACAGGGGCACAATCCCCTCCCCAGACCTACTGGCCACACTGTTTTTGATAAAAGCCAAGATGCCATTGGCCGCCTTGGCTGTCTGAGCACACTGCTGGCTCATATTCAGTCTGCAGTCACCCAACACCCCCAGGTCCTTCTCTGCCTGACAGCTCTCCAGCCAGTCCCCCCCAAGCCTGTAGCTCTGCATGGGGTTGTTATGTCCCATGTGCAGCACTCTACACTTGGCCTTGTTAAACTTCATCCCATTGGTCTCAGCCCATGGGTCCAGTCTGTTCAGATCCCTCTGAAGAGCCTCCCTACCCTCAACACTTCCTCCCAGCTTAGTGTCCTCTGCCAACTTACTGAGGAGCATTCAATCCCCTCAGTGCTACACATCACCATGTGCCCTTCACACCACGCTCGCGTGATACGCGGTGCTGTACGTGCACACGCAACACGGTTTCCACCCCGAGGCATCTGCTCTTCAGGACAGACACCTCTTGGTGGTAAATACTGCTCTCATTTATCCCCTTATCCTGCAATGGCAGAATGTGGGCTTGCCATAACAAGTGTAATCAAAATATTCCCACGCATAACCGCTGAAAGCCTTATGGAGGGGTATTTTTCAAATCTCAATTAGAAACAAACCATCCTCTAGTCTGGGGTTTTGCTCCAGTCTTGGATTGGTGGGGATGCAGCATTGTAATTTCTAGAAAAGAAAGGACAAATCTCAATACAAAGAGAAAGGAAAAGGGCAGACATGCTGAAAAACAAGAGGATAAAAGGAAGAAAATCCGCACAACAGCCCCAGAGCTAGCAGAGCACAAGGAGGAAAAAAATAGCACCAGCCATTTTTCTTGGTAATTTACTTAAGAGATTGAGAGCACAGCCCTAAAACTGCAACAACTGTGCTTTCTTAGAGGACAAGGAAACCTCCAGGCACAGCTGCCTGGAGACAAGCAAAGAGCATTCATTCTGCTCGCCCACTGCACTGGCACTGTGGTGGTTTTGTGTTGAGGCGGTACCCAGGGCTCTCCAGACCAGGCAGCATCCCTGCACACCCAGACAAGAGATCCCCCCCAGAGCCCTTCCAACCTCATCAGACAAAAGGCAAGCCTGTGATTTCCATCATTGGAGACGTTGTTTGGCCTTAATTGGGAAGCAAAGCTGGAATTCTACAAGGCACACATCCCACTTCAGGCAGAGGGGCTGCCCTCCCCTCCTCCTCTCTTCAAACTTGTTTTTGAGTTAAATGGATGCACACATTAAGCCCATGATTTAAAGCACCAGCAGCCATGCAGAGGCAGAGGGAAGACTCAGAGTTAGGGCTCCTGCTCCATCCCTTCCTTCTCCTACAGCACGTGCTCATCAGGGGACCCCAGGTCCAGGCAGGACTACACACAATTGCTTGGGCACTATGGAAAGAAATGACAGACCCTCTCCCCACTTTCATGGATGTAATTTAGTGATGTGAAAGCCATCCCCACTCATCCATGTGAACACAGCTCCAATGAAGATGTTCCAGGCTGGCCACCTCTGTCCATGCACTGATCCAGCACTCAGCAATCCCATGGAGCATCCCTGTACCACAGCAGGGCTGTGGGAAGGAGGAGAACAGGGTGCCCCCGTCTCCCTCCTGATGGGTGCCAGGCACTGCCAGCCAGCCAGCAGTACTGCTAGAGGGTTATTTGATTTGACATCTAGTTGTGAGGCCACAGACTGCTGGGCTAGGGGCTAAGGCAATTGTTTTAGGGGTGCAGAAACTGCCTCCCAGGTGAGGAGTACTACACCCAAAAAACCACATGGAGGGACACAGAGAAGTGTGCTCACTGCCTCTGAGACAGCCCAAGGCAGCTGGAGTCTTTTCACCCCACCTGACCATGACAAAAGCACACCACATAGTATTAGAGAGGAAGTGGATAAAGAAATGTGTCCAGCAAAAGCCAAGTGCAGGGTGTCTGGGACACCCTGCTCAGCAGCAGCTCAGGCACCAGGCTGGCAGACTGCTTCGTTCCCTCTGGAGGGTGGCAAAAAACCTGCCTCCAAATCCATGACACCCAGCAGGAGTGCCAGATTGGTCACAGCAGCAAAGATCAGTGGAATCTACTCAAGGTCAGGTTGGATGGGGCCCTGGGCAACCTTGTGTAGCTCCAGGCCTGGAGGTTGGTGGCCCTGCCTGTGGCAGGGGGGTTGGAGCTCTCTGATCCTTGGGGTCCCTTCCAACCCAGACCGGTCTGTGATTCTATGAATCAGTGGAATCTGGTAGTGTGCAAGTAAATTGTGCAACATGAGCAACTTTGGGGTTGATTTACCAAAATGCAAACCATATTGGGAGACCTCCAAGCTTTGGTGCCTGCGAAGTGGAATCACAGAATCATAGAATGGTTTTGAGACCTTCGAGATTATTGAGTCCAACCATCAAACCAGCCCTACCAGGTCCAATATTAGAGACCATGTCATCAAGTACAACATCTATTCTTTTAAACCCCTCCAGGGATGGTGACTCAATCACCTCCCTGGGCTGTCTGTTCTGGTATCTCACAACCCTTTCAGTATAGAAATTCTTCCCCATATCCAACCTAAACTTCTGCTGATGCAACTTCAGACCATTTCCCCTTGTCCTGTCACTAGCTACCAGGGAGAAGAGACCAAGCCCCACCTCACTACAGCTGTAGAGAATAATGAGGTCTCCCCTCAGTCTACTCCAGACTAAATAATCCCAGCTCCCTCAGCCACTCCTGGCAAGATTTGTCTTCTAAAAAGTAGCATGTGGTTCCTGGCTTTGACAGGTTCCCAACAGGCTGGCCTTCAAAGAGCTGCTTTGAGTTCTACCAAAATGTACAAGGTTGTTTCCCCTACTCTCTGTCTGCTGGCAGATTATTATACTTTGCAATGTTTGGGTGATTTGAACATAATCAGGCTTAAATGCAGGCAATCAAAGAGAATATGCATCCCACAGACATGCTGATCTCCACACACCGACTACCAAATTGGCATAACTTACTACTTTTATCCCAAAAGATGGAAAGATCTTTGAAAGGTCAAGATCTTTTAGTAGACAGAATGGGTAAACTGCACTGAAAACTACTGCCTGTTTAAGGAACTGCTTCGTTAGTGTGGCCAGTAGGTCTGGGGAGGGGATTGTGCCCCTGTACTGGGCACTGGTGAGGCCGCACCTCGAGTGCTGGGTCGTTTTGGGCTCCTCACCATAAGAAGGACATTGAGGCCCTGGAGTGAGTCCAGAGAAGGGCAACCAGGCTGGGGAAGGGGCTGGAGGGCAAATCCTCTGAGGAGCAGCTGAGGGAGCTGGGGGTGTTTAGCCTGGAGAAGAGGAGGCTGAGGGGAGACCTTATCACCACCTACAGTGACCTGCCAGGAGGGTGCAGAGAGGTGGGTGATGGTCTCTTCAGCCAGGGGACAGGAGATGGGACAAGGGGCAATGGCCTCAAGCTGTGCCAGGGCAGGGGCAGAGCAGATGTGAGGGAAAAGTTCTTCCCTGAAAGAGTTGTCAGGGCCTGGCACAGGCTGCCCAGGGAGGGGCTGAGTCCCTGCCCCTGGGTGTGTTTAAGGGTAGATGAGGTGCTCAGGGATATGATTTAGCTTAGGATGGGAATGGTTGGACTTGATGATTTTTAAAGGTCTTTTCCAACCTGGTGATTCTGTGATTCTGTTTTTAAAGGAAAAGGCTTAAAAGGCATTAATGAGGTGTAAGGAGAAAGGTGGTGCTGAAGATGTGCACACGTATCTCCTATGCCTAAAATTCCCATTAGAGCAGTGGGCTTGTTCTCATCTCTCCCGTTCATCTTCCCATTAGCAAGATACACACATTATATCCAAACAGTTGATATATAGAATATGTAGCAGTTGATGGAGTTGAAAAGGCAGAATAGCTACTGGGCTCAGCTACTAAAGCAGGTGTTATAAAAGATCCTCCTCCTCCCTACCAATCATACTTTGTAGATATAAAGCACTTCAGAGCTCAGGAAAGTCAGAGATAACCTGCTTGGGAGGGTCTCCAGAGTCACTGCCAGGAGGTCTCAGTCCATGGCATGCCTTTAAAGCATGGATGGGAAAGTTTTAATGCCTCTTTCAGGAGGAGCAGAGAGATGGCTGTACTGGAAGTGGCCTGGAGTCCTGCCAACTTCCACATCCTACAGATGATCTAGAGAAAGCCCCAACCCTGTTCTCAGCCTACAAGACTGCGACTACCTATCTTACAAAATCCATCTGCAAAAAGGGAAATCATTTTCCTGGCCTCACTAATTATTGCCTTAAATCTTCCCAAAGCAAGAAACAGAACAGACACGGTCCTTTATCTTCTTCTCAGCTCAATTTACAGATATTCCTATGGATCCTGAGAGCCTCCATCAGTGAAGCAAACCCACCCTTAACAGCAGCAACCCCACACGCGCCGGGAATATCACAACCAGCGCGGAGCCGGAGCTGCTCTTCTTGCTCCTCATGAGCTTCTCCTCTTGCATCTTGCTACATTTCTTGCTCTGACAGTATCTTCAAGCCAACAAGCTCTACCAGTTAGCTACAAGCTGTATTACAAAGCATTTCCTTTAACTTGTAGTAAAGCTGTTTCCTTTTAATTACACCAGGTGCCCTCTGCTTTTGATTCCGGAGCAGGGGCTAACGGGACCAGGCAAATGGTCTCTTTCAGCACATTAATGGTTCTACCTTATTGTCCCTTTGATTTTTCAGAACTCAATAACGTTAATCTGTTTCATCTGAATTTTAAACCTGGCAGTAGAGTGATCTGGGGAATTAGTCTAATTTCAAGCCTTACTAAAAAAGTGGAACAAACATTAAGAGCAAAGTCTAAAAGGATAATGGAATCGAACAATGAGCACCAATATAATGAGACAAACTTGATTGCTTTCTTTTTGTAAAATTACAAAATCAGTGATCAGAGGGAAGAGGTAGACGCCACATTCGTTTTTTCATGGAGCTTTGATACAGCATCTCAACCCCCTTGTTCTCAAGAATAAATTACTGTTGTTTTCAGGAGGAGTGCTGTTATTTTAGCTGAAGGACCAGAAACAAAGAACACTGGGTCACTGCTTAGAGCAGAATCCTATTAATTAACCCTTTACAAATAATTAGCAGAGGTTACGAACAGGCCACAGAAACGAGTGGTATGTGTTACAAATGGTTAGCAATACCTCAGCAGACCCAGTTCCAGATGATAATAAGATATGGCTGTGGGCGACCCGCTGACCCCGTCACCGCCAGACAGCAATGAATCATTCACTCTGCTGTTAGAGCCACAAAACCACAACACAAAAAAAGCATCCAGGCAAAGGACCAAATCGGGTCCTTCAATGACCTGGATGAAGGGATCGAATGGTCCCTCAGTACGTCTGCAGGTGACACTAAACTGGGAGGAAGTGTTGATCTGCCTGAGGGTAGGGAGGCTCTTCAGAGGGATCTGAACAGACTGGACCCATGGGCTGAGACCAATGGGATGAAGTTTAACAAGGCCAAGTGCAGAGTGCTGCACATGGGACATAATAACCCCCTGCAGTGCTACAGGCTTGGGGGGACTGGCTGGAGAGCTGTCAGGCAGAGAAGGACCTGGGGGTGTTGGGTGACTGCAGGCTGAATATGAGTCAGCAGTGTGCCCAGGCAGCCAAGAAGGCCAATGGCATCCTGGCTTGTATCAAAAACAGTGTGGCCAGTAGGTCTGGGGAGGTGATTGTGCCCCTGTACTGGGCACTGGTGAGGCTGCACCTCGAGTGCTGTGTCCAGTTCTGGGCTCCTCACCATAAGAAGGACATGGAGGTCCTGGAGTGAGTCCAGAGAAGGGCAACCAGGCTGGGGAAGGGGCTGGAGGGCAAATCCTCTGAGGAGCGGCTGAGGGAGCTAGGGGTGTTGAGTCTGGAGAAGAGGAGGCTGAGGGGAGACCTTATCACCACCTACAGTGACCTGCCAGGAGGGTGCAGAGAGGTGGGCAATGGTCTCTTCAGCCAGGGGACAGGAGATGGGACAAGGGGAAATGGCCTCAAGCTGTGCCAGGGCAGGGGCAGAGCAGATGTGAGGGAAAAGTTCTTCCCTGAAAGAGTTGTGGGGCTGTGGAACAGGCTGCCCAGGGAGGGGCTGAGTCACCTTCCCTGGATGTGTTTAACAGACGGGTAGATGAGGTGCTCAGGGATCTGGTTTAGTTTAGGACAGGAATGGTTGGACTTGATGATCTTAAAGGTCTTTTCCAACCTGGTGATTCTGTGATTCTGGGGCAGGATGCAATGAATGTATCCCTGTGACCAGCCATCATTTCTCTGTGGCTTGACCAGGAAGAGGGAGGTGGGGAACCCACCCACCCAGGAGACCAGCGTTCCCAACACAGGCATTACATGGCACATTGGAAAGGGTGAAGCTGTAGAAAAAAAAAAAGGATAAAATCTTAATTTGATACTTGCTGAAGTAGGTAATGTGGATGGAAAAGGCTACCTAATGGGACTTGCAGCACTTTACAGTGATTGTAGCAAACCAATTAGGAGATTACAATAAGGGAAGACAGCAAAAAGTCCACTTCAGCTGCAGACTCTGACCATACACAGGAACCCCACCAAGGAGCAGAAAATATCCTCTTCGCCATGAAGAGGGTATGGCAGCTCCTGGGACATTCCAGATTCTGCACAATTCCAATTCACCACCCTTTTTTTAAAGTCCCCCTCTTCACCACAGCAACAGCTCTGGATTTAGCCAAGCAGGGAAAGAAATCTTAAATAAACCTCCATGCGTGAAGAGCAGACTCACTGCCACAGCCCACTGCGGACAACACTCTGAGGAGCCACTCAATGCCCCTCCTGCAAGGCCAGGTGAACCCCACACTGGGGTGACTCCAATGGCCTGGAGGCACGTGTCTAATTTACCAGAAAAACCCCCCAAGGAGCAGACAGATTGATTCTTTCACCACTCTGACACGTTGCCCTACACACAAGGCTGTCATCAGTTTGGCAGTGCCCATGCTCCTGTTTCCTTTCCCTGAGCTCCTGGATTTGGGGGCTCTACTGAGTGTGGTCCAGCACGGTGCAGATTTACCCCTCAGACCCCCTTGTTTCCACCAACCTTCTCAAAAAAGCCTCCTGACAGCAGTGAGCATAGCCCACCCTGCCAGCACTGATTGGTGCTCTCTGCTGCTCCAGCTGAATGGCTGGGTTATTTCCTACAACTGTGAAAAAAGCCAGTTTAACAAATCATGTATTATTTTAGCTCTGGCACATGAAATCCGCACAAGACCGATAAAGTAAGTTGGAGACGTGCTGTTCTCCTGATGACTTCAACAAAGTCATCTGTAAGACTCCCTCCTCCAGCTCGACTTGGCTGGAAGTCAGAACCGGGTGTCCTACATACTGCACACAGCCTGTCTTCTATCCCTCCTGCAGCACAGCCAACCTCAGTTCAGAGTGTGAAAGCCCACTTTAGTTCTCCTGCACAGAAAGACCATCATATGTCCAAGACCTGGTCCCCATTCAGATGGGGCCATCGAGTAGTGGCACTGGACTGCCTCCAGTTGAGTTCTGAGTCCCCACAAGGATAGAATATCCACTACTTATGTGGACAACTGTTCCAATGTTCAACCACCTGACACCCAACACCAGGCAATGGGAGTGCTCTGGCAGTGACACCATCCCAGCAAACACCAGAGCAAGCAGGAGGGTCTCTCCATAGCATCAACACAAGGAAAAAATGTCCTCAGCTTGGTGATACCCAGCTCCTGATGCAATCCAGGGCCAAAAGGTTGGTCTTGAAGCTATTCACATATTTTCTTCCTGAGTGAAAGGAGGCTGAGTAGTCATCTCCCTGCAGCAGGAACACTGAAGTAAGATGCAGCACCCCCTAAAACACAGGCTCTGTCTGGAGGGCATGCCATGCATGGAGGTACATGGGTGGAGGGTTATACTGGCTGTTGATTCAAAAGCATGTGTTCAGTGCAGTAAAGGAGCCAAAGGGCAAAGGAACTAAGAGGCACCAAGCAAAAAAGTCACCTGCGGGAAAGTCTCTAGACAGAACAGACAGGCTTTTGTACAACCTCATGAGGTTCAACACTGCCAAGTGTCAGGTGTTGCACTTGGGCCAGAGGAATCCCAGACATAGATACAGACTGGGAGAAGAGCTCCTGGAGAGCAGCCCTGCTGAGAAGGACTTGGGGATTCTGGTGGATGAGAAACTTAACATGAGCCAGCAGTGTGCTCTGGCAGCTCAGAAGGGCGACGGCATCCTGGGCTCCATCAGCAGAGGGGTGGCAGCAGGGACAGGGAGGGGATTGTCCCTCTCTGCTCTGCCCTCGTGAGGCCCCAGCTGGAGTCCTGTGTCCAGAGCTGGGGCCCCAATACAAGAAAGATGTGGGACTGTTGGAGAGGGGTCAGAGGAGCTACAGAGATGATCAGAGGGCTGGAGCACCTCCCATACGAAGAGAGGCTGAGGGAGCTGGGCTTGTTCAGCCTGGAGAAGAGAAGGCTGTGGGGGGACCTCATTGCAGCCTTCCAGTCCCTGAAGGGAGCAGAGGAGCAGGAGGGGAATCAGCTTGTTCAAAGGGTAGATAATGGCAGGACAAGGGGGATGGAGTGAAGCTAAAGGAAGGAAGGTTTAGATTAGCTATTAGGGGGAAGTTTTTTACAGAGAGAGTGGTGAGGGGCTGGAACAGGCTGCCCAGAGAGGGGATGGATGCCCCATCCCTGGGGGTGTTCAAGGCCGGGTTGGATGGGGCCCTGGGCAACCTTGTGTAGCTCCAGGCCTGAGGTTGGTGGCCCTGCCTGTGGCAGGGGGGTTGGAGCTCTCTGATCCTTGGGGTCCCTTCCAACCCAGCCCAGTCTGGGATTCTATGATTCGTACTCACAGGGGCTCTAACCACTCCTGTGGTTAGACAATATGGCAGTTTAAAATGTCTCTAGAGCATGCTGAAACCAGACCCTTTCTGGAGGTGCCCAGGGGTAGGATGAGAAGCAGCAAACACAATATGGCAAATTGTAAAAAAAAAAAAATAAAATCACATGAGGTTGGTGAACACTGGAACCAGAGTGTAGGAGCTTCACCCTGAGAGATCCTCAAACCCCAACAGACAAGGCCCTGACCAACACATCTAACCACCCCTGCTTCCTGCAGGGTTAGGCCAGAATCCTGCTCTGTTGGCCAGGATTTTAAGAACAGCTTTCCAAACTCTTTTTTATAGCAAAAACTTGATGCAACTATGAGCAAAGATGTCATATCAGCAAAACTGGCCTTGGTGGGCGATCTCAGAAGTGAGGAATGCATCACTAGCTCCATCATTAGTTCCTCCTCCTAATGAGGCGACTCGTAAACATCAAAGCATTAGCTAAGCAGCTAAACCAGCACAGCAGCAGCACAAAGGAGGTTCAGGTCCAGGCTTCTGGAAGGCTTTGCCCAAGGAGCTGCTATTAGACATCAAGTTCCTCTCACCCCACCAAAGCAGGCAGAAGGCATGAGGAAAGGACTGCAGGGACAAACTCTCAGCTCACAAGCTGTTTCCAGCAGCACAACAAAATTTGGTTTGTTCTAGTTTTCACCTCATTCTTCTTCTCCACGAGCTGCAGGAGAAGCTGGTAGCCTGCCACCGATCAACTGAACAACCTCACGTAAAGAACAGACTCACACACCAGGCCTCCAACGCCTGCAAGAAGCACAGTGAGGTGCTTTGCAAGAGGGAGGCAGATTTGGGCTCTAAAAGCCCTCCAAGTCTGCAATGGAGACAACACACTGGGGACTTGAGACACTTTCCAAAATACCTATGCCCTAAATGGGAGAGGTTCCTCTAGGTGTGGTTCCTGCCGGGGAAATTCATTTTCTTAGGAGCCTACAAGATGTTTTTTTCTTGCTAGGACGTCACTGATGCCCTGGAGGTTAATTCCTACTCTATCTGCCCTCACCAGTAAGAGAGGAAGGAAATAAACAGAAAATAAAGCAGAATAGGTGCTGGAACAGGCTGCCCAGAGAGGGGGTGGATGCCCCATCCCTGGAGGTGTTCAAGGCCAGGTTGGATGGGGCCCTGGGCAACCTTGTGTAGCTCCAGGCCTGGAGGTTGGTGGCCCTGCCTGTGGCAGGGGGGTTGGAGCTCTCTGATCCTTGGGGTCCCTTCCAACCCAGCCCAGGCTGGGATTCTATGATTCTATGAATGTGAGATTGACCTGTTTTTGCACACCAAGTCGGAGTTGAGACCAGCGATCCACGCAGTGCAGGAGCTCGTGTCTCTCTGCAGGCGTGCTCCCCCCTTTCCCTCCCAATGTAAATTGCAGCTGCAGCGTGATGAGAGCTGGCACTTTTGCATATCAACTCAGCACTACAGATTAGGTAAATTAGCCAGCAGCTTTCTACAGTACCGCAGCCAATCAGTCCCAGCTCCCTGCCTTGTCGGCCCAGCCATCAGGAGAGAATCTCAGCCAGGAGAAGGCCCAAAGGTTTCAGATAGATGGAGGAGTTCAAAAGCAAACACCTTGCAGTCATTACCTCTTCCCAAGGAAAGGGTACGGCTGAAACCCTGTCACAAGAGTCATCAGACACTTAAGACACTCTCTGGCTGGCTGGGACAGAGCTATGCCAGTGGGATGCTTGTTCCACACCTGGGGAGGAGAACGTGGCTTGGCCAGACTCTAACAGGGTGCCCAGCTATTTGACTAGTATTTCCAGGGAACCCCATGGCAGGAGCTGTAAAACTGCTTGGTAGGCAAGCCAGGATGGCCCAGAAAGCCACACACTCACTGGGGACTGCAGCTGCCCCCGAAGGTTCAACTTCAGCTGACCAGTAGAGGAAGACCACTTCCCTTGTTACAGAGGATCTCGGTAGAAAGGTGACTTCCTCCAGTGGCCATAGCACCAAGGAACTAGAGAGCTCACCGCCTCTTATCCACCTTATTCCTTGTTTTCCCACTCATCCCTGGACAAAAACATCCAAAAGTAAAGGACCTGTTCAGAGAAGGTGACAAACCCCTTTGATTAATTTATGTAGTCACCTGAGTGATTGCTGAAAATTTCTCCTTAACAGAAAGACAGTGCCACTGCAACCAAGAGCTCATGAAACAACGAGTAAGCACACATGCACGTGCCTTTATAGCCCCAAGGACTTTTTCACCTT
The DNA here is from genome assembly GCA_020800305.1 of Porphyrio hochstetteri. Classification (NCBI taxonomy): domain Eukaryota; kingdom Metazoa; phylum Chordata; class Aves; order Gruiformes; family Rallidae; genus Porphyrio; species Porphyrio hochstetteri. The sequence continues at coordinate 17,751,467 of CM036916.1, forward strand.
CTCACCATCACACCAGGCACATCATCCCGACCACCTGCACTCACCACAGCTGAGCCACTACCCAGGAGCTCCCTGAGAACAAGTGACTTCCTGGGCAGCCTGCTCCAGCTCACCCTGCATCGAGCAGGGGTTCAACTAGACAACCTCCAGAAGTCCCTGCCAACCTCAGTGACTTGGTGACTCACTTGAATTTCTGTTCTGGCTTGTGGTACCCCAACCATGTATCACTTGAGAGCTGCTGGTATGACATCATGTGCCTGCCCCACCTGTAGTGCCTGTTGTGAACTAAGCCCACAGGACATGGCTGATCCCTCTAGCCTTGTCAGTACAGGTCCACCAAAACCACAGTGTCACTCTGATCCAAGCTGCAACATACTTACCTGCTAAATCCTGCATGCACTGCCATAATTTTCAGCCCAAGATTGAAGCAGGAGACTCCATCTAATTTGCCTTCATCGAGGATGAATTTTAGATAAAATTCAAACTGATTAATGAAGAGGAGGTTAAGCACTTCCAATCAGGGTGGTGAGCAAGGTGCTAGAAGAGTGAAATTGAATCCCAAACTGTCTATCTACACGTTTTAAAGGTGGATAAGCCAGGAAGACTGCGCTAAGCTGTTTTCTTCACGTCCCAGTTAGTGTGGATGGATGACACCAGCTGATGGTCCACAGCATACTGGGGCTCCACCACAAAGGAGGTGCCAAAACATGCTTCCTATGGGACAGTTTTAACTATGTTTTAACAAACATATCGTCAAAAATGCAGAGCAAGAGTGGCCTTGGCATTATTTCCAGCCAAGTGCCAGTACTGTACACTGCACCATGCTGCACAAGAGGAATCAGACAGCCATGGCTGGCTTTTGTCTTGGTTGCTGCCCCAAAACACTATGCAGTAGCTGTATTCTGCAAACCTTGGTGAACCTTGTATTTTGCAAACCTTGCTTTCCTGGAAGAGGAGAGCTATCTGGCAAGCAGAGCAGGGCTCACTTAACTCTCCTCACCAAATATTTGAGTAAGGACTGTTATCCCTACAAGAAGCTCTGCTGCTCTAGACACTTGAGGGTGTGTTACAAACATCTGTGATGTCATGCCATCACATGCACCACTGGCATAATCTTCTCCACAATGATACACAGGAAGCCCAAGGCTGAGCTAAAGACCAAGCACATACCAGTAGCAAGATGTCTGCCTTCATGCTATGCTACTGTTGTGCACCAGGTTCCTCCCTCAGACTCACGCTGCCCACCTCTCAGGAGATATGCCAGCACAGTGCTCTGCCCTTTCTGGAGCTCAAGGAGGATGGGAATCAACAGTGGTCCCTAGAAGGCCTAACGTCCTGCCCACCCATGCTGGGGAGCAAAGAAAGCATCGTTCTTCCTGGCAGCTATTCTGAACTTACAGCAGACGGACACAATAGCACTTGACCCGTCTGGGGTGAGTCAGGCTCTCTGTGGAGATTAGAGAGACTCCACGCTAACTCCAGAGAAGATCCACTTCCCTGTTCGTCCTGTGGGACATTCAACACCCACACCTGCACAGGAGAGCAGCCCCAGCCTTTCAGCTCATTGCTCTGACACCACTTGCTCACCCGATGGTAACAAAGACAGACCAAGTGCCTGGAATTGACCCAAAATGTTCCCATCACCGTTGGCTGCCCCTGCATCTGAGCTCTGCCAGAATTTATAACCTGGAACTCCAATAGTTCTCCCTTGCCAAATCTTCTGCAACCAGCCAGAGCTCCAGACACTCCCAAGATTTATAGTCCAATAGTTTAATGTAGCAATCGGGGGGGAGCAGGGGAAAGAGGGAGAAAATATTTATGGAAGGAGCAAAGAGGAAGAACTTGCAGTAAAGAAAGACACCATCTATCTAATGACAAAGATGACAAGTCCCACTGATAAGCAGAGGATGGAGAAACACCAGTATCAATGATGTGTGCAAACTATACTGTCCTGAGGCAGAAAGCTGGTGAACTTCTGTCTGTGCCCTGTTCCTTCAACTCCTAAGAGAACTGTAACGGCAACAAACTGAAGTCCTTCTCAAAACTCTGTCCCTGCCTCTCTGCCCCAGACAAGGGCTCAGAGACATGAAAAGCCCAATGCAGGTTTCACACAATCACACACAGAACGTTAGGTTTGGAGGGGACCTCACAAGATCATCCTCCCTGCCACAGCAGGGTCACCAGTGGCATTTCCCTCACAAAGCCAAGTGCTATGGAGATGCTGAAGGGCCTGGAGCATCTCCCCTGTGAGGAAAGGCTGAGTGAGCTGGGGCTGTTCAGCCTGGAGAGAAGACGACTAAGGGGGGACCTTATTAATGTTTATCAATAGCTTAAGGATGGGCTGCAGGGGGAAATGGCCAGCCCCTTTTCAGTGCTCTGTGGGGACAGGACAAGGGGCAATGGCTGCAAGTTAGAGCATAGGAAGAACTTTTCCCCAGTGAGGGTGAGGGAGCCCTGGGACAGGCTGCCCAGGGGGGTGTGGAGTCTCCATCTCTGGAGAGATTCCAGCCCCGTCTGGACGCCGCCCTGTGCAATATGAGCTGGGGAGCTGCTTTGGCAGGGGGTTGGACCCCATGAGCTCGAGGGCCCTTCCAACCCCTGTGATTCTGTGATTCTGTGATTAGATCATCGTGACAGAAGTTTCCCACCCTCCACCTCTCCAATTTTGGTCCATTATACAGCATTTCTAAACTTCATGTCCTCGGTGAGCATGCACATATAAGAGATGTGATGGTCTTTATTCTGGAGTACCCAGAGGAATATCAAAGCCTAAGATTTTCCCTGGATAGATCTCCAAGAAGCGCTCACACCACATAACCATCCTCTCTGTGAGGAGATTCTCAGCCTAAGACACTTTCATATTCTCTCTGATCTGCACAAGTAGTCTGAATTCCCCATCTGTGGGAGTAGCCATGGAACCAACCATCTGCACCCACAAAGTAGCAGAAGACTTCTACAGGACATTTCAACAGAACCTCAATCCATTTGGCTTCATGAAGCATATTCTCAAATATATAAAACAAAGAAATTGAGAGTCCTAAGGGATACAGCAAAGCCAGCACACCACAACATGATTGGCCATGACAATCTTGGCAGTGAACAACACACATGGTAACAACAGAGACCAGAAGGCTCCTTGTGACCGATCAGTAAGGGACAGCAAATGATGGGCTGGGACCATCTTCCTGCACCTGAACTTCAGGGAGGGGATTGTCCCTCTCTGCTCTGCCCTCCTGAGGCCCCAGCTGGAGTCCTGTGTCCAGAGCTGGGGCCCCAATACAAGAAAGATGTGGGACTGTTGGAGAGGGGTCAGAGGAGCCACAGAGATGATCAGAGGGCTAGAGCAGCTCCCCTATGGAGAGAGGCTGAGGGAGCTGGGCTGGTTCAGCCTGGAGAAGAGAAGGCTGTGGGGGGACCTCATTGCAGCCTTCCAGTCCCTGAAGGGAGCAGAGAAACAGGAGGGGAATCAACTTTTAAAAAGGGTAGATAATGGCAGGACAAGGGGGATGGATTAAAGCTGAAGGGGGGAAGGTTTAGATTAGATATTAGGGGGAAGTTTTTTACAGAGAGAGTGGTGAGGGGCTGGAACAGGCTGCCCAGAGAGGGGGTGGGTGACCCATCTCTGGGGGTGTTCAAGGCCAGGTTGGATGGGGCCCTGGGCAACCTTGTGTAGCTCCAGGCCTGGAGGTTGGTGGCCCTGCCTGTGGCAGGGGGGTTGGAACTCCTTGGGGTCCCTTCCAACCCAGACCAGTCTGGGATTCTATGATTCTTCACAAAGCACCACATTTGTCAGCTAGCAAGGGGTGACAGGAGGTGCTGAGGCTTATCTCCCTCAGCACGTGGCATGCAGCCCATTTCACTGCAGCAAACTCAATTTCACCTTTCAACGTTTCCAAATCGTGCCCATGACTCCCTCACCTAGACAATGGCCGTTTTTCGAGTACCCCTCAATTTGGTCCAGTCAGGGAAGTTTTTTTCAGGATCCAGGTCCATGCTTGGCAAAGAAGCAGATTTGAAGCAGAAATGATGCTCCTTAACTCAAGACCAGGCAGAGCTGACATGGATCTTGCCCAACATCCCCCAACTGCTCTGGTGTTGGAAGAAGCCTGTGTCCTCTTTGTTAAGAGATATAATAAAGCAAAATTGCTGTCCTAAATATTACTAAAGCACTGGCTGGCATGTTTAATAAACCTTTCCATTTGGGTAAATTAGCACTCATCTGGACAAGTGCTGAAGTGCTGTTACTTGGAGAAAAAAAATTCAATGCTCAGAGTCTAATTTAAATAATTATCAGCATATTTCTGCTCTGACTGTTTTGCTGAAATTACCAGGAGACTTGATGCAGTCTGAGTGTAAGTGCCTTTTGTCTGCATGTAATTTATTGACCCCATTTCAGTCAAGTTTTTGGCCCGCTCGTTGCTGTGCTGGAGCACTTCACACCAGCACCAGAAAGGATTTTATGGCCAGACACAGTAAAAATCAGTAACAACTGATCTACTTTTATAGATCTTGAAAGGGATGGTGATAAGTTACATCCTCACGTTCTCCACACAAGCTGAATCTCAGATCTGTGATGATCTCCTGCTGTTCCCTTACGTGGGGTGCCAGGGGAAGAGCAACACGCTGGCTGGGGATGATGGTCACCCCATCCCTGCCAGTCAAACTCAGCTCCAGGCACAGACCAAAACTCCCTCACAACAAACCTGGGGCATATGCTGAAATATTTTAATATATTCTCTGGAAACTACAGTGTGGATATGAGATCTTCAGCACCAAGTGCTTCACCTTACAGACCTCCTGCCACCTCGCCACTGCGCTCTGAAAGGGCCACAGCTTGCAGCACCAAGCAGAGCCTGGTCCCAGGAACAGAACAGTGCTGGGGATACAGCACCAAACTCCCCTCTCAGCAGAAGGCCTTGGTACCCAGCCTGCCAGACCCAGGGTTTTATTTCTAGCAAGGAAAACAGAGAAAACTCTCTTCTTCTTCTCCATATTTTGTTGTTAACCAGCACTGGTGTTTGCCATTGCTGCTGCCCCACTTCTGCAGAAAGCAAGGCAAGAGGATGTAGGGCCAGGAAGATGATTAGAGGGCTGGAGCACCTGCCCTACGAAGAGAGGCTGAGGGAGCTGGGCTGGTTCAGCCTGGAGAAGAGAAGGCTGTGGGGGGACCTCATTGCAGCCTTCCAGTCCCTGAAGAGGCAGAGAAAAAGGAGGGGATTCAACTTTTTAAAAGGGTAGATAATGGCAGGACAAGGGGGATGGATTAAAGCTGAAGGAGGGAAGGTTTAGATTGGATATTAGGGGGAAGTTTTTTACAGAGAGAGTGGTGAGGGGCTGGAACAGGCTGCCCAGAGAGAGGGTGGATGCCCCATCCCTGGGGCTGTTCAAGGCCAGGTTGGATGGGGCCCTGGGCAACCTTGTGTAGCTCCAGGCCTGGAGGTTGGTGGCCCTGCCTGTGGCAGGGGGTTGGAGCTCTGTGATCCTTGGGGTGCCTTCCAACCCAGACCAGTCTGTGATTCTATGACTCATGTACCTGAAACACCCCCTTTCTCGGAGCAGCTCCGACCAAGCCCCCAGCACCGCTGGTCCAGAGCACAGAGCCATCCTGCACAGAGCCCTGCACAGCCCTTGGCACTGGATGCCACTGTGAGGGAGAGGGGCAAGGTCTGCCCTAAAGAGATAAAAGGTGACGCTCTTGCCTTGCTCCCCGCTTCCCAGGCTGCATATGCATTCAGCTAGCAACCCTGCCATCTGCACCTTATGGCTGCTGCTTCCCTCCAGGGCACATTCTGTGATCCTCACATCCACCAGCTCATCAATCCTTGGCTCTCATCAAAAGACAAACTTATAAACAGGCCCAGACGCTTCTCCCAGGTTTAATGGAGGCAGCTAAGGAGTTGTGATCATTCGATGTTTTCCAATGATGGTGGTGATGCCTGAGGCCAGCAGTAATATTACCATGAAATAAATCTGCAGCGATACAATTAGCAGGGATGCTATTACAGCTCAGGTTTTAGGGATGCTCAGCACAGGGGGAGCAAAGCAGCTCCTCAGAATGGGACCTTGCAGAGGTTCTGGGTTTGAGTAGGGGCTGGGGATGGAAGAGACAGAAAATCATAGAATCATAGAAAGGATTACATCCTGTATGCCTTACATAGAATCACAGGATCACAGGGGTTGGAAGGGCCCTCCGGAGCCCATGGGGTCCAACCCCCTGCCAGAGCAGCTCCCCAGCTCATATTGCACAGGGCGGCGTCCAGACGGGGCTGGAATCTCTCCAGAGATGGAGACTCCACACCCCCCTGGGCAGCCTGTCCCAGGGCTCCCTCACCCTCACTGGGGAAAAGTTCTTCCTATGCTCTAACTTGCAGCCATTGCCCCTTGTCCTGTCCCCACAGACACTGAAAAGGGGCTGGCCATTTCCCCCTGCAGCCCATCCTTAAGCTATTGATAAACATGAATAAGGTCCCCCCTTAGTCTTCTTCTCTCCAGGCTGAACAGCCCCAGCTCACTCAGCCTTTCCTCACAGGGGAGATGCTCCAGGCCCTTCAGCATCTCCGTAGCCTCCTCTGGACTCTCTCCAGGAGATCCCTGTCTTTTTTGTCCCAGGGAGCCCAGAACTGGACACAATACTCCAGGTGGGGCCTGACCAGGGCCCATACCATACCACAACTATCAAGGCAGTGGGGACTACCCACACTAGTCTGCCTGCAAAATCAGCCTGGGTCTTTAGAGGCCAGAGGTTACAGGAAATAACAGGTCCGTGCAACTCTCGGGGTTAAATCCAGCTGATTTTCTTCTTGCCACTTCAGGTACAGGCTGACTTTCAAATAGTTGTGCAACATTCAAAAGCAGCCAAGGTCTGACCCAACCCAGGAGCTGGTTTAGAAGCAGGAGGCTTGCTGCATCCAAACGTCCCTCCCCAGCCGCAGATCGCTTGTCTGCGTCTCTGTTCCACGCCATCTCTGTGCAGTGCAGCGTTCTGATGGCACTTGCAGAGTGATTGCTTCTTCCAGCAGCTGGTCCATGTCGTGCTTTGTGGTTATCTAAACTGGGATGGTAGATGGAGCAGGTAGATGTGAAACAACACATCTCCCAAGTCCAAGTCTGGTGGGAGGAGGAACCTGCTGTTTTCTCTGCTGCATCAAATGAAGGGCTGAGGCAATGGAGAACAACTTTTGCACTGACACATATCAAAGGTAGACAAAGATCACTAAAAGGTAAAGCTAGGAGGAAAGCATGGAAGGGGCAAGGTTAGCAAAAGGAATGCTACTGGTATCTGAAAGGAAGAGCCAAAGAAAGAGCTGGCACCTACCCAGCACTTTATTTTGCTTGCAGACTTCACACTACAAGTCAGAGTGCAGGCAAAGGACATAACTAGAGCAAAACGATTAAGCAGCGATGCTCATATGGGAGAAGAAGGGAAAGAAGAAAGTCAACACATGCCAGGATTGATCCCCAGTTTTGACATGACATCCTGAGGGTGGTCCTGTCTCCCCAGGTCTCCCCAGACTCCCAGCTGGGACGGATGCCCTGGAAGAGTTTCTGCCCCGTATGCAGGACACAGACTGGTGAGCTGGAGGCTCTGTGCCAATGTCCACATGGCATGTCATTGCTTGGTTATAAAAGGTGACGTACTAGGGGAGAGTCTGCACCAAAATCAGAAAATCATCCTGTAGCTCAGCTGGGCAGCAGATGCCCTGGAGGAAAACCCTGAGGCAGGCAGTCATCATTTTTAAGTGTGTTTCCAAATCTGCAGTCAAATCCTACACCTTCCCTCCTTTTTGCCACAATAAACTTTATCTTAGAATGTAATCTAGTAATAAAAATGGTTTTAAAGTGATCTGACAAGCACTAGAAACCCCATTTCTTTTAGAGTGACAACTCTATTTACAGCAGCACATCCATACACTCTGTTTTATATTCCACATGCACTCTGGGCCCTCAAGATTTGGGATATATCCTTTCCATCCCCTTGCAAGAATCAATTTTAGTCATGAAAAGAGGATCCTCAGCAGCCAGAAGGAAGGAAGAAAGACCACTTCTAATGTTGGGGTCCCTGCACATCTCCCAGGAGAGGGGCACAGAGGGGTGAGAAGCCCATGACCACATGCTGCACATGAGCAGCCAGCCCAACTCCAGTGGCCACTGTCCAGCAAGGCCCACATGCCCAGCCTGAACGGGCTGGAGCGCTGGTTTGGCTTCCAGGAGGTGCAAGTCATAGAATCATAGAACGGAATGGTTTGGAAGGGACCCCAAGGATCACAGAGCTCCAAGCCCCCTGCCACAGGCAGGGCCACCAACCTCCAGGCCTGGAGCTACACAAGGTTGCCCAGGGCCCCATCCAACCTGGCCTTGGACACCTCCAAGGATGGGGCATCCACCCCCTCTCTGGGCAGCCTGTTCCAGCCCCTCACCACTCTCTCTGGAAAGAACTTCCCCCTAATAGCTAATCTAAACCTTCCTTCCTTTAGCTTCACTCCATCCCCCTTGTCCTGCCATTGTCTACCCTTTGAACAAGCTGATTCCCCTCCTGTTTCTCTGCTCCCTTCAGGGACTGGAAGGCTGCAGTGAGGTCCCCCCACAGCCTTCTCTTCTCCAGGCTGAACCAGCCCAGCTCCCTCAGCCTCTCAAATCATCAAGGCAGAATCAATCAAGGAAGATTTGAGGCAGCATTTGACTCTCACTCTTTCAGAAGGGTACATGTCACGTTTTCTGCTAAAAAAATCAAATATTTCACATTCAAAGCCTGGATTGGCCAGGAAACACCAGTGCCAAACTCAAGCAGAGGAAAAGGAGCTTGGAGCTCTGGGAGATGTTACTGCAGTAACCAGCCATGAAGGACACCTTGTAGCTGAAGTCCCAGCACTTAATTAGGAAGCACAGCTCTTGTTCCCAAGCGTAACAAAGTACAATCTCTCCAGGCCTCAGTTTCCCCAGGCATAATGCTGAAGCAGTCAAATGTATCTGTCCTAAGGGAATCCAGCCCTTGCCTGACCGCACTTGGGAAGCCAAACTACCACCACCTTGAAGTTTTCTCATCTGCTCCCACACTCAGCCAAGAGCAGAGCTGCTCAGCAACTCTTCCCCATCACGGTTTCCCAGTGCCCCCCCAATGTTACAAAGCTCAGCATCTCTCCCACAATCATACCTGACTCCCCCAATTACAGGCGGATCAGCAGAGACCGGCGCTTCCTCCCTCTGTAATTAGCCGATATAAAAGCTGTGCCATCTACTGGCGTGCAACACGAAACACGGCTCCCAGCACAACTCCAGCCAAGTGGTTGCAGCAGCTCCTTGTGCAGACCCGAGGTGGGCTTTCGACTCCTGCCTCTCACTAGGTGCAGCACACCGCAGGCAAACGTGGGACAGGTGAAGATGCCTGCTGACTTTGCAGGGCTGAAGCCAGGCAATCTGCCACAGACATGCAGTCCTGCATGGGCATCCCAGTGTGGAATGGGGTGTGGGGTGTTTGGTCCCAGCTCTTATAATCCCCCCCGACTTGGTCAGAAATCACCAGCTTTACTTCAAAACTTCTTTTTAAAATTTTCATTCACAGAGTCACAGAATCACAGGGGTTGGAAGGGCCCTCGAGAGCTCATGGGGTCCAACTCCCTGCCAGAGCAGCTCCCCAGCTCATATTGCACAGGGCGGCGTCCAGACGGGGCTGGAATCTCTCCAGAGATGGAGACTCCACACCCCCCTGGGCAGCCTGTCCCAGGGCTCCCTCACCCTCACTGGGGAAAAGTTCTTCCCCATGTTGGTGCGGAACTTCCTGTGCTCCAGTTTACAGCCATTGCCCCTTGTCCTGTCCCCACAGAGCACTGAAAAGGGGCTGGCCAATTCCCCCTGCAGCCCATAATTAAGATATTTATAAACATTAATTAGGTCCCCCCTTAGTCTTCTTTTCTCCAGGCTGAACAGCCCCAGCTCACTCAGCCTCTCCTCAGAGGGGAGATGCTCCAGGCCCTCCATCATCTCCGTAGCCTCCTCTGGACTCTCTCCAGGAGATCCCTGTCCTTTTTATCCCAGGGAGCCCAGAACTGGACACAACACTCCAGGTGGGGCCTGACCAGGGCAGAGCAGAGGGGGAGGATCCCCTCCTGTGACCTGCTGGCCACACTCTTCCTGATGCCCCCCAGGATCCCATTGGCTCTCTCAGCCCCCAGGGCACACTGCTGGCTCATGGCCACCCTGTCACCCACCAGGACCCCCAGGTCCTTCTCCACAGAGCTCTTCTCCAGCAGGTCATCCTCAGCCTGTACTGATTCCAGCAGTTATTCCTCCCCAGGTGCAAGACTTTACACTTGCTTTTATTAAACCTCATCTGGTCTCTCCCTGCCCAGCTTTCCAGCCTGTCCAGGTCTCGCTGGATGGCAGCGCAGTGTCCTGTGTGTCAGCCACTCCTCCCAGCTTTGGATCAGCAGCACTTGCTGAGGGTGGATGCTGTTCCCTCATCAAGGTCATCGATGAAGATATTAAACAGGACTGGACCCAACACCAAGCCCTGGGGAACACCCCTGGTCACAGGCCTCCATTCAGATCTTGTTCCACTGATCACAACCCTCTGAGCCCGGTCTGACAGCCAGTTCTCAACCCACCTCACTGTCCACTCATCTATCCCATTCCTGCAGAAAATTTTAAAAAGCCCCAACCACCCAGCCAGCCACCATTTGTACAATCAGCTTTAATTCCCATTGTTATGTTTAAAGGCTTGGGAAGGTGTTTTGGCAGGAGCAAACACCACTGTACAGCCAGCAGCCCTGCGCTGCGCTGAGAAAACCAGAGCTGCCACCTCCATCAAACCTGCAAAGGTGCTCCAACCTTCACCATCACGCTCCGTGGCCGCTTTCAGGGACATGCTGCATTTGAGACAGCACAAGTGGGGCACAAAGCCAACTACAACTACCTGAAGGGAGGTTATAGAGAGACAGGTGATGGTCTCTTCAGCCAGGTGACAGGAGATGGGACAAGGGGAAATGGCCTCAAGCTGTGCCAGGGCAGGGGCAGAGCAGATGTGAGGGAAAAGTTCTTCCCTGAAAGAGTTGTCAGGGCCTGGCACAGGCTGCCCAGGGAGGGGCTGAGTCACAAACCCTGGCTGAGTTCAAAAAAAAGGGTAGATGAGGTACTTAGGGATACGATTTAGTTTAGGATGAGAATGGTTGGACTTGATGCTCTTAAAGGTCTTTTCCAACCTTGTGATTCTGTGATATGTAAAGCAGAAACACCAGCCCAGAAGGACTCAGACGAAGCCCAGACCGCGTTACGATGAGCTCGATGCCCTGGAAGGCATTGCTACAGCCCAGCTCTGTGCCTAGCTCTCGCTCCACCCCCACCCAGCTAACCCAGTTCCAGCCCCGCACGTCCCAGTTGAGCCGGCTGCTCCAGGAGCAGCAGCAGCCAGGCAGGCAGACGCAGGTTACTAAACATTCCCGCTCGCATCTGTTTCATCGTGCTCTCGCTTCAGAGCGCGCCCGGGAACGCTGACGGGTTTCTCATCACATGGCTGTATTAAGCTGCTTTTTAATTGCATTTTGAGGGACCCAAAGGCCAGCAGACATAGGGGCAACTTCATTTTTTTCCAGGGAGAGTTATTTTAATTATAGCAGCAGGAAAGGTTTTCATTAATCCCCTGCAAGCAGGCAGCTTCCAAGTACTGCGCTGGCTGTGGAGATGTCCCATCCAAGGAGCAGGATGATGTGAGCCCTGTCTGCTGGAGTACCAGGCTCCCACAACTCTTCTTTAAAGAGCAGATCACAGGCTTTGGCACTAAACTTGCATTAAATTGATACAATCTCTTTAATGTTATCTCTGGCTCTTTATCACAATTGGATGTGCAATTTACATTCTTGTCGCCCTTTTTTTTTTTTATTAAGATTTGCTAGATCCTTATCACAGATATTTTACACATTGTTGTAGTGTCACTCAAACATTTAATGGACATCAACTGCTCTGGGAATATATAATAGCTCCTTGCTAGGGGGGAGGGATGGATGCTGATGGGTTTCAGGCTGATGCCATTAAAGCTGCGGCAGATGCAAAGCAAAGCTACACAGAGCATGGTCCCTGCTAGATGCCAAACCATCAGACAGAGCACGCTGGCTTGTGTAAAACAGCAGAGCACCGCTCACCCAGACCCACATTCAACACTTCTCATGCAAGCCACCTTCTCAGGAGCCTCCTGCTCTTCACCAGCAGCCATCCCTGAGATTTAAGTCAGAGGACTCTGGCGCAGAGACCCACCGAGATGAGCTGTGCCAAAGCTGATCTGTGTCTTGTGGGCTGCAGAAGGGACACATGCCAAACCCACTTTCTTTAGGAAAAGAAGGTGGGATTTGGAAAGTGCTTTTGAGACCTAAAAGCTTCATAGAAGTCCATTAACCTGCAGGACCAAGCCTCCGCCCACTCAATCATTAGAGTCTTTAACTTCTCTACTTGTCCATAAACAGAGCCACACAAATAATTGATTTTTAGTTCAACTAGGGGATGAAACCCTTAAAAAAAAAAGGCCAACAACCTCATTCTACCTGAACTGAATTAAAAATGATTCAGCTTTTATTCCCAGGTCAATTATTCCCATTCAACATAAGAGCCTTCCATCCCAGATGATGCATTTCAAGTGTTCATAGGGAAAAACACAAAACAAGAGAATAAACTGGTGGGAGCCTTTTCTACCCAAGATCTTGGACATCACAGAGCTCTTCGAGGATGTACAACAGCACAGAGGGCAGGGGCCAGGCTCCCGGGCACTGAGAGCAGATCTGTAAGTGAAGAGGTACACACTCCCTGCCAAACTTCAGACAGCCCCAGGGAAATAAAGACCCTCCCCTCTCCTACCACGCAGAGATTACAAAAAGCCATCAGCCAGGGTGCAGGAGCAGTTCTAGCTACCAAACTGCCATGGAAATGCATTTTCTCACGCCAAAACTAACCAAGGAAATTCAAATAAATCCCTTTTTCAGTGACATGGTTTCTTTTATTTTGCTATCATTGCAAACATGTCTTCCCAACCATGTTTAAAGGTGGTTTTATCAAGAATTAAATGGTAATTCTCTTCCCTAGTACTGATTCCCTTGGAGACCCCCTCCCTCTACTGAATCACTCATCATTTTTATATCTATATCTATCTATATAGACAGACCAGCAAGCCTTACCCATCTTCTTTTTACCCAGAGGAAGGGAGCCCTGCCAGGCTGCAGGAGCTTGACAGGGTAAGGACCAAACAAACAGCTCCAAGCTTGAGACAGCCAAGAACTACAACTGCTGCAAACCCTCTGCCTACACTAATGGCTTTTGTTACCTCCACCTCTGATGGGGGAGAAACCAGGAAAAGCTGAAAAGCAACATGCAACCTGCTGGCAAACACCCAACACAGCTTGAGGAGGGGAAATAAACCACCACTTCATCCTTCTCTTTTGGTCTCAGAGGTCCCTGGGTTTCTCCTGCCGTGGGGTGCAGAGCGCAGAAAGACAAGGGACGCAGAGCAGTTAAATCCTCCTCAAGTAAAGGTTAGTTCCCCTTCCAGGCAATTCATAGTCTTCTTCCCTGTGTGTGCAAACCAGCCTGGGAGTGCTCAGGGAGCAGGCACACGGGCTTTGCTCAGGCTGCAAGTGTAGCTAAACCTCCCAGCACCACTGCGTGCCCAGAGACCACCAACCTCAGGCTACAGCTCCCTTCAGTGTGGCTGTCTGGGGGATGAGACCTGCCAAAGGGAAGATGCCTTGGGGCAGGGGGGGATCCACCAGCCCAGAATAAATTCCTTGGGTGCAGAGTTGAGTGGTACAGGGCTAGAGGGTGGGAACCAGTGTAAACTCACCTCCTGGCTGCCAGGGTAAAGCAGCAGAGGAGTATTTGAGTTTTGGGGAAAGGGAAAGTCAGGAAACTATTCATTCACACAGAAAAAGGAAGGAAACTCACATCTAGGTTGGAGAGCAATGTTAAGAGACATCAGCTCATTTGCAGACCTGGTTTTGCCTCCTCTTTTGCTCCAGGCCCTGGGAAGGCAGCTCAAACAAACCCCAAAGAGGTCTCTTCTCTGAAGAGAAGGATGAATCTAATGGAGATTTACTGTCTAGAATTTTGTAAATATTAGCAACGTATTCTGCAGCAACAGTCTCATGGAAGGTATTTATCAGCACGTTGGAAGCACACTGTAAGCTTCCAAGCGGGACTATCTTTGGGAACAAGAAAACTCAAGGCTGCAAGGAGCCCCAAGCCCAGTCATGCGGCTCTGGCAAACAAGAGGAGGAAGATAAGGGCTATAGTTCACAGCAAAAACACAGTGAGGAAAAGGAGTGGATGAACAGCCGGCTGAACATGAGCCAGCAGTGTGCCCAGGTGGCCAAGAAGGCCAACAGCATCCTGGCCTGTGTCAGGAACAGCGTGACCAGCAGGAGTAGGGCAGTGATCCTTCCCCTGCACTCAGCGCTGGTGAGGCTGCACCTCACTGTGTTCAGTTTTGGGCCCCTCATTACAAGGACATTGAGATGCTGGAGCCTGTCCAGAGAAGGGCTACAAAGCTGGTGAAGGGTTTAGAAGACAAATCTTATGAGGAGCAGCTGAGGCAGCTGGGATTGTTTAGTCTGGAGAAGAGGAGACTGAGAGGAGAGCTCATCGCTCTCTACAACTACCTAAAAGGTGGTTGTAGTGAGGTGGGGGTCGGTCTCTTCTCCCTCGTAGCTAGAGACAGGACAAGGGGAATAGTCTGAAGTTGCATCAGGGAAAGTTTAGGTTGAGTATTAGGAAAACTTTCTTTACTGAAAGGGTTGTCAGATATCAGAACAGAGATCCCAGGGAGGTGGTTAAAAGAAGAGTAGATGTTGTACTTGGTGACATGGTATAGTGTTGGACCTAGCAGGTCTGGATAGATTTGGCCTCAATGATCTTGAAGGTCTTTTCCAATCAAAACCATTCTATGATTCTGTAACTCCATGAAGTAAATGGCCAGGATCCTTGAAGACTACTTAAAGACTGTAGTATGCACATGGGAAAGGGTGGAAACCTATGATAATGACTTCCCAGAAAAGTAATGAATATGGTAATTGTTTCTCATAAAGATCATGAATATGTATGTATAACTAGCCTAAAAGCTGTGCAACTACCTTGTTCAGGGGTGCACATCAGGAGGAGTGGTCTCCTGTGCTGCCCATCACAATGAAGAATACCTTCTTCATAGTTGCCAAGGCTCCTGAGTTCTGATTTTGGCTTTTCACAGCATCATTTCCAACCACACAAACTTCTTACAGCGCATACCAGAAACAACAGCCTTCAAATGAGGTTCAACAAAAGCAAGTGGAGAGTCTGGCACCTGGGAAAGAGTAAGTGCTGGAATCAGTACAGGCTGGGGGTGACCTGATGGAGAGGAGCTCTGCAGAGAAGGACCTGGGGTCCTGGTGGGTGACAGGGTGGCCATGAGCCAGCAGTGTGCCCTGGGGGCTGAGAGAGCCAATGGGATCCTGGGGGCATCAAGAGGAGTGTGGCCAGCAGGTCACAGGAGGGGATCCTCCCCCTCTGCTCTGCCCTGGTCAGGCCCCACCTGGAGTGTTGTGTCCAGTGCTGGGCTCCCTGGGATAAAAAAGACAGGGATCTCCTGGAGAGAGTCCAGAGGAGGCTACAGAGATGCTGAAGGGCCTGGAGCATCTCCCCTGTGAGGAAAGGCTGAGTGAGCTGGGGCTGTTCAGTCTGGTGAAAAGAAGACTAAGGGGGGACACTATTCATGTTTATCAATAGCTTAAGGATGGGCTGCAGGGGGAAATGGCCAGCCCCTTTTCAGTGCTCTGTGGGGACAGGACAAGGGGCAATGGCTGCAAGTTAGAGCAGAGGAAGAACTTTTCCCCAGTGAGGGTGAGGGAGCCCTGGGACAGGCTGCCCAGGGGGGTGTGGAGTCTCCATCCCTGGAGAGATTCCAGCCCCGTCTGGACGCCGCCCTGTGCAATATGAGCTGGGGAGCTGCTTTGGCAGGGGGTTGGACCCCATGAGCTCTGGAGGGCCCTTCCAACCCCTGTGATTCTGTGATCAGCCAAGGACAAGAGAGGACAATGGCTTCTTCACTCATTCTTTGCCAACAGCCAGGCAAGCCCAGGCTGCCTGAAGGCTGACAGCAGGCACAAGGCTGGACCTGCTATGGGGCCTTACTCAGTATTTTAACAGGTCAGGGCTGTTGCATTTCACTCCAGATGTATTTGCCACACTGAGCCTGTACCCCACAAAGGGGTGCCCCCAAACAGGCCTGTCCAAGGAACAGCACCCTCCAGCACATGGTGGAGCTGGGGGAGGGAACAGTGGGACCCCCTGTGCCCATGCAAACCTCCGCTGAGTGGAGCAGCTTCCGAAGCTGTGAAGCCTGTTGGGCTGGGCTGCTGCCAAGCGTTCCTGGGAGAAGAAAGGGAAACGCTCAACATAATCTGCATGGAAGTGCAGGAAGCCCTAAATCGCGTTAGGCCTATTAAGAAAGCTGGTTACATCGCTCCGTGAATGGGCCCAATACAGTTTTGATAGACTCGTTACAAACATCTGATTGTCCCTGATTAGATTAGACAATAAAGCCCCATCCTGGTGTGTGGGCATTGTTCAGCTCCCCTCTGCAATCTGTAAATTAGAATTCCAGACCTGGGAGATTGGATTCAAATTGGATTACTGGAGCAGGTCCAGCTCAAGAACAATCATGAGGCAGGAGAAGACACACAGGCACAAATGAATAAAAATAAATAAATAAATACACGGGGACAGTCAGCCAGGATTTGATTAGGAGTGAATTAAAAATAGAATTAAAAACAAAAGGCACCAACCAGCAGTTAGCAAAGAAGTGGGAAGAGGGATGGATTTGTCACTGTGAATTAAGAGAGCACAGCGATCATACCTTTACATGTTTCATACCTCAGCAAGAGCAAAGTTGACGTTGAGTGTGGTCCTTTCTCTGCAAATGGAAGAGCTCCTGTCCATGGCCACGCAGCTGGAAGGGGCTGGATAAGCACCTATCACCAATGTGGGCAGTGATGCCCCACATCCAACCAAAATAGGCTGAGCTGTGTTTATTCCCTCCTTCTCCCTCATTTTGCTGCCTTGGCATGACAGGCAATGTGTCCCTTAGCTTGGACACTGGTCTGGGACAAGGAGGCCAGGGTGTGGCACTGGTGGCCTTCTGGCATGCCCAGAAGTCCCCCACCAGGTACAGTCCAGAGGCGCATTGCACCACAGCAGGAAAACCCACCAGGACCACATGTGCAGCACTGCATGCTGCCCCCCGACCCAAACCCCAAAGCACTGCACCTCAGAGGGGTCTCTCACCTGTCCTGGGCCCCCTCTAGTGAAACACACCAACAACTTGGCCAACAAGTGCCTGGAAGAACTTGGCAGGGAAGAGAGACAGCGATGGGGCCTTGTGCTGCCAGCAGCAGAGGAGAAATCCAGCACAACCCCAGGGCTGCTCCTACTGAATGCTGATGCCCTTCGCTGCCTTGCCCTGAAGACCACATGCCACCAAGACCAGAGGCCAGCAACACCCCCAATGGCAAAAGAGGGAAGAGAAAGCCACCGTGGTGTCTACACTGCTGATTGCCTCCCAGCCCACGCTGTGACAGAGGTCAGCGCCTCCGCCACCAAGAGAGGAGGGAGTGGGGGAGATGCTCTGAACTGGGCTGAGAGATGCTTTGTTGCATGCCAATTTTTGCAGCTCTTTAGACAAGTGAAACCTTTTATTGTCCCTATCAGGGAGCAGAAGAGCTGATAAAGACTCTGTTCACCACATACCTGCAAGGGAAATCTCAGGGCTATCAGAATTGTTAAAGGGATAAACCTGTCCAATTAAATCCCCTCTGCACTCTTGATATATGCTTGTGCCAGACGTAAATGGAGCTTGGAACTAGTCCCAGATGAACAGTAATGCACTGAGCATTCAATCAGGACTAAAAGCACAACCGGCCAGAGCTCCCACCTCCTGCGATGCCCCCTCTGACCAGCTCTCGCCTCTGAGAGAGGTAAATACTCTGTGGTAATGCTCCAATCTCCCACCTCACCTTCCATCAGAGGATCCTAAAGCACAGCCAAACCCTAAATGCACTGTCACATCAGAAAGAATATGCAAGGGAAAAAAAACCTGCTACTAAGAGGGAAAACCCAAAAGGGAGAGCAGGGCATGGAAATCAGAGACAAAAACTAGACATTTGCTTAAGGCACTACAAAAGCCCAAGCCTTACACATCTCCACATCAACCATCTTCTCTGTGCACCAAAGCCCAGCTCTTCCAGCCACCTTCCCTTGGGATCTGAGGCAAAGGAAGCTGGAAATGCCACAAACTCCTGGAGCGGTGTTCACTCAGGCTTTGTAGCCCCAGGAAACCCAGCCAGATGTCCCTGCAGTATTCTTTCAAAACGCAGAGAATCCTCAGTCTTGTCTGTTGTAGTCATTTTGCCACCAAAGGAAAATGTCTAACACCAAGTGCAGGTTTTCCTACTCTTGTTACAGGGAAACACTGATGTCTTCAGTGAAAAACAGTCAGGTCCTACACCACGGCTGAAGGAACCGGAGCTATGAAGCCTCCTGAACTCCCCTCCCTTTCCCCAAATGCTCTTCCCATACTGGAGCTAAATACAAAGCAGTAAAAATCCACAGCTAAATTCCACAAGAACAAAATAAACCAACCCCACAAACTTTTCCATTCACTACAGGCACGTGATATTAGTTCTTTCATCACCAGAGGCATCATGCAAGGTGCACCGAACCTACGACCTTTACCTGCATCTAAAATACAGGAGCACGTACATAATACACATTGTAAATCCTCTGGGACATGAAATACCACTCAGCTGCACTTCTGCTCAAGGCACCATACTTGATACTGCACACACAAGAGGTCCACTCAAAATATAAGCCATTAGTGATGCACAATATGCAAAACTAAAACATCTCTTTGGGAGAAAAAATACCTGCCCAACCAGGCCAGCAGCATCCCATGGGGGCAATGCCAGAGCCTGCAGACATCTCTGCCAGGTTTTACAGCTGGGGAGGTCTCTCTTTGGAGATGGGGAAGGCCACCAGCAGAGCCAGCAGTCTTCAGGCCAGTCACGGTGTATGAATAGATCAGTTCAGGGCATAACCCACCCAGCAAACTGTGGGATGTGCTGCTCACAGGAGGCAAAGCAAATCGCCTGTGGTTAAACATGGGAAGGATGCAGCGGGCAGCATCCAAAAGCAGCCTTCAGGAGAACCATCCAAAAAGTAGAAACAAGCCTAAAACAGACACAGGGATGTAAAATGTCTCTCTCAGCCTCCTCCTCCACGAAATCACAGCTCTTTTCTCCCCAAGTCTTCAGAGGAAAGGATGGACTCGGAGGCACCGCTCCTGCACTTCACCCAGTGTTATAAAAGGAACAGAGTGGGGTGTCTGTACACCTGAAGGTCAGGACCTGGAAACTGCACCCCAAGCAATGACTTCCTCTTGTTCCTTCCCCAAGCTTTCGCTGCAGAGTTGCTTTTTTGTTGGAGGAAGAGAAGGTTTCCCTGCTACTGATGGAGTGGGGAACCGTAGAAAGGCTACACCAGGAGAAGGCAAGAAAGGGGAAGACAAAAAAACCCTGGGAAACCAGAGCCAGCAGCCAGCCATGCCCAACCCAGATCATGGCTTTGCCCCAGCTTGCTCAGTGCTCCACCAGCAGCAAGCTCCTACAGCTGGTCTCCTGAACAAGCCCAAAGGCACCCTAGCCCATACTCATCTCTCTGGGCGCATACAAAGACAAAGAGGGGTCCAAACGCACCAAGAGATCTAAGAAGAGATAGGAAGTTTCAGAAAGAAAGACAAAAGTGGCAAAAGCATCTATTTGGCAAAGAACCAACCTGTTGAGTTCGAGATGATGTCGACCCATGAGCCAGCCAGCTGTGATTCCCAGCACAAGGAAAACACAGTGGGAAACTGCAGTCATTCTGCCACCTCGTTCCTTTCCACATGCGAAGGAGGATGTCTGTCTTAGCCCTAACAAGGGCAAGGTCATGAGCATGGGCAAGAGCAGCCTCCTAAACTTCCACCCAGCCAAGAACCTACCTACTGTCTCCCTATATCTCACTCCTAGCAAGATCCCTGGAACAGCCCCACAATGCAATACACTGCATGAATTTAATGTCATCTCCTTCAGGAGTTGCTCCACCTTAAGCAGTATCTTTTATGTCCATTTCAAAGGCGATTCGCTGTGCTCTTGGTGTTGAAGACCATCTCTTCTACCTCCCTTCCTGCTAAAGCCTGGGAATAAAAGGCAGCAGGAACTACAAAGCCTGAAGTAGAATGTGAGGACAGGCTTAAAGCAATGAAACCATCATGGAGAAAGGACACTGGAGGATGCTGGGGAACAGGGCAGTTAGTGGTGATAAAATTCTGTGTAAATAGAGGCCACTATGTGGGACACAAGGTATAAGTTCCCCCAGGAGCCAGCTGTAGATGCTCTTCTCTAGTGCCAGTTGGAACAGGTGGGGATTGCAAAAGGTCATCCTAGGAATTTTTCTGTCCCATGATGAGGCTGTCATCAGATATGATGGTCTGGAACAAAAAAGGGAAGGACAGCATCCAAATAACCAGCCCCTTGTAGATGACTTATTTTAGGAAGCAGTTACCCTCTTTGCTACACACCCCTGGCTCCAGCACTCTTCCGAAAAGCATGTGTGAAATCAGAGCGGGGTCTTTGTTGGCTGGACTGAACCACCACCTAACCAGAACAGCACTCTTGAAGCACACGTCCATCAGGTGTGCCCAATGGCTAGCAAGCCCTTTCCTACAAAGCCTCACTCACCAGGGCACAGGCAGCATCCCCTCTCTCTCCAGCAGCAAAGGAGATGGGCAGGTATCCTTCAGCAGAGTGAGTACAGCAGTGACGTGGCAACTCACACTTCAAGGAGAGGATCCATTTCACCCTCCTCACCTGCCTTCACTCATACATGAAGTCCCACCTGACTCACATGCTGAAAAATAGACTTCAAAAAGTCGTTGTCAGTCTTGTGAGTCATGAGAGAAGGGGAGGAAATGACTCCAGGAGAGATGATTCAACTAAGGGGAGAGTTGAGACAGAAGAAAACACAGGCTGGAGAGTGGAAGAAGCTGTGGAAGCCCACTGCTTCGAAGGAGCATAGCACAACATGGAAGACATTCAGAAGATCCAATTTCTCCTCCTCCCATCAACTTCCTCATTTCCAGACTTTGTTGTCAGTAGCACCAACCCAAGATGCCAAGAATTTACAGGCAAGCTGGATGTAAGAGACTGCTCCATCCACCGACTGTGTTCTGGAGGAGTCCTCTTGAAAGGGACCAATTCAGGTCAACAGATCACTGTTTCCACTACAATAAACCAGCACCAAGTGCTCAGTACCTACCCAGTGCATCCAGACACTCCTCTGCATCGGATCCAGCACCAGGTGATACCCCAACAGTGCCCCAACCTCTCCTGCCCAAAAGCCCAACCAAAAGGAAGTCAAACTGGAAGATGAACTAGGCTATTTGTCCCACCGGCAGCAGTCCTTCCCCAGCCTCACGTGAGAAGGTGCACAGTCTCTCTGCGAGTCTGCGGGAGTCAGAGCAATGGGCAAGAAAAACCAAGGCAAGAGTGGAAGTGACCCAGCAGAGTCCTGCCCTGTCACCCAGCGCCAGTGCTCTGCCTGTCGCACAGGAGCCGCACGTCGCCCAGGTTCACATCAGCTCTGTGACTGGCTCCTGTCACCTGCGTCTTCCTCCTGCCTCTGCGGGTGCTGCACATCTTTGGAACGTGTCATAGATGACACGTGCTCACACAGGCACACAAACTATACACACACAGAGACATAAGCTCACAGGGTCTGCCTGTTCTTCACTTCTGCAGCAGTGGCAATGTTCACTTCAGTCCCACTTCAGTTCCTTCCATTCAAGCTACAACACTTGGTGTGAGTCCCAAGTAGGCCCAACCTTCACCTCCCAAACTCAAGAACAGAATGCACAACAATCTTCTTCACTCAAATCCCCACAGTTACTAGGGACCACCCTAGGCCATCCCGTCAGTCAAGCTGCCTTTCAACCATAGTTGGATCTTACGAGGTTTTGAGACTTCCTTGGCCTACATGGGTGTCTTGCAATTCCTTCTGCATAACCTCTGACATACTTCTTACCCAACTATGGAGATCAGTCACTTCCAAGCTCTCACAGACTTAAGTTACACTTCACTTATAACACCTTTTCTCTCACCATGACAGCTTTTCCTGTGCTCCCATTCCTGTAGATCAAGTTGAAGGATGACCAAGTCTCTTTGGCTATAGTCCTTAGGCAAACACAAGAGCTATGTTGCCCGCTCTAAGCCTTCCCCTTGTCTACTGCCCCACAAAAGCACTTCTGCAAGGCATGCCCAGTTGGCCGTACTGCCAGATGTCCATTGTACAACTTCACCCTGCTTACTACAGTCAGGTATCACAGAATCACAGAGCTGCAGGGGTTGGAAGGGACCTCGAGAGCCCACTGAGTCCAACCCCCTGCCAAAGCAGCTCCCTAGGACAGGTTGCACAGTTGTGCATCCAGATGGGTCTGGAATATCTCCAGAGAAGGAGACTCCACAATCCCCTGGGCAGCCTGTCCCAGGGCTCTGTCACCCTCACTCTAAAAAAGTATCTGAGAGGACACTACAGCTCTGGGGAGGGAAACTCTTACATGGCTCCTACACCTCTTCTGCAGCAGAGAGGGTACCTCCATCTCTTCAGGAAGCCTATTATTTCCCTCTGCCCTGGCAGCAGAGAAGGCTGTAGCAGAGCACAGCCCCACTACTGCCCCATTACAGCCACTGCCAGGTTTTACTGAGCCAGCACCACAAGCACCTCACCCCACTACAGATAAAATCAATTACATTCTAAAAGGAGAGCTACTAAATAGAACAGCAGCTTGGAAACATGTGGTGGCACCCACAAGGGCAACTCACACATGCAGGATTCAAGGGCCAGGCACCAGCACAACATCCTGGTCCATCCTCTCCTAAACAGGAAAGCCCTGCTTGTCTGACACACTTCCATGAGTTCCTGCAGGGATGCTGCTCCTGCTCCCGCTCACCACACCCCCACTTAAACAACTGCATCCAATTTTGCTGTCACTTGTGTTCTTGTGGCAGCACCTTCAGGGGTTGACATGACAGTAGGAGGAGATAAAAACCAAGATGATGCCTACAGTAGATCCTCACATGATACGTTCTCGCCTCGCACCGCGGACATACTCCACATGAACCTGTGCAACGTCGGGACACAGCTCCCGGGAAAGGCCACACAGCCACACAAAGTCCTTTGAAGCTGAGATCATAATGCTACACCAGCATCAACCCTCCTCTTTAAACCAAACAGAACAGACAAAGGAGCAGCACACAGGCCCATCACCTTACCTTTAAAGCACGGACTTTCTTAGCCAAGAGGCTCTCGATGTCCCCCGCGACCTTCTCCACCAACTTCCTGGGCACGTTCTCCTTGACTTCAAACAGGTTTCTATTCTCATTGTAGATCTGAGAAGGGAACCAAGAGAAAGACAGGCAGTCAATATTAGGGAAAAATACAGCCACCTTCCCGTGGAAAGGCTGATCCTCTAACACAGAAGAATTTTAGCAGTGTGGCTTAGGTAACACTGTCAGCTCTGGAAAGGAGAGGAACGAGGGAAGAAAGGCTTTGCAGTCACACACAAACAAATGCATTCGACCTGCTGCCCCACACCGTTGACTTTGTAAGTGCCTCCCTTCCTGCAGGCAGGCTGTGTGCATCCTCCCTCTCGTTCAGAAGCTGAGCTGCCCACCACGCTGCCCGCATCCCCCCCACGTCTGCGGAGCCAAAACAGCAGCACAGGCAGAGCTACTACGTTTCCTCCTTGCCCTCCCTCACCCACATGCACCCCTAAAGCCCACTGACCACGTCCCCTCCCCAGAGACACTCGCTGCACTTTGTAAGTGCCAGACCAAGTGCCTGTCTGTCCCTAGCACGCTGCCTGCAGGGTTCACTGGGGCAGAGCCTGGCAGCACAGGGGCAGGCAGGGCAGTCCCAGGCACGGGCAGCTGGGGGTACTGGGGATGGGAGCAAGGGGATCACATGAACTAGAAGAAAACCTTGTCTCTAAGCAAGTCACAGCAACGTGGCACTCTCGGGAAATGAGGACTTCTACAGCCAGTCCCAAACTTGGCCAGGCTGTGGTGCAGAGAGGCATGGATCTACATGGGGGTTATCACAGAATCATAGAATGGTATGAGTTAGAAAGTACCCCAAGGATCATAGAGCTCCAACCCCCCTGCCACAGGCAGGGCCACCAACCTCAGGCCTGGAGCTACACTAGGTTGCCCAGGGCCCCATCCAACCTGGCCTTGAACACCCACCGGGACAAGGCATCCACCCCCTCTCTGGGCAGCCTGTTCCAGCCCCTCACCACTCTCTCTGTAAAAAACTTCCCCCTAATATCTAATTTAAACCTTCCCTCCTTTAGCTTTAATCCATCCCCCTTGTCCTGTCATTGTCTATCCTTTTAAAAAGTTGAATCCCCTCCTGTTTCTCTGCTCCCTTCAGGTACTGGGAGGCTGCAATGAGGTCCCCCCACAGCCTTCTCTTCTCCAGACTGAACCAGCCCAGCTCCCTCAGCCTCTCTTCGTAGGGCAGGTGCTCCAGCCCTCTAATCATCTTCGTGGCTCCTCTGACCCCTCTCCAACAGTCCCACATCTCTCTTGTATTGGGGTCCCAGATCTGGACACAGGACTCCAGCTGGGGCCTCAGGAGGGCAGAGCAGAGAGGGACAATCCCCTCCCTGTCCCTGCTGCCACCCCTCTGCTGATGGAGCCCAGGATACCATTGGCCTTGCAAGCTGCCAGAGCACACTGCTGGCTCATGTTAAGTTTCTCATCCACCAGAATCCCCAAGTCCTTCTCAGCAGGGCTGCTCTCAAGGCGCTGTTCTCCCAGTCTGTATCTATGTCTGGGACTCTTCTGGCCCAAGTGCAACACCTGATGCTTGGCAGTGTTGAACCTCATGAGGTTCACCCGGGCCCATCTCTCCAGCCTGTCAAGATCCCTCTGGATGGCTTCCTTTCCTTCTAGTGTGTCACCCACACCACTCAGCTTGGTGTCAGCCCCAAACCTGCTGAGGGTGCACTCAATTCCTCATTGATGTCATTGATAAAGATGTTAAAGAGAACCGGTCCCAAGACAGGCCCCTGGGGGACCCCGCTTGTCACTGGCCTCCACCTGGACATAGACCCATTGACCACCAGCCTTTGTCTATGTTCTTTCAACCAGTTTCTTATCCACTGGATGGTCCACCCATCAAATCCACATCTTTCGTTATCCCAAAGGACAGATGCTATTACCTGGCTTTGAACATCTGCACCCAAAGTGTGCAGCTGTGAGCCACAGGCCTGCCCTTCCAAACCACGCCACACAACCACAGAGGATGATGCCAGCCCCAAGGGAAGTGCTGTTGGCACCAGCACCACACCAACAAGAAAGGCTCAATCCCACCACAATACTTTGCAACCACCAACCCCTCAGTCACCTCCCCAGACCCTTTTCTGACTTGCTAACTCAGCCTGTCTGCAGACTCAGGTGCATGATCCTCACGTCTTGATCTTTTCTTAAGTAAGATACAGGAGGACAGAGCAAACAGGGCTCTGCTTCACTCTGAATCCTTGGGCTACTCGCAAACACCTGCAATTCCAGACATGAAGACATCTGGCAGCAGAAATCCCTCCAAGGAAAGCTGGACATCCCCAGGGAGGAAGCTGATTCCACGCTTAATGGCGATTTCCATGCTCAACATGTCTGGCACCTATCTGAGCTTGCAGGATCCTTAGGAGCTGACCCATTGCTTCCCAAGGGAAAACCCCCCTTTTTTGCTGGAGCTCCATCAGAGATGAAACACTCTGCCTGCAACTGCCAGCTTGTTGCAGACCTGGTCGTTACGGCAAAGGAAGAGACCAGGTTGTGCAGAAACCATTTCTCACAGAGCATCTGCCTGACCCCTGCCCTGGGTTCCAGAGCAGCACCTGAGCACAAAGAGCAAACCTCCAGCTCCCATGAGAGAAACACATACCACAGAACCCCTCACACCTTGCCCCATGCCAGCAGCACAAGGATGGGACTAAGGAGAGGCTTGGCCAGAGAGACACATGAGGCTGACACCACCACATCCCTTTCTCCTGGTGGACCCAGCAGAACTAGAGGCACAGGCAAGGCAGGATCCAGACAGCAGCACATCACACAGCTCAAGAACAGGATGAGACCCTCCTGATACAAGTTGGGGAACCACTTACTCCCTTTTTCCTTTCCAGATGTTCATGAGCTGGAGTTGGAAGTGACACCATTTGCTGAAAGGCAGCTGGGCATGGATTCAAGAGCTTGAGCTCACACACACACACAGAGGCTCCCTTTTCCTTTTGTGGTTAAACCAAGTGGTTTCTGAGGTTGAACCCACAGGAGTACACTCAGAGGCTAAGCAAAAGTCAGCTCTTCTGGCTTCACACGGTCCCTCCAGACCCACGGGGTTAATCTTCAGGCTTTGACTCTGCTTTCTGCAGCTCTCGCTGGGGTCCCAGCTCTGCCCAAGCCCCTCCTTTCTTTCATGCCACTGGGAAATTCCTAACAGCCCACCTGCCTCTCCTGACAGCCACGTGTCCACACACACCATTACTCCATCTTAGCTCTACCCCAGGCAACTGGGCCACCCCCAAAAAAAAGAAAAGAAAAAGCCCCCAGGGATGCAGGAACCTGCCCTGGCTGGCAGCATGGTGACCCACCCTGCCTCTGGCACTGGGTGGCACACAAAAGGCTCAGACCTGCTCATTTCTGAAGTTTCTGGAGGAAAAGCAGCCTTTCTAAGGATCTTCCTGGTTACTGACCTGCAAGAGCACAGCCTGAGAGCCAAGAGCAGAGATGCAACAAGACAACCACCTGTGATCCTTGCCTGACTCCTGCATCCTACAGGAACACATGGAGCATGGCTCCAGCTCCCTCCCCAAGGCTCTGCTTTCATAGGCTCCAGACCTGACACTCTTCAAGGAAGGGTAACTCCAAGCATTAAGCTTTCAACCAACCTGATTTCAAGGGCTTCACTCAAATAATTTTGGTCCCCAAACCACCCATTCTTCACATCAACCCAGCAGCTTCTGTCTTTATAGGTGACTGTTATGTGAGCACAGCGACTCCAAAGAGGATGCTTCAGTAAGAGACCACATTTTAGAGGTATCCTCAGATTCCAGCAGAAAGGATTTCTAGGTGTTCTTCACATCACAGCTCTGTCACACCACAAGCTTTGGGCAGAAAAGCATGTATTGCTGACAGGAAAACACACAGGAAAGCCAATGGCATCCTGGCTTGTATCAAAAACAGTGTGGCCAGTAGGTCTGGGGAGGGGATTGTGCCCCTGTACTGGGCACTGGTGAGGCTGCACCTCGAGTGCTGGGTCCAGTTCTGGGCTTCTCACCATAAGAAGGACATTGAGGTTCTGGAGCGAGTCCAGAGAAGGGCAACCAGGCTGGGGAAGGGGCTGGAGGGCAAATCCTCTGAGGAGCAGCTGAGGGAGCTGGGCGTGTTCAGCCTGGAGAAGAGGAGGCTGAGGGGAGACCTTCTCCCCACCTCCACTGACCTGCCAGGAGGGTGCAGAGAGGTGGGCGATGGTCTCTTCAGCCAAGGGACAGGAGATGGAATAAGGGGAAATGGCCTCAAGCTGTGCCAGGGCAGGGGCAGAGCAGATGTGAGGGAAATGAGATGCTTTGGAGCACAGGAATTTCCGCAACAACACGCTGAGGAACTTTTCCCCAGTGAGGGTGAGGGAGCCCTGGGACAAGCTGCCAGGGGGGTGTGGAGTCTCCATCTCTGGAGAGATTCCGGCCCCGTCTGGACACCGCCCTGTGCAATATGAGCTGGGGAGCTGCTCTGGCAGGGGGTTGGACCCGATGATCTCTCGAGGTCCCTTCCAACCCCTGTGATTCTGTGATTCTGTGAAAAGTTCTTCCCTGAAAGAGTTGTTGGGGCTGTGGAACAGGCTGCCCAGGGAGGGGCTGAGTCACCTTCCCTGGATGTGTTTAAAAAAAGGTAGATGAGGTGCTCAGGGATATGGTTTAGCACAGGATGGGAATGGTTGGACTTGATGATCTCAAAGGTCTTTTCCAACCTTGTGATTCTGTGATCCTGTGCTAGGAAAAAAAACCCCACCCCACAGCAGCACAGCAAGGGTCAAAGCAAGGCAAACTCCACACAAAGCAATATTCTCTCATGCTCTTTTCCTTTTTCCCCTTTTGGTAAGTAACAGCATAAGAAAATAATGTGTTTGGAAGGCGCACACTACCTCCAACTGAGCAGCAGCAATTAGGAAAGCAAAGAGGAGCAATCTTCAAGGAGAAAGCTTTGGGTAAGGAGAGCGTCCTGACATTAGTATTTTCCTATTATGAAACAGAAAATTGGCTCCTATTGGTTATGGGTAGAAACAGTGCCCGTCCACAGGGGAGGAAAAAACCCAAAAAGAAACCAGGAGATGTTCCTCAGCCCTCTCTGCAGCTGCAGAGCTCTGCAGTCTTCCTGGCTGAACAGTTCATCTGCGTTAATTAGAACAATCCAGCATGAATTAACAGTCACCATACGAGCACAAGAGTGTACCAGACAGGCAGGGGAACGAACCGTGGTGCTCCAGGCAATTCAGAGTGCCTCACATGCTCCCTTGTAGCATTTTGCTTTGGGTTGTTCAGGACGTGGCCAGGTTTCACTTCTCTAAGGTGACATTTCCCGTATTGGGTTCTTCCTTGAGCCAAACTGAAGGGAGGATTTCTGGCCACAGGCTCGCCAAACATTCCTCAGCAATAGCAAGAGCCCTCAGTTTTGTCCAGATCAGAAAGCCATTCTCATTGAAATCCTCCCATGATCAGGTACTCTGGGACCTGGGATTGGAATCTGTGATGACCTCAGAGTCAGGAAACCGCTGCTGATGCCCCACAGGACACTCACACCCACCGTGCCAGCATCCCTGGGGAGAAGGGGGGACGCAGGCTGCATGCCTTTGGGAGATGGGGTTTTATTCTGCAAGCCCTTGGCAAACATGGCCCATCCCATCACCATCTGCATGTCCTCCCCTACAAGCAGGGCCAGTGTGGGCAACAGAGTATCACAGAATCACAGGGGTTGGAAGGGCCCTCAAGAGCTCATGGGGTCCAACCCCCTGCCAAAGCAGCTTCCCAGCTCATATTGCACAGGGCGGCGTCCAGATGGGGCTGGAATCTCTCCAGAGATGGAGACTCCACACCCCCCTGGGCAGCCTGTCCCAGGGCTCCCTCACCCTCACTGGGGAAAAGTTCTTCCTCTGCTCTAACTTGCAGCCATTGCCCCTTGTCCTGTCCCCACAGACACTGAAAAGGGGCTGGCCATTTCCCCCTGCAGCCCATCCTTCAGCTATTGATAACCATTAATAAGGTCCCCCCTTAGTCTTCTTCTCTCCAGGCTGAACAGCCCCAGCTCACTCAGCCTTTCCTCACAGGGGAGATGCTCCAGGCCCTTCATCATCTCCGTAGCCTCCTCTGGACTCTCTCCAGGAGATCCCTGTCTTTTTTATCCCAGGGAGCCCAGAACTGGACACAACACTCCAGGTGGGGCCTGACCAGGGCAGAAGAGATGGGGAGGATCCCCTCCTGTGACCTGCTGGCCACACTCCTCTGGATGCCCCCAGGATCCCATTGGCTCTCTCAGCCCCCAGGGCACACTGCCGGCTCATGGCCACCCTGTCACCCACCAGGACCCCCAGGTCCTTCTCCACAGAGCTCCTCTCCAGCAGGTCACCCCCAGCCTGTACTGATTCCAGCAGTTATTCCTTCCCAGGTGCCAGACTCTCCACTTGCTTTTGTTGAACCTCATTTGGTTTCTCCCTGCCCAGCTCTCCAGCCTGCTGAGGGACACAAGAGCAAGGCCCAGTCCCACAGTGCTCCAGCCACGCTGAAGCGAGAAGTCAGGCCCCGCGTCAGCCCCACTCCATATGCGGAGCCGGTAACGCAGGCACTGCAGCACATGTGTGCAGCACGTCTAACCCAAGAGGGAGGCCTGACACTGCTTCAGAGCATCCATCCTCTAGGTTCCCTTGTTCACCGTGCTCCTAACAGACAGCAAACGATGCTCAGCGCTGCAGTTCATTCCCTCTGGGCCTAGAGATCCAGGGAGCTGTCAGGGTTCAGAGAGAGCCTTTGCCATTCCCCAGGAGTGCATCCCATGAAACGGGCAGCCCGTGGAGGAACAGGAAAGGCAGCAGAAACACTCCCATGAGTGCAGAAAGCACTGCACCTTCCCATGGGTCAAGGTATCTGATGATAAAACATGAAGGAAAATAATTCTTTCCTGCTGCTCTGCCCTGGTGAGGCCACAGCTGGAGTGCTGTGGCCTGTGCTGGGCTCCCCAGTTCAAGACAGATGGGGAACTACTGGAGAGAGTCCAGCTAAGAGCTACAAGATAATGAGGGGCCTGGAGAAGCTCACGTGTGAGGAACGGCTGAGAGGGCTGGGGCTGTTTTGGCCTGGAGAAGAGAGGACTGAGAGGGGTTCTGATCAATTCTTACAAGTACCTAAAGGGTGGGTGTCAGGAGGATGGAGCCAGACTTCTCAGTGGTGCCCAGTGACAGGGCAAGGGGCAATGGGCACACATCAGTACACGGGAAGGTCCATCTCAGTATGATGAAAACCCCTTCACTCTGAGGGTGCCTGAGCGCTGGGACAGGCTGCCCAGAGAGGCTGGGGAGTCTCCTTCTCTGGAGACATTCAAAACCCACCTGGATGTGATGCTGTGCAACCTGCTCAGGGATATCCTGCTCTAGCAGGGGTAGGACTGGATGGTCTCCAGAGGTCCCTCCCAAGCCCTACCTTCTGGGACTCTGTAACAACAGACTCCAGGGGAGCTCCCTGTATAACACCATGAACACGTGTGCCTTTGGGCACCACTAGAAAGTAAAAGCTGTCTCCTCAGCCCCAGCCTTGCTTTTTCCCATGGTCACT
The DNA here is from genome assembly GCA_020800305.1 of Porphyrio hochstetteri. NCBI lineage: Eukaryota > Metazoa > Chordata > Aves > Gruiformes > Rallidae > Porphyrio > Porphyrio hochstetteri. Next base: position 17,782,434 of record CM036916.1, read on the forward strand.
GCCCTTCTCTGTGCAGCAGCTGGGCCAGTTCCCAGCCTCCTTGACCAGGACAAGAGCGAGGACATTGATGGAGGAGTTGGGATGGTGAGGTACACGTGTGATACAAAACAGGGCCCTTCTCCTTCCCTCTCCTCCAGTTCCATTTCACACCGCCCAAGAAGAAGCCCTCCCCAAAACCAAGCTATCAGAAGAGCAGAAGCAGCATTGCCATGCCAAGACCCACCCTTCCACCCCACTTAACAACAACAACAACCAAGAAGCTGAACCCTGATGCTAATCAGCTCCATGCAGCGACCCAGGTATGGTCTCTGCAAAGGGAACTGGAACAAGTCCTGTGGCAGGACACCTGCCCTTCAAGGTTGCTCAGGCAACCTGGAGTTTCGGGGCCTGTTGGTCTCCACCACGCAAGCAGCCATCTGGCCCATTTTGAGTCTCATCTCAGCTACTATCCCGCCAGGGCTCAGGGTATCACTGAGCTGGGGGAAGCAGCGCCTCAGACCCCTCTGACCAAGAGGGAGCCTAGAGAATCATAGCATCACAGAATGCTTTGGGCGGGAAGGGAACTCAAAGCCCATCTAGTTCCAACCCCCCTGCCATGGGCAGGAGCACCCTCCACTAGATCAGGTTCCCCAAAGCCTGCCCAACCTGGCCTAAAACGCTGCCAGGGATGGGGCTTCCACACCCTCTCTGGGCACCCTGTGCCAGGGCCTCAACACCCTCAAAGGAAAGAATTTCTTCCTCATGTCTAACCTAACCCTGCCCTCTTCCAGCTTGAAGCCATCACCCCTTGTCCTATCCCTGCACTCCCTGGTGAACAGTCCCTCTGAAGAATTCTGAAGAATCACATATACAACTGGCAGGAGCACAAGACAGTCACACTGGGCAAGGAGCATGGTGGCTGGGTAGCAGGGAGGAAAAGGAGTGCGAAACCCCCAAGACCCCGCTGGGAGATGGAGACTGCTCAGGGCCACGGGCAGAGAGCGGAGACGGCATGATTTTCATCTCACCCCTTGTCCCTGCTGCACCTACTGTTGTTAAATTTCATCGTCTGGTGCTTATAGCTCTTGCAATGAGGGGAATCATCGTGGTGTCTGTGTTACATTAGGAGGATGTCAGGCTCGGCGCGGCGTCAGGGATAATCAAGCAGGCAGCGGTAAGAGGGATGGCAGCCTCGCTGACAGCCCGCCAGGACAGTCGGTGCTGCCTGTACCATGCTGCACAGAGTGGATCCCGCTCCCTCAGGGACAAGGGGGGCAGGGATGGCCTTAGCTGAAGTGGCCATCAAAAAGTGAGGTCCTACATCCTCATTCTCCCTGTTGAGAAACCAGGAAGAGGAGAAGGCAAAGGGAAGCAGTGGCACATGAGCACTGGTGCCGCAGTCACAGAATCACAGAATCACAAGGTTGGAAAAGACCTTTAAGATCATCAAGTCCAACCATTCAAATACTAAACTAAACCATATCCCTAAGTACTTCATCTACCCTTTTTGTGAACACATCCAGGGAAGGTGACTCAGCCCCTCCCTGGGCAGCCTGTTCCAGGCCCTGACAACTCTTTCAGTAAAACATTTTTTTCTAACATCCAATCTAAACCTGCCCTGGCACAGCTTCATGCCATTCCCCCTTGTGCTATCACCTGTCACCTGGCTGAAGAGACCATCACCTATCTCTCTATAACCTCCCTTCAGGTAGTTGTAGGTGGTGATAAGGTCTCCCCTCAGCCTCCTCTAAGCTAAACAGCCCCAGCTCCCTCAGCCACTCCTCAGAGGATTTGCCCTCCAGCCCCTTCCCCAGCCTGGCTGCCCTGGTTGCCTGGTTGTCCAGCGAGAGCTTTGCGAATCTACCCCATGTCAGCTCCCATGTCAGCTCCCAGAGCTGGTACTGGGGATGCCACCAGCTCTGAGGACAAGGCTCTGTGAGCACAGCACCCAGCCTGGGCACCTGCCACGCTGCCCCAAGGTCAGTTCACACAGAGCCTGACTTGCCCCTTGCCGCAGCCCCTGCTGTGTCCTCCGCTAGAGCCACGGCTCCCACAGCCTGCAGACGTGCTTGAGCGCGCGCAGGAGGCAAACAGCTTGACATTTGCTAACCCCATCTCCTCTCTCCTCGTGCTGTGCCGTTTCCCTGCTGTGCTGCTTCCTTCCACCCACCTAATAAAAAGGAAGCACTCTCCAAGCAGCTCTTCACAGCTCTCCTGCAGCAGCAGGACAGGGAAAGGCGCAGTTTAGCTGCCCCTCGGGGATGGTCAGCTATAATTGAAGCAAACAAACCATAGAACTAAGGTCTCCTTCCTTCACTAAAGAGCCTGCTAAAAAGCAGCCATACTGCAGAGGACGTGGGGAGGGAGAAGGAAGGCAGCCTGCTCTTCCAGGGATGGATCAGTGCCAGCAGGTCTGGCGAACCCCACCTTGCCCTGTGCGGCATCAGTACCCACATCTTCTATCCTCTGCAGCACCAGCTGGACTTTGGTTCACTCAACCCAGAATCACGAGCCTCTACGGCTGAGACATCAGGCCTGCCAGCCCCGAAGCAGACCTGAGACTGCCATGCATAATTTAGCAACTAGACAGGGATAAAGGGCTATGCACGGTTAGCCTAGATTATAGAAAACCTCTCCTGGCCTGGAAAGCTGCTTTTAGTCTTTAGCAGCCCAAACCCTTGGGTTCTCACACCAACAAACCTGCCTGGGCATCTGCAGAGAGTGAATCTTCTGCAAGGTAATGCAGCGCCACACAACTTCTGACTCAGTTCTTTCTGTTCAGCTTAATTTCTACAAGAATAAACCACTGCAGAGTTGGAAACAGAAGATCTCAACTAGGGTGGGAGGTCATCCCAGGAACTCCTCTGCACACCCACATATCGGACAAATACCCAAATGCATTCAGAGGTCACACCTCCTCAGAAAATAATTCACTTGTGCAGTAAAATAGGCAGAAGAAAAAACCCCAGTCTGATCCTTGAGTGCTCTCTTGATTATATGGGGTGTAACAAAAGCTTCAGGAAGGAGAACACGGTGGTTTTTACAAGTACCTCAACTGCTTTCCTTCATGATATATGCAGAAGTGTTTAGCCACTTTAAGTCACACCCACAGACAACAGCTGTATGTCAGATCAGCACCATTAAAATGGTACCCAGAATATCTGAGGAGGGATGTCACCACAGATAAAGATGGACAAGTCCAATACTGTAAGACAGCGCCTTGGCACTGTGGATCATACCCGGTTTACCCTACTGTCCCTAAGAGGATGGAATTAGGTTGTATGGAAGCAAGGGGCAGGTCAGATCAAAAGCTGCCTTGATACAGTGGTGCAAACCCTTCCACGTGAAGCTCTTCCAGAAATACATGTCTGATGTATATCAGCTCAACAGAACTCAATTTCCCACTGGTTTACCTATAAGCAAAGATTTTGGAATGGATTGTCAGTTTAACTGAAAGAGGTTACAGTGCTCTTTGGGAGAGGCCCAAACTCTGCAGAGGCACCACGCTGGACCCACCAGGACAGGCCCAGGGCTTGGGAGGGGACATCAAAGGAGGGGTAGGAAGAGAACGGGAACAGAGCTCTGACTGATGGCTTTGGACAGCATGTGAATGAGAAGAATGGGAGAAGAAGACAAAGATGGTTATGGAAAGATCCAGCAAGAAATTTCTCTGCCTCTCAGATGACCCCAGAGTCCATGTGGCTGCAGTTCTGCCTTTCTCGCAGCTGCCAGATGGTTTGAAACTTCATTGTCCTTTATTGTGCTGCTTCTTTTCCAAGGCTACACATTTAGGACACCAAAAATCACAGAGGGTAATACAGACCCAAAACAGGGTCTCCCCGGGCTCAGTGTCCCTGGCAGCAAGGAGGACAAGGAAGAGCCCATGAGAGTGGATGGGAAGCACTTCACCCAGCCTCTTTCACCGAAGCACCGCGGCAGCCGGGCGAAGGCTGCTCCCCGTTCCCTGCAAGCACACCCCATGGGGCACAGCTCCCTCGCTCTGGTTCGAGCAATGGGAGACCCTTAGAGCCCTGCCATTAAATAACCAAGGCCTCTTTTCCAAACCAGCTTTATCTTCTGGGCTATAAAAGCTGCTGTTGCTTGTAGGGAGAGTTGCAGACAAAGGCTCTATTGCTAGAGCTCCCAGACTCATTTTTCAGCCTTTCCTTCTAACTACACAAGAAGAAGAGTAACAATCCCCTGGTGCTCCCTCTTATTCTCATTGCTGGCTACTGCTGGCCAAATCCAGCTCTCGGCTGCAGCGATGCAAATTTGAGATAACTCCACTGACATGGAATTAAACTAAATCTCTTATTAGAGCTAGAGAGATTGAAATCTAGGCCAGCAGAAGTCAGCACTGTCAACAGTTACCCCTACCTGCTTTATGCAGAGTAAGGATCTATTTTAAAGAAACCCAACTTTTAGAAAGAGCAACTTGACCGTTCTCTTCACTTAGCTCGTGATGGGGGTTACGGGGCTTTCCCTGACCTTCAGGGATTCGTGTTTGTGAGCTTCTCTCCCTCATCTCACACCCTGCCACCATTTCTGTAAATGCCCAGCCTCAGTGGAAGCAGGGCTGGAGGACACCCACGTGTCCACCCCATCCCTCTGGCTCATGCAGGAGCCACCTAATGTGTGTCCAGGCTTCCCTGGCTGATGTCCTCCAATGTTTTCCTAGCCAGCCTGTTAGAAAGTCATTACTCAGGTTTGATATAAAGCCCTCTCTGCTGTGGCATGAGCTCATAAAAGCTTTGCCTTGTCCCCAGAGGATGAGGAGAACAGATCTGTAGACAGCTTTCTTCCACGCACTTCCAGGCTCGTCCTTTCTCTTGCTCACACTCCTTGAGCCAGTAGGGTCCAGAAACTGAGACTTCAACTGATACACCACATACCTGGCATCAAGTTATGCTGGTGGAGGTTTAGACTGGATATCAGGAAAAACTTCTTCACAGAGAGGGTTGTTAGGCACTGGAAGTAAGTGGTGGAGTCTCTGTCCATGGAGGTATTTAAAAGATGGCTAGATGTGTTGCTGCAGGACATGGTTTAGTCGTGGATGGTAGGTTAAGGCAATGGTTGGACTTGATGATTTAAAGGGTCCCTTCCAACCAAGAGAATTTTATGATTCTGTGATTTTAATAAAGAGGTCACCCTCTGCACAGGCCTATCAGCTGAGGCTTTCAACTCAGTCCCACCTCTAAAGCCTCATCCCAAGGCCTGAGGAGCAGCAGCAGCAGCAACACCCTCCACTGTGAAACCCAGCACAGGTTTGCTTTCAGCACAGTCTTGGGGAAGCACAGGGACAGGGCTTGCCCACGGATCCCACCCGGGATGTCTCTTCTACAGGCAGTCTCCTGCCTTCTGAGACCCAACACCCGAATGGTGAGACTCCACTAGAAGATTCATAAACCTCTGCAGCATCACGGAGAAAAGGGCTGGAAGGGATCTTATCAGCTCCTGTAGTTGCAGCCTGCTCAGATGCCCCCAATGGGAGGTAGTACCATGGATGTGTCATTTCTAACTATCACAGCTATCTCAGCCCTGCTGCGTCCCTCTGACCTGTTCTTAAAGCTATCCTGTGCTTTGCAAGACAAAATGCTCTGGTAGTTCAGAGTCCTGCTTGAAAACTTTTTACAATGCCTAAACTGAAACCCCCTTGCTGCAATCTGAAACCACCTTCTTGGTGGAAAGAGCCAGAATTAATGAAGAACAGGCACTTGTGCCTCGTGCTGCTGTGCCCTATTATATATCACAAGATTTGTCCTACATTAGTTTCTACTCTTACGGGCTAAAAAAACCTCATATTCATTTGTTCTTTCCCCCCAGGTCAATGCTTTTCATATCCAAGTACCTTGGGTTCAAACTACAATTAAGGTGACAATGATGAAGTGCTGTTAGTAGAGCCTTCACCAGGACACTATTCAAAATAGTCCCCAGAATATCCAGGCATCTCTCAAAGCTGGGCACTTCTGATCAGATGCTCAAATCCAAAACTTTGGGGGAAACAGAAATACAACCAGGAGCAAGGGGAGAAGAAAAACCCACCAAAAACACACAGCAAAAAGGGAGCCCAAGTCATGAGAGCGTACCAAGGCACACAGTTTTGATGGGAGGGCAGGGAAACAGAACAAGAGTGCTCAGACAAGGTGGCAACAGCAGATTTGAGAAATTCTGTGATCCCTGGTCCTGATTTGATTGCTGCTGAGAGCAGGGCTGCAAGGGGCTTCAGCCTGCCAGGGAACGCCAGAGCAGGAGGCAGAGATCAGAACTGCAGCAATGGGGGGCTTCAACGGCATCCATCTGTGCTGTGTCCCACCCTTTCCTCTTCCTCCACCTTCCTGAGCTTCACAACCTCCAAAATACATGATCATGTCAATGACAAACCACTGTCATCAGGCAAATGCGCTGGCTGAACCCAGCTTGCTGCTGCAGCCCCCCACTCCAGGCTATTTCCGTGCAGGATTTGCTAGCACGCAGCCTCCCGGTGCCATGCAGGTGCAGCCGTCACATCCCAGCCCTGACAGCCTGCTGAGGAGCCCTTCAAATTCCAGAGAAAATACAGCAGGGACCTCTTAGCAGAGCAGCAAATTGCCCTCCCCCCTGCCCCAGCCACCTTCTCAATCAGCTGCTCGTCTAGCTGTGGCTGACACGTGAGCAAGGCACGGGGCTGTCCAGTGTCCCCGTGGGAAGGACCTCACAGGGACATGTCTTTGGCTGGGAGTGGAAGGTTAGCATCCCACAGCTCCACCTCCCACAGACCCCAAGAGTTTCCAACACATGGCTTGCTGGGCTGTGGGCAGAAGTTGCTCTGACCACCCTCCCTCCCAACCCACCCACTGTTTGCTGGATCAGCGTTTTAGGGGGTTGATGACACCAAATCCTCTTCCATCAGCCCTAAGTGGTGAGGCCGGGACTCAGCGGCTCCCCTGCCCTCTCCCAGGTGTCAGCCAGGACAAGTCAGGCTCAGCCCTCAGAAGGGAGGTCCCTCAACGTGGAGGGACCAAGGCAGAGAACGCTCACCCTTTGCTAGATGCAGCTGAGCCACAGAACGAACATGACTCTCTAGGAGACGTGTTACAGGTTTGGGGTAGGGAACAGAGGGTAGGCTGTTTGCTCCCCAGATGGGGTGGACACATCAGCTTCTGCAGCACCAGTCCACATGGGCTGTGGCTCCCTTCTGTCCACTGACCAAAGGGGAGACAGGAGGATGCCCTGCGATCCCAGCATCGCTCCTCGAGGCCAAGCAGCTCTGCCTTGCCGCTGACATTGCAGGCACTGTCCCACAGGTGGGGAGGAGCTCAGTCTGCAGGTCCCTGCTGCACCCTGGGAATAACAGGGTGCAGGGAAGCACCCGCAGCACCCACAGAAGTCCTTGCTCAGATCTACCCAATGACCACCACATGACTCCACATGCACACCTGCATCCCCACTTGCCCCCTTCCCTCCTTCTTCCCCTCCTTCCCAACACCTGAGGGCCGCAGTCCCTGCCACCCAAACCCCTCCCCAAGCACGTGTGGCTGAGCTCCAGCCCCAGCTGTTCCCACAGGAACAGCCCCCCACACGCACATGGCTTTGCTGCTGGCACAAAGCAGTACTTCAGCTCCACATGTGGACACCATGACAGCGTGCCACCACAATGACACTCCAGCCACAGGTACAGGGAGCAGCTGTCTGGCACGCACGGCCGAGGCAGGGGGCTGTGGCCTGTATTGCCCCTTTGGCCACACACGCAGCACTGACCTCCCTGTGGGATCACAGCCAAATCATCCTCCTCTGCCTGAGTGGTCTGGTGGACCTCCTGCTTTGAATGAATTTAGAGCTAATTTTTGCCAAGCATTGCAGAAGCCACAGAGGAAAGGTGGCACAGGAATGGAAAGGTTTAATATTCCACAGGGATCCTCTAGGGACTGACCAGGGCATCAAAGCTGCTACAGGCAGAAGCAAACCTCTTGTATGGCTCAAGCTGGACACCCAAAGCACTGGCAGATCTGTACTGGTACTCTCCATCAGCATCAGGAAATATGTATGTGGCCCATCATTACACATCTAGAGCAATGGTCGTGCCACTGGGGTCTAAGAGAATATAACTGGGGAGACTGGGGATGGATTCAGATCTACTCAGTGCAAGAACACATTGCATCAGGCTCCGTGTACGGTAAAGCATTAGTCTCCTGCTGTTCTAGCATAAAGTTAATCAGGGACAGAAATTAATCCCTCCTGACAGCATGTTGCCAATTTCTGATTTCATACCGATTTGCTTGTAGCTTATCACAAGGGAATGGGAAACTTGTAGCATGGATGAGCCTGTCACATGCCTTCTCCTTTGGTAAAGGCTTGCACGCACCAGCCACGGGTTCATGTACACTCAAAGCAACATGTCCCTGCTCTGCACGCAAGCAGAACCCTCACAGCGGGTACAGAGTCACTGCTCTTACACAGGTAGACACAGGGAAAAGCCACACATGGGCTCAAGGCAGAACATGCCCAGCCATCAGCTTTATCCAAGCCAGTGGGAGGCAGGGGAGGAAAACAAGAACAAGAAGAAAGAAATTCTCTCCCTGGAGGGACGGTGCCAGAAGAGCAAAGTGGCATTTACAAATCATAAGCATTTCCCTTCCCCAGCCTCTGCTCCTTTGCCCAGAATGTTAATTAGCAGTACTCGAAACGGCAGCAGCAAAACCTGCAACCCAATCGGCTCCAATTGCTCTACAGGAAACCTGGGTGGGAATTCTTTCAGATAAGACATTTAAACACAAATGGTGAGACATCTGATGGTGATGCAGCAGGTGCTTTTTAATGCCACCTTAAAAACTTTCCTCCTAAAACCAAGGAGCAACTTCTAAAAAGAAAACAATTTTTTTTTTAATGAGGATTCTGCCTCATGTTCCAATTAGCAGGTGTTTTATTCTGTACCAGCTCCTTCTCCCCAGCCTGGTGCATCTCAGATTGAGCCCCACAGCATGGCAGCAGCACCCTGCTCACTCCTGCAGTCCCGACCCACGTCACCGCACTCCTGGCTGGGCAACCCTGAAAGCTGCTTTGCAGTGGAGCTTAGCTGATCCCATAACAGCAAAGCAGGTTTGCAATTAAATTCATAAATAACAGTACTGACTTGGTTTTGTGTCATAAATAAGGCTTAGATAATTATATAGACCATAAATATATACATGTGTCTGCATTTGGATGATTAATGTACATCTTGAAGTATCACCAAATTTTAGCCACAAAGATTGTAGCAGGAAACATCCTTCACAATTTACTTCTCCTTTTAGTGCCACTCCCTTTCCTACCATTTGTAAGTCTTCTCATCCAACTTATCAAAACTACTGTAGTCAACACAAAAAGCTCTGCCCCCAGTGCCTGATGCTGTGCTTCCAGCACACCCAGCATTGCCATGGCCTATGCAGACAGAAGGAACCTGGACCCAATCCCTGGAATAACACAGGCACTGGGGCTGCTGGAATTAATACCTTTGGAAATGAGAAATGCCAACATATCCCATGGACTGAAACCATCAGTCTTATACACACAGACAGGAGTTCTCAGCACCAAACCCACACGCAGATCCACGCTTGAGCTTGGTGCCCAGGCTTTGAAGTGATGGGCTCATCCTGAGCACCCACACCAACAGCCAGCAAGCATGCCTCATCCCAAAGGGGTCCTAAATCATATAATCAAAGAGTCACAGACTGCATTAGGTTGGCAGGGACCTTCACAGGCCATCTAGTCCAACCCCTTGCAGTGAGCAGGGACACCTTCACTAGATCAGATTGCTCTGAGCTCCAGCAAGCCTGACCTTGGATATCTCCAGGGATGGGGCCTCCACCACCACTCTGGGCAACCTGTGCCAATGATCTACTACCCACAGAGTGAAGAACTTCTTCCTAAGTTAAAACTAAGTTTAAAACCACCATCCCTCATCCCACTGCTCCATTCCCTTACAAACAGTCCTTCCCAGCTTTCCTGTAGGTCTATTCATGGATTGGAAGGGGCTGTGAGGTCTCCCTGGAGCCGCCTCTTCTCCAGGCTGAACCAGACCAACTCTCTCAGCCTATTTTTGTAGGAGACAAAAAACAAATACCAAAACAACCAAAAACTAGTGCTGCCTCCCCTTCGAGAGTGGAGGGTGCAGAGTGTAGGAGCATCCTCCACCATGCCTCGCAGGAGCATTCAGCCCCGTTACCTCAGAAATTGAAGAGCTGTTGTGCAACAAGCACAAGAGGAACTGGCAGGGGAGCAGACTCTTGGCCATAAAACCATTAGGAGAGCCAAAGCACGCTCCCTGCCACTCACTGAGGTCACAGGAGAAGCACTCCTCTCCCCCTCCACCAGACCCAGGCTGCAGAGCACAGAGCTCCACGGCACCAGCCCCTGCAACCCACCGTCTCCTACAGCAGGACATGGACACAACAGGAATTTCTCCCGTCTCTGCTAGCACAGGGCTCTGCCCTCCTTCTGCCTTACCCTGCCAGGTCCTCTATCAGGCTGAGGAAGTTCACAAGGAAAGTGGTTTTGCATGGGGCTTACTCAATAGGACATAATTGACTCTTGTTGCAAAGAATTAAGTGCTCTCAATAGAGATGTCCATTTTTAATGCCTTTTTTCTTCTTACTAATGAATTAAGCCAAGATAACACCAAGTAGTTCCCAGATGAGACTGATTGTGAAGCAGATGAGGATTTTATTGATAGGCTTTCTCTCCCCCCCCCTTTTTTTTTTAAATGCTCAACTCAGAAAAATCATAATAAGAAAAAAAGATACAAGCATCCAGAAATGCCTTTTCCTCATTGAAAAAGCATAGAGTAGTCTCTCCAGGAGCCTCCTTCCCCAGCTATATTAGTTATTACTGCCTCTGCATGGTTCCTAGTTATGTGTGCATTTGAAGAAAAAGTGGAAAAAAAAATGCCTGAGTTCACCAAGCTCCTTTATCTCAACCTCAGGATGCTCTGGTGGCCATTTAGAATGAAATGACCCATAAAGTGATTAACAGTTTAATAACCTGAAGGGCAAATCACACCACCACCATGGAAAAGCCACACACTATTTCTAGACACTCTGGGGAGTTTGCTTATGGCCACTAATATTCTCACTGTTGGGTTGGGTTGGGTTTGTTCCTCTCCTCTCTTTTAAATACAGGCACATTTCCCTTTTACCCTGCTCCTCTCACTTCCCCACAAGCCTATGATCCTTCCAACTCGTGGACCAGTATCCAAACCTGCCACAGACATTGCTTCCTAAAGATCACTGCTCTGACCTGCAGAAAACATGTGCTCTCCATCTCAGCTTGCTCCAGAAAGCCCTCATGCAGAGCCTAGAAACGCCAAGCGTTGTGGTTCCTATCATCTGTTTGCTCCATCTCAAATGCTTTTTCAGATCTTCCTGTGTCCTGCTACTCAAGGTCCCCCTTTTGTGTCCCTTCACCTTGCTCACAGTGCAGAAAGAGGTCCCTCAGCCCTTTTCAAGCAGCTCAGGGCTCCCAGAAGACAACCACCACAGTTCCCACTGGGAAGACAATCCCAGTCATGCAGGACCCCCAAGCTGCATCCCCAGTTGCTGTTCCCCACATGAGACAGGGACCTGATTTAAGCCTGTACAACTGTCTGGACAAGGTTCCTCTTGCTTTTTGGAGAAGGGAAGAAGGACAAAACAAGGATTACCCCTGAAAGCATTTAATATGCAGGAGTTCTGCTACATGTAGGTAGGAAAAGGACACGACAAGGTAGGGCAGAAGGAACCACGGCTGGGAAGCAGGGCTGATCTGCTCAGGAATTCAGCACAGCCAGCACGGCTGGCTGGACAGATGCTGAGGTTGAGCTGCAGAGTTTCTTGTGGCAGATGGTCAAGGAGCTGTGATTTGCAGGTAATCTAATAATCAAGTAGTCACATCAGTGAGGATATGAGCCACGGGGTCACGAGGGGTTGGCACACTTCCCCTTGTTTCTGTAGAAGTCATCGGACAGTATAAAGCAAGGACATCAACTGTGCAGCTCTCAGAGCCAGCAACAACTTCCCTCAGAAAAGAAAGAAGCCACTGTAGGGCACAACCAGGAGCTGAAGCTACAGCGACATTCCCCATCACCCCAGTCTCCACCACCAGACCAAGACAACACACAACTGCTACAGCCATGGGGGGTGTCACCTCCTCCCCTTCCCCCAGTGCCAACACAAATCACTGATCCAAATAAACTAGCTTCTCCAGCCAGGAATAAAGCACACCAAACTCTGAGCACATCATGCCAGCCTGAACCCCTGGGAATGATGGGGTTGACTCTCTGACACCCTGTGACAGATATGGGAGACTTAATCACAGAATCACAGGGGTTGGAAGGGCCCTCCAGAGCTCATGGGGTCCAACCCCCTGCCAAAGCAGCTCCCCAGCTCATATTGCACAGGGCGGCGTCCAGACGGGGCTGGAATCTCTCCAGAGATGGAGACTCCACACCCCCCTGGGCAGCCTGTCCCAGGGCTCCCTCACCCTCACTGGGGAAAAGTTCTTCCTATGCTCTAACTTGCAGCCATTGCCCCTTGGCCTGTCCCCACAGAGCACTGAAAAGGGGCTGGCCATTTCCCCCTGCAGCCCATCCTTAAGCTATTGATAAACATGAATAAGGTCCCCCCTTAGTCTTCTTTTCTCCAGGCTGAACAGCCCCAGCTCACTCAGCCTTTCCTCACAGGGGAGATGCTCCAGGCCTTTCATCATCTCCGTAGCCTCCTCTGGACTCTTTCCAGGAGATCCCTGTCCTTTTTATCCCAGGGAGCCCAGCACTGGACACAACACTCCAGGTGGGGCCTGACCAGGGCAGAGCAGAGGGGGAGGATCCCCTCCTGTGACCTGCTGGCCACACTCCTCTGGATGCCCCCAGGATCCCATTGGCTCTCTCAGCCCCCAGGGCACACTGCTGGCTCATGGCCACCCTGTCACCCACCAGGACCCCCAGGTCCTTCTCCACAGAGCTCCTCTCCAGCAGGTCACCCCCAGCCTGTCCTGATTCCAGCAGTTATTCCTTCCCAGGTGCAAGACTGAGGAGGAGGGAGGAAGAGACAGAGACATCCCAGGATAAAGCTCTCCAGTGCAAATAAAGAAGTGTGTTTCCCAGAGTGCTGAACCACCAGTCCTGACTCTCACCAGCCCCCACCAACAAAAGTCCCTGTTCAGATTTTTTTTTTATTAACTGTCATGAAATGATGTAATGCATAGAGTGTAATTATGCTTAAGTGCTTTCCATGTTAAATGTCATTTCAGTTATCACTTTTTAAATGCAATTTTTATTGAGTGCACAATAATAATTTAGCAAGTAAACAGGCAAGTTACACAAGAAAAGAGTGGAAGTGCAGGGGGAGGTGGGAAAGCCTGGAGTGTGACAATGAAATGCACTGGGGTACATGGAGCTGTTACTTCTGAAAGCTTGGAAAGAATTATAAAAAAAGCCATAAATTACAAGGTTGCAAAATGCAATAAATTACAGCCTCTACAAAAGGCAGATAATGGAAATGAGAAAGGATAGAGAGGGAAGGGGAAGGAATCTGCATAGCTTGTCACTGCTGACCCCAGATTCTGCACAGCCTGCAAAGAGCATGGGAAATATTTGGGTGTTTCTGCCCCAAACAAGCCCTCAGAGGCCATCATGGGTGTCAGCTCTAGGGATGGTTCCCCTCCATCAGCACCAACACCAGAGCCCTTCTCTTGGATATCAGGGGGAAGTTCTTTACAGAGAGAGTGGTGAGGGGCTGGAACAGGCTGCCCAGAGAGGGGGTGGATACCCCATCCCTGGGGGTGTTCAAGGCCAGGTTGGATGGGGCCCTGGGCAACCTTGTGTAGCTCCAGGCCTGGAGGTTGGTGGCCCTGCCTGTGGCAGGGGGGTTGGAGCTCTGTGATCCTTGGGGTCCCTTCCAACCCAGACCAGTCTGGGATTCCAAGGTGTGTTCTTCCCCAAACACAGAGTCTTGCCTGCATCAACCATACCTTGGGGAAACAAGGGGAACTCAAGGCAGAAGACCAACAGCCCCCCACTTTGTAGGAGCTAAAGCCCATCAGTCCATCAAGCCAATGGATGCAAGCAAGTGCTGGCACGCTCAGCAGGGAGAGGCACACGTGCACACCAACCAGCCATGGTACACATGCTTTCAGAGACACCACCAATCGTGTCCTGGGGGGCATCAAGCATGACATGGCCAGCCCATCCAGGGAGTGATTGTCCAGCTCTGCACTGCACTGGTGCAGCCTCCCCATGAGCACTGGGGGCAGGTTTGGGCACCACAGGACAAGAGGGACACAAAACTATCAGAGGGTGTCCAGAGGAGAACGAGGGTGGGGAAGGGTCTGGAGGGGAAGTGTTATGAGAAGTCCCTGGGTTTGTCCAGCCTGGAGAAGAGGAGGCTGAGGGGAGACATCATGGGGTCTGTGGCTTCCTGATGAGGGGAGCGAAGGGGCAGTGCCGATCCCTCTCCTCTCTGTGGGGACTGGTGACAGAACCCGAGGGAACGGTGTGAAGCTGCCAGGGAGATTTAGGCTGGATGTTAGGAGGAGGTTTAGGCTGAGAGGGGGGTCACGTGCTGGCACAGGCTCCCCAGGGAAGGGGTCACAGCTCTGAGCTGGGCTGAGGGCAAGAAGCATCTGGATGATGCGCTCAGTCCCATGCACTCACTTGACTGGTCCCATGTGGAGCCAGGAGTTGCACTCAATGGTCCTTACAGGTCCCTTCCAGCTCAGGAGATTCTAAGATTCTATGACCTTTATTCCTGCCTTTGCAGAAAAGATCCTGGAGCTTTAGTGGACATTAAGTTGACCATGAGGCAGCAGTGTGCTCTTGCAGCAAAGAAAGGCACTGTGTACCAGCCCTTCCCCTCCACTCAGTGCTGGTGAGGCCACCACTGGACTGCTGGGTCCAGTTCTGGGACCCCAGTACATGACTGAGGTGGAACTACTGGAGAAAGTACAGAAAAGGGGCATGAAAAGGATTAAGGGACTGGAGCATGTCACATACAAGGAAAGGCTGGGAGAGCTGTGACTGCTCAGCCTTGAGGAAAGAAAAGCCAGCTCAGGGGATGTCAGCAGTGTCTGTAAATACCTGAAAGGAAGGTGGAGAGAAGATGGAGCCAGGTTCTTTTCAGTGGTGCTCAGTGACAGGACAAGAATCAGTGGACATAAACTGAAACACAAGAGGGTCCATCAAACCATCCTTTCCTTACTGTGAGGATGACCGAGTACTGACACAGGTTGCCCAGAGATGTTATGGAGTCTCCATCCATGGAGATACTCAGAAATCATCTGGACACAGTCCAGAGGAACCTGTTCTGGGCCACCCAGCTTGGTGGGTTCCATCTCCTGAGGTCCCTGCCAGCCTACAATCTTCCCAAATCGATATGACTGACCCCAGCTTTAGCTGAACCAAAGTCAGACTGCGCTCTGCTCAGCAAGCAGGGCATCACCACGAGAAAATGCTCTTCAGCAGTAACACCAAAGCCATTTGGAGGAAGACAACAAGCCCCCTGTCAGGAGCAGAGAGCAGGCAGAGGCGAAATGCTGCCAGGTGCTGGGAGGCACAGCTCCCTATCGATTTCACAGCCGGCTGCGGCCCTGGGAATCAATGCTGGGGGGGGCCTGGGACTGTGGAATCAAAGCCTTTCACAGAAAGGAGAAACCCACTAGAGTAAAACCTACAAACAAAACGAAGGCAGCCAAGTTCTGAGAGTGGAGATGAGCAGGATCTTAATCTCTGGAAAATTAAATCAGAAGAAAATGGAACAGGCACAGATTTTGGCTGACAAAGAGCATCCTCCTTTCAGGAGTGTGCGTGCCAGGTTTATTTGATTAAAACTCTTCAGGATGGAGAGATACGGATGAGGAGGGAGTTTTCATTACTGGAGGTGTACAGTTGCTACAGGACCACTTTTAGAACTGATGGTGGCAAATGGTCCCAGTGGATGGGAGTAAAATTATTTTGTAGGTTATTTCACTCTCTCAGGAAGGAACTTTTTTGCAGGAACTTGCAGGCTTCCTGCAGTCCATCCCAGCTCTGGGCTGATGCTGCACACTCTGCAATAGTCTGGCAGCTGCTTTTACAGCCTCCAGACCTTAGGGAGGAGAGATGCAGCCTCAGTGTTTTGAGGAGTCGACTAGGAGCCTAAGATGAAGTTTTAGCTGCAGCAGCAAGCCAATGCCAAAGGGCTCCAGCAGGCTGGACATCGCCAACAGCACCTCCAGGGCTGTTGTGAAATGAGTCTGGCAGGACTCAGCCCAACTCCCAATCTATCCACTCTTTTCTCTCTGTCTAATCCAAGCCCCACCTTCTGAACACCACCAGAAGAAATACCTGTGGCAGCATCACAAGAGAGGAGCAACCAGCTTCTCAGCCCACGTAGGCAGAGGGAAGGGGGAACCTGCCTCACTGGTGCTCCTGCCTCCGTGACAGGAAGAGAGGCCAAACCCAGCAGCAGAGTGGGGTGAAAGGCAGGGCACGCCAGCAGGGCACAGGCAGGTGTGCACACATCCAGTGCCCTGCTTGCACCCGTAAACCAGGCAGCAAGGCTCCTCACAACAAGGGCTGAGCCCTCCCCAGTGCCCTCCCTGTCTCCATGGCTCCCCGAGGGGCCCTGCTTCCTGCGCTGCTGTGCTCCAGCACAAGTCACTAATCAGGGCACAGCACGAGCAGGCACTGGGCTCCAGCACTTTCTTCCCAGCAGGAGCTGAGTGCTAACATTTCCCTTGAATTAAAAAAAAAAACCAACTAACCCAAAACCAAAAACCCAACCACTAAAAAACCCCACAATCCACAGAACAAAAAAAAAAATCCCCCATCTCTCTTTCAGATGAACTGGGGGGAAAGGCTTGCAATTTAAATAATCATTAAAAGAAAGGGAAAAGGGAATGCAGTTAATGCAGTTTCCAGGGGGAGAAGAGTTAACCCCAGGGTCTGAGCAATCCTGCCAGCCTCTCCTCCATGCCCTGCTCCCTGTCCTCAAATTAACACCTACCTGCCCACCCCAGCTCTCCTGCCTGAGGTGCCCAGCTCAGCCCCATCCAAGGAACTCTCTGCCACCCACATCCCTCCTCCTGCTGTGCCATGGGAACTCTACTCCTCCTTCCCAGCTCTCCCTCGGCCCCACTTCCAGAGACCAGCTAACAAGGACAGTGCTTTTAGAGCCCCCTGAGCTTGCAGAGTTCATCAGCTCTGTGATGCCAAGTGGAACAGAGTCACTGAAGTTTACTAGAGATGCCCAGAGGTGCTGCCAGCCCCAGCAGCTCATGCCAGCTTCTCCTGCAGATAGCCCCTCTGTTGATGCTGGCAGCCACCAGGTCAGGATGCTCCTCTACTCACAAGCCACGTGTACACAGGGAATGAGCAGGAGTAACCCACCCACCAGTGACTGTCCTAAGGCAAGTGGGAACCAAAAGGCATCCAAAAGCAGTATTCTTCCAACAAGATGACAGTCCAAACCCTCTCCAGTCCCTTCAAGCCCCCACATCTCCATGCTGCCCTTGCCTTCACCCTCCTGTGCTAAGCAACATGAGATATTCTGCAGTTCTCCTCACAGCAATGCTGCTGAAGATGCACATCTGCTGGTGAAGGATAAAGCAAAGCTTGTCCTTACATTTCTCTTCCTCCTGCCCTGCTCTTTGCCTCCAGGGCACCAAGACTCCTCTCTGCATGGAGCCAGAAGATGGCAACCCCCCCTCAGCCAACAGTCTATATGGACAAGAGCTACAAAAGCAATTTAGCATCTCATTTCAGGATTCTGCCAGCAGCTGCAACTTAGAAGTGAAGAAGGCTGGTCTCTGTTGCAGCCATAATATATATACATTGATTCACACAGGTTGAGCTTACCCACCTGAGATCATTGCCAGCACCACAGTGCCTTTACCCAAAACACTCTGGTACCCACAAGGATGGGTTTCCAAGAGTTTCATACCTGGCATAGGATTTGTGCACAGTTTTCAGATGGGTGATGAACACTAAGGGCTTGAGCACAGGAAGATGGGAACACCTGCTCAAGACCCCTAAACGTGGTTGCTAGCACTTCAAGCCTCTGACCACAACTCATTGCCACAGTGCTATGTCAGCTAGAAACGGTGGCCTTTTGGTCTTCTCAGGCACCCCTCGGAGCTGCTTGATTCCTCTCCCATCTCTTTCCTTTCCTGGCCTTGTCCAGCTCTCTACAAAACATCAGGGAGACAGAATCATCCCATCAGCTCTTGATTTTGGGACACAGTGAGTGATGGCCCAAACCCAATCAAAGCAAGGGCACAGAGCAGGAAAGCAGGTGAACTGGAGTCTGGCTGGATAAGGGGTGCCCCTCCTGGGACAGGCTGTCCCCAGCAGTGGCTGTTGCCTTTTCACATTTCAGAAATGGGGGGTATAAATTAGGGCTCCTGAATATCCTGGTGGAAGTGAGCAGAAATCAATGACGGGCCATTTGAGCCCTTGAGAGAATCCTATCTAATCAAACAGGCCCAGAGAAAACAGCATCTTACGGGCCATAAACCACCAGAGGCTTATTCCCCTCATAAATACTGAGCTGACACCACCACTGCAACAGCCCCTTTGGCTCTTCCTTCCTCCTCTCCCATCCTTCCACTTGAATGCTCGGCTGCTGACAGCTCCTAATGACTTGGGACTCCGGCGCGGTCCCCTGACTGCCTAATCAGGGTTACGTTAACAAAGCCGTTATCCAGCCTGACCCCAAAACATCCTCAGCAGAGCAGTACCCATGCCCAGCACCCCAGGAATACAGGTACTTTGGGCAGCAGCCCTTGGCCAGAAGGGTCCAACTCTAGAACCTGAAACAAGCCCTCGGTAGCCCGGGGGCAGCCCTGGCTCTGCTCGAGCCCCCAGCAGAAACCCTCTCACAGCAGGGAGACTGATCTTTCATTCTCACATCAACCTTCAGGGTCCTAACGGTGGCCTGTACCTGGTTCTGATCCCTTCTGGCACCAAACCTTCCTCCCCAGGAGCTGGCAGGAGTTGCACAGGACTGTAACAAGGCAGTCTTCTCATGCCTTCTAGACTAGGGTGAGGACAGAGCACCTGTTAGCCTTGTGCACATGATGAGCATCAGATGGAGCTTTAGCCAGACCCCTGATAGAAGAGTATCTGGCACTTTTCCTCTGATATCGGGTCTTTGATGGCTGTCCCAATTATCACCTTAAATCTGTGTGCTAAGATACCCACAGCAAGCCCCAAATGCCAGGCAACATGCACCCAAAGGCAACGGGTGACATGCAAGAGTCCCAGCCACATGATGCTCTGACAGGGGAGATGGCCTGACACTTCCTGCCTGCTGCCATACAACACTGACAAGGTCACCTGCCAGCACATCCCCACAGCACAGGTGTCCTGAGTGACAGGAAGGTGCTGAGCTCCAGGGCACTTCTGCAAACAAGCTTACCAAGGAGGGTGACACATCCTAAAGCCAGAAGGAACTGGAATAAGAGGGCTTTAGTCTTGTCCCCTGGCTTCACCAGTTCTGGCTTCCAAACACACAGGAGCCCTACAGCGTGCCCAGCACTGAGGGCTTCCTGGGCATCCCTGGAGCCTCAGGGCTGCAGCAGGGCTGCCTCCCTTCCCTCCCCTTAAGCAAGGCAAGGAGGGTGGGAAGAGCAAAGCCAAGGGGAAAAACAAAACAACAAAGCATCACATAATCTGTATGCTTTGCCATTTGGTGGAGGGGATTTTTTAATCATTTAATAGTTTTAATCCTTTATCAGATGCTCATCTAAGGGGATTTTGCTGCACATACAAGATTTGGTACAAATTCATTTGCAGTAAATATACTCATTTAGCAAGTTTATTTCCTGCCCGGGCACTGAGTGAGACGAGTTGGCTGCTGCTTGACAAAGGTGGCGAGACCTTGCTGAACTCCTCCATGCCAGAATTTTCCCCATTTTTGCAAGCCAGCACCTCAGCTACTGCAGAAAAATGACATCAGTCATCCTCACAGCTTAAGGTCCTGCAGATAGCAGGCAGACCCTCCATCAGCACCTGGCCCTGAGGCTCTAAAGAGTTAAACCGCAGCTAGGGCTGGGTTTAACTCAGCCCTACCTCCTCTGCCACCAAGAAGTCTGTCCAAGCCAGCTCAGCAGAGCTCCTCTCACAGGGCCAGAGGACCACAACACACATCACAAAGGGCTGTGGTTAATACTTCATCACATCTGCAAGGGCCACCTGTGAACACAGGCTGCTGCACCAGCATCACAGAATCATAGAATGGCATGGGTTGGAAGGGACCCCAAGGATCACAGAGTTCCACCCCCCCTGCCACAGGCAGGGCCACCAACCTCCAGGCCTGGAGCTACACAAGGTTGCCCAGGGCCCCATCCAACCTGGCCTTGAACAGCCCCAGGGATGGGGCATCCACCCCCTCTCTGGGCAGCCTGTTCCAGCCCCTCACCACTCTCTCTGTAAAGAACTTCCCCCTAATATCCAATTTAAACCTTCCTTCCTTCAGCTTTAATCCATCCCCCTTGTCCTGCCATTATCTACCCTTTTAAAAAGTTGACTCCCCTCCTGTTTCTCTGCTCCCTTCAGGGACAGGAAGGCTGCAATGAGGTCCCCCCACAGCCTTCTCTTCTCCAGGCTGAACCAGCCCAGCTCCCTCAGCCTCTCTTCATAGGGGAGCTGCTCCAGCCCTCTGATCATCCCTCTAGCTAGCACCTGGTGGGATCAAAGCCAACCCCTCTCCCATGACATGGAACCTGCACATTGAAGTGAGGATGCACACAACACACAGAGAATAAACATCCTTTAGTCCATGGCCTCTTCAGGGTCTGTCTGTATGACTGAGGTTCATCAGATGTGTGCTCCAGCAGCTGTACTTCACAGAAAGGCACCAAACCCAGGGTCTCCAAGGACACGAGATACCACAGACGAAACCATCTGTGGCTCCCAAAGGACATGCACCCACCTGCCACATCTCCTCAGCAGGAAAAGCAGAGGTGACAGAACAGTTTCACCTTTGCTCAAAGCCACCCCAGACACGCACCGTACTGCTGGACATGAACCTGACGGGAGTGATTCCAGAGGGCACCTGAGACACAGGACCCAAGTGATGGGTACCACCTAATACCTGCTAGCACCAGCACACACCAAAGCCTGTATAGCTGCTTTCCCTAAAGAAAAACACAAGTGTAACTAAAACATCCTTTCTTGGCCACAGAACGTGCTGTGACAGCAGCTGCCCAATAACACTTGTGTCCACTGCGACCCTACGCCAGGGAGCAAACCATGCACCAAAATCTCTGGTTCCCAAACTGTGTTGGGGGGAGAGAAATGGGAACACCCACTAGAGTGAATTTACACCATCCTGACATTCTTTTACTTTACAGGCAGCCAAAAGATACCACCCTTGTTCTAAAAGCAATGTGCTCTGCATGCCTGAAGGCAACTGTTGGTGCCCAGCAAAGGTTTTCCAACTCATAGGATGTAACAATGCTCCCCTAGATGGCTTAAAGCTACAGCAAGAGCCTGCTGCAGGGCTGATCGTTTCTCATCATTTGTGTGCTTCAGTCCCTTTATGTGTTTGCCTCAGGCCAAATACTTAGAAACACCCTAGAACTGAAGCCAGATCCCCCAAGCACCAACATCATGATGAACCAATGGGTCATTCATCCACCGACCTCTCTCTTCTCATCTCACAGCCTCTCATCTTCATCTGGAGAACGGAAGGAGAGGTTTTCCCTTCCCACAGCTGCTGGGGAATGCACAAATCCCTCTTCCCTATATTTAAGGCCAGTACAAAGGGCTCCTCTAAAAGGAAAGTATTTCCCCAACACATTTTGCCTCTTCAGGCAAAAACTGAGCACCACACTTCTGCATTCACAGAGCAGGGAAGAGGACAAGCAGCACCAATTGGACAGCAGAATGCTGTTTTTCTGGGTTGTAACATCTTCCCACCCAAGTATCTCAGCCAGACAAGGGGTAAGAGGCCTGGGGAGGGGGTGAGGGGTTTGTCCTCAGCCTCTGCATAGCTCCCAGCCAAAGAAGTCATGCTGATGCACGGCTTCTGGATGGAAGTTTTGATCAGGGCACAGGAGTGATCTTGGTTGGCTTTACACCAGGAGCTTCCACCCAGCAACCTACCTTCCTGTCCCTGGGACACTGCTAATCACAGAATCACAGGGGCTGGAAGGGACCTCGAGAGATCATCGATGCAATCCCAGATGCACCATCAGCTTTTCAGCCAAGGGCTGAAGCAGGTATTTTGGCTCCCCAGTACCCAGTTCCCACTGCAGGTGCCGTGGGGCAGAGCACACACCTCCTCGCATGCAAGCAGAGCTGCAGCCAGGCAGGGACGCCACCCGAGCAGAAGGAAGTCATAAAAACAGCGTGCCCACTTCAAGCCATGCTTAATTCAAACAAGCCCACCAGTTTTTGACAGCTCAGTTTGAGCTTTCCAGTGCTTGAAATGCAAAATCCAACATAGTCCATTACCCTGCATCTGCAGAGAATTATATCGTGTTTTTTCGTTTATTCAACAAATCCAATAGACTGATCCCATCCTATTCCCTCTGCCTTTAAGACAATCCAAGAATCTATTTACTCTCCTCTTTCCACATGGATGGCAGTGGTGATAGGTGCTTTGGGAGAGAGAGTGCCCACTAACATTTATTTATGGTCCAGCAGCGGCTGCAGCGTGCCAAGCGCTGCCTGCGTGCACAGCAACACACACTCCCTGCCCTGCATCCTTGGGGGTCAGAACACTTCCTTTACCTTTCTCCTTGGGATTACAAGAGAAAAAGATTAAATTGCCTTCTGCACCTCCTCAGAGTGCCTTGTGTGGGCCCCAGGCAGCAACCCAGACTGGTGCAGTCCAGTTTTGGCAATTGCTACACCCCAATTTTGTGGATGGCAAATAGAAGGCATGAAAAGGTGAAGGGCTCTCCATGCCTGGCAAGCAGGATGAGCCCTAAGCCTTCAAAGCATGCTTTATGCTAGAAGCATGTGGCCAGGGTGGAAGGTGGCCCAGTACTTCACTGAGGGGCACAGCCAAGGCATCCTTCTGCCCAGCCAAAGAGGGGATGAGGTTGAACCTCCCCAAAAGGGCCCAGCACAATGGGGCTGTCCTTCATCCACACCCAGATCCAGAGCAGAAGCTGGTGAAGAGCTGCTGCCTGATGCAGCAGACAGACCAAGCCCCAGCCAGGATGGATGCAGCCCTCCTCCTGTTTCTGCAGGGCCAGAAAAACAATTCCAAAAATCTGCAGTTTTGGGCTTTTACCTCTCAGCATAGATGCATCTGATGCATTCAGGTAGCAATGTGTATGTGCCACCTCCAGGGAATTTATTTTCCCTCCATTTGCCAAGATAAACAGCACACCAAGCATGAAGGGGGGAGGAGACAAGGCTGATTTAAGTGATTTCACTTTGCAATTTTCTGTGTTCTTTTTAAGTCGCTTATCCATTTCAGTGCTCAATATTCAGCTCTTTCCCTAATTAGAAAATCGCTAATCTGCTCTGAAAAATGTAAAAGTGAGTCTTGCTTACGTGCACTGCTTGGAATATGCAAGTGTGGTGGGGTTTGTGCTGCTTTCAAGCTTCTTCTTCTTAAAAAAAATAAGCTCCTGGTGTCTCCAGCTGGCATCAGTTGCTCCTGTTGATCCCTCCCCCAGTCCAGGTTCAAGCCCTGCATGCAGAGCAGCACTGCTTACACCTAGTGCCTCCAAGAAAGGATTCCTGCTCCATTCCCAGTACATGTATTAAATCCTTGGTACCCCCTTAAGTAACATCCTCACCCCTCTCTTCACCTGGGAGACACCTGCCAAGCAGAACGGCACAGCCTTTCCACTCCACATCCCAAACACCAGCAGCCCAGAAACTCTGGGCAGGAACAACAGAGAGCTCAAAAAAAGCAAAAGTTCAAAGTTGATTGCCAAGAGCTCATCAGCAGCACTGCCTCAGCCCGATGTTAGACCTCCAAGGCCATGTCTGGTGCCAGGGAGTGCAGCTGCACTACATCAAGGACAAGCCAGGAACCATGGGTGACCACAGGGCAGCCCTCACTGACCCAGCAAAGGTCCACAAGCTCTGAGCAGAGCCAGGTGGTAACAGGTCCCATGGGCAGCCCTGGGTGAGGTGACAACTCAGAGCCAAGGGGCATGCTCTGAGCTCAGCCAAGAGGAGAGAGAGACAGAGAGACAGAGAGACAAAGCTGTAGACACTACCTGCAGTGGAAATCCAAAGTCCATCCAGGAGACAGGGTTAGAGGCCAAGCTACCCACACTGTCACTCCAAGATCCATCCAGGAGGCCCAGCAAGAGGCAGGGCTGCCACAAGGACCTGCCATGTGGGTCTGGGATCCACCTAGGGAGCCAGCACCACAAGGACCAGGGCTGGAAACATGCACACCTCGAACACAGCTCAGGAGAACACGGCGACCTGAGCTCGAATGAGCTGCTGGGAGCAATGGGTGTGGGTCCCAGCTGAGGCCAGTTAAGGCCTCATTAGCTCACAGGTGGTCATCATCCACCACCTCCACACCCTGTGCACTGCTGCTGGAGAGCCCTGCCGCTGTCAGCAGCAGCAGCCAGCTGGGTAATTTCATCTAGAGCAGGATGGACAGCAGCTCCCAGCTCAGCACAGCCCCTGCATCAGGAATTCAATGCCTGCTCCAAGGTATAAATCCAAGCGTCCTGAAGGTCAGCAGCTGGTGGCCTCAGACAGCAGTGTCTAGCCTGGGTGATTCATCACTATCCTTTTGTGGAAGAAATGCCATTAAACAGGTACAGTGTAAGCCCTGAGGGCAAGGGGCTGGTCATTACCAGCTCACCCCAGGCAGGCAGCGCAGAGATCAGGCTCCTCTGCAGTCAGTGAGCACCTGCAGAAGGTGACTGCTCCCCAGGAACAACCTGGTCCTCTCAGGCAGAACCAGCAGCACACCCCACTATGGGACATAACCCTTGAATCCACAACACAGCTCAGCCAGCAGCTGATGTTGTGCTCAGAAAAAGCAACCCACCTCCACGGTGGGGAAGGAAATCAGGGGCAGGTGCCCTGCAGCACTCCAAGGCTCTCCTCTGCCAAAGCACCCACCACCTCAGAGGAACACCCCAGAAACCTCTTGGCTAGTAGTGTATGGTGAACATCACCTGCTTTAAGGACCATCTCCCTCCCTCCACCTCTTTTATTTTGAGGGCTTAATTTTTAAACACTAGCTTGCCAAGACAAGAGAAATCTCTTGCCTATACAGCACAAGGGTGGAATGAGAGACAGCCAGGCGCTGTCCTGGCCAGGATACCTGCAAGCTGCTCAGCCAAGACAGCTACTTACTCCTCACCCTCTGCAGCACTTCCCCCAGCACTGTCACTTGGTCAGTCTGACTTGGTTACCTGCACATTAATATGAGCAACTGCTCAGCCCACTCCAGCATCCTGCTGTCAGCAGCAGCTCTCATGCTGCACATCCTTGGCTTTTTTGGTGCTCTTCTACCCAAATCTCACTGCAAACACTGTGCCTGTGCTCTTGCTCGCACTTCTTGCCCTGGTCAGGCCCCACCTGGAGTGTTGTGTCCAGTTCTGGGCTCCCTGGGATAAAAAAGACAGAGATCTCCTGGAGAGAGTCCAGAGGAGGCTACGGAGATGATGAAGGGCCTGGAGCATCTCCCCTGTGAGGAAAGGCTGAGTGAGCTGGGGCTGTTCAGCCTGGAGAGAAGAAGACTAAGGGGGGACCTTATTCATGTTTATCAATAGCTTAAGGATGGGCTGCAGGGGGAAATGGCCAGCCCCTTTTCAGTGCTCTGTGGGGACAGGACAAGGGGCAATGGCTGCAAGTTAGAGCATAGGAAGAACTTTTCCCCAGTGAGGGTGAGGGAGCCCTGGGACAGGCTGCCCAGGGGGGTGTGGAGTCTCCATCTCTGGAGAGATTCCAGCCCCGTCTGGACGCCGCCCTGTGCAATATGAGCTGGGGAGCTGCTCTGGCAGGGGGTTGGACCCCATGAGCTCTCGAGGGCCCTTCCAACCCCTGTGATTCTGTGATTCTTCTCCTGACCGAGGGCAGCATTGCAATGTCTTGCTGTGTTGGAAAGAGCTCTGGATGTGGCTGTGATGCCAGTCTCTGTAGCCACTTGCTAAAACTGTGCTATCTGCCATGTACCCACCACTACAACCAGTCCTTTTGCAGATGCAGGTGGTTTACATCTGTCCCACAGGAACAGAACCAAAGCAAGAGGAAGAAATTGTGTAGATATAACCAGCAATACTGCAGCTAAACAGCTCAGAGCCCTGAAACAACAGCATTTTTCAGCGGTGCTGTTTACTCACAAGTTTTTCACAACCGAGTACAACCCAGACAGCAGTGAAACAGTCACCATCCTGCCTCTGCTCTCAAAGCAGCTCCAGCAACATCTTGTGCAAAAGCCTGTGAAAGTTACTCCAAGGCCAACATACATCTTGCAGCTATGGGGGACAGTTCCCCACGAATCCTGTCCTGCCCAGACCACTGGCAGGAAAGGCTGGGAACACAGCTGCTATCCTAAGCCCTTCCAGCCAAACCACCTTGCTTCATTACAGTTTGTCACCTGCTCAGGGAAATCACTTGTCACAAAAGATTTTCTTTCAAACTTAATGACTTCAAACTCAATTTGAGGATCAGCTCAGCAAGCTACAGCTCATGATCCACTACAGCTCATGATCAACTACAGGCTGTGACCCACTACAGGTCGTGATCCACCCAGCCCTGGGCTCGTAAGCAGGGAAGATGACTGGGGGCTGGGTGGATCACGAGCTGTAGGTGGGTCATGAGGGCATCTTTTGTTCAGGGTGCACAGCTGGCATGAGTGTGTGGCATAATGAAAGGCCTGACTCAGCAAAACACCCCAACCCCCTCTGCACACCCACCACTAAGGGTGAAATTAGTTGAACCGGGGCTGGGCAGGAACAGGAGGTGATGATGAAGGACCTGGAGAGCAAGAGGCACTCTGCTTGGCCAGACTTCACACAACAGCATGCAGTCCAGTGGTGGTGGGGCCAGGATCAGCCCCAAGCTCCTGTTGAACTCACCCTAAAATGCAGAATGTCCTTAGCAGCAAGAAAAAGGAGCTGATTGTCCCAGGCTGACCTGCACAGCACAGGTATGGCTTTGAGCTGCCACCATGTACTCACATCGGTACAAGATTGAGTCAGTAGGCAAGACAGGCTGATGCACCTGTGATGCAAATACTGCTCTCAAGAAAAAACAGGAATTAACACACTGTGAAACAAGGGGAGTCAGGGAAACAGAGGCTCAGGGAAGTTAAAAGTGTCTTTCCTACAGTCACCAACTACTTTTCAGAGCCCACTTCTCACAGCCCCACAATGCCTCTCCAAAGTTTTATGCTACAAAATCCCCTTACCATGAATCTGCTCTAAAATTATTCCTAATTACTGGAGTTGCAAAAAACCCCAAAAAAACCAAAGCAAACAAAAAACAAAACAAAAAACCCCTCCCCCGAAAAGAAAAGGATTAGCAACACCTACTGTGGCTGGTCTAGAAAGATCTGTTGAAATTAGTGCTGTTGAGGGCATGGAGTGATAGGACACAGACTAAGGTGTTCAAACTGAGAGAGGGGAGAGTTAGATTAGATATTAGAAAGAATTTTTTAACGATGAGGCTGGGAAGGCCCTGGCACAGGCTAGCCAGAGAAGCTGGGGCTGCCCTTGAATCCCTGGCAGGGTTCAAGGCTGAGTTGGATGGGGCTTTGGGCACCCTGGGCTGGTGGGGGGTGTCCCTGCCCATGGCAGGGAGTGGGACTGGGTGGGCTCTGAGCTCTCTTTCCCACCCAAACCAGTCTGGGAATGGAAGCGTAAGGTAAGCGAACGCCAAGTCCCACGTTCCCAGTGAAATGAAGAGGCTCCGTGTTGGGATGGAGCAGGAGCAGAATCATTACCAGGACTGACACAAAGCCATGATTTATCTATCCCTCTTGTTTGCACTGTTCCTAAGTAGCTGCACACAGTATATTAGGTAAAGTCAAACATACATCTTGCTACTGCAGTCCAACAGCACCAATCACACCTCTTTGAAAAGAAGAATGTATTGAACAGGCAAGGAACAGGCCAGCTTAAGAATCCTCCCACCCAGCCTCTCCTTCTCTACAGCCACACCACTGCCCTGGCCAGCACCACCCAATCCCACGGGTCCTTGGCAGAATGGATGGAGCACGGGGCTGGTCCCCAAATCCACATGCTGCCCTTCTTGGGGCCAAAGCCCTGGCTGGGTGCTCCCAGGTAGCAGGCTGAGGTTACCCCCCTGCTCTATTTGGCTCAGGACCCAGCAGACTGAGTGTGCTGTCAGGAGAGAGCAGCTCAAATGAGCATATTAGCAGAAGTGCCAAGAACTGAAAGCCCGATGCAACCAGCTCAACACTTGAGATTTGCTCCAGTGGCTGCTGGAGAAAACCCTGCAGAAGCCACAGAGAACACGGCGTGCCAGCTCAGCAACACAGAGCCACTCATCAGCCACTGATCCTGCCCCACACCACCACCGACCCAAACACAAGGGCAGAGCTCTGCAAAAGCATCAGCCCAGGCCCTGAAAGCAGCCCCACGCTGCAGACAAGCTAGACAAGGCGCTGTGTTGATAGAGTGAGGACCAAACCCTGCTCCAGGTATAGCAGCACCTTGGTAACATCATCCCTTCATCCTTCCCCACGCACAAGACAGCTCTCCCCACTCTGGCAGGCAGCAAAGCACCCCAGAGTGCTGCTTCACCTCTTGCAGCCAGCCTCAGAGGTGGTCTCCAGTAGCTAGACCGTCATGTATCCTCCACCTCATCTCCACCCACCCACCCAAAAACCCAGTGAAGATCTAAGAGAAACAGGGATTTTAAAGCCACTTCATCATCAAGAGTTAAAAATCCCACACTCAGCCGACCGTGAGGCAAGCAGAGGGCCCTTGTTTACTGCAATGTATGGCTGCAAACTGAAAGTCCCCTTTCAGAGGAAGATCTGGTGCCCTGATGGTTTCAACATGCTCTTCAAAGCCCTGTCATAGAGACTTATTTCAGCTCCTCTCTCCACGAAGGGTCTGTAACTTAGTAGTAACCCCACTACATTAGTTACACAAGCAACCAGTTCCCTCCTAATTGGTTTATAAGACAGCAGGTCTTCCTTTTTAATGGCTGATTAATTGCCTCGCTGCCCAATGCAAGGCTGTGATTCACTTGTGTCTGTGGAGATGCAGCAGGGAAGCCTGAGGCTTCCATGTAAAGGGAAAAAAAAAGTTGACTTGTGATCCAGCAAAAACTCAACTACCCAGCTGCCTCTCCCAGTAACCTTCTTGCCACCTTCCCCCACCCCAACCCCCCTGCAAAAGTGAGGGGAAATAAAGATGCTCCCACTTTGAAGGCAAAATTCAATGTTCATCAGGGAGACAGGGCTCATTTAGTTTTTAATTTTTCATTTACCTCCAGGTTAAATCCAGGCAGGGAGCCTGATGTTGAAATGAATTGAAACAACTGTTTTAACACAATCCAGCTTCCTTTGCAAAGCTCTCCCAACTCCCCCTCCGCTGCCAAGAGAGGGACCAAACCAGCCCAGAACAGGGAGATGAAAGGGAGATGCAAGCCGGAGTCAGCGCGAGGCTGGGTTAACGTGGGCCATGGCTTCTTGCCCTCAGCCCAGCTCAGGGCTGGGACCCCTTCCCTGGGGAGCCTGTGCCAGCACCCAACCCCTCCTCTCAGTACAGAACCTCTTCCTAATATCCAGCCTAAACCTCCCCTGGCAGCTTCACACAGTTCCCTCGGGTTCTGTCACCGGTCCCCAAAGAGAGAAGAGGTATCAACACTGCCCCTTCGCTCCCCTCATCAGGCAGCCACAGACCCCATGAGGTCTCCCCTCAGCCTCCTCTTCTCCAGGCTGGACAAACCCAGGGCGTTCAGCCTCTCCTTGTAAGACTTCCCCCTCCAGATCCTTCCCCATCCTTGTTCTCCTCCTCTGGACACTCTCCAATAGTTTTGTGTCCCTCTTGTCCTGTGGTGCCCAAAGCTGTGGTGCTGGCATTGGGCTGCTTTGTTGCCTGCAATCGTTTTTAGGTGGCTGCAGCTTGCAGCCAGTGTAATCCTGATTTTGTAAGGGTTCAGCTTCCCTCCCTCCCCTCTTCCTTTTTTCACATTGCCAGCAATTGATTTCATT
The DNA here is from genome assembly GCA_020800305.1 of Porphyrio hochstetteri. Classification (NCBI taxonomy): domain Eukaryota; kingdom Metazoa; phylum Chordata; class Aves; order Gruiformes; family Rallidae; genus Porphyrio; species Porphyrio hochstetteri. The sequence goes on from CM036916.1 coordinate 17,812,508, forward strand.
TAACATTTTCATTCCTCTGCCCGCTGTAAATAACCACTTGGCAGTTGAATTTCTCAAGTAGAACAGGCAGCGGCTGCTTACTCTCTTCCTGGCAGCTGGGGGGGAATCTGGCAAGCACTAAAGCAAGAAGCTGTTTCAAGTAGCTCTGAAATGTGCAGGAGATTACATGGGTAGCACTTGGAGTGGAAGAAGTCACGAGATGGAAAGGCCAAGAACTTCTTTCTGAGACTCTTAGTGAACTTGGAGGCTGGTTGAGAACCTCAATTCACAGGTTTGGGGAGGGTATTCCACCCCCAGTTTATGGCCCTACGTAGCCGTGGATGCCAGCAGAGCAGGGGCCAGGCTGTCACAGCTGGATCCTTGAGAGCAGCCCTGCTGAGAAGGACTTGGGGATTCTGGTAGATGAGAAACTTCCCCTGAGCCAGCAGTGTGCTCTTGCAGCTCTGAAGGGTGATGGGATCCTGGGCTCCATCAGAAGAGGGGTGGCCAGCAGGGACAGGGAGGGGATTGTCCCTCTCTGCTCTGCCCTCGGGAGGCCCCAGCTGGAGTCCTGTGTCCAGAACTGGGGCCCCAGTACAAGAAAGATGTGGGACTGTTGGAGAGGGGTCAGAGGAGCCATGAAGATGATTAGAGGGCTGGAGCAGCTCCCCTACAAAGAGAGGCTGAGGGAGCTGGGCTGGTTCAGCCTGGAGAAGAGAAGGCTGTGGGGGGACCTCATTGCAGCCTTCCAGTCCCTGAAGGGAGCAGAGAAACAGGAGGGGAATCAGCTCTTGGAAAGGGTAGAGAATGGCAGGACAAGGGGGATGGATTAAAGCTAAAGGAGGAAAGGTTTAGATTAGATATTAGGGGGAAGTTCTTTCCAGAGAGAGTGGTGAGGGGCTGGAACAGGCTGCCCAGAGAGGGGGTGGGTGTCCCGTCCCTGGAGATGTCCAAGGCCAGGTTCGCTGGGGCCCTGGGCAACCTTGTGTAGCTCCAGGCCTGGAGGTTGGTGGCCCTGCCTCTGGCAGGGGGGTTGGAGCTCTGTGACTCTTGGGGTCCCTTCCAACCCAGACCAGTCTGTGAGTCTATGATCCTGGCAGGAAGCCAGCAGCGCATCGCTGCACTTAAACCAGCACACAAGGGGCAGCCCAAGTTGAAGACAACCCAACCTGCTGCCTCCATTGCTCTGCAAGCCAGATGTGCTCCCTGCTGTGCTCTGCCACTCACAGCAGCAGGATGAGATACTGCACCAGCGCTGGGCACACTGGTCCTGCTCTTCTCCTGGGACCACTGGTGCTGGATTCCCACAGGTTGCAGAGAGGCAAGTTAACTGTGCCCTGCAACAACCTCCTGCAGTACCAGTACCCCATCCTCTTGCACTGGCTGAGCAAAGTATCTCCACCCCACTGGGAGATCTTGAGACCAGAGGTGCAAAGAACTCTGTGTTACCTCCCAATTTAGTAAGCATGAAGTTCTGGCTAAGAAGTTTTTTCCCAAGAAATCCCTGACCTCACTAGATTCAGACAGGCTTGGGACCTGAGCAGACCTCTCCTAGCCAGCCTCTGCAGTGGAATAAGAGAGGAGTCACAGAACCAATAGCAGCAGGAGTGAGATGAACTCTCCAGGTCCATCTTAGTCATGCCAGCATTATTAAAGAATCATTAAAGTTGGAAAAGGCCTCCAAGATCATCTAGTCCAACCGCCCCCCTACCACCTATATTACTCACTGACCCATGTCCCCGAGTACCTCATCCAACCTCTCCTTGAACACCCCAAGGGACGGTGACTCCACCACCTCCCTGGGCAGCCCGCTCCAATGCCCATCCACTCTTTCTGAGAAGAAATGTCTCCTCATTTCTAACCTGAACATCCCCTGGCAGAACTTGCAGCCATTCCCTCTCGTCCTATCGCTACTTATCTGTGAGAAGAGGCTGAGCCCCAGCTCACCACAACCCCCTTTCAGGTAGTTGTGCCTCCCACGTATCTCCTTTAGGCTGCAAACCCTCTGCTGGTTTTTCACGGGAGCTCATGGGAGAGGAGAGGTGAGTCAGGTATGACCAGGGAGAGGGATGGGTGAACTGTTGTCCCACAGTGGCCAGGCTGCCCACGAAAACATGGGAGCTCCCACTACAAGACTTTGCTGCCATCCAAGAGAGGCCGAGCTGAGCAGCACATGGCCACAGCGCTCAAGCAATGGAATTGGTATTTATCACCCTGACCAGCCACGTGCAAAGCTAAAGGAGCCCAAAGGATTAATACTGATTAATTTGTAAGGGTTGCTTTGTAGCTTTTGTTCAGAAACAGTCAGCACATTCCGAGCAGAGCCATTAACAACCCCAACAAGCAGCACTCGTGCCCTGGGCTACGTGGCCTAATTCCACCCTGGCTTTTCTGATGCTGCAAAAAAGGCTGCAGCAAAAGATACTGGCAGTGAGAGGATCCTGGCCTGCACCGGCCCCCACCGCACATCTCAGCCCTGAAATGCTACTCAGCCAGAGCGGCTCGCTCCTCCTCAGCTCCCTGCCCCTCCGATCCGTGCTGGGAAGCACAGCGAGTGCCTTTGCAAATGCCCCCGCTGATGAGCAGGGATGACAAAAATCGGAGCTGGCAGCTCTGCAGAGCAAAGCCCAGCAGCAGGTTCACCTTCCCCTCTCCAACCCAGCCCGAGTGGGAGGGCTCGGCACGGAGGGGACGGTGCAGCCAGCCGGCGAGCAAAGGGGGGCAGGAGGGGAAGGCAGGGGACAGAGGTAGGCAGCAGCTGCATTGTTAACACTGTGACACGGCTCTGAAAAAGCACTCACAAAGGGCATGGGTGAGAGCAGAGGCTGTTAGTGGGCAGATTGAGTCGAATCTGTAACTCCACAGCAAGATAAATCACTTGCTCCCCCCCTCCCAAATGCACAGGGGACACCAAGGAGCTTGACCACGGTCCTGGCTCAGCACTGGACATCTACATCACCCCTTCGCTGCCAGCACCCACGTTTGCACACATAAGGGGAGACAGGAAAACAGCACCCTCGGTTCCACAACAGCTCGGAGCCCACTGTGCTGAGAGGGAGAACAGGCTGGGCTAATCCCCATCTCACAGCCCGCCACACTAAGCACATTAGAGGCTGTTTTCCTATTCTTCCTTTTTTTTTAATTGTATTTACTTTAGCAACTTCGCTTCACCCCCTTTTTCCCCCAGCAGACAAACAGTGGAGTAGAGCAAGCATGGATAATTCTCATCCCATTTTATTTTATTTCTCTGTGGCGTTTCTCTGTTTGCTTTGGAGAGGAGGGGGTTGCTGGAGCATGTGTATTGCTTTGCAATTACAAATTAGCTTTTTAAATGAAGTGTGCTGCAAGAGGCCTGATACACCATGTGCAAAGGCGCTGCTCGGCCTCTGATGGGAAACAGAAGGGGGAGAAAAAAAAGTCTCACCCTACCAAAAGCTGCCTCACTGCTGCTCATAGAGCTGGGTCTGGGCAAGAACCTGTGTGAGGCACAGAGTGGTCACAGTCACTGGCTCCTCCGGGGAGTTTGGTCCCCAGAGACAGTGAGAAAGACATTTTTGCAGAGTAAATGGAAGCAGTTGACAGCAGGAGCCAGGTCAAAGCACAGCTCTGTTCTGCTCAGGCTCCAGGGAGACTGACCAGAAGGGAGGAGACAAAGAAAGGGCATCCTCTTCTCCCTTCACATGGGGACAGATTTCCCCCAACCTCCAAATGAAGACCTCACCCTTCGCAAGGGTAGAGCTGAGTTTTACATGCCCCAGGACAGAGTACAAGGGTTGGATACCAAAAAGATCTGCTGTTTCCTATCTCTCTTCCATGCCATTCCTCAATGGCCATTGAGGTCCCTCACACATCTCCCAACGTGTTTCAGCACAGTGTGTCACCACCACGCTGCGAACCTGTAGGTCTGCTCTGGACCTGACACCTCCGAGGCGACTGCTGATGGGAAGCACACCTCCAAGAGCAGCTCTGCAAAGGAGATCGATGTGCTTTCAGCCTGCCCACAGACTGGGGGAACCAGTAATTGTGCATGAAGACTGGAACCACCTCTTCCCCAATGCCTGTTATTAGCAAGCCGAGCATGTACCTTATTGTTGACAAATAGTCAATTGCAGATGTGAGGTAGCCACGTCCCAGCCTCTTCTTTCATCACCTGCAATTGTTGCAGCAGCTAGTCAAACGAGCGTAAAAGGTAGGAGTTTTCAGCAAAGGCTCTCAGATATTCAGCACAAAAGGGAAAAGTTGACAAATGATCAAATACAGCCACATCTCCAGCCTGCTGCTCACAGGCGACTGACAGACACAACACAAATGGCAACGTTCCCTCTCTGAATTCAAAGGCAGCCTGAGAGTGGCCATTCAGCTCAACAGCTGTAATAAAAAGAAATAAATACTAAAAACACCAACAAAACTAAAAAAAACCAGCCAATGGTTACTCACAGAGCTCAGTAAACTCAGTAAACTTCAGTTCAGAAGCCAGTCCCTGTGCTGGGTGAACATGGAGAGCTTGCTCCCATCCCACTGGGAACCTTCTGGGGTTTCCCTTTTTAAACATGTGGCCTTTTCTACTGTATTTTGTTTCAGGACATGGGCAATGAGTTTTTTGAAGCACCTTACAAAGCATTCCTGAGTCCTCCCTTCTCTGTCTGTACCACTGTGACCTGTCCTTTCCTGTTTCTCTTCACTGGTCACTGCCCAACTCATCCAGCCATTAAGGAACATGCTCTGCAGCACCAACCTGCCATCCACAGCCTCGCACTGCTGATACCTCTCCTCCATCCCTCACCTGTGAAGGACTTTGTCTGCTCAGACCAGCAAGGACTGGTATTTCCCACTGCATCCTCATTTTCTGTCCAGCAGAGTCGGGTCCATTTTGAAGGCCCCTGTCAACCACCCCCACCCTTTTTACTGCAGCCAAACTTTGTCTTTGAACTGCTACATCACAAACCCCTAAACATCCAAGACATTGTGATTTGTGTTTAAAAGAAAATATAACTCATGTTTTATAAAATACTGGCAGAGTTTTTCCCCTCTGTCCTTTACCAAGCCCTTTTGCTTCACATAACACGTCCCCCATGACGACTGGAGCAGCAGCAGCAGGCAAGTTCAATGTAGGAGAAATAAAAAGCTACCTCGAGACTTGCAGTGTATTAAAATGAACAGCCACTGCAGTCAGACTCTGTATCTCTCTCCAATCTCACTACGAACAGCTCATAACCTACAACTGGATCCACTTCCCAGCATTTCATAGAAAGAGCCACGAGCAAATACAGGAAAGACAAATATATGCCAGAGTCTGCTTGAGCAAAGAACAAGGGGATGGAGAGGAGCCAGGTGGCCCAAGAAATGCTTTGGGGACTGCAGCCCACTTGCTGTCCCAACCCCCAAAGAACACTGCTGGGTCACAAGGGCAACACACAGAAAGCTCTGGGTATGAATGAGGTAGAGAAAAATAAAGGCAAAATAAATGGAGACACTCTAAGAAACCTGGAGCAAACCAAGCAGGCCACGGGCTTTTGCCTTCCCCAAACAGCCAAGCGATCAGTGTCCTAGTTCATCCTGGTCATCTGTGGTTAATTGAGCTCCTGTGGGTTTCTTGACCTCATTTCCTGGGACACAACCCACAGCTCTGCCCTTCGTGGGCACCTCGCTCCAACGGGCCCCCAGCAATCCCTCCACATGTGAAACCGTGCCTGCCAAGCCCGTCCCCCAGCCAGCCACACTGATTGCACAGCCAGAACAACACCTTAGCTCCCTGAAACGCTGTAAGAGGCAGATGCGGGGAGGCAGCCTGGAGAAGAGCCACAGAAACAGGGGATTCCCCACATCACAGCCCCCTGCCCTAAGCAGTTCCCCACCATGCTCTCCTTCCCACCCAAGTGCACTCTGTCTCCCCAGCCAGTCACCACCTTTTCTTTGGTAGCAACTCCTTTGAGAAAGGAAGGGTGGTTTCTGCCTCAAAGCACACCCAGCCGGCTCATCCCATCCATCCAGGCCAATTGAGTTCGCTAGACATTCAGCGGCCCAATGTTTCTCAGAGAAAAAGTGATGCTGTCAAGAACTGCAACAAGGGAAATTGCTCTGGTAGAAAAACCTGGCAGCAAACAGCCTGGGAGCCCACAAAGCCAAGCTGAGAGCAAAAGGGAGCTTCATCGAGAAAGTGGTGAGCTCTGGGAAAAGGCTTTCACCCCCATTTTGCCACTGGGAATCCCAGCAGGAAACCTGTTAGCCAGAGCTCCTGGGGACTTGGCTCGCTGGAAGATGGGAACTGGGGGAACAGACCCAGGGGGAAGCATGGGGTATGTGGCTCAGCCTATCCCTAAAAAAACTTTTGCAAGGCCAGTTACAGCCATGCCATGAGAGCAGAGACTTTATCCACACAAAACTGGACTGAGGACACCAGTTCCTTGCACAGCCCCTTCATCCCATCGGACCTCTGTAGGCAGATGCACCCAGGCCATTGTTCCTCAAAAATCAAACCCACCATGCCCTTTACTCCTTGGCAGCCACGTCTCTTCCCTGCAGCCAGTTTCTTTGAGAAAAATGTGGAGCCAAAAGCCTCCAGCATCATCAAGTGCTCCAGGCACAGAGAGGGCACGGGCCGAAGCAGCATTCATCAGACTGGTAGGTACAGCATCATTCTGCTGGGTAGCTGGATGTGGTTGACTTGGATTCGCTCTCTCCCAGGAAATTATTGTGATTGTCAGAGGAGATTGGTATATGATTATTAATAACAACACCACAAGGAAAAATAGAAGGCAATCAGCTGAGCAGGGCCGGGAGAGGAAGCGGGGAGGGTTTGCAGTGTTACCGCTGGATCCTGCTCAAGGCCCGGCAGGCTACGAGTACCTTGCCACATGTGTGAGGCTGTAACGCAACCTGGGTTGGCTTTTCCAATGAAGAAATTCCCCACTGCCATGCAGAGCACGTTAATAACCACCAGCAGCAGCAGTGAGGAAGAAAGAAGTGCAGGCAGTGGGGATGGGGTTTGAATGGGTGACTCACAGAGAGCAAGCAGCAGAGCAAACACTGGTGAAGTTGCTTAAGAGAAGTGTTCTTACACCCCAAATTGGGCATAAGAGAACACAGGAAATGGTCACTAACACGCTCACCTCAGCACCTTCCCTCAGCTCCAAACCCATCCCTATCCTTATATGGAGGATAGGGATGCTTGCCCAAGACCAGACAGGGGACTTACAGCACAAGGTGGCAATGCACAGGATGCGCCAAGGCTCAGCCGCACGTGGGCCTTCACCCCAAAACCAGCCCCCCAGATGCCCTTTTTTCCCAGGTAATCACCCTGTGACTTGGCATGGGCTTTGTAATTTTGATGTTACACTGTATGGGAGAGGGAGCACATTCCAGCAACAGCAGATGAGCCCGAGGTTAATTAACCCCTTGTCTGAATGGATGCAAGCATCTCCCCTCCACCCTGCTCCCAGCAGCGGGCCGGCTGCAAGAGGGGGGGAGGAGGAGAGCAGCTCGTCTGTGCTGCCTTAGAGCCCCCTGGGGAGGGGAGGAAGGCAGGCTGCCAGGCAGGGGGGTGTGCAGGTCTTCAGCCTGTAACTGTGCAAACACTAATGCTGCAAAAGCTAATTTTACAGAGTTCCACTCTGCGGACTCCTCTTTGTCCCAGGATTCCTCAGCCTGGGAGATTAGCAGTTCAGAGATGGAGAAAAAGAAGTTATTTCAAAATTCAGCATAAACTCGCTTGGACTCAATGAGCAAGTCAGCTTGGGAGGGTGGGGATGGGCATTGGAGGGAGGGCTCAAATAAATGAGAAATAATTGAAAGGCTAGGAAGAAGAAAGAGCATATCTGCCACCCTAGAAAGCTCAATATTCGCTTTCATTTTTATTCTCCTCTTCATGCCTCTTTGCAGTTACTTTCTATGCTTTCCAAGCTTTCCCTGATCTCCAAACAACATTCCTGTCCCTGGCTCTGTTTAACTCCCTAGCCACCAACCTCCAGCCACACTGAATGTTCTCCACCACACCACAGGCTCTCAGAGAGGTTTCTCGAGCCCATCGCTGGGATGAGGCCATCCAGCCTCCGCATCTTCTGCAGGTTGCTCCCATGCCCACCACCAACCCCCACCAGGCCCTACTTGGACCTCACAGACACCACACCCTCACCTTCTTCCCCGAAGGAAGAAGCCACGTATGATGCCCCATGCCCAAGCTCTCCAGATGCAACAGCAAAACCCTGGGGCTGCAGAGTGCTTGGAGCTCAACTCCTCCTTGCACATGAGTAACACAAGCACTGAGAGCAGCTCACACCCACCCAGCAAGAGCAGGGCTGTACCCACACATACACACACACTTCCAGCAAGGGAAAGACAACAGAGAAATGGCTTCAGCAGGAGTTCATTACACTTGTTTATCTTCATTGTGCCTGTAACAGATGAACAACATAATGGCTTTTGGCTTTCCTGGATGCCACAAACCCAGAAACATCCTAATGAAAAATAAATGTATTTACAGGGAAACGTCAAAACAGCCCAAGACAAGTCAAAGTAACGTGCCTGCACTGGGGAGGACTGCTTTTATTTCCTCACCCCTCCATGGCCTTCGAGCCGATCACGCAGCGGAGAGAGATAAATATTTTAAATAGGGACACTTCACCCATGCAGGGTTGTGCAAGACAGGGAATAATTAGAAAATAAATTACTTTTTTTTAGCAAGGTAATTCCAAATGTTGAAGGAATTAGATTACTTGACAAACTCCAAACCCGTTTCAATATCGAGGGTCCTATCCAAGGAGATACAGGGAACTCAGCCTTCAAAAAGAAGCCAAATCACAAATAAATGCAGCTTAGAGAAAGTGTTTAAGATCTGCCTGGCAACCTCCATAAATCTAAGAGATGGAAGGTTTCTTCTGGCCTCACACCAACAGTTTGGTCTAAAAATAGGTTAATCTTCCCGAGAGGAAAGGAACAACTATCAGCACAACACACTGACCGCACACACCTACCTCCAGCCCCCTACAACAACACACCGCTGCCCTGGGTGGGTGCACTCGCCCAGGTGGGTACACAGAGGCTGATGAACTTAATTAGTAGCCAAATCCCCTTCCCTAATCCATTCCATGGAAGTTCACAGTGCTGTCAGGCAACCCGCTGCACTGGGCAAGGAGAGTTGGGGTGATTACTTGGAACGGTGTCTCCTTGCTTTGCTGTTTTTGGAAGACCATTTGCGTAGATGCAAATGCATTTTCCCCCAATCCTGATTAATTATACAAATGTATGGCTATACAGGTTGTGATGAATATGCACACACACACACACTTTATTGTTGTGCTGACAGAGCATATTGCTTATTTGGGGAAAACAGTGGGATTTTTGACTTGTTCCACAAGAAGATTATACAATCTCTCCTCCCTTGTCCCCTCTCTCTTTGTCTCATCTTTGATTTAACTGCTTGGATGGTTTAATACCTGAATTAGAGACATACAGAGACAGTCATTTGTAAACTTCTGGAAACCATGGCCTGGATGCTTCTAGAAAGAAGCCATTCAAGTTCAGGAAACCAGTGCATTAGTCAGTGCAGGGTTGCATCTTCTCCATGTCACTGTGCAGGCTGAAGAATCACCAAGCTACCCACCCTACAGACACACAGCTCAGGCATTGCTGGTTAATGCAAGTTAACAGTGTAAGGACCTGAGACAGAAGTTATAAAACCTGGGGTGATTTTGCCTGGTGGAAGCTTTCAGTTACAGAAAATCCATCATAGAATCATCAAAGTTGGAAAAGAACTTCAAGATCATCAAGTCCAACCGTCAGCCCTATACCACCATAACCTCTAAACCATCTACCAAGACAGAGCTAGCTGGGAAGAGTACTTAATTTAAAGATGAGAACACCCTAAGGAGATGCCATTAGTCCTCCCGAAAATAATTCCAAAGCAGAGCAGGCACATTAGTAATTTTGGATGAAACGGTTAAAAACAATTGTGCAAGAACATGCATGATGAAAGCAACAAATTCTCTGTTTTAACAGCAGAGTGGAAAGAAAAGCCAGCAATATCTGCGACCTGAAATGCACAGGGAAACCATAGAATCATAGAACCACAGAATCACAGGGTTTGGAAAGGACCTCCAGAGCTCATGGGGTCCAACCCCCTGCCAAAGCAGCTCCCCAGCTCATATTGCACAGGGCGGCGTCCAGACGGGGCTGGAATCTCTCCAGAGATGGAGACTCCACACCCCCCTGGGCAGCCTGTCCCAGGGCTCCCTCACCCTCACTGGGGGAAAGTTCTTCCTATGCTCTAACTTGCAGCCATTGCCCCTTGTCCTGTCCCCACAGACACTGAGAAGGGGCTGGCCATTTCCCCCTGCAGCCCATCCTTAAGCTATTGATAAACATTAATAAGATCTCCCCTTAGTCTTCTTCTCTCCAGGCTGAACAGCCCCAGCTCACTCAGCCTTTCCTCACAGGGGAGATGCTCCAGGCCCTTCATCATCTCCGTAGCCTCCTCTGGACTCTCTCCAGGAGATCCCTGTCTTTTTTATCCCAGGGAGCCCAGAACTGGACACAACACTCCAGGTGGGGCCTGACCAGGGCAGAGCAGAGGGGGAGGATCCCCTCCTGTGACCTGCTGGCCACACTCCTCTGGATGCCCCCCAGGATCCCATTGTCTCTCTCAGCCACCAGGGCACACTGCCGGCTCATGGCCAACCTGTCACCCACCAGGACGCCCAGGTCCTTCTCCACAGAGCTCCTCTCCAGCAGGTCACCCCCAGCCTGTATTGATTCCAGCAGTTATTCCTTCCCAGGTGCCAGACTCTCCACTTGCTTTTGTTGAACCCCATCTGGTCTCTCCCTGCCCAGCTCTCCAGCCTGTTGATTTCTCGCTGGATGGCAGCGCACTGTCCTGCACGTCAGCCACTCCTGCTGACCACACTGCTCTTCACACTGAACCAATGGGTGCTCACGAAACATCACTCACAGGATTTCTCTGAACAACCCCCTTTGTTTTCAAAATTATTTTTTTAAAAAAAAGGTTTTTTTAAAAAAAGAAAGTAATCAAGTAGCCTAAGGAGGAATTTGCAATGCAATATTTGTTAGCACTTTGAAGTCAGGCATCAATCTCAAGCCATTTAAAAAGCTGCTTTTAAAGGCAAAGCTGCTACCTCATAAAAGCTGGGGGGAAGGAGCAGCAGCATAAAAGCTGAATTTGCAGCTGTTTTGTACCACTGGTGCAGCTGAAGTGAACTCATGAATCTAGCCTTTAATTTGTAATTGATTTTATGACTTTGGGAACACAACTGTCTCTGTAGGTAGAGACAAGGGAGAGCTCAGTCCTGGAGACTCACCACCTTTGCATTGCCACAGCTCCCCACTCAGCCCTTCAGCCCTCCACCACTGCCGCTGCGGCACGCCATGGGGCACGGCAGCTCTACCTTACTTACATGGCAGCTCAAAGACCACATGGTCTTTGGCCACAGCACACACCTCAGGAAGGCCAATGGCATCTTGGCTTGTATCAAAAACAGTGTGGCCAGTAGGTGTGGGAAGGGGATTGTGCCCCTGTACTGGGCACTGGTGAGGCCGCACCTCAAGTGCTGGGTCCAGTTCTGGGCTCCTCACCATAAGAAGGACATGGAGGTCCTGGAGTGAGTCCAGAGAAGGGCAACCAGGCTGGGGAAGGGGCTGGAGGGCAAATCCTCTGAGGAGCAGCTGAGGGAGCTGGGGGTGTTCAGCCTGGAGAAGAGGAGGCTGAGGGGAGACCTTCTCACCACCTACAACTACCTGAAGGGAGGTTGTAGAGAGGTGGGCGATGGTCTCTTCAGCCAGGGGACAGGAGATGGGACAATGGGAAATGGCCTCAGGCTGTGCCAGGGCAGGGTCAGCTCAGATGTGAGGGAAAAGTTCTTCCCTGAAAGAGTTTTCAGGGCCTGGAACAGGCTGCCCAGGGAGGGGCTGAGTCACCTTCCCTGGATGTGTTTTAAAAAGGGTACATGAGGTGCTCAGGGATATGGTTTAGCACAGGATGGGAACGGTTGGACTTGATGATCTTACAAGTCTTTTCCAACCTGGTGATTCTGTGATTCTTCTGTGAGGCTGCAGAACAAACACACTGTACACTAGGTCCCTGCAGAAGAGGTCTGATGTAACAGTAGACCCCACTTTGTAGGTGGTGTGCCTTAACTTCATCGTATCCAAGTAATTAGATACAACAATCTTTAATAATTTAACCAGACTACAACCCAGTTGCCTTGAATACAGCCTGTACCAAGCTTTCCATTATGTCTGTGGAAAATTTGTCTTCATTATTCTCAGTGCTATTATCAATTGGAACACAGGAAACCCCATGATAAATCCCTGAATGGACCCAATAATTAATAATCAATCTTGTTCAGCTTTGCTCATAGACTTCCAAGAAAATTCCTTCACTGGCATGTGGATGCTACACTGTATTTTCCCATTAAAAAGACTATTAGATTATTGGTTTAGTTTAGATGATCTGCTTCTAATTCCCCAGATTTTTGGTCCAAGGGATCACCACTTGCAGCTGTCAGCCAAAGAGTTGTCCAGGGTGTTAAGTCAGCACGGTGCAGCTGGGAACCATAGCACCAAGGGCTCTTGTATTTATTTGTTATGGGCTTTTTTTGGAAGTCCCTGCCAGCCTTCAGTCCCTGGTGCTAAAGCGTCCCAGTAAGACACAGTGAGAGAGCTGGTCCTACTGGCATCTATCAACCACCACAGGTTTGTCTGAGCTGGTGGCATGCTTTGCTCAGGACACAGGGAAAAAAGCTGGGTTTGCTTCAAACAAGTGAGGTATAAATACAGAAGCCTTGGACAGGTGCCTCAAGTGTAAGGCACTGCAACTGCCACAGCAATTGGATTATGGTCCTTATTTATCCTCATTGAGGAAGTAATTGAATTTGGCCAGATGGATCTCTTCCCTTCCTAGGAGACAAGAGATGGGTGATGCAGCCCCAGGTCTCCCAGGAAAGCAGCAGATGCCTGGGGCCCTCCCTGGGGCAGTTTGGACAATCCTGTTGATCCACCACTCGCAGAGGCCCTCAGGCTGCAGAAATGACAGCCCTGAGCTGCTCTTCACAAGAGGCAGCAGAGGAGATGGGAGAATGACTGCCCTGCACACCATGGATAGATGTGGCACAGACCCATCTCCAGTGCTACGCCCGTCTGTTGAGCTGGAGAAAACAAAAGGTCAGAGAGAGAGAGGTTCCTCTGCCCTGCTCCCAGTTAACTCAATGCTGTGGAATTCCTCTGACCAGTTTAAAAGCTATCTAGATTGTCTAGACAAATGGCCAGACAGGCAGGAGAGCTCTAGGTGACAAATAAATTACTTGCCACCAGAAACATCAGAGTTGCACGTATGGGTGGGTGGCATAGGGGTGAAGATGGGGTTTTGGGTGGTGGAGATAGGGGAGGAGTTGAACAAAAGTTCTAGCATTATTCTTAGAGAAGACTTGTTCTGCCATGGTTTAGGGTGCCTCATATTCCACCAAAATATCTTCAGGTAAATCCTACATAACCAGGAGAAAGCAATGACAAATGCACCCAATCGGCAACAGTCAAACCAAAACCCAACGGTCTCCTCCAGGAGGTGTTATTCTATTATGGTATCATCCATACAGCAAAAGAGATACAAAGGAAGAAAAGCAGAAGGAACAAGATTCCTAAGATACCTCCAGACATCTCAAAGCACCAAGATGCCACTTGGTAACAGCTAGTGCTCGGGGCAGGAGGAATGAATAGCAAATAGGGAGGGTTTGCTGGGAAGGTACGCCAGACCAAATGCAACAAGCTCGAGACTGTAGCTACAGCAGTTGAATTCCTAAGTACCTGTGAGTCAACCAGCACATCTGTACAGAGGCCACAAGCAAGAATCCAAAGCTGCTGAGGAACCACTGTTGTGCCGCTCCTCTCCCTTCTGCTGCCAGCACTGCAAATCCCATGCGCAGGAGGCGCAGCTGCAATTTGAAGTACCCTCAGCTCACAGGCACAACGTTCAGAGAAGGGCAGCAGAGGAAGAAGACAAGCAAAAACCTGCTGTAAGGAATCACAGAATCACAAGGTTGGAAAAGACCTTTAAAGATCCATCAAGTCCAACCATCCCCATCCTAAGCAAAACCATATCCCTGAGCACCTCATCTACCCTTAAACACACCCAGGGAAGGTGACTCAGCCCCTCCCTGGGCAGCCTGTTCCAGGCCCTGACAACTCTTTCAGTAAAAGGTTTTTTTCTAGTATCTAATCTAAACCTGCCCTGGCACAGCTTGAGCCCATTTCCCCTTGTCCCACCTCCTGTCCCCTTGGTTGAAGAGACCATCGCCCACCTCTCTGCACCCTCCCTTCAGGTAGTTGTAGGTGGTGATAAGGTCTCCCCTCAGCCTCCTCTTCTCCAGACTAAAGGAGTAAGGGAGGAACACTACACACTCAGATCAGCAATAGATACGTATTGTAAGTAGGCAAAAAGCAAGAAATATGGTAAATACTCTCCAGCACATACCAGCAGCCCTAGAGGTGTACCAGAATAAATACAGAGGAAGAAATTAGTACATGTATCTAACAGAGATCCACGTTAGGAATGGTATTACTAGAAAGATTACCTCCATCAAAGCCAACCCCTGGAGACCTTCTTAGGCTAATGTTTGTCCTCAACAGCTGCTCTTAAGGTCCTTATGAAATAGGGACGCCTTTTATTACAACACTGATTTCACTTCTGCTTGGTCTTTCGTGAGAAAAACAGCTAAAACAGAGGCAGACCACAACAGCTAGGAGCAGCTTGAGCCTTAAACCCCCACTTAGAAGCTTTGGAGGTGGAAAAAAAAAATACAAATTGAGATTACGTGTGATTTTTCCAAGGTTTGCTGGACCTCGATGAAGCCGGTTGTAACAGCGCACAAAGAAGCTGAAACTAGAAGGCTGCCAAAACATACTTTTCCATGAATTCTAGCAACATAGCACAAAGGCCCATTGTGCCCAAAGTTTTTCTTTACTTTCAGTTCAGGCTAATTTCTACCTATTGAGCGTCACCTTCAAAACATGAATTACAAAACACTCAAAGTGTTGCTTATTTTTCTTTCCGTTTCCTCTTAAAAATAACCAACAGCCTGCAATTTGTCTCCAGGTCTTTGTGTGGCAGCGTCCAAAAAACTCCAGATGCAAGTGGCTTACTTGGTGTTGCAGTTTTGTGTAGCTGTGCTGCTGAGATGGCTTTTGCAAGCAGCTGCTCAGGCTCTCTGCAGGCCCCAGACTGTAAACATCAGCCAATTCAAGGCCAAAGTTGCTGCTGACCAGGGCCAAGCCAATTGCCACAAAGTTTTAGATTGGGATGGTAGAATTACAAGTCTTCTGTTCACTTCAGATTTGGGTTTAAACACAAGCATTACGCACTACAACAGCAGAAGTTTATAATACTTGTTTCTCTGTATGATAATGTCTTTTTTTTTCTGCTTGCTTGCTGAAGAAATACAGAGACATGTCCACTGTAGTGCCACCAGCTCTCCAAATTTGCAAGTTAACAGGGACCTATGTTTCTTTGAAGGTTTTGGATTTGGTTTTCCCTTGCCTATTTTCAAAAGGGTCCATGCTCACGCTCTGGAAATGCTAAGAGCACATTTAAATGGAGGATGGACAGTTATGACCACCACCGATGTCAGTGCAGCCAGTAATTTTGGTAAATCAAACCTCCAGCCCCAAAGCACTGCTTTTTAATCACAGGGACTGAAGTATTTTTATCCTGCTCAACAGAGAGGTGTGAATGACTTACCTGGGGTTTTTCTTCCCTCTGTAGCACAGCGTGCAGAATAAACCAGTGGGAAGGAGAGTTGATGGGTTATCAGACCCCACTGCTTACATTCTTACTTGAGCTATTCCTCCTGCTTTGTTTTGGACTTGGGTAAGTCCAAAATGCAGGGTTAGCACCATGCTGCCAGAGCAAACCAGCTACTGAAGGGAGGAATGCAGCCCTGCCCCTAACTCCACGTTTGAAAGTTACTTGCAGATGGATTTTTTTACAGGTTTATTATTCCAGGTCATACAGTAAGCTGCTTGTGCTGATACTTCAGCTTATCCATATTGCAGGGTCAGTCTTTGGATACTCCTGCAATAACAAGACTTTGGAGACGCCTTCTGCAGTGTCACGTAACACCATCTCTACTGCCTGGCTGAAGAAATCCAACAACCAGAAGCCAACATACTGGTCTTGAAAATAAATAAACCACAAACAAACACCCCCCCCCCCAAAAAAAAAATAGAAACCACCCCACCAATAAAAACACCTCCCTAAAAAACCCAACCACACCAAACCAAAACCCCAAACCAAGCCCCCACCCCCAGCAATCAACTAAAAAAACTCAAGCGACACAACCCCTCATACACACTTCCCCTGAAGCCACCCATCCAGGACCCAATAAGACAACCTGTAGCTTTGTTCAGAAAGGTGCAGCTTGTTCAGGTAAGTGCCCAGCCAAACACATTCAGTGGTAACTATGAAAATATTGGGGCATGGCCATTTCAGGCATATTCCACCTCCAGCACAGCAGTGGCATTTGGGAGAATGCTCAGAGTCAAACAGAAATACAGTATCTGCAGTAAAATACATACAAAATTACTAGGAAAGTAATTGCTTTTGGTATAAATGGCCTTCTTCAGAGTTTTCTCTAGCATAGAAGTCCCTTCAAAAAGAAGAAGAATAAATTTACGGCGTGTGAATTTATTCATAGCTGGTAGATTCAGTCTAATGAAATCCTCCTAAGTAAATATCTGATAAAGAAGCAAACACTTAGCACTTGACCCCGGAAGCTGGGATTTCTTGACAGTAATGCAAAGCAGCAGGAACCTCGGGACCGCTGGCAAGGAGGAGTGGAGCAAGGAAAACTTCAGGTAGAGGGATGGACCCCCGGGAGCCCCAGTGGCAGATGATGGTGGGGTGCACAGGGGGACGCGGGCAGCCCCCACCTCGGTTCCCAAGCTGCCACTGCTAGCAGAAGATACTCCCTGTGGGGACTCAGAGCCCCCTAAGCCACAGTCTGTGCTGTACCCTTCCTTTGCCAAGAGACCCTGTGTGCAGCTAGAATTTTGCTAATTTCTCCCTCAGGTTTCTTCATGCTGTTGCCCTAGAGATGCACAGCAGCACGCTTTGGGTTTCCCTACAGTCAGATGCTCCTTGCCAGGAGAACTTCATTAGTCTGCAAAATAAGTGAAGAAAAGAAGGTGCCACTCAGTTGCATCAAAGGATCTTCAGTCCTGGGACACTTCAGCCTTGTCCAAAGCGTTGTCCCTCTGTTACCAGATGCCTCACTGGCTCAGGAGCTGAAGAGTCTTGTTCCCTGCAAGGTTTAGTATTCTCCCACTCAGTCAGCTCCCTTGTCCTTGGGATGGGATTCCCTCTGCCCCAGATCCTCTTACATCCCAACTTCACGGTGGGATGCTCGTGCAACCATTCCCACCACAAACACCACGGCAGTTCTGTTGCTTGTGGGCAATAGCTGGGGTGGCAAACCCTGCTCCTGGAGAACTAACAGACACTGAGGACCAAGCCCATGGTGACCGGTTCCACTGTATGTACATCATGTCACAGAAGATGGAATGTGAAAGCTCTCTGACTTCACGTTATCTCTGTGTACAGCATGTAACTTAATTGCCCAAAAAAGCCTCTTGGAGAAGCACATAGGAAGTTTTCCCATGAAAAATGACACTGCTTAAAGTCTTTTCTAGCTAGAAATCACTCAAGAGTATCTATCACTACTGACGTCTGGGATGGAACTGCTTCAAAGCAGTTCATTTACAATTTTAGCTAGAGCTGGTTTCCTATAGATGCTGCTATCCAAGGTGGGTAATTGTTATGCCAGAAAGCAGAATCATTAGAAGAGGAAAAAGGTAAAGAAGAAACCCATGCAGTAACTCCAGGGTGCAGTGCTGCTGCTCCAAGCGTTGACTCTGCCACGGGTCACGGTCACTCCTCATGCCCTTCAACCACCCCTGTCTGTACAAACAGCTGCATTCCAATGCCCCTCCCAAGAGCTGGTGCCTGTTTGTCTCCTGCCACACAACCTCACATCGGACAGGTGGGATGACACAGTCCTACAGCGTGGAAACACCGCTCTGCCATGGACCACATATGCCCGTGTTTCTCCTACAGGACCCAGACATGCCCAAGCTGCACCGAGGATCATTGATGACCCCGCTTTGCCATCCCACAATACCCAACTTCCAAGGCAATGCTTCTGCAAGCCATCCTACAAGTTCCCATGACGCTTCAACAAGCTATACACAAACAGCCACCACGACAAGCCCAGCTAGGTCCCAAGCCAGAAAAATGAGGCCTGTGTGCACATCTGTTGGTACAACTACAGATCGCCCCGAGCACTGAGCCCGGCCTCTCCTGTGCTATTAACTGCTGAAGGAGTTGTCCCCGTCTCACCGTGATGCGGAGCGAGCAGCCTTCCACGCTCCCCTGCTCGCTGCCGCAGTCACGTTACCTGCTCTGTCTCAGGGACCTGCTAAGGCTGCTCTCCCCGTCTTTGGGCAGGGAGAAACCTAATGAAATTCAAGAACAGCAAGTGTACAGTCTTGCACCTGGGAAGGAATAACTGCTGGAATCAGGACAGGCTGGGGGTGACCTGCTGGAGGGGAGCTCTGCAGAGAAGGACCTGGGGGTCCTGGTGGGTGACAGGTTGGCCATGAGCCAGCAGTGCGCCCTGGGGGCTGAGAGAGACAATGGGATCCTGGGGGCATCCAGAGGAGTGTGGCCAGCAGGTCACAGGAGGGGATCCTCCCCCTCTGCTCTGCCCTGGTCAGGCCCCACCTGGAGTGTTGTGTCCAATTCTGGGCTCCCTGGGATAAAAAAGACAGGGATCTCCTGGAGAGAGTCCAGAGGAGGCTACGGAGATGATGAAGGGCCTGGAGCATCTCCCCTGTGAGGAAAGGCTGAGTGAGCTGGGGCTGTTCAGCCTGGAGAGAAGAAGACTAAGGGGGGACCTTATTCATGTTTATCAATAGCTGAAGGATGGGCTGCAGGGGGAAATGGCCAGCCCCTTCTCAGTGCTCTGTGGGGACAGGACAAGGGGCAATGGCTGCAAGTTAGAGCATAGGAAGAACTTTTCCCAGTGAGGGAGCCCTGGGACAGGCTGCCCAGGGGGGTGTGGAGTCTCCTTCTCTGGAGAGATTCCAGCCCCGTCTGGACGCCGCCCTGTGCAATATGAGCTGGGGAGCTGCTTTGGCAGGGGGTTGGACCCCAGGAGCTCTCGAGGGCCCTTCCAACCCCTGTGATTCTGTCTTGTCTCTTCACAGGCACCACGTGCCCCTGCTCCATCTCTGCCAGTGGCAACTGTAAAGAGCCAATTCACAGCAAGACTCCAGAAGCACACGCTTCCTCCATCCTCGTCGCTTCCCCATCCCTGCCTCGCCAGCAGTCAGCAGGAGCTCCAGTCTGCTGCAGGTTTCTAACCACACCAACCATCCTGCGGCAAGGCTGGTTTGTGAGCCTAGCGTCCCACCTCTGTTCAGCACTTGCAGCTACCACAAACACATGCAAAGACTTTAGGACCTTCTGTTCAACACACAGCTTCCCCCAGATGCTCGTTTACTGAATTCAGCGTGCTCACCCCTACCATACCCACTGACCTTTGTGGTAACAGACAACAGAAAAACACCTGCTATGCTCCCCAAAATCTGTTGCAATAAGGCCTCTAGAGGACCTGAATAACTCCCATTACTTTTATGATGGCATGACAGAAATGGTGGACAAGGGAAGGATGATGGACATCATCTTCCTGGTCTTGTGCAAGGCCTTCGAACCTGTTCAGCACAACATCCTTGTCCCTAAATTGGAGAGACATGGATTTGACAGATGGACCACTCAGTGGATAAGGAACTGGATGGATGGTTGCACCCAAAGAGTTGTGGTCAACAGTGTCCACGTGGAGGTCTGTGATGAGTGGTGTTCCTCAGGGGTCAGTAGTGGGACCAGCACTGTTCAGTATCTTTGTCCATGACATGGACAGTGGGATCCAGTGTACCCTCAAGAAGTTTGCTGATGACATCAAACTGTGTGGTGAGGTCGACATGCTGGAGGGAAGGGATGCCATCCAGAGGGGTCTTGACAGGCTGGGGAGATGGCCCTGTATGAAATGCATGAAGTTCAACAAAGCCAAGTGCAAGGTCCTGCATGTGGGTTGGCACAATCCCAAGCACAAGGACAGGCTGGGCGGAGAATAGATGGAGAGCAGCCCTGAGGAGAACTTGGGGGTGCTGATTGATGACAAGCTCAACATGAGCAGGCAGCACGTGCTAACAGCTCAGGCAGCCAGTTGCGTCCTGGGCTGCAGCAAGAACAGCATGGCCAGCAGGTTGAGGGAGGGAATTCTGTCCTTCTGCTCTCATGAGACCCCACCTGGAGTACTGTGTCCAGTTCTGGGGTCCCCCGTATAGGAAAGGTGTAGAGCTGTTGGAGCGAGTCTAGAGGAGGGCCACAAAGATGATCAAGGGGTTGGAGATCCCCTTGTATGAAGCCAGGCTGTGAGAGTTGGGCTTGTTCAGCCTGGAGAAGAGAAAACTCTGTGGAGACCTAATTGCAGCCTGCCAGTATTTAAAGGGGTCCTACAGGAAAGTGGGAAAGGGACTGTTCACCAGAGAGGGCAGGGATAGGACAAGGGGTGATGGCTTCAAGCTGAAAGAGGGTAGGTTTAGGATAGACATTAGGAAGAAATTCTTTACTCTGAGGGGGGAGACGCCCTGGCACAGGGTGCCCAGAGAGGGTGTGGAAGTCCCATCCCTGGAGGTGTTCAAGGCCAGGTTGGATGAGGCTTTGGGCAACCTGGTCTAGTGAATGTGTCCCTGCCCACGGCAGGGGGGTTGGAACTAGATGATCTTTAAGGTCCTTTCTGACCCAAAGCATTCTGTGATTCTATAATCATCCATCTGTGAATCTTTGCCCCAGTTCTTTCCAGTGGCTTCAGTACTTTCTCCATTCTATGCAGCTAGGACTCATGACAGCCCTAATCCAACAGGCCAGGAGCATCCAGCTTCCCCCTACTAACACCTCTGCTGGGGACACCTGCAGACAGCAAAGGGCCGGCAAAAAGGTTCCCCAGCCCCACCAAGCAGGGCATGGTGCAGAGATGCCATGCCACTGTACAGGCTGAGGCAGACACTCCATGTAGAACTAAACCCAACTCTACTTTGTGACCACCCCCAGGCAGTAACTAACTGCTGTTTAAAAAAACGCAGCCCTTGTTGTCCAGACTTGCCTTCAGAGTCACATGAAGAACACTGCTGGTTATCTTCTACAGCTGAACCAACTTGATGGTAACTTAATGACACCCATTGTCAAATCCACAGAGAACAGACCTGCAACCTCAAGCCAGCACCTGACTGAAGAGTATCCCCATCGTGGTGGGCATGGTCACCCCTGGAGCTAGGCACCACAGCACCCCTTTCACATACCTAGGTATCTTCTGCCAGCAAGAACGGCTGCAACTTGCAGTGGGTATCAGCATATGTTTTAGAAGTGAATCATATTGTAACCAATATGTTAGGAGACAGGCCAGACTCCTGGAAGAGCAGGGCTAGGAGCTGGTTTCTGCTAGCAGAGTGCTTTCAGTTTGAGATTTGCACTGAAGTTGTTATACCTACAGCTGTGATGAGAAATCCTTGCTTAATACTGTTTTGCAATAGCAGGAGAAGCCTGATTCCTCACTGAGTTGTGTAAGCAGAGAGGCCAAGTCTAGAAGTGCTGAAAAATTCCCTTCCCTCCTTTGGGATGCTGCAGGTCAAGGTGGAAGTACAATGCCAAGTACGTTTGCCCTGACGCTGCGCTCGCTCTGCGGGTAAACAGAGACCAGCTACTCCCTGGGCTGTCATCCTGGCCTCTCACACGACCCCTAAAACTAAACTCTCTTTTAAAAGAAGAAAAAAGGAGGTTTTGTTAGAAAGTTAGTGGACAATACAAATGTCAGAGTGAAAAATCCAGAGGAAGGTTAAGGATTTTTTAATTATTATTTTTTCCTGATCCAGCTGCACTGGAGGTGAATGAACACCAGAGTGGTTTGATTTCCTGCCTGGTTTCAATAAATGTTGCACTCCCAGGCACCCAAGGGACTGCTGTGGTTTGTCAAAACCAATTAATTTTCTTCCATGGAATGCTTCAGGCACCTCAGAATGTCGTTTGGGAGCTAGAACACATCCAAGGAGGAGGGAAAGCTAGCATTCAACTGCAGCTCAGGCTCTGCGTCAGGAGCGCAGCCCTCCGAACTCACACTCAGCCACAGCAGAGGCAAGGCAGGAGCGAAGGTGAATCACCTGGTCACGGGAGGGAGCTGAGGGCAGAGCCAGAGAAAAGATGCCACATGTTATAAACCCTGTAAAGATAAACAAGAAGCTGCTGCTTGTGAAACACATGGCCAGAAATCAGCTTCCTAAGGGAGAATTCGACACGGAGAGTTCCTGCGTCTCCCTTGTGTTTCACTGCTCAGCACTAACAGATGTAGTAATGGGCCAGAAGTGCCAAAGCAAACACGTGTTATTAAGGAAGACATTTGGAAGATAAGCCTCTCAGGCTCCCTCCCCTGCCCTCCATCACATCCCCGTGCAGAGTAAGGGCTTCCCTTGCCCAAGCCTCAGTTCACCCACTTGCAGCAGACAGACTGTAATGTTTTCCTTCTCTTCTGTACTGAGATGAGAAAGCAAACTTGTTTCCAAGTAATTTTAATAATCAGCCATGAAATGCACTAGATGTAAGCATGGCCCCATCATGCAATGATTTCTTTTTCAATAAACACCGAGACACTGAGAGTTTAAGAGTACATTGGAACTATCATTTATACTCAGAATCTGATGTACACTGCGTACACGCTATGAATGCTCTCTTTATATAGATACCTCAAGTCAAATAATTACCCCTGGATGTAAAGCAGCCATCCTTTACCTTCTATCAAAGGTAGAAATGGAGAAGGGTGTTTGTCTTGCCTGCCAGCACCCTGCCAAAGGGCCACAAAAGAGAATTTGATTCTTAACCATTTGGTCTTGAGCACCGTAGGGTCACAGGCAAACTCCTGCTACATCAGGAAAGGGCAACAATGGCTGATGCTGCCAGGAGGCACAATGGTAAAGGCACAGCTTACTCCTAGTGCCATGGGGAACAGGGAACCGACACTCCCCTAAAGAGCCCAGCTCCCTCATCTCAGGTCCAGTGTCATCCTTGCTGGATCACTGACAAACCCAGAAACAAAGACCTTCCAAAATTAAAACCTTAAGCATGCTGAGCAGCAAAGTGAGCTTTACACATATCAATCTTTAGAAGAACCAGGAATAAATCCACCTTTCTTCCACTCACCAACCATGGTATCTTCAATGACCTACTTGTTTTTAAAAGTAATCCAACATTTACCATTACAATCTCCTTCGCTCCTCAAGTCACATAAACCCCCTGCTGCCTCCTCCTTCTCTATTTACCTGGCCTTACAGTCACAGCAGGGAACTGAAAATCTGCTCCCTGCCTCCTAGCTACAAGCAGAGGCTTCACTTGGGCATCCAACAGACAATAACTAATGCTGCAGCTTAAACAATCCCTGGAGTGGCTTCTCTGACACATACAAACATCTAGATCCTGCTACGGAGTCCAAGACATCTACTCATGGATGTTTAGGGAGCTGCCCTGATGGAAACAGTCGTGCATCTCATTCATGGCATCACTTCATCCAGGCAGATCTCATGTTTCATTCAGACAGGGCTTTTCTCAGTGCTCTTACTTACTATTTAATATTTATACTATGGTCAGTGTCCAAACAGCATGACACTATTGGTTATGGTAGGTGCTGAACAAACATATACTAAACCTGTCTTGGACTCTTACAGGTGTGAAAAGTCAGTTAGAAAAGGGAAAAAGTCAGTAAAATGTGAACTCTGGTGAATAACTAAATAATTCCCCTAAAAATGAAACTGGGATCCTCCAAAATATATCAAAACACAGAGATGCTCCACTTGCATCGGTGGGCACTGAACAGCCTGAGGGCAGCAGACAGGAGAGGAGAATCCATAACCATTAGCATCACCTTCCTGCTACATTTCCTCCTTCGCCTGTTCATCCTCCTTTCTCCCCTCATTTGAATATGACCTCTCAAACTAGAAGCTTCTCTTGAAGACACAAGAGTGGGGTTTTTTTTCCATGCTCGTTGTACACAGCATTGTCAAATCAGCTGGAAAGGATACAAGTGCTGGAAAGCTAAAGAACCCCAAAGGTTACTGAAATCCGGGGTCCCTCAAGAGGTGGTTTTTCCTTAAAGTAGAGCCATCTCTCCATAAAGCAACCAAAACCCACAGCTTTAATCACAGCATAGGTCTTCAAGCAAAGCTCTCTGATACAAGCACATCACCTGGACTTCAGTGAGGAAGACAAGGCTATTCTAATAGCAGATGCCATACTCACTCTCTCTCCCTTACCATAATATTTTAACCCTGAATAATTAATTGGAAATAAGTACCTATAAAACCAGAGAGGGTTCAGAGGAGCCACGAGGATGATTAGAGGGCTGGAGCACCTCCCCTACGAAGAGAGGCTGAGGGAGATGGGCTGGTTCAGCCTGGAGAAGAGAAGGCTGCAGGGGGACCTCATTGCAGCCTTCCAGTCCCTGAAGGGAGCAGAGAAACAGGAGGGGAATCAGCTTGTTCAAAGGGTAGAGAATGGCAGGAAAGGAAGAAAGGTTTAAATTGGATATTAGGGGGAAGTTTTTTATAGAAGGAGTGGTGAGGGGCTGGAACAGGCTTCCCAGAGAAGGAGTGCATGTCCCATCCCTGGGGGTGTTCAAGGCCAGGTTGGATGGGGCCCTGGGCCACCTTGTGTAGCTCCAGGCCTGAGGTTGGTGGTCCTGCCGGTGGCAGGGGGGTTGGAGCTCTGTGATCCTTCGGGTACCTTCTAACTCAGACCCTTCTATGATTCTATGAATCACTGAAGGCCAGCAGGTCAGCATGGCTGGGTCTTTGAAATAAGGGGCCCGTTCAGGTTATTCACAGTGGATGTTGAAGGTGATCTGTCACAATGAGACACGATAAATGTGCTCACATTGCAGGCAAGCTCACAGCCACAACCTACCAGGCTGAAGCCACCCTAGAACATAAAAACCACAACTGTGCCCTTCCAAAGTCACCTTCAGGGTGTCCTCACCACCATCCCAAGCCCTGCCACATCTCCACACACAGAGCAAAGGAGATGCCACACATCTCACTGCTTCCTCCATTCAGTCACCCAGCTGACTCCTCTGAACCTCCTGGTACAGCTGCAGATGTCAGCAATGGCAGTTGCAGGCTCCTCCACTGCTCGGTATTTGGAAGGGATTGACTGGCCACATGAAAACCAGGATTCCCAACTGTCCACTCCCAAGCACGTGCTTGAAACACAAGCTCCACAGCCTGCAGCATTTCAAGCTGAGGGGGCTCTTACAGCCTATAAATAATATTTAAAGTCTGGGACTATGATGAAATACAGTGAAATATACATATTTGTTATTGTTTTGTAGCTTGATCAGCAACAGAGTTGCATTTTTGGTTACGAGCCCTGCTCACAGGAGACTGAATCCCAGGCTAGATCAATTCCCCTGTGAATGTAAAGGGAAAGAACCATCTGGAGAGAGTAATAAAACAATTAACTTTCCATTAAAGAATAATCTATGTATGTTTTTAAATGGGCAAACTTTAACCATCTCCACCTAATTATTCATCCTGCATTCTGGCAGGGCTGGTTTGGATTTCATCTCGCTTGGGTTTCAAACATGGTGTGAAGGCAACGCTTAGCCTGGAGCAGACATGGGGAGCACACAGCCAGGGGCAGGACAACCCAGCACAGGGAGGTTTCCAGAAACATCCACCGAGGCCTCATTGCTCCCATGGGTTCGCTTAATGCCAACACCAATCACTGGAAGAGTTCTGCTGAATGTTCATGAGGATGTTACAAACATGGTGGCGGAGTGGCCTGGCACACGAGCTGCGTTTTCGGACACGATGACTGCTGAATGCTGGGCTCACTGAGCTGGTCACTAACAGCAGTCTAGATCAGCAATGACTCCATATCACAGAACCACAGGGGTTGGAAGGGCCCTCAAGAGCTCATGGGGTCCAACCCCCTGCCAAAGCAGCTCCCCAGCTCATATTGCACAGGGCGGCGGTCCAGACGGGGCTGGAATCTCTCCAGAGATGGAGACTCCACACCCCCCTGGGCAGCCTGTCCCAGGGCTCCCTCACCCTCACTGGGGAAAAGTTCTTCCTCTGCTCTAACTTGCAGCCATTGCATGGCGATACCCTCTGATTTCGCTAACTTGCCAACAGGCTGCAAGCGTCTTTCCTTCCCACAGTAGTGAAAAGTCAAGTGAAAAGGGTCCAAGTGAGGGCTGTGAGGTCTATGGCCATGCTGGGTACCCTTCTAGACATGTACCTCTAAGGACCCGCTGGCTGTACGCCATGGAGACTGGTCCGGGTGGTGCCACCCGTTCATTATGCAGGTTGGCTCAGCTTAGGCATCTGCCTCAGTTTCCCAGAGGGTAACACTAATGAGCTGGTGAGTGTGTGTGCCTGATCTTCACTCCAGTTTGCCTACTGCTTTCCAGCCAGAGAACTCAAATCAAGGAAAGGACCAAATACAGTTAAAGCTAAAATTAACTGGAGCGTAAATACCAGAATTCAGGCACTCTGATCACTCCTTTCAAAAACATACCTGGGACTCTGGCCTTTCCAGCATGAGAACTCACACACTAAAGAGCTGGTAAATAGTGAGACAGTGCCCAGGCAATCTTTTGCTACTATTTATTGAGCAACTGATTGAGATCAGACTCTGTGACACAGTATGGGCAAGTTTATCCCCCTGCCCCCCCTCTCCCCCCACCAAAAGCTGCTAAGTTTTATGATCTGAAAAAGCCATTTAAAAAAAACCCAAAAAACCCCATAAACCAGGCACACAACCTGGCCATACCTCAGTCCTGCTGCAAAAACCCCTGCCTCAGCTTTCAAGTGTTGCAGAACATTTTCATTATGCTGCTGCATAAACGGAGCAAGTTTTGAGCCTGAGTCTGAGGCATTTCAGCCTCTGAGACTTCAAGCCTGCTCTTCCCCTACAACTGTAAATGCCCATCTTTCTCCACTATATATATACACACATAAATATATAGACACACATATATAGATATCTATGCACACCCTGATCTCTCCAAGCTGGGTTCCTGCACCTGCCAACAGGCTGCAGCCGCATCGGCACAATGGCTCTGGTGCAGGATCTACACCACCCACTGGAAAGGATTTAGCGAGGGGTGCTAACGTCACACACTGAGCAGCCACATCCAGCTATAAATTATTCATACACATTACTCTAATTATGCAAATGTACTAAAAGCTGGAGCATATGTTTCCCTGACATCTCCCAGTACGGATACAATATGGTTCTAGTAGAGGGAAAAAGAGTGAGAAGTGAGATGATGGGTGTAAGGGGGCTGGCAACAGTGGACACTGGCTGGAGCAGAGGGTGGCAGAAGACTTCCCTTCTCCACCCAAGATGGTGCAAGGCTAAGAGCATTTAAATGCTCCTCCTTGATAATATATTGTTGGCTTTGTGCTCAGTGCTGAGCAGAGTGCTGAGACTGCTGAACGGCCCAGGCAGATTAAAATAAACCCAAGCAGTTTGGAACAGGAATGTGTTTATCTGGCATCGCACGCTTCCTCTTATCAAACATGAGGAGCAGGGGAGGGCACAGCAATGGCGTGCAGAAGCAGGCTGTGTGCACTGGTGGGGGGGGGGGGGAAGGGGGAAGACTGCAAGGATCAGACAGATAAGGCAGGAGCTAGGCATCATCTCACTGGGGTACGGAGTCCGTGCTCTTGGTCAGCCCCCAGACGGACACTGGCTGCTGGAGAACTCCTTTCTCCCTTGCAGCATTTGGAAGGAAAGCATTCGGTGCTGCAGCAGCAGCAGAAGCAGCTGGCTACATGTGTTGGAGCTTTAGGCTCAAACTCCTTCTCTCAACTCCACTCAGCATCTCTTGTCTCCCACTCCAGAGCCTGGAGCTGATTCAGAAGGAAAAGGTCGGATACGCTCTGCCACACAGTTTTTAAATCCAATCTGTGGATTATGATGCTGGATTGAGTATCAGAAACATCTTTTTCCCAACTCTGCCATGTCTAAGGACCACATCACTGTCCTTCTATGAACACCCAGTCCATCTGACTGAACCCTTTAGAAGTCAACGTGCTTCTCAGACGCTGCATGCAGGGGAACTCCAGTCCTCTAGCATCACTCACTTAAAATCCCAGCAACACTTCCCAATCCTCCTGCCCTACTGAATGACCAGGTGACTGTTTCTACACCCAGAGAACACAAGAGCAAATTAAACATCATGTACTACCACAGTTACTTGGAAGATTTAGGCTATGTTACTATTATGCCAGTAGTTAACCAGGAGCAGAAAAGTTGAGAGGAAAACCTTGGCATCTCCTTTGATAAGAGCATGTCTTACTGGGACTGAAGAGCCTCTTCCACTCTGTACCAGCTGTCTTGGAAGGGATGCAATCAAGCAGCCATGTGAAACACTCAGTACCCCATAGACCCCACCCCAAGAGGGGTGCTAGTGTCTGCAGTGATATACAAGGTGAATGATATACAAGGGTTTTTTAGATCTGAGCCAAAACTCTGCCAGTGTACTGGGGTTTCAAGGTAAGGTCTTTTTTGTGCACCACTCAACCCCAGGTCCTTGCCTGTGGCTGCCCCCACCCAAGGATGGCCATGCTTTAGAGAAACGAGAGGTGATATATCAAAGAATCAGCACTGGGCAGAAGGGATAGGCAGGTTGCAGGTGATGCTGTGAGGCAGGCAAAGGTGAGGACACCCACACAGATCCTGGTCACTCTAGCTCAAGCCCTGGCCAGCAGGATTTATCCTTCCACTCTAAGACCAGATGAATGAACAGCAGCACTTCTGCCAGGCAGAGGTGCCAAACTGGCAAAACAAAGCTGAGAAAACAGCACAAGATAACAAGCAATAATGAAAGAGAGAGCAATGAAACATCCCCTGAAGTCAAAGATGTTGGTGATGACAAGGACCAAGTCCAGCCACTTCTGCCCTGCCACATTCACCAAAGCCCTGGTGAGTAGTGGGCTGCACCCCAGAGGGCACAGTGTGAGCCTTCACGTCCCCTGGGCTCGTCCCCCTTCCCGTGTCACCACGCGTGCTAAGGACCAAGCACAGCTCCCACAGAGGCTCGCTGCCTGCCCAGCTCTGCCAGCAAGCTGCTCACCACACTTCACCCCAGGCTCAGGTTTGAGGCGACCCTGCCCTGTCTAGACCTGCATGGATGCTCAGCAGCATCCTTGTCCCCCATCACAAGCTGGTGAGGCAGGCCCAGACACTATCTCTTGGCTTCCCAGGGGAAGCTTGCCAGACTTGAAGTCCTGTTCATCCACACCATGGAGAAGTGAGCAGGCTCAGCACAGGGCCAGCTCCACTAATACCCATCTACATGAGAGGGAGAGGCTGCATCACTGCTGCACAATGCCTCCAGGTCAGCACTCATCCCTGCCACTGAAGCAGTCATCAGGAAAGAGAGCCAGAGAGAAGAGCAGAAAGGAGGATGGAGCAGAAAAGGGGGCTCAGCACTTAACCGCTGAGTTTTTCTCCATCTCATTCCAAGGGCTTTGGCTTCCTCAGTAATTTTCAGCAAAGAAACAAGCCTCTCACCAGGCAGCCACAGGTGAAAGGTACTAGAGGAAGAAGAGATGGTCTGGCCAGGTAGCTGCTCACCTCAGGAGACACAGGATCAGGCACAATTTAGGTAACAAGCCAGAGGAGGCTTGCAACGTCAGCCTGGCCATCTGACAAGGAAGGTTTAACATAGCCTCCAGGAGAGCTGCTCAGTGAGGCAGAACACCCAGCAGCACACATGGATCTGCTGCTGTGGGTCCACCAGCACAGGACCACACCGGTAGGTTGGGACAGGGCTGCACCACCATGGGAAGTCTATCTCAACCAGAAAGTCTACCCTGGAGCAGGGTTTGCAACGTGAAGCAACCATCTATGGCTGGCAACACCACAAATCTGCCCACTTTTGACTGAAGTCAACAACTTTTACTTGTGCCAAAACACTGGAAGAAACAGAAATTTACTGCAGTGTAGCAAGAAATGTCAAACCCAAACATTTTCTTGTCCTGCAAAGTGATGAAGAGTCCACCAGAGCCATGAAGAAAGCCACGAGCAGCAAAGAATAGAAGTCAGGGAGTTGGGTTTTTAGTGTAGTGTTCCTTATCCTAAAATGAAATCAGTTAAGGAATGTCAGCCTATTCAGCTAGCATTCTGGGTTCCACATATCACTGTGCCAGCCAGAGTTATATTAGGAACGATTTGTGCTCTCAATTATTTCTGGTGAGCCACAAGGGAGGTGAGGATGGAGAGACAAAGCAACACGCTGTAACCTCTGAGCGCTGGGGTTTGTTTTGAGGCACGTCTGGAGCAATCAGCCAGCCAAATTTTCCTGCACCACAGGCACCCAGAGGGCTGAACTTCACCAGGCAGAGAACCAACTCAGTGATGCGACAGTCCTCTCCATAGCCCCAAGCCCACACTGGTCAGATACACATACAGCCCCACCGCAGCCCATCTGACTGCTTGGACCTCAGAGAAATGAGGTGGTACCTCACAGCTGAAAGGTGAGCCCCTGGCACAACACCCCCTTGCCTCTCAGAGCTTCTTACCCACTCTGTTACAGAGAAAGATGCTCCATGTGAGCAAAGCAGTATCTGAGTGGCACGAGCTTGGGTAATCTTCCTGGGGAAGCGCATGTCATGACCACCTGTCCACCCTGTGGGTCAGGGGCATCTCACAGGTAGTGTCCCAATTCTAGGAAATGGCTGAGGAATTAAAATAAAAGTAATTCTTGGGTAGGCAGCACTCCAGCAAGATAAAATATTCAGCACTTACGTTCCCAGATACCATATTTCTGACAATAAATTTCATGCCTCATATGCTACAACAGTTATACGATTTCAGTCAATAACCAAAGAACAGGTCCACATCCTTTCACAACAACCCAAGGGAAAAAAAAATGTATCCCTAAGTAAACCTGACAAACCTCAGAGGAAGGTATTTTTATTATTATTTACTGGTCTGCCACTATCAGTCAGGCCTGAACTGGAAAGGGAAGATGTGTTTCTCACACAGCACCTCCCCCAGTGCTGACAGGCTTCACAGACCCATGGGAGCTGGAGTGGGTGGGATTCCCTTCCAGACAGACAGGCATTTCAGCTCCCCCAGCTCCTCAGTGGCTTCCCCTCAGTGCCTGAGCCTGCTGGCTCGCTGTCGGGACACACCGCAGCTCTGCAGGCTGGCAATGGCCTCCAACCCCTGCACCCCAGCTGCAAGTCAGCACAACGATGCAGCAAGGTGAGCTACCAAGTCCAACCACGCCAAGGGAGTGTCCCTTACTACAAGGCAAGCATGGACCACGTTCCAACCTTAGGAATTAGTTGCCTCCCTCTACATTTCTAGTGTGCTTGCAGCAAATATGGATTTCCACATTATTTTTCTCCATGTCTCAGAGTAGGTTACACACTTCATGGCATTAGAGCCCCACACTGCAAGCCAGATGAACCTGTGTGCAACCAGTGAGTAAGAGGACTCCCAGAAAGTACTGCTCAGGATGAAGCTCTCTGTACTATCTGACATCAGTGAAGCTATGCTAGTTTACACTAGCAAGTGATGTGGTCTTTAAGTGTCCCTCCCTTGATACTGCACTTAGCAATCAAAGCTGAACTCCACATCCCAGGTTTCCCCCTGGAGACTCACAGACAGCTCCTTCTAGTCCTTTCCAGGGTTTTAACAGCAGAAAATGGGAATTTTCAGCACCCTTGTTTCTTATCTTCAGGTGGTTTATGCATTCACCAGATACAAGAATCACACACAGCTCCTCCCCTTCACGAGAAGGTTCCAAAACAGATTTCAAAAAACAGCCCCTTCAGTCCCCCTGTAGTCAGTTTGTCTGGTTTTAATCCATTAAAGTGATGCACTACGTTCTAGGAGAAGAATTAAACAGAAAAAGTGGGAAGCTCTCTTACCTGTAATTGACTGACTGGCCAATAGGAGTCAAGTGCTGGCAAATTGGAGGTGTAATTTCTATTTAATTATGGCATTAAAAAAATTACATGACATACCTATTTAACATGCAAAGGAGCAAAATCAAAGCTAATAAGAATAAATTGTAAGAGAGGACATGTACAAAATGTAGTAGCAGTCTTTTTTTAAGCATGCTCTGCTTAAGAGCACGCTGGCCGCTGCACCAAGGTATTGCCTGGAAAACTTGGATCCCCAGCTCTAAGCCCCTGCTGACATGCAAAGCTGAGGTGCACCAATACATGGACCCAACAAAAAAACATCTGTGGTGTCTACACTTCTCATGCCACACACAAAGGTTGTCTCAATGAGCTGAAGTTCAGTGGAAATGAACAGGAGCAAAATGCAGATACCCCGTTCTAGGGCTCCAACACGAGCACAAATGAAGGGATCAACCACTAGAAGTTTGCAAGCCTTCTGTTAACCTCATTTGGAAAAGCATTGAAAGGAAAATAGTCAGAGTTCTGTGCCTGGATAATGGGTTACAACCAAGAGTGTAAAACATGAACGACTCTGTGGAAGACAGGCCAGCACTGGTGTCAGACCCGTTGGGATCGGAGAACATGCCACCACCATAGGAAACCAAATACACCCCATGCTTTTCCCTGGGGCAACAAATGCACCATGCCAGAGAAGCTCATTTTTCTTTAGGGCTAAACCCTAATCTCAAATTATAACCATAACCCTAATCTCAAATTATTTCAAAACGTCTGGGCAGCAAAATGGTGTTGGGAAGGGGATACAGGGAGGGTCTTAAAGACTCTTTGATCCACAAGCCTAACAAATCACAACAAAGCTGTTCTGTAACTGCCTTAACCCAACTCAGAGCTCTGCTGCCAGGAAAAGAAGAGGTCTGGCTTCTGCAGCCTGCCATGCCTGGGCCCCAGAGCTACACCCCAGAGCAGGAGGCAGAAGCCAGCATCAGGAACAGGGTTCTGTAGCACTCAGAAACAGAAGCCAAACAAGAATTAGTTTTACCTGCAACGTATGTTTAAAACCACAGAGCTTCCCCTGGCTAGTCAAGCTCTCTCCTGAATGCTTCCTGCTTTGTCAACAGAAGTTTAAAATTGAAACACAAATTAAACTACCTTCAGTCCCTGGAGGAAAGGTTAGGTGGTTTTAAGATGCATTTAGCATGTCATAGAAGAAAAAAAACCCCACCACAACCCACAGGTACATGCTCCAACAGTAGTGACATGCAGCCCCAGAGGCAGGTACAAGACACACTCACTCCCACACGCCTGACAAACGCATCCAACTGACCATCACCCAGAAGCACAGGCAGCCACGACCCCTGTGTGGAGTGAGCCTGGAGGTGACAGTGCAAGTATGCACACCGGTCATCTCCCCAGACCAGAACATTGATTGCCATGAGGAAGGCAGCACAGGTACAAGACAGACAGCTTACCCCTCTGAGCTGCTGGACTCCACCAAATATCCTCATCACTCCATCAATCTCCTGCTCCAGCCTCCTGGCCCAGTACTGCATACTGCAAAAGACGGAGAGAAAGAGAGAAGGAAAGGGAGAGAAAGAAAGAGAGAAAGCGTCAGAGCCCTGACACTTAGTAGATCAGCAAGGGGATTGAAGGGACAGGGAGGAATCAGTGCCCTCAGCAAAGTTAACCAGCAGCACTGGGTGCAGCACGGTGCCAAGAACACAGGGCTGTGAGAGTTAAGGCTGGGGCAGGTTGTAAACTTCAAGACTTCAAAATTGACACACAAGGTGCACAGAGAGAAAAGTGGGGAAGATACAACCAAAACTGCAAGGCATGCTTGCTGTCATTCCTCCCCCCTCCTCTTTTCCCCCTCTAAACAGTTGCAGTAGATTATTATTTAAGCCCAGAGTGATTAACGAGGTTGAAGAGCTGTGGCATACAGAAACCAGCTTACTGCTTCAGCAGGGCTCAGTGGCAGAAGGCACACACAGGGGCATAGCAGGACCCACAGTGGCAGCACGACACAAGAGACCTGGGCAGAGCCTAGAGCCAGGTACAGGGCATGCAGTGGCCAAAGGCTCAGCTGCTTCACACCCTCTGCTTAGCCCAGCCTGAGCTGGGCACCAATTCTGTCCACCTCAGCCAGAGCTGCCTTCTTGGGGAGCAGGAAGGCCCAGGAGCTGCCACTTGCTGTCTCCTTCATCCTGGTCCCGGTACAGCAAGGCTGCCAGCCCTTCCAACACGCAGAACACCCTCCGATACATTCAGCCACACAGATTTCCCCTTAGAGCAGTAACACAAAGTTAAAACAACAGCAAGAACAACAAAAAAATCCTCTTCTAAATCCACAGAACTTGATAACTCTCCTTTTAATGAGATTTCCTGACTCCAGCCGCTGGCCACCCAAATGTCAAATCTCCCATCTGACCTGGAAAAGCAATGCCCCTGTGCCACTTGGCACTGCCATCAGCGCTTTCCCCACAGCAACACTCACCCCTCACCGCTCCAGCGGGTGGGATGGAGCACAAGGAGTAGAAGGTAAGGCCAGCATCATGGCACAGCGATGGTGGGAGGGGACAGACCACCTTGGGGGTTCTGCACTTGGTTGAGGCTCACGGAGTGATTTAAATCCTGACACTCCCCAGAGAGCCCATGCACACTCCCCACCACCCACAAAGCCCTGGAAAAGGCTCTCCCAGCATCATGGAGCAAAGGAACCCAGCTAAGAGGTAATGTCATGGAGGGCTCCAAATTCTATGGCATGGCCCAAAACCAGTGAGAGCTGGGCAGGACAATGCCCAAGGTGACAGGCAGAGCAGAGCTGAAGCATCACTTGGGAGGGCTGGGGAGATGAAAGGAGACAGAGGGAGGGACTGGCAGACAGATGCACGTTACTCAGAGAGGCAAAATTCATGCCAGTTAATGACATACAAGGCTGTGGATGAAAACAAGATTTAATTGCACATGCCAAATCTTTTCCAGCGTAACTCAGGCTGTCTCCCATCTTCCTGAACAGATAACACTTCCCCTTCTCCTGCAGATGCCTTGCTGGGAAGGTGATGGGCAAAGACATCTGCAAACCCACCTTTCTGCCAAAGGAGGGAAGGCAAAGCCTTCACCTGGGCTGCGGTGTGAGGGGGACACTCTGGGAAGTGCCCCCCTGAAAAGGAAAAGACCAAGCACCAAAACCCAGCCCGCTCCCCCAGGCTGGATTTTGGTGCTTGGTCTTTTCTAGTTAAACATTTTATTTGCCCTTCAGAGGTTTACTTGGGTTGACCAAATCACCAGTGCATCTTTCACTAAAAAAAAAAAACTTGTTTTTACAAAAGTTATTTAAATTTTTAAAATAAAAAAAAGTAAAATTAAATTTTATTAAACATTTAAAATTAAAATTAAAAATTTTTAAAAAGCCATGAAACACCAAAATTGACTTTTTTTCCCCTCCCCCAGTTTGTCCAATGAGCTGAAAAAAACCCAAAAAGAAATTCAATTATATGTTCATCCTCAGCCTCAGGTCCGAGAAACCCCGCTGAGGACTTACAGAGCTGACACCTTTCCTCAGCTTCCATCCCTGTGTAACATCCTGGGTTTCAGTGACACCTGCCTGTGTCAGTTCCCTCCAGGAACACTTACACCCCCCAAGCAAGGGAGCCTTGCCATCCATCTCCAGCTGAATCCATCAGCGTTAACAACTGCTCCTATCCGCATAAACGTCACGTATGGCGAAGCCTTCCGAGAGGATTAGTTAGACAGGGAGACAGAGGCATCAGTATCACTCTGTTGGTATATGCAAAAGAGACACTGAGTGCTCAGTTGGGCTGGGATTTCAAATTAATTTAAATTTAGTCAGTAGATTTGTTTTTTAAAAAAAAAAAAAGAGAGAGAAAAAAAGTGGTTTAAACTTATTCCACCCCCTGCCTCCACCCCACAAAGTACTCCAGTTGGAGGGAAAAGCCATTGGAGTTTTCATTCATGAGCAAGACTGCAATTCCCTTTCATCGTGCAGCCTTACGATACCCAGCTCACAACCTCACAGAGCAGCAGCTTCCCAAAGAGCCCAGCTACACCTTGTAGTACAAGCTGGAGTTACCACTATTGAACAAAAACTAGCCCAATACCCTACTGAAAGTGTGGGGGAAGGATCTCTGCATCGCTCACACCAGGTTTCTAGATAAAAAAAGAAAGTAATAGCAGAAGCTGCTTCTTTTTCTGGTGTGGTGTGAGGGCTTTTACCTCTGGTAGTAAGAGCTCTTTTTTCCACCCCTTACCCAAAGGGCTAGCCAACCCCTTGTGTGTATCTGACTCTCTACCATGTCCCTCCGGCCCTGCTAATGTCCATGACCAGATGTCTTCAGAGTGGACCACATCCTAGAATTTGGAGGTTTCACCTCACTTGCTGGGTTGAAAGCTGCCATTTAAAAAAATAAAATACATAAACCCCATTATTATTCTGTCTCCATTGACCTTCTGTCTCTTGCTTCTCTCCCACAGCCACTGCACTTCAGAGTTTATGTAAGACAGCCATAGCAAGGATGAAGAGGGCAAAGAAACTGATAGCCCATTATGAACATGGAGATTTCTCTTTGAAGCGTGTCTCCTATGAAAGCTGTTAACAGTAAGACATGACAGTCATTGCATTCCTGGGCCATTACTGCACGCCTCAGGTGGCGTTCCAGGGCTTGAGGAACGATAACTCCTGGAAACACACAGCCTGGAGTGCCCCACTGCTCTTCTGAAATGGCATTTCCAGATAAAGCAGCAAGGAAAGAGCTGATGTGCAGACTGCAAAGCCACTGGCGTGGATGGAGTGCTGCTCACAGAAAGCCACCGGGGCCCCTTAATGAGCCACACACGTGGCTCCCCCCCTTAAACCAAGTGCCACTTCCGTGTCCTCTGCAGCGAGCTGACATGGGCAAAGAGGAAACAAGGAGGAAACCTCGGTGCTCAGGTACTTGGAGTTGCCCTTGGTAACTCTGTGCCCACAGGAGCCACACACGAGACAGCCCTGCATGCCCCATCCCCTCCCAAGCACTGGGCATCCCAGGGACCTGCCACCATCTCAGCTGGCTCTGCCTTCACCAGGCAGCTTCCACAAGGCTCTTCTGACCCAACTGCTCTATGTGGCTGTATGCACAAGTGCAATCACACATGTTCAGGGTCTATCTTAAGAAAAATAAATCCCTTGCACTGAAAAAACATGTTTTTGCTTTCTTCCCCTGTACATTTCTCAGCCTCCTGTGCAGCATTTAACAAGGGACATAAAGGAGCTGTGAGAACACACCACCATTTATCACCGCCTCTCCAAAGAAAACTACAAAAATGTTAATTGATTTCATCATTTGCATATTTGATTTTCCTTAAAGATGAGATAAAGTAGGCTTAAAAAAAAAAAAGCAGCAGAGCTTCACAAATATTTACTGTGACAAGCAGCATGTGAGGAGACACATCCCTGCTGTTGCAGTCAGGGTCAGGAAGCAAAGTGTCCTACCGTGTCCCACTCGTGCTCAGTGGGTACATGTGCCTTGCCACTGGCCACAGCGACCCTCACTTAGGGTTAAGGCTAGTTCTATGCACGAGCACATGGGTTTGTAAGGCCACACCACTGCTCCTGCCACGCGGCTTCAGAAGGAAAGGAGAACTGTCTGGAAGGGCAGGAGACAGGTTGTCCTTGGCCTGAGCCCTCCCACACTTGTGCAGCCTGGAAGCTGCAGGCATTTGCAGAGAAGCCAGCAGTGCAAACCATGCAGCCCAGGGTCACTGCATCCCTTGGTGGCTCAGGGCATGCAGACCCTTCACTGGCTGCAATCTCACCTCTTCACATCTGACCTAGGGGTAGGAAAGGCACTGACACAGATTATTGATGAGCACATGCACCTGGCAAGTGTCCTCTCACAAAAGGGAAAGGAGAAGGGGGAAGAAAGTTCAGTTCTCTGCTTGAGGAGCCTTTTTTTCTTTAAAACAGCCCTAAGAGAGTGCTTGCTTCACTGCCAGCACAAGAGGATGCTACCCTGCCAAAAATAAGAGACACTGTCCTTTCCTGGCCCAAATAATTAAGAGAAACTTTCACACCAACATGAAAGGACAAGAGGAAGAACTACTTGCTAAGTAGATATACTGCCTCAAAGCTTCCTGGGTTCCACCCAGACCACGTTCCATACAAGTGTCAACACTCCACACGGTGTGTTCAGCCAAGAATGCTTCACTCTGATTCATACGCTCTGGTTCAGTGCCCAAATATTGCTATTTAATAAGGTTATTAATTACTGTGTTGTCTAATTTTTGCTGTGCAGGAACTTCTTATAATTGGCTTATTCCTTCAAGATGCTGCTTAATCCCTTAACTGTAAGAGCCAGTGTGTCAGTGCACGAGCACGTGTGTACGTGCACGCTCAGGCCCCCTCGGACTTCTCCACTTCTTACACACCTGGGCTGTAAAACCCAGTGTTCTCCCATCAAAGAAAAATAAGCTGCCTTTTGCTTTTCCCCCTGCAAGCACAGCTTCCAGAGAGCACCCTTTTCCTTCAAAATAACCAACTTACTTACTGGCTGTGCTTCCAGACATTACCCCATCTCCCACACTGCCACTGTAGGAGTCCTTTTCATCAATTTAAGGTCTATGCACAGGTGTTTATATATAAGGGGGGTGGGAAAAATTTTCCTGCTGGACTAGTCTTTTCCTAATATTTGTCCAGACATTATTCACCTCTACCATCTGGTCTCTCCTATCATATGAAAGGGACTTTGACATTATTATAGAAGGGAAGAGAGGGACAAATGAACATTAAACTGTATCCCAAGGAAGATCTTTAAGAAATGCAAAGGAGAATGATAGTGGGGTAGCATGTTCTCCATTCCCCTCTATCCCCAGATTACTTTGTTCTCCTCCCTTCCAACATTAATTTGCTGTTTCTCTGTACTGCCTTTGGTCTGCTTTGTCTTTACAGTTTATTATTTTGTGGCAGGGTATGTTTTAAGGAATAAAAAAAAAATAAAAAAAGCAAGTGCCAAACCCCCTCAGATCCATCCCAATCCCAGTCTGATACCCCAACAAATATTACAATACAATAAACAGGGTAATTGGGGAGTTCTCAACCTGCAGGATGGATAAAGTTGGGCAAAAAGTGAGGGGAAAGGAGTTTGATTTATACAGAAAATTGGTGTTTTGTTAACAGTCCTTGGGGACCAATATTCTTGTGGGAAAACCAATGGTAGCCACCAACTTGCCACTACTGACATTAAGGTAATAGGAGAACTGTTCCTTCAATAAGATTTCTGTGTCAGAGAGCAGAAGCATTACCTGTTTAAAGTCTAATTCCACCTAGAAATAGAAGAGGCAGTTGGCATTCAGTCCTTTTCTACCATTAGTCACCTGAACACCCGAACCCTTGACACGAAGTACTGCCTAACCTAACTCCTCCACAGAGGCTGGACCCAGGATCCCCACAGTACCTGTTCACACTTCCATTTTACACCATGAGATGAAAAGTTCCCTCCTCACTCACCCTAAACCTCACTTCCCTCTGATCCCACCTACAGCAGACACAGAAAGATAATTGCTCCTCAGAGCTGGAGGATCATGACCCTATTGCATCCCTTGCCTTTCAATTCTTTATTTTTTCTAATCTAAATTCAGTTCTTCCCAGTTTTCCCTTGCACAGTTCTCTGAACATTTCATCCTTTTTGTTGCCTGGCTCTGGATTCTTTGTGACCTAGGGTAATTCTCAAGACCTCTTCTGCCACACTGCTACCCAGACAGATCACAGAATCACAGGGGTTGGAAGGGCCCTCCAGAGCTCATGGGGTCCAACCCCCTGCCAAAGCAGCTCCCCAGCTCATATTGCACAGGGCGGCGTCCAGACGGGGCTGGAATCTCTCCAGAGATGGAGACTCCACACCCCCCTGGGCAGCCTGTCCCAGGGCTCCCTCACCCTCACTGGGGAAAAGTTCTTCCTATGCTCTATCTTGCAGCCATTGCCCCTTGTCCTGTCCCCATACAGCACTGAAAAGGGGCTGGCCATTTCCCCCTGCAGCCCATCCTTAAGCTATTGATAAACATGAATAAGGTCCCCCCTCAGTCTTCTTTTCCCCAGGCTGAACAGCCCCAGCTCACTCAGCCTTTCCTCACAGGGGAGATGCTCCAGGCCCTTCATCATCTCCGTAGCCTCCTCTGGACTCTCTCCAGGAGATCCCTGTCTTTTTTTATCCCAGGGAGCCCAGCACTGGACACAACACTCCAGGTGGGGCCTGACCAGGGCAGAGCAGATACTCCTTATTCTGCAGCCGTACATCCCATTTCCCCCCCTCTCAGCACAGCTCTTCGCCTTTGTTTTCCCCCAATTTCATTTTGCTGATACCTGTCGCTCCCTTCAACTTTTCTAGGTGGCTTTGAGTTCTGATAATGCCTTCCCCAAAGAACACCCAACCCCTCCTAGCTCATTGTCACCTGCAAGTTTTATAATCCTATTTACCCATTCCGTTGCCTAAGTTATTAATGAAACTATTGAATAAAAGTAGGTCCAGGGCAGATCCCTGCAGGACCCCACTTGAAATGCCCTCCCAGTACGATAAAGAGCCATGATAACTATTCTTTGAGAGCTACGTGTCCAATCAAAATATCTTGAATTTCAAACTTTACAAAAAGCTGATTTGGAGCATTTGATATGCAAAGGAGCTGGAGGCCAAAGGATAATTCAGTGAATAATTTAAAGCCTAAGAGGAGGTTTGAGGAAAATCACAATCTGTTGGTAGATGATTTGCCAACAGAAAGAGGAAGGAGAAGGCACTGAATGTGTTAGCTGGTACATTTGCCCAGCAGTGCTGCAGGAGGCCACCACACAGGCATTGCATTCTCCTCAAACACAGGCATGCACCTCTCACTGATACAGAGACGAAAAGAACAAATGGCAAAGCAACCACAGGAAATACCTTCTGCAGACCCTATGGCAGAGGGGAGCCTTTTCCCAAAAGGCACATCCATCCATGAACCCCATCACTGAGTTCCTCCCATCCTTACCAGCCTAGAGATCATCTTCATGCCACCACTCAACAACACAGCTATCCTGCCACAGATGTTAAGAGCACTGTTTGCCAGGACCTCCATATGAGGATCCCCAAATGTACTGAAAATCACAGAATCACCAGGTTGGAAAAGACCTGTAATGATCATCAAGTCCACCCGTTCCCATCCTGTGCTAAACCATATCCCTGAGCACCTCATGTACCCCTTTTTTAAACACATCCAGGGAAGGTGACTCAGCCCCTCCCTGGGCAGCCCGTTCCAGGCCCTGACAACTCTTTCAGTAAAACATTTTTTCCTAATATCTGCTCTGCCCCTGTCCTGGCACAGCTTGAGGCCATTTCCCCTTGTCCCATCTCCTGTCCCCTGGCTGAAGAAACCACCGCCCACCTCTCTGCACCCTCCTGGCAGGTCAGTGGAGGTGGGGAGAAGGTCTCCCCTCAGCCTCCTCTTCTCCAGGCTGAACACTCCCAGCTCCCTCAGCTGCTCCTCAGAGGATTTGCCCTCCAGCCCCTTCCCCAGCCTGGTTGCCCTTCTCTGGACTCGCTCCAGGACCTCAACGTCCTTCTTATGGTGAGGAGCCCAGAACTGGACCCAGCACTCGAGGTGTGGAATGTGCAAGAATTGATCCTCACAGCCTTAAGGGGTAAATCTGATCCCTGCACAACTGCCACCAACTTCTGCAGAAGCAGAACAGGCACCCTGAGATGGTATTCTAGTTTTTCAAGTGGGAGATAGAACAAGTTCAAGCAAGAAGTCCTCTGCCATGCAGGGACTCATCAAGTCATCGGCTGTATAAGCAAAACTGAGTTTGGTCACCTTACAACAGGAATAAATTTGTTACTGAATGTACATCTGGAGATCCAGATAGACCATCCCTGCTGCCAAAGTCCTGTGCATGGGCATGTCAACAAGTGGCTCATGTGCTTTGACCTCTCATGTGACGGTGTCAGCACCAGCACACGACTCCCAGACTGTAGCACAGGCAAAAAAGCCTTTGGCTGGTGCTGATGTACTGGAGTGACAACGGCTGCCATTCCTGGAGCTGTACTGGTGATACCAGCAGTGTGCTACCCAAAATGAGTAACTGCTTCGTTAGGAGGCAAAGGTAACCTCATGCCACAGCCTCCCTGCTTTTTTGAAAGCTATGCTCTTATTTTACCTCTTGGAGCTCCATCTCCACAGCACGCTTGCTGATGCACATCAGGAGCAAGAGAAGCCCGTTGCTTCCACCATGTTTGCACTCCTGTCGTGCAGGATTAGAACTGGGCTCCTGATCTCAAAGCCTGTCACAAATCCAGACTGGAAGCATAATGAATTAATAAAGAAGTGAATAGGTGTCAGCTTGATGAAGCACATGACCTGCATAAATTTCACCCCTTGCAGCCACTTGTCACTCTCCACCCCCCTTGAGACCCCAATGGCTGGTAACTCTTGCACATCACTTTGCCACCCATTATACAGATGAAGTCTTACAAAACCTTCCTGCTCACTGACTCCTCCTGCTTTAACAGATGCAATCTGAGTGGAGGCTGAAGAGATCCCATCCCCCCCCACAAAGATAAGGTTACGGAGCGTAGGTCTTAGTAAGGATTTTTCAAGATGCATGAATTATTTAAGTCCTTTATGATATAATGACAGACATATCAGGTTATTTGTTTATTCTGTCTATAATTCATGACTCTCTTGGGAGGTAGACAGAAGTAGGATAGTTTGTTGCATCTTCTTGTTCATTCCAGTAAATCCTCATCATCAGATGGAAAGCTGAACCACCCCAAAAGATAAACAGCCACACCATGTAGGATCTGCACTTTAGGCTGGAGAAGGAAGAGGGACTTTTTTCACAGCCTGGAGAAACAGTGAAGCTGTCACTCCAGTACATCAGGCTAGATGGCTAGAGGACAGACTGGGTAGCGTTTCTGTGTCATTCCACCAGTATGCTGTCATCTAAGAGACATGCAAACAGCTCTGCTATCAGATGCTGAGTTGCCCCATGCTCCTGTGATCACTACTGGGCAACAGCAGCGCTGGCCAAGCTGACACAGGCTCCTGCAAGACTTCTGGACAGTTCACAACCACCACCTCCTGGCTATGCAAATAATAAGACACTGGACAAAGCGAAACTGTTCCCCTTGCTGGGGTCATTTGTGTAAAGAGTGTGGGCAAGATGCAATAGAGGATTGTCATGTCCTGATGGCTGGAAGGGGGGGCTTGAATACATACACTGCAGTCACCTCTCTTTTCTCTAGCATGCTGTTTAAAGGGTGAGGGAAACACATCATACCACAGTGGCAACCAGGAAATAAAGGATTGGCTAGAGACCCTGACAAGAAAGAGTTACCACCGTGCTCCTGGCAACTCCCAGCAGCCACAGGACACCGGAGGACTGCTTTCAGCACCACCCTCCCCACTGATCCCAACCAGGCAGATTAACCTGATCCCTAAAACACAAGCCCTGTTAAGGGGGCTGATAGAAAACTACCGACTAGTCAGACCTCTGCTGAATTCCTCTCTACAACCTCTCTTCTTAATAAGAAAAGATATCATTAGCTTCTGCCAGAAAGACCTCCTGCTACACGAGCTATTTAGGGGCATCCATTGCCATTTTTCTTCAGGCTCTTAACCACGTTCAGCCAACCCTCCTAGGGTTTCTGGAGTAGTCTCTCACAGCATCACATGCAACTTTCCTCAGGGGCTTTCTGGGTGTCACTGTCACAAGATGCCTATCTAGTTAAATTCCCCATCTTAACCAACCCCTCTCCCCACCATCCCCCTACCTGAGAAATTCCGGGCTCCTCAGAGAGCGTTGTAATCATTGTTATTATGAAGCACTTAGCGATGCTCACTCATTGCATCTCTCACCAGCCAAACACCCAGAACCCTGTTATTTCATATGCAGTCGCCTTCCTTTGCAGCTCTTCATTGTATTAGTTCCTTTCAGCAAGGAAAGGAAAAAAAGAGGGGTGGGGGTGGAGAGCATTAAAAAAAATACAGAATAGTTTACTGCATTTTATGCCATTACCTCACTACTTTGTGACACACATCTAAAAGCTCAGCAAGACCTCTCTTGTTGCAAGGTGGTATCCAGGCACTCTCTGAGGCAGGGGTAGGGGAAGCACAAAGCCCAGTTTGGTTTTGTCCCAGTGCTGCTGCAACACTACGAGCACTACAGCAGCAGGGGTGAAACAAACCATCAGATTTCTCAGGTCACCTCCTCTCTCCTCCTCCCCATCCAGCTGGGACACATGCTGCTCCCTTTCCTCTGAAAAGGATGCCAGCGTACCGAAAAGGAGGTGACCGAACCACACTTCAGGGTTTGCTGAACATGCTGAGGACATCAGTCAGTCAGGCTCAGTTTCCCAAAGTCCAGCTTTCAGCACCAGAGAGGATGTGCCTCCTGGAGCACCCCATGGAT
The DNA here is from genome assembly GCA_020800305.1 of Porphyrio hochstetteri. NCBI lineage: Eukaryota > Metazoa > Chordata > Aves > Gruiformes > Rallidae > Porphyrio > Porphyrio hochstetteri. The sequence goes on from CM036916.1 coordinate 17,856,957, forward strand.
GGAAGACCACGGAATCACAGGGGTTGGAAGGGCCCTCGAGAGCTCATGGGGTCCAACCCCCTGCCAAAGCAGCTCCCCAGCTCATATTGCACAGGGCGGCATCCAGACGGGGCTGGAATCTCTCCAGAGATGGAGACTCCACACCCCCCTGGGCAGCCTGTCCCAGGGCTCCCTCACCCTCACTGGGGAAAAGTTCTTCCTATGCTCTAACTTGCAGCCATTGCCCCTTGGCCTGTCCCCACAGACACTGAGAAGAGGCTGGCCATTTCCCCCTGCAGCCCATCCTTAAGCTATTGATAAACATGAATAAGGTCCCCCCTTAGTCTTCTTTTCTCCAGGCTGAACAGCCCCAGCTCACTCAGCCTTTCCTCACAGGGGAGATGCTCCAGGCCCTTCATCATCTCCGTAGCCTCCTCTGGACTCTCTCCAGGAGATCCCTGTCTTTTTTATCCCAGGGAGCCCAGCACTGGACACAATACTCCAGGTGGGGCCTGACCAGGGCAGAGCAGAGGGGGAGGATCCCCTCCTGTGACCTGCTGGCCACACTCCTCTTGATGCCCCCAGGATCCCATTGGCTCTCTCAGCCCCCAGGACACACTGCTGGCTCATGGCCACCCTGTCATCTACCAGGATGCTGTACTGGAGCATGTTTAGGAACGAGGATGCTGCGCCAACCCCTCAGGAGGTTCCCCTTCTCCCCCTCCCCACCCCACTGCAGGAAAACACCACTCTGTAACAAGCTGTCTTCCCTTTTAAAAGGGAAGGGTCACTACGAACCTCTTCTGGATCCTAAATACATCTGTGTCCCTTTCCTTGCCGGGTGCCTCAACCTAACAACCCAGCAGTGCACCCACAACCTCACCTCACAGTTCCCATGGTCACCACCCATGCTCCCTCAACACTGCAGCACCCAACTAAAACACCAATCGTGCAACAGCCCATCAAACTCTATTCCAAAGGGACTGATCAACATTAAACTGTCAAATCCTCCCAATACATCTGACAACATTTTTTCCCCCATCTTTTCAGGAGGGGAGAAGCGAGCTGCAAAGGTGAAGCAATCGTCTCCAATCCAGACAGACTTGCAGGACAGAATCAGAACTGCAGCTCAACCTCCTGTCGCTAAATCTGATGTTTGCCCTTGGAAGGCAGCGCTCGAATTGGAAAAGGGGGAAACTTGCACCCCCATGGATACCCCCGAGGCAGGGCTCCCCCCAGCCCTCAGCCCCGTGGATACCCCCGGGGCAGGGCTCCCCCCCAGCCCTCAGCCCCGTGGATACCCCGGGGGCAGGGCTCCCCCCCAGCCCTCAGCCCCGTGGATACCCTGGGGGCAGGGCTCCCCCCCAGCCCTCAGCCCCGTGGATACCCCCGGGGCAGGGCTCCCCCCCAGCCCTCAGCCCCGTGGATACCCCCGGGGCAGGGCTCCCCCCCAGCCCTCAGCCCCGTGGATACCCCCGGGGCAGGGCTCCCCCCCAGCCCTCAGCCCCGTGGATGCCCCCGGGGCAGGGCTCCCCCCCAGCCCTCAGCCACGTGGATGTCCCCAGGGCACGGCTCCCCCCAGCCCTCCGCCCCGTGGATGCCCCACGGGCAGGGCTCCCCCCAGCCCTCCGCCCCGTGGATGCCCCACGGGCAGGGCTCCCCCCAGCCCTCCGCCCCGTGGATGCCCCACGGGCAGGGCTCCCCCCAGCCCTCCGCCCCGTGGATGCCCCACAGGCAGGGCTCCCCCCAGCCCTCAGCCCCGTGGATGCCCCACGGGCAGGGCTCCCCCCAGCCCTCAGCCATGGATACCCTCTGCCCCCTCCCAGCCCTCACCCCTGTGGATACCCTGGGGCAGGGTTCCCCCCAGCCCTCAGCCCCGTGGATACCCTCTGCCCCCTCCCAGCCCTCACCCCTGTGGATACCCTGGGGCAGGGCTCCCCCCAGCCCTCACCCCCAATACGCTCACATGGAACGGAAATCTAAGATGCTGAGAGAATTCTCTGCTTTTCCAAATGAGTATGGACATTAAACCAGAAAACAGCTGACACCCAAAGAGCCCACAAATATAATGCCTTGGACTCTGTAAGAGAGAAAATCCCAGTCTCTAATGTGGTCCTCTCAATAGGGCCCATGACATCACCAGCCCCTTTCTATTTAGAATAATGACTTCTTCCACACGCCAAGACATTTGAAATTACCTGTGAAATATATTTCCCTAGGCACAGGCTCAAGAAGCATGTAAATTACCCAGCTTAATGGCCTCTAGAATTTCTCTCCAAGACACACACAGGGAGTGGGAAACGTTCAGATGGTATCTCAGGTACTGTCCGAGAGGATAAACATCCAAGAGATGGTCAGGAGCTAGTGCCTGACAGCTCACCCAGGAACTGGTTCCACTGGGGAGTGGTTGCCACCAGGACACAACTAGCAGAAGACATCCAATTCTAAATGAGTGCATTATCAGCACAAAAATTGCAATTTTAAAGAGACCATTTCTTGGGAAAGGTGCCTGACCATAATTTACACAGCACAAGCGGCCAATGCAGCTTCTGCAGCAGAGGGCACCCATTTAATTTGCAGAAGTCCAGTACTGAGTATGCTAAAGACTCAGTACAGAGAACAGCACTGCCCAAGCTTTGATGCCCAGGCATTTGCCAGAGACTAGTGTCCTTCAGAGAAGCTTTTAATCCACAAGGACAGATCCCAATCTCCTGACACCAAAGAGAAGGACGGATACTGGAGTCCAAATCCTCCTGGCCACATTTCCATTCCTGCAGTTGAATCTGATGTCTCCTTTGTACAGAGCAAAAGAAACATCTACCCCAACACAAAGAGCTTGGAGTCATTTGGAGGACCAGTTACATGCTCTGGGTTGCATTTCTGGGCCTGCTGCTGACAGAGGGGAGTCTCCAAAGCCTTAGTTTCATCAGCAAAATGAGCAATAGGGAAGTGCAAGCACTGCTGCAAGGCCATGTGGAAAACCCTTGGAAGTGGTGGAAGATGGTGAACAGGACAAGATGCTCAGAGGGCAATGGGAAGGGAAGACACATGCCCAAGGGCACTGTGAAAGAATTACTTGTCTCCCCAGGGAACAAGCCTGAGGCACACAAGCTTTGCTCCTGATGCCAGCCAAGACTGACAGGTTGGTCACCTTTCAACGTGTAGTGGACAGAAAGTAGGCCAGGAGATCAATCAGGGATAAAAGAACACCTGGAAGATGGGCCTGGCAATGGAAAAATGGGCCAAATTCCTCAGTGTGCATCACCTCAGAGCAAAGGAGTAAGATGAGGTCTTTGCTGAAGGCTCTTCCAAAGAGAGAATCTGCCCTCATTCTCAGCCACAAGCATCTTGCTAACCCACATACTGCCAGAAGCCAGGGTATCACAGCAAGATTAACACAGGAGGAATCTTAAACAACAGTTTCCAAGCTGATTTCCTTGCTCACAAGCAGGCAACCAAGGGATGAAGTGTGTCTGGACTCCTCACAGCTATCTGTGCTCAGGATTAACACTACATCACTGCCAGTAATGCAAGCACTGTGCTACTCAGAAACTATTAGAAGATAAATACTAAACCTGAACATCACAGCAGTAGGAAAAAAATAAAGAGAGAAGAAGGAATGACATGGCAATAAATACTGCAGCCAAGCCAAATGAGGAAGCAAGGTTAATTTCATGGGGGAAGCGAGAAAATATATACCTGGAATATATATATACCTGGAATAGCCCGTGCTTTGCTCATGGGATCTGGGCTCCTGTGGTGTGAACTTCCCAAACTTCCAAATGCCTCCGCAAGGTGCACTGCAGCCAGTGCTGCAGGTTGGCTGCTCTGGTGCAGGATGAAACAGAGCTCTCACCACCAATTCCACCCAGCCCCAGAAGCACCAGGCTTTGCACACAAGTCCTTCACCCAACAAGGGATGTGGGTTGTTAAATAGAGAGACTGCAGGTATGAGCATCATTTGTGGCCCCAAGATGGGCCTCAGGTAATGCAACTGCTAGGACATCTCACCTGCAGCCCATAGCAGGTCCTGTTTCCACTCATCACCACCCTGCAATCACTGCTACCTAGCCATAAGAACAGGCAACATGTACTAAACCTTTCATTCCTGCAGCTGCCTGGCTTTCTCTGGAAGAAACATCACACAAAAGAGCCCTCATGCTCTCTCCTGGGATCTCACAACATCCAGAAAGGCACAAACACAGTGAGAAGTGGATTTAACTAAGAATGAAAGTCAAGTATTATGCAAGCTACCATAAACACACATCTTTTCTGGCAAGTGGCAAACCCACCCTTCCACCAGCCAGCTCTGACTCCAGAGCACAGGACGGGTCTGGCAGCCACTTCCTGATGAGAACACAGCCACGCAATCAGTTGTCCAAGAGTCACCAAATAAGTGACATTTATTAAGTGGCCCTTATAATATAAAAAAGGCAGCTTTCAGCACACATAATCACATTCATAACTGGCCCAACCCAGCAATGCTTCCAGCACAAGGCTCTACTTGGAGTGGTTTCAAGAGGAAAAAAATAACCAAAGAAAAAAAGGCAGGAAAAGAAGATTCCCACGCATCAGCCTTGCCACAGGCAACACCTCCCACAGAGCAGAGTGCTGGCCTCAGGACACAGCCTCACCTCCAGCCAGGTAACCCTGTGCCTGCTCGAGCCAGCCCCACGCTGGCCAGGCTGTCAGGACAGGGCAGCAAAAAGAACTAAGTTAAAAATGGTAGGAACCAGCTCAGCTTCACCCTCAAGGGTGAAGCGAGACCTCGTGCCAAGACCTTTCGTGCCTGGCTGCTCCATCCTTTCGTCTGGGCAGGGAGAACATGAGGCAGGGGGAAGATGAGGGGATGAGCTTGATCTGTGGAAATATCCACTTCTCACTGGGGGGGGAAGAGAAGCCCCAGCCCCTGGCAGGCAGTAGGACAGACAGAGCTGGTTAGATTTTTCTCTAAAGACTAGATCAAAACAAATAAACATCGTGAGGAGCAAGTGACACAGAAAGCTTCAATTTAGTCTTAAGATGATGGGTAAAAAGGAGGTATTGATGTCAGAAATGCCAACACAACATTTCTGTTGCTGGGTCAAACAGGCAGGCAGGTGCTAAATGGGGTTATTTAGAAACTGGGACCAATGCATGAGCAGATAGTAGATGTGTTAGATGCGTTTCTTTTCTCTGTCTCACAATAAAAATCACATCAGAAACAACCTCAGCCACTGCACTATTTACAAGGGAAAAGACCAAGGCCTGAAAGTTGTCCTCAGCATAATCCCACAGCATCATTACACCAGGGATTAATTTGGCCCACCATCAGAAGTTTCTATGATGTTCCTCAGCTTTTAAACCTACTAGCTGCAGCAGAGTATGGCAGGCAAGACTGACACCAGCAAATTCTTAGAATCCTGGGATCTCCTGAGTTGGAAGGGATCCGTAAGGAGCATCGAGTCCAACCCCTGACTCCACATAGGATGAGCCAAGTCAGGGCATGGGACTGAGTGCATTGTCCAGATGCTTCTTGACCTCAGTCAAGCTCGGGGCTGAGGTCATCCCCTGGGGAGCCTGTGCCAGTGCTCGACCCCCCTCCCAGTAAAGAACCTTCTGCATCATGACAAGCCCAGCACCAGGAAGAATGGCTCAGTCACAAGCAGCTCCACAGCACCCAGCCAAGGTTGGGGAGGGGGGCTGGGAAACACCCCTGCCCATGCACAGAGGGGGCCCTCTTCGGCTGATGTTCTTTTGGTCTGTGCTCTTGGAGGTGCTGTCATTCTGTGGGAGGCAAAATAATGTCATCAGTTTAGTCACTGATGGGCAATTAAGATTTCCCAGCAAACAAAACCAGAATAAATAAAAACCAAGAGCTGCACCAAGAGAAAAATATTGATTGATTTCCATAATTTTTTTCCACACTCATGTAACCTCCCCTCCCTCCCAGAGCAGGCAGGGGAGGAGGGGAAAGCAGAGTACCCACCAAGTTGCCCCGCATGCCTAGCTCACTGTCCTGAAACTCTTTTCAGCTTGCAGGTCTTGAATAATTCAGTGGTGATTCTTCCACCCATTCTTCCCCTGGTATGCACAGCACGCTGCTGCAGAAGGTTTACTTTTACCTGGGCAATGGGCATCCCTCCCTCTGCAGAGATCCAGAAAGCACATGAGCCCACACAATTCGGAGCAATAAAAAGATGTTCAAGCACACACAGCCCAGAGTCTGACTAAGTCTCCAGCACCTGATTGCGCTGAATATTAGGTGCTTTGCTTGGCTTAAGCCTGTCTCTATTCTGGCATCCCTGCTACAGCTGCCAAAAACCCAACTGTGAAACCCACCATGCATTAGGAAGACACTGCATTCATGATCCTCACTGTGTCATACCGTGTTTGCTGGCCACAATAAAGAGATATTATTACAGAAAACTCAATAGAGAAGAGAATTTGAACACAAGAACCTCTCTGATTCAACAGAAATTAAATCAGTGAGTTTTATACATTTTTGAAGCATAAGTAGCTTTTCAACTCTGAAAAATATTTAGAAAATACGCCTCTTTTTGTTTTCTTATTTGGTGGGTGAATGTGGACTCAGACTTTGGCTACTGGATTCTTCTGGACTGAGGAATACTGAGTGCCCACTGGAGAAGAGACAGACTGATAGCAAACAGCTTGTGACAAGAGAAGTCTCAGGACTCAGTTTCAGCTATGAGCTGAAAGGCACTGGTATTTATAAGGAGAATCATACCCTCATTTGTCACTCCAACTGAGATGGATACAACACGCTCACGATTCTTCCCACCAATTTAACAGTTTAAGGGGTAACTTTGTGCTTGGAAGACCCAGAGGCTCAAAAGCCTGGAAGCGTGGGGGAGGGTCTATTTACACCACAAACCTGCACCGTGCCTGCTGCACCAATGGACTTTAGCTCTGAAAGGGTGTTCCAGCAGGGACAGGGGCAGGGGCAAGCCAGCACACTGCCACCAGGACCCCAGCTCTTACTCCCCATGCTGGATAACGCCAACTTAACCTGGGATATGCGTGGTCTGTGGAGTGTTCTCACTGAGCAACACCATCCCTCCCACTCCACCTGGTTTGCTACTGCATTTGGTGGAACTCAGGTTAGGAGACCTCAACAAAAGGAGGGTATACTCTAAAGAAACTACCCCTGCAAGGAGCATCCCTACAGATAGAAAGCCACCAGCGTTTTGGTCATGAGATTTCACCCTTCTCTGTCCTTGCATGCATACACCCCATCCTTTCTACCCCCACCCTCCACTGAAGCACAAGTTGCTTTCTAACACTACACAGATATTTGCTCCAGTGCACAGCATGATCTAACTAACTCACACTTCATTGCTCTGCACACCTCATCATTTGCACATGAAAACAGCAGCCGCTCTCTACCCCTCTGCTCTGTGCCCGCTTCTTCCTCCTCCTCCTCCATTCCCCACCTCCTATACCTTCTCAGCAAAACTACTAGAGGAGCTGCAGTGAAGAGGCTCACATTACAGGGACTTCATTGCTTTTACAAAATTTACTAGCACGCTGTAAAGCCTCATAAATAATTCAATATAGACAACCTTTGTCAGGTAAATGAACGTGCCTTCTGTAATCCATCACCCCAGGTTTGAGCCATACACATAGGCACCGTAGGCACAACCCGTACTGACTCCTGAATTCCCCATGTGTCAGTGTGGAACAGGGTGGCAGACCAGTTTTGTCACCAGCAGAACCCACGGAGACCCAAAGTCTGTCCAGGGCCTCAGTGGATTTGTAACAGATACTCCCTGGTGCAAAAGTAACTCTGGCCTAGTCCACAGAAAGACCAGATTCATTCCTACCCTTCATGGGCCTGTGGTGTGTGGGGGACAGGCAGGACACTCATTCATATTAAAGATTTCCTTCTCATTGCAAGGACTTCAGGGATTTTTGATGTGCAGCAGAGCTAACAATCAGGTCACATCCCCATCCCCTACTTCTCAGGTTTAACTCTGTGCACTCCAGTGGTGTTACCACACAAAGGCACTCGGCTCATTAGAGAGACACAAACTCAACTTCTGCTTTGGCAACTGTGTCCAAGGCTTTATCATCATCAGAGCTATTGCACTAAATAGGGATAGGTTTCTATCCCTATTTAGCACCCAAACTAATTACTATCAGCAATTACCTCCTCTGGAGTTCTCTACTTCAACCAGAGCTGAGGGGAGGAGGCCTCATCCTGGTTCTCCGGAAAGGCAACCTCATGAGGTCCTGGGAGAAGGGGTGCTGCATAACAGCTCCCACACTGTCCCCACCAAACTGAGCAGCAGCTTCTGAGGAGTCAGCACAGTAGCCTCATCACAGGCAAGAACAACGGCCTCGTGCAGAGTTAACAAGTAGATACAGAAACCACAGAGCGTGCAGCCTTTGTCTGGCCTGGGCGCCTTTCAGACCCTGCGTCTCTAGGCCTGCAGCCCCTTCACCCATCACAAGCCGATCTGGCTAAATATCCTGATCTCTCACACATTAGTCGATGCAAGGAAGGCTATGCTCTACAGTGGGAGAACGAACCCTTTGCACTGGGTAAACACCTTTTATTTCTCATGGTACTTATGACCAAAAGACAACAGGCCCAGACAGAATTGGAAGGGTCGTAGGACGACTGCCAGTTACAAAGAAAACCCACCTGCATTCTCTGAAAGATCAAATGATTCAGCCTAAAAAAAAAACCCCACCACCCATGTCAATAGCTCTCCAGTAACAACAGTTTGTACAACCCCGCTCCCCATGCAAGCCAGCAATAATAAATTTGAGGATGAAGGCTGTACTATAGGAACAGCTCTAAAACAAAGTACTACCAACATCCCAGAGAGGAAAACACAATTCCACTAACAAAACACATTTTGCTTTCAAGAGGCTCCTGGAAAAGTAAATAATGAAACATTCAGATACTGTCTTTTCTTGCTGAGTATTTCACTCAAGTATTTTGCTTGGTAATGACTTTTCCTTTTATTTCACCCCACTTGAGTGTTTCATAGGCTGAGAAAAGCATTGTCTGGATGGTACGGTCTGTGCACACGTACAATGTTCAGTGTGCAGATGCCCCAGCACTTAAGCCCTCAAGAGCCTTTCTGATGGCTTTTGAAGCCAAACACCAGGAAGCTCGTTCAAGGATAAATTTTCAAGTTTCCACTCAGACCCTCTGTAACCACCTTTGAAGGGGCTGCCGCACACAGCCATACCAACACACACAAAGCTCCCTTACAACACGGCTGCTGAAGGATGCCTGCCAATCACCCAGCACAAGCCCAGCTCTCCCCTCAGGTCTGCGTGCAAGAGCCGTACTGATTTCGGTGAGAGCCCATGCCCTCCTCCAACAGAATTTAAATTAACCGTTTCACAATGTATACAGTTGCAAAAGTCAAACTCCCAAAGCCACAAACTTGAAGGGGATCGCTGTGGGCAGCGCGTGGTGCTGGGGTGTCACAAGGACAGGCAAGAAAGTGGTAATGTCCCTTTCCCGTGCAATACCTGAGCAGGAAGCATTGAGGGACAGGAATGGAGGAAAAAATAAATTAAATGCCAAAGAAATATTGAAAATGCCTTTAAAAAAAAATAAAAATAAAAATATATTTGGTCCTCTCCCTGGGGCTGTTCCTTTACCTCTAGGGCAGCTTAGGGTGCCTCTGCACATCCCAAAGAGGATTCTGTCACTGATGCACAGGGAGGCTGGGTGCTTGTGGCTGCACTGGGTACCAGTTCTCAGGAGGCTGTTCAGCCCTCACAGCGATGGAGCAACGTTATCTGTCAGTCACTCACTGGGGCAGACTGCCCTCCCAGGGAGCTGTCTCTCTGCTCAGTCGGGTGTAGCAGGAGACAAGCAGGGCCATCTCCCCACTTCTCTTCAGTGCCTTTCCAGACAAGTTCCCTTCCCAAGCATCAAAACTGTAACTGGAAGAGATTTTCTGACTGCACAGCAGGTGGGCAGTAGAACAAGAGAAGGAGATTCCTCTACATGGCATCCCGCAAACCCTAAAACATCCAGTGCTAATAGAGTTATTTATTTCAAGCCCTGCTCACCCAGATGTGCCACCACTATCAGCATCATTAACCTCATCTGGAGTGAAATGACATAAGTACAAATCAAAGCCTACTAAAAGGAAGCAATTAATTTGGTGGAGGCAGCCTCAAGATCCCCTTCCAGCGGTGACGGGCACCTATTACGCCTTACTGCTCTCAGCAGGAGCCTTTGCTGTCCCACAGGAACACTGTGGAACACCTCCAGCTTGCTGCCCAAAACTACCATCTGCATCTGGCAAGAGTTAAACCTCCCCCCGGAGAGGCAGGGCAGGACCCTGGTCCCCAGGCTGGCACTCCTCCCTGCAGACATCCCTTTCTCCTCTGGCTGGCTGGTCAGAGATGCCCCGCAGAGCGGCGATGAAGCCAAGCCTCCCCAGCGGACGCGCAGCAATTCTGCACACACCTGCTTCCTCACAAGAAGCAAATGGCTCACCACCCTCTAGCAGATGGCAATTTTCTTTCAAGTCCAAGTGACAAAAAGCCTTTCTGGCTGTTTTGGGTTGGTTGGGGTTTTTTTTTTTTTCCCCTTTTGGAAGGGGTTTGTTCTGCTGCCAGGCACTCTCCAGCACTCACCTGCACAAAATCCCCACCGACAGGATGAGAGGGAAATACAGGCACAGGACTGACCAGGCTTTCAACTGCCTCCTACCAAATCCCCCTAGAAATTCAAGCAGAGGTTGTTACCCGCTGCCACAGGAATCCTTCTGCATACTATTGAAAAGAAAAATTAACTGCAGCCAACAGCCTTTCTCTCCACAGCCATTAATCCCGTTGACCACACAGATGCATGTTCCTGTACGTGACCATTCCTAAAAGGAGGCTTGTCAGTCAGCGGGCATCACCTAACACGCCCGCCCCAATGGGTTTCTTCCAATCTGGGATTTTGCTTTTTAAATCTCAATGAGAAATTCCCCTTCGGACAAGCAGCTGAGCCGAGCCTTCCTTAGCTCAGCGTAAGATGATTAAAACCATGCTACCCAGGAGGAGAGAGAGAATGTGGAACACCAGCAATTTGTCAGGGATGGAACCAAGAATCACCACTCAGAATCACTGACGATAATGAATACAAATTTTAACAAAAAATTTGAAAAATAAAAAATAAAATTAAAAAAATTGTTATTTATTCTCCCCACCACCCACCCTGTCAGGGAAAATATCCTAATCATTCACCCTGCTGCCTGGCAGAACGAACCAATTCTGGGGCTGCTAAAAAAAAAAACCAGCCTCATTTTTGAAAGTCCTGTAGTGAAAGATGACTTAAGTGATTTACAGAGAAAACCTCCAAAGACAAACAAGGCTTCTAATCAATACTCCCAATCATTCGCTGTTGTTACGAGGGTGCATTGTCCAAAGTAGGAGAAAATCGGCTCGGCACAGGGAAGAATTTAGCAGCCCATCTCATCAGGTCAACTCAGCTTCTGACTATCAAACCTCAGAAAAAGATTTACCTTCTTTCCAGAGTCTTTAAAAAGAAGCAGCGTACAGACAGGGAACTACTGAGAGGGGAACAGTCAATTCAAGAGTGTTGTTGGAGCCTTGGTGCCGGCTACCATTGCGCTCTTTACTCCCACTAAGTATTTCCTTCCCAAGCAGGCATCACTGAAGCCCTAGGGCAGGGCTCACAAGGCGTTTCAGCCCACATGTCACAGCATTAACCTACTGCCCGGCAATTGTGCATCATCATCAGATATCCATTCTTGACTCTTCTTTTCTCTGTGTTCACAAAACAGGTCATAAAGGGAAGAAAACGAACAAGAAGATACCAGGTCAGGCTGAGGTCTTGTGTCCCTTCTATGTCTCTTCTCCGGATCCAGCCAGACAGTATTCCCTCCTACCAGAGACCCACACAGAATTAGGGGTCTTTTCAGGACCATTCCTTCATATTTGCAAGAAATTATTCATATCTGCCACCGGGTTCAGTTTTTACACATCTTGCCCCCTCCCAGTACAGGATCAGGCCCACTCTGGTAAGACCACTGATAAGAGAGCACAGAGCTAATGAAATCTACTCCAGTGACCCCCACCACATCACCTGGAATAAAACTGCTTTGGCTAAACAGCTGGCACATAGATAATAATTAGGCTGGGTGAGGAATATCCAATGCAGCATTTACAAATCACATACCTCCCTTAAGTACATCTCTCCAGGTATGTGAACCTTCTTATAAAACTTTCTGCACTTTGAAAGAAAACACCATTCTGACTTGTAAACTGGCCCCTAGAAGAGCTACATTTGCTAACAGGATTCTGCCTTCTGAATTTAAGAGGAGAAATCAACAACTCACAACCCCTGAAAAGCTGCTGAAATCCAAAAACATCCCACAAACTTTATCTGTGCTTCACCACGTACATAATCCCCTTTGCTTCTATAGGGATCTCATGGAAGTAAAGATTATTCATACTATGGCAATGCTGGATTAGGCATCGAAGGAGAACGGGCACGTTCCCTTCCCTCGCTTCCCTGTGTAGACAGACATTCTTCAGGCTCTTACTCTGAAGAATTTCTGTATTTACTCGATTGCAAGCAAAGGGAACCCATTGGATCCCAAAGGTCAAACATATTTAGAAATACAGGTACGAGACCCAAAGGAAGCCAGGAGGGATCTGTTTGAAAGGGAGGTATTTCTAAATAAACAAGGAGTGCGAACAGCCATGCCTTGGGTGAAGCCAGATATTAACACGGCAAGCTACAGCTCTCCCAAACAAACAACGCCGTTCCTTCTGCCGATAAACCTTCTTTTCAGGAGGCCTGACTACATGCCTCCAAAAATGTTCTTTGAGATCAAAGACGTTTATCTAAAAGGCTTGCAAAAAGACTTCCTATGACATATATATAAAAAACCACGTATTTCTGTCCTACAGCAAATCAAAAATGACAAGAAAATTGTGACATAAAGCAGTGCACATCCACTGGGGCAGCACAAAGTTAAGGGCAACACTGCTATTATTAACTCTGTGTCATTGAAATCTTTCCCCACCTTCAGAAACGCAGGCTGTAAGGACACAGACGGCGTCAGCCTTTACTTTGAATCGTCTGGATTTTTATTTCTTCCTCTCCCCCCCCTCCCAGTTTTAGTGTCAACAAACCTCAGCATTTCATAACGGAGATGACAGCCTCTTAAAATACATCTCGGCAAGATTTCGCATGGATGCGTGGAAGGGGACAGGGCTCCAGGGTTATCAGGGTATGCAAGAGAGCCGAATGTGTTAGCAAATATTCCCAGACATTAACTTCCAAAACGCATGCTTTCTTCCAGAAAAATAAAAGGAAAAGTAAAATAAAATCTATTTATATCCTTCCTGCAGCGACTCTTCAGTCCCCCACACCCTCACCCACATGAGCTGGTTTCCGACTTTAATAGATTCCAGCCAATTTCTGTCAGTCCAGAGGGAGGGAGAGGAAGAACAGCCAGCTCGGATAGCCTGTGGAACTATCCATCTATTATTAGTTGATGCTCAAACTCCGATGGGTACGGCCGGTCGTGGGTACCATATTGTGTGCTTGAAACCGGGGAGGGGAGGGGGGGTACGTCCTCTTTCTTCTGTTCCCCCTCTGACCACGTTAACGCTCCAACAGCCGCCCTGCACACCGGCACCCGCCGGGAAGTTTGTGCTTTCCAGCAACTTTGGGTCCATTCCTCGCCCCGCCGCTCCGGCGGGCAGCGAGCGGAGACCCCCGCGCCCGCCCGCATCCAGCGCGGCGCGGCGCGGCGCGGCACGGCACGGCGCAGCGCCGGCCGCCGGCACCGGCAGCACCCGCCGCTGCCGCTCCCCCGCGCGGCGCCGGCAGGCCCCGGGGCGGCCCCGCGATGCGCCACCGCGCCGGGCCGAGCCGCGGTGGCGGGGGGTCCCGGCCGGGGCGGCGGCACTTACGTGTGCTGCTGGGGGAAGCTGTAGCCGTGGGCGGCGGGGGCGGCGAGGAGCAGCAGCAGGGCCAGGTGGCCGCAGAGGGCCGGGGCGACGGGCGCCGCGCTGCCGGTCGGAGCCGCCATCGCCATGTTTCCATTAACGGCGCGGCGGGGAAGTGGCAGAGGCGGCGGCGGCCCCGCGGGGCGGCTCCCCCCGCCGCCACTCGTGCGACGAGCGCAGCAGTCCTCGGCAGGGGGGCAGCGCCGCGCCGGCTGCAGACACCGACCGGCGGCCGCTCGCCCGCTGCCTCTCCGCGGCGGCCGGCACTGAGCGCCCGCGAACCGCTACTTTCCCTCAAATAGGCGGGCAGGCAGGCGCCCCGGCCCGGCCCAGCCTCCTCTCCGCCCGCCCGCCTCCCTCCCCCCGGCCCCCCGCGCCGCTCCGGTCCCCGCCGCCCCGCCGCCGCCGCGCATGCGCTGCCCGCGCCCCCCCTCCCGCCTCCGCCGGTCCCGCCGCCCTCGGCCCCGCACCGGGCGGGCGCTCCCCGGCCGCGGCCTCCCCGCCAACACCCCCCTACCCCGAGTGTGTCCCCGGTGCCCCGCCGGCGGGGGGCAAACGCGGGCGCCTCCCCGGGCACTGCCGCGACGGCGGGTCAGTGTGTGTCGTGGGCTCCTTCCCATCTCCCAGGCGGGTGCTACCCCCGCGGGGCCGCCGCTGCCGTTCCTGCCGGGACCGCGTCTGTCTTCGGGGCCACCTCCCGCAGACGGGTCAGCGATGGGGCATCCCCAGTTTCGTTAAACGATACTAACAGCAGCTATGATTTGTATTTGCTTTTCTTTAAGCGCACTCTGGCTTTGGGGAGCGTCCGTGGGCTGGGGACAGGCTGAAAATCCCAACTAACGGAATTAATAAAGGCAGCCCAAACCCACCAGGCTTTCCCAGCCAGGCTTTGGAAGGCCTGGATTTTGCAATGCTGTCTTCATGGTAGCTGCAGTGTAATTTCATCTTCTCTATATCCAGACCCTTCGTTGAAGCTGACTGCTGGTGACTCGCTGGGACAGCTGGCAAAGGCAGAGCCAGGGTGGCTGTCCACGTGCTCTCAATTCCCTCCCCAGACAGCCAAAACTTGGAGGGTCACAGGCTGGGTGATTCATGGCTCACACTGCTTTGCCCTCTTTAACTTCAGAAAACGTGTAACGCTGCCGTGATTGCCAGTATCTGAACAGACCTCCAGCAAGAGCCTCGATACATCCATCAGCACTTTAAAGATGTAAATGCCCACTGGAAGAGCAAGGCGGCAAGGGCAGGAGCCCCTGGCAGTTCGGATCCCAGCTCAGAGGTTTCAAAGAGTTCCAGCTTGGGAGAGGATAGGGTTTTGTTGGGGAGAGGTTGTTTCTCTGAAGGACTCCATGCCCTGGTTTGCAGGAGAGGTTTTCTTCCTCTGATGGATGGAATCACCTCTATCCTTTGTTTCTGATGGGAAAAAGATGCCTTTTGGAGTCACACAGCCCCAGACTCAGATTCCTGGTATGCCAGGAGCGTCAAGAGTGCTGCCTAAATTCACATGGTCACATCCAGACACACCACGAATTCCGTGCAATGAGGAGCACTGATTTATAAATGGAAACATCAAGGATTTGATGCGCTGACTCCAGCTTGAGCTGGTTTACAGAGACAATCCCTTTTTTAATGAGGCAGAGAAACACTCTCATTTGCCCAACTCAGGTTGGAAGTCAGCAGTAAAACCTACACTCCAATCCAGAACACTGCACTTGCAAAAGCATCAGGCACTGACCTGATGTGCTTGACACAAAGATGGATACACACAGTAACTTAATACTTCAACAAAATGTTGATACTCCAATATTGCCTCTCCAGCTCCTGTACCACGCGTAGACTGTGACTATTCTTTGCACAGCCTTCCAGATACGGTCTGGGTTTGTGTCCTGTGTTTCAACTGCATCTTCTACATGTAGGTTAAGCCAGGTTTGGATAGGCTGTTCCAGTTGAAAGCCCAGTTACTGACCTGTCATATAGAAGTTTCCAATTTATAACCTCTGAGCGTGTTTCAGCAGCGGTGAGCAGGTAATCTCTAGTGTATACATGGGAAACAGAGCAACAATATGATAAACAGCTTGTCCACTGCTGGCAGAGTCAGCAGCAGGTAGTAAACACTCTTCTTGTGTAGAATTTGGCTTGCCAAACTCTTGAAAGACAAATTCAGTTGTCTGTTACAACCATACTTTTTTTTTCCCAGAGGACCTGGGTCAGCAGATAAAATTTAACTCAAGATACAGGCCAACAGGGTCCAGATTTCAGGTTCCTGTTCTAACTGGATACCCAGGGTCCATGTGGCAGCATTGCAATTGCCCCGATATCCTTTAGAATTTGGGATTTTTCTGCATTACGCACCCTGCTCCCCTGCCCTGCACGAAAAGCTCAGGGATGCCACTGTGCATCGCCAGAGCCATCAGCTGCTTTCCCAAACGCCTGGCACCCAGCAGCTGGCTGCTCTACGATTGCAAATGCATCGTGTGTATGCGGCAGCCCCAGCGCTGGATGCTCCAGCCTGTGGTGCCTGAACCGTGCGTGTGTACAGAGCGACGCTCCGTCGCAGGCACAGCAACTCGGCACACTCCGAATGGAGGGGGTGATTTATTTCCTTGAGACGTGGCTCTCCCAAACCCTTACAACTGCTTTGTTTTAATCCAGGTATCAACATCCTTCAGAGCAAAATTTGACCTTGTAGTCTCACAGTAGGAGCGGACCTCTAGATGTCGAGTAATTACGTTCCACTGTTGCTGTTTGGGTTTGTTAACAGTCCAGCCGTGCCTGACACGTCCCTGTTTTTAAAGCACAGTCCTGCACTGCTGAGATGGACATTTTGTTTCAGTTTTGTCACAGTGTTTTTCCTTTGTTGTTTCGAATGCTTTTGACCATGTTGTACTTATTGCTGTGATCTCTGCAGTCCATATGGTTAGTAGTAAGCCGCTTGGAAACAGTCTTAAATGTAAAGGGGCAAAATCGTGGAATTAGACAAGAAACATGGCAGGGAAAAAGTGTTGATTCACACCTGCAGGCTGCTGGGTTAACCCTGTCACCTCACTACCAAAGCCTGTTTCTCAGGGCACAAATGTATATGAATTTATCAGGGGGCTCCTTTTACTACCACACTTTGAAATGCAGTGTTTCTTTTCCAAGCCGTGCATAGAAGAGAGAAACATTCAGGATCTGCATAAACCTATGTCTTAAAAAGACTGTATGCTAACAGTTTTGCAAATCAGTGATGCCCTAAAAGAGGGAGAAGCAAATCAGTGGAGTCATCTTCTACCTGGTATTCTGTTGAGAATGACAGGAAAGACAGCCTTGCTCCATAGAGCATCCTTCATGTTCTCTGCAGCAGGCACCGCTGCGCTGTGGCCTCTCGGAAACCCTGTGGCACCAAGCACCACCCAGGCACACAGACAGGGGCTTGAGCATGGAGTTCAAGCCATAGCCTCCAGAGCAGCTTGTAACATGTCAGTGTGGGTTCTCGGAGCAAGTGTGAATCAGCCTGAGGTTGCAGTGAAAGCACCGTAATCTATACAGGACCCTGTGAAATTCAGCACCATACCTGAAATACTGACAGGGTTGCAGCAAAACAGGCAGCACCACTGCCATTCTCCCACGTCTTTTGGTGGAGAAGCCATGTAGGAGGAGGCTGTCTAAGTTGTTCTTATGGCTGATTTATTTGCAAATGCAGGTGAATGCTAGAGAAGGTGTGAGTTTAACTCTTCCCCGACTGATCACTTCACAGGGAAAATGAGAGCCTTTGCAGTCAGTAACTGCTGCAGGGACATGTTTCTTTCCTTACTCCTTCAGGTAAACCAAGTTTAGCCTTGCCCTGAAGTGAGAAGGGAGAGTCATCTGTGCTGTCCTTGGAAAGCACATCCCCTTAGAATAGAATAGAATAGAATAGAATAGAATAGAATAGAATAGAATAGAATAGAATAGAATAGAATAGAATAGAATAGAATCGAATCGCATCGCATCGCATCGCATCGCATCGCAGGGGTTGGAAGGGCCCTCAAGAGCTCATGGGGTCCAACCCCCTGCCAAAGCAGCTCCCCAGCTCATATTGCACAGGGCGGCATCCAGATGGGGCTGGAATCTCTCCAGAGATGGAGACTCCACACCCCCTTGGGCAGCCTGTCCCAGGGCTCCCTCACCCTCACTGGGGAAAAGTTCTTCCTATGCTCTAACTTGCAGCCATTGCCCCTTGTCCTGTCCCCACAGAGCACTGAAAAGGGGCTGGCCATTTCCCCCTGCAGCCCATCCTTAAGCTATTGATAAACATGAATAAGGTCCCCCCTTAGTCTTCTCTTCTCCAGGCTGAACAGCCCCAGCTCACTCAGCCTTTCCTCACAGGGGAGATGCTCCAGGCCCTTCAGCATCTCCGTAGCCTCCTCTGCCCTTCATGCAGACTGGTGGACTAAGAGGACTTAGCAAGACAACTCCTTTCCCTCTTTTAGCAGTTTACAGTGAAACACTGCTGATTGTGTCTGATGGCTGATTTTCCAGGATGTCTAATTCCTGCACAGGATCTCCCCCATGAAGGCAAGTCTGATGCAGGACACAGGCTTCAAATCTGGGTGGACTGGCACAAGCACCTGTACATGAGAGGTAGCTCAGCAGAACAAAGACATCGGTTCAAAGCAGAATCACTTCCATGGAATTAGTCCAGGTCCACACTTGCATAATGGCTAGAGCAGTTTTGCCCCCCATGACTACACTCGTGCCTGTAACTGGAACAGATGTGTACCTACACTCTTGACAAATCAGTTGCTGAGCAAGAGGTTAGAAAACATTGTTGACATACCATTAAAGAGAGACAAATAAGGGAAAGAGGTAATTAAGAGTGAGCAAATGATAATAGCTAATACACATCCTAACTTCAGAGGTTTATTCTTACTCAGGGTTCTTAAACCCGAGCTCCTCAGCTGATGATGTATAGGGTAGCTTGGTGCCAGATGTTAGTTTTTCAGAAGGAGGAGTAAAGAATGCACTCAACATTGGTAAAAACAAAATAATTAACTGTTGCACTTGCCAGGAGTCATGGAAAGCCACATTGTATATTAGAGCCCAAGGAGAAAGGAAATAGCATCCTGGGTGTTCGCAGATTTTCGGGTCAGCACGGATCAGAACCTGCAAGTAAGAGCAAAGAGGTGTCCTGAGGATACCACCACGGTCAGGAGAAAGCACAGGGACAGGATAAAAGCTACTGCAAAGTCCTTTGCCATCGGTCTCCGAGGGGCATTTACCTGCATGTTTTGAGGCATATGCTGACCTGACCTTACAGAGCCAGAGCCCATAGCATGTACATTTAGAGAAACAGACAGGTTCTTTGCCCAAACTAATGTTATGCCAAGGCAAAGGGCTGGTCTGAGTCCACAACTAGAACCGATTCCTCCGATGCTCTAATTTTGTACTAGGTATGTTGTCACTAGGCAGTCTGTGCTGTACACACACTCCATGGTTGGAAACTTACTCTGGAAGTGTAATTGGGGTTTGCCTGTTGATTTAATAGTTATTTGGGGTTTTTTTTGCTTCCAGTACAGGCATGTAAAGCCCTGTCCATGACTGTAAACATTTACAGCTGTATAAAGAGCTAGCCTCATTGCTAAAGGGCTGATGGGACAGTATGGGAAATTGGGTATAGTCCCATGGTCACTTTGGAGGCAGCTGGGACAGCTGAAGACACTATCATTCTCCATCTTTTACTTGTACCCATCCTCAAAGTACAGATCTGTCCTCAAAGTACACTTAGAGCTGTCAGGCAGAGAAGGACCTGGGGGTGTTGGGTGACTGCAGACTGAATATGAGTCAGCAGTGTGCCCAGGCAGCCAGGAAAGCCAATGGCATCTTGGCTTGTACCAAAAACAGTGTGGCCAGTAGGTCTGGGGAGGTGATTGTGCCCCTGTACTAGGCATTGGTGAGGCTGCACCTCGAGTGCTGTGTCCAGTTCTGGGCTCCTCACCACAAGAAGGACATGGAGGTCCTGGAGCGAGTCCAGAGAAGGGCAACCAGGCTGGGGAAGGGGCTGGAGGGCAAATCCTCTGAGGAGCAGCTGAGGGAGCTGGGGGTGTTCAGCCTGGAGAAGAGGAGGCTGAGGGGAGACCTTATCACCACCTACAGTGACCTGAAGGGAGGGTGCAGAGAGGTGGGTGATGGTCTCTTCAGCCAGGGGACAGGAGATGGGACAATGGGAAATGGCCTCAAGCTGTGCCAGGGCAGGGTCAGAGCAGATACTAGGAAAAAATATTTCACTGAAAGAGTTGTCAGCGCCTGGAACAGGCTGCCCAGGGAGGGGCTGAGTCACTGACCCTGGATGTGTTTAAAAAAGAGTACGAGGTGCTCAGCGATATGGTTTAGCACAGGATGGGAATGGTTGGACTTGATGATCTTTAAAGGTCTTTTCCAACCTGGTGATTCTGTGATCTGGCATGGGGAAGAAAAAAAAAGGAAACAGTCAGTCAGTCTAGCTCAAGTCCAAGTCATCTGCCATCGGATCATTTATCTTTGGGATCCAAACGATATTTCTGCACGATGTGAGAGTGAAACAGCTGAGGTCAGCATCACATCAAGTCACAGAGCATTGCACTCAGTTACCTAATGTAGTCATGCCTCACTATTGCTTTAATTTAAAAGACGGTTACTTCACAACAGTAATCAGCACTTGCTCAGAGTTCAGTACAGGAGATACTCAACCTTGACCCGTATCTGACATGGAGACGGTGGCTTTTTCATTTAGTTGGACAATGATTTAAGATTGTCGCCTTGTTAAGTGCTTCTGCTGTGCTCAACACAGCGACTAATATTGTTCTCCTGGCACTTTACAGTCATTAATGTATATACACTGAAAAGGAATATATATACTCGTGGTATATAGACTTCTGGTGTTCCCATCCCATAGGTGAGCAGCCAAAAACCAGAGGAGCTGAGTGACACACCAGAATCTGTGATGGAGGAGTCACCACCAGTTTCCTAAAAAATGAGCCCTAAAAGGCTAGCAGTTCCTCAGGGCCTTGCTCTGTGATTTGGGCTTGTGGGTGCTTCCAGAAAATAAATATATTTCTTCTTATTATTAAATGCAGAAGAAGGCCTAAAGGTGATTTGATTAGATCATATAAGTACCTTTATCATAAGAACACAGGCGTTTTTAAAGGGCTTCTTAATCTAGTGGAAAAAGACATATTACAAGAACCAATGGCTGGAATTTAAAGCCAGAAAATTCAAATTAGAAACAAGGTGCAGAATTGAGGGTTTTCTAACTGTAAGGATGATTAAATACTGGAAGAACTATCCAGGAATTATTTGCCTTTTGAATTCCTCACATAAAGAGTAGATGTCTCTCCGGAAGATCCAATTTCATCAAACACATGATGGGGGTATCAATATGGGGGGTAACTGGATGAAGTGTCTGGTCTTTGCTAAGCAGGAGGTCGGATTAAATCAATCTAATCATCTTTTACAGTCTTAAATTCTATGAATCCATGAATAGCAATGACCATCATTGTACGTTCCAGTTTGTAAAACAGTGAAGAGCAGGTTGCAACATAGCTGGGAGACAGAATAAAGCAGCACATCTTTCAAAAAAGAAAGCACTTTGCTCTGGAAACTAAACCTGTGAGTGGTAATTATTTAAACTTCATCCATGTGTTTCAAAATCCGCCCCCCCCCCAACAATATTTTAATTAGGTTTCAATTATAGGGCAAAAAAAAATCATAATCCATTAATCAAATAGGTACTACCACAGCCATAAGAGCATTACCAACATTCCTGCATCATGTTTAAATGCACAATTGATACAGAAACAGCTGCTGATGTGAAGGAATCATATATAGGAAACCTGTAAAGGAGGGCTCTCCTATAAAAGGTTTTATAGGCTTGAGCCTGGGATTCCTCTATTACATTTGAGTAGCTATAAAAAATTTTGTGCTAGATCATAACATTCTGTAGTTGTGAATGCAACAGATTTTACAGAAAATCTGTTTTAGAAATGTCTCAGGGAGTTTTTCAAATAAAGACATCAGCACTGCTTGGTGCTTCTTAGCCTATAAAGCAAAATTCTGTTCCTGTCATGGTACAACCTTGATCTTCAACTTCCACATCAGCTTGGAGACCCACCCAGAAACCAGGACTTGCATGTCCTCCCGTGGGGTTGCAAATGTGATACTTGTTTGTCAGATACAGGGGTCTGAATAAAATTCATGGGAAGGGATATGTTAGGCCTTCTGTTTGCATATTTGCCTAACGTTTCATCTCCATATCATAACGTCTGAGCATCTCACAGTCTTTAGCACATTTATCTTCCCACTACTTCCGAGACAACAAGAAGTGTCAATTCCCACATTACAGTTAGGAAACTGAGATATGGGGCACATGAAGCGCTTTTTCTAACATCAAACAAGACATTTGCAGTACAGGAGGGGCTGAACAAAGGTCTTGTGATCCTGAATAGGTGTGCCTCATATTCCAGATCCAGGTAGCTCCAAGCCTGGAGGTTGGTGGCCCTGCCTGTGGCAGGGGGGTTGGAACTCTGTGATCCTTGGGGTCCCTTCCAACCCAGACCGGTCTGTGACTCTATGATTCTTCACCCTTTGGCATTTGGCTGGAATACAAAATGATAGACAGAAAAGTGCTACCAAAAATCAAGTTAGAGGAGCAAATTTTCCCTACAAAGTGCTGCCTTTCTGATGAGGGGTGGGAGGAAGGTCAGTGGGACATTCTCTTTCACAGGCTTCTGAAAATTTCTACTAATGCCCTTCTTAAGAATTGCAGTCATCCATTTTGGGTGTGAATTTTGGAAGGAAAAAAAAAAAACCACACACACACACAGAGACAGAGGCACACATGCACACAGAAAGTCCTTCTCTTGGAACAAGAGCTAAAACTATAAAAGCAAGAAAATGTGGAAAGCAGGCCTGCAGCAGTGTGGGTTGATATTCTGTCTTTAAATCATTCTGGCACTTGTTTTTTTCCCCTCGAGGTGGAAGTGGTAAGCATCAAGGCAGAACTGCAGTAGCCCTAAATCAGAACATGCCTCTGTTTCTGGGTTTACAAAGCAGACTCTCTGCATTCCCAAATAGCGGTCTTGGTGGTTCTCTACAGTGGTACAAAGACAGTTTCTGCACAGCTGTTCCCTGTATAGGAGCCAGCTTGCTTTCCTCCTCACCATGCATATTTTAGTGCCGTTGACATATTCTGGTATGACCACTGCTTTGTTTTCTGGCCACATACCAGGTGGCCCCTAAACACTGAGTGTTTGAAGGATCCAAATCTACCATGCTACACATTCCAGAGAAGTGAAAACTGTATAATCCTCCTGAGTTTGTGATATAAACTAAACTTCGTGAATTCCTTGCAATTTTAAGAGACTTTTCTTCCTCTTTTCCTCTGAATCTGTATCCTACCCCTCTGCATCCTCCCATTATCCTTCCTTCCCTTTTCTTACCCTACTGAGTTCTTTAGTCTGCAGATGAGGTGAAAGTGCTGTCTTCCCTCAAATCCCCCACCTTTCCCTCAGTTTTCCTCACTCTACCAAGCCAAATTTTCTCTCCTTTTTTCTCCTCTCTCCTCCCCAACGTTACATCTCTCCACTTCTCTGTTCCCACATCTGAAATACTCCTTTAAAGCAAGAGTCTCTGTCTTCTTGTGTCATTTTGATCTTCTCAGTGCTACCGATCAGGCTATTCCAAAACGACAGAAAAGTATCTCTGGCCTGTTCATCCCAGTTAGTGTTACAGCAAAAGCAGGCAGCTGCTGCAAACACTGAAAATTCAAAAAGAGAAGGGTATGTTCAAGGAGCACCCCACTTCCAAGCTAAAGGATGGTGAATCACAGTGTGTGCAGCTAGCTCGCTGGGCAGCAACAAGAAATTGTCATGAGGCTGCATGTTAATATTCCTCAGTGAACACCAAAAACTGGCCACACCACCTCTGAAGAGCCCCTTACAATGTGGACTAAACAAGGAGCCCACAGAGAGGTGCTTCCCAGAAGGTGAGTCCTCCCAAGGAGGCACTGGACATTATTACAGCTGGACACATGTCTCTAGTGCAATTGCATGTGTGTCCCAAGGTTAATTCTTCTATGACCCGTGGGTGGCTGTGGCATTTTTCCAGAAGACAGACATCTGCCACTGTTCCCTGAATTATGGCCAAGGTAGCTCATGATTCATGCATGCCCACAGGCTTAATGCAGCAAGTGCTTGGCAGGGCTAAAGTGTCAAGCGTGGCAAAAAGACCAGCAAGAACAGCAGCAGGTCAGGCCCGTCCATGTCAGTGGGGCATAAAATGGGCAGGTTATCTCCACACACCAGTGAATGCAGCCTGTGTTTAACCACTCCAGCCACTTCTCTCCCCCCCCTAAACACATCCAGCCTTTCACTGGGTATCATCCTGTTGCTGCAAGCAAAGGACTCCAGAAGTGATAGGCACTGAAGAAGAACACAGCCCAGTCACACCTTCCCTCCACAGTGCTCACAGCACCCACAGCTGTGCCATAACAAGGTCTATGCATCAAATCAATGAGTGTGCCTGCATGCTGGACACCAGCAAATGAAGCCATGGTGCTAGCAGTGTAAAGGTCACAGACGTGAAAAAAATGGGAATAACCAATAAGCATTCATGTGAGAATATATTTACTGCTTTCCTTTAGACTGCTAATTATTATCTTCCTTGCTATCTCCCACTTTGCCTAAATGGCTCCTGCCACTTCCTAGCAGAGGTAACCTTTAGTTCTGGATGGTGCTTGAAGTTTGCCAGGTTCATAGTTTAGCAAAGGCTGTAGGGTTTTCTGTTCTGGTGGCAAAGTTTTCTGCAGAATCCAGACCTTCTTCTTGTACCATGTGCCAAATCATTCCTGCAACATGGCAGCACTATCCTGTCTTACCTGGGGTTCAGGAAAGCGGAGTGGAATTTGACATGTTTTTGCCTTCAAACTGGCCTGAGCTCCATTTGGCTTGTAGTGCAATGGAGGGGAGAAAAGCAGGATTTGAATAAGAGTAAGGATCACAGTTTCTTTCTGTCCTCAATCCTGAAGAGAAAGAACTGAAAGAGCCACTTCTGATAGGTGCAGAATGGGATTAGGGTCTGGCAGTGTTGTTTTAGGAGCAAAGGCTCCAGCACTTCTGCCCGTGATATTTTCGCTCCACTAGGCTATGAGAAATAATAGGTCTAATGGTTAAGCTAAGAGTATCAGGAGACCTTCCTTCTAGCCCTAATTATATCAGAAATAATCTGTGCATCCTTAGGCAAATCCCTAGGTTACAGACTGCCACAGATTTCCAGTCAGGAAGATGTTTAGATGCCTCTAAAGCTCTGAGAAGCACGGGTGAAAAACAGTGTTGTCATCACGTGGCACGGTTCACTCACAAGATTCCTGCATGCAAAACTTCTGACCAAAGCTGATAGCCAAAGTTTGCAATGCTTTATTACATCCTGAGTTGCCACTTTATTAGTTGAACAACAATATCTGCAAACACTCTATTTTATAAGTTCCATGATACTTTCTGCTGGTATTGGCTTACAGTTTCTCAAGTCTATCAAAGTTTCTAAGTATGTTTATCACAAAATGAAAATCAATAAGGTGGACTTCTTAAAAAAAATGGCAGTATTGTATACTTAGATAGAAGGGCAAGGAATCCTGTGCAGATTTTAAAACTACCTGACAATAAGTTCTCATCTTTGGCATAGAAATTGAGCTGTTCCGTAGCTCCATTGTTTGGGCTACATACAGTGTGAAGCTGTTTCCCCAATCAACCCTCACTCCAGGTCTGTTTGCTGACTCTGGCTACCACCATAGTGTTGCAAAGAAAAGAGGTATCCAGATAGCAACATGATTCAAGGGCCTGGGAGACGGCGAGGGAGAAAAAGGGTATTTTCCGAATCAGTTCCCCATGAAATCACTGGAACTAGCGTTGTCCTGGGGGATAATAGAATGGATCATTAGGTGCCTTAAAAAGTTCACATTGGATTTTGAAGCCACCCTGCAAGATGAAAAATCAGTAGTTTAGGCAAATAAATAAAAGTCAGTGAATCCTCTTTAAGCTGTGAACACGGGGGCAAAAGGGCTGGGAGAAGAAAGAGATTCCATTCTTCACAAATGATAAGTTTTTAAATTCCCCCCCCCCTTCCATCTCAAATCCTTCTTTCTGGTGATTTAATCACACAGGATACTGTAAATCAAATTGCTTCCTTTTCTCTTCAAGTATGAGTTAGCTCTTAATTAGGCTATTGGGCAAAAATGAAATGCATCCTATTAATAGCTTGGGATATCCTTTGTGTTAATGTAAAGGTTAAAACCTATCTTTTCAGCATTTCAGGAGTGCGATTCTGCTCTCACAGGCAGATGCTTTACCTATTGCTGAATTCACTGGAATTCATTCTGATTTACGTGCACATAAAAGAAAGACTAATCAGGCCCACAGTATTTAATTTTTCTATTTCCAGCTTCTGTTCAGATAAGAGAAGTGGATACTTGGGGCTAAATGTCAAGGTGAGTGACCTGATCATTCGGACTCAGTTATTTTCATTCTGTGCTTCCCTGTGTACATGGCAAGGTACAATCTGACATGTTCAGGTCGCTCTCAGACCTGATGAGAAGATGCAACGTATGTATGGAGGTGACTGGACACTGTCCTGAGATGTCTCTCAGCATGACAAACAGGCATTGCTCCACGATAACATGAATTAGCGTCGTCATGCCTTAACAGCACCAAGAGATGTGATGACATGACATTGTGCTGTGATCACAGAATCACAGGGGTTGGAAGGCCCCCCCAGAGCTCATGGGGTCCAACCCCCTGCCAAAGCAGCTCCCCAGCTCATATTGCACAGGGCGGCGTCCAGACGGGGCTGGAATCTCTCCAGAGATGGAGACTCCACACCCCCCTGGGCAGCCTGTCCCAGGGCTCCCTCACCCTCACTGGGGAAAAGTTCTTCCTATGCTCTAACATGCAGCCATTGCCCCTTGTCCTGTCTCCACAGAGCACTGAAAAGGGGCTGGCCATTTCCCCCTGCATCCCATCCTTAAGATATTGATAAACATTAATAAAGTGTCCCCCCTTAGTCTTCTTTTCTCCAGGCTGAACAGTCCCAGCGCACTCAGCCTTTCCTCACAGGGGAGATGCTCCAGGCCCTTCATCATCTCCATAGCCTCCTCTGGACTCTCTCCAGGAGATCCCTGTCCTTTTTATCCCAGGGAGCCCAGCACTGGACACAACACTCCAGGTGGGACCTGACCAGGGCAGAGCAGAGGGGGAGGATCCCCTCCTGTGACCTGCTGGCCACACTCCTCTGGATGCCCCCAGGATCCCATTGTCTCTCTCAGCCCCAGGGCACACTGCCAGCTCATGGCCACCCTGTCACCCACCAGGACTCCCAGGTCCTTCTCCGCTGAGCTCCTCTCCAGCAGGTCACCCCCAGCCTGTCCTGATTCCAGCAGTTATTCCTTCCCAGGTGCCAGACTCTCCACTTGCTTTTGTTGAACCCCATCTGGTCTCTCCCTGCCCAGCTCTCCAGCCTGTCCAGGCCTCACTGGATGGCAGCGCAGTGTCCTGCCTGTCAGCCACCCCTCCCAGCTTTGGATCATCAGCGTACTTGCATCTCCTTATGGGGAAAAGCTACCCTGCTCGTGTGGTCAGGTAACCAGTCAGAGGAAAGGAGCCTCCCGCAGCTTCTAGTTGACACCACGACAGTGTTGGCTGGCTTAGCTACACAGGGACCTGGCTGAACCCCCTGGCACACATCTAAGGCAGATGTGGAAGCGATGGGAGTCGACTCGGTCTGACAAAGCCAGCATATGAGTGGAACTTCTCCCAGGTTGGCCTGAGATAATGATAATATATTTCTTCATTTTACAGCTGATTAAATAAATGCACAGAGTTATTGTCAGCATCCAGCAATACAAACTAAGAATTCTGGTGCCTCTAGACAATGCTGACTAATATTTACTGCTAAGCTTATTCTTTACTAGGAGATATTTACCAAGACTGATAAGCCTCAGTTATGAAAAATTCTTCCTAGTGAGGATTTTTCATAGGATGATTGAAGATGTCCAAGGGAAAGGTGCAAACTTTGCAGACTCCTTTCACAACACAGATTTGGGTTGCTTAGTCTCTTGAATCCTGTTTCAAATCAATCACTGCAGTTTAGGATAGCTCTTTGGAATGAAAAATAAAGCCCTATCCAAGACACTGTACTACTACAAACTCCCAACAGGGCAAAGCAGACCCAACGTTTATGCTCAGAAGTAGGTCCTTTTCCACTGCTAGCTGTTTTTCATGTGAGCAGTATAAAGCAAAATGGAAATGATTCCTGCACTAGCTAGTGTGACTCGGCTTATAACATCAAACGGGAACCCAGAGAACAAAACATTAGTTTCATGCTAGCTAGCTACAGTAAACAACATTAGACTGGCTGAGAGCTGTAGTTGGGGCCCAAGCAAAACAAGGTCTTTGCTAAACAACATCAACACAGTAACTAAAATGTGAATAACTAAATCATACACTGTGCAAACTGAACTACCAAATGAAAGTAAAGCGCTGAATTATTTGAATGCTCTTCAAACCCAATTTAAATTTCACCCACTACTGAGACCTCCATTTACTGGCATCATAACTAATAATGGGAATGCTGCTGAAACGTCAGTTTTAGCGAGAAGCCTATTAAGAGAATGAGAAAAAAAGAGACATCATACAAGAAAACCAGCCGTTTACAACATGGCATATAAGCTCCTTGCATAGAAATACAAAATAGCAGGAAATAAAAGCCAGGCAGTAAACTGTCCTTTTTCCAACATATTCAGTAATCACATCCATCCAGAGCTTCACACAGGAAGCCCTGAATATAAATATTCTACAGCAGATGCTGCACTGGCATTAAAGTTCCCTGTTGGGGGACCGGATGATTCAAAGGGTAGTAGAAAATCTGTACGGCTTTAAGATATTGGTCTGAAACCAGCCCAGGTTAATTTTGGTATGAAAGTCATTTCCATCTGAGAGGATATTTTAGCCTGCTGGAAATTAAATGGAGGTCTACTATGTCCCAGTCTCAGCTGGCAGCTCTACAGAGATGCTGATTTATCAGGGAGACTGATCTGTTCCTAAAGGTTTGTGGCTTGGGTAAGTGTGGAGCTGTTCAGGAGGCAGGCGTTCCTGTGCAATGCTATGCATGCCAGCTATTACTCCAAATTAAAGGTTATGGAGACTGAACAAATCCCTGCATGTCAGCTGAGCTGTGTGCACATCTCTATCCTCTGCCCTCAGCTGCAAGGTAAAATACGCCAGCACAAGCTACCAGTGAGAGGAAAGCTGGTGCCAGGGGAGGAGCTGCATGGGGGTGTTTGCCCATGGCCTCTTACCAAGGGTGAATCGCCCTTTTTGGTGCCTGTATCAGGTTTGCCTAGCGACTCAACCAAAGTGAGCACGAAAGGATGCTCAAAGGGCTGAGATCAGGCGCCACAACATCATGGCTGAACATTTACAGAAATATGTTTTCCTCTTTCCTTGCTCTGCTCCAGTTCCTGCCAGCAAGGATCCCAAAGCCCCAGAGAGTGCTAGAACACTCCATGTCTTCTCTAAACACTGCCAGCTGTGCAATCTTGGGATTTTCAAGTGCTTCCTTTCACATTTTCCCACGTTACCTCCCATCAAGCATTTTCTCGCCCGCTCCCCTGACATATTTTGTGCTTTTCGAAGGAATTGCCTAGCAGATTCTTTGAAGTTAACAGCATTTCTGATGTAAGTGTCATAAAACCCACTGTTACTCTGCATGCAGCCTTGCTCTTAGTCACTGGGGAGCTGAGAAAACTACACCGAGGGTCTTTGCAAGTGACCTACCCCTGTAAGAATCTGGTGACCCCAAGAATTACCTCCTCACCACTCATCTGTTTCAATGCATGGGACCTTCTTGGGCAGCTTGAGCAGCTGAAGAGTCAAACCCTTTGATAGCAGATTTTTATCAATGGCTTTCCAAGGTCTAAACAGATAGAAATGTCATATGCATTGATTTTATCAGGTCCCTAACTGACCTCACCATAGACAGTAATTAGGTTAGTCTGGTATGGGCTGTTTTATGTACAGTTCTCTTGATCTTCCTTTATTTATAAATCTTGCTATTTCAGCCTATTCCATCAAACTGTCTTTTATAATAGGCTCCACAGGGCTCAGCTCTCCTCTCACAGGAGGGTAAGTCAGGAATGTTTGTATTCAGTGAATGCTGCCCACCCCAGTTTGAAACCATAGTCCTAATGATTAGACTCAGGCCTCGTAATCTTGTCAAATATTGAAGCTAAACTAAATGAGTGATGCTTATATGCTTGATAACTTTTTTTTTTTTTAAGCTGGGTTAACATGAGAGATCTTCTAACACGAACAAATTGCTGGCAACACGAAACATTACACTCACATTGGCTGCTCTACTGCCCCTCGTCTACTATGTCCCTAAAATATCCCAAGGCAGATATGCCACATTGCACACAATATGCTTATTAGCACAGTTAGGAGCCATTAGGGAGAACTAGCAGAAGTGCTGTTAAAAGGCCCGATGATGATAAAAAAAAAAAGTCTGTTGCCACTCAAGAAATGCAAATATGATATTGTAGACAGCATAAACAGACTGGGCTTATGCCCATTATGGATACTAGAGGAAGGAAGAATTTGGTGTCAGCATCCAGCAAGGTGGGAGCTCCCTTACCCCACTGGAATGCAAATTATTTGAACCTGGTAATTCATTAGGTCCACATTTTTTAAACATAGTCAGCATGAACCTGATTTCTCAGCTTGTAAACTCATCAGGGCAAGGACAGCCTGCAGAGCTGAGTTCAGGGGATCCTGATCCCAACTGGTGTTACAGAACAGCAATAATGAAAAGCCAGTGACACTGGACAATGCTTCATCCATTGTGCATGCTTGTGGCTTGTTTATTTAGTCATCACCATCCTTCTTAAGACAAATGTACTCAGTTCCTGTCTCTCACAAATTGGTATTTCTTGCACCAATAAACTTCACAGAGATTCCCTCCAAAGGGGTTATGACATCTTCCTGTATATTCTCAGTGATGGTGTTTTTATCAATTAAGCAGAGTTACACAATTCTACATGTCCGAATGGCTGACAAGAGGAGGCTACACACTGATCCACTCCAGTTGTCTAATGAGCAAAGCTGGAGATGGAAGAGATTTGCTGAAAGCTGGGTAGGGTTGCTCATTCTGAAAAGTGTCCAACTCCCAGTATGCATCATCTTGTCAGGGAAGGCAGCAGGCCTGCCGGCGGCCTAGCTCTCCTCACTGAAGACACAGGCCCTGACAATATCCTCGAGTTCCTGTGAGACAGGAAAAGTTACTCATGCTGAGAGGATTTTGATAATCACATTCTCAAAACACAGCGGCCTTGTTGATAGGGGTACAGACTGCCCTAAACCAAGAGGGAGTTATGTGAAGGTACCTGGGTGTAACGGAACATGCCAAGAACCAGCCATAATAGATGGTCAAAACAGCAGGTGTGTGGATGCTTTTAGACACCAAAGGTAAACTAACCATGTTTAGCTACAAGATATGTTTATCAGAACTCGTTATAATCACTACCCAATCAGTGGGGTGTGAACAGTGTGTGTAACCAATTAGCAGTTTTTTAGCTTGCCACATTTGCAGTAACAAATGTATAGAATCTGTGTGATTTCACCCAAGAAATGGCTTCACCTAAAATTCCTATTGAATTGCGTGTTGCCCATCACCGATCTCCACATCATCTATCTGGATGGGAGTTGGCAAGCTGAAGTTAAGGTACAAAGCTCACATTGGTGTTGTCTTCAAGGCACAAAGACATCTCACTCCAGAGCTCTGTGAACTGTACGTAGCCCATCGACAGCAGTTGGTCTGTGTCTGCAGATTAGCTCAGTTTCCTTCTCTTCTACTTCCCTGACAAAATTCCATTCAAACAGTAATTAACAGGTCTTCCCATCACTGCTTGCTCTCTCCTGAGCTGTTTGTTGGAAAATGATCTGCTCTTTGGCAAGTATTGTATTTGTTTGTCAAGGGCTTCCTTACAAGAACATGGCTTGCATGGAGGCAGCCCTCTGGGAGCTGGTTCTGCAACAAGGCAGCTGGAAGCAGTAGTGCTGCAGGAGGGCAGGGTATGGGCTGCAGCCAGGGGTTTGGAAGTCTGGAGAAAACAAATGTGCTTGGAAGAACAACTTGAGAAAGATCTCAGCTGGAGTGCAGCTTTCTCATATTCCACTTTTGGACCACCTCTCTTGGCAGGGATAAAAACTACGGTAGTGATGAGTGCACTTCAGCCTTGGGGTTCACTATGCTCAGACCATCACAGCACTCACTATGTTCAGACCATTTGATTAACTGCAAAGGAAAGTCTGATATGCCAGAACCCTCACACTCCCTTGGTAGTTCTTGGATACAGGAACTTATACCTCTTATACTACCCCTCTTAAAGAGATCTCAAGAGGTTTGTTTTATGCTCAAACAGTGGTGGCCATTTTTATTGTACTTTGTGTAGCAGCTGGAGATTCTGTTAGGAAAAAAAAGGAATTTCCTTGTTCTCAAGGTTCTCATGCAGCCACATGAAGTTCACAGTGTTGGAACCCAGTACACAAACCTGAAGAATAGGCAATTTGTCATTTTTAACCCAAGTTGGTGACATTCAGAGCTCTAACAGTTTTTGAATAGCAAGGCTTTATGATGCTACATTAGACATCACTGAGTCTTGGAAAGTAAGACTGGAAGAGAATCACAGAATCATAGAATCACAGAATCATAAAATGGCATGAGTTGGAAGGGACCCCAAGGATCACACAGTTCCAACCCCCCTGCCACAGGCAGGGCCACCAACCTCCAGGCCTGGAGCTACACAAGGTTGCCCAGGGCCCCATCTAACCTGGCCTTGAACACCCCCAGGGATGGGGCACCCACCCCCTCTCTGGGCAGCCTGTTCCAGCCCCTCACCACTCTCTCTGTAAAAAACTTCCCCCTAATATCTAATCTAAACCTTCCCTCCTTCAGCTTTAATCCAACCCCCTTGTCCTGCCATTGTCTACCCTTTTAACAAGCTGATTCCCCCCCCTGTTTCTCTGCTCCCTTCAGAGAGACCTTGGAAGAGCATCTAGCACACCCCCTGGCCCCAAAGAAGAGTACTTCTATCTAAGCCCTAATCTCTACAGTCAGTAGCTCTAACTGGCACTTACTTAGTGATGACAAACATATTAGCTTTGGACAGCAGTTTTCTTATATAAAATAAGCTAGTATTTATAATTAGTTGACAGTTGTGATCTGTATTTGCTATAAAATGATCAGTGGTTAAGAAGATCCACGTTGCCCAACAACTAATGTTCTGACCTAACCCTAGAGTATAATTCTACTCCTTTGGTATTTATTAGAGTTTCTCTTCTTAGCCAATGTGCTCTTTGTTAATTCTCCTCAGTGATGTAGGAACATTAGTCTGCAACTCCTGTGTGAATTCCCAGCACTGGGGAGAAGGCTACTCCTTTTCCCCGTGAGAACCAGCCTCAGTGTACCTCAATGCCTGTCCCCCTGCTCTGTCCATGCACTGTCTCCTGCAATTAAATCTCAGGTAGTAACTTGAAGCAAAAGGAAATAGGCAAATGTTGGCCAGGTGGTATGTGAGAAACTGCAATACTACTAGCCAGTGTACCTATCACTAACTGTGTAAAGTAAGGGTTTTAAAAGTGGGTTACCCCATCTCAGGGATGAAGAAAAACACCCAAATGTTTCTGTCCACTCTCACCAAACCTACCTACAAACAGTTTAATGTTTGGATGGCTTTGTATGGAAATTTTATGTGCCCCCTATATCGTAGTTTGGTCTCCAGTAATCAGAATTCACATCCAAAATTCTCTTTCATCTGGTATCCTTACTGGCATTTCCTGCAGGAAATTAGGGAAAGCACACAGACCAAACTGGCCCTTGTGCTCTTTAAGTTGGTCTCTCCAATTTTATATAAGCAGCACTTGCACAATTTATGCTATTTAACCAATTCACGGGACTGCCCAAAGTGTAAACCCCACATCTTTAATCAGTATAAAACTGGTTATGACTTCAGGGAGAAAAAAACAAACCAAAACAAAGAAAGCATTACTGTTTTGGTGGCTTATGTTCTCCCACTGATGGCCAGATTTTAATTCAACCCTTGTTCCTGCATTCTGAAGGAAAAGAGGCTTCAGCAAGCTTGGGAATCACAGAATCATAGAATGGTCTGGGTTGGAAGGGACCCCAAGGATCATAGAGTTCCAACCCCCCTGCCACAGGGGATCTGCCCCTGTAGTTCCAACAGTAGCTTGAGACATATGGAAGGTAGAATCTATGCTCTGCTCTGCTATCATCTTGTTTGATGCTCCCTTTCCCTGGAAGCATTTCAGCTGTGCCCTATTTTTTGTCTGGTCACCAAGGCTCTAATGTAGTAGTCCTAATAAAAGCAACACAGTAGGTACAGGGACTGCAGGCTCATCTTTGCTCAGCAGTGCAATAGCTTCTTGGAAGC
This sequence comes from Porphyrio hochstetteri, assembly GCA_020800305.1. Taxonomy (NCBI): domain Eukaryota; kingdom Metazoa; phylum Chordata; class Aves; order Gruiformes; family Rallidae; genus Porphyrio; species Porphyrio hochstetteri. The sequence continues at coordinate 17,891,374 of CM036916.1, forward strand.
AAGCAGAGGTGCAAAATATAGCTAACTACCTTTCCTATCAAAAGCAGCAGGAGAAGCCAAGGCTATAGTGTCATCCTACTTAACACGAATGGGTCCTAGTGCAATACACTTCTGCAGTAGCTTGATCAGTACCGCTATCTCTGTCTTAGAGAACTGAAGAAGCTGAAGACATGAGACATCCAGAGGGACCTCAACAGGCTGGAGAGGTGAGCCAGTGCAAACCAGATGAAGTTCAACAAGGCCAAGTGCAAGGTCCTGCACATGGGTCACAGAAATCCCCAGTACAATTACAGGCTGAGTGCAGAATGGATGGATAACATCCCTGAGGAGAAGGGCTTGGGAGTGTTGATGGAGGAGAAGCTCAACATGAGCCAGTAATGTATGCTTGCAGCCCAGAAAGCCAACCATGTCTTGGGCTGCTTCACAAAAAGCATGACCAGCAGGTCAAGGGAGGGGGTTCTGCCCCTCTGCTCTGGTGATAGACCCTGCAGTACTGCATCCTGCTTGGGGCTCCCCAGTACAAGACAGACATGGACCTGTTGGAGGGAGTCCAGAGGAGGCCATGAAGATGATCAGAGGGCTGGAGCGCCTCTGCTCTGGAGACAGGCTGAAAGAGATGGGGATTACTGAGCCTTGAGAAGAGAAGGATCTGGGGAGATCTTATAGCAGCCTTCCAGTAACTGAAGGGGCTACAGGAAAGCTGAAGAGGGGCTGGTTATAAGGGCAGGGAGGGACAGGACAAGGGGGAAGGGCTTTGAACCGAAGGAGAACAGATTTGGATTAGATATTAGATATTAGAAAGAAATTATTCCTTGTGAGAGTGATGGGGCACTGGCACAGGGTGCCCAGAGAAGCTGTGGCTGCTCCTGGATCCCTGGAAGGGTTCAAGGCCAGGTTGGATGGGCAACCTGGGCTAGTTGAGGGTATCCCTGCCTACAGCAGGGGGTGGGACTGGGTGGGCTTTGAGATGCCTTTCAACCCAAATCAGCCTGAGATTCTGTGATTCTGTGATTCTATGATTGAAGATATGGAATTAGTCCAGGATGCACTGGGATTCCATTTCAGAGCTGCATTAGATTAAGAGAGTTCCCAGAAACTGGTCCTTTGGCCAGCCCACATCTCATTCTTCCTGTTCCTCCACGACAAAATAATGAGGTGGAAAATAACCCTTGAAAATCTCAGGGCAGCCGTCACAAATGAAAGACCAATTAGAAGCATTATCTGGAAGAAAGAAAGTAATATCTGCCTGTTCAATAAGAAGGAGTCCAGAACATGGTTCTTTTGAAGGGCTTGGTTAGGACTGCCCAAGAATGGCATTCAATCCACCTATGTCATGCTATGGTTTGTTTATTGCCTTTGTTGTCTGGTTTTTCCCTACAGCATCTGCCTCTTGTGCAATCCATCTTCTGTTTTCTCATCATCAGAATAAATTATTTTGGTCATTTAATGTCCTGTAATCCTTAGACCCAAGTCTTCTGAAAGAATATTGTGTGCCTAAATAAAATACAAGTATGTATTACTGGTAGCAATGCCTACAGTTAGGGTTGCTCAACTCTTTCTCACATAGCACACTGGGAATGCGAATATGCCTTTTGCTATCTCCAGGGAAAAAATGTAGTCCAGTAATAGGAGAGACCAGAGCTAAAGTGGGGAGCTAAAGGGTGGGAGAAAGAACCCCAGGACTGTCTGGAGGTGCAGAGGGAAGAAGTCAGATTATGGGATAAGTAGATGGCAGAAGATGAGGTGTGTAAGGTCAAAAGAAGGTTCAGAGAGAAAGCAAACCCAGGCTGACTACAAATTAAAAGGGAGATGGAAATTTGGAAAGTGAGTTGGAAGTGATGGGATTTTTCTTGTTGATGGAATGAGTGAAAAAGGAGATCAGGAGAAAAGCTGGGATAGAGTGGAGAGTTCAAGAGGAGAGAGAACTGACTGAGAGTGAACTATAACACAGACCTGACACTGAACTCATCCCTCCTGCATCATCCATTGTCAGCCAGGATTGTGAAATTTCCTGGCAGTGTGCATCTGCTTTTTTCTTTATTCTGCATCCTTTAATGTCAGGAACATATGACATATAGCAGTATAACAAGGTACCCTGTTAGCTCAAATGATAGAAACCTGTGCCACATATCTGAAAAAAGCAATGTTAAACTCTTGATGCAAGAACTGCTACAAGCCTTCCTCCACCGTGGATCTGAACATCAAAATCTTGCTGACTGGGGAAAACCATCTCTTTGTTCTAATGAAGAGCATTACACTTTAAAGACTGTTAATGTTGCAACTCCACTGATCATGAAGGTGTATGCCAATCAGGCCCCAGAAATGAAAAAAAGGGAAAAAGTTTGTTCAAGGGACTTTGCAGCTGGGACTTGAATGCGTGCACGTGTCCATAACACCAGAGCCAGAAGGCATGGGTGCTTTTTTTAGGTCTGCCAAAGGAACGGTATGACCTTGGGCAAACTATTAACCTCTCCACACCTCAACTTCCCCATCTATATAAAAGAATGAGGATGACATATTTTGTACTTGACAGGTTTGTAGATCACTAATACCTATGAGATATACCCAAGGGTAGCTCGTTTTAACTAGCTAGTTCTGCATGTCTAGGCAGGAGAGCTGCGGTCTCCATTTTCTGCGCCACCCAATGCAGTCAGAATTATGGTCAGAAGTCAGCTCCTGTGGCCCATTAATATACACCCTGGCGTCTCTCAATGCTGCACTGAAGAACTAATCTGCCTCCAGTCCTGGCTAATTGGAAAAGGGTTTTTTTTTTTCTCTATGTTATGTGGATTTCCAAAGTTAAATCTTGAGTGATAGACAGTGCTGTCACAGCAGCATTAAGTGTTTAGAGAGTGATTATTCTTGAAAGACTTTCATTTTTCAAACTTCTGCTTTCAGAAAAAGCTGTGGAAATAAATGAGAACACCAAGGGCTAAACAACACTTTGAGCTTTACAACAATGATCTGCAGAAAGGGGATGCAATAGCCCAAAGGCTTGCCTATTGCATTTACAATTAGAAGAATCTGCAGGTTTCCTCATATCACTGTTGGCATTTAGGGGCTTGCATCATGTAAAATCCTATTCAGAACAGTCAATGTGCTCTGGAGAGGAGTCGCTCTCAAAACATCAATAAACTTTTTTGTAACCTTTCTATTTAATAAAAAAAGAGACAGCTTCAATTAGTGAGGAATATTCCATATAAATGAGATTATTTTAAAAGTTCCAGCAATATTAAAAGATATTTTTAGTAAATGAACAGCTGTCACTTTGGCAACATTTGTAGCCTTTTTTTTCCCCCAATTTTGATACCTGGTCACTTACTCTGTACGAGTCAAACCCACACTCATCATTTCTCACTACAGCTAACAGAAGCTATGCCTGCTGAGAAGATAAATAAGGAATATTCAGTATTTATGATCCCACTGACACCAGCAGCTAAACAGCCCATTATGTGGAAGCTGGAACTTGCCCCATACAGTCTGGATGTTATTGATCCCTGGATGAGAGTAAGCGGGAGTGGCTCCGTGGAAGGGCAGAAGAACAATCCACCTCATCACCTAGCTGGAGGAAATCAGCAGGCTGTGCCCTCATGACACATGAACTGCCCAGGCTGTAGGCACTGAATGGCCAGTCCTGCCAGTGTGCCTACCAAGGTGAGCTGTTAGGAGATTAAACCCCAAACCTTGCTATCAGCAGAGGCAGAAAAGAAGGTACTTCCCTAGCAGCAGCACAGCTTTGACATATCTTACTCTCCTCTTCCATTCTCCTGGCCTCCCATCAGTACCAGGGCTTGAACACTTCCTTTCCTCTTATTCCCAAAAGGAATATTTAACTTGCATTTTAGCAAAAGGGTTTTATTATTAATATTATTATTATATACAGATTTATCAGTGAAACTCTTCAGGGGGAAAGCTTTTGTCATCCATGAAAGTGCAGCACAAAGAAACCTGCCCTTATCTTACTAATTACTCCAGTGCCTCCCCAAATCCTATCAAGCTGCTTGTTATTAATCAGTTAGAACAGTGTTGCCTGTATGGCAGTATAACATATGCCAGGATGAGATCTGTTTACAGAACTCCAGCTTTGGCAATGAGCAGGGAGATGCTGATGCCAAGAGAAGCAGTCTTGCTGCAGTCTATCAGGCGGATCAGGGGCCAGCAGACACGTGAGATTTCAGGTGTTGCATCAAGAGGGCTGTGGGTGCCATGCCCATCTGCTTTTCCCACACTGCCCCTAAAATAACAGCAGATTTTGAGTTAGCCTTGAGCCCAGAAGAAAAATTATTGGGATATAAGTATCTGGAGTAACACAAACTCTGTGGTGCACATCTGATGTCCCATGAGAAAAAAGTTCTTTTACCCTTCTACCTGCCCGCTGATTTTACAGCTGCATCCCAGCAGCACAGAGGAACTGAGAAAAGCTTATCACAAAGCTGTTTTACTGTCATCACCCTGATGTTTCTCTGTCACAATATATGGATTATATATATGGAGCAAAAGTTACTCTGTCAATCCTATCCAACCAGCATCTTCGCTGGTGAAGGATGAGAAATTTGCTAAGAAACTAATGGATCCAAGCCCAGAGGTACTAGGACCTAATGCAGTGACCAGTGGCATGCTCCCTCTTCTCAGAGGTGTGCAAGCTCCTCTTGAAAGGGTTAGCACCAGAGCCTGGACTTAGCTCTTCAGGTAAATTCCTGCTTGTGAGAATTTTACCCCAAAAGAGGCTGCTACAATGAAGGCAGAGAGCAAAACAAATCTGCAGCCCTTCTTTAAAAGACAGATGTCCACTGAGGTAAAAGCTGCATAGGTTGATGAAAAAAGTTGGACAATAAAGTTTTGCTAGAAAGTGATTGTGATTTTTGCCTAATGTAGAATGAAAAGTCTAGAACAGAACTTCTTCCTTGGGGTGGGGGTGAGGAAATATATCTAATAAACAAGCGAAGTATCAGAGAAGTATCATGGGATCTTTCTTTTGAGATATCCTTCTACTTTCTGGCAATGGACAACTCAGAGTGAAGAGGCAGCTGAACTCATCTCGCCTCCCACTTGGGAATGTCAAAGCATTTTGTTAACAGTGGCAGGTCAAGTTTCACAGCCTGGCTGAAAACCAGCAGATTATTATTATTGCTATTTACTGGTCATGAAACAGAGACAGAGAGATGAAAGAACTTGCCTGCAGTCCATTAGTAGCAACACTGAGAAGAGAATCCATGAAATCTTCTGGCTGATCATCTCGTTTGTGCATCATCCTATTTTCTTTCCCCAAAAGGCAAGGCTCTGTGAGTGGTACACTACATTCAGTAAATACTCTTCAAGCAATAGTACACAGTAATCTCACCACTGTGTTTTTCCTTATTTTCATCAATGATCAACACATAGTATTGCCTCTTTCCTTGTACACATTGCTCCTTCCCCATTTTAGGTTTCAGTCTGGAAAGATAGTTTTTTGCAAGAGAACATGGAAGCAATTCTGCTGACTTCACCTATAAGCTGGTCTGAGTCTTTTGCAATGAAGAAAGAATGCTGGCTACATATATAGGGTTATCCTTTATTCAGGATGTGCTGTGGAATCTCAAATATCTCTCAGGAGAGGACACAGGGAGAACAGATGGGACTTCAGTTTAGCATTTATCCCAGTAGCAGCATTCAGTTAGGCAGCATGTCAGAGCCTGAGCCCCAACCCTAGCTTACTAAAACCTAAGTTGACCTTCTATCCAAGGAGTAAGAGTGCTGTTGAGTCAGCTGTACAACAACGCAGAGGAAGATGGCAATGGCTCATAAATCTGTTTTGTATTTTAGCATGCCATTAATCTACTCATAATTAGGACAAAGCACAGGATGAAACCCTAGGCAGCACTGACGCTGACCTTATTACCTGTGGATTGATTCTCCTCTCACTCACGCTGGTGTTACAACAGGGATGTGCTGGTGTTTCTCCGGTTTACTTTGCTGCAGTGAGGATATGAATCTGGCCCAGAGCTCTAATATCTGTTCTAATTTAATTCGTGTTTCTGTCTACACATGGGAATTCTCATCTAGAGGCAGCCCCCTCTGGGCCCTGTGCTATTTCCAAATATAGGACCTTTTCCCATTTGTGCTGGCTTTGGTGGGAAGCCCACCTTACTCTAGTTCATTCACGTGACCATGTTTTAAGATTAGATTTCAGATGTTTCTCTCCTCTGCCTGCAGTCCATTTTGAGTACATTGCATGTTTTATTATTTTGTGTAGTTTTCTTGCATATAAATCAATATATAATGAAGCTATGCACTTTTACACTTGCCAAGGCACTGTGCAGACATTAACTCTCCTAGACCCCTGGGAGGTGAGTAAAATAAAGAGCGTTAATAGCCTTTCTATCTAGGTCTTTCCAGTGCATTCTGCAGCAGAGTAGGGCCATGTCAGATTTTACAAACAGACGAAATGAGGCTAGGAAATTAAGAGGTGAACTCTGCTAGGACAAGGAAGAGTATGACCCAGAGAAATCAGCATGTGCTTAATTGCAGCTGAGATGTGCAGAGAACCCACGCCTACTTGTAGCTGTAGTTATTTGCACAAGGTAATGCAACAGAATGGGCCAAAGATTTGGAATCACAGAGAACCTGGCTCTCAGCTCCGAGTGCAATTCAGCACAGCATTGCTGTCTCAGTGGTATTCTCTTCTACACTGATGACAGGTCCACATTTAATACATGTATGTCCTTAAACTCTTAAGAAGGACAAACCTGTGAAATGAGCCATTTCCCTATTCCAGCAAATCCAAATGTCACAGGTGACACCCCAGGGCAAGACCCTTCTGTAAGTAAACACCTGGGAATGTCTAAGAAACAAACTGGTGGGGAGGAGGAACCAAAATGTCACTGTGTAACCTAAGGGTGAGCATTTGTTACAAGACCCCTCTCTGCCCAACCACAGAGAATATGGGCTTGCTAGAGCCTGAAGCTCACACAACAGCAGCTCACAGTTGTTAATTCTAGAGAACCAAGCTCAAGCCCTGCTGTGTTGGCCAGGATGGAGGCCAATCACAACACGAGGCAAATCCTTTTAATATATTGCATATCATTGCAGTAATCCAAGACAAATCTCAGCAAAGAATATGACTTTTGGGAAAGTATTTTAGTCGCTGTGAAAATCATTCCAGTGAAGAAATGGCAAAATGCTCTTAGCAGCATTCAAGCTGCCTGTCAGCCTTCGAACGAGCACCCCCGGGCAGCAGGCTGAGGAAGCCGCAGCATCCAGGAGCATGCCAAGGAATGCTACAGTTCCTGCTGACTCCCCAGCACGAAGCCAAATACGGCTGCACAGAGCAAGGCAGAGGACACAGCTACGCAACACCCCACCAATAAAAGAGTTTACTTTTCTGTTCCAGGGGACCAACTCCCATTTGTCATAAAATTGTTGCCTGTGGGCATATACCACACCTTCTTTATAATCCTTTCTGACTTCCAAAGGCTAATGGCACATGCCAAACATGGCTGCAAGCTGTCATCAAGTTTAGCAATACACTCTCTTAAAAAACAAAAGCTGAGGTTCAAAAGACTCCCAATTACATCAGTTTAAGGAAAACATTAAGGATTCCCAGACATAATAAAATTATGAGAGGTGTCAATATCAATGACAATTTTTTAAATAGCTTACCCCAAATCCTGCCTCAGTTTACAAGGAAGTGCTATAAATCTAATCAGGAATTTCCATTTATGTAGCTAAGACAGGAGAATCAGCCTCTGGTAATCCATACTGTTCTCAGGGTTTCTCTATTGCCAGAAGACTAAGGGGGGACCTTATTGTTTATCAATAGCTTAAGGATGGGATTCAGGGGGAAATGGCCAGCCCCTTTTCAGTGCTCTGTGGGGACAGGACAAGGGGCAATGGCTGCAAGTTAGAGCATAGGAAGAACTTTTCCCCAGCGAGGGTGAGGGAGCCCTGGGACAGGCTGCCCAGGGGGGTGTGGAGTCTCCATCTCTGGAGAGATTCCAGCCCCGTCTGGACGCCGCCCTGTGCAATATGAGCTGGGGAGCTGCTTTGGCAGGGGGTTGGACCCCATGAGCTCTGGAGGGCCCTTCCAACCCCTGTGATTCTATTACTCTATGACTCTATGATTAAAACTGTTCAGCTGGAATAGGTGAATTGTAGCTCCTTTAAAGACATTTTCAGTATATAAAAGTTCAAAAGCTAAAAAAAAAAAGTTTTAAGAAAATACTAAATAAGGTGCTGATTGTAAAAATTTCTGAATTACAAGAATGTCTTACACAACAGAAAGATGCAAAAGAAATCTATAATGAACAAAAAAGTAATTTAAGATTTTTCCCCAAGGAAAATAACCCAAAGCCTATCTCCTTAAAGGGAACAAATTAATGGAAACAAAGACTAATATCCTATTTTTTTTTGTTGGAAAACATCACTCCCATTCCTACAAAACAATGTGCTTTGTAAGCCATTTTGAAAAATAAAAAAGTGCTTGACACACAATCTGAAGTAGTCAGTACAGGTTTAATTTCTAATGTCTACACTCTTATTTATTTATTTAAAATTTAAATCCTGAACATCTTTTTTAGTATCTGACATTTCTGCAGCACTTTTTACCATTAAGCCTTGAAATCCCTTACGAAGGTTAGCTATAGCATTTTCATTTTACAAAGAGGGAAACAAGCACACAGAGTCGATTTGTCCACACCTACCAAGCATATTGGGAGCAGCTACAGTTATGACCCATCCTCCTGTGTGTTCTAGTCCTGAAGAAATTAGCAATTCCCTGTAATTGCATTTTTATTTCCTTTTAGAGAGCACATAGGAATATCTGGAAATTTAGTAGCAATTTTTAAAAGTGCTTTTGGGGAAAAGGAAGATTTTAGACACTCATTATGCAACTAAATTAATGCACATAGAAAACCACTCTTATGAATATAAAACATGGTATGCACTCCACTTTCTAGGCTATTTAATATTTGCTCTGAAACTCTGAATCGAATCAAATCCCTCAACTCTGTATTGTTTACAATTTATTTCAACTTCAACTGATGAGACAACAGAGAGGTTTTCGGTTCTCTTCAGTTTACAAGTGGCTGTGCTCTACTGATGTCACTTTCAACAACACTTGATCAGGCCTTTTGTAGTCCTCTGCCACATCACACTCCTGATACTTTCTGAACATTGGTACCCAGCAGCCTCAACACTGAAGGGAAGCCTCAACCAGTTTCTCTGCATGTTTCAAGACCTATATTTATCAGAACAATAATTCCAGAGCTTTTCTTTACCACCTTAATTCTGTCACATCCTTAATTCAATAGCTTAACAATCTCCATTGATTATTTGGTTACAGAGTCGCTTTCCATACATTCATATATGCAAGCATTATTATATAGAGAGAATCACAGAACATCTTGAGTTGGAAGGATGAGCTACAAATCAATTTCACATTTCTAGGCTTAGAACACAAACTTCCCTGCCAATTAGAAACAACTTTGGGTACCTTGATAAGACAACACTGAAGCAGGAGAATACTCATCACATGTATTAAAATTTCTGGCATCTCAGTGACCCTTCCATGTCCCTTTGGGTCACAGAGATGGGAAACACACAATCCCTGGAACCCTCACAGCTCACATTCTAGATATGGGGAACAGCTAACCCACGTATTAGTCTCTGGGGTAATAGTAGATATTTAACACCACGTACCAGAAGAAAACAGAGAAACATTTTACCAGGTAAAGCTGGCGGGAGAGCTGGAGTAGGTAGACGAGGTATAATTATACCCACTGGAATTCGGCCAGAACACCAGATCAAGTACACCTAACAGCCATGTTAAAAATGTAAACAGTTGGGGATACTTTAGTTTTCTGTCTTGCCTAAAAGACAGCACGATGTCTGTATGTGTAATAACATACTGATTGGATCACAGCAGCTTGCGGGAGAGTTTTAAGTATGTATTATATGTATTAGCACATACGTACCAATGTTTGAAACCAGAACATCAGTAGAATCTACTTAACACAAATTTGCATAAATATACATCAATTTGCATAACATTACATAAACACATGGTCATTTTCTCCCTGACACCCACTCCACACTTTAGTGCTTACACTGCACACCCCAGGCCTCCAGAGGGGCTTCTCCCTCCTCAGCTTCCTGCCCACCCACTCATCCCCAACACCGCTCCTGCTTCACCAGTGCCAGGGCTGTTATTCAGCCGTGCAACTGCACTCACAGACCCTGTTCCTGAGCTTCGGGGTAGCACCAGGCCCTTGGCCCAGCTTTGGCCCTGCTCTGTGAGGGCCTAGTGGCCAATCGGGCTTCTTCCACCTCAGTTGAGGTACAGCTTACCTGAGAGCCCTCACACCATGAGGGGAACGGGTCTTCAGAGAGGGGGAGAGAGCCCCGGAACCATCAGGGGAACAGCTCTTCAGAAAGGGGAAGAGAGGCCCAGGCCCTGGAGAGGAACAGACTCTCAGACATGACAATAAAGTCCCAGGACTCTGAGGGGAATGGCTGCTCAGAAATGGAGAGCCCTGAGGGGAGCATTGTCTTTAAAGGGGTCAGCCATGAAGGGAAAGGCCCTGGAAAGAGGGAGAGGCCTGAGGCTGTATGTGCAGCACTTCCTTGGAGGAGGGCTTTCAGGAGAGCAGGCCTTGGGCCTGTGAGGGAGAGCAGCTATACAGGAACTACCTGAGGGAGAGCAGCTATACAGGAACTACCCGAGGAGAGGACAGAGGAGCGTGGACCTACCTGTCATAGAAGAGGAGCTGATCGGGCCTGTGTGAGTTTTGGGGCAGTGCTGGGAGGAAGCCCAGCCAGGGCAGAGGGAGTGGGGAAGCACAGGCAGCACAGCCAGAGGCGGGCTTGAGGGGGAGAGTCCTGGTTCTTCTGTGGGCTGAGGGTGTGGAGAGGGAGTAGGGCCCTGGCTGGGAAGTCGGGGTTGGGGCCCTTGAAGGGACAAGGGACAGTAGTCTCCCTGAGGGAAGAAAACATCCCAGCCCACCCCTCAGGAGGGTTAGCTGCACCTCCTCTGGAAATGGGAGAATAATCACATTAGACTGACCATTAGAGAGGTCAGTTGCTCTGTTAACCCTGCCCTGTACAAGGGTGTTCCTGTAGCTCAAATGGCCAAGGCCGTGCTCTGTTTTGTACTGCTGGAGGATTTGACTCTAACCCTGTCTTTGTACAGCAGGTGGGAGGTCAAGGGAGGCCTTGTCATATACAGGAGCTCAGGGCCAATACCTGTTTATGAGCAGTGCTTGTGTTTGCAATGCAGGGCAGTGAGAAATCCCAGCTCTCTGCTCCTGAGAAAGCTGTTTTGGAGGTCAGCAGATGGGAAATGCTATGACCGGGGGAAAGTGAATGAGGTAGGCTGTGGTCAGCAGGACGCTGACCATTATGAGCAAAATGATCTTTAGGGTTACAGTAGTGTCACTTAGAGATGCTGCACTGAGACAATGAAGTAGTTGTGGGCTTGTTCAAGTGTGATTAACATCAAAGTCTTGTGAAAACATTGGTTTTGTGGTAAAGGCATTGGACAGTGTTGCAGCAGCTGAGGCTGCAATCCCTTCTCCCTGATTGGTACTCCAGACAAACTAGAGCAAGGCTGATAATTTCTCAGTGTCTTACTTGCCTATCTGCAAAAGTTTTACCATGCCAGTTAAATCAGGGATGTCTCTTCATGTGTGAATGTACAGCATCTAGTGTGCTGCTGATGGTCTGCCATTCTGAGTGGGTTTCCAAGGGGGATAAAAAATTTTGAGGAGAATAAGTAACTTGATCAAACAAGGCTTTATAAATAATGATGTTATTTAACTGTAAATGTTTATTATGTAAGAGATGAAGGGGATAAAAATGGAAAAATATGTAGAAATTCTTTCAATTGAAAGATTCCCAAAACCTTGTACTAGGGAGCAGTAGATATTTAAAGGGCACTGTTGAGTAATATTAAAAATAGTTTCAGTACTCGTTGCTTGTAGAAGTCTCTCACGACCCTGCAAATGATTTCTCTCTGTACTGATTTTGTCCTTTTCCCATTCACTGAGCAATGATTATTTCCCATGCTTTTAAATGAAGCTGAAATTAGCTTGGTTATTTTTGTTTAACAACAACAACCTCAATGCATGTTGTGCTTTTTATCCTGCAAAAAGAGCTTTGTTTGTTCCCTGGCATTGGAGATGATGTCAGCAAAGCTCCCGGAAGAGCAACTGCTGTTAGCTAATTGCTGGCTGCTTCACAACCGGCAACAGCAGGAATGAAACTAAGGTGCATTTGTAGGCCCTGCAGAATGCAGTGTGTGCTTACATTCGGTGGTGTGACTTTCTTCATCACATGAAGCAGGCATGAAGTAGTTGATAACCCCCATTTGTAAGTGTTTAGAATGTAAGTTATTCTTCTGTGCAGTGACAATAGAAGTTATATGTAAAATTCCTGCTTTTTGTGTTTAGGGGTGCAACTTTTGAATAAAATACATGAGATTGATATATCTGAAAGGATAAGCCCATTGACACAATCTGGCAGGAGTTTGCACATGAGGCTCATTTTTGTCACTTCACATAGGAGCAAGGAAGTGTGTTTTTGTTTGCTTTGTTGCAAGCATCATTCATCCATATAGGACGTTATCAATCTAACACATGCATCCTGTTCCCACTAAAATCACTGAGACAGACCCTGAAATGAGGGCAGGAGATGAACACTGTGAAGATATAAGAAAATGTCTTCCTTAATTCCTGCTGGCAGCAGTTCATTGTGTCATGCAGAGTGCTAAGGTCTAATTGCATAGAGATGGCCAGCCCTCACACAGGAGTTTATCTCTTTTGGCAGACTAGTAACTAGGAGAATGGTGACTCCTCAACCCTGCAGTCTCATGAGCCAAAGGGTTAATTTTTATGCCTGCTGTGGTTTCTCAGACTTTCTCCTTTGATGGAATCCGCATTCAGATTCTCCAGCAGTGAAGAAGAGGGCAGGTTTTTCCCTTCCAGGCTTTCATTATGTTGCAGTTTTCATGATTTTCCAGGGCTGCTGGGTTCATGAAAATTAATGCAATTCTGCCAGACTGTTTCCTTCACTTCTGATGTGCCCTGATGCATTATGAAACCATTCAAGGGGCTGAAATTTCCCTTCCACTGAGTTCAAACCAACAGGGTTTGATTCGTGCTGTTTCCGGAGACTTCTTTATGACTCCAGTATTGTTCTAAGTAGCCCAATGGAATAAACTGGAGCAGTCCTCTATGCTTGGGACCTTTCCATCCAAAGCTTCTTCCTATTTGATGGCACCAGCTCACTTTTCTGGGAAGTATTATATCTACATAACAGGCAGATTTTGCAGATATGTCTGTTCTGCAGAATTTCAAAAACATCTGTTGCCCCTTCTTTAAATCCTAGGCAAGGAAGGGGGAAACCAACAATGGACTGGGAATATTTAGCAGATTGGAATTTTCAAAGGCAACCAGAGACTGATGCAGTTGGTGTAATGATAACTGAATACTTTCTTCTCTGATGCCTACTTTTAAGTTCTCCATTGATGGCATCTGAGCTGATGGTAAGCTCAATTTTAGCTGGGGGAATTTCCACTGCAGGCTTGGGTTTACTCTAGTGCTTTATTGATTGCTACAAAGTAGTTCTGTATTTCAGAGAAAATCTTCTGTCAGGTGCTCATGGTTTGGATTTCTTGATTATGTCATGCCTGTGTCTCATGGTAGGAAAAATAAACCTTGAAAAAGAGAAAAGTTGCTTTTGAATGTGAAGGGACATGAAAAATCAGGACTGATCTTGATCATGAGTACTGTAGAGGAATAAAGGTTTCGCTAAGAGCTGTCAAATAAACCCATGTGAGGAGATATTCATGCAGAATCTAAGAGTGATTGGGAGCTATAAGCTGTGTTCATATTGACCCAGTATGTATATATTGGCATGCCATGGTGGGCCATCCTGTAAGGTTAAATGAACGTGATGATAATATTTTATTTTTATATTTTGTGAATAAATAGGCTCCATCCAGAATCTTTTCCCAGCTTTTTGACAGTGGTATACAGGTGTAACCAAGCCACCTTCAACCAGATGGCAGTCAGAATGGGGGCACAATGGAAGCTTTTCACAGGAGGCTCCCATCTTTAATAAATAAAGAGATGGGTAGGATACTGCCACACTGTGCTTCTATGCCTTCACTGCTTTCGCTGTGTATGCTGTCTAAATATGTCTATAGCTGAAGGATGTCAGTTTGTGCTGCAATCACATTCCTGATTGCATTGTAGACATACCTGCAGAGAGGAACTAGCTCAGGAGAGTCCCAACCCCATCATTCACATGGCAACATCAGGTGGAGAAAGGGCTCTTCCAAGGAGCTCTCCCCTGCCTCACTTTTCTACATTACTGGATCTCTATCTAGTGGATCAGTAACCTGAAAAAAATGGCCAAGGGGCAACTTACCTCCCTTCTCTTTTCCTGTTCTCTCCTAACAATTTGCTGAAAGGACAGATAGAATTTCCCATGAGGATCTATTTATAAACACATAGATAAAGATTAAAGTGGATAAGGAACCTCTTCTGGCTCCCTGTTCATTTCTTAGTGGTTTCCTCAAGCCCCAGAACGTTCTTGTGATTTTTTCAAGATGTAAATGAGCCAATTCCTGTCTCTTCAAGTATTTCCAAGTGGGATTCAGGCAAGTACCACCTATTCCAATGATTATATGCTTACTTTGTGCTGTGATCCCCTTCTCATTCCACTGGGACACCTCATACTGTTTAGCAGTGTGTGAATAGCAGGGTGCTTTTGACATGCTGACATCTACTTACACCTTGCAGCTGAAAATCCTGGTTCTACAGAGAAAATTGTCATAATTTCAGGTACAAATGCATGAAAATTCTTGGTGTCGATACTGTACTGTCTTTAAAATGGTGCCACATACTTTTTCTGGAGGAGTGGGTAAAACTGTGTTAAGTAGGAAGTTGGAGGGGTTATCTGATGGTTGAGTAAGTGCACACCACGAGATTAAAGCACCTAGAACATTAGCTGCATGCACAAATAAAAGCATCTCAGTCTAGCTGGCAGAAAATGAATGGTTAGATAAAACTGCAGTTGTAATGGATAGCCTCAGCATCTTCTCTGTCCTGGGACATGGGGACAGTGTCACAATGGGCTGCTGTAATGATGAGCTATGCCTCCATCAGCTGCTCTGATGAATCCACTGGAAGACATTGCCCCCAGTAGGGCATCAGCCTGTTGTTAGACTGCAGCCTGAGCACCAGGAAGTTGCATTTGCCCATTGTCCTGACCCAGCAATGTGACATTGGCATGTTAGCACATCTTGACAGCAAAGTCTGAACTTGAATAAAAAAGCCCTTCAGCAACCTGGCTGGCTGGCTTGCTTGCTTGCTTGCTTCCTTCCTTCCGTCCTTCCTTCCTTCCTTCCTTCCTTCCTTCCTTCCTTCCTTCCTTTTCCTGCATTTTCATTTCTTCACAAGTCTAACTGCTTCACATATTTTACTTTCTTTGTGGCTTGAAAGGATCAATAGGAAATCATCAAAGAAGTGGTGTAAGGACTCACTCATTTACAAAGTCTTTTCTTTTTTGATATTGTTAATTGGATTGCTCACAGCCAGTGGGCTTTTGATCTACTTAGCTGCCCCCATAGCAGGGGAATAGAGAGGAAAGGAGAGAGTATTTTAAATGCTATAAATCACACAGAGATGCAGAATGGTTTATAATGATCAATAAACCAAACAATTATCCTGTCATTACCCAATACACTGCCATGATGGCTTCAAGCACTGGCAAGGAAAATATAAATAATAATATGCATAAAAAGGAAAAAACCCAGAAGCATCATTGGTGATGGTAAAATTCCCAGCCCTGTAAAATGGGGCTCCCATCTTAGAGCATGTCTGAGGTACCAGCCAGGACCCACTGCAATTATTTAATACTAGTTTTACTTAGGCTCTAGCAACATATTTAGATTTTTAGCTGAGACCAGGGCTCCGAGCACACTCGTCACTGTACAGAGTGAGAGTCAATCCCTGCTATGGAATTTTTCAACTTAAGCAGAAGCAGCAACAGCCAATATTCTTCACTATGGGAGGCACTGGTGATTGAGGACTACAGTTAGTTTCCGCTTCCAACGATGTGCAAGCTCAGGCTGAGATTTTCCTCTCTTTGGGCTCAGGAAAGAGACTCCATTTATGCCTGTTGGACTTGAAATGTCTTTCCCAACTTTAAATTGGTGGCAAAACTGGTTTCAAATAGAGCACATTTAATTCATCATTTTATAGAGACTGCTTGAACAAACACACCCAAAACAGAAATGAGCTTTTTTAATAGAAACATCACTGAAAACAAGGGCATTGCCAAGTCATGATGCTGTCCCAAGGCATGCTTTCCCCAGTCACCAGAAGTTTAATGGGCCACGAGGTGGAGTTATAACCAATATCCACAGCACCAGTCCCTTTGCCTGCAACCAGAAGGCAGCTATACCAGTGACTATATCGTCCCATCTCCCAGCACCAAGATGGATTCCATCTCTACAAATCCACTGCCAATGGCCCTGGACCATCCAGATAATGTGCACCTGCCATGTTGGCAAACAAGCAAGGTGCATCCTTCTACTAAAACCTTCACTCCCACTGGACATCTTTCATGGTAAAACAGATACTTTTTCTACCAACACAGAGCCTGCATGCATCCTGAACGTTCCCCTGGTTTCTGTGGAAATCTGCCAGCCCAGCAGTGGGTCTAGGAGACCAGCAGGGAAAAAGTTAATGCAATTGAATGCAGAGAAGAAAAAGCATTGAACTTTTCAGTGGTATTTTTCTGTTTCATTTTTTTTAAATGCAAGCGCTTAAAACGATATATTTATAACAGCTGGAGGAGTTTTATAGTGCTGTAAAATGCAGAGTTTTACAGACTTATAACCTGTTGTGTAAGGGGTGTGGGGGGATGTTGCTATGGAACAAAAATAATGATGTCACATTATTAGTACTTTTGCCTTCAATGTACCTGGCTGCTGGAAAATTACAGTGTTTGCAATAGACATTACAAAGATAAACACCCAAAATTTGGAACAAGAGCCACATGGTAACTTGTTAAAAAATTAAACCCACTCACAGGAACCATTTCTTTGTTCTTGCATCTCCTGTGGTAGAGGAATAGAAATGGCTTGATGCTCACGATCAGCGTTCGCACAGGATGTGTTCCGAGCTTTGCCTTTCTCCTTATGCAGCCCATCTTTAGGAGGTAGGTGGGCCTAATCTTCTTGAATCCTCTGTGCAGACGTGGCTCCTTGGTTCTGTATAGTCTTCAACAAATACATCTTACTTGAGCTCTGCTACCTCTTCCTGTCAGAGGAGAGGGATTTGGAAGAGAGTCTCTGGGAAACAGAAAAGGAGTGAGAATAGAATATTTGGGTGATGCCATTGGACTTGGATTAACCCCACAGAGGGACTTTCTCTGTAGTCACTGATAGCTTTACTTGAACACTTCCTGATCATCCTGGTTGGGCTCAGGGCTCACGCTCTGCACAGATGTAATCACATCTCCCCTCATCAGCGGCAAGTGAGGGCTAGAATGCACAAGACATTTGAAATTCCTAAATAATGCCATTACTTCCCTGTATGAGCTGACATACACAGAGCTGGCTGCAGCATTGCTGCACTGCCCTCTCAAGTACATCTGCATCAAAGGGATCTCCTTTAGCAGGGCACAGCTCTACACAAACACACAGGGCCAATCTGCTGCTGAAGTGATCCTGCTTCTGTAATACAATGCTATGCTTCAACTACTGCACCTGTGACAGGTTCCAGGAGAGCATATTGGCTGTGCTCAGTGCATGTGGCTATTCTGGACCCAGGCTAGACAGTTTACAAACAGTAGAGATATTCTGCATCTATAATACAGTTTCTCTGCAATTCAGAGAAACATTTCATGGCTCATGTAGAGTTGTCAACAATAAGTGGAAGCCTAAGTGCCCAACAGCTTACACTTTAAATAGAAAGCAAGGGCAAAGGAATGATTTTTCATCCTCAATTTGCAGATGAGTAGCTGGTGCATGCTGAAACTGAATGTCTTGTCTAAGATTATGCAGGAAATCTGTGAATGAGCTGAGAACCGAACTCAGACCTCCATTGTCCCAGTATAGTATTGTCTTTCCTCTATTTGCTGCTTGCAGTTTATCACTTTGCTTTCTTGAGAGAGTTACCTAGTTCTAGCTTCAAAGCTGTCAGTGATTGAGATCCTTCCTGTATTTTAAGATGTAGTTTGGGAAGAGCAAAATGCAAAGTGGAAGTTTAACAACGCACATTTCTTGGCCATACAAGCAGTGATCCTCCCCCTCTGCTCTGCCCTGGTCAGGCCCCACCTGGACTGTTATGTCCAGTTCTGGGCTCCCTGGGATAAAAAGGACAGGGATCTCCTGGAGAGAGTCCAGAGGAGGCTATGGAGATGATGAAGGGCCTGGAGCATCTCCCCTGTGAGGAAAGGCTGAGTGAGCTGGGGCTGTTCAGTCTGGTGAAAAGAAGACTAAGGGGGGACCTAATTAATGTTTATAAATATCTTAAGTATGGGCTGCAGGGGGAAATGGCCAGCCCCTTTCCAGTGCTCTGTGGACACAGGACAAGGGGCAATGGCTGCAAGTCAGAGCATAGGAAGAACTTTTCCCCAGTGAGGGTGAGGGAGCCCTGGGACAGGCTGCCCAGGGGGGTGTGGAGTCTCCATCTCTGGAGAGATTCCAGCCCCGTCTGGACGCCGCCCTGTGCAATATGAGCTGGGGAGCTGCTTTGGCAGGGGGTTGGACCCCAGGAGCTCTGGAGGTCCCTTCCAACCCCTATGATTCTATGATTCTATGAAGATACCACCCATTCTCTCACAGAGGGTAAACCACCACCTGTGGAAATTGATGGACATCTGTTGATTTCAGCAGGTGCTTGGTAGAGCCTTTATTGGGCTGCTGAGGTGCTTAAGCTAGAGCACATCAATGTAGGTTAGAATATGTGAGCGCTTGCATTGTTTAACATACTTGTTCTCATGATCCTTTGTTTGTCAGAACAGCTTTGCTGTTTCATTGAACAGGAGAAGAGAGACTAGGTAACTTGTACCAAAGTGCACACGAAGTCAGTGCCAGAGCAGAAGGTTGGATCTGGCACTCTGAAGTCCCAGGCTTGTATCTTCAGCAGCTGTTGAGCCTCTAGCCTACTTCTCTTCCTCGTCTAGCAGTTCCTCTTCACTGGGGAAATTGCTCAGAGCTGGTGGTTACCCAGAGAAGGAGGGACTCACAACATACAGATGTGGATGTTTGGATCTGTTTTCTGGGGTGCTTATAACCTAGCACAACCTAAAGTTAGAGAGTCCACTTATATATGTGAGTATATAGATTTTATGGAGGAAGGTGGGCATTGGTTTCGTGCCCTGAGAGTGGGCTAGCCACTGCTGTAGCCTGTTGGTTCCTCAGCCTGCATGCCCTGTGATTTATCATTTCCTTTGGCTGCCAAAGAGATGACAGTTTTTATGAACTGTACATGTTGGGTGACACAGGAATATGATCCATTTGACACATCACTGCATAATTTTGCCTTTTGTGCACTGTAGGTGTGACTTGTCACATATGTTATGTGGTAATTTTCCCGTGACACTGAGTGTGACAGCCTAGGAATACCTACCAAGATTTGGGAACTACTTAAAGTCCAAGTCTGGGCTGGAAGTATCCCCCACTGGGAGCGAGAAAGAAGAACTGAGCAAGGAGTCCTTCAAAGTGAAGGAGCCATTCTGAAAAGGCTGTCCCAACCACTATATTTCATACTGGCCATCTGTAACATCATAACATGGGTTACAAGTAAATCTCTACTAGCTTTGGCACTTTAAAGCCATGAAGACAACTCCCTACCAGGAGTGGCAGAGGGGAAGCGCAGATGAAACTGGCCACTTGTTGCAGAAGGTACTGCATCTTTGACACACAGTTTATCTGTCTGGGTTTTATCCAGTAGAGGGAGTGCTGTATACTGACCTGGAGATGGTATTTATTTCTCAGTGGTATTTATCACTGCACAGTTCCCATTCTCCTTGCTGTTTGTGGCTTTTAAAAGCAATTGATAGCTTTTTGACAGAGGTCTCATCATCAGGTTACTCTGCTCATCGTTTCTAAAGGAAACATGTTATTGATGTTTTAACTGGTGCTGTTTATGGTGCTGTATCCAAGATAGCCTTGCAAATGGGAAGGGTTTTGGCTGTGACATACCAAGAGGGCAGTATGTTATGGTGGAACTGGGGGGAATAATGCAGGATTAGGCATAGACCTGTGTGATGGAATAGAAACCAAACCAGATCTGTAGAGGGCAATCTATTATCGGAGAGATGTCTTATAGCTAAGAAATAAGGTTTCTGTATTCGTTCTTATAGCTGTGAATACCTGGGAATGCTGTGAATATTTCTGTTTGTGTACTTAGATTCACACTTTGGTTTTGGTCAGGTGGCTTATTTCTTCTTTCTAGTCCTAAACTTGTATATTGTTGCTATGTACTCCTAAATGGATGTCACACTTGACAACAGAGCAAGTTTCTATCAGTTCTAGGTAAAGTCCTTCTGGCATGCATTTGTTTCTTAAAAATTTCTTTCTTAAAATCTGTGGAAATATTGCAGTCTAAAAGCAAAGGTATAGCTGTTGTTATTCCTGAAGATCACTGCTAAACTCTCTATAGTAGCTTGAAAACTCATGAAAAGTAAAGGCTCTCAGATACCCTACTATAAGGAGGAGAAACTGGAGACCATTTACCATCACCAAGCAAAAGATAAATGTACCATGACTTGTGCTCCAGAGAATTCAGCAAGAATTACATAGACCCTTGAATTTTCCATATGAATTGAGTCAAATTGACTAAGGAAAGTTATACGTTTCAGTCTAACAGCACAGCTTCCTCCATGTGACTGAATTTCAGGTCACTATCTCTGTGGAAATGCCCCCAAACATGACCTAATCAAATATACTTTTCCTTGTCCAATTTCTTGTCTTTCCCACCATCTTCCTGGGCTCAAAAGAAGACAGGATCAAATTAAATTGCTCCTTGTGTAAATATTGACTAAATTCACAGGAACAGAATCTGTTTTGGTTTGGCAAGGTAAATCAGAACAAACTCATGTGCAGTAAAAGGAGACTCACTAAATCATGCCTTTGGAGTCAAGTGCAAATGGAACCATCACAGAGATGATGTTCTGGCAGCAGCCAATGAAAGCAGGATAATAATGACCAGTAATAAGCCTGTTTTGGACACCTGGAGAAGAGTCATGATATCAACCTCCTTGCTTTCGTTCACATTCCTTTCCTAGAAGAAATAGAAGAACAGTAAGATGAACTTAGCACAAGTGAAACAGAGCTGGAGAATCCCTCTTTCCACTGAGAGTGGTGAGTTATTCCTTGCAATTCAATTAAGAAGGCTTTCAATTAAATCTGTTGGAGGTGAACTTGATTCCTATCCAGCCTCAGGCAGCTAGCTACCTTCATGTGATCTTGGCCATGCCACTGTATCGCCCCGTACCATGGCTTGTCCAGCTACAAAATGTGGATGACACTGCCCAAATGAGAAGGGCATGGAGCAGCCCCTCAGTGTGTCTAAGGCACCAAAAGAGATGTAAGAAAAGGGTAGAGTAAAACTCTCCCTATGTGCATAGGTCTATTGAACTGAATGGCCATGGAGGATGCAGAATCGGGGCTTTAGGGGGCAACATTTTTTGGCAGGTTGTAATCCTAAGAGAGGCTGTTTTTTGCCTGATAATTACTTGGACCTATCCCTGAGGCTTTGTCACAAGATGAAATGTTCCTTTATAATGCACAGCTGGAAATACTTTATCCCCTTATAGATTTCTTCTATTGCCTGATATTTCCTACAGCATCATGCACTATACCGTATAGTAAATCTCTCCTCCATCAGACGGACAGATACAAAACAGAAAGTGATTTATTATTCTGTCCCATTATGCCTGTTTTCATAGAAACTAATTATTCTGCATTGTTGTATTAGATACTTTAAGAAAGATTACATTTTCTTACTTTTGGCTGATAAAAAAAATTAAATCCATCAGTTTTCCTAAACACATTAAAGACAGAATTTCTGGTTCTAATTATTAATCAGTCGGATTTGAGGACACAGAATATTTGACTTAAGCTCAATATATGCACGAACAATGTCCCAATATCACATTTTGTATTGAAACAATTTTTCACTTTATTAAAGTCTTTAGGAGAGGAACCCAAGCTGCAGTTCTCACTCAAGGTCGTGGGAGCTTAATGCAGCCTCGTGGTGTAACAAAGCTTAAACGTTATCTTCAACTCTACAGGCACTACAGGCATCTTCTTCCCTCCCCTCCAAGCCCCTCATTTACCTTAGTGTTGTAGGGATGAGATAAGGGAGAGAAAAGCTATCCACCATGCCTGAAGCCTGGGTGGGAATTCTTCTGTAGAAGGAAGAGAGACCAGGGGCTTGGGGCAGAGTTTAGGTGGGTCCTGGAAATTTGGATAGAACATTTCCTGATGATTTTTATAGACTTATTTCTGGACTTCAGCCATGATTTGGCAAGCAGCATATGTTTGTCCTTATACCCGAGCATCTAAATCATCATACTGCATGCACAGGAATAGGCAAAGGGAACTGCTTGAAGCTGCGACTGGTTGAAGCTGCAACTGGTTGGATGTTAGGAAGAGATTCTGTACTGGGAGGGGGGTCAGGCACTGGCACAGACTCTCTAGGAAAGTGGTCTCAGCACCCAGCTTGACTGAGGTCAAGAAGCGTCTGGACCATGCACTCAGTCCCACGCTCTAGTTTGTCTGGCCCTGTGTAGAACCAGGAGTTGGACTTGATGATCCCTATGGGTCCCTTCCAACTAAGGAGATTCTAGGAGTCTGAGAGATGATCTCTCATGGCTTGCCTTTGAGGCTTAGCTTTAAGCCAGTGGGTGGGCACTGTCACAAGGGGTGGAAATGGCTTGTGTCATTGCTGTAGCATTCCTGTGTGACTCCAGGATGTTTGATGGGAATTAACAGGGTTGGAAGATACCTGTTCAATGCACACCTTTTCCTGAAGGTGAACTTCTCCATTCAGCCACTCCACTGCAGTTAGGAAGAATCTCATCTTATAGGTTTGTCCTGGTTTCAGCTATGATGGAGTTAAACTTTTTTTTAGCAGTGGATGGAATGCCATGTTTGGGTGTTAGCATGAGAATAGTGCTGATAGCACCCTGATGTTTCCGATTTGTTGCCGGGCAATCAAGTACCTTTCTCAGCTCTGCATACTTCCTTACTAGTGAGAAAGGAGGGGACGAAGCCAGGACAGGTGACTCGAATTGGCCAAAGAGCATATTCCATGCCAGTTACGTCATGTTCAGTATAAGGGGGAACTGGGGGGAAGAGGGGGAGACAACACCAGGACGTGCAGTTTCTGGGGACGGTTGGGTTGTCCGGGACGGGCTCTAAGCTGTGCGGCCTGAGTTGTGTGGTTTGGTGAGAAATTGCATTGTGTATCACCAGTTTCATCTATTTTGTGCTTTAAACTGCTGTTATTGTTATATCTAGTTTTCTGTTATTGTTTAGTAAACTATCCTTATCCCAACCTGTGTGGTTCTGGTTTCTAGGTTGTGGTTTATTTTCCTCCTTTCTTCCTTCCCTTTTCCCCTTCCCCCAACTTTCCTTCCCCCTTCCTTTTAAAAGTACAAGTGACTGTGTGGGGTGCGGCCCCCGGCTGGGGCAAAACCACGACAAGGTTTCATTTTCTAATCAACCATGCTCCATTTGTGAACCTCACTTGTGTACACAGTTACAGTGCAGTCAGTAACAGTGTTCAGTGATTTGCAGACACCTGCATCAAATATTTGAATAAACACATGATAATGTCACCTGAAATTTCCGTTTTAGTAGCAAAAATTTACTGCACAGTCATACACATTTTTCTGAAAATGGGCTCTCTGTCCAACAAGTGTCAGTACAAAGATTGTGTCTTCTTTCTGAGATACCAAGAGGCCTGTAATTCACTGTCTGCTCATGCTCAGAACCACGTTTGCTTCTATAATAACAACTGCAAAAAAACGCACCCACAACCCTGTGTCTTTTCAGGCTCCCCCTGCAAAAGCCCACTGTCAACAGAAAACGTAGGACATCAGGATTAATGGCAGAGTAATGCACATAGATGTCATTTCCATTTTAATTCTAATCAGCATTTAGCATGGCAAGTGTCACTGTGATACAGCATATGGAGGCTGACACTTTGTCACTGCTATCATGTGCAGGGGACTGTGGGTAATAGTCCAAAAGCTAGGGCCTTGCTCTGTTATTTTCTTCTGCTTAAATATCACATTGCAGCAAATTAACTTTATTTTGTTGTCACATGCTCTTCTGTAGCTGCTTTCTTACCATTGTTGACTCTGTAAGCTGGAGAGAGTGCGTGCCAGTGGTTGGGAGGGGGTGCTTCCAGGCTCCTTCAGCGGGCTGATGGCACTGGAACCTGTGTCACAGGCATGCCATAGAGGGAACAGGGATAAAACTCAGAGATGTTTATTACTTCTCCATCTCCAAATTTGTGCAAAATATGCTGCTGTTTCTTTCTTTAGCATTTCAGTGACTCAGAAATATGCTGTGCAGCAAGCCTCTGGCCTTTTCTATCAGAAGCACTCAATAGGGAGAGTCTCAGCCTGAACCAGGCTCCTCAAGGAGCCTTGTCTGGGGCTCTGTTGGCTAAGCACATCTGCCTTTTGCTTTTCTAGAACACTGTGCTGCGCAAATGTCAGGTCACACATGCTGCATGTGTCACTCCTTTGGCCTTTTCATGTGCTGCTACCATTGAATCTGCATCTCTTGCATTCGCAGCACACCACCTTTGTGTGTCTCCTGTTCTGTGGCAGCTTTGTGACTTGCCAAACAGTTGAAATTCTTCACTGAGGTCTCAGAGAAGAGAGGACAAGGTGTTGCACTGCTTTTGGGGTGTGCAGTCTAACAGGGCACCCCTGTTCCAGGAAGTCTGCTGAAAAAACCCCATCTCAGCTGAGGGTCAGGTGAAAACTTTTCCCCAGCTCTTTTTTCCTGGATCCTCCTATCCTTTAACATTCAAGACTGTTTATTCTTGTAAATACAAACAACTGCAGAAGAGATAGGTGATTGTATCTGTAATTTTTCTTCCCTTCTGCAGGCTCCCAGTTTTGACTAACCTTTTAAAAAGAATAAATAGCCCTTGGGAACATGTGAACTGGAAACCAAGATCTCATGGCAGCGAAATGTGCCTGTGTAGCTCATATATACTTGCTTGATAATCCTTTTCCTGACTGCTGTTCTCCAGGGCGAATAATGATTTTATCTGTAGATGTCACCCCTAGAATATCCACAGGTTGTATTCTTGAATGAATTTTCAAAATAATCCCATTGCCTCATTTGGCTCTGAAAAGTACTTGACCTTGATGTGTCATTTCATGCCTTAGGACCATCCTTCTTCCCCTTTCTTAAAGTGGAAAGGGAAAGGGTAGCCACTGTTCTCTTTGCAGGATTGTAAGGATGGGGGGAAGCTCCATAAGGACCTTTCTTACATAGTCACATAGTCATATCTACACTGGACATGCTACAGCAAAGTCACCACTGCTCAGGATCACTCCATTCTCCGTCAGGAGCCTGACCCAGTAGGACTAAGTCACTGCTCACAGTTGTGATGAGTCCCCCATCATGACATACACTGTTCACTGTTAGCAGCACTTCTGTGTTTGCCTCTCACCATGGTGCCCACACAAGTTCTGTGGTTCTCATAGACCCAGGAGAGGGGCAGGGAGGTCAAATACTGTGTCTAGTTTGTGGGCAAAGCTGACAAATAATAGTTTGTCCTCTTTTTCTGCTTTGTTATTCCAGGGGAGGCAGCCTAATCTTTCTAGTTTAAAAAAAAAAAAAAATTACAACAGAATCCTCTCCTGGCCACAAGCAGCATATCCAAGAGATTATAGCTTCCACTTTGTCATCTCTGTTGTAAAAAGCTTATCAATTGGATGTTTGCACTACACTTAGATTACAGGCAATGTGTTCTAATGGATGGGACTGGGACTTAGGAAGCTTGAATTTTAACTCCATCTATGCTACTGGTTTGCTACATGCCCTTGCAAAAATCACTGCATGGCTGTTTCCCTTCTATTATTCAGCTGTTCAGTTTATCAGCCTTTCTAGAGAAAAGCCCTCCTTTCTCAAAGATACAAAATCCAATCCAGTGGGCTGCCTCACTCAACAGCAACTGTTCAGCAATCACCCAACATCTGGTCTGTCGAGATATCCCGACTTCCTTCTGGCCTCTGGGACGTGGGCTCAGACTCGAAGAGGGTGAACACAGGTTTTCCTGAAGGATGCGACAGGGTTGTTCTAGATTAAGATCAGACTTTAAGTGGTCCCTTCACCTGTCTTTCTTCCCTTCTCTGACAGACCCCACTGCTCCCAAGGCACAGGCATCTCCTCTGCTTGTGAATCAGCTCCTGAGCCATCAGTTTTCAGTCCGGTTCATTAAGGAAGAAGGACTTTGCAGTTCAGTGGGGATGACAACCATTTCAGTAATCTCATTTTAATTTGCCCCCAAAAGCAGTCAATTGATGGAGGGAAGAGTTCCCAGAATGAAGGTGCACTATAAAGCACAAAATTTTCATTTTTAACATTGGAAACTGCTTCTAGCAGTGCCATTCTTCACAGCCTGGATAACCATGTTCAATAGGATTGCATCATTGTTGCTGTACTGGCACAAAGCAAGTATTAGCAGGCTTACACATCACAAAAATCTCTAAAGGAGAACAGAAGCTCAGAAACATGAGCTGAACAGCCCTGTGCCCTGTCACTTCTCAGCCCAGAACTGCCTTGCTATTCAGACCAGGTTGGAGGAATCACTTCTTTTAAACAGATCTCCAGCTCCTTTTACTGTGAACGAGGCTTTGCTGAAGCGACCTTTGATTTCTGTGGCTTGCTTAGAGGCCTGATGCACCTATGTCAGATGGTATTAAAATACACAATGCCACTGAGTTCGTATGTAGACACCTAACAGGAAGACACAGAGATGAATTTTAAGCTGAGGAGGGAGTCTTTTATATATGAGCTTTCAGACATACTCCTGTTTTTCCTGACAAGGATAGAAGAGCACCGTCAAAAGCTTCTAAGAAACATTTCTAGAGCGCACATCTATCTGTCTATCTTCCCTTTTTCTTTTACTCCCTTTGCCCCTATACATGCCTGTCTACTATATATAGATTCATTGCTCTCATGATTTATATTGCTGCTTGACATCTTCAGTAGAAGTGCTGGCTTGTAGCATGTGTGGCTTGGGATGTGTTTTAGAAAGGCCGAATTTAAAAGCAAAGCTTGAGCAGAGCCTTCCACTCTTGCAGCAGTCTCTGACCTCCCTGGCTTTCTTGTACGTGGATACTGGGCTGATCAGAGTTTTGGACAGAACAAATAGTACAGGGGTATGTTTCTGTCACCCACTGCAACTTTTCAGCTGAGCTTCCATCATGCACGAGGGAGATAGAGGGAAGCTGAGCCTTCATGGTTGAGGTGTTCATTAGCATCTCTGCTAAGGATGACAGCAAAGAAGCTGTGCTGGTTTGGCTGGGACTGGTACTTCACTGGAAGACTGATGCCTTGGCCAGTGTCTCAGACCTGCATGTTGGAGTCCTTTCCTCAGTTCCCAGCTTGTCTGGGTCTCTCCAAAGAGACTCCCATATTTCTCTCTCTAAATAGGCACGGTTCTGTCTGCATATTTGGAGTCAAGAACAACTAAAACTACAGCCTGATAGAGGGGCAGCTGGAAAAGAGAGGTGCACCCTTCAAGGAAGAGTGGAGCTTGTTTCCAGAGACAAGCACAGGTGCCTGCTCAGGGATGGAGCTGGGGGAAAGGAGAGCTGTGAGGATTTAGGTAGGAAAGGGCTGAAACCAAGGAGCATAGCAATGGGTGAGACAGATTGCTGGTGATGAGAGGACTCCCACAGTTAAAGGGCAGGAGGCAGTAGGAGGGACTGTGCTCGCTTACATCATGGAGATGAGAAAGTAATGCACTGATTGCTATTTCCCCCTAGCAGCAGTGCTGAACTAGCAATATGACATTTCTTCCCCACAACAGGAGAGGAACTGAGGCAGCAGCCTCATCAGTATAACACACAAGACAACTGATGTAAAGCATTCCCAGTTAGTACCATTCTAAAGAATCTTTAAAAGATATTTTGCTTCTGTTTTGTAGCAATCTCTTCAGCTCTTCCCAATCCCTAGGGAGGGGAAAAAACACACCAAAAACAAAACCAAAAACCCCCACAACCTAGCTCTGAAAACAAAAACAAAAAATAACCCCCCAGCAGACATCACAGGACTGGGATCAAGAGATAACAGCAGAGAATTCCTCTCCTGCATGCAGGTTAATTAAATGACACAGATAACCTTGTGCATGCCCAGGAAAAGCGTGTTTTCTTTCTGAAATCATATCAATCATTTAATTATCCCACTCCTCATGCTGCCATTATCTAGAGCTAAAGGCTGCACAATTATTTCTTGATTTAATTTTTTTAACTCTCCTTTATTTTTTTCCTTTCAAAGTCTGAGTTATCATTTAGTTAAAGATACATGTAAGCACTCTAGCCCAGATCTGACCTCCCTGCTTATTTTTTCAAAGTAGTTGCATTTCATTTCTCATGGCAGGATATTCTAACAGTTTCTTAGTGGCAAACTCAGCAAGTTAATTGGTATTTGTCACGCATGGTAAAGTAAGATGCTCAAAGTCATAGAGTAGGTCAGTGTCAGAGAAGGGGTTCATTCCCGAGCTAATGAACTCTTTCTACAGCCTACTTCTGTCTCACGTTGTTTGCTTTAGGAAATAAAGATGGTCTTAGACTTTGAATGCCCTCAATCTCTATAAAAATAGGTTTAATTAGTATCTCAAATCAAAGGGTGAAAAATTGCTCATCTTCTCTGGTGATAAATATGCTGTGAGTGCATTAGTACAGGTGCACTGCAAACAACACACCATGTAGTTTGGCCATAGTTGACTGACTTTGATCAAAATAAAATGACTTCCAGAATACTTGAGGGTGTTACAGGGAAGAACTGGATTTGCATCATTTAAGTGGTGCAGAACTGAACAACAGGAGAAGCTTGAGGGCAGAGCTGAGTGAAAGCAGCCGAGCTGCGTCGGATTGCAGGGCAGCAATGGCAGGTGGAGCTCTGAGCGTGCAAAATATGTTTGCAGAGCTGGATGGGAGCCTGACGCTGCCATGGCAGTGGAGGTCTGCAGGACAGGACCATGTACATTTTTCTGATCTACAGCTGTTTTCCTAGGATTCTAGTTTCCAAGTCCCCAGCCACCTAACTTGCAAGCCTGCAGTGTGCCAGAGCCCACTCTTCTCACCCCATGGCTGTATTCCAGCTCAAGGTGCATATGGGCAGCGTGTCTCCCAGGAGTTTTCAGTGCCAAAGGGATCAGCTTTTCCACAAGTGAAAGCAGAGTGGTGGGAGGCCAGGGAGGAGTGTGAGGGAAAGCTGGAGTGATGGAGAGAACTTCCTGTGCATTAGGAGGAAATTCTTATTGGCTTTGACTGCAATTTGTGCCTTGACAGCCTGGGTCCCTCGCCAGCTGTTTTTCCTGCGCTGAGTGCTCTGCTTGCTCTTGTTCACATTGCATTCTCCAGGACTGTATTATTTTTTTTTCTTAACCAAAGAGCTGCCAGCTGGTGTTGTTGATCACACCCCCAGCAGCAGGCACAAAGGCCAGCACACACTTTACACAACACTCCTTCTCTTTCCCATTCTATTTTAGCACTAATAAAAACATTGTCATTTTAAACAAGCAGCTGGGAGTGTCACTAATTTCAGTCTTTTCATTAAGGTGGTTTGGCAGAGCTTTTTTCCTACAGCTCTTCTTGCCCCAGAGCTATGGCTGGGCAGGGGTTAGCCTGAGTACAACGCTGCTCCACATGCCAAAGCCCCAGTCAGCAGCAGTTTGTAACCCTAACCTATCCACACTGCAGAATCATCCCTCATCAGCTGTGTGCTCCCTTGTTTCCAGCCTCCTCACATTATCACAGAATCACAGAATCACAGGGTTGGAAAAGACCTTTAAGATCATCAAGTCCAACCATTCTCATCCTAAACTAAATCATATCCCTAAGTACCTCATCCACCCTTTTTTTGAACATATCCAGGGAAGGTGACTCAACCACCTCCCTGGGCAGCCAGTTCCAGGCCCTGACAACTCTTTCAGTAAAAAATCCTCTACTGAGAACTGGCCCCAACCATTCCATCGAGCTTCAAGCTTCTGAGTCCTTCCTCACCCCACTGGCAGTCATTGCCATCTCTCCACTAAGGGTACATACCCCTTACCTACCCACTCTTCCTCATACAGAGTTAGTCAACAGCAGTGACCCCATCCCAGCAGCCTAACCTGCCTGACAACCTAGAGTTTGAAAAGGAAGGAATTTATTGGAATGTGCTTACATTTCTTTTTAGATGTTTATGGAGAATTGCTTCTAAGTTTAAAGAATATGAAGGAGCTTGCTGGTAAATGAAATGAGAATGAAAGTGGGCTCTGGCACTGTGGGCTAACCAGAGGGGAGAATCTGCCAGTCAGAAGTGATGGAGAGAGGGTAGCCTGCAAGGTGAAATCAGGTTGTTCATCCTACCTAACTTTAGGCACTTACCTGAGATGCTTCAACTAGAAATGCAGTTTCCTAGGTTCTTTAATATGGTCCATGGAAAGCAAGAGGCTATTAAAGATCTGCCTTACACTCTGGAGGTGTTTCTTTCTCCCCTTGCTGCAGAGGGAGCCGAGCACAATAAGGCTTCCATCTCAGATGCTGAATTGACATAGCTGGAGTTGGATGCAGTGAATCTGGGCTTTGGAAATCTTCTGCTGCATACAGTGACAGACTTACAAGTCTCCTACATCTGTCTTACAGAAGGTGCCATTACCTGTGTAGTTACCTGTCTAGTACAAAGAAGTTGAGCATGTAACTTGTGCTAGGAGTGACCTCATGAAGTGCTGAGGTCTGGATGTCCAAAGTAAACACACCTATCACTGACTTTTTCAAGATACCAGATTAGCCCTAGTCACTGGCTTTTCATCTGATGGATATCCTTCCCATACCCTTGCCATTTCCATGATATCTATATCAGCATGCGTAAGCCAGAGGAAGTGTAAAGAGAATCAGGGCACATGATAAAGAGCAGGGTACTACAGTTTTTATTCCTAACAGTTAGGGATGACAGCATCACATATTTACTCTCAGTGAGTTGTGGATGTTTGCTTCTAACAAATGTAAATCAGGAGTGTGGTACTACACCATCCATCACTCAGTATTTTTAGACCATTCCAGAGTTGCTGAGGTTGTACCTGAAGTTGCTGATGTTATTAATAGGGGTGGCAGTGATAACAAGACGCTTTGATACCTTATTTCCCAGTGGGGTTCAGTCCTGCACAGTCTGTGTATGTGTTCTGAATCTGTATTTTTCCAGCCTTGACTCGTGTTCTTGCCCCTCTGGTGTTTGAGTGACAGCCTTCATAGCAAGAATCTGAAGAGAAGCGATGATTATTTCCATCACTTCCACTTGCAGTTACCCACTTTGTCTTTCAGCCTTCCTAAGGACCCAGATAGTGACCCATCACATCCCTTTGAGTGGCTCCAAACAAGCAGAAAGAGCAGCACACCTGGCTCACCTTCAGTAACACGAGGGGGAAGCCAGCATCTGAAGGTCTCCTTTTGTCACACAGCGTGTGTGGCACTGCTGTGCTGTGTACTAGCAGGAGGTGGGAGGGGAATAAGGAACAAGAAAGCAGACGATTGATTTAGAGAGATGGCTGTCTGCTGTCAGAAGCCTGTCACTGCAGAGCAGGTACAGGGTGATGAAAGCAGCCTGTAAGGCCATTCAGTCACCTTCACTCTCACTTTCTCTTCATTCCTCCCACTTGCAGGGCAGGGGCAATAGGGTGCATGGCCGTGCTGTCAGCCTCTCTCGGCATTCACAGCAAGTTGCACTTCAGCACCAAAAAAGAAGGTGGAATGTCTCTTTATTTGCTCATATTTTAAAACAACACTAGAAAAACCCCACCCTAAACAATTACCGGTCTCTCCACCTACTCTCCCACTCTCCATTGTTCCTGCACAGAACTTGTCAGCCTTCCATCCGTAAGAGAGACGAACCGCAGGCAGGGAGGAGGGGTGAAGGAAGGCTGGGGGCTGGAGCCATTTAAGCTGTCACCAACTCTATCAGTGCATTTAAATCACTGACACAGAATTACAATGCCACATATTGCAGTTCAAAAACAACCAGCACCAAAATTCCCATCAGCGTAGCATCCTTCCTCCAGGATACTGCATTTTCTAACTTTATAGTATATCGGTATAAAAAGAGCAGGGCAGACTCATGGTCTGGATAGTGTAGCAAGGATCTATACGTGGAACTTTTTTCTGCTGCTGGGTAAATCAAATTCAAACAGCACAGCCATTTATGCTCTCCTCTTTCTTTCTATTTAAATGGGTTACTGCTGGTAAGCGCCATAATAGTTAAGGATCTGTCAGCAATTCCAATACAAAGAAGAGCAATCACACCTTTAAGCAGACTCCCAGTGATGGGCTGTAGACTATCAAAGTTAAATAGATTCTTAAAATCCTAGCCGTTAGGGCTGGGAAATCTTTCAGCACTAATAGTGCATGACTGTTCACTGCAATGAAACCATCATGATGAGTGGTTTAGTCCAGGCTTCTCAAGAACAGCTCATTGTGCCCTTGTGGCCATCTCCCTTCAGGCCAGGCATCCCATCAGCTAATGTGCACCAGTTTTAGAACTTGTCCCCTCAGGGCACCTTCAGTCAGAGGAGATGCCCCTACTTTTTAGGAACCTGTGTCTTGGGGGTTACTGCTGATGCTGGCCTGTCTCAGTATACCACTTTTTTGCCCCACCAAATCTCTGGTTTGGCGTGTGATCACAATGGCTGACCCTCAGAGAATATAAGGGACTGTGGTTAGCGCTGGCTAGTAGAGGTCTCCTTTAACTGTGATTTATAGAGTAATTGCCTGTCTGCAGCACATGGATACACTGTTGGCCATGTCTTTGTTCCCCTTCAGTTCCTCTTGAATGCACTCTGTACTAAGCATTATCCTCTCTCCCTGGGTTGCCCTTCTCAGAGATACACTCTTCCATTCCCTGAAACTCATATCAAAGCCAGAGGCTCTGAATTTTTGCATCAACTCTGCTGCACCTTTTCTTGATTCTCTGCAATTTATTTACACCTCCCTTGTGTTACCTTGTGGGTTTGATACTGGTTCTTCTCTGACAGTATGTAGCAAATTGCCAGAGAATAATACAGGAAACAGGGCATGTACTGAGTGATCTTTCTCTTGGCATATTCTCCCAATTCTCACCAATCTGCGATATAAACACTTCTTTAGACAGACTTTGGGACAGGAACATTAAAACTAGGGGAAATAGCTAGTGCATTTTCATTGCTTGACAGCCTCTTCCAAGGTGGGGCAGAGATTGTTTTTCTTGACAGTCATTTGATAAGATGCTGTGGGAGAACAGTCTGTTCTGATGTGCAGAACTCTGTTTTCTCTAGAAATTCCTGTGAGAAGATAAAAAGTAAAATCCAAGGAACCACTTGATTTTAGGTCATATTATATTCAGTTAAAATTGGGAGACAAAGTTAAACAAATAGACTTTCTCTTCTTCATGGGACACTGATAAAAAGGCACGGCATCTTCTACTTTTGGGGAATTACAAATGAAGATGCAAAACCTTTGGTTTAACTGAGAAAAGTCTGGTAGCAGCAAAAGAGTTTAGGAAGTGTGAACAGAAACTCCCCACATGTGTTAAGCCCTCATTTTGACACACGTTGACTTAGTAAGCAAGTGTAGCAAAATAAGATATTAAAGTTATTCCAGCTTGTTTTTATGATTCCTCTTCCAAGGATTACTGCCTCTGCAGCTAACAGCATGAAGTCCAGCAGTTTTGCCTAACATATACAAAGCCAATGGCTTTGCTCTGAGGCAGGCCAAGCAGCTCTCACCACCTCTGCTACAAACCTTGTCTCCTTTGGCAGAGGGGGGATGACCAACAGCTTGAGAGTAGAAGCCTCTCACACTACTCCAGCCATTTGCCAAGTGAATGTATGTAAGCCTTCACATGTTGAGCAAACCACCCTAATGCTCTGCCCTGATCTTGTTCCTTTTGGTCACATCCTGTAAAAGCAAGAGATCACTGGTCCTCTTCACAACTAGTGGAATAGCTGTTGCAGCAGCTAAATGTCTTTGTCCTCACAGAAAGTGAAGAACTGGACTGCTCCCTACAGTATACTCCTTTGTTTCTGGCTGCTTTGTATACTGCTTTTTTACCTGACCCTTCATACATCTGGGTTGTTTTCATTTAGTGAAGGTAATTGTCCTCCAACAAAGCCATAGTGGGTAGGGAAAGTCAGTGTTTAAGAGGGAATAATGCAGAACAAAATGCATCAGTGCCATGATGTACCCAGATTCACCAAAACTGAAAGCTCAACCCTCTCATCCTCTCCAGCAGTGGAGACACTAAGCCCTCGCACACATACCTGTGTTTTAGGGATTAGTTTGAAGTTGTGTGTTGTGTTCATCTAGTTCTTAGGGCAGATTTCTCTGGGTACTGGTCACTTCCACCAGAGGTCACTGAGCTTACCCTTTATTAGAGTCCTGCAGAGTCACCTCAAACCAAAGTAGCCCTTACCTTATTTCCCTGCTTTTGTTTTCTTTAATTCAGAAATACTACATGGGGCTCGCCTCCTGAGTGTGGAAGTACACATGGTATTACTACTCTCCTGGGTATAGTGATTACTCAACAGACTGAGATGTGTATTTAACCATCTTCCATCAGTTCCTAGCAAGGCAGGGCTGGACTAAAGGCAGTACATGGCTGGTCTTTGTCACAAAATAGTGACGAACACGACCTTGCCCACCTGAAGGTTTTCTGAACACAGATGACACACAGAAGTGCAGTATCGGCTGTGCCTAGCTGAAAAACCTTCTTTTCTTGTGGTCCCTTTCCCAAAGGGGTGGTTAGACTTTAAGTAGTCCTTCAGAGCAAGACAGGCATAGATTTTCTTCATTGGATACAACTTTAAAAGAGTAAGCTGCATGTGTTTTTGGGAACAGGTATCCGCTGTTCCTTGAGCAAGATTGTAATTCTTCTGTAGAGCATGAGAGCCATGATTAGGAAGCCAGGATTGCTCTGCTCACAGGAATCCTGCCATTGTCTTTGATTGCATGGTATTAACTGTAAATTATACCCTTTTGGAGACCGCATGTAAACATAAAATAAAAAAAATTGTCAAAAGACAGAGAAAATATTGATTCCGGAGGGAGAGGAAACTATGGCTTGGTTAAATTAGAACCTTAAAAAATAATAACAAATGAGCATTTGTGAGGCTGAAAGGGGGACTGGGAGAAGAGGGCTGTGATTCTTCCCTTGGGTGTATGCAAATTTCAAGTAGCCCCATTGCAGGCAATGAAATGTCTCTAGTTTAAGTAAGAATCTGGCTCAAGGTATTAAGGAGGAGGGACAGGGCACAGATAACAGGGTTGTTGTTAACATGCTGGTGAACCGGAAGCCTATTTAATTAAAAACACAATGCATAAATAAAAATGGAAGAAGCTACAGCCCGAGACTGCTGTTAAGACCTCTCAGACTTCTGGTGCCATTTCTAGCTATTAATGACACAAGTTCCCATGTCAACTTGTTCCGAGGAGTCAGCTCTGTCTTTTGATCTGCACTGATGACAGATCCCACTGCAATCAGTCAGCCTACAATTTAACTGGAAAACTGGAATTGCAACTGGACTTTGTCTCGCTCCAGTCCCTGGGGGCCTCCTTGCAAAAATTTTGGAGGTGCAAAATGGTGGTAGAATTATAATCACTAAAAGTCTTCAAGTCTGAGGCTGCTGAAAGCTGAATATAGATAGCCTGGAGAGATAATGGGCTTGCAGAAAAAGCAAAGCATAGAAAAGATGGCTTTTTTTCATAGATTCATAGATTTCAGAGCCAGAAGTGTCTATTAGATCACTGAGTATGCCTTGTTGCATGGCATAGGCCAGAGAATTTCACCCAGAAATTCCTGTTTCAAGCCCATAACTTCTGACTGAGCTAAAGTGTATGTCTTTAGAGCACACATGCTGTGGGTGCAATTCAGACCTAACAATTCTATGAATCTATTTATCTTTACCAGTTAGGGGATGCATGCCTGGCTGTCCCAATCTTCTCTGTTAAAAAGGCTAAATGAAGGTCACTGGGCAAAGACAGAAAAGAAGAAAAACAGCTTAGGGAAACTTTGAATGAATACCCAGGACAATTAGTGCAATTTAATACCTGTTGGGGAACTGTTTCCGCTCCTGCAAAGTGCACTGTGTGAGCAGAGCATTAATTCTGTAGGTGTCTGCTCCTTCATTCTTCATGGAGTCTGGTTTTATTTGAAGCTCAGCAAGCAAGCACAACCAAAACCTTCACCTTACTATTCTTCCACCACACTTTGCTATTCTCAGAGTTCACTTCTAAGGTCCCCACCATTCTACATCTCTGACCAAAACAAAAATCTTTTCAGTCTTACAAAGTTGGTTGGAAGCCTTTTTCCATCCATACCAACTTGCTTTGACTCTGCAGTAATTACTCAGGCTTTTTATGTGGGGTTCTAGCAGGAGACCACTCCTTCTGGGCAACATCTGCCACCACTTCAGTCCAAGATGAATTGGCACTTGCATCCTCTTGTGTCAAGAACCCATCAGTAAATCTCTATGTCCCACTACTTTTTGCGCCCCAAGCACATATTAGTTCCACAAGAGTTCTACTGTCCCAGTACAATGCCCAGATGAGCCATTCTATTGTCCTGAAATTTTCCCATAAAAATCTTCTCAGACACCTGATTGTTGTTGATATTTCAGGAAACCACCTACAACTACCTGAAAGCAGGTTGTAGAGAGGTGGGCGATGGTCTCTTCAGCCAGGGGACAGGAGATGGGACAAGGGGAAATGGCCTCAAGCTGTGCCAGGGCAGGGGCAGAGCAGATATTAGAAAAAAGTGTTTTACTGAAAGAGTTGTCAGGGCCTGGAACAGGCTGCCCAGGGAGGGGCTGAGTCACCTTCCCTGGATGTGTTTAAAAAAAGGGTAGATGAGCTGCTCAGGGATATGGTTTAGCACAGGATGGGAATGGTTGGACTTGATGATCTTTAAAGGTCTTTTCCAACCTTGTGATTCTGTGAAACGGACACTACAGAGGCCATTCAAGGGGGGAAAATGCAGTGGTTTCTGGGGTGGTAGTCAAAAGATTTTCAGATTTAAATGACATATTACTTATAATTCAAGGGAATGATTTTCGTGGCCTAGGACATCCATTTGTTGTACCTTTTCTTTTTTTGGTCATTGTTTTGGTTTTGGTTTTGGTGGGGAAAAGTAGACCAGGGACCTTTACAGACTTCCTCTCTTCTCCTTCAGTGATGTTCTCTCCTTTTCCAGAGCCAACCTCACTGGAAATCACTATACATCCATCCCTAGAAGGCAGACTGAGACTTCTTTTTGCACTTTATCCCAATACTCCTTGAAAACCGAGAGGGTCTCTGTAGAGGAAGATGAGCAACATTGTGAGATTAGCTTGTGCCTCTCTCATCCAGGGAACAAACCAGGCTGTTACTCCACCCCTTGTCGCAGGAATAGAAAACATTTTCACCTCACTATCAGCAGTTATCTACTGTAGCTTCTGTTAATAGATATTTTCATAGAAAGGTTATGATAAAGGAGTTGGGAAGGAAGGGAAAGAATTACAGTGGGTGGAGCGAATGAAAAAGGCACAAGTAACCTGAGCCTGACACGTTCTTATGAAGCTTGTCTTTTATCTCCTATGGTTAGAGAAAACAGTTCTCAGTTTATGGCTTTTGTTCAATCAGAGAGAAAATGAGCTATAAAAGCAGAGATAGGAAGGAGTTAACCAATTTCCAATTCAGTGTGTTACAATTTGCTTCAGTAATAATAATAAAAAAAGAACAATACTGGGAAACATAATTTTTAAAATGAAGACTACTAAATCAATAGGCACTACATGACTAATCATTTTCTATTTTCTTGGTGGAGGAAGGTAGAGCTGTGATCAGAAATCAAAATCAGAAGTTCCCAGCTTCTCTGCAATTCTGACAAATTCTGATTTACTGTAATCCACAAGAAAGGATATTTCCATGTGAGCATAACCTAATGCTGGTAAACAGCAGTAGAATCACTGCCCACTGGCATCAGCTCATTTTCTAGAAAGATAATGACATCTATTTGATGCTAGATGAGTTAATTCCCAAACACCCATATTTGTTGGCAAGTGAGTGTTTCGGCCTGACACACAGAGGTCAGGGGTGACTTCATCACTTACACCATCTTCAGTTGTGGTGGGACTTCACATAATAGCTCCTTAAGCCCGTGTTTGACTTGAAGCATGCGAGTATTCCTGTCAGCTTCAGGGAAACGACAGGCTCTGTAGGAAAGGCAGGTGTTTCAGTGCTTCTTGAACCTGCCACTCCAGTAGTAATTTGTAAAATCCTATTTGTCCAAATAGTTCTCAAAGTAGCGAACAAAGGTGAGCAAATATTCTCTCTTTAGACATTGTATATCCCAGAAGCACACAGCATCAGTAGAAGGCTGGGAGAAGACGCTCAAGAATGAGATTTCAGTGTGTATTACAGTTCCTCAAATTACTTATAAATTTTGAACCAGATTTCATAACATCTACCCTGAGCCCTCATAGACCTCTGGCACTTAACTGCCCTTTGCTCTTCTTGGGTTTGATAGTAGATGTCTTTGATACTGTAGCTTCTTAGAAGTAAATGAAAGTGTGCTGGCTAATGGTTGTAGCATTTTTCTGTGCAGTATTGTGCACCCTAAAGGTCTCAGCACAGCTGCCATACCTGATACAAAGTAGAGTGCAATAGTTGTTTAACAGGACATAACAACCAACTTAAAAGCAACCACTCACACAGACCACTTCATGTACTGACGATGTCCTGCACAGACAGCAGGGACAGTGGGCAGATTTGGCTCTTTGGGTCATTGCTTCTGGGCACCAGGGAATGCAAGGACATATATGGTAGGAAAGTTGCCACCTGTGGTGACAAGTGTCCATAGTGGTGAGCATTTTCTACTTCGGTTCTACTCAGTGTTGGTAAATGCCATTCGTGCCCAGGATTCCTGCATGCTGCACTGAGCAAACCTCTCTGCTTTGCCAGTGTGTCCAGAGGTCTGTAGTGTAAAATGTTTCACTGAAAAGATTCAGGTTAGTCACGTCCTTGTGGAACAACATGGTTCCACAAATGAGGACACGGTGAAGTGTGGTGCATGAGACAGGCATGAGTGACTCACAGCACGTGGCATTCCAGTACAAGAACTACCTAAGCCATGCTCTGCCAGGGCCTGTGGGACAGGGAAGCTGCACTCAGCCTCTCATGGGTGGGTGACAGTAGCCTGAGCAGTACTAACCATTCGAGTGATGTCATCTAAGCAGATCAAAACCCACCATTGCTTCTCAACTGGAGCATTTGACATAAACAAAAGAAATTTTAATCTGGCAGAAAAACCTGGAGTGTATTTTCTAACAGATTCTCCAATACCAACTGGGAGTACTGGGCAATAGGCAGGAAAAAACCAAACTTTGGTTTAGCAAAGTTCCCTTTGCAATGGAGCTGTGTTTTGAAGGTACCTGCTTTAGTATACAAGTGTTTGTGGGAGATTAGTACTTATTAACTAATAACCTTTGATTATGTTTACTCCCACAGCTGATTTGCTCAGGTGTTTGTCATGTAGAAGTAGAAAGAAGCTTCAGTGACACAGCTTGTTCATGGATCAGTCTGCAGAGTTCTGTAATTTCTTGGCAACTAAGTGATGGATTATTATTTTCTGTATAAATCTCTTTCCTGAAAGGCCTTTCATGCAAGGACTCTGGAGTAATTAGAAAAATAATAACCTTGCAATACCCTCTTGATCTGTTTTTAATGAAATGAAGTGTGGGGAGGGTAGGTGCTTTGTCCATAGTCAAATAGTGAGTAAGTGGCAGAACTGAAAATAGAACCCAAGAGTCCTAGTTTCTTTCTGCTCTTTGCCTCTAAGAAGTACTTCCACTACCCACTGGGTTATCAGATGTTTAAAGACTATCTCTTTTTTGTAAAGGACTGAAAAAGGTCTGTGTAGTGTACAGGCCAATCTTGCATCAGCAGAGCTGGACCAGGTTAATTAGCAGACTTATGCTGGGTCTTCAGTCAGTTTTCTGCTACTCAGTCATGGTTTATTGAGCACATCAGTCATTTGTGAATGGTACCTTGAAAATGTTACCTTTAAAACAGCCTGATGAAGTATCACCTTCATTTCAAAAACAGGGAAATAAAAGCATGGAGTAGATGAAGTTACTTGTCCAAATTTACAGAGGGAAACTGCGAATTTTGCTGGCAGCTTGCTTTTTTCCTCAGAAAAATCTCTTGTTTGTTAGACTGCAACATTTCCAGAGGTCAGAATATGCATCCCTGGCAGGGCATTACAGACCAGAGTTTCTGGACATGGAAATGAGTAGCTTCCAGCATCTCAGCCTTGAATTAAAAAAACATAAATAATCAAGTTTCTAAAACAGTAGCACTAATTTACAAATGACAGAAGCTGCCAATCTGACACTATTCTTTTGAAAAGGTGACTTTACATCTTCACAACTCAGTGGCAGCTATATGCACTGTAGCCCTTGATAAGCCAATGCTGTCCATGTACCTGTACATCAGAATGTATCAGGAAGGAGAGGCAGTAGGGTAATGGAAAAGTTGCACCAACACACCTAAATTTCAAGAGAAGCTCAAGAGATTAGAGAGGTGCTTCTGGAAAACGTAATATTGGCTCTTGTAGAAGGGCAAAAAGTTCTGTGGAACAGGATGTGCAACCATTCCATTGCCTTTGGCTTAGCTGCAGGGGTTTGCCTTTAAAAAGGGAGAGGGGTGAAATCTGTGGCTCTTGAAAGACAGCATTAGATCTTCCTTCTTACCCTTCATTTCTAAATCCTGTGAACCTCTGATTTTTTATTTCCTGGGCTATAACTATAAGCCATCTGAATTGCTGGTTTTCAATCCAGTCCTGTCACAAAATCTGATAGACAGAATACCCTTTTCTTAGTACAGTTGGCACCAGGTTGAAAACACTGAAGCCTGAAGTCCTTCTCTTTATGCTTTGAACTGGTGTTCCTTGGGTAATGTCACTGCAAGCTTTCCAAATTCCATTGCCTCACTGTCCTGAGGACTTATGAACGTGGTCCATTTGTAGTCACATTCCCTGACCAGGTCATCATCTGAGGAGAATGAAAACAGAACCTCTGATTTAAACCCAAAAGACTTCATTTGATCCAAAGACCAGATCATTTACCAATGGACTCATTTACCTGTACAGAACCTGACTTCACTGTCTTTCACAGAACATCTGATGTAAGTTCAATGGAAAGATGTGTCTATCGGTAACTGGAGCGATGCTGTCAGTTCTTTACATACCTGCCTTGGAACCATAAGCCAGGTATCAACATCCGCAGAGTCATGCTGGTCTGTGCCAATTTTCTACCAAACAGTACAAGAATCTTCAGCTCATTCCTATCTCATCCATCTCCAACTGGGTCAATGTGGGAAATATTGCTTCTTTTCTGGAGGGGAGAAAAACCCCAGCTCTTCACAGACAGCTCAGATGCCGTCTGTTGAAGGTAAATGCGAATGTCCATCTCTACACTGGTGAGCAAAGTCATATTCAGGACAGTGGATAGACGTATTATGTTACTGGGCAGTGAAGTGAAGAGACTGCTTTTCACCTCCATGTATTAAGATCCTTGTGGCTGGAGCTGGGAGAAATAAAACTGCTCTAGGCAGAGCAAATATGCTTTCACATGTCACCATCGTGACACACAGCAGCTCCTAGACATATCATTGTGTCTGCCTGTTACAGACACATGCAGACATGTGTGCAGTCATGCAGCCGTACACAAACACCATGACACAGCAAACACTGTCTGCAAAGAGAGGTAAAAATAGGCTGATAGAGTGATAACAGTATCCAAACTTCCTGCTGGGATGTGCCGTGGGTGGCAGAAAATATCCTCTTCTTCTTCCCCTCTGGGAGCAGCTGCCTGCTGGAGAGAACTAGGGAGTGTGTTAGCGGTGCCTTGCAGTTTATTAGCAGAGGGATTCTGGACAAGGATGGTTCTCAATAAACTGCTCAGGGCAGTAAAAGAGCCATTCCCATGCTGGAAGCAGAGGACTTGCTGAACAGCTGCCTTGTTCATGGAGATTTGGTAGAGGAGCAGCTAAGAGATTCTCATTAGCTGTGAGAAGAAAAAGGGCAGGGAGTTGTGTGCTGAGTGGTTGTGAGGAACATTAGTTGCTCACAGGTATATGGAATGTTTTCTGGAAAACAATTCATTATTTTATTTGACTTTGTTGTGGCTTCTGGGAAGATGGGAAGAACCATTCAGCTGCTCACTTACCAAGGTGTCTCCAAGCCTGTGCTTGTCGTTACACAGAAATTGATAGCACCCTGTGGTATACTTAGGCTATAGCTGTCAGTTACCCAGACTGTGTGCCCAGTTGAACCTCATCTGCCCAGTGTTCACCACTGCCCGACCCCTGTTGTTACCACTTCAGAGAGCTTTCTTCTGGCTTGGCTGTAATAAGGACATCCTCTTTCAAGCTAAGTCCAGGACCACGTTGACTGAGCAGCAGGTCTTGCTAGCAGGTCTTGCCATTTTGTCTATAATCCAGCTGTACATGTATATGATGGTCTACTACATGACAAAATCAACTTTGGAATAATAATTTTAAAGTACTGCTCATAAAATTCCACACTTGCATAGGGAAAGTCTAGTGGCATTGGAGAGGTTGGAGGACTGAGTGTCTCTCACTCTCCACTGCTTCAGCTCTACAATGCTGAAGGGCTGAAGCAGTGGAGAGTGAGAGACAGAGAGTCAGAGAGAGAGAGACTCAGTATCAACCAGTGAATGCTGCCTGTGGGTAAGGCTCAGCCAAGCTCTGACAATTGCTCTCACCATGAGTTTATGTCAGTAGAGTGGGTCAAGAGCACCTTGTGCAAACATTTCCCAGGCAAAATGACCACAAAACAAAAGAGCCCTCTATAAATCATGAGTCCATCAAGGGTTATTGAGCTTCCTATTTCTATGTCATTCCAGTTAACTTTTTAAAA
Source organism: Porphyrio hochstetteri (assembly GCA_020800305.1). Classification (NCBI taxonomy): domain Eukaryota; kingdom Metazoa; phylum Chordata; class Aves; order Gruiformes; family Rallidae; genus Porphyrio; species Porphyrio hochstetteri. The sequence continues at coordinate 17,934,554 of CM036916.1, forward strand.
AATTTAAATACTTATGAAAATAACATCAAGATGTTTATCAAGTATTCCATACACTCTGAATATTTTTTAGTAAATGAAACATTTGATAATTTTATGTAGCAATTTTTATTTACTGAATATATAGCATTCAGCAAATAAAAGCTCAGATGTGTTTTCAAGACAAAAAAAAGGTAGAAAATATTGACAAAAATGTCATGGGTGTTCTCCAGACAAAGAAGAAATGAGTCTATTTCAACCCTATGAAAGAAGAAAAGAGTGTTGAAATGTCATTCCAGGTGGGCTTCTGTGCCCAAAAGCTTTTATTTTCATTTTTTTTCCAGCTGTACTGATTGGCCTTTTAAAACATATGGCCTTATTGACATGCTTAGAAATTCACAGCACAACAACTTCCCTGCCACAATCTTTTCTCTAAATTTCCAGCAGCATGTTCTGAGTGCATTTGGCTGGAGTGTCTGCATCAGTGCCATGTCCTGGGGGTGGCTGCTGGAGATCTGGAGCCTGGCCCTGCTTGTGCCAGAGTGGTCCGGGGCAGCTTGCCCTGTGCACTGCGGGTTCACAGTCCCTAAGAGCTGCCTCACACATGCCCTTCCCGTAGCACTTAGGCTGCAGGGAAAGGGCCAGATGTCCTCTGTGAGAACATAAGAAACGGACAGGCTGACTTTTCTGGGAATAGACTTTCCTCCTCCTGCTCCCCCTCCTCTTTGTGTACTATGGCTGAGGATGCTGGAGAGGAGCTCTGTGGAGAAGGACCTGGGGGTCCTGGTGGATGACAGGGTGGCCATGAGCCAGCAGTGTGCCCTGGTGGCTGAGAGAGACAATGGGATCCTGGGGGCATCAAGAGGAGTGTGGCCAGCAGGTCACAGGAGGGGATCCTCCCCCTCTGCTCTGCCCTGGTCAGGCCCCACCTGGAGTATTGTGTCCAGTTCTGGGCTCCCTGGGATAAAAAAGACAGGGATCTCCTGGAGAGAGTCCAGAGGAGGCTACGGAGATGATGAAGGGCCTGGAACATCTCCTGTGTGAGGAAAGGCTGAGTGAGCTGGGGCTGTTCAGCCTGGAGAGAAGAAGACTAAGGGGGGACCTTATTCATGTTCATCAATAGCTTAAGGATGGGCTGCAGGGGGAAATGGCCAGCCCCTTTTCAGTGCTCTGTGGAGACAGGACAAGGGGCAATGGCTGCATGTTAGAGCATAGGAAGAACTTTTCCCCAGTGAGGGTGAGGGAGCCCTGGGACAGGCTGCCCAGGGGGGTGTGGAGTCTCCATCTCTGGAGAGATTCCAGCCCCGTCTGGACGCCGCCCTGTGCAATATGAGCTGGGGAGCTGCTCTGGCAGGGGGTTGGACCCCATGAGCTCTGGAGGGCCCTTCCAACCCCTGTGATTCTGTGGTTCTATGATTCTATGCTCAGCCCTGAGACAGACATGTGTTTGGATAAATGCTGTGTCTGGTGCAAGGCAAGTTGCTGTCTTTCTGCTCTCAGAATGCCCTGTATGGGAGGACTTGATGTCTTCCTTACGGTGTGGTGGGCCTTTAACAACGTTAACATTTCTTGTGACCCTTAGAGTAAAACTTGGTTGATAACCAGATTCCATACAAAGAGATGCTAATTCCCATTTAATTTTCTCCATTTTATTACTAATCATATCACTGCAAAACGTAGTTTACAGCAATATAAATAGGATCCATTGCTTGAGGGAATTGTGCAGCTTCTGTCAATTTTTCAGCACCCAAATGTGAAACAGAAGCAATTAAACTCTGAGGGGAAAAAAGTAACAGTGTGGAACACATCAGAAATCGGGTCATGAATTCACACAGATGGGAAAGCCAGGAAGCAGTAGGAAAGCAGGATTTTGATTGACTCACCGTCAACAGTAAATGAGCCATTGGCAGTTTACTGTCAAGTTTTTGCCTTTTAATCTGCAAGTTCCAGAGGTGATGGCACTCTCCTCAACCCGCTGCCTGGGGATGGGAGGGGAGAGGAAAATGGGACAGAGAAAGCAGTGGCAGGAGTTTAGGGCAAGACAGGGGATGGGTCAACATAACAGAGGGGGGAAGGAAATGTTAAGCATTCTCTAAATCTGATGTGGGAAGCTAAAATTAAATAATATCCAGGCAATAGTCATGGGTGTTAAAAAAGTGCCACCCAAAAGGGATCATAAGGTCTCTGCAGATTAAGTAATAATAGTGTTGCAGTAGTAATTAGAGACTATGACCAGATCTATACCCTGTTGTGGGAATTGCTATACAAATATAGGTAAGGATAGCTCTTGCTCAAAAAAACCTATAAAGCAGAGGGGAGAAAGGAAGGAGCAGAAGGCTCCCAGGTGAAGGCAGAGTCAATGGGACCCTAAGAGCGCTTCAGCATTACTACAGAACATGCATGGTGCAGACAGGAATTGCTCTTTGCTTTGCTTTCATTTGCTTTTGTTTGCTGACTAGGCTGAGGGGAAAAAGAGATGAGATGTTCAAATCACCCCACTCCTCTGCTAGTCCAGTTTTCTCCAGTGGAAATCCATGACCCAGCCACAAGACTGTGGGGCACACCAGGATACCTCAAAGGCTACTAGAAGACCTGTTTGCCCTTGCTGGCTAGGATGCACCCATGGCCTAAAGTAAAGTCACTGGGATTTGTGGGATTTTCATACCACCCAAGAAAACATGAGACCTTGGAAACTGTAGGGTATTTTAGCATGCAGAAGCTCAGTATATATTTTCTTTTCAAGCAGCAGCACAGCACTTCTGAGAATGAAACAATCAGTTATAAAAGTAACCTTGCAGCAAAGCTTCAAGGGGGAGTTATATATGCTGGCAAATTTTCACTGTTTATTCATTCTAGACATACTTATAGACTAATTCTCCTCTTACTCTGATTTTATATCAATTATTCGCCATTGATTGAGTGGAGTTAATTTAAATTTACAGCAGTATAAGTGAGGAAAAGCAGCTCGTAATCAGTAGCAAGTTGATTCTGCCACCTTTACTCACCATGAATAGTACCTTACTCATTGAATAATCCTATAAATTCCTCTTGGGGTTTCTCACAGAATAGGATAGTATGTGATCTGAGTAAGGATGGCAAATACTTTTCATACTTTTCACATCAATTACTCCACTGGACTGGACTAGGTGATATAGCACCAGATTCTACATGCACACCCAAGATTTCTAGAGAAAAATGACCTGGTATTGTGTGGTCTGTAAAAATAGTAGTAAGGCCATACCATGATTTATACCCTTGAGTCAGAGTTGACACACAAAATTTGAACTTAATCTGAAAATTTCAGGTGTTCAGCTGTGGGTTCTTAATAATTTCCTAATGTGTGTCTTATAGAGACATTTCCTACCTACTCGGTTGTTTGGAGCTTGAACCTTGGATTCCTCAGTGGTGGCTCAGCTCTGTATTCTCATTTTATCACAGCTGTTAAATGAAAACTCAGACATTTGAAAGAAAACATTAATTTTTATATGGTATGTTTTACTTGTTTTTTTTCTTATCAAACCAATAGAATCTTGTTATCACTCAGAAGACCTAGACAAAGTTATAAAAGAATCTTTTGACACTTATTTATCTTGGAAACAAGCACTCAGTAAGGAAAAAAAATATTAAATTTTTAAGCAAAAAAAATAGAGGCTTGAAATGAAAAACCTTCTGCAGGGTTACCTGTTGTGGTCTATACCAGGAGACAGGATCCAGGCCTCTGCAGAGGGATATATCCTCTCTGTTGATCTGACTGTTTTACCAGTGGATAGGCCTGTGCTTAAAATTACACACTGGGTTTTCTTTTCAATTAAAAGGGCCATGAGATAAAACAAAGAGTAGGAAGGATATATATAACAAAGAGCAGAGGATATATGAAGGACAAGGTGAAGAGATGCACATCTCCCTGATGCTCACAGCCAAGACAGACCCCACAAAGGGGATACGTTCAGTCTCTGATACCATGTGCCTATGTGTCCATGCCCTTAGTTACAGGTTTGCAGTACTGAAGGAGCAAGCTCACACTCAGACCTGCTTTGCCAGTTTTGATGGAATGATTTGGGTGAGTGATAAAGAGATAGAGGGGGAATCTTCTGTGGTGCAGATGGAAGGAGTCGTGGATGCACGTCAGGCAGAAAGCACCCCGGTCCAGTCCTTGAGGGCAGAAAGCAGCTGCAGATGCTTGACAGGATTTTACAGCCTCAACCTGGATCTGGATATTGTGTGACAAACCCAAATTGCTTGTCTCTCTACCTGACTGCATGCATTTCCTCTTGATGGGGTTTATATTTACATGTCTCCAGTGGAAGAATGCAAAAGTATGGAAGTGCTGAAATTTTCAGGACATGTAAGTAACCCAGCTTTTCTTTATTTTTTTTAAAAAAAAAAGGTAAAAGGTTTGTGATTCACTTTATGATAGCAAGATTACATTTTTTTCATAGGGTGAAAGTCTCTCCATGAAGGATGTTTCAGTTACTGAGATGGCTGCTTATCAATGAAACCACTGGAGCCTCATTAGTCTCAGTGGTGATACTGATAACCACAAGTACTGGCAATGAGATGCAGAGCCAGCCCTAACTCTGTATCAAACCCAGGTAGTCCTTGAAAATTGTAGGACATTTTTTGTGTGTGCCGGAGCCAAAGCAGAGGTTTTGTTTGTGTGGACAAGACTGTGGGTGTGATGGACATGTACATCCATACATGTTGGTGTGGGTTGTGGTGGGTAAGTTGAGAAACTGCAAAGAGGATTTTGTTTACCTTTGGAAGTAGTGGAACTGCTGAAGACCTGCTGGGAGACAGGGATTCCTGGCACCACTATTGGTCTGCTACATGGTCTACTTGACCTTCAGCTTCCCACCAGTCAGTCATTGCCTTACCTACTTAGACTGTAACAGAAAAAGGGTTACTCCTAGCCCAGAGGATCCTTGGTATTATTTGAATCTCTAGATGCTTCTGTAGTAACAAAAGTCAAGAGATAGAAAACCCACTTTAGATAGATAGTGCCATATACTTGTAAGAGAAAAGCTATGGAAACACCAGAAGAAACAGGGTAACCTCACTATGGATACTTTTTAAAGAGAAGAGTTAGGGAACAGCTAACAGGGGCAAACAATCTAACTATATTTAAGGTGATATTTATTTAAAAGAAATTTGTGACAGGGAGTTTTGTTCTGGTTGTGGGCAATAATGGGAACTACCCTCTGTGGCCAATGAATTGCTGGCCTGTGGTCTCACAGCCAGTGTGCACAGGGAAAGGACATAAAGTCAGCGACTTGCATGATAAAACATCCAGAATTCTTTTTTTACTGTCTTACTGCATTCTGCCTCAGTCAAGAACCAACTAGATTGACTGAAGCCACAAATAAAAGCAGGATTATAAATTTTGTAGGGGAGAGCAGTTTGACAGAGACAAAGCAACTTCATCATGCAAAGAAAAGCTGTGCTTCACTAATCAACCACATGTTTGTTTTCCTGTCTGCAAAAATGAAGCAAGTGAAAACCAAGTAATGTAATTTAACTTCTATATTCAAAAAAATAAGGCGTAGAAAATGGAGAGGTCAACATAAAATGTGTTACTATTTTTTGCCTTAAAAAGGTTTCTAGAAGCAGGAAGCTGTGGGGCTGTGTGATGTAAACAGTGTTATTCGGTGTTTCTTAGGGAGCTGCAGCCCAGGTAATCAACAGCAGCTCTGAATTTGTAGCAAGCAATGCAGAGTTGAGAAGATGAATGTTAAAGCTGTGTGGCCAAACAAATAAATAAGCAACCCAACAGCAGCTGAAGAATCATAGAATCCCAGACTGGTCTGGGTCGGAAGGGACCCCAAGGATGAGAGAGCTCCAACCCCCCTGCCACAGGCAGGGCCACCAACCTCCAGGCCTGGAGCTACACAAGGTTGCCCAGGGCCCCATCCAACCTGGCCTTGAACACGTCCAGGGACGGGGCATCCACCCCCTCTCTGGGCAACCTGTTCCAGCCCCTCACCACTCTCTCTGTACAAAACTTCCCCCTAATATCTAATGTAAACCTTCCTTCCTTTAGCTTCACTCCATCCCCCTTGTCCTGCCATTCTCTACCCTTTTAACAAGCTGATTCCCCTCCTGTTCCTCTGCTCCCTTCAGGGACTGGAAGGCAGCAACGCGGTCCCCCCACAGCCTTCTCTTCTCCAGGCTGAAGAGATGTTCCAGGGCAGGGAATGATTAAGGCTACTACTGCATATTACTGTTGAACCTGTATTATTACAAATTCAAGTTCCACTGAGTAGGAACTATGTTTTATGTAACCAATATGTTATATACAAACCAGTTACAAACCTGTAGGCTTCAAAACATGAAGCATACCTACTGGTTCAGGATCAAGAGGATCAAGAGGAGCTAGTAGATTTACTTCATACATGTTTTATCATAAATGCCTATTGCATTTTCTCTGAGCCAAGAAACAATTTTGGTAGCCCTACCAGTGCATTTGTCTCCCAGTTATATAATCCATTTGGGTTTTCAGGTCAGAAGAAAAGTAACTTCTATATAGCTACAAAAAAAGATGCTGAGTTTCTTTGTTCAGTTATTTGGTTGTGTGATTCTGCTCCATCCAGAACTTCCATTTTAGGACAATTTACTTATTCTTCCCAATCAGCACTTCAGTCCAGCTCAGAGGCCTCCCAGATCTTTTTTGTTCAGAACACTTCAGTTCCTCAGAGTTTAAAGTCAACATTTTATGTCTTCCTTTTCTTGACAGAAAACATAGTCACTTCAGAGCTGATTAACATTTTTTCACAGCAATGTTTTCCCATCAGACAATGTGGTTTCACCTAAACTGAAATTTGCAATGAGAAAATGTCAGTTCTGACAGAAAAAAATGGTTTTCCAGCTGGGAGAAAAATAACGAAATATTTTGTTTGGGGTTGACATTTCAGCATAAAATGAATTTTTTGTTGTTGTTGTTTCAAAATGTTGATTCAAAATTAAAAATGCCGTAACAGAATGGCATGTTGGATCATTCTGTTTTGATATAAAATGTCTAGATCTTAACATTTATACTTTCCCCCAGATTTTTTACTTTCTGTTCAAGTTTGAAATGAAGAATTATTTTGAAATTCCCTGTGGGAGGAAAATTCCATTTCCTCCTCTGCCCTGACATTAGGAGATGAGACTGTTCTGGAACTGAAGGAGCAGGTAGGAGAGTCGGGCAGCCTCAGACTTACATCTTGGTTTGTATGGCACAGCTTGGCTGCATATGTTTGGTATAACTCCTTATACCAACTTCTTATAGAACTTCTTCAGACCCCTGATGAGTTGGGTGGATTGTGGGGTTTTCTTGTTAGAACGATGCAGAATGCTCGTGTACAGCCCCAGCAATGCTTCAGAAAATCCTCAAATCCAGTTTGTAAATTAGGAATAACACTACTTGCCTGTCTTACATGAGAGGGTTGTGAGTCTTAATTAATTGGTGCTTACAAAATTCTCTCAGATTCTTGAAAGATGCTGTAGAAATCTAAAATTGTATTTCCTGAAATGAGTTATTCAGGTGACTTAGATACAAGTGCTGAGCAAATCCAGCTGCTACTTTAACAAGTGTGAATTATTTGTTTTGAGCAGTACCTCTAATCCTCTCTGCCAGGCTCTGAACTCTCTTCCTTGGATTCTTTTCCTCACTTTGCATTTTTATGTTTTATTACGGGTAAATGTAAAGTAGCACATTCCAGTAAACCGAACAGTAGTGCTAATTACAAGGACAGCTTCTTCAGCTGGTAGCAATGCAGGGATCCACAGGAAGTTTCCATACTGTATTTCACTTCCAGCCTCATCATCATGCCTCTGTCCCTTTCCTTTGTTTTTACTACTGTTGGCATCATCTCTAACTCCTGCACATAGAGGCAGAATGGTCAAAGTTGTGGGATCAGGAGAACAGAAAATGCTGCAAACCAGAGTGGAGTGTTCATCCAAGGCTCCTTTAGGCAAGGGTCTGTCTTGCTCTGCTTGACATTCAGATATGGAAAATTCTTTTCCACAAAGAATTAAAATGTAGGCTATAGCAGTTCAAGAGGAAGAAGATGGGCCAGGATTCTTAATTCCATTGTACTGTAGGTTCTTGTTCTCTCCAATTCAAGGCTTTTCATACTAGTAGTTTGCACTGAGACTCCAACATCAAGAGCACTGGTACCTTCACCTCATGTTTGCACTCAGATGAAAGAAAGAACACCACTCCTAAGAAATTCAGTGAGATTTGGATGAAGCCTTTTGTTTTTCAGTAATCCCCCCCCTTCTATTCCCCTTTCTGCCTCCCTCAGTATCTCTCTCCCTTTCTGAGTTTTCATCTGGATTCTATCATGTATGGGACAAGCACACTCTGTTCTGCAGCACCTGCCATTTAGCCATAGCACCAAATACCACCCCTCTTCACACACCCCTGCCTCTCCCAGCTGAACATGAACCTCATGTCTTTCCTACCTCCAGCTCTTTCAGGCTGCTTTCTGTCTGGTAAGCTTCTGCCTGCCTGCTGTTTAATCTGTTTATTGCTCTGTCTGATCCTCACCAGCTGCATCCTTATTCTCCATATTCTCCTGAGACTTCAAGTTTCCTCACAGCCAGGTTCAGAAGGACAGCAGCATGTTTTGTCTTGCACCTTGAGTTGCAGCAACTGTTGGAAAACATCATGCAAGAGAAATTGTGCCAGCATACCCATGATTATGTTGACATGGGCAAAAGAGTGCTTTTCCCAAGAGGCCTTTTAACTCTTTACCAAATGAAATGAATATGAAAGAAGGCACATGTCTTTGTTTATCTTTTTGTTTCATTGTATTTCCTTTCTTGCTAGTATAATGACTTCCATAAACAGGCTTAGGCTAGTATACAAAAATCACACTACTTCCTAACAGGTATTATTTATTGAGTTTCTTGCCTAGATGCCAGCAATGTCTGATTTTAGTGGGTATCTGGCAGCTGCCTCTCTAGCAGGGTGATATCATGAGTTAAGAAAGAGTATGCCTACAGTTTGTGTTTGTACTATTATTGTCCCCAGCTAACTAGGGGCTTTGCTGTTATTGGTAGCTGCTAGTTGCTTTCCTGATGATTTGGTTGACACTGTAACCACCTTTGATGGTAGTGGCACTTTAGTCATGGCTGTTGTTGCAAAAAGTATGATGAGACAGGCTTACATGCACAATGTTTTTTAGCAGGGTCTGTAGCTGATGGCATACATCAGTTCTATCAGCTCTGCTTTAGGAGTGAATAAAAAAACAGAGAGAGGGAAGGTGCAAACTCACTCCAGGGACCAGCCAGGAAGGGTGGTGATGGGGTTCCAGATTCTCATAGCAGGTGCAAGACCATGAGAGCAACAGTGCAACAGTAACAACACGAGAACAACAAAGGGAAATGAATAGCAGATGGGAACAATATAGGGAAAACATTGCCACTGCCACTCTGGAAAAGCATTGCCTCCACAGTGTAAGTGAAGGGCTATAGAGCTGAAAATAGCAGGGCCTTGGCATTACTAAGGCTAATGCACTAATTTATCTGAGGACTCCTGTGAAAGTCCTGCTTTGTTTCACCATCTTCTTGCCACCTAGTAATATATCTTTTCTGATTTCCTGGTTGGTGAATCCCCAGGTAATAAGGGAAAGGTGCAACATTCCTGTAAACCTGATGTCTGGACAGCTTCAGCCTTCTGGTAAGGGCTTCAGTGTAGCTATACACAAAAAAAAGAAGAAAAAGAAAAAAAAAAAAGAAGTTACCTCTGTTATGCAATGGTGTGTCTTAGATTTATCCAAGTCCCATAACCAATAGCTATCTGCATTTCTAAAGCACCAGTGTGTGTGTCATGGTCTGTTATTCATAATCACTGCCAGGACAACAGAACCTGGTCAGTTATTAATTTCTTCATGCCATTTCAATGGGTTAGTCCTTCCCTGTGGCATTCACAGGGAAGTGACCCAGTCGTATGTTACACAGGGACATGGAGAAGTAAAGATTTGTAGCCAGGATTTTCAAAGGGATCTGAGTGGATTAGATACTCAAATACCCTAGAACTTCAGTGGCTTAGGCACTTCTGACAACTCAAGAGAAAACTATTGAGTAACAACTGGTAGATTCATGATATAATCATATTAAATACAATTCTTTCTCATTCATGTTCTTGTCTCTGAATGTAACAGTCCTAGGAATTGGAGCCTCTCTCCTAGTTCTCTCTGTGTCCTTCCATATACCTGTCCACTCCTTCCTAGTGTCTGATCACATTTGTCTCCTCATGCTTGGTGTTGTGTCTCCAGTGAATATTTTTCTCTGGCTCTCCTCCTGCACCCTCACCTTTACTTAGAAAGGCCAGAAATGTTTATCTGCATGTGGCATGCAGGGTTCTTGTACTGAGCACCTCCTCTGCACTGTAACATCTTTGTTTCCCCATGAAGAAGCATAATATCCTCCTTTCGTTCAGGCGAGGAAGAAAAGCAAACCCAGTAAACAGGCACAGTAATTAGATCTGATGCCTAGGCCCTGGAGAGGAAATTGGGAGATAATTTAAAAGTTGGTCCCATTGGAAGGTTCCCCAATGGATATTGATCAGGCTTAGATGAACTAGAAAGAGTCCAAGGAGAATTTATTCATTAGAAGCTGACAACCAATTGTTTCTTCCTTTCTGGTTTTTTGAGGTTGTAGTTTTTGTTTGCCTACTTCTCTGATAGAGGCAGCAGGTAAATTCCTTTAACTGTACTCTTTTGTCTGTGTCCAAGGGGCAGCAGAGTGGAAGCACAAAGGCTGGCAAAGCTCATTAAAGTCAGTAGCACAGAAATGGAGAGCAGGTCTTGCCATTGCTCTCCCTAGAGATGCTCAGGGTTTCTCTGTATTCCCTTCTGAGACTCTGACCCCTTGTCCTTCACATTACACAGTTGGTTAGCTGAAACCTTTGCTCTTGGATTTCTAATTCTCTGGCACAGGCAGCATTCCCATGGAAAACACACGTATCTCTGCTGAGGAGAGGAAGGAGGCAAAGAGGCATGATAACCTCAGAGGCATTTATCTGCCTTGTCAGCAGATCTAGCTACAAATTCAGAGGGAGAAAGGGCATTTTTCCCTGAATACAGAAGCCACCTGTGATTTTAAAGTGAGTAATCAGTTTGCCTCTCACCAGTGTTTTAATAGTTTACTATTTTGAATGCAGCTGAAATCTAAAGGAATTAGAGACCCAGTTCTGAATATAATTCTGCTTAGGGTAACACAGAAACACTCCTGCACACAGGTACATACTCTTCCATGAACATCTGAAAAACTGCAAAGGAACCTTCTTCAAAGCTTAGAAAATGTCAAATGTTAGCTTGAATCTTCTCTTGGGTGTACAAGAAAATCTTTAAAAGCATCTCCCCATACAATTTTTTTACCCAGAAGCTCTGTCTCAGGATAGTGCACAGAATGGATGGAGCTTTATGAATAAACAGCTAGTCAATATTTTATTTCCTTCTCATTGTTTGGCATATGGCCCCAGACTTTATTTGCTGGACACAATTCAAACCCTACTCTAGAGAGAAAATTATTAACTTTCTCACAGAGTTTTCTGTGGCACACATCACTGTAATGGCTAGCTGCTCTATGAGCATTAACTAACCTGGAGTTACCACCTCTCTGGCTGATGAGTACATGCTATTGTATTGGGTTCCTGTGTGGGAAACTGAGGCAGTGACATTGCAGTAGGGAGTTTTGAAGCACTTCACACATTTAAACAACAACTTCCATCTTTCTTTGTTGTAAATTGGTATGTTCAGGATGTCTGTAAATCACAGCCCAGGACACAAGTCAGGAATCACTTAGTGAGTGACCTTTCATGGTACTTGGTTTACGTGTGTTGCTTAAACCAAGGCATTTGTACAAATGACATTTGTATTAGCAGGCAGGAGAAAATCCATCTCTCTGGGCATTCAGCTACATTAATCTTGAGACCCACTTCTTCTTTCCTCTTGGTTCCTTGCCTCAGTTACTGTACACCTCCCCATCTTGGCAATAAATGAGTAGAGATCCTAAAGAGAACCTCCTTTTTCAGTATAACCTCCTGTTCTTCCAAAGAATACATCTGCCTTTTGCAATACGTAAGTCAGTCTCCTGTCAGCAAATAGTATGTGATAGGATAAGAAAGGACCAGATCACCAGGAATATGTTCAAAGGAACTGGATTTACTAGGTCTTCATGTTAAATTTGCACCTGCTATTTCCTATCTTCTAAATACATGACTTATCAGTATCAGCAATTTTTTCAGTGCCTTGCTGCTCTTATGTGTGTCTGTGCATGTGTTAAAAAAAAAAGCAAATGGAAACTTGAGAAATTGTGTCATGTGAATTCAGATTCATTCCCAGGTGATTCACCAGGAACGTGGGAACGTTGATGCATGCTGTATAGACCTCTACTACCTGGGTTGTGGGAGTAACTGATAGCAGAAGTACATAGTTATCTTCCTTGTAGGTCAGCATACAGAGGGGAATGAGGTGAACATTTTGCATCTGGGTTTTACAGATGCTTGCTAACAACAAGAGACAGTGAGACTCTTGAATCCTGGATTATATTCTGGCTCTGAAAGGGAATTTATGCTACTGGTCACAGGCTTTTCTGCCTTTTCTCCCCAGAGTGATCCTAGGTACCCTCTTCTCTACAGTTTATCTGCATACTCTCTAACTTTGCTGAACTCATACCCTTAGGAGGTGTGAATGCACCTGGACAATGCAAAGCTGCTACTGAAACATCCCAATTCTGTAACAGCTTTACAGCTTTGGCATAAGGGATATGATTATTTTTGGTGGTTTATTGATGTAGTGAAATGTGCATTCTATAGATAGTATAACACTGACTGATATTTGCTGCTGAATTGGAAGAAAAAAACAGTAAATAAACTACATTCCTCTATTTCTTCTCTCTTAAAATAAAATCTGCAAAACTCCAGGAAGATTTTTCCTAAATTTATCTTCAGTGGGTGAGTAGCCACCAGGCCAAGATGTTTCCCCATGTGATTTATATGTCTTTTCACTGGTCCTGGGAGTTAATGTTTCCCCTCAGGTGTTGGCCATTTGTAGCACAGCTTGAAAGAATGAAATACTGTTTTAAACTCTCCTTTCCATCTCGAAGTTGGGCTTTCAACTTTAAAAATTGATTAACTTTGGGTGAAAGGTCCTGGCTTGAAGGGTTCTGGGGAATGAGGTTCTTTATTTAGTGACAGAACTTGTGCATCATGGACAGGAACAGGAGATACTTCCTGATCACCATCGCTCCTTCCAACGTGACTCGCTCCTGAACTGCAAGTATCTGCTGGAGGGGTGAATTGATAGGCTTATTTTAAAGGTCCAGCCAGTCTCTCTACTCTCTGGATTTGATGGTGGCTTTCTCTAATATAGATCCTTTCCTTGGGAGAGATAGAATGGGGATTGCTGGCATATTGCACAGAGACCGTTCTGACACCATTATAATGGATAAAGTTGAGCAGAGATCACGTTGATGCATAGATCCTGGATGAAATGGGATTATACCCCATCTCCAGCCTTTTGGCAGATTGATTCCCTTAGGAATTTGTTTTGCAGCTTGACAAAATATAAAGCTTGATGAAATGCAATTTTGAAATATATGTATTTGGTAAATTAATGAGCTAGCACTGACTAAATGAAATTATCAAGAGCAATCAAAACTCAGAAGAGAATTTTTTTCAGGTGATTATAATGAGCTTCTCTCTTCCCATGGACAGAAAGTTCTATGTGAAATCAGTGTTTCATAGCAGAAGGGTTCACTTTTAGCATCTGCAATAAGAAAACACTGCACAAAAGAAGGTACATAAGAAAATCCAGAGTGTTCAGATCTATTTCACCACTTTCAAGTTTGTTGAATTTGGATTAATATTAGAAGAACAGGATCAGAAAGGGGTTTATTGGTGTCCCCATGCTCCTTTTGCAGTTTGACGGGACTGCTCCTGTGGGTTCAACTTATCTGCAGCAATTTATTATTCAGTGAAAATCTTCTCATCCTGTGCCTTGACAGCAAATAACAGTGAAGGACAGAAACCATTTGGGAGACCTGAAAGTCTGGTGTAACTGGAACTAATACCAAAGCTTCCACCGGCTTCAGTAGAGACAAGATTACTCTCTGGGAGTTTATCTTCAGCCAATGTGTATTAGCAAATTACTGCAGTAAGAGTTCATCCCACTGGTGACTAGGGCCTGGGTAAGTCTTAATGATGTGCTCAGTTTCAGTAAGCCAGGCTCTAACTTGTGCCAACTCAGCCTCTGCTTGTGGAAAACAGTCATCTGGGTGTGTCTTTCTCATGTAGACTGTTTTATCCCTGTGTCTTCTCAAATTTCTTGTGGAAACATAGATGCCTTGCCTCACATTGAGGAAGATGTGTCCTCATCCTCCCCTGTAGACAATTCCTAATGTTCTCAATTCTCTTGAAAAGAGGACGTGGCAAAGCCACATCAGACAGATGGGATGATCCAAAAGATGTAGTCATGAAATGATGGCAGAGTTTTAACTTCACTCCTATCCTGATCATGGCCTCACACTTTCAGCCTGTTCAGTGGAAACATGCCAGAGAATATGTCTGAATTTCTGCTGTAAAGCTCAGTAAAAACAGAGCACCAAATTAATCCCTGATGTAAACTCTGTGTGACTTCAACAAGCTTACTCTAGGGAGAGATTTGGTCCTGTGTACTTGATGTGTACTACACGGGAAAGTGGGTTTTTCTGTTAATGCTCTCTGCTGTGGTTAGGCTAGAAAAGATGCTGTAGCACTGGTTTGCCCATGAAACAAGAATACAAATCTATGTATCTGTATCTCTACAGCTGTCTCTATATCTGTTGATTTCTAAAATTAAAATATTAGATAATGACTGTGGTCTTAGGACTTCAGATAATTAGTATGCAGGCTTGCATTCAGATTATGAGGGAGAAGTATGGGCAAAGCTGGGTGGACATTGGCAGGACTGGAAGAGCAGGAGTGGTTCTGGGTGAGGATGTTGTGTGCAGGACCTTGGCAGAGCTGCTGGGAGATCAAGGCAGGCCAGGACTGGGGAGCACTGAACAGTTCCAGGAAAAGTCATCAGATCCTTCTTTGCAGAAGCAGCGAAGCTAACCTAGGGGAGCAATTTCACTGCTGAAGTGAAACTAGTGATGTTTTTTAAAAGAACTGATGGGGAACTGAAATGAACACTGACACACAGATTCTTTTTCTTTATGTGTGACTTAGGAAGACCTAAAGAGTAGAGGGGGATGGTACCAGGGCCAGCTGCCTCCCATCAGTGCTCCCTAGAGCAGAGTTTCCCCCATGGGGTATGAGTTGTGTAGGTGTCCCATCACCAGCACCAGCGCGCGTCCTCTCAGAGCTGCAGTGCTATAAGCCTGCACAAGCCATCCTCTCCTCAGGGGAGACAAGAGCAAAGATGGATATAGTTCTGTCTCATTTGAGTTAGCGTGTTCCTACCTCTGTGGAAGCACAGTAGACAAACAAGGGATTCAATCACTCGCACCAGGGCTCCTGAGGAGTGACAGCATTATGGTCCTCCTGGGGTTGCTTCTTTGCAAAGCCAACCAGTAAGAAAAAGGAAGAAAGGAAAGAATGTGGACAAGTTTACTCTCCTCTGTCTAGCATCCTGCGAGTGTGTATGATGACGGTTACTAATGCTGCCCACATATTTCTGTCTCAAAGGAGTCTGGAATAGAGGTCAGACTTTGTAGGTCACCAGTAAAAAACTGAAGCCCTGCTTCAAAGCTCTCTACTGACTGACTCTGACACTGGGAAAAAAACCCTTCACCCTTCTGTGTCTCACTCTGCCCCAGTGATGTCAGCTCTTCTCCAGGAAGCCTTGGATGGCTGAGAGCCATAGCATTCCTGCAGGAGAAAGGCAGCTTGGTTTTGTTCAGTGGCTGCTCAGAGCGTATCCAGACTATCCCGGAGTAAAGTAGGCTGAGTTCTTACTCAGAAACCCTCTGTACCCCTCACTGACGATCCTCCTTGTGCTTCTGTGCTTCCTGGTAAAAACACAAGGTGGCACTGAGTCAGCAGGACCTTGGCTGGCAGAGGCCTCTGTGTTTCTTTCTATTTATACACAATTATGGCAATTTACAAGATCCCCTGTGGGGAGGCTACAATCTCCCAGTTGTCCCATCGTCTTGTGAGGCCAGTGCCAGTGACCATCCTGACTCATTTACTGTAGGAGTTATTGTTAGTCACTTTATGTAATGTACTGGCAATTTTGTTGGGAAAGATAATGCCAGAGTAACCCAGCAAATTGACAGTCTCAAGGACTAAATTCTTACATGCCAGTCTCTGTAAGAAAAAAATAACGGTGTGGGGAAATTAAAGGAAACAGGAAGCTGTCTCAAGGGTCACCTGAGCAGTGATGTACCAGCAGGCCCAGACTCCTCATCACTGACAATATTTCTGCTAGAGAGAGGCCTACATTGCAAGACTCCATCTCCGCTCCCTCACAGCGAGCAATTATCAAATGAGCACTGGCAGTGGCATGATTACAGGCTGTATGAAAAGACAGGCTCGCTCAAGCCCTACTGATGCCTTAAAACAACAGCATCAAAGCACACCAGCTACACAGCACCCCTTCCCTCTGTACTGCCCAGCCCAAGTTCCACAACTGATAACACAGGTGAAACTGGGCTTTGCCTTCCTCTGAGATCTGGGGCTGTTAAGCAGAGGTAAGTACACCATTTATGATGGAAAAATATCTGACAGTCAGAGGGGAGATGTGGGCACTAAAGTCCTTTCCAAGACTTTTTTCTAGCAGACCATGGACAATATGCTCATTTCCTCAGGAATTTTCTGATGTATGATGCTAAGTTCTCTTTCTCATGGACATTAGTGTGATGACACAGTACTGGATAATAAAATGTTGTAGTAAATGTGGCATGCAGATAGGTAAAACATGTAATGCTATTGCATTCGGGCTGCTTGATTAAAAGGGCTTGTTTGCCTGCCTGCAGGGTGAATGTCATTTCATGTGACAAAGCTTGTGCAGTATGTCACAGAGAAGACATCCCCTCATACAGAAATTGCACTCTTACTCCTTTTTTGGCATCTCCCTTAATTAACAAACAGATTGCTCAGATGATAGGACTACAGCACAGCAAGTTTTTTGACTGGAAGATGTTATGAAAGTATAAACAAATCTTTACCTTTCACTTATTATAGTGCTGCCCAGCCAAAAACTGTATTCTGTTTTCCCTTAAACAAAGCACAACAGCAGTGACAAAAATAGCATGTTATTTGTGGATTGGGTCTCCAAGCCTTCTTTTTCAGTGGCCTGGGGAAGCCTCTCTGGGTTCAGGGAAATGCTTGCATCCTGCCCATTCCCCACTGCCTGTGCTTTCCCACCTTGCTCCTTGGCTCTGTGGAGACCCTTTCCTCCTACTGTGCCCACAGAACAGTTTAACCTTGAGGTTCTCTCTTATCAACTGCATCACCCTTCTGTAGCTGCAAGACCTAAATTGTTTTCCATTGTCCCTGAGCTGAATGGAGCCAGGCCTTCAGAGAGCAAAGGCTTGGGAGCACTTTAAATTAGGCAGTCTGATGGAAATGCTGCAGGTAAGGAGGAAAAGTAAACAAGCCCCATCCTTCTCCTGAGGCCCTATGCTCCTTAAATGCTCTGTGGCTCTATGGGAGGCCCAGCCTGCCTCTCAGGAGAGTTGTGGATGACACATGTCTCTTAATTAAATACATATTTCCATGCAATGTGGAGTGAGAGGAGGCTGTGACCAGTGCAGACCAGCAAGATGCTTTACTGTGGAACCACATATGTAATGAGGGCAGAGTCCCACTGCACCCCAAGTACTGGGGGTTTCCCTGGTTGAAGCTTGTGTGTGATCAGTCCTTTCAAAAACCATATGGGACCAAGTGTGCTGCCCACTCACTCCATGGCACGGGATGCAGAGGACAGGCCGAATGACAAAGGCACCAGTCTCCTGACATAGAGGGAAGGGAGAACTGCAGCATGCCATGTGTAGGCTGCATCAAGTGGTGCTGACAGTCAAACTACAGCTAGCTTTGTCTCCCTGGGGGCAGTCCTGCTTGTGCATGTTCATCAAATGGTGCAATTGGTATTGCAGGGTTAAGGCCACACTTGTAGCAGGGATCTGCAACATCCCCAGTAAGATAAAATTGTGGCTGATGCAAACATATGCAAGCTTGCTGGTATGCCAGCAGGGCAGGGTATAAAGCAGGGCAGCTGCCAAAATTTATATTTAGGATGTGTACGATGGGTGTGTGCAGTCCATGCCATCACTTCTTCACCTGGCTTACTTTTAACCAGGGCACAATGTTGTGCTTCACTTAAAACCAATTTGCCTCGAAAAAAAACCACAAAAAGGAAGGGATTGCAGCTTTCCTGAAAACTTCCCTTAACTTTCTGGCCTGTTCTCAGTCACAGGAGCACATACCTGTTCCTTTAAGTGGATCTGTGTGCCTTTATTCAGCTTTCACTGCAGTTTTTTGTGGTAATTAAATAACTGGGCTTCCCCTGGGACTGCAGGTTGAATGCAAAGAGAGCTTATTTCTTTTATGTCTTTTTTTTTTTTTTCTTTTTGCATTTGTATTTCCAGTTTCCATTTATTTTGCTAGTGGATGTTGTGCACAGGTATGTTTTTGGTGTTGGTTCTCACAAAGTTACCATGGTCCATAAGAAACCAGGATTAATTGCATGAGAAGAATTTACCTGGCACATAAATGTTTTTGGACATCAGAAGGAGCTGCTCTCCATCTTCTCACGTGTTTATTCAACAGGTGAGCTGCAGATAAAGAATAATTAATTGTTTAATATTGGGAAATATTAATTCCTCACCAGCCCATGAAAGGGCTGGTGGCAGAATGGTGCTCACGGGAGCTCCCATGCAGAACATCAAGGTGTAGTCACTAGGTTACAGGACATGTAACGATGTGGAGCTGATAGCACTGGTCTCTCCAGTGAAGGGCATGTGGCATAAAATATCAGGAGCAGAGTTGGGAAAATGATGAATTTATTGGTTTTGTGGCTCAACAAAAAAACACTAAAACTAAAATTCTGGATTTGTGGGAGCCAAACAACATTTTTCTTTAGTTTTCTAATTATTTGTCCATTTCTCCTGATTTGTTTTTTTTCCCTTTATTCTTTATTTCAAATCAGTTCCTTAAGCAAAAAATATTTTATAGCAATTAGGAAACATTTTGTGCAAAAAGATATAAAAATGAACTGTTTTGACATTTTGAAAACTCTCCACTGACTTTCTGCAAATACTACTCAGCAAATTCAGTGCAGTCTCATCAATAGCATAATTCTCTTCATCTTCTGCTAAAATACTATTTTGTGAAAATTTACTGACAGGAAAAATAGTGACATATTTCTTCTGGGCAGGCAGAAATTAGAACTATTAGCAAGGACTTTGGACACCATGGCCCCTTCCCCCATCTGCCAGTGGCATTTTGTGTTGTCCTAGAAGGTCACTGCACTTCTCTGCTTGTTTCCTCTTTCTTTGGATGGCAAATTCGTACTCAACTAGTGCTACTCAGCATGTATCCATCCCATGCAGATTAGAGAAGGGAACTGATGCTGATTCTGGGTGTTATTCTGATAATAATTTCTATTACAACTTCTCTTCATGCAGTGAACAGGCTGTGGCATGTGGTTGCAGGTCAAAGAAATGGATTTTATTTTACAAAACAGAACTTCATCTGCATGAAATCCTAATTGCATCCTTTGGCTTTACTTTAAGCAAGCGAAGCAAATCACAACCAAAGCAAATGCTATATATATTTAGAAATTGCAAATACCTTTCCATTTTAAGCCAGACACTGGGAAGTGCTTGTTCATCTTCTTTTATTACCGTGTCTCATACTACGCAGAGGATTCCATGTTGGATCTCCCACTTTCACATCCATCCCCATCCAGCCTGCCTCATCGAACTCTTTGGGGGCAGTTTGGACTCCTGGTTTTGCACTAGCATAGCAGTCTTTGCTGAGGATCTGTCAGCACTGGATACGAGGGGCAATACTGCCAGCCTGATGTCACACTAAGTGTCTTGACCCTAGAGGTATGTTTGCGGAAGATGATGCTGTGAATCAGACTCAGAACTAGACTCCTGGACCCGCTCTGCTGTTCAACAGCTGCCCTTCATTGACAGCAACATGAGTCAGAAAAAGCCTGTGTGTACAGTTCCTAAAATAACTAGTAATCAGCAAAATTCACAGCCCTTTTACTCAGTCACTTCTCTTGAAGGAGTCTTGTTAGGCCAAATTCCTTTTTTTCTCCTCCATTATACAAGTGCTGCTCCATTGAAGCGAATGGATTTGTTTGGGTCTAAGAGAATAAGATAACCATTGTGGTGCTCAGGAGGCATTGTATCAGTGTAAGGATTTGGCCAATTACTATTATTTCGTTACAGGCACGTTGGTGTTTTGCTAACCATAAAGGAAAGCAAATCTTTTTCATTAGATCTAATCAACCCCACAAGCCAGTTTAAACTAGTGGTGAGAAGAGAACCCATTTCAAGCTGGAATCTGGGTATTTCTTTCTCCAGCTCTCCCATGCCAAGACATGAACCCTGAGCTAGTTCTGTGCGAGCCAGCTGACAGGGCAGAGCAGTGCAGCTAGGGTAACTCCACTGAGACTTGCAACCTTGCTGTGTTTGGCCCAGGCAGACTGTCACTTTCTCATGTTATCAGAGATTTCTGTTCATCGTAACACCCCAACAACTGCAAATACTTACAGTTCTGGGATTTTCATCTTATTTCTCTCCTCCTGCTGTTTGCTAATAGTAAAAAAATTAAGAGTTTTTCTGATATTAGAAAAAGCACAATCAAATGACTAAACTATCCAACTATAAATTTATTAAAGAAGCAGTGAATCTGGATAATTTAAAAACAGGTTTTTAAAGGTTTATGAGAACTTTATTTATGGAAGGAAAACAAATCAAGCTTTTAAGTTGTACCAGAGCCTGCATAGAGCATGAACTGCTTGGCATCAGCCAAGACTACATTGGGCCATTGCTTTACTGTGCATGAGCTATTGATTTGTGAAGTTGCTGCTTTGGTCTTTGTCATCTTGCCCCTGGCTTGACCTCTTGATTTAATCTGGGAATTGTTTAGGAGTTCTCTATCTAGCAGTCTCAAAACATGGCAGGGGAAGTCTGCCTTCTATCTAGCATTTGTGCAGCTCTGAGTAAATTGCTCCTGCTCCAGCACTTCACCTGTGCTACCACTTTGCTCTGAGTATCACACATATCATCCATTAGCTCGACTTGTACCATGACTCTGCTGCTGTGGTTAAACTAGAGATCTGCAGTGCAGCGCTGACATGGAGGGTATCAGACACCCAAGGGGCAACCCTTGCACAAATTGTCACATCCTAGTGAGCTCTGACCTCAGGAAGGTTAACTTATTGACAGGTCCTTGACATCTGTTTCTGGAAAGATCATTATATGGCCTTTCAGAACCTTTGCTTTTGATTTGTTAATAAAGCACTAATTGGCAGTCTTTAGCTACTTTACTTTTAGGAAGTTTTCAGAATTTTAGAAAATGCTGAAGAAAAGATCATCTGTGATTTTACTGTTAAGACTCTAATCTTTCTTACTTTGATTTCTTTCTTTCAACAGCTGTTCTGGGCCAGGGAGAACAGACAAGCTTTTAATCTGTTTTTTTCCAGCCGGTGGCCAGGCAGAATGCAGTGCCACCTGGTGCCTACGGCTAACCCCCCCAGCCTTCAGGTGATGGCATTTGTCGTGACCAGAACTAAACTCCAGTAGTGTCTCACCTCCCCCCTTCCTGTAACGAGCAGAAATTGCATGGGGAGATTTGCCCCAGACTCCTGCACAAGGACGAGGACTCAGCACCACTGGAAGTCTCATTTGGCCTCAGAGGCCTCCAGCGGAGTCCAGTGGTGATTCCCGAGCTCATGAGTGCAGTGTGGATGAGAGAGGCAGCCTATGATGGTGGCTCTGCCCAGAGCATCCAGCTGTATCCCCACAAGACCAGACTCCCACCATCTCCTAAACAAACTTTCAGACTATGTCTCTGTGTTTCCTCCACTGCTGCTGATCACATGTGAGAGGTTCTTCCTGTAAGCATTCAGCCAGCCATGTCATTAGCCTCCATGGTTCCCCGCCTTACAATTCTCCCTTATTGCCTTGCTGACAAACATTTTATCCCATCACCCTATGTCATTGTTCAGCTTCTGTCTTTCAGCTTTAGAAGTTTTTTGGGGCAGGGAGTGGTGTCTCACTTGCTGGAGGACAGCAGGGTCTATAGTTAACATTCCTATATACTGTATATGATATAGAATCACAGAATCATAGACTGGTCTGGGTCGGAAGGGACCCCAAGGATCACAGAGCTCCAACACCCCTGCCACAGGCAGGGCCACCAATCTTCAGGCCTGGAGCTACACAAGGTTGCCCAGGGCCCCATCCAACCTGGCCTTGAACACCCCCAGGGATGGGGCATCCACCCCCTCTCTGGGCAGCCTGTTTCAGCCCCTCACCACTCTCTCTGTAAAAAACTTCCCCCTAATATCCAATCTAAACTTTCCGTCCTTCAGCTTCACTCCATCCCCCTTGTCCTGCCGTTATCTACCCTTTTAACAAGCTGATTCCTCTCCTGTTTCTCTGCTCCCTTCAGGGACTGGAAGGCTGCAATGAGGTCCCCCTGCTAAATGTATAGCACAGTCTACCTACTGGCCTGGTCCACCAGAGTAATAAAAGCTGTGAGTTGCTTTACAAAACAGGCAGAAGACCTGACATTTGAGGAAGGCAAACCACGTGCACATCAGCCCAGGGAGCATGGGCATTGTGAGCAGGGAAGGGGTTAATCCAGGCTTTTTTTTCTTTTCTTTTTTTTTTCCCCTGCAGTCCCTGCCGGGTGGATGAAAATGAATCACATTTCATTCTGCTCTCAGTCAGCCGAGATTGCTCTATAATTTTGTTTTTAGTCATTCGTGACTGAGACCTTCTCTGGCAAATTTAGTCACTGAATGTTTTTGCTGTTTAGCCCCAGTCATTTGAAATCTCGGGGGAAAGTGGGTTTCATATTGCGACAGCTGAGAGATGAGCAAGGGGAAAGCTGATGGATGTTGATAGTTCAGGCTGATGATATTCAGTATCGTTTCCATATCCCACATGGCCAGGCAGCGATACTCAATTCATTTATTCATGATCATATACAAAGGATTTTAGTCTTCAACATCATAATAGCTTGTGACCTTAAAGGGACACAGTCAAGTACTTTTTGGGCCAGAATTTAACCTACTGTAGAAATTGCTATCTGCTGAGAGTGATATATAATAATACCTGCAACCGTTGCCATTCATCCTCCTGTCTCTATACTACACACACATTACTAGTAAAATGAATTTCATGACTGACCATTTGAAGAGATGGAAGTATCATTTTTGCTTTTAACAAAAGGAGAAACTGAGGCACAAAAAGGTTAAACCACTCACCGCATACAGAGTCAAGGACAAAATTACATGTAGGATTGAGGTCTTCTGTTCCCATTATGAATAGGCAAGCAATGTCTTACACATGCTAAACAGTTCATTAGTATCGTTAATCCAGCCTTAGCTCTTGAAGGAAAGTTTCTGAAAGACTTTGGGAAGGAATAATAAAAGAATTTCCTAAAATGCAAAAGCTCCCTGTGTTGGCTGCACTTTAGCAGCACTTAGCAAAGAACTATTTCCAGTATTTCCAGTGTTTTCCCAATGGCATTGACAATGCTTCTGAGGCACAAACAGGAAAGCAAAAAATATTAAGACATGAAAAGTATTCCTGCTTCATTCAGAGAAAGATGGATAGGGAGAGACTCAAATGGGATGAGCCAAGAAGGCAGAGGGGGAAAGCAGAGGCATGTGCATCTACCCATGAGCTTATGTGTGCAGGACACAATGCCAATCAGTCTGATGAGAGACATTTTGTTCCCTGTTTCCAGTAGGAAGTTACAAGTACTGCAGAGTCATGCAGCCTCTCTAAATGGGGTCCTGGTTCACTTGTCAGGATCAGAAAATAAGTCCGTAGCTGGATTGCAAAGGGCTGTGGCACAGCTGAGACATCCAGTCGTGTTAGTGTGGTGAGACCCTATGGTTTCTGTGGAATGGTGCTGACTATTGACAATAGGGGCTGATGGAGAAGGCATTTCCATGAAGCTAATGGCTGTCTGGTGAAGGTTAGGGCCTGAGGCCATTATTACCATTGTAACTTCTAGAAATATAAAAATGCAGAGAGAAAAAATAAAGAAAATTGCCTTTTTATATATCAGAGAGTTTAAAGTTGAGCTGCCTGTTGCCATGACTACAATATTCAGCTTGCAGTCTTTAGTTATTTAAGACCAAGGGCTCGATCTTGCTGAATCAGTGAACTCATTGGAAACATGTCACCCAGCCTCAGCAGGGGAAGAATGAAACCACGGTAGCATGGTAGGGAAGGAGAACCCATTCCCATCCCATTAGAGACCACATCCTCTGTGCTCAAGGAGGCATTCCGAGGTGCAGAAGGAGGTGGGAATGGATGCAGGCAGTTCCTCCCAAGTTCACAGGCCAGGATGCTGCACACCGGTTCTCAGCTCCTCTTAGTAAAGCGTGGGCATCTTTGGAGTGGGAATGATTTGGAGTAAGGCTGATAACTCCTGTTTGTAATCTACCAGCAACTACTATATTAATAATTTTTAATATTAAGATGTCTTAATATGAGTCATAATTTTTCACTGGCAGTTAGGCATGTCTCAAATGTTCACCTTATTCACAGAGTATGTTTTTCATGGTTCATCTCACAATGACATTGCTTGTGTTTATGATGGAGAACTGAAGTTTTTCCAGTGTGGATCGTTTAAAGATCCCTGTCTACTTGGCTTCACCTGTGAACTCAAATGAGACCATGGTGGAGTACCAAGAAAATTCAATCAGCAGGACTTTTCCCCCCATGTTTGTTCTCTCCCCGTGGATCCCCAGGGGGACGTGCTACCAAACAACATATTGTGTTCTGCAGCACTGTCTTACAAAGAAGTGGGTGCAGGCTGATTGTACCTTGATGCCAGTCTTCTGTTTGTCCATTTGCCAAAGAAGATCCAGAAGGATGTCACAAAATTGAAAGAAGGAAAGAAAATAAAGTACAAAATCAAACTCTGTGGGTCAGAGCCAGCACAGCATGCATGCCCTCTGCAGCAGCTGCCTTTCCCTATAGACAAGAGTTTTATAGGTTTAGATGCAATAGGGAGAAACACAAATGCCTTCTAGTTGCAGAACTGACTACTGCATCAGAATCTGAGGTGAAAATGTATGGATATGATTCTCTGGGTTGTGTCTGTCTCCTAAAGTATATCTGTCTGTCTGTCTGTCTGTGTAAACACATAATCTCAGAGATAAACACAGTACCTTCGTATTTGCTATAATGCTCCCATGTCCCAAAGCTGCATTGCAATGCCTGGGATTTGGCTGTGGATCCCTGTTCCCAAAATTCATCTTGCAGTCTGATCCTAGGGATATTCAAACATTTCCCCTACATCTGTAGGTTGGCTGTTTCCCTGCCTTTCTGATATATAATGTGCTTTCCTTATTGCTTCAGGAATGGTCATGTGTCCCCTTTGAGACGTCTGGTTCCTATGTGCTATGGTTGCTGGCTTTTCCTCCTCATGAGAGGGGAGGTAGAAGACTCCCCAGATCAGCCTCAGAGCTTCTGCTGCCCCCAAGTGAGACCAGATAAGAGTGCCCCATATTGAGACACAGACAGGAGAGTTTTATCAGGGAGGAACATGAACCAAATGAAAGCTTTAGGATTTTGCTTCAAAAGAAAGATGCCATTAGCATCCCCCTTTGTGTTTGCCTGCATGGGTGGGCAGGCATTTTATTAATGTCCTGAGCAAGCAACGGGGAATAGCTGCCTGCATGTGGTGAGTAAACAGCACAGGGACACCACATTAGTATGAAATTAAAGGATTCAGGAGGGGAAAGGGAGGTTTCCAGGAAAGTTAAACGCCCCCAGATGACGAAGCAGAGGCCTTGTCTCCTTATGGAGAGCTACACTGTGTCATCAAAAACTCTGGAAGAAGAGCAGGGAGAGGTCTCTCCAAGAGCTAGCCACAGCTGATTCACCACCAGTGTCACTCCACGCTTCCTCCCAGCTCCTCTCCCAGCTACAGAGCCCTTATTCGCCTCTTGCCTCGTCCCACAGTGCAAACTCCCTTTGGTGATAATATGAAATATGATCCATGTTTCCCATTTAGCACTGATGGGAGACTCAGATTCCAAGCAGAGCACCCCACACCCTGTGGAAGAACAGGGGTTGCTCATGCTTCCTTCCTCTCCCTGGTGAGGATGCTTTCCAGGGTGTGTTAGCAGCAGTTCCCAGCATTTCTGTTAACATTTCTCTGTCCACTTTCCAACGATGCCAGATCCATTTGAAGAAATAAGTGTGCTAGGAAGTAGGGAAGGGATGATTCCCCATTCATTAAATCAAAACAACTTGTAGTGGGAAATACCGAATTTTTACTTAAAATGGATGATGCAATTGAACTTCCTTTTATAAAGGAGTTATTTTTTGTTAACTGCTGCTGCCATTGTGTGAGAATCTTCAGACTTACAAACCACTATTGGTTATAATAATATTGGTTAGACCTTCCTATGGTAGTGAGAAAGGTCGCTGGCACTCCCTGGGAGAGGTCTCTTTCCTCTGTCAGCTCTGCCCCTTTCCTAGAGGCTTTCTATCAGGGAAGATAAGTTTCAGTACAGATCGCTCTGCTGTGTGCACTGAAGTTTGCTGGAGGCCTCTCAACTGTTTTGTGGGTCACAAGCAGGGGCACAGTCATCCCTTCATCACCATTGTTTGCACTGTGTAAATCTGGATTTGATGCAGCAAGGTCACCCCCAAACTCACCACTGATCAGGATGAAGCTTGGGATACTGGCTCACATAATTCCCCATCCCTATTGCATGACTTAATACACTGGCTTGCTGTATCTTGTCACATCTGCACAGGAATTTTATACAGTTTACATGTTGATAGGTTCTTTCTTTTCTCCCTGGGTCCCAATCCTGAATTTCCTTTTCCTCTTTCTCACCCTTCTCTCCTTCCTTCTCTTTCCCCAAGCTGTCAGTATTAACGAACAGAGAAATATCTTTATCTAACCCCTCACGACATCTTCTGCATCTGAACTGCCTGCTAATGGCTTATGGGAACCTTCCATTGATTGGGTTAATAGAGAATAAAATTGCCTGGTAACTGTATTTCACTTTGATTGTAAAATTATGTCCCCTATCCCCCTGTCTGGGGAGGAGTTGTTAACCCTTTCATTGTTCCATTCCTGACGTGGCTACCATTGCCTTCACTAGTTGCTGCCCAGTTTGGGGCTGGGGAGGTTGGGTAGAAATTAAAATCCCTTAAGTAAATATGTGAAATTTCTGTTAAAACAGTGAAAATTATCTGAATAGAAGTATCATGAAGGAAGCTATACACACATTGTGAATGTTACTGAGAGAGAGTGAGGTTACTGGGATTACTGGGTTGCTGTATTCAACCCCTCATTATAAGAACCCTTTTCCATCAGACCCATATTCTCCACCTGTGTTAAAGGACATGGAGATCTTCATCATTGTATGGGTTCTCTATTATCTAGGTTTTGTCAAAATGTTAGAGAAATGTAAAATGTTGCCTGGCTCTGCTGCCACCCGTTGATGTTTTTCTGAGTTCATGGTTTATGCAGCACTGGTGTGGATATATATCTAGGTCCAAACAGTGGGGATTTCCTTCCTTCTCTATCGTGCCTGTGGGCATTGCAACAGTGGATGAATATGGACTTATTCTGGTGACCAAAACCAACTACCAAAGAGCAATACAGCTGGCAAAACAGTCCACAGCACATATGAGAGTTTTAGATATCTTTGAGATCTTTTTCCTCTATCTAACTTCATTACTGCCCTCATTTCTGGTCTTTAACAACGTTTCACAATGGTAGACTATAACCATGGTGTGATTACATAATTTCTTATAGTCAATGTACATCCTTTATCCTAAAGGGTCCAAGGGTGCTTTGCCAATATATGTGGCAAGGATTATTCCCTGGCTGTGGGAAAGCTATTTGAAAGCACTGGGAAAAGTATGTGGAGGTATGAAGAGAGAAACAGCACGGTGTTCCTTTGAAATAGCTGTGAGATAGATGAGATGAAGGAAGGATATTTCATAGTGGTGGGAAGTAATTCTCAAATATGATCAGGGCAAACAAGATAAAATATCCCATCGTGGCACAAAGGTCTTTAGTGACAACAGTAATTAAGGATATCAGCATTTTAAATTTCTTTTTAAGCGCTGCTAGGAGCACAGCTCACTTTAATTCTGTTGAGGGACTGGTTCAGCACCAACTCTGGGAGCAGAGCTCTCCCTCAGAATAATAAATACTATTTTCTGAGGCTCTCTGCCTCTTCTGCAGGTGTCTCTTCCATGGACCAGCACGGCCTGTTAGTAATTAGGTAATGAGATTTGACAAGATCACAACACAAACGGATATGGCTGCGGGTTTCTGCCTCAGTTTTCAATTATTATTTATCTGAGCAAAACAGCTCCTCTCCTATATTGTAGTGGTTCGGAGGATAATTTTTCAAATGAGCATTTTAGCTAATATCCCATAATGGCCCAGATATGCAGACTGAACCTCCTAAAAGATTTAGATGTTTATGGTATTTACCTATAACAGCTCCAGCACTTGGACTTACTCCATAGCAATGCCTCTTTCCAGACTGGTTAAGGGCAGACTATGACAACCAGCACAACACTCATTCTTTCTGTCTCAGAAATGACTTCCCACAGTTGATACAGATGCTCTTGCCTGTTTGCCATTAATTTCGTGCCTATGGAGAACCTTCTTAGACAGCAGAGAGCCTAGTGGCAGTATTCACATCCCCAGCAGCACAGTGTCCTCGCAAAAACACTTTGTGGACATAATCTGTCATTACTGATTGTACCCAGATTCACTCAAAAACATGGCTTGAAAAAGGTCTCAAGCCCTTTCTCTGCAGGTGAGTCTCTTGCAGCTTGGGACATTCCCACCTACTGCTGTGAGAGAGAACAGACTCTGAGATCAGATAACTGCTTTTCTCTGAAAGCTTGGTATAGACGTCAATACAAGCATTAAAGAATATACCATTACAGTCCTGATTTGGGCTATACTGCTCATGATTTTCTCCTGCATGTCATTTACACTCTTCTTATCCATTGCTGGTGGTGATGGGGGTATGAATCACATTACTGCAGCTGGTAATTTTAGAAACACTGCCTGGGAATGCTGCTAAATATAGAGAGGGGCGAGTAAAAGGCCTTCCTCTTATCAGGCATCAGTGTACGCTCTTGGTGTCTCACAGATAGAGGTTGTATCATTCCTGAGTTAAGGCTGTGGAGAACCTTTGATGAAGCTATGCCTGTCCATCATAGAGCAGAAAGCTGCCTGGAACCAGGAGTCCATTAAACAGAACAAGAGGTCTCCAAGGGCCAGGCAACACACTGGCAGTTTGTCAGGCAGGACTCTGCCGACGAGCACTGCCACTGAAGGGTTCAGGTGAGATCTGCTGTGATATTCACAAGGGATTTTTAGGCCAGGTAAGGAAGAAGAAAGAAACACTTGCGTTTGCACACACAAGATGAGGGGTAAAATGCACACATGTGCACAGTGGGCAGAGGAGAAGAAATGGAGAGACAGTGTAGGCCTCAAGGCAGGACACAGGACTAGAAGCCTCCCCGGAAGGAAGGAGGGCCGTTAAAGGCCATATGAATAAAACTATTGTTTAGTTCATACCTGATAGCTTGGCTATGAGGCCTTTAATTGCCATACAAGAGATGCTGATGCAAAAATCCTTTCAGATGCCAGCAATTGTAATTCATGATTATAGTGACACCCTCCCTCCCAAATGGTGGAGAACAAGAAGGCCTTCTGCCTGCGCTACTTCTGTGAAGACAACCAGGACTATCTAATATACTAAGACAGTCTCTTTCTGAAAGTGAAGAGTTTCCTGCCTCATTAGCACACTCCGAGGGCTTCCTGGGCAGTCAGCGGGCACCAGTGCCAGCAGCAGGGAGGTGAAGGCAAGATCCTGCAGTCAGTAGGAATGAACTGAGTGCTGGGAGCGAGAGTAGGAATAAACTTCCCAAGTGTCCCTGCCAAAGTAATGCAGCTTTACTGCTGTGAAGCCACAGCCCACTCTTGGTGGCAATGGGAGAGAGATTACAAAATTTCAATGTTTACAATCTCTCTTTGGTTTCCTCCAGGAGCAAGAAGTCACCTGGGAGTGAGTTCCCACAAATGTTTCTTCATCTGCCTACAAGTGCAGGTGGTTGGGGAATTACTCTTTCCCCACAATTTCTATTTTTGCCTAGACTTTTTGTTTTCATTTTTCAGATTTTTCCCTGTAAGACCCAAAGTACATTCCTTTGCCAAGTGCAACTAAGCAAGTGTCAGCATTTTCCTAAAAAACAGCCATTCCCAAAATGGTTTTCTACCCCCAAAAATGTCAGTCGAATTATTTTAACCAGTTCCATTTATACTGGCAGAAAAATCTCACAAGATGCCAATATACATCTCCATGCAAATGACATCTTGCAGCCCTGTGATAACCAAGACTTGGAACATTCTTGTACATGGAAAGGGAAAAGAAATGGTGTTTGTGTTTGCATTAGGTGGGTGACGGAAAGGAGAGCCTATACAGAAAAGACCTTGCAAGCCAGAGCTGAAGAGACCTTTCATCTTGTTCCAAATAGAAAGGAGTTTGCATATCAACTGTAGAACAGAGGTCCAATTTCCATGCCAATACCAAAGGAAGCCTGCATGCCAGGACAGAAGGAAATTTACAGGTCAATACAAGAGAGCTTTTCTGTGAATCACACTAAAAAAAAGGTGCTCATACTGACCTAAAAGCAAGTGCTTTTTTGCCCACATTAGCCCAGAAGAGAGCTTGCCTACCAATGGAAAAGAACCTGCCTTAAAAATCCCTTGTAGCTGCCCTAGGAGAAAAAGAATGACAGAACCAGTCTTTTCAAACCTAGACCAATTAGCAAGGTAAAAGGAAAAGTCCTATGATAATTAAAAATTAAAACCGACAACAGTATAAAAAATGAAAGAAACTAATAAAAACAATTAGCAGAGATGAAAAAACAGGGATGGGAATGATATAAATTGAAGCTATTATAAGGCACTAATGACATTCGAAAACCTAATTTTTCCATTGTCAAATCATTTTGATTAAGTGTTAAACGCTGCTCTTATGAACTTGGCATATATTGTGCAAGTGCAGTAATTTCTGCCTTTATCTTTTCTGCTTTCTCTGAAAAGGTGCTTGTGTGCTGAAAGCAGCAGTGAGTCCTCAGGAGTTATCAGTATGCTTCTTCCCTTCCTTCCTACATGCCAGGAAGCCCCAGCCCTGCCTGATAATGGCTATCTTCATAGAATCATAGAATGGCATGGGTTGGAAGGGACCCCAAGGATCAGAGAGTTCCAACCCCCCTGCCACAGGCAGGGCCACCAACCTCCAGGCGTGGAGCTACACAAGGTTGCCCAGGGCCCCATCCAACCTGGCCTTGAACACCCCCAGGGATGGGGCATCCACCCCCTCTCTGGGCAGCCTGTTCCAGCCCCTCACCACTCTCTGTAAAAAACTTCCACCTAGTATCTAATCTAAACCTTCCTTCCTTTAGCTTTAATCCATCCCCCTTGTCCTGCCATTATCTACCCTTTGAACAAGCTGATTCCCCTCCTGTTTCTCTGCTCCCTTCAGGGACTGGAAGGCTGCAGTGAGGTCCCCCGGCAGCCTTGTGTTCTCCAGGCTGAACCAGCCCAGCTCCCTCAGCCTCTCTTCGTAGGGGAGCTGCTCCAGCCCTCTAATCATCTTTGTGGGCCTTCATGTTGGAGGGGAGTGGGACCAGAGTAGGGTTGGGGGGCAATGAGGAGGGAGAGGTGAGAAATTATGAAGACATTGGGTGCTGATGAGAAAAACAGACATCTTTGTAACTAGGAAAGTTTTCTCCTTTTTTTTTCCCTTCCTTCTTTTTTTTTTTTTTTCCCCCAAAAAAGAATAAGCAAAATAATTGCAAGAAAGAAAATTTGACTTTTTATTGCTTTTTAAGTGCTTAACATGAAGTTTCATCTAGTAAAATGATTGTTATTTTTATCTTTAGCTGTGCCGTTCATGCTTCTCCTTAAAGAAGATATTTCTCCAGTTCAGGATGCCAGCTGCAAGGAGCCGCGCAGAGAATGACAATGGCCTATGCAAATACAATGCATCAGCTGGAAAGCCTGTTCCAGAGCGCCCGCCCCTGCTGGAGCACAGAATGTGACAGGCAGCCAAAGCCTGGCCCTGAGATGTGCCATTTGCTGCAAGTGGGAGGTAAGAATGCTCCACACCTTGTAGGAAACCCTTAGTAGCAGTACCACACAGCCTGGAGTGACCAGTGAGGGAAAGGAATGCTGGATCTGCTTACACAGGCTCAGGGAGGCCAAATACATTACTCATTTGGAATTTTTGACTCCAGATCACCATGATTCTGGTTTTCTAGAGAGTTACTTCATTACTGCAGACCCCCACTGCACCAGCCCCCAGGAGGTGGAATGTCTGTATAGCTGTCAGTTGCCTTATTCATAGAATCATAGAATCACAGGGGTTGGAAGGGCCCTCCAGAGCTCATGGGGTCCAACCCCCTGCCAAAGCAGCTCCCCAGCTCATATTGCACAGGGCGGCGTCCAGACGGGGCTGGAATCTCTCCAGAGATGGAGACTCCACACCCCCCTGGGCAGCCTACTCCAGTGAGCCTATTTCAGAGCCCAGGGCTGTCTTCTGTGTCCAGGTCTCCTCTGCAAAACTGTGACTGATCAAGATTCAGCAAGGTAACATCCCAGGCCCAGGCAGACCTGTGCAAGGGCTTGCTACTCCAGAATTGGTCAGAAATAGAGGAAAATTTCTGTTGGGAAATCAGGAGTTTTCAGCAAGAAAAATTATCCTAAAAAAGAATTATTTTGTTTGAAAACTGTGAAAGGGCCAGGGAAAGCTCATTGCAGGTAGGAATGAGTATATGGCAATTGGGGCTGTTCCTGGACCCTGTGCACTAATCAGCTCTACTGACAGACCTGTAAATGACAGACCTGGGCCAGGTGGCAGACCAGAAGAACCCTGATCCAGCATGATGGTCCTCATGCCAAAGTAGGTAACAGCATGCTTCTCCCCAGCCCCTGCAGATGAGCAAGTCACAGTAACTAGGACAGGGACATGTAGGTATCGTGACCGAGGGCAACAATCATATGAAAGGTGATAACACAGAAACTAAATTGGGCTCAAAACGGTGGCATGCCTGGAAATTATGGTGCAGAGAGAATCTTTTTGCTTTGGCAGGGCACAAAGTCGTCTTACAGAGACATTGCATCCCTCAGGATAAAAGATTTGATCACATCTCAGTTGGTGCCAGCCTGACATAGAAGAAAAATTATACATTACAAAATGCTAAAAGACAGCTAAAGGGAAGGAGTCAGGAGAGGGGATACAGAAACAAAAATAAATCAGAATCACCATAGAGAAAAGGGACTGAAGGGAGAGTGAAAATATAGTAAAACTTTTGGAAGGTGAAGATTTTAGGAAGAAACAAATATTGAAGAAAAAAAGGGGGGGTTTGGGGGGATAAAAAGCCAGGACATAAAGCCAGGCAGTGTGGTCAGTGTCCTTTATATCAATTTTTAGTGCTCCTTTTCATCTGCCCTAGGAATAGTTCATAAACCACAGCATTTATTATAGGGGTGGTGTCACAGACTGCAAACCGATTTTGTGAATGTTACCACTGGGGGATCACATGTTGAACTGGCCTCCACTGCAGTTGACAGGCTCAATAAATTCAAAAAGATCAAGAAGAACACAGGTGACAGAATGTATTTGGAATGTGCGTGTTCTTCTCTCTTTTTGTTCCACAAAGAAAGGAATTTGTATCCCCCATGCTACCAGCCACCACATTTTTATTGTAAGCCTTGTAAAATCTGATGTTAAAGCCTAAACTCTCAGGTCATGCAATTATGGGAGTCTCTGCTTTCATTTTTTAAAAAGTCAGTTTCTAACCTGTCTACCTGTGGAGAAAGACTTGGAAGCACAAACAGACTCAAAGCCAAGTAATTGTTGATTCTTTTTTTTTTTTTTAAATGTCTGTTTGATGCTGGAATTCTTGATTTTGAATTTCCAGAATACAGACAATAGGCACAATGGCTTTCTTCCAGCCAGCACCAGGGCAGATGTGAAGTTCTTACCACGTTCCTCCATGGTGTCCCAGTGAATTGCATTCTGAAAAACCTGTAGGTCTCAGTGTGAGTTGTACACTCTTGACCAACCTTTAATTTGTAGCACGTCCTTCATAGAAGTGAGCTAATACAGTTTAAAGTCCTCAAAGCTTAGCCACCTTTTATTACATTAAGATACATTCCTCATATTTAATATTTATCATAGTTATCAGGCCTTTTATTTAATGTGGCAGATTTCTGGGGGCAGGCATCCATTAAATCCTGTCAAAACTGGACACAGCCCTGTAGTGCTAGGAAGAACCAAGGATTCTGGACTGACAGAGCCAGATCTGGGTTCCATTCAAGAACTCATGTAATGTTGTAAATTAAAGAAGGAGCAGCGATTCAGGAAGTCAGAAAGAGGGAATGCAGGCACCTGGGTTGTACATTGCATGAAGAAGAGTGGTAAGATAGTTTAAAGCCCTTTCTGGTATGTGCCCAGGTGCTGCAGCCACCCCTGATGACAGTGTAGACATAGTAAAATGTATGATTTAAAAAAAAAAAAAAAAGAGGAGAGCTTGTATAAGAAAGAGCTGATTGCTTTGAACAAGGCCACCATAGCATAACTGGGATTCCTCCATTAGCTATCCTCCCGACAGGGACTGGGTAGCCCTGTTGTCTCCTGACAAAGAACAGTGGCAGTTTCACTGAGAGTTAGAGGGACTTAATCTCCCCTTTCTAGTTACCTCCAGCTCCTGTATTTCTGCCTTGCTGCAGGAACTTGCTGCTTGATTCTCCAGTGCTTGTCTCCTGCTGTGCACAAGGAATACAAATCACACCGGTGCCGCAGCAGGGCAGGAGAGATGGGAGTATTTGGCATGCTAAGGCTCCTCCAGGCACTAGTGCACATTCTCCACTCCAGCCCTAGTAGAAGCTTCCCCCTGCAACCTGCAGCCACACCAGCTGAACCCACAGTACTGCTCCCTTCAGGACTGCACTAGGGACAGGGCTGTGTGGCAGGGAAACCACTATGCAAACTGGTCTGTATAGAGCATTCAGCATCTAGTCCATGCATGGCTTCTGTTTGTGGAGAAAGGCAGCTGAGGTTGCAGCTTCTTCTGCCAATGTGCCCTTTCCCATTTATAGTGTAACTACTGTGGAAAATTTAGAAGGATAGACAAGTGAGGTTGAGTTGTTGAGTCAAACCTTGGGAAGAAGGTGCTTTCAGACATTTGGGTCTGTGTCAATCACATAAGGACTCAATTTGTTTGCAGGGTCTGGTAGCCAAAGATCATACTGAGGAGAGATGTAGAGTTAGCCATACAAGCTGACAGAAGTCCAGATGCCCAGATTTAGCAGACAGGAGGAGTGTGTGTGCATGTCCACATCTGTCTCTGTGTGTGCTTGCAGAACAAGCCAGCTGAGCAGATGTTCCATCTTCTACCACCCTCCTGTTTAAATTTTTCTGCTTTGTTCCCTTTCTACCCTCCTAGCTGTAGTGCAGGCTGTCTAATTCCATTCAGAGCTTTGGCAGTGGAGATCACTGGCTGAAGGTTAGAGAGGGTGAAGTGACTGCTGGACGGTAATCTCAACCTCAGTCCCTCTGTGGCAGCTACCCATGGACCCTGACAGTGCCGGTCATTGGTGCTCTGCTTCAAAGTGCAGAGTGTGGACCTCATGGTCCAAGGAGCAACATCTGTCAGGAATGTGTTGGACTGAAATAATTTGTCACCAGGGATGGGACAGTGCAAGTTGTGGAGGTGGGCTGTAAGAGGCAGGGGGGCTGTAAGAGGGAACAAGGCTTAGGAAAGAGAAAAAGAAAACTAATGGAACAGCATGGTCAGATGCCACCTTGTAGGACAAACTGGCACTAGGCACTTTCAGACTCAGAAACTTTGTTCTTGTTCTGACAAGACAGAACTCAAGGGTGGTGAAAAAAAAGCCTTTCTAATGTGCTGGCCTTGATGTGTGAAGCAGTCAGGCCTAGGATTTCTCAACTGATTACCTATTGCCCTACTGTTGGATTTAATGTTCTTGGCTCCTCTGCTCAAGCAGAAAGTGGAACATTAACTCTTCATAGATTTATTCTTCAAAATCTTTCACAGGACAGTTGAAGAGAGCAGAAGAAAGGCAGTACTGTCTACCTAATAAGAAGAAAAAGGCAGCAAGGAGTCTGGGTTTATTAGCATTTCTGCCACTGACTCATTGCATGGTTTGGTATGGTTTTTCTTTTGCTTCTTCACAGCACTCTTGTAAATACGGTGGGTGTATGTAAATAGCCTTGATATACTTGGATGGAAGCCATGCAAGAAAGGAATTTGTAAGAGCATAGCATGATACTAAAGAGCCGTAGCCAAAAAAACTGGGAAGACCTGGCTTCCCTAGAGTCACTGTGAGATATTGTCATTTGTCCTTTGACACAGCAGCTTCAAGCCCTGACATTTGGATGTCCCTCCCGTGGCTGGCTCCTACAGTGCTGTGAAAGGGATGTAAGAACCGCACCCCAAGGATGGGGCAGAGTCCTGCAGAGCAAGCAGAAGGAGGTTTGGAAGCAGAGAGAGAGACTTGCACTGTTGCCAGCTGAGGGGGCACTGCAAAGAGACATACTGCTAGAGGCCACTGCTATTGAAGGGAAAACTGACAGGGTCAGACAATGAAAGGTCCCTTTGTGTCGCTGACTCTCAAACTTTCTCTGGGTCCCCAAATTACAGTGTTCTCCCTCTCCCAAAGCCAGGTTACAATTGTGAAGTTCATCTTTCTTTCAGAAATGTCATTACATTTCTAGTACCTCTGTTGCAGACAAAATTTTGAAAGAATTATTTAAGAAGAAGGGGAAAATACAAATCATGTGACTTTTTAAAAGCAAAGGCTGTCTGATTTTTAGTACCTTACTCATTAGCCTTGAAGGCCTGAGACCAGCATTGCTAAATGGGTTAGTACCACCAGTATCTCAGATTGTTAAAGATAAAAATTGAAACCTAATTAGGAGTTCATGTTGTTTTTTTCTCTAATGTTCCACTCAGCTGGTCAGAATGATACCAGCCTGCTTAATTTCCTTTCCTCCTGATTGTCAGTTCCACTGTCTGTTTTTCAATTGGTAGCAGAAACCTCCTGGGTTCATGACATATTTCAGGGAGGGAAGTCCTCTGCCAATATCCAGTGGTTCTCCATCGTAGTTTAAATAAAGTGAATTTTTTGCTGATGGCTCCAAATGTATAAAGCTTCCATTTCTGCAGGTATATAAACATTTACAGGAGAGCCATTGTGCTTCAGATCCAGGTAGCCAGTTCGGGCCGTTCTCTACCGTGACTATATTCATTATCCCACTCTTTCCCTTCCCTTTTCTTCTCTATCTTGCTCTTGCCTTCCCTTAGACACACTCTCTCTTTCTTATCTCTTCCCTGCAATGTTGTCTTTCTCATGCTGCCTATACTACCCATGCCCTTTCTCCCCGAATGCCCCCTCCCCTGCAGCCATGGCTTCACACTGCATTGTGTGTACCTCTTTCTGCTTGCTGTGCTTCCATCTTTGCTCTTCTGCTCTACTCCTTCTCTCCTGCACCTCTCAATTTTTCTCTCTGCCTTTGTCTCCCGCTGCCTCATTCTTCTGTCTCCCAAGGGCTGCTTTCCCAAGAGAAGCTAAGTCGAATTGATCTGCCATTTAATTACCTGATGTGTTCATTGCCTGTGCTTGCTGTTTGCAAATAGGCCTGCCTGAAAGTCCCAGGGGGAGGCAAGGTTGTGTGGCGATGGGGGAGGTGGATAGATGGGCTGGCAGCAGCTCAGCCAGAAGGCAGCTTCCTCGGAAACAAAACACCTGCCAGTAACACCTGTGCTCGTAAATGTTTGCTGCCATCCTTGGTCGGGCCCCAACATTCAGAGAATGAACGTGTCTATTCCATGGCACCAAACCAAGGCAGCTTTCTGGCACGTGTGAAAGCTTCTAACTAGCACTTACACAGAGCACGCTACATTCAAGTGGAGAAAGGCAAGCCAAGAGGTACACACCTCTGTAATTAAGGATATGGGCATGCTGTGAGCCCTCCTTTCAGCCCAGGAGCTCCTGCTCCAATGGGCTGTGCATTGCACTTCCCCATGAAGTGGGTCACGTGGAGGTTTGGGCAAGGGACAACCATGACTTTGACTTTCTAAAACCTTTCACTTCAGAATTTCAAAGGGCTTGGTCTGGATACCTAGCTTCCACTCTTGTGGTCTCCCATGCAGGCAAGAGAGGCTCCCTCTTCCCTGTCTAACAGGCACCAGAAAGTCACTGACTCATCCAAGGTCATTGCAATGGTTTCTACTTGTAGTTAAGATGAAATCCGTGTCTTCACCTAGAGTGCAGACTCAGTCTTCTTTTCCCAAAGGGATTTAAAGAAGGGCTATGGTATGAATAGTAGCAGCCCAATTTAAGGGATGTCTGTGCAGAAATCCTGCCTATGAATTGAGCTGGTTTGGATTTAACACCACAGAGTTGATTAACGAATATGAAAAGATTAAACATCAGGACAATTGGTCTTGCCAGGGAGGCATAACTGAGGATTTTTTTGCACTGAGCATGGAGGAGATGACCTTCCCTTTCTGCATATTTGTGCACATTTACCTAACTTGTTTGTGAGCCCCATCCCTCTACAAACACCCTGAAGGTTTTGCTTCACCTCCGAGTAACAGCTGCGTGAAAGCTGTAGGCTCCGAAGGCTTTGCCAATTAATAGACATTTTCTCCTCTCTTTAAACACCCCATGTGACTTCCTAAGCTTTAGGCAGCAAAGCATTCATGGAAAGAGCAGGCCACTGCACCAGTCATCCCGATTTCTGCTGCCTTCCTAACCGCTGCCCATGCTGACCCTTGCTGCTAGCTCAGTTGTTGTTAGGGGAATAGAAACAGATTATAGTGTGTGTGTGTGTGGAAGAGAGTATTATGTCTGCCTCGCAGATCAGACACAAGAAATAAAGGGATATGTTAAAATTGGGTAATAATATGTAAGAAACACAGAGCCAATCTGAATTAGCCATAGGAAGAGCTGGCCAGTTGTCTTCATCACTTTTGCGAAGCGTTGTCATTATTTTCTCTGCAGCATCTAGCTAATGGCATCACAGATGCACTCAATTAATCTGGGTATGGGCCCTTCTGGTGGGCAGGGCTGCACACACAAATTCATATCCCTGTATTGTTTCTGCTGGGGTTTTGGTGTGTGCATTCAAACAGAAGAAATGCTATCTGCCTGGTTTTTACTATCTCACTTTCTCAGCCTCCCTTTCTTTCCGTGAAGGCCTTGAGCTCTCTCTGGTTTATTCCTCTGTTCTCTTTCTTTCAGCATTCATTAAGTCAGCAAGCTCTTTGAGAAAGAAGCTAGTTTTTCATGCTGGATGGGAAGGGCATCCCTGGTCCTGTTTGGATCCCAGAACCGCTACCGATCATCTGGAACTGTGTAATGTGCAGGGAGCACAAGATGGCTGTGCAGTGATGCTCTGTGAGCTGTGCCCATGCAGGCAACACGTCAGGAAGCGTGCTTGGTGCTGGGCAAAGCCTGAGGATCCCTTTTCATCTTTCTTCTTATACTGAGCATTACACTGGGAGAAGAGATCGCGTGTGGCGCAGACGAAGGCCAGCTTAGGTGATACATCTTAGGGAAGATTCTTGGGCTGCAGGTGAAACACAGAGTTATGAGTCCGTCTTCCTAGGGGCTGGGATAGCAGGATGACTCTGTATGTCCATCAACCTAAAGCTGGTCAGCCCTGACCTCCCAGCCCTTCTTGCTTCTGTCTTTGAGCTTTATTCACAGAATATTGTTCAGCTTAGTAAAGCACCTTGATTCAAAAAAAGCATTTATGCTTCTACCTCAGCCTCCCTGAAATCAATGGGATTTAAATACATGCTTAACCTTAACCATGTTACCGAGTATTCTTCTGAACCTGGCCTTTTATGAGGGTTTAAGTCCCTGGGAACCTGTAAGAGCTTTGCTTTCTTGCATGCTGCTCCTTATATACTATTGATGGAACAATCTGTTACTCATTAATGCTGCAGATTAAGCCATTTTCCCTGAATCTGTTTTTTCAGTAGACGTTTTAACTGCTTGTCTTATATGATATTTTTATTTGATTTCCAGTGCCTAGTTACAATATGACAGCAAATCCAGAGCAGGTTTAATAACTATTTGTTCTGTCTCCACAGGCATACATTGACTGCTGGAGGTGGCATGAACTCAGAGCTGGCGTTAAGCTAAGCAGTGATGGCCATCCCACGAAATGAGACACCAAGACAGAGAATGAGAAACCTCCAGATGCAAATTGTGGTCACGTAGATGTGAAAGGTATGAATCACTTCTACTGGAGTTTCAAGGAAGATCCCACAGAAACCTGTCAGGAAGGTTCAGGACCCCTTCAGTTGGTGAGTGGACTATTCTTTGTGTTTTCTGGAGAGAAGCAGTACAGTCTCATGATTAAGGGAATTGGTTTATCACTGAGAACTGCTGAATGGGAGCCCCAGCTGTAGAACAGACATACTGTAGGGAGCCCAAATTATGTCAGTGTGTACACCATTACCCCAGAGTTACTGGCCTGCCTGCCTGGGACATGGCTTTGTGATTCATGGCTATGTGGGAAAGATCAGACACTCTGGAGGTGATGGCTTTGGTGGAGGCTGTTGTCCTTCCTCCTCCTTGTGGGAACTAGGGTTTCTTTAAGCATTACCAACAGATTGCTCCCTGTTGTGAGCCACTTCACACTTGTCACTCCACACTTGTCACTCCTTGTTTGTCACTCTGTCTGTCATGGTGTCATTCCTTTCCACCCCCTGGCAGGAAGTTAGGTTGGTTTCCTTTGGCAGCTGAACTTCATGCTGGCTCCCTGGAGAGCAGGGATCCTTCTGTGCATCTGCATGCAGCTCACCTCTCACTACACAGAGTCTATCCTCTCAGAGGTTGGACTTCTGTGTGCTGAGGACACCAGTTTGCCACTGGGATGCACGTTGAGCTACTAGAAAGTGTGTTATTCACATTGGACCACAGTCTGCAAAATTGGGATTGCTGGCTACCAGGGAGCCCTTTGCTCTACTGAGAATGAGGCCTGTGCAGTAGGTCCAGAGAAATTCTGCTGGACAAAGAGTAGCAGGAAACAGAAAAGCCTTCACAGTGAGAGGTCACAAGAAAAACTGAACAACATAAACAAATTCACTGTGGGAGTACATTCCAATATTACAGCTTTTCTTGGAGCCTGGTTTAGTAAATCCCTGTGCAAGTACAATATTCCTTGGTCCTTCCCACTGCTCTAGTGCATTCAGAACCTGGTGCACGTGAGCTGGGGAGCTCTGCCAGTCTCATTGCAATGCCTGCCCTTTCCAGAAAATCTCTCCCATGAGGTATTTAAAAGGTATTTAAAAGGTATTTAATCCAACTATAAATCCCTTGCTGCGCCACATGCCAGGCAAGCCTCTTCTGGTGCAGGTGTCTCCCTGGTTGTAATAGGCAGAGAGGATACAGGCGTGGTGGAGAGCAGCAAAGGATACAACCTTTCTGTCCGACCACAGATGGCAAGGTCTGCCTTTTCCTGCTGTAGCTCAGGCAAAAGCCATCCCTCTGGATGCTCAGGAGCAGTTTTGGGAACAGCTGCGCTGGGCACTGTGCAGGAGGAAGGGCCAGAGCCACCTTCAGTGTTTCATCGTGCTCTCCCAGTGCCTGGCTCCTCACGGAGGCAGAACACTGACTGTTCTGTTGTCTTGCAGAAAGAAGCTTCACAACAGGAAGGTGGCTGTTTGCAAGGGCTCATGAATCAATTAGTGGTCTGCTTAGCACTGGTTTACCACTAAAAGAACTGAAGTTTAGGGCAAGAGCTGCCTTTTGAAAGGACCAGTAGCTGTTTCAGGAAGCAGTGGTGCTATGTATTCTCAAAGTTCTTTCTCTGCTGAGGTTTGGTAAGGTACAGGAAGGAATGAAGGATTCAAACACCATCAGTGATTTCTTGACTGTGCTGTGCAAAATAGAGATCTAAACCTGGCCCAAGGCAAGGTCATCATCACTTTGGATTAGTCATGGTGTTCTGAGGCTGGCCGGGAGACTCAGCACCAAATGCTGCTGTCCTGGTGTTTATGGGGTGAAAGCTTTAGGAGACAGGTACCATCAAACTTCACATTCTCCTTCATTTGGATTTGGGATGGCCACAAAAATATCCACTGGGTTTTGATGCCAAATAAAGATGAGAAGAGTTCATCTGCCACTTTTTTCTCTATCTTAAGCTATCCAAAATCCCAGTGTTGTGAGCTCTGATTTGGATTTCTGGCAGCACAACACATGAATTAGATAACTTGTTCTTCTTCCTAATACAATTAGATAATTTTGTGCTGTTTCACCAACCTCTTCTTGTGTGACTTAGGTGATGAGTCTGTGTGTCTGGGACAGGTTTAATGCCTACCCGCCCACAGGTTCCTCTTAAGCTGTCATTTTACACTGTCATTTTATCAGAGTTCCCACCTGAGACGGTGACTGCAGTGCTGTGCACTTAGTCTGATGCTCAGTGTGAGCTGCTTCCAGCACTGCTGCTTCCCCTGATTTTTTATGGTAGCTTACAGGTGATCTCACAGATTTCAGGGAAAACTAAAAGGGGGCTGTAAGACCAGCTGGCCCTGACTGTTTATGTTTAACCTCAAGATGTAGATGTAGAACTGTTGGAGAGGGTTCAGAAGAGGCCACAAAGATGATCAGAGGGCTGGAGCACCTCCCCTATGAAGAGAGGCTGAGGGAGCTGGGCTGGTTCAGCCTGGAGAAGAGAAGGCTGCAGGGGGACCTCATTGCAGCCTTCCAGTCCCTGAAGGGAGCAGAGACACAGGAGGGGAATCAGCTTGTTCAAAGGGTAGAGAATGGCAGGACAAGGGGGATGGATTAAAGCTAAAGGAAGGAAGGTTTAGATTGGATACTAGGTGGAAGTTTTTTACACAGAGAGTGGTGAGGTGCTGGAACAGGCTGCCCAAAGAGGGGATGGATGCCCCATCCCTGGAAGTGTCCAAGGCCAGGTTGGATGGGGCCCTGGGCAACCTTGTGTAGCTCCAGGCCTGGAGGTTGGTGGCCCTGCCTGTGGCAGGTGGTTGGAGCTCTATGATCCTTGGGGTCCCTTTCAACCCAGACCAGCCTGTGATTCTATGATTCAAGGGAATCTGTCTGTTATAAACTTGCTTTTACAGTAAGGGAGGGATGTTTTACCAAGGATGAGACCTGTTCCCATGCTGTCAGCTCCCAAACAACTGAAGATCTATGTGTAACACTGCACAGAAAAGGGCGGGGGGGGGGGGGGGGGAGAGGAATATTTCTTTTGGTTGTGTTGCCAATTCAACAGACCCAAAGTGATGCCTGTGGGTGACCCAGCAAATCCTCAATATGTAAAATTTAGATGCAATACTTTGCTGTGCTCTGTTTTCATGAAGGTCATGTCGTTCTCAAAGCAGAAGTATCACTGGGAGATACAGTTCTACTTGTACATGAAGGTGGTCTGATTAATTAAATGTAAGAGTTTTCCAAACTAAAAAGCAGTAGCAGTCCTTCTTAGATGGACTCTACAATTTTGTATGCCCCCATAATGATTCTGCTGGATAATTTACAGTTCCTCTGAGGATTAGCCTAGCTGATTTGGAGGACTTGTGTGCCACTGCCCTTAGCTGTTCTTCTATAAAGCATCAGATTTGGCAGAGCATTTGCAAGGATGCTTTCTCTCACATTTTGGCTCAATACTGAAGAGCCCTCCTCTTTTTACAGGAATGTCACATTGGCTGAAAACGTGGGTTGTGTAGCTCTTCATTTTGTGTCTAAGGCCAAAGCCCTTAGAAGGATTAAGGGAAGATTTTTCAAATAGGCCTAAAGTGATGTAGCTGCCTCAGCTCTGCTGCTGTACCACATTACTTTGTGAGCTGCCATCTCTCTTCTCCCCACAGAAGCTCCAGGGTGCAAGTGGGTTGAAGCTTGGAGACAAGATAGCTAATGTTGGTTTCTTTGAGAAGTAGCTGGAACATGCAGTATTGTTTCCATCACTGAGTTGCTTATTAACAAGAAAAAAAATCTATTTCTTTTTGATCTTTTCCTGCAGAGATAGCTTGAAATGCTCTTTCCCAAGTACTTTCCAAGGAAGTCACCCCTTTTCTCTCTGAAGAAGCTCTTACTCTGATTATCGGTTGTAATGGAGGCTCTGGATGGGACTGCCTTTAAAAGACCACTCAACAGTTTCAGAAACCACAGTTCTCTGTAGCTAGTATTAGCTGCTGGTTTCCTTTAGAGTGCATTTCAAAGCAACAGATTTGGTGCAGACAGCAGCACCTGACCTGAGCCCAGGTTTTGTTGGAAGCTGTCTTTAGTGCAGCATGTTTCCCTGTGGCTTGGAACTGATGGCAGGCTGCTACCCAAGCATCTCCCTGGAGCC
Organism: Porphyrio hochstetteri; assembly: GCA_020800305.1. Taxonomy (NCBI): domain Eukaryota; kingdom Metazoa; phylum Chordata; class Aves; order Gruiformes; family Rallidae; genus Porphyrio; species Porphyrio hochstetteri. Next base: position 17,979,127 of record CM036916.1, read on the forward strand.
CTTATGATTCTGCTTCTCACTTTTACCTCTATGTCCTGAGTTTTAACCAATGCAACATTTACTCAACTGTAGGTTTTGTCTTAGAGAAGAATCTGAATGAGAGAAGGTACAGTGGGATTGGCTAATGGAGGTTTGGGCTAGAAAGAAGCTGCATGCAGTCATATATACTATTTACAACCTCCACAGCAATCCATACATTTTCACTGTCACCAGAAAATTTATGATCTGGCAAAAGAGCCTCATTTCTGACTCAGTTTCCTGATTTAAGAGATTCTGGACAAGTAACCAGACCTTTTATGGGGTATTTATTCAAGCAGTTCACATGAAGCAACAATTGGTTGTTTTGCACCAAACCAGAAAGGATTTAACTCCCTTGATATCACTGGAAACCTCATATCTTGCAGTTCAAGTATTAATTTTATTGGACTTTACAATGAGTACAACTATTTGGTGACCTCTCATGTGTCCATCACTCATTTAAAGGGCAAGATGTGGCCCCACACAACTGGTGCAGTCACTCACAGGTATACAATGTTTTCCCAAGGCAATGTTGTCCTGCAAGGCTAATTTTCTGGTAGGACAACCAGTAAATCCACCTGACCTCTCATTGTTGCTGAAGTTGTTCTTCAGGCTGTAGCCTAATGCTTCTGCTCCCCAGTGACCGTGTGCTAACCACTATCTCTGGCTATTTAACAAGAATGTTCCAGAGTTCAATTTTTTACAGAATTTTAGTGCCTGAGAAGTATGCCAGACTGACAGACATAGAAATGGGAGTCCTCACTTTCTTTTGGACAGGTACAGCATAACCAAACTACCATAAGCTCCTTCTCTGCACATATGGCCAGTTTGCTTCAGTCTTGAACTAGATGGATCCCTACCGAGTGGGGCAAGACACCTTAGCCCTCATGGTCAAGTTAAAGTGCTAGCCTGAATGCCCACAAATTTGGAAATATGAGCTGACTGCCTATTTCTTTAGTGGTGTAGGTGGCTATCCAGTAGAAGGTGGGCTGACACCAACAGCCAGTTTCAGGTAGTAAACACCCATCAGAACTTCAGTCCAACACTGATCTCTGTCAGCTTAAAACCAGGGGCAAACATGCAAAGACTCTGTATCACAGTCCTCTGACACTTGTCTCATAGCCAGCCTTGAGGCTTTACAGAGCTCCCTAATCATCTTTGCTGTCCTAGAAATCTGTATTTCTACTAATTAGCTAACTATTGGAAAACATGGCTGGACACTGCTATTGGCAGAATTAGGCTGGCATTCACCAATTTGTCATTGTCCTGCATGGCTCTAGAGACAGCAATTTGCTGTTGCCTGCCTATATGGTAGCAAGATGCTGGGGGACTTACAGCTTATCTTTTATATACTTAGAAAGGGCTGTCAAGATGATGCAGTGCTGTCTCTCACTCCTCTTTTTCTTATTTTATCTAGAATTAGAGCCTGTGAACGTGAGGAAACCCAGTCATGGTTGCAGTCAAGGCATTGTGCAATTTTTTCTCCTACAGCTGTGCTTGTGCAACCCAGTCTAGTTTGGGTTTTTTTTTCCAAATGTGGGCTCCCACACTTTGCACTGAAGTCCCATTTCCAAACCAGTTTTCAAACATCTCCTTAGAGGTTCAGACATGTAAGAGTACCTGAGATGTGCTCTCACAGGCACTCTCAGTTAACACTCCAGCAGTCCAGGTTAGTATCCATCTCTGTGAATACACCTCTGCTACTCCTCATTCCTAGACCTGGATCTTTGCTAGAAGATCGTAACCCTAGCAGAGTGTGTAACAGCACCTCCCAGTTTGGAGAGTCAGATTGAACTAATCAGCTGGTTTATATTTGTGTTGAAGGCAGGAGAGACAAGTAGCTTAGGAGAGAACGGGCAGTCTTTGCTCTCAGACTGTCTGACTAAGGACTGACCTGCTGTTGTCCTTTGGTCCTTTCTGCCCACTTGGGAAGTCATCCCATGGACACTTCACCTACAGAAGGAGACCACAGAGAGGTAATCTGACTAAAGTAGTCTTGTGTGCTTCTGGAGGTGAGTCTAAAAGCAGCATAGCAAGTTATTTCAAAGGTCCTAATTGGAGTGACCTTGCTGCACATTAAGATGTACCAAAAGAGATGGACTGAAACAATATCTCATTGTTCTTTGTCTAGGCAAATTCTTCTATGTTAACTACCTATAACCAGTTAAAATACAAGGATCTCTGTTAAAAGCAGTTAGTGTGGCAGACAAGATGACTTATACAAGGACAGTTTCAGCAGTGTTATCAAAGACATACCTTTTTGCATTGTTCTGAAGGGAAAACATGAAAGCTACAACATAATTCCTTTGGTTTGACAAAACTGCAGGCATGGTGACAGCTACATGTAGTAATGATCACTTAACACCTCGTTAGTCCTCAGAGACCCGAGCAGAGTGAAGGTTCTGTCTTAGCAGGCGATAGGCACACAGGCAGTGCTGGGAACAACTTACAAGAGAATAGTTGTACCCTTAGTAGTGGCTTTAAATAGTAAGGGAATTGTGTATCTCTGGTTAGGTATGTATTGAGCATCTATCACTGTGGCATTTCTGGAATTGCAGTCTGTGTTAATCAGGCCATTATTAAACAGCTACAAATCACAGGCACAAGGAAGCAACCTTTCACTCAGCCTTCCTTCCACGTTAGCTGCCTGCACTTACCAAGGCCGTCTGAAATGGCACAGACACACAGTTATCTAGAACAGAATCACAAGCAGAAACTAAACACATCATTTCAATATCTAAGGACTACCGCTTCCTAAGCAGCAAGCTGAGAGATTGAGAGAGCAAAAGGGAGAGAGATGAAAGGATGGGAGAGGGGAAAAACTAAGGAGGGGTACCAGTTAAAAGAGAATAGATAATCACATAGAGGAAGAAGCAAAACAGAAGCATGAATGTTTAAGTGAGGCAGGGGAGAGAAGGATGGATGAAGAAGGATTAGAAGGTGAACGTGGGAATGAAGAATTTCCAGAGGTAAAACTTAAACAGAAAAGCACACAACAAAAGGAGAGTTTCATTAAAAAGAAAGAAGGGAATTATTATAAGGCAGGCACAGAAATGAGCATCTGCTGTAAAGAAAGGCCATGACTAGGAAACTGCAAAGAGAACAATGAGGTGACCTATGGCCAACAATTTGCACCACTTCTCCTTAATGCTGAAATGCTAATGGCTACCTCCCCCAAACCTCCTTCCTGGGGTACCCTTTCTTTTTGAAATGTTCTGCTTCAATACAAAACTGAGGCAGTTTCACCAATGGGGTGACTTCCCTGCTGTGTTGAGCTTTTGGGTTGAGTTGGCTGTTCTAGTTAAGACTGAGTTTTTATCAGACGACACCAGGCTCTTCCTTTAATGTATGTTACCTGCTTTCCTATTATTGTTGCTGCTGTTATTATTACTACTACCACTTTGTTCTACATGTTCATTCAGGCCTTGTTCATGGTCAAATTCAACTGTGATAATCACTGTAAAAAAATTTTCAAATAGTAATAAGTAAAGGAAATAATGTTATTCATCAGTCCAACCAAAATGTCATTTGAGAAATGTACTTTTCATCAGGAACCTTCCATTTACTGAAGCTGTTCCTAGAAATTTTTGACTCAGTCAAGGAGACAAGATGGTCACACAGCAATACACTAAAGCTGAGCTTTATCTGGAAGACTGTTGTTGACATTACTGCAGTGTCAGACACCACGCAGTCTGACGGCTACAGGCAAAAAAAAAAAGAAAAACTAAAATTGGGCTTGTATCCCGTGAGAAAGATCATCTCTGATAGCACACAGCTTCCTAATACATTTTTGAGGCATTAAAGGAAGAGGGCCTCCTAAAGACTTCCCACCTCCACAGCTTAGGGGCTTTTTGAGCAACCATGCCTGGAGCACTGTCTTGCAAAGGCTGATCTGCCCCAGATCTACACCTTCTAATACTGCAGTCACTGTCATATGGCTGCAGTCCATGAGCAGAGGCAGGGCCCTGAACCTACCAAAATATATGTGTGCATGTATTGTAGAAGGAATGTGCTCTCTTAGAGTGTGTGCTGCCTTGTCTCTCATGAACTTTCTTCTGCTGCTGGATTTTCTAGTTGTCTTCCTGGTTGTTAGGCCTCTGCTCTTTTCAGCTCTTATTGTTCCTCCCCAACCCCCATCCCCCCCCCAGCCAAACAAGGCCTGGGGTTCAGTTTTCCAAATCAGCCCACACAAACTTGACTCGCCAGATCTCCACAGGGAACTAAGTCACCCAGATTTCTATGACAAAACCCATTGATTTGACAGGGACTGAGATAATTCTGCCTCAAAAAGTGAAAGCAATAGAAATCCGGATCCGCAACGGAAGATTTCAGTGACAAAACCAGGGAGCTGACAGGGACTCAGACAAATCCATCCACGCTGAGTGACTCTGCATCCCTTCCACACACAACTGCCTGCTTAAAGAGATAGTGATGAGAGATCCCCACACAGCATCTCACACGGCATCGGCATTTGTTAGGAGATTAGTGTCGGGAGGGAGAAATACCCAATTAAAGAGGTATTACACTGCCATTGGGGGATTGGGAGCAAGAAGCAATAATCATGCCAGCCACTGCCACAATAACAGTGCTGTGAAGGGAAAAAAAATTGAATGCAAAAGAATTTGAAGAAAAGAGAGAAAGCAGAGCATATTCACGGGGTTGGAACTACAGCAAATAGCACAAAAGGAGATAACCAGCTCAGGCTCCAATTTAAAAATGTATGGGATCAGGACAAAGAGCAGTCTACCCAGCAAAATGGCAACTGCACCATTCAAGGTCCACATGTTCCTATCCATCTAGGAGAGGGGCAGCAGAAGCAGTGACAGAAGTCCAGGCTGTCGGTGCATTTATACTGCCACTTACTACAGACCGCTTAAGACATAAGAACATCAGAGCATGAGAAATGCCTTCCGGGAGCAGACCTGAGGTCCACCTGGTCCACTCTTGTCTCCCACACAGCGAAAGGACACACTCTTCAGTGAAAGCCTGTGAACCTTGGCACTTTCTGCTGTTTTCCTGCAGCATCCAGAAACATTGGTTCAGGGTTGCTAGAGGATACATCCCTGCCCAGTCTTCAGTATCCACATGGGGATCTGTTCTTGAATTTGGCTGGTAACTTTTGAACCTGGTGCAACCACATACCTCCTTTGCAGGCTGGCAGCTGACCTTCATTTAAAAAAAGAAAAGAAAGAAGGAAGGTTTAAGAAGGGGACCTGTGGCTAGAGTAGTAGCCTCATGCTTGGAAAACTGACTGCATTTCCTGCTATGCTGTAGACAAGGTGCTGAGAATGAGGCTTTTAGATACTTAAAGGTGCTGATTTTCACAAGAAACAGTGTCTAATTCCCATTGAAATCTATCAAAAGGTAATAGACTCCTCGGGGCTTTTCAATTCAGCAATCTGAATTGCAGTTATGCATTTCATGGTTGAAAACTGGATCAGTCAACTCTCCTTCCATAGGTTTCTTAAGGACCTTTAAAAACCTACCTTTAGTCTCTGTGGCCCAACTTCCAGGTTCTAAAGAGAGGAGTAGAGCTTCCCATCTCAGGGAGGTAAGATAAGGAGAAGCATGTTAGGGACTGTGAAGGTTTCATCTGCTAAGGCAAAGGAAGAACATGCAAGGGTCTCAACTACCTGAAGAAGACAGAGGAGGACTTTTAGAGGTTCACATTTGCCAGAGGCACTCAACTGAAGATAAGCCAGTGAAATGGGCAACTGACCTTTCCAAACACTCACAGAGGAGCCCTGCACGCACAACAGTGTGACCATGGTATAGTTGGAGGGGAAGGGAGGTATGGAGGCAGACAGCAAAGGGTAGCCCCAGGGATGCTGCAGCAACGCTTTCGTTCTCTTTGGGTCTGAAATGTGCCAGCTATGCTGAATCCGTCAAATGGCATTTGCCTGAAGTGGGGTCAGCTCTTGCATCTCACCATGCTCCCCCACACATGAGTGCTGTGTGGTCTTTACAAACTTCTGCAAGACCCACATCAGCTTCTGTGTTAGTGCTGGCTGTACTGAGATTTCAGGGGTTGAATGGAGGCCAGTGGCAGAAAGCTGCCATGCTATCATTGAGGTAGTAACTCCACATCCTCCAACAATAAAGCACAGTTGTCACAAAACTTTTCACAAACTAGAAGATCCCTGTTTGCACATGCTTGCTGGGGAGCATGTCACGGAGAAGCTGCCTCTGTGGTGGCAAAGGAAGCTGCTGTTGGATGTCCCTCTGACTGTCCCCACCAAATGCACACGCATTTATCTTGCTTCCTGGCTTTCTCACTCTCTGTTCTGTCTGCTAACCATTCCAACTGCCCATCTGGTTTCAGGTTGCTCATCAGTTTGCTTGCCTAGGAAGGTGAAAGAACAAAAGCACTTCATGCACGGAAGTTTCTTGTCTGGAAGGGTAACACACTGCTGCAGCCAGGTACTTTATTTACAGCTTAGAGCACAAACTCCACGTCCTGTTGTTATTGCAAGCACTGATCTTCTCAGATGTGATGCACACAATGGCTTTGATGTAGCAATTTGCCTTTCAGAGAGCATACGGTACCGGTTAAGGCAGCATAACCCACAGACCATAACACTCCTATGGAAAGAGCATCATACTTTGGGCTTGCCAGATGCTGGCTGAGTCTGGGCCAAGCTGCTGAAGAAGCAATAGGGTTTCACTTTTGCCTTCCTGGCAGGTTTCATTGCTAACTGTTTTAAAGCAACTTGGTGACCTTGGACTGAGATCTAATGACTGCCTAGAGATGCAATCAATGCATATGTGAGAGGTTGTTACATCAGGTGTCAGAAAGGTGCCTCTAGCTAACACTAGCTACAGGTGATTCCCCCTTTGGCTTAGAAGGCTTGGGACTCTGGTTTAATATCCAAAGGAGGTGTATTAATAGTATATATACATCTCTAGTAGATTTCCTTATGGTGTCTCTTAATGCTTAGAAAAAGCAATCTCATCCCAGAGTCATTCTGCTGCTGCAGCCCATCAAATTCAATGACTGTGGATTCAGAGAATTAATGTCATGGGTGAACATCACTCAGGGAAGCTCATATGCAGAGACCAAGCTGTAAGACTTAGCATGTGCTGCAACTGAGTGATGCTCTGCTTGGACACTCCAAACAAAAGAAATGCCTCCTAAGAGGCTGCCTTCAGACACAAAGCTGTCCCGAGGGAGTATACACTGCACTGCCCTCATACCCTTCTGTGCTGGCCCTTTAAACGTGGCAGGGCAAATCAGCCGAGGTCTTAAGTAGCCATTTGGCACCCAGCTCCTGTTCACATTGTGGCCCTCTTCTGCTGGTAAGCAATTTCAGCTGCTTTGAAACTCTACTTGTTCTGAGAGAGATGGTGCTTTTAATTCTCTGGTGGGTTTGGTTTGGTTTTAGCTTGCATCAGAAATAATGTACAACAGAAAACAACGCAGAGAGGGAAGTTACAAGCTTCTCAGCCTGTAGGTTCCTGCCTTGTGGTGATGTATAGTCTCCTGAGGGGGGGTGGGGTGGCTGCTTCAACTAGCATCTCTCCTGGAACTACAAAGGTCTAATTACTATTAAAAGTGTTATTCTGGTAGTTCCAGGTCTAATTACTATGAAAAGTGTTATTCTGGTAATGCACCTCCCCCTTACCCAAGCTAAAATGAAAAAACTTTCCATGTGTGCCACATGCAATGTTCTTTATTAGTTAAGAATGTTCTTTGTGTCATATTTCTCTCCTATCACTGAGTTTCTTTCTTTGTGACAGCTGGCACCTCTGAAATGAGAGTAAAATAACCCCATTTCAGGGTCAGGTACCCCCGCAGCCAAAAGCTCTGCAGTTGTAGTCTTAACTCTTTCACAGATGCGTTTGATCTTTTCTACTCACTGTCTGCACTGTTGGAGATGCCAGTGTTGCCTTAGCTCCAAGATAGAGGTGTTGAGTATCTTCAAAGGGCCATGAGGTTCTGGAGCTGTGTAAAGTATCGTTATTACAGCTATTTTTATAGGCAGCAAAAAGCATGGTGGCAGCAAACAACAAAAAAGTATCTCCCACCTTGGAATGTGATGTATAGAAAGAGCTGTATTGCACAGCTATTACAGTCCCTCATAATGGTGAAATATAGGGTGTTCCTCCCGTTGTACCACCGCTGCAAAATGTGGCTCCTGAAATACGAGGCCTGCCAGGCAGAGTGCATGTAAATAACAAGCCTGTGCATAGTTAGTGTTGTCAGCGTGCAGCAACGCCACTTGTTCAAGCCCCATCTCCAGCCTTCACTTCCTCGGAGTAACCGTTGGGTTGTCACTCTGGAAACACTCACTATTTAATTTAGCTGTGAACAGACTTCCTTTGCTCTGCTTTGGAGTATTTTCTCAAGAGAGGTTAAGCTGTACTTCAGGTAGCAATGTGCCCTGAGAACAGGAAGCGATTTATTGAGGGTTTCATAGCAGTATTAACCTGGAGCAGGTGTCTGCATAATCTAGGTCTCCTGAAATCTCTGGTAGTTATATGCATTCACATTTAAGGAAACCACAAAAGCTTTTTGAGCATAACAGACATACACACTCTGGGTGTTTTCCATGCTTTCCTTTTCTATGACCTGCTCTAGAAATTTTATTTTAAAATTAACTTATTTTACTTAGCAATCCAGAAACTAGAGGTTTAGTGAAAAGCTCAGATTTGGTCAGGTCCCTGATAAAATAGGCGAGATTTGCAGTGCCATTTTAGGGAATTCACTTGGATTTTTTTTTTCCTTGTGCTCCTTTCCTCCCTGGTCAACCTACTGTAGTTAAGAACTAGTGCAATGGGTGCACAGACTGTTCTGGCTTAGCTGTACCCTAAAAATAATCACCTGCAGAAACATACTATTCAGGCTGGCTGGCTGTTTGACCTGATGAAGGGAGAAGACTTTTGGGGACAGCGGATGAGCTGTGTTATTTTAATGGGGTTGCTTTTTGCTAAGGCTCTGTAGGAAGAGTCTAGAGGCCCCTGTCATAAAGCAGTATCCTCTCTCCTGCGCTCCAGAGGGATGGGTTCCTGTTCAGGAAGCAGTGCCTTTTTCAACAAGCAGAGGAAACTCTCCTTGCCTTGTTACAGATGAATCTAGATGCTAAGAGCCTACAGCAAGAAAAGGCACGGGCACCCAAGTGAGAAAACAACTTTTTCATCCCACATGTGAGACGTGAAGCACTTGGGAACATGAGTTAATTGCACAGCGGTTGAGAAATAAAGCAAATATGGAAATGTATAGTACTGCCCAATCTGTAGTCTTCTCACTTCTTCCTCCCTCTTCCCTCGAGTCTGAGCACTGATCACAGCAAAGTACTTTCTTTTGTTTTCCCTTCCTCCTTTGCTTACGCTGTCAAACCTTCCCTATCCCAACCCCTGCGTGTGTGCAGAAAGCAGCAACCTGCTGGAGTCGGTGAAAAGCATCAGAGCACACAGTCACAGGAGACACAGCAACATCTCCATCCCAAGCTCTGTTACACTGGATGAAGAGACAAAAATAAAAACTCAAGGGAGGAAAAGCATTGGGTTTATTTTAGGATCATGATGCCAGTGTGGCTGTCAGTGTGTCTTGGAATTTGTACACGTTAGAAAATGTGATCTTTATAAGTTTTCATTGATCTTGTCTCAGTGACAGTGATTAATAGTATTTTCATCCCAAAATGTCAGCACTGCTTACAAACCTGAATTTCTCCCCTTCCATGCCACCATGCCTCCAGTCCCTGGAGAGGACTGAGAGAGGAAACTGAAGCTGAGAGGGAATGGTCTCAAGGACCACACCACCATCACTATATGAGACACCATTAACCCAATCAAGTTCCAAGGTCCTTGGTTACCTCTTAGTGCAGTAGCGTTCCCCACCGAAGTGGGGACATCTGGGCTAGGTTCTTGTATAGATGACAGAAAAAGGGTTCCTAATTTCAACAAATTTAGTGCCTAGCAAGCTGTGCACAGGCATAGTATCACACCATATGCAAAGACTATGAGGCCTACACTGCTTGGAGACTGAAGGATTTTAGAGGAGTGTATGTAAATGCTGCCTTTTTTTTGGAAGGACTCTGCTGGATTTCAATTCTTGGGCATGGATGCAAATAATTTCTAATGGCTAGTCAGTCAAAAGGTGATGGAACAGCAACACATCAGCTGCACACCTAGTGCTTGCCCTTACTAATGTGTGCGTTGAAATGTAGTCTCAGCTGGTCTACTCCTCAGTGTTAAAGCTGGGGGAAGCTGTGGTTCAGCAGAGGTTTTAGCTCAGAGCAGCTTATTCATTAGAACTGCATTAATTGTTTGCCTGTCACTTGCTAAAACTGGAAAAAACCCATACTTGTTTTTAAGTTCATGCTCAGAGCTGTGATGGTATTAGCTGCTGACTCCCATCTCTTTGGGGCTCAGGTAAACTGAGGGACCTAAATATCTTTGTGTGCTGTCTTAACTTCTGGAAAGGACAAATAAACACAGTGTGTGCTGCTGCTCTGGGAGTCTGTGAGCAGTCAGAGGTCTTGCAGCTAAATTGCTGAATACTGCAAAGGGTTGGACTGGTTCTGAGTGAGTGATTCTCCAAGCACCAGGTGGGATACCAAGAGAGGGAAACCGGCTGTTATAAAATGAAATTCTTGCTCTCTGATGTCCCACATGGGTAGGAAAAATCTTCCCAGGAATAAGGGTATTTGGATTCTTTTGCCTCTGAAGCAGAGAGAATTTCTGGGATGCAGGTTGAGAGAACCAATCGATAAGCAAAAGGATTAAAGTTGAAATGGAGTGCTTTTTGTCTGGCCGTTTGGAAATGGAAACGGGCAGTGGCTGGGATTTACCTGCTGCTGGCATGGTTATTGCTGTCTACCAGCAAGTCAGTAGTGTTGGATAGTATGGACACAAGTCCAGGGCAATATACATCCCGTCTGCTAGTGGTCATGCTCAGCTGCATGACTCTGAGGTACCGCCTGCTGCTTTCTCACAGGGTTTTGCCTGTGGGTCTTGGTGAGCAATCTTAAGGTGCTGGGATGGAGTTAACAACCTGCAACCAAGCTCTGTCCTCAGCAGAGATGTTCCCATTAACTGATGGTGAAGCCATACACACATGCTAGTGTGGATTCTCCATAAGCGATCATATTGTGTGTGCATCCCCAAGGGCTGTATGTGTGTTGTTTACTGGTAGGTGTGTCAAACTGTGCTGCCAATTTCACACCAAAATATTTACTTCAGGTACATCGTGTGAGACAGAAGAGACAACACTGAAAATATTTGTGCAGTAATTACTCATGGAAGGCCAGTATCTGAACATGTCAGAAATTAATTTGGTGGAATGTGTATGTGATTAGTCTGGATGCTGGTGCTATCTTGATGAGTGCTTTCCTTTGCTTTTTTACTGATTATTTTTCATGCAGAATATACAACAACAACTGTAATGTTGAGTTAATGAAGGTTGGGGTTTTTTGTTGGAGGACATATATATAATTGCAGGGAAATAAAACATCTGTGTAATGTATATTGCATATCTGTATCTGTCCTTAATTGTTACAGTTTTCCCCTTTGATTTTTCAGAACTAGAGACTGTGGAGTGTTATTGAATCTTTATTGCTTATAAGATCCTGGATGGATATTTAGAAATAGTGGGCTATATAACATCACTGATCTAATTTTGCTTTCTGCAGCTTTAAATTTCTAAAAAGTCAAGGCAGCATCTTAAAACCAGGAGTGCAGACTGCACTTCCTGGAGCTGAGCTTTTGTTCTTTCTTGGGTTTCGTCTAAAATAAGTAATTCTGAATAAAGGCCTATTTTTGTTCTTTGTGGGTGGATAAAACTTACCTCCCCCAGTTCTCATATTGTGCGTGTCGCCATGATGTATGTACACCCAGTGTTAGTATCTGGGAGATGCCAGATAAAGCCTCCAGTTACTTTGATCTACCAGTCATGTGTTAGAAGTTGGAAGAAAAGTTCCTCTTTAAAATACAGAGATGTTGAGGTATTTGCAGCATTTGTGCTTTCTGTCCCTCAGCATTTTGTAAATGTAGGGAGCTGATGTGAAGGGGTCACTCGCAACGCTGCGGGAAGAAGGCTGCCTTTACTGTAGAGTGGAGTTTGTGTAACACATGGACACGCAACGTGTGGGCTCAGGAGAAGGTGTGCTGTGGTCACCTGAGAGGGCAAACAGAATTTCAAGTCCACACAGGTGATATTTAAATTCCAAAAATAGAAAATACAGCTCATGAGGTCATTTCTTCCTTCCCCTCTGCTCCCCAAGGCAGGATTTTTAATACCTAAACGACTTTTGACAGATGACTGTTTAGCCTGCTCAGAAAAAATCAAATGATGGAGACTCCACAACTTCCCAAGGCAATCTATTCCAGTGCTCAACTGTCCTAACCATTATTCACATTTAATTTGTGGAGGACACAAAGGCTGACATAGCTTTCATACTAAAGGGAAGGGACTTTTAGAACATACAGGACCTTGAATTTTAGTGGCTTGGTTCTCCTGTGATGTGAGAGGTGGTTCCTTCCCAGCACACAGTGCTTTGTGATGTAGGTCAGACATCTGGAAGAAAGCAGCTGCTAAATCACGATTTCCAGAGCTGCTTGTGAGCCTAAGCACTCAGGCACTCGGCCCTTCCTGTGGTGTGGGACCAGAGCATGGGGGCCAATGCACTCCCTGTTCTCCTAGAAATTTTCCATGGCTAAAACTTAAGAATTTTGTCCACTTTTCTGGGATTTCTGGACATGTGCAGTAACTAAACATGAAATGCCTATGGGAGAGCGGGACAGCAGCATGTGAAGAACAGCTGCAGGGATATTTAGCACCCACCAGTGTTGTATTCAGGGAAGGAAGGGAGAAAGAGAGGAAGGATTACAGTAGTATGCTGGATGGTCTGAGACATGTTAGAAATGCACAAGAAGAGAGGCAGAGATGCACAGGAAGAGATCCAGAGCAGTGGTAGCTGTGTGCTGTTGTCAGAGTGGGAATGCAGAAGCTCGATGCAGTGTGTGTTTCTGGCAGTTCCCCTCTGCAGAAGCACTGCTGTGTGAGCTGGAGGTGCTGATGAGGTAAGCTGTCACACAGGGCATGTTTCAACCCCGAGTTATAATCCATGTTACACTTGTGTAGGACCCTCAAGAAGGGGTCCAACTTGAGCCTTCTGGACCAGCAGCTGATCGCTTGTTCTGCAGGGCAGAAACTGCCTCTTACTGTGTGCCATGCCTCATTCACACTCTGTGCTGCCACCAAACAAGCTCGAAGAGGAATGACAAGTTTGGGTTGGTTGTTTTTTTTTTCCCTGGTGAAATGGGCTCCAAGAGGAAAATCTGCAGTCTGAGGAAGGTGTGCTGTTAAGGGCTGCACTGTCACCATTGCGGCTGAGTGATGGTCAGAGTTCCCGGCATAGCCTGGATGAAAGAAGTGCCAGCCACACTCTGATAGCCAGATGTCTCAAAGATCAGTGAAGTGTCTTTGGCCAATGGCCACCTGGATTTATTCAGAGCCTGGGCTAGAGCAAATACCTGGGCTTGTGTCATTTATCAAGCTGTTCCTGGAGGTTTGGAATCTGAAGCAGATAAAGCCACCTGAGACTCCGTCTGTCTGCAGTGGCTGTGAGGTTTTTTCTAGATCCACAGGGTACCTGAGGTGCTCTGTGCCTACTGTATGTCCCAAAACATCCTTTTTTAGGCAGATCCTTTCCTTAGAAAATCCATCCTTAGATAGGCCTTCCTTGGCGTGTGTGGGCATCCAAACCTTCTGCCCCTCCTGTAGCTCATGCAAGGTAGGTATTGAATCCGAGCAGCTTGGTGTGATGGCACCTTCTCTGACAGGTAGCTGGCTTTGCCAGCAGCTTCCTGGCATTTTGGACTAGCAAGCCATTCCCAGCCCTCAGACCTCTAGTGTCAAAACTTAAACCTGATGACTGTTAAATTTTCCTGCTGCATTTGGTTTGGTTCTGCTGCAAATTAAATGTGAGATCCTCAACTGGTCTTTCCAATGCCATCTACTGGAAGGCATCCCAGGGTACTGCCTTAGCCAGTCTCAGAACCAGGCAGCTTTCCCAAGCTCTCTTCACAGCTGAAGCAGATAAGATCTTCCCTCAGCTCTCCTCCTGTCAGGTATTTCAGTACATCAGTAATATTTTAATTAGAATGGCAAAGGGGACTAAATCTAATAGCTCTCTCCAGGTTATACAAACGCCTTAGACTTGAGCACATTTTAGGTACAAAAGGGTTAACAGTGCAGGGTTTCATACCCGTGTGGAAAAAGAATGACACCTTTTTCTTTATCAGCCGTTTTGGTGCTGTCTTTTTTAATCATTTCAGGCTTTGAACTCCTGCTCTGAAAGAGAGTCTCTGTCTCTTCATCTCCAGCGGCTGCCAGGTCTGGAGGCCTAATCAATGCAGGTTATTGATAGCAAATCAATTAATGCAGACAAAGGATCAAAATTAAGGAGCTTTCACTAAATTAATAAGTGATTCCAAGTCTTTTAACAGAGTGCCTCAGATAAGGGCAGCTCAGTCTTCTGGGACAGCAGCCTTCAGTCCTGTGTTCCCAAAGACAATCAGTTAGAGCGAGTGAGCTCTGCTTTTACATTTTTTTACCCATTTAAATAACCTGTTTTGTTCAATAAGAAGCACTTAAAAGCTGAGTCTGGAAAGGCTGCCAGGAAGCAGGTCCTAACTGAAAAGAACAGATTTATCTGCATAAGGATGTCATGGTCTTGCTCAGCTGATTCAGGGAGGACTGGTTATTTCAAAAGCCAGATTTATATAAGATACCAGCCAACACCAGAGTTAAGGTTTGCTTCAATAGCAGATATATCTGAAATTTGACTAGAGATGTCCTTGGAAACAACTAGATGCATGAGAGCCTAGAATAATTTGGAGCTCCTGACAGACCCAGCCCTTCCGCCCTATGTTGTGCCCCTCTGGGGAAAAGGTGGGTCAGGATCAATCCAGACTAATTCCAGTTGGTTTCCCTGCCCTGTTCCCTGCCAGGAAGGGTCAGATGAGATGCCTGATGCTCCTAGCACAGTCAGTATCCCTGCCTGAGGCCCTCAGCCTGTCATAGGGAGCTGGCAGGAGACCTGAAGGCTGGCAGCTTCCTGCCTGTTACTGCAGCGTTTCCACCTTCTCCCTTGCTTTGACCAAGGAAAACCCATCAACAGTGCTGTGCAGGACTAGAGCATCTTTGGCAGTTTCTGTGCCTGTGGTGTGGCCTGCTATCCCCTCCTATTTTTCCTCATAGTAAGGAAAGGGCTGTTCTTTGAAATGCCAGAAACTGTCCTGCTGTGACGGTAATTAACAGGGATGGAGATGGAGCTGGGAAGCAGATTACTGGAGTAAAAACACAATGTGTAGCTCACTGAAGATGGAGAATGGTTCATGTCCCTCTATGAGTCCCCTCGCAGCACGGTGGAGATGCTGTCTCCCTGTTTGTGCCTAACTGGATCGTGTCAGAGCCAGGTGCCACCAGTGCTTGGTGCAGGCTGCACGGGGCTGGGTGCTGTCCCTGGGCGCTGTGCAGGCCAGCGCTGTGCTCTGTGGGCTAAGCAGTCTGCTGGCACCTGCCAAGGGACCAGGAGAGGGACCCAGAGGCCTGGCCTTGTTCATGCACTTGATCCCATGATGCCTGGGCAAATTCTGAAGTAACTTCCTGTGGGTTTGGGTTGCAAGCCTAATTGCAAGGTATTTGGTGGTAAAGAATACTGTATTTTTGTATGGTGTGTGAAAGATTCCTCATGACTAAAGTGGCTGCAGCTTTCAGAACTTCTGACTAGAAGCTTATACCAGCAGTGCTAATGTTTAGATGAATGTATGGAGATGTACAAATGTAGCTTTTGTCATTGCTGATAGTGCAGTTTTATCTGAATTCCAAGCTTACTGGGTCAAATTCAGTGTATATGAAGGATCATCTCTTCTTCCTGCTCCACTGCCCGCTGATGTCTGTTGCCACCCATTGCCTATTCTATTGCTGATGCTGAAATCCAGTCTGTTACCTTCACCTGCTGCCTCCGGACTGAAACAGCCACACAGCTGGGGGTTGTTGATCCACTGGCAGTGTCCTGCTGCTGCCAAAGAGTTAGGAAGCTGGACACATTGCGTGGAGGCCAGTGGACATTACAGTTGGCATTGCAGCCCAAAGCTTGGCTCTGAGAGAAGGACTGGGTTAACTTTTCACCCCGAATCAGACTGGGGAGTTGCCATACTGTGAGAAGTGGTTCTGTCGGGGTATGGTGCTGCTGTTCTTTGTGTCTGTGCCTGTTGGGAGTGAGTGGCATTGCTATACCGCATCTTGCTTACTTCAGGCAGGGTTTGCAGCCCTTAGATGTGCTTTGCTTTGCCTTCTTCCACAGCTTTTGGTTTCCTCCTCCCAACGCCTGCGCTGACTGCAGTTCTCTGCAGCCACACATCTCAGTAACTGCTTAACCTAGAAATCCATTGCTAAAACGATCTGACATCATAACACCCTGGAAAAGACTCCTCTCCCTGCTTCCCCCTCCCTGGGCCTTCTCTTTTCTTTTCCCAGGATATATGAAAAGCTGTAACTACCAAATCAAAATCTATTTGATTTTTGTACTCCCTTGATAACCGGGCAGCTGATCTCTATCACCCAGCTACGGCTTATCTCCTGCCTCCAGCCTCCCTGCTGTAGCAATTGGCTCCTGCGGGGACAGCGCTGGGTTGTAAAGTGAGACTGATATCATGGTCAGGGCCTTTTGCTTTCTGACTGTGACCATTGTTGGTGAGATGTTCCTGAGCAAGTGGCTTGGTTTTCTGGGAGGACTAGAAGGAAGAACTGGGCCTCTGGGATTTAGAGGTTCAAAGATAGATATATATATTTTTTAATCCCCCCCCCCCTTTTTTTTTTTCTTTAAATTGTGAAGTGGTGTCAGGGAATATACAAGGTCAACAGCATGGGCTAGAGCCAAGGTAATGGGTTGCTGCTTTTGCTTTAGCTCTGAAAGTTCTCAGGGGAGATCTTGCCCTTGTTAGGCAGGCACTGACCCACATGTCTGTTGTTGGTTTCAGCCTGTGCTGAAAGCAGTTCTAGTAGAAGAAAAAATGGACAGCTGGTGTACTTGCTAATTTTTAACTGCAATTGTAATTTTTCTGGAACTTCTGAATGAGTTGACCAGGGTGCTGAAGAGGCTGTAGCTCTGTATCTGCACAGCTGGGTGTAGGTAGCTTGCTCCCAGCTACATAACACCAGTAGGATGTGGAAATAAGAGTGTTCCCATCCCTTCTGGCTCAGTCATGTCCTAACTGTAGTGATTCAGCTATCTGGAGCCACTGGTAAAGGCCGCATTCATGGAACAGAATTAAACCAAATTGCCTTTCTTCCCTGGGACTGAGCAGTCTGGGCAGCACATACAGCCGTTTTGGCAGTTGGTTGAGGATTATTTGGCAGTACAGATGAAACTGCCTTTTGCTGTCCCAAGGAGAAGGGTAATGCAGGGTTGTTCTTGCAATGGGTGGTGGGAGAAAAAAAAAAAAAAGCTGAGCTAGGTGAAGTGAGGCAGCTCATCAGATTTAGCCAAGTGACAGATCAGCTGCAAGAAGTATGAAAATTAAAAAATGAGCTTCTGGGAAAGGCCTTCCCTCCACGTGCGCCTTCTCAGCAGAAGCCATTGGCGTATGCATGCTGTCCTTGCTTCAGCGGCAGCCGCTCTGGGTGTGTAGGACTCCAGAAGAATACAGAGCGTCCACAGCCATTCTGCCTTCCTGCCCATCAGTACAGCTGCTGCTTTGCTGAAGTGTAAAGCCACCCCCTACTCTTTTTCATCCTGCCATGCTGTTTTTAAAACTAGCACAGCCAGGCTGTCAATGTGTTTAAGTGTGGTTCTGCTTATGGAGGAAGTTGAGGTGAAGACTTAACTCCTCCCGTCTCGGTTTCTCCTTCTTTAGATCTGTTATTGTGGCGATACTCCCACCCACTGCTAACAAAACCTCCTGGCACAGTGATAGCCAGCTTTAGTGGTGTGTGTATTATCTGATCCTCTCCTGGCTAGGTTGGCCTGCCAGGTATGGAGAAGCAGATCAGATCACTTTACAAGTTAGCGTGATTCAAACTCTCCTATACATGTCTAATAATTGATACAGATGAAATAGCGTCTGAGTGAGCCTATGGAATGCTCCCAGGCTGGCTGGTTGCTGTGTCTGGGTGCTCTCCCTGATGCAAACATTCACAGCTGAGTTACAAACCCTTCAGCCAGGCTGGTGTTTTAATTTGGCATTGCCCCCAAGCACTCCACTGAGTTAAATGTGGGATTTTTTTTCCTTTCAGTTGGGCAAAACTGTTCCAGTTGGTGATCTTTGTCTCTGCAAAAGCCTAGAGTGAGCCAAAGTCCTGATACGCTGTAGGACTGTATAGCTGACTGTGTATCTGGGCTCTGGTGGTAACACTCAGACATCCAAGAGCATCAGCTGGACATGCCTGTAATGTTGCCTGCTACTGTTACAGGGCCCCTTCTCTGCACCTACCTCTTGGAAAAGGAAGCACTGAAACAATGCTTTGATAAACCCTGGCAGTTTTATGGTTTGAAACAAATTCAGGAGTAGCTGTTTGCAACAGAGCTGTTCTGAGGCAAAAGACCAAAGCCCACCAGCTTCATACATAGGTAGTACTTCTCTCTAGCCTTAGAGAGATTATTTTGTACTCTTAAGGCTGTATAATTGCCAGTGGTCAAGATACCAAAGCTCAGCTCAGGCAGCCAATGCCCACTTGCACTGTTATCCTCACTGCACGGTGGAGTGCCTCTGTTTAAACCACCAGAATGAAGAGCTACTACCCTCCCAGTGATTTAAACCAAAATTGTCTGTGCTGAATTAGAGGAGAATTAAAAGGGGGTGTATAATGTGTTGCCACAGCACAACAGAGACATGGTGATTTGCTAAGCCACAGAAACTTCACTTTGCAATCGCATGGCCATGCCACGTGTCTCTTCTAGTCGAATTAAAGTGACTTGGTCACAGCTGCATAAACACTTGAGCTTAAAAACGCTTTTAAAATGTGTGTGATGTATTTGTCTGCACATCTCAGACCTCGACACCCAAATGCAGGAAGGGCATGTGCAGACACACGAGCTGCACATCCACAAAACAGCCCACACCCATTCCAATGCCATGTCTGTACCAGGAGGGTGCCTTGGGTGTGTGCTCTTCATTGATGGATTTCTGCAGCTGGAGTATGATCGTAGGCCAGAAATTCCTGGCATTTGTTCCTGTCTGATACTGCTAATTGTCACCATTATAACACTCTGCCAATGAGAATCCCTTTTCCTTTAAGAAATGTTATGTACCTACCTGTTCCATCCTGAAACCCAATGCCTTCTAGGTCCGATGTTGAGACCACTCAAAATCCAGAGAGCACCATGTGGTATTACAGTTTTGCAGGGTTTGTAAGGTCCAGAGCCTTCTGTCTTAGAACTGTGATCAAGCGTTCTCTGTGCTGTACTCTTCCCGTAACAATTGGCACAGCTGTCCTTGTGTTCATCATCCAAAAGCTTGTGGAGAGCTGAGACAACCTTGTAGCTCTGACTGCAATGAAAGGTCTGAAGTTCCATCCATGTTTAGAAGTGAATGTGTGCCAGCAGCCAGTCCTTGGCAGCTAATTGTTTTCCTATTAGAAATGGCAACAATAAACTCTCCTGACTTTGTTCTGCTGGTGTTCCCTGGTCAGCAAAGGTTGGTGGTTGAAGTGCCAGACATCTTATGGGATGGCCAGTATCTGCAAAATGCAGTTGTACTCCAAATCAGGAGAAATCATTGTATTATTCTGCTCCTAGAGTGAGAAAACAAGGTCTAACAAGTGTGTTAGAGAATCAGATGCATCTCACTGTCATTTCCTTTCCGTTGCGGATACCCCAAATGGTGTTGCCTTCCCATTAAGGCAATGAACTGAAGTCTGCCAAGGGCAGTATAATGACTTCAGGATTGCTGGGGTTTCTGTAGCATGGCAGCGAGGCGCTGTGTAGCAATCGACCATTTGTCCTTGCAGAGTGGTGCAGCACATACTGTCTCACACCAAAATGCACTCTCAGCAAATAGATGTGTTGGGTGACAGTGAGGAGGGGAAAGGATGGCACAGAGGCAGTGGCAGAGCTAGGAGGGGAAACAGCGTGGTAGAGCCTGCCTGCTGCGAGGTGCAGCTTTGGCAATGCCTGTTTGGTGTGCACCTGGGCACTGTTTTATATCTAGTGCCATCTGAAAGTAGTCTGGATCTAAAAAGCTCTTGAGCAGTGATACTGAGCAACTGGCACTGCTGCCACCCTTGACAGAAACACAGATCTGAGCTGGCCCTGAGATCAGAAAAACATGCTTTAAAAACCACATTTGACACCAGAAAACAGAGTTTGCCATCATCCAAGTCCTGGGTCAGGTAAGGACTCCTCAGCAAAGCTGCTGGGCACCAGTGCTGCCTGTAGCAGAAGCACTTCTGATTCTTCCTCCTTTAGCAGTTCTCAGTTTTGCTTGCAGGAAAAACAAGTAAACAAAGTCCCCTCCCCACCCCCTGCAGCAAGTGATGCCACATGGTGCAGTAAGGGATGGGGCTGAGCTCGTGCAGGGGGTTGGGAAGTGTTGATGGAATTCTCCATGCTGAAAGCTCTTTGACCTCATTTGCTAGGAGACAGCATGGCAGGGGACAGGCTTCTCTGTTGGCTGTCAGCAATGGGAGTGGAGGGAGCTGTGTGCAGGGGGGTAGGAGATGGTACCTGTGCAATGCAAACAAAAACCAACAACAACAAAAAAATGCAGAGACAGAATCACTCCTCTCCATCCGAGTGTTTCATAGTGCCCAAGATGAGCCAGAACCCAGGCATTCTCAGGGCTCTGAGACATGAGGCACTCCCTATTGTGTCCTGCCTTTCTGCGCACTAATGTTTTTAAAAATACCACTTTTTTTCCTCCTCCCACTCCTTGCAGAGACAACATCCCCTTATTCCTTGTAGAATACACACACTGGTGGGTTGGGTTTGGTTTTTGGTTTGGTTTTTTTTTTGCAAAGTGCACCATCTGTCCTTCCCCTGACTAACTTGAAATTCAAAATTTCAGCCTGACTTCCCAGAAGAGGTGGTGATGCTCATTGTAAGGCAGTTTATCTGATGGCTAATTACCGTCATGCACTTCACTTTTCTCCTTTGTCTCAAAGCTGTTGTGAAAGGAACCAGTGCACCCTCAGTATCCCTAGTTAGCAAGAAAACTTGAGTCTCCTTGTTTAGCAGCACAGGCTCTGCTGATACTGTCTTTGTAGGGCTGCATTCAGAACTGGGCATGTCATTCTTTTATACTGACCAGAATGATATTTATGTTCAGTATGGCCTGCATAGAGGCAAAATGTGTGCAGTATATGTACTCAGAACAGCTCTACAGGGACAGCCAGGTGAAATAGCAAAGACTAGGGTAGAAATGAAAGACCTTTAATGTAGACTGGTCCAGTTGTGGGTATGAACTCCACTCCTGACAGCGAGAGAGAAGGGAACTAAAGCCTGGGAGAGGTGAAACTCTCTCATCTGGATGAAAACATCCAGAACACTGCTGGTTTCTTTTCATGCTGTACATCTGCTCTTTTCTGCCTCCTCCAGTAGGATGAAATACTCAGGTGGTTTCCTAGACAGAAGCTTTATCTCTGTGTGTATGTGTATAAATGCAATCTCTTCCTTCCAGTGTTTCAGGAAAAATAGAAGTTGTTTCTCTCTGGTAGCAGTGATGGATCCCAGAGCATGTGAATGAAGCTTAGGAGAGCCTGGTGGAGTGTAACCTTCCCCTCTGCGGGGGGACGCAGAGCAACAACGGTGAGGTGACTCGACTAAGACAATGTGGGACAGCATTAGGAAGAGGAATCAGGAATTCTGTGTATAAGTCTTTGGCTTTCTGACAGGATCACCCGTCTGTCATCAGCAGACTGGAAACACATGAGTCATGGCTTTGTCTTTAGGAAGAAGAGATGAAATCCAAGTGGGCTATTTCAGTTTGGTCTGAAAGGCTCGGTGGCAGGTGGGAACTTTCTGCTTCCTGTCATCCAGCTCTTAATTGCCCTTTGGTGTACCATTCTGCATTGCAACAGTGTTATGCTACAGCAAGACCATGTAAACATTGCTCTGCGGCTGCCTGGTACCAAGTTCTTTTCTGTATGGATCCATCTTGGTGTCACCTGCGAAGCATGACAAGTATCAGGGCTTGACTTGGGAGCTCAGTGTAGCCAGAGGTGTGTGCATGAGCTGTCACTGCAAGCAGAATGGGTGGCTTTAGGCAGCTGTGGCTGTTGCTCTGGTCTCCTGACACCCCTGCAATGCTGTGACCTTTTTTTAAGGACACAGGAGATCAGATTCCTATTCCCTCTCTCCCCCCAGGTGGAGAGAAGGATTGCAATGTGGGTTAAAGTTTGCAGTACAGCCCAGCTTGCTGACTCTGTTCCTCGCTGATGGAGGGGCAGGGAAGAGCAGAAAGCAGATACATTTCATTGAGAATATGGGGAGCTTCAGGAGAAGTAGTGGGGAAGGAAAAAACCTGCTCTTAGAGTGCTGTGCTGCGAGGTCTGTGCAGTTACTGCCAGTGCCTAATGGGAGCAGCCACTCTGGAGATGTTTGCTGCTTTGTGCTCGCCAAGAAAACAGGAGTGATGCAAAGAACAGTAGTCACTATGCCTAGGAAATGCTTCAGTTGCAAATGCTGCAGGATCCAAAAGTGGGGTTTTTGCTGTTCCTCACTGGCTCTACACTTCACATTGTGCAGTGGGACAGCTTTTCTGGTGGGCAGACAGCAGGACACTGGCTCCTTGCTAATACAAGATGTCTTGGAGCACAGGACTCTGAAATCTGGGTGCCCTACTGTGGTCCATCCTTGCTGGCTGCTCAGGATGTCTCTGTGTTTCAAATCTGGAGCACCATAGCAAGGCTGGGCTGATCTCCACGTGAAATGAGCTTTAGAGGTAGGGCAGCTTGTTTTAAGGGAAAAGGAGGTACCATAATCAGCAGCAGGAATCCTGATTCCCTGCCCTAGTCCGATGGTGAAATTTGCTGTGGCTTCAGGAGAACTTTGTACTGGCTGGCCCCAAGGGTCTGTGAGCATGTTGCTGTAGCCATAGGCATGTGGTCACAAAGGAACGGGGAATAAAGCTGTGACAAAGTGAGAGGAAAGGGGCAAGAGTAGGGATTGCATCCAGCTCCATATTCTGCAGGGGAAAATTAACATTTCTTTTAAGCCAGCAAGGTGGCAGAGCCTGGCTGCACAGAGATAAGTGTGTGCAGCCACTGCCCAGTGGGACTGTACAGGTTGACAGTGTGTAGCGTGCTGCGTTTAACAGTTTCATGGCCAGCTTCTCTGTGATGTGACACGAGGGGACAAAGCTGAAGCAGGAAGGGGAGGTGTATGTGCTCAATCCTGCAAGAGATTCTCCACTCTGTGGCCTAATAAATGCTGGGGTGAGAGGAGGTGAAGCAAGCACGTGTGAAGGACAGGTGGCCTCTATCACCTCTGCCCGGTGAAGTGACAAGCAGTTTGATGAAGATACCCTGACAGGAGACTACCTGTGCTGTCTCTGCAGGCAGATCAGTGCTCTCAGGAGTTAGCTGCTCTGAGGAGCTCAACACGCCCTGTTGTTTGCAGCCATGAAGTGTATTTTGGCCTTCTTGGGGCTATTTGTTGCCTCACAGTAAACTGGGACACTGGAATGGTCTTAAAGTGAGCTTGTTCTTCTTGGGGGGTAAATGGAAGAGTTGTTCTCAGTGGTCTCTAACATCCAGAAACAAGGTTTTTGTCTTGGTACACCTGAGGTGGTTCTGAACTTCTCCACAGAGATGGAAATGAGAAGCCAAAGGGTGACTGAAGAACAGCTCCCCCCACTCCCAAACACAAACTCTTTGGGGGCAAGGAAGAGTGTTTCTGGGTTTAAGGTCTACGCAGCCATTGATAATTGAGTACTTGGGCTCAGTGTATCACTTGGTGTGGGCCACCTGCATTCAAGAGTACCTTAGCTCAAGTTGGTTTCCTCTTGCTGCATCCACACAAGCTGTGGTGAACTTGGGCTCACCAGCTTTCCTGTGTACCTTGGTTCCTACTGCAAGAGGTCCTTGTAGCACTCAGAGTGCTTAACTTGATTGTGCCAACTTTATTTTCTCAGTGGCATCCTGGGATGGGTCAAAGGTGTGGGCAGGACAACTAGATCTGCTGGAATTGCTTTGGAGGACCAGTGTGAGCTGGCTGGAGCCAGGCCAGTGTTGGTTGTGACAGACAGGATTGAGGTTCACGTTTGAGCCTTGTTCAAACTTATCCATCTCCCATTCTGAACTTGTCTTGGGAAGTGAGGGCAGCTGAAATGGTCAGGGAAGAGGGACCTTATCTGGTAAGAGAGCATTAACATTTGTCTCAGTGTAACTAGCAGTAAAATGCTGATGGGTTGGTGAAAGCTGTCTACTGACATATCCTAGGAAAAGGCTGTGGGGAAGGAGGTGTGTGTTTTAAGCTGAAGGGAAACGCCAGCCAAAGACTCTATAATCATCCTCAGCAATTTGAGGCAGCAAACGAGAACAAGCTTCCAACCATCAGAGTGAAGTTGTGAAACATCCTTCCCATAGGAACAAGGGAGGAAAAAACCACTTGTCTAAGGTGTTGCTGATGAATTGCTGGGCATAAGTACCAATATTAGCCAGGGCTGGGCTCTGAAACACAGAGGATCCCTTATGAGCCACATCCTGCTTTTTCGTTTTCCACACTAAGCTCCCAGCCTCGTGCTAAGTGGTGAGAAATGATCTTCGCTTCAACACGCAGGTTCTTCACCAAGAAGAGGGGAGAGAGCACTTTGATCATGTCTTTGGGAATGACCAAGAATTTAGCATGGGAATTTTGAAGAGGGAAGAGGTATTTAATGTTAAGCTGTGGCTTAAATCTGTTTTATCACCACTAGCTTGCTTCGTAAGGAAATTACATAATGAGGAGCTATCATCTCCTCTAAGTACAAATAAGTATATTTTCCATCTTTGTTTAGTTTGGGGTTTTTTTATGGTACTTCAGGATGGTGTTGACAATGTGAAGTTAGTCTGGGCAGAGGAAATGAACCATCAAGTCTCAGAGAGAGGATGAAGGCTGTAATGCTGGCTGCTGAGAGCAGAACAAGATCCCTCCTGAGTATCGGTGGAAAATTATGATGTTTTCACAGGGTGGATATGCAAAACAAAATAGATCCGTGGTTCACAGGGAAACACTGGCAGGAGTGCCTTGTTATGAGGAAATCGTATCTTCTGGGATTCTCTGAGAATAAATGCCCCATGTTTTAGAAAATTGACCTGAGTTATTTCAGGGATGTATCCCCCCAAGTTCTTATTACCATGCTGTTAGGACAGTGTCCTGATTTTGTGCAATTAAACAAAGATAGGTAAGTGTTTAACATTCTGTGGCTGAAGCCACTGGCTGTATTCAATTACTGTGTGTGCAGAGGCAGATACCATCCACAGGAATGGAGTTAGTCGAAACAGGACGATGAAGAGGAATGGAATGACTTACTGCCTCTGCTTGATTAGCAGCCAAGCTGTTTGAGAAAGGAGAAGACCAAGTAGCAGGTTTTGCTTCTTCGCATTTGTAATGGCAATGCTTTTTCTCAGGATCTGTTCCATCTCAACTCTTCCTTTCAATTAACGATGGACAACCTTTACATGTACAAAGGCCTCATGAGGTCAACAGCTTTGCTGCTCTTTATCAACAGGTACCCTGTAAAGGGAACTTGTCACACTGATGCTCTTCGGTGCAGCTGCTGGTGCTGAAAACAGGTTAATAGGTGGTCTGGATGTTCCCTTGAGTCAAAGGCCCCTCCTGTGTTCTTGCTTGTTGCCTCTCTGCATAGCTAAAACCAGATCTGAGAAACATTTAGCAGTGTTGTTCTGTCGTTGGGCCTGCCTGCGTACATGATCACCAATAATCAGCTGCACAGTAGCAGCTTGTTTTCTGCTATCTGGCTTGTTGGAGATGATATATGAAGTATGAAGAATAGTGTGAGATGTTTTTCTTAAGCTACGTTAAGCCCACTGTGCTGACAGCAGCAAAACGGAGCTTGTTTTGACAAGGAGTTGAGCTAACATGACACAAAAGCTAAATGCAGGAAAGATGAGGATCTGTATCAGACCCTGGTGATTTTTTTCTTTTGTGGGTCATTTTTAAAAGCCTTTCCCTGGCACTCTCCTAGGTTCCCAGGGTTTATTTTCTGAGCTGTCACCTTCTCCACAGTGTGAAAGAGATTCCTTGGGGTTTGGGGTTTTTTTTTATGTTGGTCTTTGTTGCTTCCAGCACAAAGGCTCAGGATTTATTTTGAGACTTAAGGATCATTACAATATTGGTAGTGTTGCATCTTTATGTGGTTGTTGTATGTCACTGTGAGTTGTTGCTTCCAAGGAGATTGATGCAGTTTGACAGTAGGAAGACAGCGTCACATCTCAGACATGTTTCTTCTGCACCATGGGGCATATATGAGGAGTTAGGACCCCAACACAGATGGCTTAAGCCTGTAATCACTCTACATCTTCTCTCAGGCAAGCATGGAGAATTCAAATCATCTTCAGGGCATGGATTGGACAAGACTTTCTTTTACTGTAACCATCAAGGGGCAACTGCTACCCCAACAGGTCATTGAACCAGCTTGTTCTGCCACAGTCTATAAGATGGATTGCTTTAGGTCTGGCATTTATTCGTGCTGAGATGGGTAAGAAGAAAGCCTGCACTTGACTGTGTGAGCTGTTTGCATAGCAGAAGTTGGAAAGTCCTGTTCTCCACCCTCTGTAATGTTCCATGAAGGCTTTGTGTTACTCTGAAGGCTGAAATATTTGAGGTTAACAAGGTTCAGGGTGCTGAAGATTAATGGTCCCTAAGAGTTAGTGATAAGTAGCATTAATGCTTTTCCATTGATCACCTATACTGGGGGATCCTACTGGTGGGGTTTGTTAGAAGAATTTAGAAAACTCTTTGACCTTCCTAATTCCCAGCCTCTTTCTATGCTCACAGAAGACTGCTGCAAAGCTCCTGCTGACCTCCTGTGTGCAGGACAGAGCCAGGAAACGCAACACTTGTCTCGCTGCCTTGCATGTGGTGATGTCAACAGCTGTCACCAACTGTGAACCTGGTCCTGGCAGGTAAATAAAGAAAAGAGGAGTCTCTTAATATACAAGAGAAATTACTAATAAGTTTTATAACATGGTGCTAGACCAACCAGCTGTTTGGGTTTTGTCTATGCCTGGCCATGTGCTTGTGTTGAGCAAGAGACAGAAATGAGTAGCAGAGTGTGTGCAGCAGCCAAGGGGTCAGTGCAAACCATGCTGAGGGAAACTGGCACCACTTTAGGCAGGAGCTGTGAAGAAGCTGAAGCCTTGGAGAGCAAGGAGTAGGGTGGGTGGAGCATGGCAGTTCTGTTGGGACGTGGCTTACATGGTAGAAAGAAAGGTAGCCAGAGGCTCAGCTTGTGCAGATGGACCAAGCTCATAGGTCAGTACAGTCCAAGCAATTTACAGCAAGTGAGATACAGTGTGGTGCAGCAAGAGCATAGTCTGAACACTATCCAGTGCTCTTGGGAGCCTCAGAAGACATCACAGTCTCACCTGAAGGATTAAAGTAGGGAAGAGTGTCAGAGAGCCCTCAGGAGTGAGACTTAGTGTGGGTGTGAGAGCCAGGACTATTACTTACCATTTTGTACCCCTCACTCTGCAGCTGTATTTTTCTATAAAAAATGATCAGAAGCCTGTGTTAGCATGCAGGAAGTGCAGGTGGCCCTTCATCTACGCCTCTCCATCTCCAGCTGATAGCACAGAGACATGTTTCTCTCATGCAGAAGCTTTGAGGTCAGGGTTGCTGTCTTACGCAGGAATGGGCCTGAGGGCTGGGGGAGTATGGCTCTAGGCTTTGCATGAATGAAAGACACCTTGTGAAGCAGAGATCATGCTATCAACCACTTCTGAGTGTGAGAGGAGCAGCTCATATTGCCATAACTGCTGAAGTCATAGTAACATCAGTTCTCAAGTTGAAGATGTAATGGGAGATGTGTTGGGCAGCAGAGGCAATGGACCTAAATCATTGGCGATGGCTAGTTTGTTGAGTGGACCTCTGTGTGTTTGGTGAGGAATTGGATCTGCTCCATGTCTTTTTAAAGCACTGGTGTACCCAGCTGGCATTGCCCTATGTGACATGTAGTTTGTATGAGTATCAAAGGCTTACTTTTAAGCCATGCTTTCCATCATGGTAAGGCAGTATATGAGATGCAGAGCACCTCCCTGTCAGATCCTTGTGTGTGGTTCAGTGAAGGTCCTCAAACCCAGGCTAGAGATGGATTTTTCCTCCTTTGTGATTATAGCAAACCTCCTATTAGTGGCCAGAATAGTCTTATGTTTGATAGCTGCTGCAGTATCACACGCAGGCTCAGTGCCCCATCCCTCCAAAAGCCAGGTGATAAGGTAAGGTGCTCTTGGCCTTGCTTTCAGAGAGTCTTTTGCCCCTGCCAGAATCACTCCAGTCTCCCTAGACATTTTCAGCTAGCACCTGTGTGCAAGAAGCAGGTGCTGAGTTGCATCTCCCATTTTGCTGAGAGCTACTAGCTGCACACTGGAGTTTGACACCGTAATAATAGATTTCTTTTGTCAGATGAAATTAATCTTGGATTATCTGCTTCACCAATCCAAATACAGGCTCCTACATTAGCATCCACTTTCCTTAGGCTTGAATCTTTCAAGAAATAGATGCAAATTGGAAAACCTACGTAAGTTAACCGAGGTTGTAAATCCCAGCGCGCATCACACGTGAGCCCGGGAGGAAGAGAAGAGCTTTCAAACCACTTCCCACAAATTGAGAGTGAGCGCTGCGCTTTCATACATCATATCAAAGCTGTGGTGAGAAGCAGGCGTGCTAATATGGGGTCCCTGGGCTTGGAGCAACCACTCCTGTGTTAGGAACAAAAAATACTGTCGTCTACCTCTGGCCAGTAGAATCCAGATTAACTTCTGCCCTCTGAATTAACACACCACTACTTTGTAATGAGTCACTCGGGGCTGCGCTCCACAGATCTGACACAAGCCTGCTGTGTCAAGAACTCTGTGGTGAATCAGAGGAGCACTTTGCTCTGTCTCTTCTCCCTGCCTGCGTTGCCTGCGACATTTGGGTTTTAATTTTGGCTGGTAGGTGATTCTGAGGGGAAAAAAGTGGGAGAAGGTGCGTAGTGAGGAGTGTCAACGCTGCACACTGCAGTGCAGGAGTGCCTGAGCCAGCAAAGAACCATTTAGAGCTGGAAGTGGGGTTGCCAAGATGAAATATTTTTGTGGCACGACCACTCAGATGTAGGATGCTCTGGCATAGTTTTCTGGATCAGACCAAGATACTCTGTCTTCTGCTGTGCTGTGTAGTTGTTAACCCCTTTGTCTTTGCAATGTATCACTGCTGAGTGTCAGATGTACCATAATTCTTGGAGATTTAATTTCAGGAAAACATTGTCGTGGTTGTTCCCCCCGCCTTATTTCCAGTTCAGACTACATCCCTCCAACTGAAGCCTTAGAAACTTCAGAATTGTAGTCCAAGCATGATTTAAAAACATGCTACGAGTGGAAATGCAATTAAGGTACCTTAACTGCTTTTATTTTGCCCTGCAGCAATGCAAAGGAAAACAATTTGTTTTTAAAGGTTATTGTAATCTAAAGCTTTAAACTCTAACTTGCCTTAATCATTACTGAATGGTTATTGTAGAAGTTTACCTTCCTCAGCCATAAACAACTGCTAAGTAAAATGCATTTTTACATTTTTATTTGACAAAAAGCACAATAATAATGGTCATTGTGGCCATTTTGTGAGAGGCTGAGGCAAGTATCAGTTAGCAAATGAAACAATGACACTATGAGATAGTGACAGTCACACCATGCGAGGGTAGATGTTCCTTATCTTTTTTTGGCTTTGTCTGAGGAAGGAACATCAGTGTCTCATAAGCTGCATTTCCATAGGAACTGCATGTTCCAGCCTAGCTCTGCAACCCCCCACTGGTGTGCTTAGCTTGGCACTCCTCGGGGCTACTCACAGGTTCATGTGAAGACTGACATCTGTGTCTCTGTAGCATGAGGGCTGGATCTGGCTTCTCAGAGCTTCGCTTTCGTTACGTTTTGAAGCATAGGGATGGAGGGCAAAGGAAAGGTCGTTGTGAGGTGTGCCATGGGAGTGATGTGCTTGGCCTGCACAGGACTGCTCTCAGGGTAACTGCTGCCAGCCTCCCCTCACCTGAGCTTCCACTGTTTTGCTAATATGAGTCTGTAGGTTCTACAGGACCACACAAGAGAAGGATCTGCCCCTTCAGTTGATTTGTCTTGACCAGATGGAGAGCTTGGAGTGCGTGATTATCCATTTTTTAAAGATCTTTCAAGACAAAGAAGAACCTGCTATCTTCCTCAAAGGACAAGGCTTTTAATTTTTGGTTGAGCAAAACAAAATTCTTCATGCTGTGTGGAGGCTTTTATCTCTGTGCTTCCACTGCTGTGTATCTCCCAGTGAGCTGCAGGGTGAGCATTTCAAAAGGTGTCACTGTTGGTCTTGACTGTTGGCTGTTGGGTGAGGGAAGTCGAACCAATCCCCTACCTGGAAATTTTCCACCTTTGTGGGAAGGGAAGGACAGAATCCGCCAGGGATACGTGCTGCTGGAACCCCTTCTGCTGGCTGTGCTCCACATCCGGCTGTGCTCCACATCCAGCTGTGCCACGGCAGCTTGCTGTGCTGGGCAGTTGGGGGCATTGCCCACTGCCCTGCTGCTCAGGTGTGCTGGTTTGGTAGTGCCTGAGCTGCAGTAATCTGGCACTGCACCTGGAAAGCTCTCCCTGTCCTCTCCTGACAGCATTCTGTGATCCATATTTTTTTACGGCTGGTATAATCTGAAAATCAAGTGTTTCTGGCAGTTGTTTTGTAGCTCCATACAGTACACTATATTCATCTGAGCAGCTGCCATTTGCCTTATAATCTGTCCAGATCCAATTATTTTAAGTATCAACAGGTGAAGCATTACAGGCCATGTGTCCTTTCCTTTTATAAAAGGGGACTCTTTGTTTTATGCCATGGCTGGAGGTGGCAGCTCAGTTCCTGGCCATCCACTGGCATATGATGTGACAAACGCTTCTCTGTGCCTCAGTTCTCTCATACGTGCAGTAATACTGCTCTGCTCCTCCATCTGCAGCATGGATGGAAGTCTATGATGTGCTTTATGTCACCAGGAGAGACTTGGACATCTGGCCTATTTAATTTATTCCATCCAGCTTCATCAGAGAACAAAAGTTTGTTCAGTGTTATCTTCTTTTGAGGGTAAAAGCAGCGATCCTGGAGTCTGCTGTGGCAGGCATGGGATGGACTGGGTCAGTTAAGGGAAGTGAGGAAAACAGGGAAAATGATTGTGTTTGTTAGCTCAGTGTGCCTTGAATGTTTTGTGTTGGCAGCACAATTCAAACTGATAATAATAAAGTCTAAACTCTCCCCTCTTACACTTGCTGTGCAAGTGCACAGAGGTACTAGTGGTAACGGTGTTATGCCAGTGTAATTGCTTTATGTCTGTGTTTTAAGAGGCTGGCAAAGAGCTCTTGGCTGTAAAGGGTTAGGGTGTGCAAGGAATGCAAGAGCAAGATTTCCTTTGCCTGGGATCATAGCTGTATGTTCAGCGTCTCTCTAATCCTCTTTTCTTCCCTGGACTGTTTCTTGACCTCCTTGGGGGGTTTTCATCCACTAGTAGGAAAAAACCCCAGTCTATTACTCAGCCGTAATTGCCTGTGGAAATACACTGAGCTAAAACCAGATTGCCGATATGTCTGAAATCTTAGGTCAGGCTGAGTGAAAGATCTCCATCTCTGGTGGGTTAATACATTGCCTCAGTTTCCCCATTGCTCCTCTGCCCTGGCTGCAGCCTCTCAGTGTGCAGAGCTCGACTGTTTGCAGGAGCAGGACATGGTGCCTGTTTCTCAGGCGGTGTTCCAGCGGTTGGGCCGTTGTAAGGCCAGATGGAGCGAGGGCTGCTCTAGAAGAAATCGAACAGGAGTGTGTGTGCATGCTGCAGGAAGACCCCCAGAAGGCTCAGCTCTTTGGCATCGTGCTCTGTGTGTGGATGTGTGTGCTGTACCAGAGGTGCTGTTTGATGGAACTGGCAGAGTTACGAGCACTCAAAATGTGCAAGTGTGGCAAGATGCTAAGCTTAAGCAGTCTTGTCTCCCGAGCTCTGCCGTTGTGCTGGGTTAGTGATACCAGGTAGAAAATACTGGCACTTCTTTCTGGAAACGGAGCAATGTCTGGAGAGAGACCCAGGAACTGGACTTCAGGGCATGAAGAGCTGCAGGTAGAAGACTTCTCCTCTCAGTAATTTCTGAGCTGGCAGAAGTGAATACTGCCTCTGTAGGGGCTATTTGGTGATATTTAGCAAAAAGGTTTATAGTCTCAGCTGTAAACCAGAGGCCGTTTCCCTGCTCACAGTAGTAGCTACCACAGTTGGCAGTAATTGTCCCTCAGTCACTGCTAGTTGCCTCTCAGCCAGAGAGCTGAATTGAGCCCATGGAGGCACATCAGATTGCTCAGAGACCTTTCTGCCAGCTCAACCTGGGAGCTCACTGGCAGCGTGATAGAAGCAATTCTTGAGCTGCGCGTCTTCTGGTGCCAGCGGAGCTCTTAGCCAAACACCCTTCACCTGCCTTAGGTACATCTTTACAGAGGAAGAGCCTATGCCTTTGCCTGCCTATGGGAAGGAGTTGGAGGAACCAGGCAGCTGTTGGATACGCCATCACCTCTGCTGGCTGCCTGCAAGGAGACCCAGTAAGTCCCGGATGTGCTCGGCCAGCCCAGCACACGTGGGCACTGGGCTGGCAGAGGGAGGCACCCACCCACCTGGAACAGACAAGGCCCATTAAGAGTTAATGCCTGCAATTAGAAATGAGCTGCAAGAGTTGAAGGTTTCAGAAAGACAACAGTGGGTGTGAAACACTGTAACATTCCCATTAATTCGAAATGTCTTCTCTCTGGCCAGAAAAAAGTGCCCAGATTTTTTAGTCAATATTAATTTTACACTTGGCGCCACAGGAGAGTGTGAACTGCTGAGTTCACAAAGGGTCCATCTAATAAACAGACAATAGAAAATCAGAAAAGCGAAGATTGAGTTCGCTTGCCCAGGCGATGAGAGTATAATAACCATGAGGGCTGCAGAGGGCAATGGAAAATTCTGAGCTGTAATGAGGAGTCGCAGCGAGTGCCTGTGCTGGGGCTCTCTGATGGGCACAGGTAGGAGCACTGAGAGACGGTGGGATGGTGTGGCATTGTGCAGGAGGGAGGATGTCTTGGATCTAGAGGAGAGACAGATGAGGAGGAGGGTACTGCGTCACAGGTGTGCTATAGGAATGGAGTGCCAGATAAGAAAAGCCAATTGTTCCCCTGCAAATGAATCCCAAGCCTGATCTCCATCTCATTTCCTTTAGAAGAGAGTTTGAAATTTTAGATGGGCTCCCACATGCACGCCTGCTGCCTGTCAGGTCTGCTCTGCCCCTTCCTGTTTCCATCACCTCTCTGGCTGGAGTACTTGAAGCCAGCCATTCCTGTCTCCTGGAGGCCTGCAGAATAAGAGGCATCAGGCTTCCCAGGCTGCAGTGATGAGCCAAGTGAACACTACAGGAGTGAGGGATGAACTCGATTCCAAAGAGCCAGATGCTACCAGCTTTCTAATAAACCCAGAGGAAACTCTGTGAACGGAAGATAATTATAAGAAAAACAGATTGCTTTGAGGGACATGTTTGCCTGCTTTGCTCAACTTTGAAACAGTCTGCAAAACAGGCCGCAAAGTCTGCAAAACTAGTTTCTTTTAGTCAGTCTTATTGCCAGCACAAGACTTTCCAAAAGCAGAACTTCTTAATTTCAGTGCTGTGTGGCAACTGATCCACCAGCACTTCCAGCCTCACATGTGTCCTTGTGCTTCATACCTTGGCCTTTCCTTTTCCCTGGAGATGGCAGGATCCAAAGTTGGGTAACAGACTGGAGGCTCCATTTCCTGCTTTGGCTGGGATGATGTTTCAAAATCATAGCATCATAGAATGGTCTGGGTTGGAAGGGACCCCAAGGATCATAGAGTTCCAACCCCTCTGCCACAGATTGATTTTTCTGCAGAATTGGTTCTTTTAGGTCCCTTCTCTTTTCTTCTTAATGAACATATTTTGTATCTGTGGGATCTGACTTCTATCTTGATTGAAATGTCACCACCGCTCTTGAAGTTCAAAGCCCGTATCTCAAACCCCAGCCATTGAGATCCCTGACAAACCTGGCACTTGGTTGATGAGTACCTCTAGGGGAACCCAGATGCTTTATTTTTGTTTCTGTAACACTGTTAGGGTTTTTGATCTGGCCATTACAGCACCAAGGTGAAAGAGTAAGAAGGTACCTGTCTGCATTATCTGTCTGTGATGAGCTACTGGTGGATGATGCATCTGATCAGCTGAAATATTCAGGATTGGTGGATGGAAAGCCACTGATTTTGTGTAAGATTAGAAGAGGGAAAAGAGGGCTGGTGTTCTCAGCATAGGAAGCAACTGTGATCCTGGCAGTGAGATAGAAAAAAAAGTGAAATGCAGGGCACCTGAAGTCCTTGGCCAGGCAGAAAATGAAAGCCTTGGTAAAGAAACACAGTGTGGTTAGACAAAAGGGTAAGGGACTACATGTGTCTGAGAAGAGAAACAGGGTAAATAGACTCTTTTGGAAGAATGAAGAATTCCCAGGACCCCTGGTGTGGAAAAAGGGAAAGGTTGGCAGAGAATCCCTAAAATATACCAGGAATGGGGATAGGAATGGGAGTTGGAGGAAACTCACGGGGTGTAGAAGAAGAGAAGCTGGATGCGGAGACCTCTGGCCGTGGGAAAGATCCTCTTCCCTCAGGGGAGGCACCACACCAAACACTGGAGACCTGTGACTGGGCAAAGCCAGCAGCCTTTGTGAATACCACGGGCAGGTGGTGGAGTAAACCCTTGGGCCCAAGGCCTTGGACTATCTTATCCATCTTTTCAAGCCTCCAGGTGCGTTGCTGGAGTTTTCTAGCTTAGAATCAGAGATGGAGAAAAACCAGCTTGTGCGATCTAGAGGTGTAATTGGGTTTTCAGTCAAGCTGGAAATACTCTAACTGTAGCCATCTTTTGGCACTCAAACTGCAACATTAATGAGTACAACCAAAAAGCAACATCTGTTTTGAGGTGTGAGTTAATGCCATTGTACATCCCTGCAAAGGGATGTACAGCAGTTGGTGCATGCCTTTCCCATGCTTCTTCCCCACAACCCAGCAGACTCCCTGGAGCTCTTGGGGTGTGAAACATGAACGTGGACCTTTACCAGCTGTATGCCTGTGGGGGATCAGTAGAGTTAGAAGTGCCTTTTTTTTAATTGTTGGTCTACCAGCAGGAAATCCCACTCGCAGATGTGGAGTGCAGTACAGAAAGACTACTTATGTTTCAACCTTTCATGTCATGTTTATGAAATGCCTGCTTAAATGCAACAACTTACCTTGGACCGTTTGCCTTGGTGCTAGCTGTGCTGATAGTGGCTATATCTGGGGGTGATGGAGGGATAAGGAAGGCAAGTAAAGCTCTGTCATGACAACTTCTGCCCCAACCATCCCGCTATGCAAGTAGAAGTCTTCCCATCCAACATTTCTGCAGTGAAGCTTCCTCTTGCAGCCCTGTAATGTGAAGGTTTCATGAACACAACCTTTGTCACCTTCCTTTTTCAGATGTTCTCCTTTTGTTCATTTGTCTCTCCAGGAAGGCTGGAGCTTGGCAGAGGCCACGCCAGGGCTCTGCTGTCTGACATGATTTTGATCAGGCTAGAAGGGTTAACCCAAGTGGTACATGTCTGCGCCAAGATAGCCACCCACTTTGTGAAATGCTTCATTTGGCCAAATGGTTAGGCAATTAAACTGCTTGAAAACATACCCCTTCTGTGCTGCTGGGAGCAGGAGGCCTTGGTATGGCTTGGGACTGTCATTTAGTTTCACTGTTACTTCTTGAGTACAGATGTGTAATGAGGCTCACCCTCCTGTGTAAGGTATGCCAGAGGGGGGTGTCTAGGAGTACATATATGGGGCTTTACACCCAGCTCTCTCAACCTCCTCTCATGCTGAGCTCTTTCCCCTGGCTGTTCAGGGAGGGTTTTGATAGCACTTACTGCTACTCTGCTCTGTCACAGGACATAAAATGTTGGCAAAACAGATTGGTGATTTTGGTCCAGAATCCAACATTTGAGCAGCCTTGAATGCTAACAGATTGCCAGGACTGGAGAGTTTCACCTGAGGCCTGAGGAACTCAGGGATGAAATAGGTGTATTGCCCAAGGCAGCGCATAACATTTCTCTTAAACATTTCTTGGCACCTGAAGCATGGAGGGTGGGGAGGTCTAACATCAGTCCTTAAAAAACACATCTTAGGAGGATTCAGGAAACTGCAGGCTTGTAAGCCTGGCATCTGGAGTACGTAAACTAGTAAAAACTATCATAGAAAAAATACACATTTGTGAATAAGATAAATACAATCAGTTTTGGAAAATTCAGTGCAATTTCTATAAAGGCAAGAGGTTTGTCTGGAAAACCTCTTGGACCTCTTTGAAAAGTATGTAGATCAGATTGAACCAGCTGATACAAAATCGCTTGAAGACTTTTGGCAAGTTGTTTTAGAGAATGCCTTTGGGAACCTGAGCAGGCATTGTCTGGGAGAGAATGTCCAGAGATGTATAGTTGACAGAGGGATAGGGAACAGGGTAGGAGAAAATGAGAGAAAAGTTATCCCAGTGGAAGGATGTGACTGGAGGGGGTTCACA
This sequence comes from Porphyrio hochstetteri, assembly GCA_020800305.1. Classification (NCBI taxonomy): domain Eukaryota; kingdom Metazoa; phylum Chordata; class Aves; order Gruiformes; family Rallidae; genus Porphyrio; species Porphyrio hochstetteri. The sequence goes on from CM036916.1 coordinate 18,015,908, forward strand.
CGTTGTTGCTGGGATCTGTAATGCTGAACCTAGTCATGAATGACCACTGAGAATGGGGAGAACAGTGAGAGTTCAGACCTTGCTGAGAAATTAATATATTCAGGACAGCAAAGGTGATGGTTGGCAGTTGAAGTATTGTTGAAAAACTGTGAGACTGAATGACTGGCCAGGGAAAGGGTGGATGAAAGTTCAGGTGAATAAATGAAGTGAGACATGCAGTGAAAACCAGTCCTCACTGTGCATATAAAAACACAGGCTTTGAGTTGAGCATGCCCCACTCTGAAGCAAGTCTTGGGGTTATGTTAGATAGCTCCCATGAAAACATCAGGGCAAGCTGGAGCAGAAAGACAAATCAGATGCTAGACATGAAGGACTAGAGACCAAGACAGGAAACACCATTGCACTCCTCTGGGTGGTGTGTGGTTGGTTGTGTATTTAGGAAGTGTTGTTTTGGAGTTTTTAGTTAAAAAGTCTGGTGTGCTTTCACCTTGAATACAACATGTGGTTCTGTTTTCATCAGCTTCAAGGAGTGCACTAGACATGGGAAAATTCCAAGAATGATTTCTGCATAGAATTGAATGAGAAGTTGGCTTCAACTTGGAAGCCAACAACAATGTGACTGAGAAGTATAGTAAAACTGGAAGAGCATGGATAGGGACTGTTTGTTTGTTGTCTTCCCCTATGCAAGAACCAAAGTTTTATTAAAAAACAAAAGCCTCAGCCTGAACCATGATGAATGTTCTCACTTCTTATGTTCTACTCTGGTTTTTTTCCATGCACAATAGAATAGTGTGTCCTAGGGAAGACTACTCTCCTGAGTCTCTTTCCTGGAAAGGGAAGGCAAAGTCCCCCTAGGTAAAATCCCGTGTGATAGTAGATAGATTCACTGTTCTGGCCCAGCCTCCAACTAGAGGTTTGGCTGTGGAAGGAGTTTCCTCACCCAGATGAATCACAATCACTGGTATTTATGCCATACATGTGTGATAATCCTTTTGATCTCTGTAGGCATCTGGGATTCTTCTGCTTGGGTAACTTGCAGCTAGCCTAGCTCATCTGAACTGGCAGCTGCAAAGGTGGAGACTGATCAGAAATAGCTGGAAATTGATAGGACCCTTTCTGGAGACCCCTCTTCCCTTTGTATTTGGAAGGTACTGCATGCTTTATTGCCATGTTTTCATCATGACTTGTAGACTCACCTTTGTCATCTTGTTACCACAGCACAAGCCTTTCTCAGAGCTGGGTGAGTGGGAAAGTGAGAAGGTGGAAAGAGGGGCAGGGCTGGAGATGTACTTCAGAGTACCTGTGTGTTCAGCCATAGGCTGTCTTACTGCAGCCCAAGGATGCCCGAGTCGCTATCTGCAAATCCCAGACAGTCTCCTGGAGTGGGTGAGTATTTTGTCACCAGCAATAGCACGTGGCCCCATCCAGAGGTCAGTTAGGAGGGCTGAGCAAGACTCTTCAAATCATGTAGGTTTCCTCTCTTTTATGTGCATCATTACAGACATCAGCCCTGATACCTTGTCTCTGTGTAAGGTGTGTGTAATGTTTAGATCATAAAGATTACAGTTTGGGTTTGTCCCTGGACATTTAGCACTTAGAGAGACACTTGTCAGGAAAGCTTGTGTGAATGGCTCTTTTCCAACTCATCCCTACTTCTCCTTTGCTTCCCCTTAGAGTCCCGTTTGTTTGCAATGGTCCTGTTAACACACCCTTGTTCTTACCCTCATAAAACCACCTGTGAAGTGTGTCCAGACAGAGGGGTGTTGTGGTGGGCATGTATTTTCTTGGGAGTTCTGGGAGCTTTTTCTCTGCAGAAGCCATAGCAAATAAATTATTTTCCAGGGTTCAGAGTGGGGCTCCCACTCCCAGAGCTCTGGAAAACAGAAGTGGCATGAAGTACCTGAGATCTCAAAGTGGTGAAGTCAGAATGTGAAGTGCAAGGGAGTGAAGTGCAAGTGAAGTATGCTGAGAAGAGGGTGGGAGGAGACCAAAGAACAAATCCTAAAAATAGATTTACCAGCAATTTTTAAATCAAGTTTTCCTAGTGTTTGGTTTCTAACGACTTGTAATCAGCTAGTACTTGTGCTGTCAATACAGGTGTCTGACCATTGAACATCTCTGCAGGTTCCACGTTGCATGTTCAGTTCCTAGTGGTTTCTGAAAACCCTGTCTGCTCGGTGGCATTTGTGTCCATTGGTATCTTGGTAATGATGGGGAGGGGGGAAAGCCCGCAGCTTTACCTCTGGGAAATGTGTGGGGAGAGTGCCACTGTGTGGTGACACAGAAAATGCCAGCCTCTTCCCGGAAGCTTGGACAGCATCCCTTTGAAGTTACTGGGCATCTTCACAGGATTTGGGTTGTGCCTGGTAAAGCAGCAGGAGCACCGTTTCAGGTGCTTATATTTTGCTTATGTATTCTGTTTCCTTCCCTTCTCTCTCCCAGTGGCCTTTTGACAAAAGTAAGGCAAAATGGGTGTTAAGGTCACATCTTTCCTCGAGGGACAGTGACACAAAAGGCTAAGAACAGGAAGGACACATACAGATAATATATTACACTTCACTGCAATATATTACAGATAATATATTGCACTTCCAGTCCCTGAAGGGAGCAGAGAAACAGGAGGAGAATCAGCTTGTTCAAAGGATAGACAATGACAGGACAAGGGGGATGGAGTGAAGCTAAAGGAAGGAAGGCTTACATTAGATATTAGGGGGAAGTTTTTTACAGAAAGAGTGGTGAGGGGCTGGAACAGGCTGCCCAGAGAGGGGGTGGGTGCCCCATCCCTGGGGGTGTTCAAGGCCAGGTTGGATGGGGCCCTGGGCAACCTTGTGTAAATCCAGGCCTGGAGGTTGGTGGCCCTGCCTGTGGCAGGGGGTTGGAGCTCTGTGATCCTTGGGGTCCCTTCCAACCCAGACCAGGCTGGGATGCTATGATATATAAAATATACTTTGATCTGGTGCCATTTGTCTCGGGCCTGGACAACGCAAGTGTTTTCCTCTGTCTGTTCAGGGAGTTAAGGCTGTGCTTTCCTGTACCTGTGCCACTGATGCCAGAGCTGTAGTGTCACTGCTTCTCTTACCATGAGCATTCTGCACCCGCAGTGCTAATACTGAGACTGAAGTTTTCTTAGTCCCCTGTGCTAGCATCCATGTAACCAGGTCATTTGGCTTTACTAAGCAGGTCTCACACCTTCATGCTTTCCAGTGCCTTCTTGCTCTAGGTCCTTACATACTGGATCTGCAGACAATTTGCTTTGGTACTGCTCTGGGGAAGGGAATGCTTCCTTCAAAGCTCAGTTGTTTGTTCTAAGATAGACTGGGAAAGAGAACAGTGAGCAGCAGCTACTTGGCCAGGGGCATAACCTGCAGGCAGTACCTGTGCTGTGAGCCTGGCAGGGCTCCACCACTCAGCCATCAGCACGCTTACTGGTTCTTGGCTGGCATCTTTAAAAATGAGCCTGACTCCATGAGCTCTTCAGACCCATCCTAGGAAATCTGGTAGCATTTAGAAGTAGATGTGAGCTTCCCCCTTTCACTCTTAAAGACCAAGAAGGAGTCAAGTAGTGGTATCATAGAATCACAGAATCATATGGGTTGGAAGGGGCCTCCAGAGATCATTGGGTCCCACCCCCCTGCCAAAGCAGCTCCCTAGAACAGGTCACACAGGGAGGCATCCAGATAGGTCTTGAATATCTCCAGAGATGGAAACTTCACACTCCCTGGGCAGCCCGTCCCAGGGCTCCCTCACCCTCACTGGGAAGAAGTTCTTCTGCATATTGGTGTGGAACTTCCTGCGCTCCAACTTGAGGCCATTGCCCCTTGTCCTGTCCCCACAGACACTGAGAAGAGGCTGCCCATGTCCCCCTCTGTCCCACACTTCAGATATTGATAACCATTGATCAGATCCCCTCTCAGGCTTCTTTTCTCCAGGCTGAACAGCCCCAGCTCACTCAGCCTTTCCTCACAGGGGAGATGCTCCAGGCCCTTCATCATCTCCGTAGCCTCCTCTGGACTCTCTCCAGGAGATCTCTGTCTTTTTTATCCCAGGGAGCCCAGAACTGGACACAACACTCCAGGTGGGGCCTGACCAGGGCAGAGCAGAGGGGGAGGATCCCCTCCTGTGACCTGCTGGCCACACTCCTCTTGATGCCCCCAGGATCCCATTGGCTCTCTCAGCCCCCAGGGCGCACTGCCGGCTCATGGCCACCCTGTCACCCACCAGGACCCCCAGGTCCTTCTCCACAGAGCTCCTCTCCAGCAGGTCACCCCCAGCCTGTACTGATTCCAGCAGTTATTCCTTCCCAGGTGCCAGACTCTCCACTTGCTTTTGTTGAACCCCATCTGGTCTCTCCCTGCCCAGCTCTCCAGCCTGTCCAGGCCTCACTGGATGGCAGCGCAGTGTCCTGCCTGTCAGCCACTCCTCCCAGCTTTGGATCATGGGCACTTGCTGAGGGTGGGCACTATTTCCTCATCAGGGTCGTTGGTGAAGATGTTAAACAAGACCAGACCCAACACCGACCCCTGGGAACAATCTTATCTTGAAGTTGTGAGATACACATTGGAAAATAAGGCAAGGGAGCATGGTATGCACTGCCATTGTTGGTCCTTTAGCATGACTCTCCTTGATGTAGTGTCTAGGATGTACCTCTGATTCTCTTGCTGGAACACACTAGCTTTTGGTGCACCTGATAACTTTCTACAGGAACACTGGAAGAAGGACACAATTGTTACAGTAGCCCTCCTGAGATGTGTGTTGCAGTCTTCAGAGTGGCCATATTCAGGCATGGAGGAGAGACGGATTTGTCAGGCTTACAGTGTATCTCTTTGCAGAAATTCAGGCCCTCCAGATGGGATGCTAGTAAAATCTCTTGCCAGCAAAGTATCTTTGGGTAGCTGTAAGTATCACTTCATGAGGAACTATGTCCTTAGAACACGCCTTCATGTGGTGCTGCTGTGCTGCTCCTTTGTGTGGCAACTTTAGGGATAATTGTGAGTCTGAGCTGGCTCCCACAGAAATGTACATCTTCCTTATGTACACCTGCCCCCCAGTATTTGGGATGCTGCTTGCTACACCTGCAAATCTGTGCTTCCCAGCCATAGGCTTCCTGCCCTGTGTCTTGAGTGATCCTCTGGTATGGACTGCTTGCCATGGGTGCCCCTGGTGATGCCCTTGGTTACCTCTGGTCACAAATGAGAATTATCCAGCCTTCATTCTCCAAATGAGACTTACTCATCCCATTGGGATGTAGTCCTCATTCATACTCAGTTATATGCTGGTGGAAGGTTTATTTTGTGTTACAAAGGTCCTTCAAGGCCATCTCCAGGTCATCGTTCACAATGTCTCCAAGGTGTGAGGTCTTTCTAATTCTAGCTGCACGTTTCTTGCCTGCAGCAAAGCTGTTCTCACTTCTCATTCTCAGTTGTCCCACCTTCCTCGTCTGCATCCTGTCAGGAACAGCAACTGTCTCTCCTGCTATAGAGGTAGAAAAGGGTCAGCCTGCTTACCAGTGGATAGAGTCTATGGAGTTGCTTTACCAGGATTCATCTGTCTAGTTGCAAAAGCTAAATTCTACCACCTCAGGTAATTAAATAATTGACAGCACTTTGGGCCTGAAATATCCTGTAGCTTCCTCCACATGAATCCCAAGCTTTGTAGCTGTAGGACCAGCTGGATTCCAAGGACTCTAAAGCAATACCCAGCCAGCTCAGGAGATTTTGCAGCCACAGAGAACAAGTAAAAATTAATTCTAGTTCCTATGAATCAGCTGTTCTGACCTTTTGATAGTTCCCGTTATACATAAACAGATTTGACTGCGGCCTAGTTAGAGACTTCATGTCATAGAAAAGAGAGCTGGGAGGCAGCCTGAGAAGTTGCCAAACACCCTTCATTTCTAGGGGCAGCGTTATTACCACCCATGCCAGTCCTACTGTGTATGTGTCAGCTGGTTTTAGGTTCTTTATGGGCAGAGGCCCTGCAGTCTCCCTGACTTATTCCAGCGCTTTGCTGGCCTGACCATTAGGTCATTAAACTTTCCTTAATGTTCAACTTAACTTTCCCTTCTGTGTTTAAACTGATGTTTTATCCTGTGCACACATTATTACTTTCCTAGATGCAACACTACCCTGTGCATTTGGAAGCCATTATCGTGTCCTTTTTTGTTCTATCTCTAGGTTTAACAGCCCAGTTCCACAGTCTTTCCTCACAGGCCATGTTTTCTAAGCCGCTGATTTTTGGAGGCCTTCCAGCAAGGCCACAACTTTCTCAAAGTGAGATTCTGTAACCCTGCATCATCCAGAGAGTTCAAATTGCTACAGAGCATAATATGAAAGAATTAAGAAATATACTATTATGGGGTACACTTCCATTACAATGATAAAGTAACATATGGCAAATCTATTTCTTATCTTGTGGCAATCACACCTCGGCCTAATCTCCAGTTAAAATATTCATTAATACAGCCTGAATAATAGGCATGTATAGAACAATTACTATGAAACTAGCTTTCATTACACTTATGCAGTACAGGTTTGTGCACATGAGAGGTTCTGACAAGATCAGGATAAGGGTAAATGAAGCTTTTTATATACACCTGTCTAACAGGAGGGGATTATACACAAATGAACCTGCAGTTGGTGTTAGCCTATGTATGTCACGCTATACTGCAGTGACCAGCCTAGTTTCTGGAAGAGTGAAGATAAGGAATAGGAATACAGGCAGAGGCTTGCACTGCATTGTGGTAAAATCTGGATGATTCAGAGAGGAAACTAGTAAATGTCTTGCAGGCACAAGCTAGCCCTTCTCTAGGGTAAGTCTTGCTGCAAACACAAACCCTCTTGGGACATAAATATCTTGGCAAGTTACTCAGGGGTGGAAACCTTTCCCTTTTTTTTAATTTTTTTAAAGCTCTTGAAGGAGTTCTGGGTTTGACTGCTGCTGATTTTTCTGCTGATTGGTCCAGCTCATGCTTGTTCCTCCTTCATATGACATCCAAAAGGGAAATTTCATCAAAAGGTGCAATCATGAGCAGGCTTCAACCCTTGGCCAGGACCTACTCTTCTCCATAGTGGTTTCTGCAAGGTGCCCTGGGGACAGAAGCAGGATAGACAGTGTTGAGGCAGCCCTGTTGTGCACCTGACAACCAGGATCCAGGTCTCTCTTTAGCACAGCACTCTGCTGGTTTGATGTATGCTGATGACAGCTCAAGTCTTTGTCTTTCAGAACTTGCCTCTTGTCACTGAGGCTGACTGGGGGAAGAAATCCTGGGATTTGAAACCAGAGGTAGAGGGAACAGGGACCAGACCTACCTAACTACCCAGGGAAGCTTTGATGGTATCCTCACATACCTAGCTGGTTGGGATGAGCACATGGTAAAACTGTTTTCTGGCAACATCTTACCTAGATCTTAGTATCCAAGGAACTGATCTTAATTCCCCTTCCTGGCTAACTACACAACTGCTGGTGCACCACAGCATGGCAATGGATACTGAGTCAAGTCACGTTTGTGAAGCAGTTGAATGGTGTGGTAAGGCCCACCGTTGTAAGTCCAGGAGGGAACAGATAGTTTGACTTCCTGAAGGAGGGTTGCAAGGAGCAGTGAAGACCTGGCCAAAAGGGTAAAAAGAAGCAGCAGTGTTCACTGGGTGAAGGGACAGCTTGTGAAATGAATGGGGAACACTGTGGGGAAGAAAAAAAAGGTTTGTTCTTAAAGGGCTCCTATGATCCTTGGCTGTTAAACTGCTCCTTAAGTTTTTTGGAGCAGCTGGGGCTGCCCCTGGATCCCTGGCAGGGTTCAAGGCCAGGTTGGATGGGGCTTTGGGCACCCTGGGTTGGGTAGGGGTGTCCCTGCCCACGGCACTGGGGATATTTTCAGGGCATGCTGCTTTGGTAGCTTTCTTCTTAAGAGGTGTTAATACCTGAAGATGAGGCAAGGGCCACAGAAACTCTTTATTTTAATTTTTTTTAAAAAGCTTTACAGTGTGAGACTTAAGGAGCTCATTATTTAATTTTTTTGAAGAGTAGGGTGACTGGGCTTGCTGACAGCGCGGGAGTATCGCTGAGCTGGGGAGGCAGGGAAAAGTAGGCTGGGTACTTACCTGAGAAAAGTGCAATAAGAACCAGCACCTGCCATAGGAAAGCACAGGAATCAAATCATAAATTAGGCATCTTTAAATAAGGGGATTAACCACTGGAACACATGTTCAAGGGTAGTGCTACATTCTCCATCCCATGATGACTTTTAAATGAAGAACACAATGTTTCCTCAGACTGATGCTGCAGTCAAGTGCGAAAGTTTTGGGCTCAGTCCAAGGATAAGGATGAAATGACAGCCATTTATATACAGAGTGATTGAATCATTTCTCCTGGCCTAAAATGCTAACAAAATTATGAAGTGTGGATATGAAATTAAAGACGTTATCCTCCAATATATGCCCCAAATGACTAAATAGGACTCTGTGTCAATTTTATATCTGACATTTATTAACTATAAGTTTTATTTCTACAATATTAATAATGCTCTTTAGCACTTATGGACACAGACATCTCTGATGTTTAGCACTTTAGAATGAAATATAATACTTCTGTGCCAGGAAGTATTTGTATGAAATGCAGAATTTTTTCACTTTATACAAAGTGTATCAATTCAGGTTCTGACCTAGTCATGATGATCACACTATGCTTGTGCCACAAGCATACAATTTTGTCTCTATTTTAAAAACAGTGTGTGTATTTCCATATGATACAGTATTGTGTATGCACCTATTTATGATAGATTAGCTAGATATACTTAAGCATTTAGATTAATACATAATAGCTTTCAGGTATGCAAATTCATACACTATCATTTTTTTGATTAGACATTGTTGCAGGGGTGATCAAAGGCTTAACATTCCGTGTTGCTTTTGTTTTATGAGCAATTAGGAGTTCCAAATAAAATCTTGAGCCACATTGCTGAAGACCTATGTAATTACGTGGTGGGAAATGTATCTCTTCCCAAAGAAATTATTGTCCAGATAAGCCAGATGTTACCCATTTTGTGTGCTATCCCTGCTTTACATGAGGGAATCTGGGTACAAAGAACAGACTACTTCCCTGAGGTCATAGGCAAAGCACATGACAGCCACAAGAACTGGACACCTTTCCAGAGTCCCCATGTACATCTTGAACCAGGACATCATCAGTCCTGTGTTAAAAATATCATATCACAGAAACACAAGGTTGGACAAGACCTTTAAGATCATTAGGTCCAACCATTCTCATCCTAAACTAAATCATATCCCTTAGTACTTCATCTACCCTTTTATTGAACACATCCAGGGTGACTCAGCCCCTCCCTGGGCAGCCTGTTCCAGGCCCTGACAACTCTTTCAGTAAAAAATTTTTTCTAATGTCCAATCTAAACCTGCCCTGGCACAGCTTCATGCCATTCCCCCTTGTGCTATCACCTGGCTGAAGAGACCATCACCTATCTCTCTGTAACCTCCCTTCAGGTAGTTGTAGGTGGTGATAAGGTCTCCCCTCAGCCTCCTCTTCTCCAGGCTGAACACCCCCAGCTCCCTCAGCTGCTCCTCAGAGGATTTGCCCTCCAGCCCCTTCCCCAGCCTGGTTGTCCTTCTCTGGACTCGCTCCAGGACCTCAATGTCCTTCTTATGGTGAGGAGCCCAGAACTGGACCCAGCACTCGAGGTGCAGCCTCACCAGTGCCCAGTACAGGGGCACAATCACTACCCTAGATCTACTGGCCACACTGTTAGGTGTGTCATGGCCAATATTTTTTCAGCCTGCAGTAGGTGGTTTAGGTGCCTGCCTGATGCTTTCAGGAATTACTGAGGAACTCAAGTGATTGTGAATCTTCTATCTGGATGGCTCTGAGAAAAAAATGTCTTCAGTTTACTCAGTTGTGCTGCCACTGAAAGCAATGTATTACTGCACAGAGAGCCTAGGCTTTGTCTCCAAGATACTGCAGTGGGTACAGGTACAGATTGAGATACCTTAATTCCGGTTCTGCTAATGGTGGTGTGCTAAAAAAAAAACAGTATAAGTGTCTTATATATACCGAGTCGGTCACATGAACAGTCCACATTCTTCTTTCCAAACGCTTCTTGGGACTTTTTCCAGATCTGATGGTTTTTCACACAATGAATATAGAATACCTAACTTCGAGCCGTGCAGCATCTCCTTTCTAAATACGTTTATGCTCAACTGAAGTCAGCTTCCCATGTTTATTTGTGGCTTATAGTGAATGCCCCAAGCACATTTTGCACTCAGATTAATAACTACTTTGTCATCACAAGCCTTCCTGGGGCTACCCATTCGGGGGTTTTTGTTTTGTTGCGTAAAACAGGGTCAGCATGATTCTTGCTAGCATTTGTAAAGAGGGAAGTCCATGAAATGGTCTGTCCCCTTTACTCAGATCTTTCAGTGAACATTTGGAAACCAGCCTTATTTTCAGTAAGCAGGGCAGTGGCAAGAGCTGCCTGGTGTAACTGGTCTGGCTGGGGATTTTTCTTGGTGGTGTTTGTTGCCAGTTCAGTGTGAGATTCCAGGCGGGTTGAAGTGAACTTGGTTTCACTTGCTGTCAGTACTCAGGACTGCCATCAGAAGGAGATCGCTGGCAGTGCTCGTGCTGCTTTCCATATCACTAACTGGGAGCGCAATAAATAGCGTTCGGCTCGTTGTAAGGCTCCTGAAATGACTGTGTGCAGAGACCTGGGTTAGCCGCTGCTCTCCGGTGCAGAAGGGGTGTCAGCTGCTTGGCTGCCTGTGTTTTGCTCTCCTGCCTTCATCACTAGGTCTGCTGGGGCCGGGGTCAAACTGCACTGCCCAACTTCTCAACAGGTAATCTTGTTCCTTTCTTATCGCCTGAGCAAACCTCTATCTGAAATGCGTGTGCAGAGCTCATCTGCCAGGCACTGGGCTTTACTAAGGCATGGGGACAGATAAACTGATCTTAGTCATTGAGAGAGGCTGTTTGGAAGCAGGCTGAGGAACAGAACTTGGTGCCTCCTACGTCTCGGTGCCAGGGCCCGTGTCCACAGCAGGAAACGTAGAGGCCGGTTCCTGGTTTTGGGGAGTGGACAGCGTGGTGCAGATGGCAGTAGCTGGGCTGAACGAGATAGTGATCCCGCAGAGAAGGGAGGCTTGATGCTATCTGAACTAAGAGGTGACTGTGATTTTTAATTTTGCTTTAGTAACCGCAGTTTTCTCCTTATCCTTTTATTTCCTTGTAAATACTGTTGGGATTTTTCCTCCATTGACTTCACTCTGCAGGGCTTGGGGAGCTTGCTCATTGGTGAAACATTCTTGACAGGGACATTTAGGTCTTTGGGCAAATTCCCAAAGGGAGAATATTACCAAGCACTTAATGTATAATGCTGGGGGTCTGCAACCCACAGAGAGGCATTGTGTCAGTGACCTTGCTTGATACTTTTGGGTGAGGTGCTGGAAGGGTGTCTAAGACCTCAGGCAGTGGCCTTAAGACTTGGGGTCCCAAGTTAGGGATGTGAGTTTCCTTGGGTAGAGACAGAGAAGTAGGGGGGCCCTGTCCCCCCTACCCACTTTGGCAGGTGAGAAGTGCAGCGTGGTTGATCAGTGTGCTGCAGCTCCGGAGCCCAACGCTCCAACGCACTGGGTCCCCAGGGCAGGGAACTCCAGCTTACAGCTGTGGGCCAAATGGGTCCTACCAGCTTTCAGCTTCCTGGGGGAAGAGGGTGAGGGTGTGTGTTGCTGCTCAGCAGGATGTGGCTAATCCTGGGCTGTATTTCTTCAACTGTGACTGCCCGTCCTTTGTGCTCCCAAGCACAAGGACATGGGGGCGGCTGCTGGTGCAGTCTGCTAATAACGCCTTGCTCTGTTCTCTTCTGCCAGGGTTCTTAGTCTGCAAATAGGGATGACTTAATCCTCAGTCCCTCCATCCCAGGTTGAGAGCAAATGTTAATAGTTCCAGTGTTACTCCATAATCTTATATAGACAGTAAATGGGAAGCACAGAAAGATTAGATGACTTGCCCAAGACCAGAGTGAGGAACGCGTTCCATCTCTCTCTTCCTCTCTGGTCTTGGTATCTAGCAGTGCTTATTCTAAGTCTTTCCTGGGATGGTGAGCTGCCTCTTGCCATGCCTGCTCTCACCATAAGAAGCCTGGGCCCTTGGCAGGGCTTGGAAGCTGATGGTGCTGAGGTAGGATTGAGCTTGAGCTCTTCACTGTGGAACTATGTGGCAACCTTCAGGGAAAGTCCTGCACGTTCAGAAACGAATAGGACTTCAGTGCAACTAGGGCTCCACGCTAGGCTTGACTAAGCACAAAGCCTCACTTTTCTGAGGAAGGAGTGGGGAATACAGCAGAGCCATGGTGGTATTTCTGTGATTTGTGGTACGGATTTGGATGAGCAAGGTGCCTCTCAGTAGTAACTGTCTCAGGTATCTGGACTGAGAGAAATGAGTTGGCAGGCACTGCATCGAGTGTAGGCTTGTTCAAGAAAGCACTCCTGCAGCGTATTGATGCTGTGCTGAAGCTGGGTGCTCAGGATCTGGGAAACAAGAAATAGACTGTCCCCTCATCATTGCTTGAAAACTCAGTGATCAACAGCCCTTTTCCCATGTAGCTGTGCAGGTCTTAAATGTAAAACCAGAAAGCTTCTGGTGCTGTTTCCTAGCAGGCAGGTCTCCTCTCCCAGCTGGTAGCACCTGCCTGCCTTGCTGGTAGCCTCAGAAGAAGAGGCACAGGCAGGAACTCGGGTTCCTTCCCCTCAGCCCCATCCCCAGCACAGCTCAGCAGTCAGGGAGCTGCACACCATGTTGTGCATGGGGAACTGAAACACATGAAGACACTTTCATTAGGGTTATGCAGACAAATCTATAATACAGCCAGAAATATAACTGTAGATAGAGCCACAGCAGTTCCTGCTCAGGCCTTGAGCTGGTCCCTAGTGCTGATGTGAAGTGTGGCAGTCTGTACAGTTCCTGGGCTTTTGGGTTGGTTTGTTTTTGGGGTTTTTTCTTTATGTCCTCTGTAAGCTTTAAATAGTTTCTGTCTTCTGAGCTGGATGTTTTATCAGTCAAGGTATGCTGGTGGTGGAACAGCTTGCTAGCTGAATGGGTTTGGGAGTTCATCCTGTTGTCATTACACAGGAACTGAATTTTTCCCACTGAACTATTGCTTAGCCCATGGTTCTCAGACAGGTGAAAGCTGAAGGGAGTCCAGCTGTCCTCCCTGAAAATAGTTAGGAGCCTTACCATATTTAGAGGGGTTGAGCTCAGATTGGGAGAGGTGTAAACAACAACCAAAATGACCAGGACACACAAATCACATCCAGAGAAACTGGAACGCACTGGCTTGGTTCAGCCAGGCAAAGTGAGGGAGATCAGATTGATGTGTGTATCTGGTGGGGTGGCTTTAAAAATGGAGGAGAGAGAATTATTGCAGCTGAAGAACTAATAAATTGCCCATTAAAAAACAAGGCAGGGAGCTAGGAGGCTCTTAAGCACGAGACCAAAGGAGGCTTAGACTTAGCCACTCCAAGTAGCTCGGGAAATCACCTAGAGAGAGATTATTTATGCTTTTGAGATTGATTTATGAAACTGCAGCAGTTACCTGCTGTTGCTACGAGCTTGATTTAGTAGCCCCCGAGTTCCTTGTTTCACAGAAAAATCTGGCAAATAAGGTTCATTTGCCAGAGCATCACTGCCTCTTGTCCAAGAGAGATAGTCCAGCGCTTGCCTATTCTGCCTTTCTGGTAGAACAGTCCATGGGGAACTGTGACAAGCTGTGGTATTTCTTGATCTGCTTCAAGATCAGAAAAGGCGTGAGCATTTGATTTCTCGGAAGGTGAAAGTAGCTTCTCATAATGTGAGTACAGATTGTTGTTGCTGCAGTTATTGGAATGAAAGGTTTCTCTGTGCCTGGCCTCCTTAGGCCCCATCTTTAGATGTCTTGACTAACAAAGTCTTTTATCCTCCTACGCTTGATGCAGGGTTTGGGCCAAATTCTCCTCTCCCTATTTTACCAGAGGGACTGAAGAATGACCCTGTTCACGTCAGTGAAGTTACCCTGGGTTTACTTTGTCACATGTGACAGCAGAACAATGCTGCTGTGCTACTAAGTGGGAGTTGTGCTTTGTGGGTATTTTTTTCTTCTTATTATAGAGACAGCAGCAGAGTTAAGGCTATAATGAAGGGGCTTTTATAATCACACTCCTATTATGCTTTGAAAAAGGCTTTGCCAGTTTTGTATTTTTCATATGGGTACTCCAGCTAGACAAGAATTTGCTGGCAGTGTTTGCTGTGAATCATGCACTCAGTTTGGGGGTTTTAGTGTGATGTCTCAAGCATCCCTGTGTCATACTGTACTTCTCCTAAGGATGTAGCTAAAAATTTAACCTCCCCAAGGAAAGAAATGGGAAGGGGTTCTGCCACTTGAATTACCTGGTCGAGTCAGCAGCCTTATCCCCAAGGCTCTCTGTAGTCTGTGGAAGGGGAAAAGTCCCCTCAATACCTTGACTGTGTTGCACCCAGGGGGAGCTTTTTCTCTCCTGAGAATTTGGTATGGTAGAAAAACTGGCTTTGTACAACTCAGCATTGAAATTGGGTACAAAGTGTTCAACTGGGAGAATCTGTTGTTCTCTGCCAGAAGCCTGGGGATGCTGCTGGGACACAAGGTGCTTTGGTGTAGATGTCCCAAGTGCTGCTGTATTCAGGTATCTGCATCATTTGTGAAGCTGCGTACAGGGCTGACACAAAGGTCACCTGTCCAAATGCTCGCAGGCCTTGGGTGTTTTGAGATCTTGTGCCCTTGCAGGACAGTGCATAGGCTGGAGTTCAGCCTGGCCAGCTCCACTGCCAGCAGGGAGTGTGGTGACCCTGGAAATGGCAGTCAATATTGGCTTTGTTTTTATATATATACACATATAAATGGAAAATGATTGTTGAGAAGTTAGCAGTAGAATTGCAGCAGGTGCTTTTGCTTTGGATGCGTCTTGCATCAAGTCACGTAAAGCTCACAAAAACCTCAGGGACTGATGCTTGCAAAGCTTTGCTGGTGTTTGTTCTTTTCACACTGGGCTTCAAGAAGTGTGTGCCTTTGGGTGATGGGAAAGTAGGAGGGAGATGTACAAAGGCACTGCTGTATCCTGGCAGCCTCTCTGTGTTTGTCTGCAGTCCTGTATGGAGATATGTGAAAGGCACTGCAGAGCGTTATCAGTCTAGCAAGATGTAGAAAACAATCATTGTTCAAGAGCTACATTTCCTTATGTCTGGGGGAAAATGAATTCTGTATGCTGTGGTTGCTTCCACTTGAGTAATGACATGCAAAATTTGGATTTAATGCAGGTTTCAGTGGCAGTGAACTCATGAGAGAGGTGGTGTCAGTAAGAGCAATGGCTTCAGTGTCTCCCATGACTGAATGTGTTTTGGTAGAATACAGAGTGAAGGCTGGAAGTTCTCTTGCTGTGTGTGCCAGTGATGTTTTCAGATCCTGTGTTTTCCACCCTGAGGTGACCAGGCAGATAGTGCAATCCGAGATGGAAAAATCAAATATACTGAACTCTGCCCTCCTATCAGCACAGCCTCACCCAGATATAAACACATCTGTTGTTATCTGTGACTGACAGTACCCCCCCAATTATCCTGTTCCTTACACTTCAGCATTACTGTGGAAAAACCCACACATATGATACTTCTCAAGAACAGGCTGATATTTTCTCCATAACTCTCATATTGGCATTAGGTCCTGCATTCCAAGAGGCACTGAACCTGTGCTTTCAAAGTAGTGATCTGCTTGGAGAAGCTGTGTTGTCTGAACAGCTCTACTCTCTTCCCAGGGACCCTTCACACATGTCCATGTCCGTTCCTGTGGCGGTGGCTGTTGCCTTTCCACAGGTGGCTGAGGGGAGGCTCTGGCTCAGGAGGCTTCAAGCCACCTTTTGTAGCACTTGGGGCTGATGTAGTTGTAGATGTGTGCAGCATGGGCCAGGGCTAGCTTAGACCTGCCTTTGGGAAGGGGAACTAAAGCTTCTCTGCTGCTAGGGCAGTGCAGTGCAGGGTCTGTGCACCTCAGTGAGTCCCTCCTGCCTCAGCCTGCCCAAATGCCAGCCAGCACAGGGCTGTTGGAGCCTCACTTCTGACCATAAGTGTGGATGCAGGAAACAGTAGCTGGACCAGAGGGCAGAATGTTTGTCATCAGCTTCAGTTAAGGCCCTCTCATCTTTGGAACTTGATCATCTGATCAAACTACAAAGCTCTGCCAACGGTTTCTAGAAGCACAGCTTGGCTCTGAAAGAGACTGCAAAAGTGTTTCATGCTCATATCTCAGGGACTTGGTGGCAACTGTGCGTGGCTTGCAAGTACAAAGAAACTCTTTTTCCTAACTGTCTCCCCTCCAGATGCAGCCTGAACTCAGAGACCTGAGCTGTGCTCTTTCCATCATCCTCTGATCAGAGGTTTCTGTAGGAAACCTGAGTGTGCAGCAGCACCTGTCAGCTGGGCCCCAGTAGTGGCACAAAGGGACATCCAGGCAGCTCACTAGGGAGGGTTGCTTGTGCATAAGCTGGAACCAACCCCAGCTCCTGCCCTCCAGCATTGTTTTGAAGAAAACAGTCACGCTTTTCTACGTGGTGCAGCTCTACTTCTACCTGTGGTCCTGTCTCAGGTAGAGCCTGCCAGAGGGACCAAGGGACAGCGCCCCTGGGACAGAGAGCTGTCCTTACCTTTCATGTAACGAGTGAGAAAGGAGAAACAAAACAGGTAGAGCAAAGAGCTGCAAAAAACATTTCTCAGGTGGAGGTAGAGAGCTGCTGCAGGCAAGGCAGATTGCACCTGCAACGTCTGGATGAGGAGGAGAAGGCAATGGCACAGGAGGTAGCAATGCATTGTTCATTGTCCTCCTTTCCTAAACAAGCAGTGCTGTTGCTTTCCCAGCCACACTGTTCTCAGTTCTCTATTTCATGGTTAGAATTACTGGCAAAAGAGGATTCAAGCACCACTGCTGGCTGCTGTCCAGCCAGGCTTGGTCCCCTCAGCCCCTTGCATCTTCTTGAGCCCTTCCTTCCTTATGTGCAAGAAGGAAAGGAGAGACAAGGTCTGGTGGAGGTTGCAAGTGCCTTTTTCAAGCAGATCAGCAGCTGAACTGACCTGTGACTAGGTTTACCTCACATGCAAGCGAGACCAGTATCCCCACCTCTCTTAATGTGCCTGGGATCTGGGTACCAGCTGAGCTTCTGGTCAAGGTCTCTTCCCTCTTCTTCCTGCTTCAGGGTGTGAAGGTGTAAAGGCTCACAGTCAAACTGCCATCTCCTCTGGCATTGCTGCCAGAGGAGAGGCCTCAGCCAGAGGCAAGGAAAGCCATGGATTTCCTATGTACCCTCAAGATCTCGTGATCTTGGTTATAAAGTCATAGTGGGTCTCATCCCAACCACAGCAGGCGCTACGTGGAGCTTGGAGAGAGGAGGCAGCCTGGCCATCTGCTGATAGAAAACTTGCAGTAGACAAACCAGTGTTAAGGTTCCAAGCAGAGCCCAAATCTGGGGGACTTTCTTATGTCCTGTAGCAAACAGTGAGCCTCATGTGGGACCAGAGGCTGAGCGCCCCGAAATGGGGTCAGGCCATCTCTTCAGGCAGCGCCTGTTCAGTCCGTGATCAGGAACAAATTCTTCAGGGGCAGCTCCAGACCCAAATTCACCTCTTAAAGAGTTTGTACCCCAATACTTGCTCTCTCAAGCATCCCAATAGAACGCTCTGCTGTGGATTTGGGTCTCAGGATTAGTTGTGGTATCCAATGATACAGGAGCTCCAACTGAAGCTTTACCCTTGACTGGGACGTTTTATAACTCACCACCACCACTTTGTCTCCCACCTCCTTCCTCCCCTGGCAAAGGAGGCCTTGGGAGAGCTGAAGACATGCTGAGGCTCAGATGAGGCTAGCCAACAACTGGGGAAAGGCAGGTACAGGTACCAACACACTCTGTCACGTGGAGCAATCTGCTCCTTTGGCCAAAAGCCTCAGAAAGCTGAGGAACAGGCCAGGTAAGAGAATAGTTCCTTAGTGTTTATAAAACATAAATGTCTGCTGTATCCCAGAGTCTTCCAGCTGAGGGGAGACCTTCTCACCACCTACAACTGCCTGACAGGAGGGTGCAGAGAGGTGGGCGATGGTCTCTTCAGCCAGGGGACAGGAGATGGGACAAGGGGCAATGGCCTCAAGCTGTGCC
Source organism: Porphyrio hochstetteri (assembly GCA_020800305.1). NCBI lineage: Eukaryota > Metazoa > Chordata > Aves > Gruiformes > Rallidae > Porphyrio > Porphyrio hochstetteri. The sequence goes on from CM036916.1 coordinate 18,034,105, forward strand.
AGGGCAGGGGCAGAGCAGATGTGAGGGAAAAGTTCTTCCCTGAAAGAGTTGTCAGGGCCTGGCACAGGCTGCCCAGGAAGGGGCTGAGTCACCTTCCCTGGATGTGTTTAAGGGTAGATGAGGTGCTCAGGGATATGGTTTAGCTTAGGATGGGAATGGTTGGACTTGATGATCTTCCAAGGTCTTTTCCAACCTTGTGATTCTGTAATAGCAAGCTGTCATGCCTGAGTCTCTTGCTATTTCAACTTTGCAGGTAGAGGACAATCCATAACAAGACTGGGAAAGAAGGAGGTGGCAAGATTTCTTCCCCAGCCCATGGAAAAATAGCCTGTTGGATTATAACTTGGAAACTCTGGAAAGTGCCAATATGACCAACGAGAGGCCAGCAAACCCTGGCTCATCTATGCTGACTGAAGGCCTGAAGAGAAAGAGGGGAAGACCAAAGAAGCAGCCACAGGTGAGGGCACATCATCCTAAGAGGCTGCCAAGGATGCTGTGGCATTAGCCAGACAGGGTTTGCAGGCAGCCCTGGGAAGTGGCTTGCTAATGAAGAGCAAGGGAAGCTGAGGGGTTATGTGGATGTTACTGCTGTTCAGGAAAGCATCTGTGCACCCTGGGGCATCTCAGCCACTGGCTTCAGAGGTGCCTAATGTGTTAGGCAGTGACTGTTCAGGCCAGGAAATGGTCCAGTCTGGAGACTTCTAGGTGTCACCACCCTGCTTTTGCACCAGAGGAGGGAAGGACAAGGCATTTTTTCTCCTCATTAATAAAATCACAGAATATACAGAGTTGGAAATGACCCATAAGGATCGTGGAGTCCAACTGGCTCTAGCCAGTGCTAGTCCCAGCACTTCACCCCTCCACCTCTCTCATTACCCCCAAACCAACAGCTATGGGAGGAAAACAGGGTAGACAAACACCCCAGCACAAGGCTGAAACAGTGCAGATACCTCCTGAGGTGTCTGTCTAGCAGCTAGCAGCTCCCCAGTGAACTAACCAGCATTTGCATAAAGTGCTGATTCCCACTCAGAGTCCTGGGCACTCCCCAGCCCAAAAGATAAAGGGGTGGGGGCATTGCTAGCCATCTTCTGATGTACCTGTCAGCTGGAAGAGCCCAGACACCCAGGTGTTTAGTGGTCAGGGTGCTGTTACTGGTTAGACAGGCTAAGAACAATTAGAATGAGAGGCTATAAATTGTTCCAGTAATCATCCTGCTTAAATTACTGTTTCCTTTTATCCCAGGAAGAGGCTGTGGGTCCATTGCTAGTGAAGAAACCACGAGGAAGGCCAAGAGGCAGCAAGAAAGTGACTACTGTGTCTGGTCAAATGGTGAGAGTAAATGGCTTTTATTCTTTTGTGGGGGAGAGAAGCTGGCTGTCCCTTCTTGAAGCATTGCTGGAGGGACAGGCAGGGAGGTTTCACTGTGCTTGAAGACAGTGGAAGTTGCTCCTAATTCAGTTCAGCTTTAATTGTCACCGTTGGACAAACCAGTTACTGTGGTCTTAGTCCAAACTCAACTTGCAGCCTTCCTGCATTGCCACTGCCTGCTCAGCAGCTTCCTTCTAGCTTCCTCCACCATTGCCAGATAATCACAACCAGTGTAGTCTGGCAGCAGAGTCCTCCTCAACTGTCTGCTCTCCCCAGCTTTCACCTTTTCTGCTACTTGTCTCAAAGAACTTTATACAGAAGTCACCTTGGCCAGGTTCAGTGTGCTAGTCACAGTGTCTAGCAAATACAAGAGCTGGAAATAATTCTTCTCCCTTTGTTTTCCATAAAGGTAGAACCTTCTGCTGGGAAAAGACCCAGAGGGAGGCCCCGCAAATGGGTGAGTGCAGCGTTTGGTCCTTCTCCCTCTCTCTCTTCTCACAGATCCTGGGGCATTTTCAGTTGTGTTTGTTCTTCTCATGCTGTCTATGTGCAGTGACATTCTTTCAGTCTGGCTGGCCTGGAAATCTAACATGTTAGGGAAGCTCTGCCTGCCTTTCAGTCACACTTGAGATTCAGTTCCTGAAGAATTCCAGGAGCCCAGGGGAGCTGCCCTGTTTCATTCAAGATACACCAGTCTTCCCCAGTACACTTGGAGTGTCAGACCAGAGGCTCGGTCCTTTCTCAGGCAGAGTGGTTGTCTTACCAGGGCTTGTGATAGACTGAAGTGAGTGCTGAGCCTGTCAGTTTGTCTCAAAAGCAGAAACTTAAAGTTAAGCAGTAAGAGAAATTTAGTGAATGATGAGACTTTGAATCCTGCCAGCAGGAGGCTCTTCCATGCAGGGTCAGTAAGCATCAGCAGGTGAAGGTAGAACACTTCACCTGTGGTAAAAAGTTGAAAGCTTTTAATCAGTAAAGACACTCAGTCCTGTGAACAAAGAATGGCATGTTATCTATCATCCATGGTGATTAAAAAACCAAAGCAACCACCAGCAGCCATCATTTGGTGTGTATCTGCTGCCACAAAAAATTGTAGATCCAACCCAAGTTGGGCACTTGCTGCAGGAACCCATTAGGCTTTTTTCTGCAGCTGTGGTGCAACAGGAAGGTTTAGGGTGGAAAGAGACACTCTCTGGTGCAGCAGAAACAGGGATGGGGCAGTCCCTGAGGGCTGTGCAGGTGGATTGGAAAGAAATCTTCACCAGGGAGGAAGTGGGAGAGACTGTCCATGTCAGAAAAGTCTTCCGATGACCTTGGCAATCCAACCTTGGATAGTGGTGGAGGGAAACTGAAACCCTGTGCAGAACTGAACCTTCCAGACAAGAAATCTACTCCATAAATCTGCCCAATTGCTGTTTTTCTTTGCAGTCCCAATGAGGAGGTCAGAGCCCAGCTCAGCACACAGCTTGTGCTGAAAGCCCATTGCTTTGCAAAGCCTGTGTCTATTATGGTATTGTAAATGCACAGTGTAAGGAAACCTGGTATTGCAGCAGTGCTTAAAGCAACCAGCTCTGCATGTGGGGACCCTGAAACTCCATGGAAAAGCATTGGAGTCAGAAATTACTGTTTTAGAGACAAAAGCGTCTGCCCCAGATTGTTCTGCTGGTGCCATTTGTGGGCTGGCAAATCTCAGAGAGAACCAGGAGGACCTAGAAGGGCATGAATAAAGGACAGTGTCCTCCCTTTCAGTAGTGGTAGGGTGCTGTGGCCAGGTTGTGAGAAGAACAAAGTGCATCTGGATGAAAAAGAAACATCTCAGGGCTGCAAAGTAGAAAAAGAAAAAAAGTTGTCTTTTTTTAGAGAGAGGAAGAAATGAGATGAGGGGAGAAAATAGGAAGCAGCAGTAAATTAGAGGAGAAGATGCTTTTATGAATTAGATGCAAGCAGGCAAGAAAAATTACTTGCATGTGTATAGCTCAGAGATGCATCCTAGAGCCTTGAGCATGGGAGAGGCAACAGAAAGGCATAAGGAGGTACAGGCAGCCCTGGGTCTTGATGCCCTTTCAAGGACAGTGTGGGTCACAAGGAGCTCAGGTTCTGTGGGAAACATGTTCCCTTCCTGCCCAAAGACTCTGTAAGCTGAGGTACACAGATTGCTTCCCATGGCAGATGAGGAGCACTGTCCTGTTTAAGCAGAGTGTCCAAGACTAACAGGACTGAGAAGGGACTGAGAAGGGAGGTATTGTTCTCTGCTGGTAGAGACAGAGCTGAGCATTGCTGAAAATACCATGGTAAGCATGAGACTGCATCAGCCTGAACTAGGGCTAGGGACAGGAAGGGACCTGTATAGCTGGCTCCCCAGGTAACATCCCTGCCCTGGGAATTTGCCCTGGATTTGAGAGGGTTTCTCACCCTTCCATGGAAGGGCTGCATGCTGGCAGAGTACTTTCAGTCTGACTGAGACTGTTTGAGAAGTTAAATTGCTTTGTGACAGAACTTCAGCCAGAGCCTGGAAGCAAGCAGATGGAAGTTTCTGGGAGGTCAGAAGCCAACCATTAGAAATTAGTCTGAAGTTGCAGCCCAGCTAGAGAGCAAAAGCTGGGAGAGGAAGATTGGTGTGAAAAAGCAGCACTGATGAGAACAGAGCAATACAATGGACTCTCACCATGTGAAAGGAGGGTTTGGGACTGGCATCTAGGTGAGAGTGAGGGCTAGCAGCCACCTGAGGGGTGTGACAGCCCTTCCTTGTTAGCTGGGAAAGGCCTGGCTTTGCAAGTAGCTCCCAAAAGGTCTGTGTATTGCTGAGTCTGAGCCTGGATCAGAGGAATGCTCAACAGCAGGGGCAATTTCAGCTGGGGAGGCAGAGATTGAGAAGGGAGGAGAGACCTCAGGCTCCACCTTGTCTTGGGCAGTGGTACCAACAGACATCCTGTATGTGTAGCCATGAACTACAGCAGGTAAATGTAAAGGCAGGGGCCAAAGAACTCCAGAGGAGCTGGCAGACAGTTCCTATCGCTACTTTATGCATTCTCCATCTAAATCTGAAGTAGGCAAGTTTAATGCTCAGGAGTGCCTCAGTGCCCTTCTGCTCCCTGTCTGGAGAGGGAAAGCAGGCAGTGACATTCTGGGGGCAGGACAGATTCAGTCCCAGCTCTGCTGTTGTGTGATGCAGCCTGAACCAGGGCAGAGAAGCTGTGGCTGTGAAACTCTGTGTCCTGGTTCTGGCCAGGCCAGAGTTAACCTCCCCAGGCAGCCAGCCCAGGTGAGCTGAGTGAGCTTGGGCTGTTTCCACACCACCTGACATCACCTCCCCATGAAATAAAAAGCTGTGGGATTTGGGGAAAGAAAAGAAAGTAAGTGAAGTACATGTATAAAGCTGAGGGCCCTGTGCAGGAGAAGGCTGAGAGATGGTTCTGGAGCAAGGGACAGTTTATAACACACCTGCTGGTGGGGCTGTCTTGTGGTTAAACTGACAGTAATAGTGACAGAGGAGTTGGGCTCAGCCCTGCCCGTGTCGTTACTCTGTGTGCCGAGCCCTGCTGCAGAGACACAACCCCCTCTTCCCCTGGAGACGGGCTCCTGTGGTGGAAAAGGAAACAGGGGCAGCCAGGAGTGTTGAGAACGTGTTCCCCAACATCTCATGGGGCACAGACACTGGGGTGTGTGCTGACAAAAGCTGGCATCTGAAATAAATCTAGCTGGAATTCTTTTCCTGTCCTACACTCTCGTTTTTGTTGTTGTTTTTGATGGGTAAAGTGCAATTTAAAAATAAATTTAAAAATTCATGGAATTTCCTTTTCCCCCTGAAATATCTAATTAAAATATTTGCTTGAATTAAAATTCTTCTTTGAGAACTTTATGCCACCCAGAAGCAGCAGGACAACAGTTTGGAGCCCCTGATAGCTCCTTGAGTCCAGTAATAGTGGTACTGAATGTCTGGGTCCCTGTGCTGCTTTTCCTGTGGTTAGAAGTATGGAATCATTTGGGTTGGAAGGACCCACTGGAGATCCTTCAATTCAAACCACTGCTCAAAGCAGGTCTAATTGGGTCAGAATGCCCAGGGATTTGCCCAGTCTAAACATCTATATCATGCTAGAAATAATTTATAGCCATCTCCCATCTGTAACAAGCTGTGAATGAGGTTGGAAAAGACTCTTCCAGCCATTCTTTTCTGTAGCAGATTGTAGTAGCTGCAGTTCTAGGCTTAGGCTTGGGGGTTTGTGGTTAAATTCATTGAGTTGGGTGCCTGAGCTGGAAGTCAGGGGTTTTGTTACTATAAATGATGAGTTGCATAGTAATTTGTAAAAAAACAAATTTAAAAAAAAAAATTTCCTTTGCTACATGCCAGTTTATTGAAGATAAAACTTTATGTCCACTGGCTCACTTTTTAATGTTCCAAACAGTGTAATTCTAACTCTGGCCAGTGAAACGTTCTGATGTTTCACTTCAAAATGAATTGTTTTTAACAGGTTGGGAGTTTTTAGGAGGCAAAACTGAAGCACCAGAGAAAGATCAGCCATTTGGCTTTTAATTTTCAGTGGACAGCAAAACCTGCTCAGGACAAGAAAACTTCTTGAAATACAGAAGGTGTTCTCAAGGATGACAAACTTCCCCACTGGGGAGGGGGTTTCCTCAGTGTGAGGCCGTGCGTCTCTGGGGACTGGAAATCTGGTGGCTTATTGTGGGTTCTGCCAGCCATCCAGAGATGCTCGTGGGGACACCGTGTGCTGGCACTTGCTCTGGATATGGTTGGGTATAGAAGTGCTGGCAAGTGGACATGCTCAGCCTTACTGAAGTAACCCAGTCAAAGGCTTTTTGTTGCCCATCCGCTCTCTGTCTGTACTTGCATCTTCATCTCATGATACCTGAATGAATTGGGACTCTGGTTTTGGTGTTTCTCTTCCTAGCCTCAACTAGCAGCCCAAGAAGAAGGAGTGTCTCAGGAAGGAAATCCTCAGGGAAGCAGTGACTTGAATTTGAACTCGGTGCCTGCCACACAAGGTTTGAATCTAGATAATCATAATTACACCAGACTAAACTGTGTAGCTGTGCTCCTGGCAAACCACCCGTGTACCCCCAAAGCTCCAGCACTGGCTGTGATTGTTCTTGGTAAATCCTACAGAGGAGAACTTGGAAGGCTTCCAGCAGGAGGGGGTAGCACATTCCTTCCATCCATTCAGTTGTGACTACTTCAGCAGAAGTAGAGGCAAAAAGGAGGGGTGGGAAGAGAATCTATATCCCTGTCTTTCCCAGAAGTCATGTCTGAGGTGCTGGTCACAGTGAAGCTGCCTGGCTGTGTCACGTAGAAATTTGAAACAGTCTGTCAGGAATGTCTTGTCTTAACTGCAGGGGGAAAATACCAAAAGGGAGTTGAAGATCCCTTGATGGTTGGGACACCGTAGTATTCTGGGTTAACTCCAGCATGCCTCTCCATGATAGTCTGGCTCTCTCCTCCCTGGCTTGTTCTGTAAGCAGCGCTGTGTTAGCAGCTGGCAGGCCAGCGGGGATGCTGCTGCATGAGCAGTGCACACAATGATGGCACTGGCAAGTGTCAGTGTAGGGCCTCTCCGATGAGATGCCAGATAACTCTTATCTAGGCATCTGTGCAGTAGGAACACGTAGAGGCACCACCCAGAGCCCCAGCTTCACTGACAGCCCTGGGAAGTGCAAATCCACGTCCAGCCTGCACCACTCTGGGCTGTGTCTGAGGTAACTGCTAGGGAAACGTGTATGAGCCAAGTCCCACCTTCAGTGAGCATCGTAGGAAGCTGTTCATGAAGTGTTTTCCCTTGAGTGGGAGGGGGAAGGGAGCCAGCAACCCAGGAGAGGCAGATGTTGGCTTGTTTTGCCATGTGGTAAGCACAGCTGCTCCCTCATCCCGCTGCCGTTAGCGTTGTTGAGTGTGGCGTGCGGAGCAAGTTAACTGACGCTGGGCAGCCAAACCAACCTCAGGTTCTTAGAAAGTCCCTGGAAATGCCACACGATAAAGCAGCAGAGTAGTTGACCTCAGTTGCCCGATTCAGTTTCCTTTCAGGCTCTTGCTCCCTTATCACTTCCTGCCACTGAGATGTGTGATGACATCAGCAGAGCCGCAGGTTCATGGATGATGAGCTCACCTCCACCCCGTTGCTGCCTCTGTGTAGTACTCTAAAGCACCGCCCAAAACCGCAGCCCATAGGGTGCTTTCCTCTTCCTTTCGGTGTGAGCGGGACCGAGGGCAGCGACACGGGGAATCGTTTCCCTCCTGTCGCAATGAGGTGGAACCAGATGCGCTGGGCCAGCGGATGCTGCGGTCAGAGGGCGATAGCAGCACAGCACAGGATACTGCAGCCCCAACCGCTCTGTGTCTGCACCGTTAGCGCCAGCGATGGGGAGGGGAGTGTTACTGCTGGGGAAGGTGTGCACATGTGTAAGGAGGAAGAAGCCAGCCGGTTGAAAACCACTGGAGGGAGATAAGCCTGTACGGTGTGAAACCTGGCAGCCCTCTGGAAAAATCCCTAACAGTGGTTACTAGCTCAGGAGCTTGGCAAGGAGTGGGCGTCCTGGCTTAGAAACTTCTGACTAAGAAGGTGAAGGGAAAACTTACTGTTCTGACTTACTGGAAACTACAGATCCTGTGGCTTGTTAGCAAGCAGGGCGCAGCTGTAGCAGCTTTGGGCCAGGTAGTTTCTGGATGAGCCCATTCTGTGGGTTTCACTTGGATATTCTATGCCTGCAAGCTTTTGTGCTTCTCATACAGGAAGCTACTGCTCTGAGATTTGTTAGCAGGAGTCTGCAATCAGCAGCACAGCCTGAGCTTCTGGTCATTGTGGGGGTTGTCAGTTTGCTTTACCTTTCAGGTGAGGATTTCTGAGCTGCTGTGCTAGAGGGAGGGCATGGGAGGATACACATGCTCGCTCATCCTGCGGGTTGTCTGCTGCACAGCTCTGGGAGAGACATCTGCCCTGGGCTTTGTGTCTGCAGCATTAAGAAAGAATTGCTGAAGTAAACAATGACTGACTCCCTGCCCTTCAGCCAGTCTTTTGTGGGGAGAGAACTAGACAAGACTTGCAGGCCTGCCATGGGGCAGAGAGCTGCCCTAGAGCTAGCTGATGTTTCCCCATCGCCCTTGTAGCTGGGGTTCCACTCCAGTTTTCCCAAGGCCCTGGTTATGGGTGACTCTAGGTTATCCAGAAGCAGGCAGCAGTTTAACAGCTCAGGCTTTACTGTGTTGCTGCCTGCAGATGCTAACAATTGCAACTCAATTGTTGAAGTCATCTGTGTGGGCCAAGAAGCATTTGTCTTCTCTTCCATGAGTACCACTGCTGAATGATTGATGAAGCTGATTTAATAGCCACCTAAGCCACAAGAGCAGCCTTGCTTTGCTTTAATAACTTTGCTTGGCTAACAGAAGATAGGTGTGAGCAGGAAACTGTTTTATAGCGTGATTACCAAGACCCAAAGTCAGAAGCAGCCTTGGGATCTTGCTCCTTTTTGTCTGTCTTCTCTTCCTTGAATTCTTCTCAGTACGTTGAGAGATGGAGCAGCTGCAGCCTCCTTTTGCTTTGTTCCCTCTGCTGCCCCGGTGATCACTGCAGCTTTCCTGAAACCAAGGGGTTAGCTGCAGATCAGGGTGAGCCTGAAACCAAGGGGTTAGCTGCAGATCAGGGTGAACCTGTGTAGCAGGAAACGTTCCCCAGTGAGACAATTTTTAGACCTTGTGTGCATCTGCTTCCCTGATGTTTATGACGTTGGGTAAGGCTCTTCTGGTACTTGGTGTCTCATGAGGATCCAGGGTTGTAGTTGGAAATAGATGTAACTGCTCACAGCAGAGGTTGGTCGTGTGTGTTTGTGTTGCAGAAGCCAGAAAATTTCACACACACTGTAACTTCTGAGCTCTCAATAGTCTCCTGCTGAGGCCTGCTGCCAGGAAAGCCATTTGTCAGGCTTTAGCTTGGAGCTGGTACAACAGCAATGGGAATGTTGTTGTGAAGACCTTTGGCTGTTTGCAAACGGATCCTTGCTGCCTTTTAACCTTGTGCTGACTCTACAATGGAGCTGGGCAGCTAGACTCCCAGACCCAGAGCTCTAACCCTCTCTCTCCCATGATCTTTCCCTTCAGGCATCACTGGAAAAGACGGTTCCAGGCCTGGCAAAGCTGCTGGTCTTAGGAGATCTCAGAGTAACATCCCTGCCACAGCGCAGTAGTGTGCCACCCGCTCGTGTCTTGCTGAAGCCAGAGGACTGGGAAACAAACAGGATTTTTTTTTTAAATGTTGTGTTTCAAACTCTTCCTTTGTGATAATTTTGGCCAAGCTTTGTCTCCTGTTGTCTGCTGGCTTACCCCAAACATCCAAACAGGATTTAAGGGAAGAAATGGCAAATGCATTGTGAGGGAGATACCTTTCACTGCTTGTAGTTTAACGTTTGTGAGGATATTATTAAATATCCTTTCTTAAAAGTAGTTGGATAACCTGGTGCCTTGCCCTGCTGTGGTTCAATAGACTCTGCTGGAAAGGAGACCTATTTACACAGCTAATTGCTGAACTTCCAGATCATACCATGTCTGGTGGGCTGGAGCAGTCCTGAGAGTTAAGCTTTGCTCAGCTGCTCCCAGGGACTGCATCTGAAAGATGGTCTTCACATCCTTTCCTTGCTCCATCAGAAAACCATCCGTAGCATTTTCAGCTTTCCTAATGCTGTTGCTCCGGTGGCTGGTAACCCCAGAAACCCCTCCTGCAGCCCCAAAAGGATGCTTTAGAGGAAAGCTTGCACCCTGCTATCTTGAGGATTGACTCTGAAACTTTTAGCCTAGCCTGATCAGCTCAGGGCCATCTCCTGCAGCCAGCTTTTTGCTTGGTGGTACTCTCTCTGAATCTGATAGCAACTTTGAGTGAACAATGTTCCTGAGCTTAGTCACAGTCACTGGATTTCATCACTTCAAAGGAGTGTCTGCAAAGAACGGGTTTCACAAAGGTTGCTTCCTTGCAGAGCCTCGGGATTAAATGTAAATTAGCTCTATCTCCAGCCCGTAGCGTGCGGATGTGGGGTCCTCTAGTGTCGCAGCTATGCAAATAAAACCTTCCTGATACCGTTTAGTTTGGGGAGACAGGCAGTAGCCAGTTGGCTGAGATTGTTGCTGGCTGCTCTGTCTCACATTGTACACAGATTTGTGCTTGAGGTGTCAGAGCTGATCTTGCTAAATTGTGAAGGAATTGAGGGCATTTCTAATATGCCGTTGCAAACAGCAAAATCCCAGTGGTATATTCCATCCTGCGGATGCTCTGCCTGCCTGTTAAAGGGACAAAATGGGTGTTTCAATTATCTTTGACAAGATGTAAAATTGGCTAGCTTTACAGTGTTAAATATTTAAACAGAACATAATTGGCTTTAAATTTATGGCAGCACATAGCAGAAACCCGTGAAACAGCAGTATATATTGAGCTCATTTATTATCCTTTCATCAGAGGTCTGTTCCCTTAGCAGGTATTTATTTAACACCAAAAAAATGTATGCAGGATGAAGAGGAGGGGCTGACTGGATAGAGATAATAGAAATTCAGGGTTTTTTCATTCTCAGTCATTTTGTCCAGTCTGCCAAACTTAATAGTGATCAGAGCCCCAATCCTGTTCGTTCTGTTCGGTAGTGATCAGAGCCCTGATCCTGTTCATTCTGGGTGTTCTCTGGTTTGCCCCAACAGTAGTTTCTTGTGTGTGGAGTTTGGTCTTGGCAGAAAACTGCGTGGCCATCAGTGTTGTGTCTCCTCTACCATGTGTCAGAGAAATGGAGCATTAAATGGTTAGATCACAGGGACCAACCGAAATCTCATGGTGTAGGGTGAGGTGTGCTGCCAGATGTGGGAAGAGTTGGACCCCCTTCTCCAGCAGCGTGGATAAATGCAGTGGGATATCAGACGAGTTGATCCAGGTGGTGTTCCCCCAGTTCAGGTTAGGGGGATGCTTCTTCAGAGGACACATGAATTCAGCTGCAGTTCCTGTCATTCAGAGGCCCCACCAGTGGCAGACCAAGGTATGTTACCACCTTCTTTACATGATTTTTCAGGTGAATTGGCTGATGCAGTATTCTGCCTGCAAGGTCGTACTGCCTGTTTAATTAACTCCTATTGCCTGAGAGTCATAGCTGGTGCAATGTGAGACTGGAACTTCAGCTTCTCCTGAATGCATTAGGGATTGACTCAGGCTTTTCTTACAGCATCATAAGACCTTTCTCAGCTCGTGGCATGGAGTGGGGATGGAAACTGCTTCTGCTTAATAGTAAATCCATTTGCTTTAGGTCAGCAGTATTCCTCTGGGTCAGGCACAGAAAGTACTACTGCTCTTTTTTTAAAAAATAATAATAATTTAGTCTTTGCTACCTCTTAATAATTGGGAAACCACAGTAGAAAACATGTCTCCATAAAAATGTTAAGGGCTCGAGGGGAACAAGCAGAATTCCACGCTATTAGGAGCTACTCTGAGGGTAGCTGAAATCCCAATCCATATTTTCAGCTTCCATTTTTATGCAGAGATTTGGAGTGAAAGTCAGTGCCTAGTAAGTCAGGCAGAATTCCAGCCATCCTCAGCCAGCCAGGATCTCACGTTGGATTACTTGGATTTTTCTTGTTTTTTGAAGTGATAAACATGTTTTACTTCCCATATAGTTTGTTACCTTTTCTATGTAGCCAAATACTACCTCTAAGCAAATGCATTTAAAGTGTTTTCTAAGCTCATCTGACTCAGACAGAAAAACCAGGTTGTTACAGTTGGATCAGAACCCAGGAGGTGAAGCAGGCTTATTATCTAGCAAAGTTTGGAAGATTCTCATAAATGTTTCTGGTTTTGGTGATGGTAACTTGCAAATTAGCCTTGGAGTTTGTTTTTAATAAAGGTATAAAATATAGCACCTCAGGCTTTGGCTTTGCCTCCTCCATGTGCAGCAGCCTCAGCACACTTGTGTATCACCAGGCAATGTGAGTTTCTCTCTCTTTATCCAAACTGGAGTTTTGGGGATTATAGAACAAGATTTGCTTATTCAGGAGCACCTGTGGATCTATGAAAATAAGGAATGATCAGCATGAACCCCACCACACAGAGGAAAGCAGACAGGCCCTTAAACCCTAAGCAGGTACCCAGTTCCATCCTCTTGTCTATCTTATGTCATGTCATAACCAGCAAGCGAGCCAGTTGTTCTTCATGTGTACAGCCACTGCTGAGTCTGTTCCTGCCCCACATTTCTCTGGGACACACAAATACTTTCTTTTCCTCTGATGAGTTCTGGTCCCATGCACAGCCTCTGCAGTTACCCTGACAGCTTTCCTAACTCAGCCCACGTTTTGGGGTTGTGGGCCAGAGGATGAGGCAGAAAGGCCAATCAGAAATGCACCAACTCCATCACCATGGAGCTGCCCCAAATGTTTTCCCCAGTGTGGGCAGACAGAGCTGCACCTGAGCTGATGGACCCCTGGTTTGTCCAGGAATTTGGCTGGTTAAAGGACAATGTATACACACAAGTTGTCTTTCTGCGCTCTGGATGCCCAGGATCTGCCTGACCCCCACGGCATTTGTCCTTCCACCTTTTCCAGGGGCCCTCACTGCATATAGATTGCCAGCAGGTCCTGCACCTACACCCCAGTGGTTTTCTGTGGAAAATCACATCATCCCAGACTGGTTTGGGTGGGAAGGGACCTTAAAGCCCACCTTGCCCCAACTTCCCTGCTACAGGCAGGGACACTCTCCCCTAGCTCAGGGTGCACAAAGCCCCATCTAGCCTGGCCTCAAGCCCTGCCAGGGATCCAGGGTCAGCCACAGCTTCTCTGGGCAATCTGTTCCACTCATCACTGGTCTTCACTTAGTCATCAAGCCATTGGCTGTCACTCTTTGAGCGTGACCATCCAGCCCATTCCTTCTCCACTGTGTGGTCCATCTATCAAATCCATGTCTCTCCCATTCAGAGACAAGGATATTGTGCAGGACCATGTCAAATGTTTTGCACATGTCTGGGTAGATGATGTCAGTTGCTCTTCCCTTACCCACCAACCCTGTAACCCCATCGTAGGTGGTCACCAAATTTGTCAGGCATGACTTCCCCCTAGAGAAGCCACGTTGGCTGTCACCAGTCACATCCTTATTTTCCATGTGCCTGAGTTTTCCAGAAGGATCTGCTCCATTATCTTGCTGGGCACAGAGGTGAGACCGTAGTTCCCTGGGATTGTCTCTTTTTCCAGCCAGTGGGAACTTCACATCTCGGGTACGACGGATGATGGCTTCATCTGCCAGTTCCCTCAAGACCCACAAATGACCAGGCAGAAAAGAAAATCACACTAGATTTCATGTAAATAGTTTAATTATATTTCAATGCTTAAAACACAGAAACACTTGAATTAAATTACATCATAATGCTTCTGCTAAATTGTACATATACTTCCAAGAACTGTGAGAGGAGGCGCTGTTGAACTAAAAGAATACTCCAGTACAAGCCCAGCAAATACCCATAATATTCTTTTTGTCTTATTATCTTTACTTACTCTAAGGGCAGTCATCATGGGACAAAGCGACCATTACAGGAAGAATGGTTGAAGAGAATTCCTCTGTAGGTGTGTTTGTTATACCAGGTGTATCTCAGCATCATCAGGGAGCAAGGTGTGATTTTTGCAGCCAGCAGTGGGCAGATGTGCTGCTGGGCAGGTGCTGGCACAGCGTGTGGAGCCAGATCAAGAGCACAGAGTCGGCTGCTGGTCTGAGGAAGCAGCTCAGCTGACACTCGCCTTCTGCCGCGTTTAAAACAGCAAATGAAGTTTGATCCTAAGAGCTGTAGGGGAAACTGTGACTGAGGCCAGCCATGCACCCCTGCTGCCTGCACCCCTGCCCTGCTGCAGAGCCTGGCACTGCCAGGCAGCGACACGCCAGCTGCTGAAGAGAGCAATCAGATGTGCCTGTGGCAGGCAGCCCCAGGGAGCGCCTGGAGAGGGTAAGTGCGTGTTTGGGCAGGGGGGTGTATGTGTATGGGATGTATTTGCTTCTCAGCTGGTCATGTAGGCATAACCCACAGATGGCATCCAAGTTCTTAAGGGCCTAAACTAGATTACATGAGAATTTGTACCTAAGCACTCTGCTTCCAACAGCATCCCTGGGCTGCAAACACCAGAGGCAACCCACAGCCTGGGAGTATCTCCCTGGGTAGGGAGGATGGGCTGTTTTCCATAGGTGATGATGCTCCCTGCCCCGATACGCTCCCAGAACTCTCTGGTTTTAAAAAGAAAGAGGAATACTGAAAAATGAAAGCAACTGCAGGAGTCTGTAGCACACGTCCCAGAAGGAGTCTGCATTTAATGGATATGGGGGAAAAATCAGTAGGGAAATAAAAATAAATAATTTTGGGAGAACAAAATCTAACTGGCAGATCCCAAGTTGCAACAAAGCAGGATACCTAAATCCCTGCACAGTGCAACGTGTCCTTGCACAAAGCCTACCTTCAGATCTGCCTTCAAATGCTGGCTTGCCCCGATTCCCTTTTAACTGGTGCCATGGGCAGGGGGTGATCAGTGCATGGCTGGGCATGGAGGTTTGCATGCAGGCTTTGCTGCGGGCCCCTGGCTGCTGTGCTAGCCTGCAGCTTTTGGGGCTGGTGGCCACCAAAAGGCCCCTGTCCCACACTGCAGAATGCCAAGGTGGCCAGAGACCCCTCCTGCAGCCCCAAAGGATGCTCAGGCTGAGAGATGCTTCAGGGTTATAGGGAAACTCCTGACTTAGCTGTCTAGTCCCACCTTCTGCGTGAGCAGAGACTAACACAAAGCTCCACGTTTCTTTCAGCAGGAAGGAGAAAGCTCTGGCTAGGGGTCCTGGTGGGTAAGAAGTACAAACCAGCTGTTCACCCACCTCTTGGGGCAGACAAGGGCTGTTTAATTTTGAGCAAATGCAGGTTTTTCCTTATTTAAAAGGAAATATTTCAAGGCTTGATCTTTTTTTTTTTCCTGAATAACGCTGCACTGTAGAAACTTCCCTGGGCCAAAACAGGAGAGGGATACGTGGCACTGGAACCCTGGTTCTGCTCAACTCTTCTCTGTGGCCCAAGCACCTTTATGTTTAGCTCAGCGGTGGGGAGACACTGACACCCCCTCCCTGCCTCCAGCTGTGTGAATTCCCCTCTGCTGATAGGGCAGCCCTCATTTGGGCTATTCAGTCATTTCCTCAGTTAAGATGTGTTCACTGTTTCACTTTCTAAACCCAGTGAATTCCCTGTGCTTCAGCATCACCCCTGATGCGTGTTTATCAGCAGCCCACATGCCACGTGGGGATAAGCCCACGTCTTGTGTTCTCCCTGACACACCCCAGATTACCAGTCAGCGAGGAGAGCCAGTGTTCCTTGCTCAAAGGGGCTTCACCACCAGTCACCCCTCCAGGAGCTGCCAAATCTATCACCACTGTATGGACAGGCTCGTTCATCGCTCTCCTTGGGGTCTGGCAGCACAAAACCAGTGGGGAAGCTTTCTGAAACATGCACATCTCCTTCTTCCCTGACCCAGAGAGCAGGCATGTGTGCTCTGACAAATTAATCTACAACAAAGCAGGCGCTGTTCCAAAGCACGCAGCTTGGTAGATGGAACCAGTCAGCACCAGCTCAGAAACTGGAGCTCAGGACCTTTTAGTGGTAACAGGCACACCAAAAAAATCACCACTGCCATTCCCAAAGTGACAACAGCTCCCCGTGCTTGTGCCAGTTTGTGACCAGCTGGGCTCAGCGGATCAGCCATGCTTGCGGGAAGTCACTGGTTTGTTGGCTTCATCCTCCCCAGTCTCAGCACGATCCCAGAGCAGGGGCAGGTCTGGCTCATGCATTGATGGCATTGGCAACGTCTGTGAACACAAGGCGGCTGGGCCTCTGGAGGGCTCCTTGGCTCGTCAGCAGAATCTGCATCGAAGCAGTGACAGATGAGACCCGGCAGGGCTGCCCTTGCTCAGGTGTGTGCTGGGGCACAGGCTGCACAGCACTGGGACCAGTCTGCCCCTTAAGGGGAGGCTGGCTGACTAACATGGCATTAACAAGGCTGAGACAGAGAAATACCACAGGCCAGAGGGCAAGTCAGCACAACCACGCCAGCTGAAGATCCCCACAGGGCCAGATTACTGGGTCTCACTAGTTATATATACAAGGCAGCATGAAAAGACCTGGAACTTCCTTGAAGGCCTGGAAGCATGCCACAGACTGACCTCTGGCTGTTGTTTTAGCCTCTCTGCCTCTTTACTACATTACACCTTTAAAGCTGTGTACTTTCCAGGCAGAGGTATGTGTGCATTAGCAAGCTCTAGGGGGATCTGAGGTATCCTGCCAGCTGGTCCCTGTATAGGAAGGACATGCTCCTACTGAGCTAAGGTTAACTCTGGCTTTGGTAGTTCCCCCTCTGAAGTGCATCTTTATGTGCACTCATAGAGGGATCTAGTGTTTTCCCAGTAGGTGCTGCTCAGAGGACAAGATTCTCTGCTTTTACACAACCCTATTTCTTGCTCTACCAAAATAGTGTATGTGTGGAGGAATGGCTCCATGAGAACGGCCACATATTCCTCACTCTCTACCCCTGCGAACAAAACAGCCAGAATGAAACATCACTTTAAAGGAATGTGGAGCTAGCAGCAAAGCCAGATAATGGGTTAAGGAGTATGGGCTGTGAATAGAAGCTCCCAATTCTGAAACATTCCTCTGAGACAGGGTAAGATATAGGCCTTGCACAGGTGTCCGCTCTATCGCCTTCACTGTTCTCACTTCCCTCCCCCCGTGGTTCCCAGCCATGCTTTGTTAAGCTTGCTAGAGAGTTTATAATCACGCTGCTCTGTAGAATAAAGGAACTGACTGCTTTTAGCCATATTGGTGTGCAGTCTGATTCCTAGCGCCGTCCCGCTCTTTCGAAGACCCTGGACCTAAAAGTTTCCCAAGATCTGGATTAGGACGTGGGGAACACTCGACAATTGGTGCCCGAACAGGGACTGGAAAGAAGGTTTCGGAGACGGTTGCTACAGAGGAGGCGCCGCTGAGAATCATAAGTGTTGCGGTAGCTGGTTGCAGGGTTGCTACCCACCCTCTGTGCCCACAATGGAGTGGGGAGCTGCGGAGAAACCGCTCTTCAGTACCCTCTCTAAGAGAGGCGAGCAGGCATCTCCAATAGGGCTAGCTGCGGAGAAGCCAACTCTAGGTATTTTCTCAAAGAAAAGCGAGCTGGTGACTCCAAAAGGGCTTTCAGACTTAATTAAATGGGCCAACAGGTCGGGACACCTGGAAGAAGTAGCGCTGATATTCAGTGTTGCTGAGTGGCGAGCGATAGGAGATCATATTTGGGATGTGGTGATTACTGGAGGAAAGGAAGAAAAACTACTGCGATCGTTGGGTGTGACCTGGCGTGTAGTATCTAACACCCTAAACGCCATGCAGGCAGAGAGGCAAGTAGCTGCTGCAGCTGTTCAAGCTCTGTCTGGCTCAGTGACACGATCTGCCACCCTGTTAGAAACTCCAGTACGCGGACTGGTTCACCTGGTTTGTTCAAGTGCTGCGGAGTTACAGGACTCAATTGAAAAACAGCAGTCTAACACCTCGGGGGGTGAAGTGTCTGAGTCCTTTAATTCTACTCCGAAAACTAACTCTGCTTTAAAAACTAACAAGTCAACACAAACTCCAGCTTCTGCTGTTGAGAATACTCCCTCGAATTTAACTCCTAGTTGCCCTCCTTCCTCCAAAGCTACTTGGCCAGATTCAGAAGGGGAGGAAGGAGAGACTGAAATGTGTAAACTTACTGGGTCATTGCAGAAATTGGAAATATCACGAAGAGAAAAATTACAGAAAAGCAATCAACATAAAAAAAAGTAAAGGAGGAGGCAGCTGTTACTCCATCATTGCCTTCTGCTCCTCTGGACCCAAGAGTTTGTAGCCCTCCCTCCCATTGGACTGGAGTTATACAATATGCTCTCTAAGAGAGGAATTAAAAATGCTTTAAAATAGCTCTTTTTGTGGAGCGAAGAAAGGAATCTTATAACAAACGTAAATACAGCATTTGATTTGCCTACTTGGGAGGCTATTGGAGTTTAACTCCTTGACGAACCCTCAGTTGGGGCGAAAGAAGCTAAGTCGTTAATAACTCTCTGGAAATTAATTGAAAGGACTCTAACCGAAATGGAGGCGGTTTGCGTTGCTGCCGCTTCAGCCTTTGCAGCTTTAACACCAGTTGCGAGTTCTACAGAACTGATTCAAAAGGGAAAACATCTACTATGAAGAATGTGTTTGTTGTTTCTGGGTGCTCTTTCACCTACCCCAGTTACTATGCTAAGTAATGATGCCATGTTATCAGAGCAAAGTGATAAATCTGTCGGAACTGACCGGGAAGGGGAGCAAGTAGTGCATGTAAATCTGCCACCACGGTCTGCAAACCCCCTCACTGTGATAGCTTTGGAAGGAAAAAATGTGGAAAAAAAAAAGTACAACCGACTGCCTTTACTATCTATTCACCTCTAACTTTTAGTGAGCCTAAAAGAGCCCATGACACAGTCGGAGATGTTAACTGCCATCTAAAACTTCAGCTTGTCCTTGAAAAGCTGGAAAACATGAAAGCGGAGCAGGCAGCTGTGGCAACGGCATGCCCTGCTGTGAAAGGGTTTGCAGAATTGCCCACCCACCCACCAGGACACTACCGACACAAAGAATCGCTGACTAAGGCACAGGGCAGTGTTGCCCCATGGACAAGGAACCTATGCCCACGGACAAGAAACCTAAGGACAGGACACAGGACACCTACGGCCATGGACAATTATTGGCTTGGACAGCCATCGGATCAGGGACACATTTTGTATCTACACCCACCGCTCCCACCCACACCGCCCGACAAACATCATCAGTACATCTCCTGATGCCCGACAGACTCTGCAGAGACTGCTCGTCAGAGCCTGGGCACGTAAGGTGGTGTCAGAGTGGGAAAAATGCCTAAATCAGGGTATTTTGATTCCTACACAGTCGTGAAAACTACCAGGGAAAAGTTTATGTGGGGATGAGCGGGTGGTGGAGAAAAGAACGTTGATAGTGGGCCGGTGGGAGGTGGACGGAACAGGGTCCTAGCACCCACGCGGGGCTCAGTCACAGTGACTACCGGGGTCACGCTGTGGTTCACAGCGGGGGGAGAACGGTGCTGGGCAGCAGTTGTGACCCGCGACAATGTGCCGCGCAGCCGAGTGACTTGACAGAGTTGCTGTCCCCTCACCCCACCCCACCCCTATGGACTGGCTGTGACAATTTGCATCTTGCACTGTTGTTTGTCTGATGCATTGGTTTGCAGCGTATGTGCTATAGGTTCAGGGATGCATTTGTCCACTGAGAGCAAGGCTGGTTATTAAGCAAAAGGATTTTTGATAGCGACCATTGAAAGTGGGAAGCTTACTTAAAAAATTTAACCTGGAAAACATAAATCCTCGTTTGGGCTGATTAATGTTTGCTTACTCAAGGAAAAAATTGCCCACTTATAAGATTTAATACAGGTGCACTAGACTAAGGGTCATATCAAACCTTCCACAAGTCTGTGGAACATGCCAAAATTTTTAAAAGATTGGGTTTTCTTTTTCAAAAGGCATCACTGGGTGCACTCCCGTGGTTCCCAGCCATGCTTTGTTAAGCTTGCTAGAGAGTTTATAATCACGCTGTTCTGTAGAATAAACGGACTGACTGCTTTTAGCCACATTGGTGTGCGGTCTGATTCCCAGCACCGTCCTGCTCTTTCAAAGCCCCTGGACCTACAAGTTTCCCAAGATCTGGATTAGGACGGGGGGAACACTCGACATGTATGGAATGACTTTTCTATCATATTCCAACACACACATCTCCTCTCTGCTCTTTAGCACTTTGGGAAGCATGTATCAAGGTAAACATGTATAATTATTATTATCTCCTCTTTCCCCTTCTGCTTACAGCAGGCTTGCTACAGATTACCTACAGGTGTAAAGTGTGCAGAAACTGAGAGTTGGTTGGGAGAACTCCTGCTCCTAGAGCTGGAAAGGTAAGGGAAGACACAGGCAACACAGAGTATCTGGAGAGGAATTCAAGACGGGAGATGTCTACTCTAGGGGGAGGTTGCATCACTGGCTAAGAGACATACCTGTTCCAACTGTCCCTTCTGGCTTTGTCTTTCAGAAAGGCTTTTTGTGTGGTGGTGACAAAGGAAACAGAAAACACTATGAAGCTGGCTGCAAACAATGGTGAGAAGCCCTTCTTCCCTATTTCTCCTATCTCTTGCTATGCTGGGGAAGGAGGTAGCCTCTTGTCAAAGACCCATCTGGACCATTAACCAAAACCAACTGGCCAAGCTCTCAAGCTCTTCCCTAACTCACAGGTGTGGTGGGTGAGTGGTCTCTCAAGACCTTGTAATTTCTCAATGTGCTGCATGTCTCTGAGCACTCAGAAGCAGTCAAAGCAATCCTTTCTTCCCCTCTCCCCAAATGCTAATAGGGAACTCTGCTCCCTTTTCTTTTTCTGGCCCATGCCTGCTCTGTGCCCAGCATGGTTGGCCTGGAGGTGCTGACAAGTCCAGATGTGCTGTGCCACAACACTGTGCAGGCTTTCTGCCTCCATTCTTCAGGGCTTGCAGCACAGTTAACTGTACACAGCCTGTGTACAGGCTTTCCCTTGGCCAGGCCTTACTCCACGTTTGCGTCCTCAGGCAAAGCAAATACACTTTAAAACTTAATTTGCTTTTCAAGGCCAGGGCAAAGGAGCCTCAGTGCTTTGTGAGCATTGAAGTCTCTCCCAGAAACCAGCATTCATCCTACTGGTCCCATGCAGTGCCCTGGGTGGTAAACTGTAGTAAACTCACCCTTAATTGCTGCAGTTTCCCTTTTCTCTCTCCTAGTCAAGTAGAGCCAGCACTTTCCCTCCCTAAGCTCTTTGTCCTAATTCCCTGACTTTCCAGTCCACGCTGAGTCCACCTAAAACGCTCAAGCCCCCTCTCTCCAGGACTGACAGAGATAGGAGAAATCCTCCTGAGTTCTTACATAGTTTCCTTACCCTCCCACCCTACAAAACCTTTGTAACAAAAGCAGTGCAGGTATCACTGTGGGAACAGAGCTGCCTACCTTGCTCTGCGATGCCTGGGAAGACGCTGCATCCCGCCCATGTTCCAGCAGCTCCTGCTCCAGCTCATCCTGCTCCTCGGTGGGATCGAAGTTGTACATGGGCATCAGCTGGTGCCGTAGCTTCTCCAACCTGCGTGCAGGAGGGAAGGGTCGGTTGAGAAACTCAATAAACAGAAGGACAGATGCTCAGGCTGCCTTCCCCACCCCACTGCTGAGGCCTTCTGCAGGCTGTTTCTCCTGCTGCTCAGGGATTGAGCTCTTCCTGTTGCTTGCTCTTCTTGTCGCATCCTGTCCTGTAGAGATGAGGATAAGAACCTGCTACACACAGCTGGCAGGAGTAGAAGATACCCAGGGTGCAGTTACAGGGATTAATTACCATCACTAATCTCTGTTGGCAGGCATTACGCACAGAGGAATCAGACAGGGATTTAAGTTCCTGCAGACCTTAAAAGATCAAGCCTTGTGTGGTGGGACAAAAGAGACAGCGGAACGTCCTGGCTAGGCATTTTGTGACTTCTCCCCATCCTTCTACCCACCACAGGCAGTCCTGCTGTGTTCACACTATGTCTGCCAGCAGAAGTCCACCTTTAGCTCCAGTGGCCTAAAAGTAGCACTTTAATTCTGGAGTGGAAGTGCATAAAAAATAACTGGAAAAAATGAAAAATAAGAGAGACAGAGATTCACAGAAGAGGCTGAGACCTGTGGACTGATTGTTCTTATTCCTGTAGCATTGCTCCAAGTGACAGAGCTATAAAGTGTTACTCCAAGAGGTGTCCCTAAATACTGGGCAGCTCAGAGATGCATGATGAATGGGTGGGCATGCTCCTGAGAACACACTGAGCCCTGCCTTAGGCTGTCACTGAGGTTTGGGGGATTGGGGAGGGAAACACAAGCAGTTACTGGCAGTGTCACCACAAATAGCTAGTCTGGCAACTGTTAGGATGACACATTCCCTCCCTGCCTCTACAGGGGTTTGCCAACACAACCATTATCTCCAGCCATGCCATGTTCACAGGCCCAATGTTAGCTGTTCCTGTGGCAGTACCCAGAGGTGGGCATGAGGGTCTGGCTGGGAAATTTTACAGTGGGCAGCAACACTTCTTGAAAGTTCGTGGCCAGGCCAGGCCTGCTACAAGGAGTCAGGCAGGGGGAGGAGGTACCACATCTAACAGACCTTCATCAGTGTCTCTGCTGTCAGAGACAGAAGAATCAGGAAGTGTGTCTCCCTGCATGCTGCTCTCCTCTATTTTCAGCCAGGAGCTTAATAAGGAAATGAAGACAGTAAGTCTCAGGCTAGAAAGCTGCATCTCTGCATGCCGCTGCCAGGTGCTGTGACTGCAGCTAAAGAGGTCTTGAGCCTTGCAGGGCCAGTGTCATTGACCGGGCTGTCAGAAAGCCCAGGAACCTGGGAATGGCTGAAACGTGAGATCCACACCTCTCTGGACAGAGTTCCCAGCTTCTTTTGCACTCATAACCCTCTCCTCTGTTTCAGTGCATCTCGTAGATGAAGTGTCAAGAGTTTGCAGGATCCCTGACCTCCTCCTGCTCCACCATATTTTCATCCCCAAAGCTGCAGAGGAGTCTTTGAAGCTCTGGTATTAGAAGGTGGGTCAATACCAGGATCACAGTGTCCCTTCTGCCTGGTTCACTGATTCCCCATAGGCTCGTTCTCAGGTAGCCATCACTTACACCACTTACACTCTCCCCATCTCCTTTCCAGCTCTATCTGGATTTTGAAGCACTGAGTGAGTTCCCGTGAGCCAACAACAGCCATTTCTTACCTCTTCCTCTTCCTGATATACAGAACCTGGAGGAGAAAGAAAACCATCGTTACAACAGTCCCAGTAAGATGCAGAGCAGCTGGGAAGAGGGATTTTGGGCACAGGGCACACAGGAGGTGTGGCAAGCCTGGTGTCACTGCACACCAAAGCAGGGGGAAGGGAGAAGTGATGGCCAAAAATGAAATATCATAGGCATCAGTGGAAGCTCCATAGCACAAGTCTGACACTAAGTGCTCGAGGGGCACTATTAGGTGTTAGTAGTAGTTGGAGTATTAGGTGTATTGTTATTAGGTGTAGCTCAGCGTACTTCTGGTGGCTGCAGCACATATGTTTCAATTTAAGAGTGGATGAAGAACTCTCTTTGTGGTTTCCATCTGTAGGTTTCCTACAGAGTAAAGGGCTGATACCCCCTCCCCCAGATAAAGGGAAGAAGCAAAGAGGGCATGCTCAGTGACTTGCCTCGTGTCAGCCAGCAAGAGTGGCTGTGCTGGGGAGAAGTGAGGCTTTGGGCCTCCAGACCCTTGTTCTGAGGCTACGAATGCTGGATGTTGCTCTTGGGAACTTAGGGTCGTTTCCTGGATAATGTTTCCAGGTTCTCTTAAGGGCTTTTGGAAAAACTCCTCCTTGGGCCTGCAATGAAACTTTGCAGTAGTCCCTTTCTGTAGCCTCCTCTGATGGTTGCATTAGAGAAGCTCTTCCTCACAGGAGGAACGGGA
This sequence comes from Porphyrio hochstetteri, assembly GCA_020800305.1. Classification (NCBI taxonomy): domain Eukaryota; kingdom Metazoa; phylum Chordata; class Aves; order Gruiformes; family Rallidae; genus Porphyrio; species Porphyrio hochstetteri. The sequence continues at coordinate 18,058,039 of CM036916.1, forward strand.
GCTTGCTGCTACCTTCCGCTCTCTGTTGGCAGGTAAATGATGTGGTTATAGATCAAAACAAAAGAACTGCAGTGCTGGCATTGCCCCAGTCAGGCCCAGAACCAGAGAACCAAAGCTACCTACAGCATTAATGGCAAGGTTAGTTATGCAGTAAATCCTTGAGGACTCTGCTGGTACCCAGCAAGTAGAACCTCAGAAACACAGTCCAGAATTACTCCAGCCAAAATGGATTCAGGCCACTTGAATTCAAGAAGACTTGTCCTCAGGGGAGATTAACATGGTTCCAACAACCTACTTTAAAAGCTAATTTGGATGAACTTTCTTGCAACCCCCTTGTTGACAAGGTTTAAATCAATGTGGCTGCTCCAGTTACCAAGTCAGAACAGAATCTGCCTTGGGTTCTTTTAACTGAACTTCCCAGCTATTAAAAATAAATACTGATAGTACATATGGCAGCCTCTCAGCCAGCTGAGCACCCCGCTCAGACCAGCCTCCAGGAAGACTGCAGAAATACTGGAGCACAGGATAAGGACCTTAAAAAAGAAAGGGTTCCCAGGAAGTATCAGTTGCCAGCAGTTCTGGGTGAGCCTGCAGTGTGACACAGATAAATCCTTCAACTCAAACCAGCCCTAAAGCCCCTTTATCGCCCCCCACCCTCAACAGAGAAATATTTAGCAGGGCTCTCTTACCATAGCTACAGCCAGCCCGATCACAGTAATGATCCCAAAGGACAGCAGCATTGTGCTGATGCCGGGTCCAGTGCTGGCCACATCTGGGATTTTGGTGCTGTTGAAACTGGTAGTCTCAGGGCTTATGGTAGCTGTTTCTGGTACAGTAACGTCCAGAGTTGTCCCTGGGTCTGGCTTGGCTGTGGGGGTGGTGCTGCTGCTGTGATACAAGCCATGCAGAGAGGGTGAGATGTAACTCATCCTGCCAGCTCTTGGTAGCTTCTCTTACCAAGCTGTTGTCCTCACCCATCAGCTACAGAAGTGGAAAGCTGCCCTTCGTATCAAGGACCCTCACGTGAGACCTATCCTGTAGCATCACTGCTAATGGCTTTTCTTCACAGGAGCCACGTTGGTTTCTGCCTAGGAAAGAATGAGAACAAATGAGCAGTGCAGAGCTCCTGGAGAGAGGCACAACCCCTACCCAAACCTTCCCAATTCACCCCAACAGTTTTTGAGATCAGCTTACAGATGCCCATTCAAAATAAGAGAAAGATTTTTCAGGGGTACTGTGAGCACCCCAAGTCATGCCTTATTCACATGAAGTCAGTGATACACTGTCCTCTCACTGCACCAGCTCTGCTCCTTGCAGGCGCTTGGCAGATCTGTGTGGGGACAACCTCAGAACCTGTCTTTGGTCTGCTCCAGGCTGGAGCAGAAAGAACTTTTTCCTGTTTTTAATTTATGGTGAGTTACATGGATCCCCTTATCAGTGGGAACACATCCAGTAAAATGGTATACAGCTGTGAGGGGTATGTCCAGATGCTTTTTACTGAACCCAAAGTAGGACTTCCCTGTTGTGGGAGTCACAAGTGACTTTAAGACACATCCGTCGCCCCACTGTCCCTCACCCCATCCACCCTGGAAAGGCAGCTCCCTTAAAGCACTGGGTTGTGCTGCTCCCCCATCTGCTGCCAAAGACAGGGAGTATTTCTCAAGTCCCCCATGAAAGCACCCACTCAAGCTTAGTCATGCATGGTAATTATCAATTTTTAAATGAGTCCAATTTTGGAGTTATGAAATTTGATAGATCTATTCATTCCAAAAACATGAAAGGCTTTAATTGCCTCATGCCTCTATTGTGCAAATGATCAGGGGTTGCAAAACACCATGGGATGATCCTATGGGAAGAATGTGCACAACTTTGTTTATAGAAACACTGTATATAACATCAGTTCAGCAGCTGCTTCCACGGGAATGCAGCTATCTCTGGAGCAGAGCGGTGCTGACACCAAGAACTATTCTAGCAGTCTTCTGCTAATTTCTCTGCAGTTGAGCAGACATTACATCTCAGGACTGGAATGCAGCCGGGACACAGGGGTTAATGAGCTCTGAACAGAAAAAGATGTGCCTGCAAAGAGAAATGAGCCATTGTTCTCCTCCACTCTGTTCTATTCCAGGCAAGGTTATTGCGCAGTTCCCATTACTGTGACGCCCTGGTGCTGCCCATAACCGCACGAAGCAGCGTGATTAACATCTGTCACTAACCACTCAAGCAGAGGAATCACACCAGCAAACGGCACCAGGCTGCCCTGTGGTCAGCCAGCAGCCCGAGTCGGCAGCAAGACTGAGGCAGCACTTGTCTTGCATCTCCCTGAGCAGGGGAATCTCTCGCCACACGCGCCGGATCTCACCACTCCCTGGGAACAAACTCTGTGAAGCAGGAGCTGCTGTGGCATTTTGAAGTGCCTGGGAGACTGTAGGAGCTGTCAAACTCCCTTGAGCTTCTCAAGAATTGTGAAGATAGCACTTCTGGCCTGGTCCTACCTAACATCATACTGAGGCAGGAGTTCAGTGTAGCTGAAAGGGAATGTCCTTCACTGACCACCACCACATACACCTGGTTCCATCCGGGGTTTCCCCAGCCTTTACTAACTGAGGAGAGTGGACACTTGGGCACAAAGATGACAAACCTGTAATCTGAGTGCCACAGCAGCAGGGAAAGGAAGGGAGTGGTGAGAGGTCCTGGGCAGACCGAGCAGCTGCTCAGGGAGACTCAGGGATCTGTGCCGTTCAGGGAGATGCTCCGTGACGATAGTTCATGTTTTAAAAAAAGCCACCAGCAAGGAAACAAAAAGCAGGAAAAGAACCTGAGTGGAAGGAGCAAGCTGTGCCAAGGGCTTTGCAAAGTATAGCTCTAGATCTTGAACAGCTCCTGAATTTTGGAAACAAAATGGGGCAGGCCTTCCTCTCAGTGCAGTGTCATGTTTGGAAAGCCACTGGAACTTGGGTGTTGAAACTGATACCAAGCCTTTGGATGAGCCCCTTTCTGTACAGACCATGCACTCTACTGCTGTGCACTGCTCCTCTGAATAGTTAGGCTAGGTTAAAATTAGCTACCTGAAAATGTGGTCGAGTGGGGATGGGTGCTCTTGCTCATGTCCTGTCCATGCTGAAGGATTTTCAAGCCCAGAGACCTAGCTCTACAAGTGGTCCTGCATGAAAGGTTTCTGACATGGCTCAGACAACGAATTCCAGGGCCAGACGAGGGTATTTCTGTTCCTAAGCCTCTTCTGGTCCAGGCTGCAGAGAGCCAGATGGGGTGGCTGGCAACTATGGCCCAGGGCCCAAGATGGCAGAACTGGGGGTGGATGATCTTTCCCACCACCTTCCTTTCCCAGTTGTCATCCTGGTGACAGAGGTTTGATGTGGAGGCTGGGCACACTCCAAGTCTCTGACTGCTGCTCTAGGGCCAGGGACAGCTACAACCTATTGCTGGCAGGTTTCAGCATAGTCCAGGCACAAACAGAACAGGACAGAAGAGGAACCAGTTCCTCAGCTGCTGCGAGCTGGCATTCTTCCATTGCCTGCACCAACAGAGCTTCTCACACTGCCAGGACCACTCTGTGCTGGGCTCCGCTGGGTGTGGGAGTAAGGAGCACACGTTTGTTTCTCTCCTAAGCCAGCATTTCCAGAGTGGTCTCTGACAGATGCTCCACTGAGGTGCAGAACATCATGTAGGCACTATAGCTTGAGGTTGCTGGGTTTGCTGAGTCTTGCTTTCATCTCTCTGTACTGTAGTTTCCTCTGGGGTATGACATGAATAGAGGTTCGTGTCACAGGGATGAAGATGGGTCACGGGGTCTCTGGATGAAGGTGGCAAACAGTAACAAGTCTTTTTCCTGCACTGCTTCACCGAGATCAAGCATCTCTAGTACTTCAGCGGTGCGGGCAGCACTGGGTTGCTGCTGGCTACGGGATGAGGCTTCCCGGTGTGTGAACTCACAGCTTCCTCCCCCCTTGCTGCAGGGCTGACCCGGCTCCTGGGCAGCCCCCAGAGTAGGGGAGAACCCCCGGCGCGTGTGCCCAAACCGGAGCACGGCGGCTGTCCCGCTCCTGCTGCCAGAGAGGGGTCACGGTCCCGGTGTGGGGACGCTCCCCAGCAACCTCACCGCGGCCACAGATCTGAAACACCAGCAGTCGCCCTGGCCCCGCACCCCGTGCGGGCTGAGCCACCCCGCAGCTGGCGGGGCAGTCACCCGTTCCCCGGCCCGGGGAGAAGTTCCCAGAGGGATAACGGGTTACGCGGCCCTTTCCGCTGCAAAACGCTTCCCGGGCGGTGACGGATCGGCGCCGGGGCTCGCAGCCGGCTCCCCACCGCAATGCTGCCTGCGCTCCGCGCCCGCGGCTTCGGCCGCCCGCAGCGCTCCGCCTCGCCCGGCCGGGGCTGGCGGGCCTCGCCGGGGCAGCCGGGACAGAGACGGGGTCCGGCCCAGCGCAGAGCGCCGCCGCCCGCTCCTCCCCGCCGCCGAGAGGCCGCGGCAGCCCCCGCCAGCGGCGGGAAGGGACGGGACGGGACGGGGCGGCGCGACCGGCCACCCCCGCGGCCCAGCCCGCTTCCGCCGCGCCCCTCCCCGGAGGCAGCCGCGTTTCGGCGCCGCGCGTCCCCACCCCACCGGGGCGGCCGCTGCCCGCCGGGGCCGGCACTTACTGAGCGCTCCCCGCTGAGGCGTCCGGTGCCCCCGGAGCGCCGCTGGCGGTGGGGCCGCCGCGGGGCCGCGCCCTCGGCCGCGGGGCCGCGCTGCCCGCGGGGGGCGGGCCGGGCCGGGCCGGGCCGGGCCGGGCCGGGCCGAGCCGCTCCGTGCGCGCGCCGCCGCACGGCCGGAGGCCCCGCCCCGTCTCCCCGCGCCCCAGGCGATTGGCCGGCGCCTGCAGGGCTCGGCTCGCAGTTGGTCGCCGCGCCTGTCGCTCATGCGCGCGGCGGCGGCGCCTGGCGAGCGGCGGGAGCGTGTTGGTCGTGCGGCCAGTCGCCTCACGTCCCTTCCCCGAGTCCCCCAGCGCAGGTGGCGCCGCGGGAACCGGCTGCCCGCGGCCCCTGTCCCTGTGGGAGTCGCTTGCGCTTTCAGACCCGCCTTGAGGTGAGGCGTTTCTTTGGGCACGCTCGGCTCTGAGGGGCCGCCGGGGCCCGCCTCACAGGTAGAGGCACCCCCGGCGGCACCGCGGTGCAGGCCGGGCAGGGTCCCTGCCGTCGCTCAGGACATTCCGTGCTCAGGGAAGAACGGACGGACGGGCGGCTGGAAGGAAAGCCGGGCTCCGGTCCCGGTGGTGCTCTGTTGGGTTCGTTTGCCGCCGGAGTCACTGAAATGAGCGGGCGGCTGCCAGGCTGTGAATGGGCACTTGTACCTCCTCCCCCGGGCCGGCCAGGGGCGCGGTGCGAGGGGTCGGCTCAGCCGAGCAACCCGGCAGCAGAAAGGTACCGCCTTGGCCCAACGAAAGCCCCAGCTCCTGCCCCAGCCTGCGAGCCAGCTGAGCGTAGGGCAGGCGCTGAGGCGTGGACAGGCCATGCCTCTCGCCAGCTACCAGTGTGCGTGTGGGACTGCAGCGGTTGGGGAGCTGGGGCTTGAATGGGCCAAACCACAGCACTGCAGGCAAAAAAGAGGAATCTGTTCACTGCCTGTGTGCAAACTGGTACTGGCGCCAAGGAGGAGCATGCAGAGACTGTTCTTGCCAGGGGCTTCACATCAGTAGCTGGTCTGCATTAAATGGCAGTAGTCGCAGCATTGTTCCAGCCATGGACAATTAAAGTCTTATCTGCTGCCCTAAAAAGACTGATGGTTAATATTTTGTTCCTTTAATGTTCCTTCTGTGGCAGTTTCCTCCAGGCAGGGCCTCGGAGTGGGGAGCTGCTTGGGTAAAGCCTGTGGTTGTCAGGGTGCTTACACATAGCATGAAGGAAGGCTTCCATAGGGGCTGCTGACCTCTTTGCAGGGCGTAATGTAGATGGTAAGAAGGGGATCTTTGGGCTCTTAAGAGCACCTACCCTGTTGCCAAGAGGTAGCATGTAAGCCAGTCTTGAGATCTTTTCTGCCAGGTGTTCCCCCTGCTGCTTCCCTGGGCTCTCTTTGGTTTGATTTTTGCAAAGGAGGGCAATGGAAGCTTGACCCTTCCTACAGTTTCACCATGCAGCAGGGGCAGGGCAGACCCCACATGCTACCAGCGTAAATGCCCCATGCAGCAGGGTCCAAGGCTGCATCTGCCCAGCTGGCAGCTGAACAAGTCTCCCCAGATCTTCCTGCAGCAGTGCTCCATAGCAGAGCCACCCACCCTGCTGGCTGCTGGAGAGAGGTATTTAGTTGTTTGTGTGGTGATTTTTCTGGAGCAATTGGTGGAGGAGAGGTGGTGATGCCTCTGAGAGTGTTGAAAAGCAGCCACCATTAGAGGTTTTCCCATCAGGGAAACCCACAGTGGCTCCAGGGACTGTGAGTCAGAGGGGAGGGGGGGCCCTTCATTTCTGATGGATCACAGCAGGAAGGTGGGGTGGTTGTTCTGTTTGTTTCCATTAAAACACAGTTCCAAGTGTGATATGCAGCAGCTGTTCTGTAAAGTTTCATCTCCTTTGTCTCCTGCAGTCATCTTGTTTGTTTTTCTTCCCTCTCTGGCTGGCTATGCCTGTCCTCTCCTTTAAGAGACTGTCAGGGCTTGCCTTTTCTAGAGTTTTTCTCTTTCCTTTAGTTGTACTTTGTGAGCTTTTTTTTCCCTGCTCTTAGCAGCTCAGACCTGGCCAATGGATTGCAGTGGCAGAGCTGGTTAGCTGTCACCTGAGCCTTTTCTTGGAGTAATCCTCTGTTACTCTTGGTGTGTGTGTACCTGTGGGCTGGGTTAGGGTAAGCTGTGTCAGAGGGGAGCCTGGGATTTGCTAGCCCAAGGGATTCAGGCTGTTCTCTTGCCTCCTTTCCTAGACCAGAAGAACTGCAAACCATTTCCATTCGGCCCTGAGGAGAATCCACTGACTGTGCTCAGCTGGTGCTTAGCCACTGTTGCCTGTGGGAGCACCAAGTGTCCTGTGGGTCTCAGCATGGACCAGATCAGCTGATGGCAGTGAGGAACACATGTGGAAGCCAGAAACTGTTCTTGAAAAGATGAGATGCCTCACCCACCAACTGCTCAGGAGGCTGCCGGGTCTCTTGCCTCACTGTGTGCCAGGGTGGTTGAGTCTAAGCAGAAGTTCAATCTTCAGTCCAAAGCAGTCATCTCTGAGGCAGAGCTGCAGTGCAGGACCTGGGCTCATGACTGCCACTGATGTGGTCAACTACTGGCAGGAGGTGTTCAAGACAAATGGGATCCCTGAAGCACGAGAATCCAGTGAATACATTGTGTCATTTGTCCTGGGAGCAAAAACAGTTAAGTAATAGGAAGAGAGTAAGGTCTGTGTGCACCTCTCCCCTTGTCGTTTCGGCTGAGTCCCTTACCTTTCTTTTTATCTCATTTGTAGGATGTAGAACAACTTTTCCTGCCTCGGATGGCAGACAGGGTTAGATGTAGTTTATTAATGCCAATAGAATGCTTGGGATCTCTTAAATGCCTTCTTTCACAGAGACTGAAATGTAACCCATGATGTACAGCCCACAGTGATTGGCTTGGTGAAATTAATCTTCATTTTCCCTTTTCTTTTGAGCCCTCAAAATTAGCAGAACAGATGTCCATGCAGACATAGGTTCCAATTGCTTGTGATTTCCAACAGTCCCCGGCACATGTGTTTGTCAGCATACTGGGTTACCCTGGAGAATGCCCCTGGGGGGATGTAGAGGACACAAATGGACAGATTTTAAAGTGACCTTGTCTCCAGTTTCAGAGCCTGAATTCCAGACGCCTCCACACTCCACTTACAGCAGAACAGCACGAGCAAATCCAGCAGCTGAGCAACAAGCGACTAGAAAGGTAGGAGCATCCTCTCACAATGGCTCCTTTGGAGGGTTTTCCTTCAGCCTTAATGCAGGCAGAGGAATGGTAGCAGAGGGAAGGCACAAGACCATTAGCAGCTGACACACCAAGTAACAGTGCCGTGTCTCATGGTGACTGAAGTGATAGGTGCTTCTTGTTGTCAGGTAGAAAATCACCTGCCTGTCCTGTCTGTGAGCAGAGAGGGTTCCAGGGCTATGGCAGAGGAGCAGGAGAGTGGCACTCTGAGTTGGGTGTGTTTTCATTAAGCCCTTCTGTGCTTACAAAATTTAGCCTTGTCCTCTTCTGTCTGATTCAGTACTCCCTTCAGCTGCCAGTCCTTTACTGGTCTGTGGTGGTGCTGTGCTTTCCTTTCTAGGCTTTGCCTGCAGAGGGATTTCCCTGATGTTTAGAGGTAACCATGGCTGCTCTAGCTTTGGTCTCCATTTGCTTGCTCTGTGTGAGAGGTTCTCCCCAGTGTAAAAGTTAAATGGGTTTGGTGTGCAGGAGCTACCTGGAATCAGGCTGGGTCTGGGGACTAATGTGTGGGAAGAGGAAATATTCAGGACCTTGGATCATCTAGAAGGGTGGAAGATATTTTGGGACTATGTTTCAAGGTAGCAACCTCTTCCTCATTTACATGAGTGCAATTATGTGGATCCTTATTTCATTGTGCACATTAATCCTGCCATGGCTTTTGCAGAACAGGATGTGAGGGTTTCTCAAGGAGTCAGTGTGTTTGCAGTGGTTACTATTTGTAGTATCTTAGTGTCTTCCTGGAAATATTCTTGCTGCTCTTGAGTCTTGTGTTGGGAGCAGAAAAGCAAAATTCCCAGAGCTGTCTGACTTGCATGTTGCTCTGTCATAAGTGCTGTTAAGGTTACAACAAATACCCACCTTTCTAGGTGAAGAAGTGAGCTGTGGTGCCTCATAGCAGCTGAAAACATGGCTGCAAAATTCATAGAATCATGGAGTTCTGGAGGTTAACAGGGACATTTAGGAATCTAGTTCACCCACTCCCACCACCTGCTCAAAGGATCAACTAGAGCAAGTTGCTCAGAGCTATGCCCAACTGGGTTTTCAGTATATCCAAAGATAGATGCTACGTGACCTCTCTGGATAGCTTGTTCCAGTATCTGACCACCCTCAGAGTGCTTAAAAAAAAGAAAATAAAAGAAAGGGAGATTTCTTAGGTTTAAATTGAATTTTCTTTATTCCAGTCTGTGCCCTTTGCTTGTGTTTTCACTGGATACCACTGGAAAGAGTCAGACTCTGTCATCTTTACTCCATCTCACCAGATACATATGGCTATTGATGAGATTTCCCTCCCCTACTCTCCCAGCCCTAGCCTTCCCTTCTCAAGGCTAAACTGTTGCAGCTCTCAGTCTCTCTCCTTGCATGTAAGATGGTCTGATCCCTTAATCATCTTAACGGTCATTTGTTTGACTTACTCCAGTATGGCCATGTATTGCCTGTGCTCCAGCTCTTCCTCACCAGTGTGGAATAGAGGGGAGGGATCCTCTCCCTTGACCTTCTGGCAGCACTCTGCCTAGTGCAGCCCAGGAAGCTGTTGGCTGCCTTTGTTGCAAGGGCACATTGGCTCATGGTCAACTTGTCCACCTGATCCCCAGGGCCTTTTCTGCAAGGCCACAGTCCAGCTGGCTGGCCCCCAGCCTGTACTGGTGCATGGGGTTATTCCTCCCCAGCTCATAGGACTTCATTCTTTGCTGAATTTCATGAGTTTCCTGTCAGCCCATTTCTCCAGCCTCCTGAGATCCCTATGAAAAGCAGTGCACCATCTGGTTGATTAACCACTCCTCCCAATTTTCTGTCATCTGCAGACATGCCAAGGGTGCTCTCTGTTCCTTCATCCAGATCATGAATGATGTTACGCTATATTGTCCCCATGCTGACCCCAAGGATACTCCACTAGTGACTGGACTCCAGCCCTCCAGCCTGCCAGTTCAGTCTGTGTTCACTCCACGCCATTTCTCTAGTCTGTATTTCATCAGCTCATGTATGAGGATGTGATGTGAGACAGTATGAAAACCCTCAGGAAAGTCAAGATAAACAGTATTGATTGCTCCTCATGCACCAAGCTAGTCATTGTAGTCATGGGCAACTGTCAGGTCGGTCAGGAATGATTCCCCTTTGTAAATCCATGCTGCCTACTCCCAGTCACTTTCCTGTGCTCAGTATGTTTGGAAATGATCTCTAGGACTACTTGTTCCATCACTTACTGCAGTATCAAGGTGGGGGTGACTGGCCTGCACTTCCCCAGGTCCAGTGGTTGCTAACAAACTCTTGTGGGAATGGAGCTCCCACAGCTCCCTTAGAGGGAACACGTGCACACACAGCCTTAGGGGTGTCCAGGTGCTCACCATCAGAAGGGTTATATCATTAGTAATGGGGTAAGCATGGTATGGAGAGCTTGTCTGTGTTACAGAGCATAGGCCTAAAGTGTTCACACTTGCTTTTGCCTTCCACAGAATGCCAGTGCAGTATGTGCTTGGTGAGTGGGACTTCCAGGACCTGACTCTGAAGATGAGACCCCCAGTATTTATTCCTCGGCCTGAAACAGAGGTATGGATGTGGGGAATGTGGTGGGGCCAGGCTCGAATCTGTGAATTACATCATACAATGCAGGCAGAGCATTCCTGTGAAGCTAGACTGTGTATCTTGAGGTGGTAGTGATGAGGAGGTCAGATCATTCCACTTCTTTTAGAACAGAGGAGTGTCATAAGCTTGTGATCTGGAACTGATGCTGGTGAGCTTTGCCTCCTGGCTTAGGGCAAGAGATGTTGCAAGCTTGCATATCACTTAATTATGCAGAGATCTGTCTCCATTGATGGGAGGACTTGGCTTTCTTTCCTTATTTTGGCTATGGTAGTGACTCCTAGAATTTCAAAACTTATCCTGCTGTATCTCAGTGGCTTAGGACTTCAATACAAGAATAAGAATCCCAAAGTTGTCCAAAGGTTGTTAGCAAAATCCTGAGTAGTAGAAAGCTGCTACTGGAATATGGTAGTGGACTTCAGAGAGCTTGTTTGTCAAAGTGCAGACTAAACCAGTGCAGGCTAGCAGAAAATGGCACATACCACCTGTCTGATGGCTCCATGGTGGTTTCTGGATGAATCGTGGAAACTGCAGGGTTGTTTACTGAATGGCAGCAAAACACACACTGTAAACTGAAGGGTAAGTTCTGACCTGGTCTGGTATTAAGTATGAATGTCAGTTGTAGGAATGTAAAGGACAGCCATACATGATCAAGTTGAGGTTTAATAACGCCAAGTGTAGAGTCCTGCACATGGAACACAACAACCCTGAACAGCACTACAGGCTTGGGGGGGACTGGCTGGAGAGCTGTCAGGCAGAGAAGGACCTGGGGGTGTTGGGTGACTGCAGGCTGAATATGAGCCAGCAGTGTGGGCAGGAAGGCCAATGGCATCCTGGCTTGTATCAAAAACAGTGTGGCCAGTAGGTCTGGGGAGGGGATTGTGCCCCTGTACTGGGCACTAGTGAGGCCACACCTCGAGTGCTGGGTCCAGTTCTGGGCTCCTCATCATAAGAAGGACATGGAGGTCCTGGAGCGAGTCCAGAGAAGGGCAACCAGGCTGGGGAAGGGGCTGGAGGGCAAATCCTCTGAGGAGCAGCTGAGGGAGCTGGGGGTGTTCAGCCTGGAGAAGAGGAGGCTGAGGGGAGACCTTATCACTGCCTACAACTACCTGACAGGAGGGTGCAGAGAGGTGGGCGATGGTCTCTTCAGCCAGGGGACAGGAGATGGGACAGGGGGCAATGGCCTCAAGCTGTGCCAGGGCAGGGGCAGAGCAGATATTAGGAAAAAAATGTTTTACTGAAAGAGTTGTTGGGGCTGTGGAACAGGCTGCCCAGGCAGGGGCTGAGTCACCTTCCCTGAATGTGTTTAAAAGGGTAGATGAGGTGCTCAGGGGTATGTTTTAGCTTAGGACAGGAACAGTTGGACTCGATGATCTCAAAGGTCTTTTTCAACCTGGTGATTCTGTGCAGTTAAAATTCCCATTTTCCCCAGTGTTCCTGCTGCTGGGGAAAAGCCTAAGAACCACATGGTGACACTTTCCCTGAACAGTAGCCTGGTTTTCAACTAACAGGCCATCCTAGCAAAGAAGTCTTTCTGTTTACTAGTCCTCAGGAAGTTTTAGGTTTTGCTGAGGGGTTTTTGTGGTTTTGGGATGGTTCATTTGTTTGGTTTTGTTTTTTTTTCTTTTGGAGCCTCTGTTAACTTTTGGAGATGAAGTAGTCTCTGTAGCTCTTGTCCATTTAGGAGTCCCAGAAGCTTAAACCTGTTGCAGTGTAATAGTCATTTCTTCAATCATTTGCCTGCTGCCTTGTGGCTGCTGTACTGTGCTGACAGCCCTCTCAGGTCTCTGTACGTAGGGGCCCATGCTGTGGGCAGAATGTCAGTGGCTGACAACACTGGGAGAGGTGCCAAGGACTGAGAGGGCTTTGGAGGTGGGAAGACCACTTCTGCTTTTTCTGGGGAAGGAATAGTATTGGGAATGGATGAAGAAAGCAGGGGCTCACTAAAGACAGGGTGCAGTCTGCAGACTCCTTCATCTGATACCTTTTATCACACAAAAGTTAAAAGGCAAAGACAGCCTGTGCTTCTGGTTTGCCCCTTGGAGAAGAGGTGCTGCTGAAATCCTTGAGAGGGTTACAGACAATTTAGTAGGAACTGGCACAACTACCATCCTCTCATCTCAGCCTTTAGAAGACTATTCAGAACCAGAGTCTTGATTTGGTGTGGGGCAGCAGCAGCAGCAGCATCACCTCATGACCCTGCTGGGCCCTGAATCACAGGGATGGCACTTGTGTCTGGAGAAGGTGATTTGTCTGGGTTTGATCACTCGGTGATTAAGTTTGGAGATAGGACTCTAGAACAGTTTTGCCAGTTGGAGCCCAGAGATGGTTATTGTCAACAGTATTTCTGCTCCAGTTGATTCAAGAATTTCCAACCTCTGGCTCCCCATTAATTCGTGGATGCAAAGTGAGCATTTAAACCAGGGAGAACTTGCATGTTCTGTAAGTCAAAACATCTGCTGGCAAGGCTTCCTCTGGTGCTGTGCTCTGATTCTCTCTGTGCAGTGCCAGGCTTCAAACAAAGGCCTATTGTGTGGAGTGGAAGCCAGGGTGGCTAATGTCTGGGAACGTTGTTTATTGTGCCCACATGTATAATTTTGGTAAAATGGTCTCTACTGGCCCAAACTGAAATGCAGCCTGTGTAACCAACTGCATTTGAGACCACTTTAACATACCCTGGCGTGAAAATGTGGCATAAACAACTTAACCCAAACCTTGTCTCTGTGGGAAAACTTTATTTGCATGCTTTGTAAGCATTTGATGTGTCACAGTGCTTACCATGAAGTCACACTTTTGGCACATTGATTATGAGGGCCAGAAATTTATGGTGATAGCCCAAGAATTGAGCTATCAACTTTTGAGTTTTCTTGTGATCTGGTGCTGGAGAGGTTACTTGGACAAGAAGAACAAGCACGAACTGTGCTCTGTGTATAACCTGTTGCAAAATGAGTTGGTGTCCAGATCCTTCCCTTCTGCTAGAAAGGAGGGGTTGGTCATCTCTGCCTCAGGAGCTTTGTGCAATGTGTTGGGGTTGGGGTTTGCCTTGTGTTTTGTTTCACCAGAGGAATTTTTCCAATTTTTCACTGGCCTTAAAAACTGTAGTGTGAATATCTGTCTGCAGGATTTTCACAGAATCACAAGGTTGGAAAAGACCATTGAAGATCATCAAGTCCAACCAATCCCATCCTAAGCTAAACCATCTCCCTAAGTACCTCTTCTACCGTTTTTTTAAACACATCCAGGGGAGGTGATTCAGCCCCTCCCTGGGCAGCCTGTTCCAGGCCCTGACAACTCTTTCTTTTAAAAACCAATAGTTCTGAAACCTTTCACCAAATAATACCTGTAAATAATCTTTGTTCTTTAGGAAACAGTTGATTACCAACATTGATATCCCAGATCTGTGACCATGCACACAACATGACATGTCTTGTCCTTGACTGAGTAAATGTGACTCCTCAAATTGACTTGTTAGTGCAGACAGACAAACAGCTACAAATTTTGCTTCCTATTTATACTTATGTAGCTTCTGCAGATGCCCCTGCTTGATGATTCAAAGTCTGAAAGGAAGAGGAGCCATCTTTATCACACGTATTTTATTCCATGGTTACAGCAGAAGGGTTATGACTCTTGTTCCCAGGCACGTCAGTAATGACACGAAGGCAAACACAGTATGGTGTAAACCACCAGCATTGTTTCAGTCCTGGGGACAAACACATGCAAAGAGAGCAGCTCAGTTGTCTGCTGAATTTGGCCCTGTGTGAAATTTGCCCCTTTATAGTCTATTTGCTTCTCTCTGGTAGCAGATCGCTCTCCCATTTTTTTTCCCTCTGGGAATATTTCTTTCAGCACATGTGCCTTCGTTCTTCTGTTCCATGGGAATCTGGGTGGGATGGGGCCAGGCAGCCAAAATTAGGAAACTAGCAGGTCCTGTTGAAGCTCAGAGAGTGGGATAACAAAGCTGATAGCATCCAGTCATTCCTTCTCGGTGTGCAGTGCTGATAGATGTTTCTGTTAGCACAAACAGACTGCGTTGGAGGAGAGTTTTGTTGAGCATTTCTCAGTCACACCTTCCTCCCATTACCTGGCCCTCTGTGAGCAAAGCTTTGGACTTGCTGCTACAAGCACTCAGTTGGTTTGCAAGGGCTTATAGAACCCAGTGTCCTGCCCACTTTCCTTGCATGACCACCAGAGCCTTGCTTCTGTACAGGGGAGGTGTTTGGGCCAGAGTTCAGGGGTGTGCTTGATCTCGTGAGTTACCTTTGCTATGCAGCTGTTACCATAATGCCAAGGAATCCCTGTCTCAACTTTGCTCAGCTGCTGTATCAATGGAGAAGAAAGTCCTTCAACCAAAGCAAGGCTTTCTAAAACACAAGTTGTGTTACCATTGCAGCAGCATTGTGGATCAGAGGAAAAACTAGAACAAAGAGGAGAACAACTCCTCCAACTGTAGATATGTAATTCTCTCTCTTTCTTTTTTTTTTTTTCCATTTTGTTTTTTTGAACAGAGAAATTTAAGCTAAACGAAGCTTCCCCGTGAGTTCATTGAGAAAGGGTTTAATTTGGTCCAGGACTTCTCCAAAGTCCTCTGGGGTACGAGCTCACCAGTCTTTCACCCCTAGAGGGCACTCCAAGCTTATCTGATGTATTTCTGATCACCTCCTCTCTTGGGTGCTGTTTTAAAGCAAATGAAAGCATGTTTGTTCAGTGGAAACAAAAATGGTCTCCTCTTATCCCTTGCAGCTACTGTGTGGGTAGAGCCAGATTCTTGGCCACTGAGTTTCGTTCTTGCTGGAGGAAAGCTACTGGGAGGAGAGCTCTAGTTCTGCTTGGGAGGATTGTCACAGTCCTACCATCTCTGAATCTCAGGCCACCCAAGTGGTGACACCTCCTTGACCTGTTGTAATCTCAGCACGAGCTCGACCCTACCTGATTATATTTAGCTTAGGGCTTTGTTGTGGTGGCTGTGTCATTGTCTGCTAAGGGAGGGGAACGACACAGTGCAGGGTGAGGATGTGTCTTTAGCCTTGGAGGCATCTGAAAGAAGAAAATTGCAAGTCAGCCATACTGAATGTTTTTTAATAGTCACACAGAAAAGGTTGTGGCTGCAATCTCCTATGAGAGCAAGAAAAGAGACTTAGTGGTTCGGACTGTATTGGTCTGTCTGGCTCAGTGTTCTCTGATTTGGGCTTGTAGCAAATGGTGGGGGCAAAATGACAAGGGAAGAGATGGTATGGAAGGATCCCCCATTGTCTTGACAGGCAGTGGTTAAAGGCTGTCCTTAGCAAAAGCTGGATTTGGGGGCATCCTGCTTAGTAATCACTAATGGATCTGTCCTCTGTTAATTTGTTTAATCCTCTTCTGAGCCTCTCTGTGCTGGCCTCCATGACATCATCTGACAGTGAGTCTTTCTAATTTTGTATTGTAAGTGGGAGAAGTATTTTCTTTGCTTTAGGTGCTGCCTGTTGGGTTTACAGGAAAGCCCCCACTTCTTATTGCCTAACACACACACACCACTCATGCTCTTTACAGCATTTCTAATGTTTTAGTCCTCTCACTATCTAATCAATTCTTTTCCAACCTATTATTTTTAGGCTGTTAATTTGTTTCCCAAAATAGATGGTGGTCCATACACTGAAACCATTGCTGTTTACTTTTGTCTGTCAGCTGAATGGCAGTCCCTGTGCAGGGGTGTTCTGCGAAAGCACTTGAGGCAAAGATTTACTCAGAGAAACCATTCATGAAGCTTACCCTCACTTCTAGCTAAACATATTCATTAACCTTTAAGAAGGTCAAGCACAGGAGAAGGGAGGATTTTTGCTTCCTGAAATGTATGTGCAAATATAGATTGGGAGGTGGGGCCTTTCTCCAGTGCTTTGCCAAAGCGGTGTGCACATTTTTCTTTTGAATCCGTGCTCAAAGGAAGGTTTGGATGCAGAAAGGTCTTTCATTTCCCTAATTTCACTGCCACAAATGGTTATGTACAGAGCAGTCAAAAGGTCACACTGTCTACTGAGTACAGCCATTGATCAGAAGTCAGGAGATTGTCCTTTTTTTAATGGTTTTGCCTCTGCCCAGTTATCTCTTCAAAGAAACGCTGCTTCTCCTTTCTGCCTCAGTGACTTTGCAGTTTGGGAAATGAAAACGATAATGGTGAAAATGATAACATAGCTTAAGGTCCTTTCTTGAAATATATAGGCTCCTATGACATATATTGAACATAGGTGCAAAGGGGCATTGTTTAATAGATCAAAAATTAACTTATCTGTCAAAATATAGCTGTAAACAAATGTGCTAAAGCTGGAGAGTTGCTTTTGTGACTTCATGTAGGTCAGCTTTTGCCCGTATGATAGGCAGTATTGTATCAGTATGCTGGAGGAAAATGGTGTTTTCTGAAAGCAGGCTGTGACACAGGCTGGGGAGGAGGGGGAATGAAGGGAGCCTGTCATTGCTGCAGGGCAAATGGAATTGCCTTTTGAGCTAGGCACAAGTGTTTAACAGGATCATAATGCAGAGACAAATAATGCCACCTGTGCCTTGTGGCCGAGGGGCTTCTGCTGCCTGAAGAGCTTGGGGGAAGATTTGGGGTTCTTTTAGATATTGGCTGACTATGAGCACCCATTTTCAGTGGGCTGCCCAGCTGGGCAGTGTGATCCTTGTGTATGTTAAGGGGATTTTCAGACACAAGCAGCAGGATTAAATGCTCCATGTACTGCAAAAGTGGAGTAGCTGCAGAAATGTCATGTCCAGTTACGTTACTGAGTGGTTGTGAAGAGATGGAAAACTAGGTTTGGAGAAGAACCAGTAGGTGCATTAACAGCTGGAAAACTCTGCCTTGTTGTGAAACACTGTCAATCTCATCAAAGACAAACGTAGGGGTTAATTACCTGGCACAGGGAGCAGAAATGTGATAACAGAAGTCACTTTGGTTTCATACCCAGGTGTATAAGAAGCAGTGCAAATGCAGACCAGAAGAAAAGGTGCACATCTCTAACAGAGAGTGTAGTTAATTACTGAAACAGCTCAGTAAGAGTCTGTTGCTGGCTACTTCAAAATCAGGACAGGATGTTTTCCCGGGACAGATTTCTTCTTGTTCAAAAGGAAATAGAGGGAGATACAGGATTGTTCCTGGCTAACTGGCCTGGACGAACAGCAGTTTCTTCTGGCTTCCTATGCAAGAAAAAAAGGCCTTGCTGGTGCAGAAGAAGCTTCAAAGTTGGTCATTTCCAAACTCAAAAATGTATATTTAAAGCTAAAATCTGTGCTGAAGACAGGGAAAGCAATGGCTGGTCTTTTAAGTCATGCAGAAACCAGTTCCCCAGGTTAACTTATATAGACTTTCCTAATAAGTTCTCACAGATATCTCTGGTGTTAATGCCTTCTTTTTGGCCCTAAAAGAACTCTTCAGCTTTTCAGTCTCCCTTTTCTGATTGAAAGGAGTCTGTCTTTCTGTGAGTTTCAGTTGAGTATCTTGGCTCATCAGCAATTAGAGCAAGACTTAGGACTAGAACTGGAGGAAAACAATTCATAGAAGTGCTATAACAGAAGGAGTGGGACTTGAGGTGATTCCCACATGAACAGTGAAAAAAAAATCCATTTCCTATTCCCCAGCTTCTTTTGAACATCCAAGTAACTGAACTGGAATTTTGGAGCTAGGGATTAGTGAACTGGACCAGTGCATCTGTCCAGATGCTGTATCTGGCAGTGGTCAATACCAGTATCTGCAGAGAAAGAAAATAACTTGCTTCTGGAAAGATGTGCCAGATAAAGGTTTGTGATGGAGACTGGAGGTACATCTGTTTTACAGTGACATTGTCCCACTCTTCCTGCCCCTCTTGGGCATGGCTCAGTCTAGACATGACAACTGTGGTTATTTCTCTTGGGTGCTAGCACAGACATGTTGCAAAAGTTGCTGCCTTTTGGTGAAGCCACAGCTGGGTGCTCTACCACCTCTCCTCCAGCAGGTAAAACAGCGCTTGGCATGGTACCTACCCTGACACACAGGGAGCCGCTTCTGTTGTGTGAGGAGGAGCCAACCACCTTCCTCAGTATTAGTTGTGCCTTTGCCAGTTTGTCATTGTTTCTGCCTAAAGCCACCTTTCTTTCAGGGTCAGTGACTCCTGGAGTTCCTCTGGTGTTTTGTGTCCTGCATGTTTATAGGGGGAGGTACATGCTCTTTGTGTCACCTTCTCTCTTTCCTACTGCAATGCCAGGCAGAAGAGCCCAGGACAAAAATGCCATAGCACTGGGCTGGGTTGCTGTCCTGTTTTTTGGTGTGTGGCAGTGCTCTTCTCTAGCCATTGCCATGGAGTTAGGTTTCCAGCTTGGCTTCCTGGTGTTTTGTCATGTGCTGATTGGCGGCCAAGTGGACAAACAGGAGGGGAGGGGTGATTTGGTTAATATCAGATCAGGCTCTATGGAAAGTCCTGGATTCTGAGAATAGAAGTTTCTGGAAAGCACACAAATAAGTAAAACATTCCCAGGAAGTGTGCAAGAGCAGAGAGAACGTTACCCAGGTTTTCATGTGTCTGGCTTTCCTTGTCCTGTTTGCTAACCTGGGAAGCTGGAGCCTCTTGCTATCCTGACTCTTAGCCCTTGTCTTCCCTGCTTTTTTTACATGGGGCATGAATAAACAGTGCTTTCAGGGAATGCAGTGTGAATTTGTGACCTCCACCCTTGTCTTTCCCATTCTGCTCCTCCTCTTGTTTTTCTCAGCCTTGTACTTTTAATTGCAGAAACATCAGATGGGTCATTTGCGACTGTAGCACATGATTGCCTCAACTCTGGGCTTCCACACAGCTCTGTAGCCACCGTTGTGCAGTAAGAATCTCTGCTGTTTCCTCCTGACTGTCTTGGTGCTGAAAGCTGCCTGACCCTGCAGTGTCTGCTGGTTGGAGCTGTGCAGCTGTGGAGCTTGTGGTTTGGGTGCTGGCAGACGCTGTCCTCACGCTTTCTTTTTGCAGCTGCGGTTCCAAGAAACACAGTGAACTGGAGACCTGGCCACAGGGAGGGGGAGGTAATACCAAGAACCTGTCAGAACATCAGCCTGTGCTGGGGGGTGGGGATTGGGGAACAGGAGTTGTGGGTGGAAGGGTGAGGCACAAGCTCCAGAGAAGCTGGTGGTGTGCGCAAACTGTTGCATTTGTTTCACTTAATGGAGAAAATGGGGTGGGGGGGAGGGGGGTGGAAACAAATAAATGACATTGTGAACTTAGGGTGAATCTGGCAGTGAAACAAGACTTCCGGGAATCGCAAGGTGAGAACAGGCTGTGAGTGGTTTGGCTAGGAGACAAAAGCTTGAGAACCTCTGAGTGCTGGAAATGAAGTAGCGTGGGAAGCAAATATTTGCATCCCCTGTATATGGAACCGCAGGTAATAGGTCTCTTCTAGTCCTTGCAAGCTCTTCCTTTGCTAGTCAGGACCAAGTGTCCTTGTCCTTCCCAAGCCTGTCCTGCATTTTTCCCTGTAAATTTTAAAAAATCACTTCTGGCAAAGATGTAGAGGGCCTGGATACCTTCTCCCCACTGTGTTTTGTGCTAGGCAATGGAATGTAGGCCCCTGAAAACCCATCACTTGATGCCTGCAGCATCTCCAGCCCAGTGCAGTGTAAAAACCCTTCCAGATGCTTTGTTTTTCACCTAGCTTGTGAATGCAGAGATCTCAGAGGTGGCTGGTGCTCTTCACATCCTCTTGAATATTTATTTGCACGAAATCCGCTAAAATTGGGGAGAAGGGAAGTTCATTGATTATTGCTGTGTTAGGGGAGTTTGCAACATGCAGATAGATTGGGATTTGCTCACACTAGTAACTGCAGAGCTGTGAGCTGGCCTCACTCCTATGCCTGCCCTGACTGTTGTGCTGTCTGCCTGTAACAGATGACAGAAAGGCCTTGAAGCATACTGGCATTGCTTGTGTGCCCTCTAAAGGCTCATGGCAGCCCTGCAAGCTGGGGTGGGAGGACAGCTGTGGGCAGTTTTAGTCCTATAACATTCACTCCAAGGGACAGTGGTGGCTATGGAGCTCCTTTCTGTGTGTCTCCTAGCTCTTCCTCTCTGCTGCTTGAACGTCTCTGTGCACCTGTCTGTTGAATGAAATGTGCAGTCTGCCTCTGTGAGCAGATGTCAATAGCTCTGAGTTATGGTGGCTGCCTGGACAAGCCATGTCTGGGCCCCTCCTGCCCTTCCACCTTCGTGCTATTGCTAGCAAGAGCAGAGTGAGGATCTCTATTTCTCTCTGGTTTTCTCTATTTGCCATTCAGTCCCTCCACTCCTTCCAAAAGTGGCTTTTGCTAGGGGAAGGAGCTCCTTGCATAGACTAGGGGAGAAAAGATCTTAAAAATGTTCCATTTCCCCATTCTGACACAAATATTAGACCTGTCCCCACATAT
The DNA here is from genome assembly GCA_020800305.1 of Porphyrio hochstetteri. Classification (NCBI taxonomy): domain Eukaryota; kingdom Metazoa; phylum Chordata; class Aves; order Gruiformes; family Rallidae; genus Porphyrio; species Porphyrio hochstetteri. The sequence goes on from CM036916.1 coordinate 18,078,922, forward strand.
GCATGAGTATAGGTCTGATATTCCAAGTCTGAAGTGGTTCTGCCAGTGCCTGCAGTGCTGATCAGTAGGATTTTGGTGTAGGCTGTGGTGTTACTGGCAATAATGATGCATACTGTAAGGAATAATCTTAATTTTAATAACTCCCCAATTCCATTGGTTAGCATGCTGTGGCTAAACAGGGAATCAGGTCACATTTCTAAGATATTTTATATTTTACTTGCTGCTTCTTACAGCACTTTGGATTATTTCTTTTCTTATATTTACAGTTCACTTAAGTGATGTGGTAACTGGGCTCTGATCTTGGTGCCTCCTGCTTTTCTGCAGGTCAGATGCCCTCACACAACTGTGGACCTGCCTGTTCCTAACTGGAATGTGGGGGACCCATTTCCATGGTCTAAAGTGGTGTCAGTGGGAAAGGTGTGATTGATGATCAGGTTCAATGCTCTGTCCTGCTGTAATCCTCCTTCATGAGTTTGGGATGGTTGTGTTTTACAGTAGCTCATCTGGGAAATGGGGTTAGTGAGGATACATGTGTGAAAGGTGCTGAAGTGCTCAGTGTGTTGCAGGGACAAGGCACCTAAGCAAGCCAACTCGTTTTCATGTTTTTAGAGACTATAAAGGCACACTGATTGTCAAATCTTGTTTTATCCAAAATAGCATTTTCTATGATGAAGGACATTTATCTCTCTATTGAATCCTGTAAATGGTGTGAGTGAAAGCAAGCCCTTTTGAATGGCCTGCTGCTTCAGTTTAGAGTGCCAGATTGGGGAGAATTTACCTAACATATTCCAAAGGTTAATTACCTAGGCTGCCAAAGTGTTTTCTCTTAGTTCCCACTGGAATTTTTGTAATTTCATCTCTCAACCTTTAGAACTGGTGATTTAAGATGGCTTTTAGCAATGATGGCGTTATATTAACAGATGTTTGTGCTCTGAATCTGTTCAATCTGAGGTGATGGGGATATATGCAAGCAAATGTGTAACTCAGAACAGTTACTTGGGAAAACAGGCACCAAATGTCCCCCTCTTCCTCCTCCTCCTCCCAGCTTTATATGCTGAGCATGATGTCATATGGTTTGGCCCTGGCCAGAGGCCAGATGTCTACCAAAGCCACTCTATCACTCCCCTTTGCAGCTGGACAGGGGAGAAAATGTATATTGAGAGACTGAGGACTCCAGATAAGGGCAGAAAGAGATCATTCCACAATCAGTGTCACAGGCAGAACAGACCCAACACAGAATAAAGGAAAGAAAACTCTCTGATTGATGGCCCTGCCCTGCACCCCCAGTGACACCAGAGTCGGGTGATGGAAGTGTGACCAGATCTTAAAACACCTTCCCCCACCCCTCCCTCCTTAGCAGACTGCACTTTAGTCAGGATTTCACTCCCTTCTTCCCCCTCATTGTGGCACAGGGAGGGGCAGGGACTGGGGAATGGGGACTTTGGTCAGTTCCTTGCAAGTTGGTTTCCTTCTTGGCTAGCAGGTGTGTGTGGGGGGAGCATTCATTCCTCACCCCCTTCCCCTGCTGCACCGTGGGGTCCCACCCATGGCAGACAGTGCTCCATGAACTTCTCCAATGTGAGTCCTTTCCCATGGGGCTTCAGCTCTTCCCCAGCTGCCCCAGTGTGGGTCACTGCTGTGGGTGCAGGCAGAAATCACAGAATGTCTCTCGGTCCCTCAGGCCCAGACTGCTCCAGCCTGGTCCTCCACGGGGTCACAATTCCCCCCCCAGCCCGCCACCCTTTCCCCCAGCAAACCTTCTCCAGTGTGGAGATCTCTCCTCTCATCTCTGTGTCTCTGTCTCTCTCCACGGGCTTCAGGTGCTGTCAGGGGCTTGTTCCAACATGGGTCACAGCATCTCCTGTCTGTCTCCCCCTGCTCCAGCGTGGGGCCTCTCCAGGGACTGCAGGTGGGGTCTCACCTCTTCCATGGGCTGCATGGGGACACCCGCTCCACCGTGGGTTTCTCCAGGGGCTGCAGGGGCATCTTTCTCCAGCATCTGGGGCACCTCCTCCTCCTTGCCCCCACCCTTCACTGACCTCAGTTCCTTACATCTTCTCACTCTCTTCTCTGGGGGCAGAAAGCAGCTGCTAGCAGTTTTTTCCTTCCTAAATGCGATTCATGGATGTGCTGTGACCATCACTGATGGGCTCAGCCTTGGTCAACAAGGACTCAGGCTTTGAGTCAGCCATGTTTACTCTCTCAGGCCTGCAGAAGGCTTCTTGCAGAAGCCCCCCCTGCAGCACCCCCTTCTCCACCAGAACCCAGCCACACAAAACTATGACATACGGCATGGGATACCCCTTTGGTCCCTGAAGTCAGCTGTCCTGTCTGTACCCCCTCCCATTCTACTCACTGGTGAGGCAGGGTGAGGACCAGACAAGGCCTTGGCTCTGTGTGAGCACTGCTCAGCAGGAACTAAAACATCTGTGTGCTACCAGGACTGTTCCCAGCACAAACCCAAACCACAGCCCCTGCTAGGTACCAGGACGAAAATTATCTCTGCCCCAGCACAAAGGTGTAAGTGAAGAAAAGGACCATGGTGTCATGGCCAGTTATTGCAGAATTATAAAAATATCTCAATGCAGTGCATTTTTTGGTTTTACTTCTTGCTTGTAATATATATATAATTGAAATTTCATTCAACATCGATTAACCTGTAATTATTTTCCTAATTTGTCAGTTAAATAAACCTTCTGTTTTGCTTGCCAATCAAACGTATTTAATAAAAGAATTTATTTTCATAATTATTGAACTTTTTGATTGTAGGAAGATACTAATGTCTGGAAGAGGGTGTAGGCTCTTCAGGTTGTCACACTGTTTTTAATATCTTTTAACTTTGAAGTAGTGTGATAAATGTGAGTTATGAGAGAACTAGCCTTTGCCTCAGCAAGTATATAGAATAACCAAGACAGTAGGACAAGGGAGTCAGGAAGTAGAATACAAAGCTGAAGTAATGCCAAAACCCCTTTTTTAATATACATGTGGCAAAACCTGAAATCAGTCATATTAAATAGGAACTTTGGCAAGCACTCTAAAGATACATTCACTGTGGAATGTGTAAAGTAGAAGTTCCATGAAAAACTCCAAGCCTGAAATTGCTAATGATAAACCTTAAGGAAGTTAATAAATGCTGACAGCACTTCTGTTGTATGCAAGTTACATTTGGATGTTTGAAATCACAGAGTAGCACGAGTTACTGATCAGCCCTGGAGACAGATGGTTCTTCTGGTTTATTGTAGAGATTTCCTGGAAATACTTGTATGTGACCAGAAATGGCTGGTATTTAAAAGAGTGATTTAATGGCCAAGCAGAATTATTTGGGTGGTTCTTTGGTGGTCTTGGACTCCTCAGCACCTGCTTCCCCAAACCAGCTGTGCTTACAATCTCTGGCTGTCTCCACTGCAGAAGTGTTTGCAGACTGATTCATCTGGAGCTGTTAGCTGAAAGACAAAAGCCATTTTCCCACAAAAGTGGGTACAGGAGGTGCTTATTTTTCCCTGTTGTTATCAAAGCACTGGTAGTCCTTTAACGGTTTCCTACTGTCCTGTGGGGAGCCTGGAAGAGTCTTTTCCTCCATAATTGTCTAGGAAAGAAACCCCAAAACAGCATCAAGGAGTGTGTAATTCTGGAGGCTGTTAGCAGAACCCTTGAGTGCAGTGCCAGCAACATGTTAACCAGGGTAGGACATTGCAGTGTAACAGCTCGTACCAGGCTGAGGTATCAGTGGCCAAGCTGAACCTTGCAGTGAAGACACAGTGCAGAAAGAGGCCTCTCAGAATAGCGCCCTTCAGCCTGCAGGTTGCTTCCCATTCCCTCTTGGGCTTGTGTGTATGAGCACAATGGAACTCGTTGCTGCGTGGCACTGAAAGCTGTGAAGGACTCAGTCTGGAGAAGCATGAACTCTGATGAGGAAAGGCATGGGCATCTCCAGCTCTTTCCAGCTCAACATCTGGAGAAGATTTGAGAGAAAACAATGAAAACAGTTGAAGGTGCTTCTTGCTAGAAAGCCCCCAAAGGCCCAGAATGCTGTGGCTCTGAAAAGGAGCCTAAAGAAAGTGGAGGAACCAGTGGCTCCCCAAAGGCTGTTGTTGGCAGAGCCAGGCTACTGAAAAAGCAGCAAAGCTGAACACTGTTGAGTTGAAAATGGGAAAGGATCAGGAAAGTTGACTTTAGTAATGTTACTGCTAAAGAAGTATGGGGTGCTTACACGTACCAACATACCACACCTTTTCTTTCTACCTATGCTTTCAGGCTCCTTCAGTGGGAGGAATCATCAGAGGGTTGTATTAAAATAGAGCAGTTCAAAGCTGCTTGGCTTTGCAAGGCCCAGACAATGTTGAAATGGGTCTGTTTCTCCATCCTGGCCTGTGAAGTGTAGTGCAAGCCTCACTTCTGTTCTCTAAGCACTGTGTGTGTGCTTATGTGTACTTTAATATGTTGAAAGCAGTTCATGTCTTGTGGGAAACCTCAGAAAACCCTGTCTGACAAAAGTCTCAGGTGCTCAGCTGCCAGGGAAGTTAGGTTGAATCTCCTCTACCCTACACACTTCATTTTTATGCCTGTTTGTGTCCTGCCTCACTATTTACTGCAGATACAAATTGGCCTAATACAAGGGGTGACCAACAGCAACAAATATCTTTGTAATGACTACAGCTTTGCACAGGGCATCTGTTGCACTGCACCCCAGGTAGTGTGATATATCCGAGGGAGGGCTTATGCCTTTCTGTGTAAGCATACCCAGTTTAGCTCCTGAAAAAGGCCCTTGTTTTACTGAAGAGAAGCTTTCCTGCCTGCCAGGACGTGTTCCTTTTAAATATTCCTGCTTATGCCAAGAACATGCAGAATTCCTTGTGAAAACATAAGGATGGTAATTTTTCTGGTGATGTCTTTAATTCTTAACTGTTAGCAAAAATCAAGCCAATTCCTTTTTGTTAGGCCTTCTGGCTTTACTGGAGAGATCCAAGAGCAGACTCAAGTGAAATAACGTAGCCATCATGGGAGTGCCTGGGGCAGCAAGGCCTTGTTCCTTTATTGGTGTTTATAATGTTTCTGTCTTATTTCTCCAGTGAATATTAAGGGAAGTTCATGCTGTGGTCCGAGGGAGGCACATATGTGCTTAAACCTTAGAACTGTGTATCTTTGAGACTTAACAAAGAGATTGATGGGAGGGAGGAGGAGGCAGCGATCATAGAGATGCACAGGGATCTGGGAGCATGGATGCAAATCTTTTCTGTGTGACTTTTTAGCAACAAAATGTAGCAGGAGTCCACAGTCTGAAGGCCACACTGGGAGCTGCTCATTTGGGTCGTTTAGGAATTAATTGCTTTTGCTTTTTATCTGCGAGTTGGATTATTGGTTTAGATGCTGTTAGGAGCTGTGCATCTGCCTCCACATTATTTACCATCCTGAGAAAGTGTAAAAATCTTAAATTTTGAAACTTCCCAATCCTGAAAGCTGGAATTTTTTAGTAAATAAAATGGTGTTGCAGAAGATAATGTGCTCCAGCTGTTTGGTTATTGCTTTCCCCAACAGTGCTAGAAGATTTCAGAGAATCTGCAGAAAATTATATCCTGAGGATTTGGTTACTAGTCAAAGCACCCTGTGGGGGAGATGGAGCTGAAGTGACTTCTGGCATGCCAGTTCCAGTGCTGCCATCTTAAAAATTAGCAACAAAAATACATTTAATTGGGCTACAGAGTCAAGAAACTTAAACTCCAGTCCTCAGACCACAAAGGTGTGAGTCAAAACAGCTCCCTTAGCAATTCATTTGTTTGTTTGTTTGTTTTTTAGGATCTTGTCTCTTTAGTCTTGGAAGATGAATCTCAGAAACGTGCGAAGAATTCAGGCCTCTGCTTCCCAGTTCCTGTCCCTGATCCTGTGATCCTGGAGATTGGCTGTGGCTCTGGAGCAATTGCTCTGAGTCTGTTGTCCAAACTGCCACAGGTGAGCTTTTTTCAATGCTCATGGTACAATAGATGCCTGTGTTACAGGAGAATCCCACTCTGAGATTTTGCAGACAAACTTCTTTGCTTTGATGGGACTTCAACAGCCAAAGTCTCTGACAGTCAGGCTCTGTAAGTTCACACTTGGTAGAAGAGGGATATTTTGGAGTTGCTCTCCCTAACTGTCTGCTGGGGTAGCCAAGACATGGTCAGAATGGAAGAAGAGATGTGCTCATTCTTTAGCTGCCACAGCTCACTGTTGATCACTTTAGCTTGCAGCTCTGGTGGGTGTTGGCTTAGTTGAATTTACAGGGCGGTCATCTCTAAAAAGTCACCTTGCTGTGAATCGAAAGATCATGTCTTTAAGTGACTGAAGACTAAATGAATACAGGGAAGAGATTACCACAGAAGTGTCAGTACTTGGTATTAATATGACAAGTGTATGTCACGCTGCCACAACTGTCAAACCACTTTTTGGAAGTTTTTTGTTCCCTGATAACAGGGAACACCTTTTGAAAAGAGCAGAAGGGGACTGAGATCTGGGTGACCAAAGCCCTTCTTGCCCCTGATCATTGTGACACATAACGTGCTTATTGAGATACTGTTGGTAAGCAGAAAGAGAAATGAATCCAAGATCTAATCACATGTGGTTAAGGGAAAAATACTCCCCTTTCCTCAGAATCACAGACCAGTCAGTTCCTTCTCATGAACAAGAACTGCTGTGGCCAACCCCTCCTCTTGTAGCAGTATAATTCTTACACACAAGTATTTTTATACTGGTTGATATAAAAATTGATGCTGATATAAAAGTTGATGTTGATATAAAAGTTGATGCCTGTGTTCTTCCTCCCAGTGACCTGATATGGTTAATACTTGAGCTTCATGACTTTGAAGTATGATTACTCTGATTTCCTGAGCTGTGCTTCATGCTCTTTTCCTTGCCTGTTAAAGAGTTGTGTCAGTCTGTCCCTGTAACTGGTAAGAGCCCTTTCCCAGCTGACTAACACTAGCTGCTGTGCCCAGAGAAATAAGGAGCCCTGACTGATCAGAATAAGTGGTAGCCACACTGACAACTAAGTGGAGTTTACACTCTGTGTGATCTCTTTAGTGTCTGGTGCAGAATTTGGCACTAGGATATTGAGGAAATGTTTCATTTGTGGATTCAGCTGTGTCCTTCACCATAAGGGTCAGCTTCATGTGTGGGGGAGCTAGTCTTGGGCTGTGAAATTAATCCCCCTAGGAATGATGGCTCATCACCCCATCATCTCCAAATGCAAAGTAGTTTTTTTTGAGTGCACTTTCACTATATAAATGCATACCAACATTTGTGTTTAAAAAGTATTAAGCAAAGTGAAAAAGACAGTCGGGCCTTTGCCTGCACTTTTCCCAAGGTCAAACAGATCTGTGTAGTCCTCTCTTACTGTTAGGCTAGAGGAGTCTCTCATACTTGACATGCAGTCAATACGTGCAGTGAATGTGGTGTAAGGACTGTAGTGGAGTAACTAGGCAAAAGGTGTCTGTACAACAGATGGAAAATGCCAGAAGCTCTGTCCAAACGGTTGTGTTAATGCTGGGAGGGATTCTGTCCACATGAGAAGCCTAGGACACGATTGTCCTTTAACCTGTGTCTACCCCAGGCTAGCCAGAGTATTAAGTTTCCCACTCAGGAGCTGTGAACTTACCAGGGGCTGTGAGGCAGTGTGATCCCATTGTTGTTGGCTGAGTGGGCTCGGTCAGAAGCCTGTCTATTTTGGTGGGCTGCTGGCAGTGCTGCAGAGTGCCTTCTGTCACGTTAGCAGCCTTACTAGAAGGGACTCATGATCCCTTCAGTGCTGTGAGATGCATTCTCCATGAGCTGTTCCTTCCAGGAGCCAAGATTGAACAGCCAATTGTCAGCTCCTGCCTTGCGTGTCCCTTTTGGCACAGCTTGCCTGCTCAGGAACCTGGATGTTGTAATCCTTGTTTATTGTTTCTTCTGTCCCAGAGCAGGGTGATAGCCATGGATAAAGAGAAAGCTGCTGTGGATCTCACCAGGGAGAATGCACATAGGTACAAGCCCACATATTACCCATTTTTTGTAAACTGTTTGAGAAATACAGAGTTCTCAGTATTTGGGCATGTGGTTCATGTTTATTGTTACTGAGAAGCATTCCCTTGTTTCCTTAGGTTGAGCTACTACAGTGTGTAAAAATTCAGGGAGAGGGGAAAAAAGCTTCTATTTACCAGAGTGGTTTGGGTTTTTTTCCTTGTGAATGTGCTTTGCAAAGACAGCAGCTGAAATAAACCAGTAGCACTTCAATGCTGTCTGCCTTTCCAGGGTTTCAGAGTGTTCCATGGTAACTACTCTTATTTATCCCTTTCTCTGAACTTGTGCAACTGAAAGCAGCAGGTAGTAAGAATGCGTTTGTCACGAGGTTAAGGACAGGTATAGCCTGAACCTTTCTCTCTCTGGCTCCATAAGCCATTATTGCTGTGTTTCAGTTATTGATCCTCTAGATCTGAGCTTGCACACTCAAGGAGCACCTTCACTCTGATGTGTATCCCTTGGCATCCTCCTTGCAGTCTTGTGTTTGGTGAGAGTGGTGCTGCTGGGTCCTGTGCTGCTTGCAAGACACCTCTGCTGTGGACAGATGTTCTGAGCTGCTGAATCATGGAATAATTTGGGTTGGAAAGGACCTTTGAACATTGTCTAGTCCAATTGTCCCTGCAGAAGTCAAGCATCTTATGCCTGAAGTCAGGAGAACTCTGTATCAGGTTGACCCTGTCTTTCCTGGCAGCATTGCTTCCTCAGCTGGTTCTTCTTGGACCAGGTTATTCTGGACTGTCACTAGCATAGCAAGCACCAGAGCTGGAACCTCACTATGCTTTTGAGTCCAGGATCCCAGTGTCTGTGGACATTGTAAAAGGTGCAGAGCTCTAGTATGCATTGATCTCCTCAGGAACTGCTGGGCCTAGGCATTAGTTGGAGCAGTTTTGGGGAGGATTCCTGTTGCTACCTCTTACAGAGTGCAGCACAGCTGTGAGTCTTATGTGGTACTCATCAGCTGACATTTCTGTCCCCAGGGCCCACATACCCTTTGTTCCCAAGCTGCTACCAGTGTTGGGGCTGCAGAGACAGGCTACTTCTCTTTCTGGCTGCACTGACCTGCATCTCTTCAGTTCTTGCAACCCTGTTCCAGCTCTTATGTGAGTGTGAAGGGATGTGTAGGAACAGCCCTTCCCAAACTTGTCTCCTCACTGTTACCTTTTTCCTCTTAGTCCAGTTCTAGGGAGTGAGGAGCAGAAATTTCCTTCTGATCTGTCAGTGTCAAACCAAGTTCTGTTGCAGTTTTTCATGGATATAATAAAAGCAGTCCAGAACTCTGCCTACTTGGTAGATCATTGCACTGGCATCTGGAAAAAATAGTCTTGTTGTTAACATTGTTTGTTGTCTCAAGAGTGGCAGAGGGAGTGTAACTATAGTGCCAGAGAACCTCATATTTCACTATGGATATTTTCATTGTGTCCTTGTGGTCTTGTCCATGGCATGGTGCCCTGTAGCTCTTGGGAGAGAAGCCAGTAGTATAAGCTGTCTTACTGCTTGACTGAAGCACCAGCTTGGCTCCTGTCTTCTTTTGGGAGCTCCCATATCACAGCTGTGTTCTCTAAGTGCTTAGGTGAGTGAATCTTGCTCTGACTAAATCAGTTCCAGTGCCAGATGGCCAATGTGGGCGCACTCCCAACAGGAATCCCTCCCTTTCTCAATGCCTGTGTGTGCTGACAGGGCAGTGTCATGGTCCCTCAGCAAAGGCACATAGGACTTGGGTATAAGGCCTTTGTCACAGCATGCTCTCTGAACCCATTAGGTAGCCCTGAGATGTGACACTGAAGGGCTAGGGGGGAAACTGTCACTGTGGTAGGTCTCTCGTGGGAGGGGAGAATGTGCTGGCTAGAGCTGGCTGGTTTTGTTTTCTCTAGGCATTGACTGTGTTGAAGACAGGAGTTAGGGAATAGTGCAGGCTCTGCCACAATGTGCTCCTCTGGTCAGGGAGTGGCATCTCCTGTGGCAGGCTTGGCATCTTGCTCCACCTTGACCAGCCTTGTCTTTCCTACTTTGCAAAGTGCTTCCTCTGACATTGCTCAAATGTCTTCACAAAAGCCTGAGGCAAACCTGATGAGAAGAGAAGTATTTTGGTGGGTGTACCATATAGCTGAGGAATTAGAGGTTCTGTTCCTTGCTGTCTCTCACTCTCTGTGTCTGTGACCTGTCCTGTAGTATCAGGTTGTCACCAAGCACCAAAGCTACTTTCAGACTGGCCTTTCATTCCTGTCCCAGGAGCACCAGGGACCTTTGCTCAGGATTCGTAACATTTATGGGGATTGCTGCTTCAACTATTTTTCCCTGATGGGGAGCATTTTGTCTAGCAAGCTTGGAGCAAGGGATGGATCATGCCTGGTTGTGACAGACTGGAGCACCATGCAGTGGCAGTCTGGCGGCCTCACGGCTGTTCTACCTTGGATCGGTGCAGTGACTCAGATCAGCATCTTTGCCAAGGTTTCTCCCCAAGAAATACTAACATGTTTAAAGACCTGTTTCTTAAAAACAGTAAGCCAGCACACTTACTTCCTCACTTGTTACAGGTAAAGGAGAGGTGTTTATGTCTTCCAGTGCCTTCAGCAGTTCTGCTGGTGTGAGCAGCCTGGGGGCACCTGGCTGCAGATGAAAGGCACTGACCCTGTTTCCCAGTTAGTGTGCACAGAGATGGCAAGGGACAGACTGATTGTGAGTTAGAAACAAGCATGTGAGAGACCCTTGTGGGTACTTTAAATCCATTATACTGCACAGTCTGTGCATGTCCCTAAAGGAGTCCCTTTTCCTGGCTCTATTTGGCACAGGGGTTCTGCTGCACTGCATGTGCTGGCCTCCTGGTAGTGTGCAGGAACATCTCATCACCTCAACATTGGCATGTGAGGTGAGATCCAAACATGCCTAGAAAATACTCTCAAATGCCAGAACACTGTTGAGATCTAGGTTATCAAGAGGACTGGAGAAAGAACATGGCAAATGTGAGCACGTTGTCTCTGCTTTGAAAAGCAGGTTTGTGTATTTGAAACAAGAGATTTTGTTTCAGTGGGTTTTCTTTTTTTATTTTCTTGTTTTTTCCAGGGATAGTGAACTTACCTGGGGGAGCTTACCTTGTAAGTGCAATTAATGTGCAGCAGGGTGAGGAAATGCTCCTGTATATATGGCAAGGGGCAATATATATGGGGTTTTGGGTGCACAGGAACCACACCCTGGAATTGGCATCAGTGCACAGCATGCTCTTGCTTTGAATGTTGTTCATGGGGCAAAGAACAGAGCCTAAACTTCCCTTGTGGCTTCAGAGGAATCCAGCTGCAGTTAGTGGGATAAGATATATGAGTGTCAGATAAGAGGTTGATATGTACCAACCCATTTATAGAATGTGCTGCTCATGAATCTACACAAACGTGTCTCCTAATCTTCCTTCTTTCTGTTCTTGCATCTGGAATTTTACAGGCTGCGACTCCAGGACAGGATCCACATCCTCCACCGTGATGTTTCATACAGTAACTGTTTTCACTGTTGTGGTCCCCCTGTCTTTCTCCCTTTTTACTTTGGTGGGGGGAGGCAGGCATGAGAGACAGCTGAGGGACCCCTGTCAGGAGGGTGTTGAAGTTAATAGAGAAAATGGTCAGTAAGAAGTGAGCCAGTGAGACTTTTCCCATCAGAGATTTCCAGGCCAGGTGATCAGCTGAAAGAAGTTCCTGCCTACACCAAAAGGGGAATTGTTCCTGGTTTTAGGTGTCTAAAGGTTGTGTTTGAGCTGATAGTCCAGGTGCTCTCTAGTGTTACGGGGAAGAGGCAAATATCTACAGAGTGTAATCCATCCTGTGCTGATAAGGATGCTTTAGGTAAACATGTATGTGCCTGCCCAGCCATTGGTGTTAGAGGGAGCCCAGATAGTTAGCTTAGATTAAATGTCCAGCCTTATTCATCTGAAATGAGGTGAGCTGAACAAGGGAAGGATACCTGTTGCCTTCCCTGGAGCTGGCTGAAACAAGTTAAAAGTGCCATTTGGTGGAGCTTGTCCAGTGAGGTAGGTATGTGCTCAGTGGTTTCTTAGCCCAGAGCTTCAGCACTGTAGATTCATTAGTGCACCCTTAGGACCCTGTGGTCTCTGTCACTGTGCTGCCTCCTGGGCTATGTCTGCACAGACCTGCAGATCCGAGTTTGTGCTTCCCCTACCCCAAACAGCAGTGAGGCAGCCAGCTCCAGTCCAGAAGCCATGGAGCTGTGTTAGCATCGTACCTGCACAGGTATGCCCTGTGCCAGAGGGCTGGCCTGAGGGCACTGCCACGCTCACCCAGTTGCATGATGTCTGATTCAGGGCTGCTGTGTCTCAGTCCAGACAGTCACATGAGTGTAGGGAGCTGAACCTTGCCTACAGAAGAGCAAACCATCAGATGGTTGATACTGCTGAGGGGGCTGGCTCTTTTGCTGATAGAGGTCCTGCTGCAGCTCTGATACGAGGGAGGATATGCTTCCTGACAGCTAGTCTAAGGTCCCACTTAGGTCTTTGTGGGCTCTCTCAAGTTTTGGTTGCTGATTTAGCACAGAGCTCCAAAACATCAAGGTCCTGTGCTTTGTAACATGTTTTGCTAAGCAGGGCTGTTGATCTGTATACTTGCCTGTGCTTAGCTTTTTATCACTTTCACATTTAACATGGGAGAGTGAGCAGGCCAGGCTATTCCAGAGAGAAATAGGATAAAAGTTTATTAGATAAAGGCAGAGCCAAACATAGATGGACTAATGTCTGGAGAGACAGTCCCCTGGATAGGAATTTGACACTGTGCTTGTAGAAAAGATTGCTGTGGTTGAGAGCTGGTTGTAAATCTTTTTCTTTTCTAGGTTCTGCCAAGGAGCTGCTACTCTGGGGCCCCATAGACTTCATAGTCAGTAACCCACCATACGTCTTCCATGAAGACATGGCTTCCTTGGATGCAGAAATTCTCTGGTAATCAGGCAAACAGAGTTTTCTTCTGTTCTGGGAAGTGAGGTTTTCTCTCAGCTTCCTTATATTACACACAAAGTATGCAAAGGTAGCATACATGTGTACACTCTGTATACAGTGTCAGTGTGTTTATATGGTGTATAATAATGCAGTGTTACATTCATACTGCTTACAGGTCTGAAACAGTATCAAAAGGATTTTAAATATTTATAAAAGTGGAAAAATCACACACTTTGAAATTAACAAGTTTCCAGTCCAAACTTTTTTTAGAACATTTTTCCTGTTAGACTTTTTTGAAATGTATATGTATATATATATATAATTGGTGTGAGTTTATGAAAGAAAGTACAAGTAATCTCAGCAGCTTTTGGTGATGGAAAAAAAGCTTCAGTGGAAATACTGCAACCCGTTCTCATCCCAGTACTTGCCCTTTGCAAACCAACCCACACAAACATGAACAAGCTCTTTTGGGATGTGGAATTACTTTGTGTGTGCTGGTTCTTCCTCAGAATTGGTTCTCATGTGTGTCAGGACAATGTCCTGTACCCATCTCTGTCCAAGATGTGCACCAGAGCAGGTTCTGAAAGCTGAGATTTCTACATCCTCATTCTCTTGGCTAGGTTAGAGGGCAGTCCAGCCTGGTTGCTGGCATGTGTTGTGGTTTAACCCATCAGGCAGCTAAAACAACTATGTGGCTGTACTCTCACTCCACGGTGAAATAAAGCCAGTGACCCCCTTGCTGTACAACCCACTCTCTCCCTCTCCAGCTGGCACAGAGAGGATGGATCTTGGCTGCAGGCATGACCCTGGCTGCAGGTGGCTCATCATTATTTTCAGGAAGAGTTCAGGAGATGTTTTCTGCTTCTGCTCAGCATAGAGTTTCTCAGTCTAGTGGAAGCTGCCATCTTTATTCTCTGTATTTTACACAGAAGCTACGAGTGCTGTCACCTGCTCTAGGAGTACTGGAGTTTCTGTGTGTGAGGTGCACCTTTCTCCATGGAGTGGGGGGCAACAAAATCTTCAAGGGCTTGGCTCACACCATAGGTACTGCTGTTAACATGTGCTTATTCCACTCTCCAGCTATGAAGACCTTGATGCACTGGATGGGGGAGATGATGGGATGAGAGTCATCAAAACAATTCTGTCTCTGGCTCCTTCTCTTCTGAAGGATTCTGGGTAATTGTCATTCTCTGTTTGAGTTTCATGTCTTTTGTCTATTAATTTCTAGAATTTCTATTTTCTATGCAGATGGAAGAAGGTACAGAAGGAAAATAGTTGCAAAAATGTCCCTGTGCCTCCCATCTAATAGTAGCACTTTAAAAAATGTCATGTCTCTAAGCAAAATTAGGTTGAAATAAGGTAATAAAGGGATATGAGCCTTCCTTCACCAGTGATGATGTCTCATAGTCATTAGTAAGTGAGAATCTTTAAAGGTCAAAGTGGCAACAGCAGAGAAAGAGTGCAAAAAATAGAAGCTTCTTAAGCAGAACAACTCACTGAAAGAGAACTCTGTGAGAATGGATATAAATCTCTCCAAGCCTTAAATGAGGGGAAACTTGTTTATTGTGCCAGGATACACTGCTGAATATCCCAGGGGAAAACACATCAGCCAGGGCTAGTTTCTTAAATGTGAAATTTCTACAAGGCTAATGGTTCCTATTCCTAAAACTGATGGTTCCTATTCTCTGTCATTTTGTGCTTGAAGATCCACATGCTGATACCCAGATGTCTGTTGTGCCAGAACATTCACACATCCCATTGAAAATTCCTGATGTTTTACCAACATGAGAGGTCGTTAAAAATCTGGTGTTTTGGGAAGAGGGACAGGATTATTAAGAGGCATAGTGCATGCAGAAGAATTCATTCCTTATGCTTTGCGTGGCCACAAGAGCAGCAGCCTTCCCAGCAACAGAGAGTGGTCCTGTGGGGCTTTTTGTTAGGATTATTATTTTTTCCTTCCTTTTTTGCTTTTATAAGGTGAAGCCCCTAGTGAGGAGTGGAAGTTTTTTAGGGTCAAGAATGAGAGCCACACCCAGCTTGTAGTTAGTTTGGCAAATTTATAGGGAGGATTCAGTAATTCAGTTTTAGGAATTCTCAAGAGAATGCATTATTTGGGCTTGGCCTCTGTTCTGTGCCTCTTAAACTTGTATCTTGCTGCTCCATCACAGGCTGTAACCAGTTCCATCGTCTCCATGTGCCTGTAAGCTAGGGTGGCTCTGCCTCGTTGTGGGAGTGGAGGCTCAGAAACGGGCTGGCATCGTAACGTCTGGCTTCAGCAGAAATAAACACAGCCCTGCAGTGTCCAGGCCTAGTCTTGGGGCAGTGAGGTTGCTGATTAGTTCCCTTATCACTGCTGCCCTCCCCTTTGGACAGTCCTTTATGCCCTAACTGATTTATGGAGACATTAACTGCAGGACAATGTGTGTACGAGCTTGTACTTTATGACTCTCGCTACTGGGACTGAATGTCACCCTGTTTATACAAAGGCAGACTTGGTGCTGCCAGTCCAGTGCTCAGTTTTCATACGTCTGCATCATAAAACTTCATTCTGGCCTTAAATCTTTGAGAAAGGCAGAGCTGGCAGTATCTCTGAATAGGGTTCAAAAGGGATCCTTACATCTCAATACAGGGCTTTAACTGTTCACACAGAGGACTACCATGAGAATTGCCCCCAAGATCAACACTTCATCCCCAAGGGAGGCAGTTGGGATCTGCATCTTAAATTTTCCCATTTCCTGCACTGATAGGAGTCATCCAGAACATGGACCTTAATTTTTATCAGCTTAGCAACCTAAATGTGTGCATCTCTCCACTTCCTACTCCCACGTGTGTCCTTTCAGGAGTGTGTTTTTAGAAGTTGATCCCAGACACCCAGATATGGTGGAGAACTGGCTACGGGCACACCCCAACTTACTACTTGTCCTCCATGCCATTCACAAGGATTTCTGTGGCAAGTAAGTCTCCTTTTTTACCTTCAGATTTTTTCTTCAGGTCTAGGCCTGTGTCCTTTGTAGATTATGTCCCTGTACCCTGATGTATTAAATGAACCCAACCAGAGAAAGTCCACAGCTGAAGCCAGGCTTTATAAAATGGGGTTTCCTTCAAGTATCTCAGCCTTATATACTGACAGAGCCTGGCAGGTGTTTCTGAGTCAGAAATTCTGATGCAGATAAGCATTTCTGATGAGGTGACTAGCTCTGGTGAGATTATTGCCATTGGAAAATTGCTGCTTTTATAGGATGGAGGTACAGGTGTGTTCTCCCTAGCAAAACTTAAATCTCTGATCATTCTTTTTCCTCCAGGCCTAGGTTTCTGCACATCCAAAACCATCTGTACAAGAAATAGCTCTTACTAGTTCTTACTTACTACAAAAAGCAGTGTGCTTTTTGCTGGTGAGCCCTGCTGAACAGCTTGTTGAAAACTCTGCGTGGCAAAAGGAATCTCCAGTTCGTCCCTGGTACACTGAACTCTCTCTGCAGAGTGCCTCGTTTCCTGGTACAGCCTTCAACCAGAAGTTCAGTAGAGCACGTAGAGATGTTTCACCTTCTTTGGGGAAATGCATGCAACTTCTTAGCTTGCTTTGTTAAAGTGACTCATTAATCTCAGGACCCAATACAGAAGAGTTCACAACTCCAGATATTTAAATTAAAATACAACTTATCAACACGTCAGGTCACCCATTTGACCTAGAAAGAAATTCACTCTGGTTTTGGGCTCCAGTTAAATTTATATAGAATGTGCCCAGGTTGGAGGATGGGTCTGAACTCTGGCTTGTATCAGCACATGGATTTGCTGGTGTAATGGGACATGACTAACCTGCACATTTCAAGTACAGTTCTATTCCAGGATCCTGATACCTCGGAGTAGATCTCAAACAGCAAGTGACATGTCATTGAAGGATCAGTGCACATGTTACACCATCTGAATCTACAGCACCTGACACTTGGTAGATGCTGCCAGAAACAATCAAAACACTGTAATAAAGATAGTGCTTCAGATCAGTGTCCTTGCAAGAACTGCTGTGCAGTTACATTTCCAGACATGCTGCCAGACCTGAATAAACATCAGGCACTTGCACATCGCTGCTCAGAGCGATGGAAGGGCCTGGCTGCCATGGAGGGTCTTCAAATGCAGGATTTACAAAGGAGGCCAGAATCCCTGCTCCAGTTTCACAGATGGAGAAGTTGAAAAACAGGAGGTGAAATGACTTGTAGAGAATTTGACAACAGGCTGAGTTTGGAGTAGGATCCATCTCTTGACAGCCGTGGGAATAGCTGAGGTCTGTTTCTTTGAGAAGGATGACTCAGAGTAGGGCTGCCTGAAACAACATTGAGATGGCCCTGAAATGGATGGTCAACATCATGACATTATAAATAATGGCAGGGTTAAATCCAAGCTCCTTCATGTTGTTTCCAGTGTTGTGAGTTCCCTTCCTGAACAAAACTAGTCTGGGAAGGAAGGTCAGAGAGGAAGCCAAGGGGTCCAGTCTCCAAGTCTGAATGGAAATGCTTGCTGGGCCAGTGGAAGTGAGTGCTCAGTACCTTTCACCCCATTGTACTGCTCATGCTGCATTTATTCTCCCCACTGCTCTACACACCCCAGCCTACAAATTCTTGTCAAAGAGGTTTTGTTTGGTTTGTTTATAAATAATAGTTTAAGGTCTTTTTTTTAAAGTTCAGTGTTGTCAGACATTTAATTTTTCAACAGAGTTCACATGTTTCATCTGGGCTGTGGCAGTGTTTATGTATGAAACAGAGCAGCACACAGCCCATACTTCTGCAGGACACTTTAAAAGCTGGATAGTTCACTGGCTTCTGAGAGTGTTAAATGGCATCATGTTGCATTTTTCAAGGGGTGGGCAGATAGCCTGCTGCAGGCTAGAGTTAGATGTCCCTCTGAGAGCGCTGGTGGCTGGGCTGCAGAAAGCCTTTTCTTGGAAGCATCAATCACTTGTCAGAGCTCTGAGCACGACACTTTCTCTGTGAGAGGGACTCTTGGTTTAATCCAGTGGGACAAGTGTTAAATTCCTATATTTCTAGCTAAACCAGCAATAAAAACGCTTGCATTTCTGTGGGTTTGGTGGCGTGGTGGTTGTGTGTCTCAGAAAATCACATGGTGCTGCTGACCTTCTCCTCAAGACAAGAAGGGAGAGAACTGGTTTCCTCCCAGGAGGTTGGGTTTGTCTGTGAGGCTGGCACCCAGGGGCTGTGCTGGTAGCACAGTGGGTGTGCAGTGCTGGGTGTGCAGTGCTGGGTGTGCAGTGGCGCAGGCTCGTTTTGGGACAGAAGCACCACAGAGCTTTTTGGGGGGGTGGTTTGAAGGACCCACAAGCACTCCCTGCACCCTGGCTAGAGCACCTGACCGTGTCTGTGTTGCCTGTGAGCAGGAGGCTGCTGACGCCAGCACTGCTCTGTGCACGTGAGCTCTCTGTAGAAGCAGAGCTCTTCCCTCAGGCCACAGAAGGCTGATGCTTCAGTCAGCATTTTACATAATCCAGTATCTCACACAGTGGAATTTCCTGGGCCTTTCTAGGTCTTCTGGATTGGATCAAATGGTGATTTGGTTCCTGAAGGGATGCTTTCAGAGGGGGGGCTTTGTTTTCCTCCAGAACCCTGAAGAGTGAGGTTGTGTGTGCACTCTTCTCTCTATTCTGGAGAGTTACCAGGCATGAAGTACCTACCAGGATAACGCTGTCTGGCCCTGAGGAGGAGTTGGTAAAGCTTGGCCGTTGGCAGAGCCCTGCAGATGGTGCTGTGGTCCCAGCTTAGCCGTATCTGCTGGAGAACGGTCCTGCCCCGTGCTCCCCACTGGGTAGGGAGACCACAGGGGTCAACAGAGGGCTGCGGGCGGGTGCAGCTGCAAAGGAGCTTTAACCTCCGTTCCTGTGCCAGAAGAACAGGTCCTTGGTGCGGGGCTTACATGGGGAAGCTGGAAGGGGACCTTACAGCTTGCGTTACAGGACTGGGGTTGTACCTCATGCTGATAATGGGAGACCTGAAGTCCCTCTAGGGCTGCATTATTCCATGGTTTTGGATAATCTCTATTATACTGGAGGACAGAGATTGAGTTCTTGTTCGAGTGTCATTTCTGTGTAAGCACCCTGAAGCACAAGTACCACTTGCACAAGTGTTTCCAGTCTTCCACCCAAGATGTGGGGTGACAGGGACTTTCTCAGGGGTCTTAGAGAGTCAAAGAAACGGATTTATCCTCACTGTGCTCTCAGCTGAGCCTCTGGTCTTATAGGGATCGAGCTCCTTTCCAGGTGAGGACCTGATGGACACAGAGTGACTCCACCAGGGTGGCACGGGACATCTCTGGGGAGCCAGGAGACTGAATGTGTGTGGAGTACTGGCCAGCACTCAGTCCCTTGATGCAGGGCCATAGATCAAAATGGGTTGGAAGAGAGCTTGGCAGTCCTGTAGCCCAATTGCCTTGTCCAAGTAAGAATCAACTTGGCTTACATCATTCCTGGCAAATGTTTGCCCAGCCTGATCTAAAAGGCCTCCAGTACTGATAAGGACTTCTGCATATGATCTGTTCTGGTGCTTTGTTCTTCCTGCTACAAAGTTACCCTCTGTAGGGAGTCTTCCTTGCTGCCAGTACAGCTGGGTACTGCTGCTCCTGTCCTGAGGTGGAGAAAGCTGACTCCTTAGAGCAGCTTCTGTGCGGTAGTCTGTCTCCGTGTTTTCCTCAGTCTTAACTGCTGAGGAAAGAACACCAGCATTGTACTGCGTGTGCAGGCTGCTTGCACACCCTTCCCTCCCTGCTGGAGAGCTGCAAAGGAGGCCCAGGTGACCTGAAGGGTAGTGTGCTTCACGCACATTGCAGGTGATACTTGTGCCTATGGTGATTAGAATAACAAAGCTGGTACAGCTCATTTTATTCCAGGAAAGGAGTCATTTCCTAAGCAGTGAAGACCAAGCCAAAACTTACATTAACATTTTGTTTGTCTGGGCAAGTTTTCAAAAGCTGTATTTAAGTTTCAATAAACTACCATTTCTACTCGGGGTTGCATCCGGAGGCACAGATAGCAAGTGAGAGAAGGCTTCTCTCACAGCCATGAAGATGATGAAGTACCAAGAGTGACTTTATCCAGTTTCCAGCCTGCTTCCTCTTCCATGGATGTTCTGATATGCTTTTGAAGTGTTGGGGGTTTCAGATGTGTCTCCCTGCAGAGTGTCATGTCATAGTCCTTCTCTGTTTCTTTTGCCTGGCAGCTGCTTACAAATCTCAGCCCAGACTACCCACTCCCCAGTGAACACGGGAGGCTGGTTAATTCTACTGTCCTGCAGCCCCAGGGTCATGGCCAAAGCATGCTGTGCATTCAGCTGTTGCAGTTGGGATAGGTAGCAGAAGTTACCATAACCTCAAGGATGTTCTAAAATGTAGTTGTAGAATCAAACCTGTAGCAAACTTTCCTCTGCCTTGCAGTCCCCTCTCTGGTTATGCCTGGGGTTCGGAGTCTGCACCTGAATTGTGCTGATGATTTGCCCCCTGGCCTGTGTGGTGTCTTTTAAGTGTGCCTGCAAGCAGGAGGTGGTGTCTGGTGGGGTACTGACCTATATCATCTCTCTCCTATCACTGCCATGATGGGTCACAGAACAGCCTTCAAGGGTAAAAAGTACCAGCAATCTGCTAAATTGACTGTTCATGTTACTTGGGGCTTTTGAGGGTGCATGAGGGTATGTTACTCTCTAGGTAGAGGAACAGAGCAGACCAAGGAACATGCTTGTCCTGAGAGGTGTGATCATGCTAACTGATGTGTGCTGTGCTGAACTGAATGCCATGCTAGGTTTCCTTCTGGGCTGCATCCTGGGATCAGGCCTTTGGGGAATGGGGTGCATGCAGATGCACTGGAGGTTTTGCAAGATCAGCTGTTTTTCAAGAGGGATGCTCTTGAGCAAACTGCATTAGACTTCTTCCTCTCATGCCCGAGGAAAGAAATCCATCTGCCTGTGGATTCACTGTGGGGACAGAGTGGGTAGGGATGACAAAAGAGGAGGAGCCTCTTTGCAGCAGTTCCTGCCCACAAGCAAGGCCTGAGTAATTCCAGCTGCACCCAAAGCAGATGTGACTTGCACTCTCTTCTCTGTCTGCTACTGCTATGTCAGAGGCAAATAAGCTGCCATTGCACTTTGCTACTTTTGGGTAGTTTAATGCTGCTGTTGGAAACTTGCCAGTGGTTCCATCCTATCCTGGGATTCACCAAAGCTGGATTCAGATCCCTGCTGCGTGACAAACTGCAGGCCTGGCCTTGGGGCATTATTGCTCCCTCTACAGTTGCAATAATATCCCTTTGCTGTCCTCTTGCAAGAGTACCTTGTACAGATGCTGTGGGGTACTCAGTTATTTAAGAAGGGACTATGACTGTCCTATGGCAACCCCTTTTCACTTACACCCACAAAGAGCAAAGAATGAGCCAACTTTGATGAAATCCATCTCATCTGCTTCTCAGTAACAGGACACACCACCCTGCTGCAGCAGAAAATCAGATTTGCTTTGCTGATTTCCAGCACTGCCAATATAAAACCAAAGGATGTGGGAGTTAAGCCAAAGCACCAGCACTGGTGTTTCTGTAGCAGGCACATCTCAGCGTGATGAGAGCCTGATGCACAGAGAAACCAGCCTGCTGCAGAGTGCTGAGAAGGTGCATCCTGTTCACAAAAGCAAGGGTAGCTTTTAGAGTGCATGAACATCAAATATGTTGCTACTGCAGACAGGGAGAGAAGTGCTGCCACATGTTGTGGTCTCCATGGTTTGTCTCCTTTCTGTGGTTGATGTCAGAACTGTAGCTTTAAGTGGCAGCTTCTAACTCTAAAAATCTGCTTCATCTTCTCCTTCCACCTGCAGACCTGAACGGGCACTCTTCTGTGCCTTGCATCCTAGCATTTTGAGAGCAGGCATCACCATGTCATTTCAGTTGTAGCTACCCTGTCAGCGTTGTGGTGGCTCTGTGAGCAAGGTGGCCCCAGGACAGAAGGCCTTAGAACAACTGTGTGTGAGCAAGCTGCTGCCTGGGGAGGAAGGGGCCTGGTCCCCAGTGAGTATGTGAATATTTGTTCTGAGTTCAGCTTGCTTCAAAGGGCTACATAACTAGTCTCAGGCTTCATCTTTTCTGACAGGCAGGATGTTCTGAGATCATCCTGCCATGGCAAGGAGCATCAGGAGATCTAGCAAAGATTCTCAGCTTCTGGGATGGAATTTGCAGCATGGCACAGAGTTTGCTACCTAAATATCTGGGACTCACAGGTGTCGTGAGAAACCCAGAGAAAGGAAGAACTCAGCAGAGTCACAGGAAGAGCTCAATCATTCTGGCAACTTAGCTGCAGCTGTACTTGTTTCTCCCTTTACAGGTTCTTTAAATGGTGTAGCCATCCCAGCTGTCTCCTGGGGGGATGATAGTGCCTGGAGAGTAGGAAGCAGTTATTGTTACTCCTTCCTGTTTGTGTGAAGAAAGGTAGGGAGAGTGTGACCAGAGAAAAGTTCAGTTTGGAGAAACTCAGTCTTGAGCTATTTCATGAGGGTGGTTTTCACAGTTGTTTCTGGCAGAGCTGTACTAAACACTGCAGGACCTGGGTGTACACAAATGATAGGTGAGATGGAGAAGGAAAGGAGTGGTGAAGGAATGATTACATGAAGTTCATCTAGAGAAGGTGAGATTCTTGAGAAGGGGTGAGTTAAAATGAAGCTGAGGCTTTAGGAGGGGTGGCTTGAGCTGCCACATTCCTGCTTTGCTGCTCTGAAATAAGTAAAAGTGTGGAGCTGAGTCTTCTTAAGGTACAAGTTGTATATGGGGGGTAAACTCTGAGCTTCTCTCCTTAATGTCTGTACTTCAGAGAGTGAATAGAGCCCCTTCTCTAGTGTGGATGGCTTTCTGGTGGACCACAGGCAGTGGGTGAGCAACAGTGGACCAAGCACAGCACTCTGAGGAGCCTTGTTTCATGGAGAGCAGCCCCCTGCTCAGGGGCTGTCACAAGATGCTGCTTGCCTGAGGGTATGGGGGGCAGAGCTCTGCTCCTAGTGGGATGTCTCCAGCAATTCTTACATGGGAGATTTTGGTTTCCACTTCATGCTAGCTGCTGTCTGTCATTTTAGGTCCCCAGCTGCCTCTTCCTTTCTCGATGGCTAGTTTGTCCCCTGTGTCTTGTGTATGTGCTATAGCATGCATAGAGTGGGGCATGCCCATCAGCTCCACAGCGTGCTGCCTGCTGCAGGGAAGCCCTTGGCGAGCAGAGCTGCTGCAGGAGCTGCAGCCCACAGCAATGCTGGTAGGAAAGTGGCTTCTGCCATCACAATTCCATCCAAGACTGTCTGTAACGTGAACACAGGTGCTTGGATTATTGAAAAAGTCAGGAATTATTGCAAAATTCCTGGCCTGGCATTTGGCTTATGATTAATTACTTAGGTTTGCATACTGCTTTGATGTTGCAGCTCTGAATCCAGAGAAAGCAATTACAGCTCCAGTGACCTCAGTGGAGTCATCCTGCTTACCCCATCTGGGTTGAAGTTGGCTCACCTGGTGATGTCTGGTATTTCTCTTTTGTGAAAGAAGCATCCAGCCATTGATTTAAGCCTTACCAGGGACTTAGAGGCTGCTAAGCTGATAAATCTGTTCTCCTTTCATATTCCTCTGCCACTTACCTGTGACAGGCCTTGTCACTATCCCTTCTGACTTTGAGCTTGCTGCTTTTCTGGAGTCCTTCCCCAAGCCTTTGCTCAGGTTCATGGTGTGTTTCTGTTGCTGCAGCGCTTAGAAGCTTTTCTCACAGGTTGCTTCATCTCTCTCTAGCTTTCAGTACTCTATTCCCCTGCCAGTATCTTGTGTAATTCTTCCCCTGCCAACACTGTTGGCTTGCATGGGTACATTACGTTATGCTAGACAATTTGCAGTAAGCTGGTGACAGAAAAATCCAAATTGAAAAGGTAGTTTTGTCTTGCATTGTCCTTCGTGTGGTTTCGCTGCTGCTGGGTGGGAGTCACGGTCCTGGCACGTGCTGCCTTTGCTTGAGAAGAGCAGATTAAGATCACACTCCACTCAAACAAGGCTTCTTCATTCACTGGGTATGGGCAGCGAGCGCTCGTGCTGAAAGTAGAATTTGTACTTTAGCTTCCAGGTCAGCGAGTTTTTTGTCTCGTTGGTGTCAGCAGACAGTAGCCCTTTGTTCAGCATCACAACTTTCTCCTCTGCAGCACCACACACGTGATGCAGATCCTGAACTGTGCCATAAACTCCACACCAAGTTCTGTGAGCCCAGCGAACGTGGCACCTGTTCTGCTTCAGGTCTTCATTGCGTGCCCTACTGACCAGCAATAAAGCCAAGAGTGTGGAGCTAGTTATTCTTTTCATTTTGGCTTTTCCATGCTGCCCTTGCCCGTGTGGGACAGAAAAGGGGCATAAATACTTCAAGAGTAAACATAGTGCCTTTGGAAAGATGGCATTTGTAATTTGTGAAGGCTGGATAATTTAATGAAATTAGTCAAGTATAGTACAAGTATTTAATTTTGTAATAAAGTAATTGTGTTACTAAGTAGGCTCAGGATTAAGGCCAGGGTAGGTCACGAGCACGATACCTCATGAGTCATGAGCACCAAAACTCAAAGAACGCATCTGCATGAATGACCCTGTAGCCTGTTGCTTGTCCTGATCACAAGGAAACGCTGCTTTAACTCCTGCCTTTGCAGCAGTTGGTGCTTACTCACATCCTCTCCTGCTCATGCAGTCTGGCAAAGCAAGAAGGGAGGCACCGTGCCGCTCCTGAGCACCCCTCTGGAAAGTGAGAGCTCTTCCCAGAGGCGCCTGAAGCGCCCATTTGTGGGCAGAGGGGTCCATCCCACGCAGGAGCGTGACACTGCTCCCTCTCGAGGTCTGACCTGCTGCTTTTCTACCCGCAGTGGGCAGAAGAGTGAAAGCAGCCCCCTTGCTCTTCTAATCTGGCAGTGCCTTACTCCTCCACCAAAGCTCTGCTGAGCCCTGGAGCGCTCTCCACCCAGCGTGCCTGACCTCCCATAACCTCACTGTTTGTGCCGGGGATCCCTGCAGAATTCCTCCGTCCTCATCCTCTTGGACTTTGGCCCTAGCAAAAAATCCTGCTCAGGCTTCTCAGAATTAACATGTATTAGCCTAACTCAGAATTACCCTTTCCTGGGAAGCTCTGACACTGTAAAGCTTGTTTAGTTGTTTTCCCCCTTTTTTAATCAGAATTAAATTTCCTGTGAGGACACTGTGTCCCAAATTTTGAGTTTTAGGAATGTCTTGCTCTGGGATTTCTGAATTTTTGGTTCAGTTATATCCATTTAGAATTGTTGTACTGCTTATGTTTACTATTTGTTTGCTAAGTAAAGACTTGTAACAGAATAGGTCACAGTATGTACAGTATATAAGAAAACAAAAACCAGTGGTTACTGGTTTTTTGGTGTTTGTTGGTTGTTTTTTTTAAATTGATAAGAACAGCTGCTGCTTAATATGACTGACACACCTTATCTTATTCTCTAGAACAAGAAGTCCCTTGTTTGCAGTGGAATGGAAGTCTGGCAGTGCCATTACAACCCCCAGGAACGCCTTTATCTAGCAAAGCAGGTAACATTTCCTTCTGTAATAAGTAGCAATTCATCATAATGACCTAACAAGTAATAAAATATTTCACTCCTTCTGTCATGTTGGGGCAAGGTAATAACAAAGCATGTGGGATAAAAGCCCCTAAGATAAAATACGTATCATTTGGAAGCTCTGAAACAGAACTTCTGAACTCTGTTAAGAGCTATCTGCTCCTAAAAGAGGCTCTTCCCAAGAGGGTGTTTTGATGGTGTTACTCTACTAGTTCTTCTGTCCCAACAAAGGTGCTCTTTGTTCTGCCCCTTAGCACTGTGAGTAGACAAGTCCTAGATGTTTCTCACTGGGACTTAAACCCAACTCTCCGTAGCAAAAGTCCTAAAAACCCCTTCATTGCACAAGCTGCCCTCCTATGGTTCTCCTCCTGTGCTGCTTGTAACACATCATGTCAGGTGTGAAATAATTCTCCTTATCCCGAGGCAGGAGCATGCTGTTCAAACAGCTGCTGCCTCTCCTGCCCCTCTCACAGGGAAAGGTCAGTGTGCTGCCACTGCTGGGCCTCTTCCACAGAGGCCGCCCCGCGTGCGGAGGAAATGGCAAGTGTTGTCATGCCTGCTTCTCTTCTCCAAGGTGTTGCCCAAGCAAACAACACAAATGTGTTGCAAAATACCCAGGATGGCCTGAGTAGGGAAGATAGCTCCCTACAACTACCTGGAAGGAGGTTGTGGTGAGCTGGGGCTCAGCCTCTTCTCACAGATAAGTAGCGATAGGACGAGAGGGAATGGCTGCAAGTTCTGCCAGGGGATGTTCAGGTTAGAAATGAGGAGACATTTCTTCTCAGAAAGAGTGGATGGGCATTGGAGCGGGCTGCCCAGGGAGGTGGTGGAGTCACCATCCCTTGGGGTGTTCAAGGAGAGGTTGGATGAGGTACTTAGGGACATGGGTTAGTGAGTAATATAGGTGGTAGGGGGGCGGTTGGACTAGATGATCTTGGAGGCCTTTTCCAACCTTAATGATTCTATGATTCAGTGTGTGACTGGGGCACTGCAGAGCTAATACAGCCAAAGTTTTCTTTCCTGTCCTGCTTAGAGCTGAGATTCCATGAGTGGATTCCAAGAGTGATGCTCTTGAGGAAGGTGTTTCTGTGGTACCCCAGCAGTCAGCCCTGCAGACGCTGGTGGGAAGCTACAGTTCAGGGAACCAAATTCCAGTGTGACACACAGCACAGGTGAAGAGTTTGTCTTAAATTAATTCCATGCAGCTATTACACCACATAGTTAAAAGAAAACAAACTGATACCATAGAAACAGCTTGTTTGTTTTAAGTAATCCTTGAATCAAAGAATTGTTGTGGTTGGAAAAGACCTTTAAAAATCAAGTCCAGTTTGGGAATAGGATCCACAGTGGAAGAGCAGGACTGCAGTGGCAGTTGGGTTTGTAAGTAGGATATTTTAATTGCAGTTGGTACACAATCCAGGCATCAGTAGTTTCAAGATGTAACGTATCCCAGCAGAGAAGTGTGGGTCAGCAGTGTGGTGCCACAACTGATCTGCCCTTAGCAAAACATAGCTGCCATGTTCACCCCCCTCCAGGGGTTTAAAGACTTTCTTTACAGTACAGTGAAAGAAACTCTGACCTACCAGGTAGGGCTAAGCTCTCCAGAAGTCAGAAATAAAGATGCAGATGGCTTTGCTACAAATGCAGCGATAAGAGGAGGAGTGACAGCTTTTGAGTTCCTGTAGACCAAGCAGGTTTCATGAACTGGTTTATGCTGTGTGACCTTAACACCATTATTACTGCCAGGATCTGAGCAGTGCGTGAGTGAAGGGTATGAGGGCAGTGCCTGGCACCATGCCACTGAAACAGCACTAGATGTGTTCCCATGGGTGTGCTCCTTGGAATTTTATTTCCACAAGACAACAGATGTGTCCCCACTTACCCCAATTCACAGAATTCGATTGAGGGCTGGAAAACGGAAGAGTTTTTTATTCCCTAGGCTAAGATCTGGGTTCAGCTACATCCAAATTGATTCTCTAGGCAAGTATGAAGAAGCCTTTGCTTGTTCTTAAATGATATTTTGTATGCCACTTATTCCCTGTCTGGGTTTATACTGAAAGGGGATCTTTGAAAGGCTGTAATCTGGGAAACATCCTAACTGTGTGCAACTCTAGAAGCTACAGGGAAACCCCAGAGCAATGAAGCCTGTGATATTTTTGCCCATGAGCAGGGAAAGTGGTGTTGCATTAGCAGGGAAGCCTGAGGAGAACTGGCTCATGTTAAGATAAGGATGTTCCTGGCAGCAGGGATGGTTTGGTGTATGTATCTGGCCATCGTGAAGAGGCTGTTTGGCTGCATTTTGGAGCTTGTAGAGTCTAGGGAAGGGCTGTGTAACTCTGAATAGGTCAGAGGCCTTAGATTTGAGGGCCTAAGGGAGATTCTGCCCTCCTGCCACCACTGACTGAGCCACGGAAGGTCCAGGGTTGAAAGCCAGAGCCAGGGGCATTTAGAAGAGTCTACCAACAAGGGAAGGAGACACAGGATCAGGGTCTCTTCTGTGGGGGGTTGCTTGCTTTAAAGCTGGGGAGCAGGGCAGTGTGACTGGTAGCCACAGAGTGTGGGGGAGAGCCCCAGGGAAGTGCAGAGAGCATGGGACTGAGCGCTGGCACCGGCTCTGAGCTGCTCCTCAGCCGGTGTGGGAATGATGCGTGCGAGGTGCTGGCAGGTGGGAGTAGCAGAGGGAGCGAGCTGAGTGCTGAGGAGGCTGCTGGTGGCAGCAGAGGAGCTTTGATAGCAATAGGAACATATGGTGGAGAAGTGTTAGGGCTGATACGGTTGTAGGATAGTTTCAAGGAGACAGTCCTGCCACAAATAGGGAGGTTTAAAACCAAGATGCAAGAGTGTGCCAAGAACACTGTGTACAGTTCTGTCAGAAAAATGTACTCATGCAGGAGCAGGTGCAGAATGGGGCTGGGAGGATGAGTAAGGGACAGAAAGCCAGCAGATGAGAGAAAACTAAAAGAGATGAGTTTGTTTTGCCTAACAAAGCAAAGACTCAGAGAGAAATGTGGGGTCTCGCTGCAAACACTTCATTGCAAAGTAAATCCTAGAAGGGAAGAAGAGGTCTTTATCATAAAAATCAATGCTAGCACGGGGACAAATTGGTACAAATTTGCTATTAATAAACTTAGCCTGGAAATTAGATTTTCAACCACTAGAGGAGTGAGATTCTGGAGGAGTCTTTCAAAGGGACAAGTGGAAACCAAAGGAGCTGTGTAAAGAAGCCTGAGGAACCTGCAGTAACAAAGGGAGGGTAAATGAAGTCTCTGCCAGTCTCCTTTCATTTTATGCATGTTGGTGCTGTAGATGGCCTGACCCAGTAGTCCAGGCAGGACAGCAAGTTGCATTAGGAAGTGGAAGCAGTGGTCAGCAGCTGTAATTAGGAATCAATAATGTAATGTAATTAGCCGAATTACAAGTCAGCTGCAGGAGGTGGGGAGTGTCAGGGTAGCTGAGCAGATAACCCAGCTTTGGCTGTGTCTAGTGCTTAGGAACAAAGACTTTGTCAAACTAATTTTAGAGCCTTTTCACAGCATCCTTTAGAAGCAAACCTTGTACAGTAGGACTCTGTGGTAAATGCTCTCTCTCTGCTTCCCATTTGCTGCCATCTTCTGCTCCGTTCTGCCATATCCTGGCTCCATTGTGGCTGCAGTAGGATGTCTGTCTCTGTGCCTCTAATTCCTTATTCACAAAAGATTAGCATATGTCTTAGGATGTGCTTTGAGAATGCCGCTAATTTTGCTGGAGACTTCCTGAGGGAGCCCTTAGGCATGAAAGGATAGAAGAAGGGTTAGCAAAGTTTAGCAGAGAATCATTTTACAAACCAGCTTGAAATTGTGTTGGTGCTTTTTTGTATTAAGAGAAAATAAAGTGATTTTTTTTGAAAGTGTTTTGAGTGTTATCCAAGGTCAGAGCTAAGGAATGCTCACCCATAGGGCAAGCTGAGCTTTTCAGGCTAGAAAATGAGAGGACAATGCAAACAGATAACCAAAAATCAACCAGCTAAAACAAGAGCTTCAGCCCTTAATGGTGAAACATAGAAAGGAATTCCCAGAAAGAGCAGTTCTTTGGAACTGGGATAAAGAATGCAAGAAGGAAGCAATAAATAGAAGATGTGTCTGGACAGAAACACAAGGAATGAAAGGAGGAGTAGTAGGGCAGGCAGAGCAAGTATCTTTTTTCTAATCAGACATGAGCATTCAGGGAAAAGAGGGAGTTTACTTCTCATTCCCTCTGGCTGCAGACCTGGACAGCATCAGAGTTATAGGAAAGAAAACTGGAGGAGCATTATTGCTCATCTGAAGCAAAAAAATCTGCTGCTGCTTTGAATTTTGCCACAATATCCATGGTGTAACTGCTGACTTTGGTTTTCTTTGCAGTATTTTTCTCTAATAGACTTTACTTATTTATCCCCCAGCATGATCCTGACTTGGCAGTAAAACTAAGCAGAGCACTGGAAAGCTGCCACTAACTGATGGAGCCAGGGCATTGGAGGGATAAAGTGAATATAAAAACGGCACTTCCCAGAGGATGCTCTTACCCAGTGATGTGAGAAGTCCTGGGTCCTTCAGAAGTGGCCTGTCTCTCTTGCCATTAAAGCATACTGCCCTTGCATTTTCAAGTGATTGTGGAACCAGCAGAGAATGTTGATAGGGAGAGGAAAAATCACGAGGGGCTGACACCAGTGTGATCTCACAGTTGGCCATGACAAGAAGCTCCATCCTCCTTTGCAGCCCATGTAGCTTGACACCTACAGTCCTTACACAGAGGCCTGAGCTCTTAGCTCACTCCTTTCCAGTGTCTTTGGACCATTTGGCTCACTTGCAGTGACATTAACTGTCCTGTGCATGTACTGATTTGGTACCTTGGTTTACTAGTCATCTTTTGGTGCACAGAAATAATGTGGTTAAGACCAGGCTTCAGGGATGCACGACCCACGGTTGCTGTTGTCCCTGGGGGATGTTTTGCCCCATTTGACCTGACAGATCAAGAGAGACTGGATTGAATCCTGGTCTTACCTACTCGAAATGAAGACCAAAAGTTGCATGTATTCTGTCTGTCCTGTCTTGAAGTAAGTGCAATCTTACCATACTCTTCCCAGCAGAGTCTTTCAACATTACCAAAGAAAATTCTAAACTGATGGTCAGAAGTTACTGGTAGACTGGCACAAGAAGCAAAGAGTGTTTCATCAGCTGAAGGTTATTAAATTTGTGATCTGGATTTGTTAATGGAATGATTCCTATGGCATTACCTCACTCTTCTGAATAGCTGGGGTGTTAAATATCCCAGATACCATTGTGCTAAGTCTGAATTGCTGTCTGATTTCCAGCAGTTAAAAGCTGGGGTTGAATTCTGTGAGACCTGGATCTGTAGTCTAGGGATTTTCTTTCACTTTTATTTCTCTGCAGTGTCTGAAGTACTGAGTTAGAAACTTATTATTCCTTAGAGACAAAGGGTTTGTCCTCAGTTGTCCAAACGATGCCTGCAGGGTCCCCAGGACAGGTCACACAGGTCGGCGTCCAGACGGGGCTGGAATCTCTCCAGAGATGGAGACTCCACACCCCCCTGGGCAGCCTGTCCCAGGGCTCCCTCACCCTCACTGGGGAAAAGTTCTTCCTATGCTCTAACTTGCAGCCATTGCCCCTTGTCCTGTCCCCACAGAGCACTGAAAAGGGGCTGGCCAATTCCCCCTGCAGCCCATACTTAAGCTATTGATAAACATGAATAAGGTCCCCCCTCAGTCGTCTTCTCTCCAGGCTGAACAGCCCCAGCTCACTCAGCCTTTCCTCACAGGGGAGATGCTCCAGGCCCTTCATCATCTCTGTAGCCTCCTCTGGACTCTCTCCAGGAGATCCCTGTCTTTTTTATCCCAGGGAGCCCAGAACTGGACACAACACTCCAGGTGGGGCCTGACCAGGGCAGAGTAGAGGGGGAGGATCCCCTCCTTAGACCTGCTGGCCACACTCCTTTTGATGCCCCCAGGATCCCATTGGCTCTCTCAGCTTAAATGAAACCAAGTAAAGTGCTGCCTGAATTCCTTATCTTTGTAACTCATGTAAGAAACTTTTACACATTGAGCAGAAATTTATTATATTAGTCCCAATAAAAGAGCAATAACAAACAAAGGCCTCCAGTCTCATTTGCCCCCCTTTCTTGTTATTGCTTACTCCAGGCCAGAGCAGTGGATGTGAAAGAGGACTGAAAGGATTCTGAAAAGTGAGTAACAATGAACTTGTGAGTTTTGCCCTGAAAACATGCTCAGTTTTGAAACTTCCATTTGCAAGATGCTTGAGCCTAGAACAGTAGGTCCTTGAGAGCTTGTGTGTTCCTGTAAATCATACTGAGAATCTGCCTCAGCCATGAGCACTCCAGAATGGCAGTGTCCTCAGAATAAGGGAGTATTTGGAAAATGTTTGCTGTATCTTTTTTCCCCTGTGCCACTGCCACATCTCCTGTCTGCTGCCTGTACAAGTTAGCCACAAAATCATATTTAGCCCAGTTTACATAACCACGAGGGCTGCTCTACAGACTTGGGAGCTTGTAAAAGCAAACAGTAGGTGTCAAACCCCATCCTCTCTCCATGGAGCAACCAAAGCTGACTTCTCCAATAAGAAAAGAACGTTGAAAGGTATTCTCTAGAGAGCAGAGAAGGATTGAAAGACATTTTCAGGCATTTCTTCTAATCAGGAGTCCTTCTTCCACAGACAAAAGCAGCCCTGCTTATTCTGTCAGAATCACACGTTCAGCACCTCCCTCAAGTTGAGTTTCAGTCTTTCCACATACTTGTGCCAGCAGTGAGGGTCACTGCAAAGAAGTTCTTCTTGAACCTGTTTGGCTCTTGTTGCATTAGCTTCAGTCTGATGATAAGTAATGAAGGGTGGAGCACAGGAGTCCCAAAGAGTGTGTTCATAAATTCAGAGTGGGTAACTGGTTGACTTTCAATGACTTGTTGCACAAGGCATTGAAAACCCAGCCACAGTTTCCCTGCAATCTGAATGCTAATTCAGATTCCTGATTGTCAAAACGTTTAAAGGACAAAATCACTGCACTGAATACTGGAAAGTTTTTATCCTGGAAGTTACATTCTCCACCTGTGGCTCAATTCAGTGCACCTCTGATATAAAAGACACCTCATCTCCTGTCCTGTCCTCCTACCAGCAGGTCCTGTCTCCACAGTCAGCTTGGCAGCTGGGGTGGTTCTTCCTGCTGGTGCAGCGTGTTCATTCACACTGAGATGGTTTCTTGCTGCTGTGAAGGAAAAGGTTCAGACCTAAAACGAGCTCTGCCATCATCCCTAAGGCATTAGGCTCTGCAGAGTTCCAGCACCCAATGGACTAGACCTTGCTGCCTTCTCTGAAAGACAAGCTGGCTACAGGGGGTTTATAAATACCCTTCCATATGGCACACAGGGAGCGTGGCAGGGCCGAACTCGGCACATCAGATTCAAGCTTGGTTCAGATTCAAGCTATGTGAGCCTGTTCTTGAATGGTGTTGATTGTAACCAGTGCCATGGCATTGTATTTTGTACCACTTTGTCTAGAAATATCCAAGGAGGCAAACCTTGATCATTTGGGATGTGGAGGGCTTCTCATGCTTAGCTCAACCACTGCTTGCAGTCTTACTTTGTGGATGCAACAGATCAAAAGAAGGAGCCAGTGGCATTAGAAGATGGATTAATAACATGGGAAGAAGGATTACCCCCATCCCCTGGCTAGGCATGGTCTCCTGCAGTCTTTGTAATGCAGAGCTCAGTGCCTAGCTGAGAAGTGTGGTCCAGCTGTTGAGGTGGATGCAGTTTCTAATGTCCACCCCTCTCTCTGGAATTACAGATAATGACACTTCTTAACACCTGAATGCAAGGGAGTCTGTATCCTGTGCTGTCTGCTGCCCAAGGGTTAGAGGTAAATCTAACTGCACATTCGGAAGGAGGAGGAAGGAATGTTTGTGTGATGCTGAAGTCTGTTCAAGCCAGTAGTGCCAGACTCTGGAGAGGAAATCTGCTTGAGGAAGTGAGCTAATGTGATGTAATGCTCTGAGAAAAACCTCTACAAATCAGGAACTACACTAGCCTCAGGGTTCTGCCTTTTGGTCTCTTCTGTGGTGCTGTTGACCAGGAGAAGCAATCCAAAATACTCTGTGTGTGATGAGGCATCTGCCTTTTGTTTCACTGGGTTAAAGGATTTCATATAGAGACAGGACATCATCTACTAAAAGTTACATTTAGCTGCAAATATTGTGGTGTATCACAGTGATACCTGGGTGAGGTGTTTCTCTTCTAACCTGTTGCTACAGAGGTGTAACCACTTTTCTGAAGTGTTTACACCATCATCATGCTGGAGCCATTCTCATTGACACCTGTTGGAAGGATCTGAAGTGCAGACTGACCTGCTACACAACCTTGGTCCACAACATACCTGTAATTTTCCACCTTAACTCCTAATACTGCTGGGAGGGGTTAGTGGTAGCATGACTCATGGCAAGTGACTCATGACCTGCCTGTTGCCTGCCCAGCTCTGATAAAATCTCTTCGAAGAGGGTTTGGAGGATCACTTGCTCTGATCATACCAGCTCATGTGGTTACTTGTCTCCAAGCTCCTGTCTCTGCTGGCAGGCATCTTATTTCAAGATTTGAAGTTGATGGCTCATGTTGAGCTTGTGGGCTTTTCAGGGACGTTAGCAGAAGGCTATCCAAGAGCTGTATTTATGACATAACATTGTGGCATAGGTTGAGGAGCATCAAATTGGGATATTTTATCCTTTTCTTTGAAGTGGCAACAAAAACAATGACCAGGCTAGTAGAAAATATTCTGGTTCCTGAGCCTGTTGGGTTCTGCCACGCTCTGTACGGAGTTTGGTCTGTGCTGGGGACCAATGACCTCTCTGAAGTATTTAAGTGACAGGATTGGTAACTGGAGGACACGTGTGATAAACAAACAGCCTTTTCACCTGGCTGCTGAATGCTTGCCCTTTCTGTAGGTGTTGCTCAGAACCAGGCAGGCACTAGGTGTAAATCAGGACTCTGTCTCCTCCTGAGAGCAGGTGGCACTGCTTGGGCACAGCTCTGCTTTGCAGTGGTGCATCTTTGTATCTCTCTGGCAGAGTGAAAGTGTCTATGTTTTAATTTTCCATCTGTTGGACCTCCTCTACTCACTGAGAGAGTAGTAGAGAGGCTCTGTGTCATGGGGATGATGCAAACTCCTCCTCAATTCTGGTCAGCACAGTGGTGCTGAGGCTGCACCAGCATGCTGAGGAAATGGCACTGGATTAAACTGGTGTTCCTTTACTCCAAACACTAGCACTGCTTGTTCCCACACAAGCCAGGAAGGAAGTGGAGTGCTTAATGCTTGTTTTCAGTGTTGCAGTTAAGGGTGGATTTCTCTGAAAAGTGAATAAACTCCCTTTCTTGGTGTTCCCCCCTCTATCAGATTTAGCATAGTTGGAAGCCTTGGCTTCCAAAGACAGCTAGAGCAGCACAAGGTCATTTTTGGGTTGTCTCTATTAAAAAGGAAACAAGCCCAGCCTTACTTGTGTGCTTGAAAGATGAGGCTTAAATATAGTTCTCACTTCTTTCTTCAGAAAGGAGAGTCAGAACAACCCTGAAAAGGGAAACGTTTGGGTTTTAATACATGTGAAAAAGAAAAGCTGGTATGGAAATCTGCACAAGAAATGGAAAAATTGTCCTTAAAATGCTGGGAGAGAAAATTACTTTGCACAGAATTGTAAACATTTTATTTTATTAAACAGGGTATTCTTTAAAGCAAAGTTCTGATTCTTTTTTTTTTTTTTTTAACTTGAATTGATTCCATAGTATTGCTAATTTGTGGTTTGAACAGCACATTCTGCATTAGGCTGAACTGTAAGGTGGTTATTGCAGCTCAGATCCCCCAGAGCCCTGCTTATCTCTATGTAATATCTGCACCTCAACCTGGCTCAGGCTTGCAGCAGGCATTTGATAGCTGAGATCAACACATTGTTCTTTATGATCTTAAAAAAGATACAGAAGAGGAAGGGTAATGTGTAAAATAATAACATGCTCGGTGCAGTTTTATATAATGAAAATTGTGCAAGGGACATGGTGATCCAGCTTAGAGTGGAGCATGAAAATGGGGCTATTCTGAAAGCTTTGGGCAAGGAAAAGTGTCTGCAGGAGAAGGTAAACACTTAACAGGGTTGTAAGCCAAAGTTACCAGTTTCACTTCTGTAGCAGTGCAATGACAATATAAACAGCCACTTCTTCTCTTTGAAATGTGTTGCTGGGTGTTAACAGAGGAGCATGTTGTGTTTGGAAGGGTAGTCCCAGGTTTCAAGAAATATCTCAGACATCTGTGATAGAATAAGGACCTCTGAGCTGATTTTTTTCCCCTGGCTTAATTCAGATTAAATCCTGTGGCTCCCAAAACATGGGCAGGCTCAATCTTGTGCTAAGTGAGCAGTGCTGGGATGTGGGTTTACATTTTGTTACTCAAAAGATGCACTGAGATGTAAAACCAGAAGAATTTTACATTTCAGGATGGTTCCAGAGTCTTTGCAGCTCCTTCATGGTGTGTCAGTGGGTTCCCACCTTTGGAGGGGCAGGAGTTCCTGCTTCTCATTGAGTTCCTGCAGAGTCATGAGCTGCTGCCTCCCCAGGAACAAATGTTTTGTTCTTTCCACCTTGAGGAAGAAGCCAGAAAAGAGGGTGCTGGGTTTCAAAATGGGGCAATAGCCATTGTCCATGTCATACACAGAGTAAAACTGCTGTCAGGTCCTCCCTATCTCCTGGCTGAGAAACACAGGAGCCATCAGTGAACAAGGAGCTGCTGAAAGTGGGCTCAGCTGCCATGGAGAAAGAAGCAGAAAGAGGGTTAAAAGAGATGAAGTTGGCTTGGTTTTTTTTTTTACTAACAAGTAGATCAGGCCCTTTGATCATTGAAAAGGCAGCAGAGGAAATGTGGTGGTCACAGAACATAAGCCTACAAACCAAAGAAATGCTGGGTCCTCCAGCAGAGCAATCTGGACACTGGAAAGGGAGTATAAGGTCCAGGTGGAATCTATCTTACTGTCCCCATTAGCCCTCAAAGAAGCTCTTGTACTAAGAATTTCACTTTGGTTTTCACATTTAGTGGGGTCATTATATGCAGTGAGGGTCTATATTAGTCTTGTGCTAAGTTAGATTTTTTAACAACCAAAAATAATCTTGTTTAGTGAATCAGTTTTTCCTGGAAGGAGATATTCCCAAAGAGTGAAATTACCTTTTTTTTTGCTTTCTTTAAGCCAGTTTCAATGGAGCTAAAGTTTCATGGAGCTAAAGTGGTGCCTGGGCAGCATCCTCTCCCAGCAGAGAATTTCACTCAAGGTAAGGCACTGCTTTAAGATTGTTCTGTGTCATGTGTTGTACCCTGCAGTGGTGCTGTAAAACCTGCAGTGCTGGGGGAGAGAATGACCCTCCTGCATCTCCTAGTCAGGTGGGCCCAGCAGGCCTGAGATACTGGGGGGTACTAACTGAAAGGAACACAGTGCCTGGGGCGGGCTCTGGCAGGTAGAAATTGCTGAGGGTAATTCTCATGTGATGTGTGGAGGGTACACAGCTCCTGCCCTACACCCTGACCTATGAGTTGGAGCTTCCTGGAAGGGGGCTCCTAGAAATGCCTTCAAAATAAGGGAATGGCATGGAAGGAAATAGGAAGGGGATGCCAAGGCTCTCCTGTCCCTGAGCCTGTGTGCCAGAGGAGTTGTCTTTGATGGTTGTCTCTTGCTTTGGTGTCTGTGGTTTGTGTAATGGGTTCAGTGAGCACACTTCCCTCAGAGGTTTTTTTCCTGTTGATATGACAGGGAAGTAAATAGATGTGTATAAAACACAGATGTTCCTTCCAAAGCACAATTTCTGTGTGCAGGAGAATTCAAGGCAATAGCAAAGCATCAGGAACCCCACAAGATGCTGATGCCTTCTTACAGTACCAGCTGAACAGCAGCTGTTGGTTGTGTTTAGTTGGCTGAGGAGCCAGGACTTACCAACAAGTGGTAAAAACCAATCTGACCAAAGGTTAATTGTTTTAAAAAATAATTTGATTCAGAGCACTTGTATGTGTTTGGCTGGGATTTTTTTGGCTGGAAAAAATACCACTTTACATTCAATAAATCTGTTTTCTCTCCTAGTTTCTTAAAAAGCTCTTAATTTTCAACAAATTCTGTGTGTACATGTATAGGTAAAAAAAGAAAGCATAATGGTCCTTTGGGGATGGAGTTTATATATTTAAGCACTAATACCCTTGGGTATCTGTTAAGTGGTGATGTAAATATCCCATGAACAAAAGTTCATGAGAAGTACTTTTAGAACTAGCTGCAGCAATCAAGATTTCAGAGCATCTTGTGGATCAGTGTGTGACAAGCTGAAGCAGTGGGCCTTCTGCCTTTAGTGGGTACTGCTTAACAAATCTTCCTCCTCCTGGAAGTCAGTTAGCATTTCAAGTTAAAACTTCTTTCAGTTAACACCGAGTACTTTTAAATGAAAAACAGACTGTAGCTGTCATTGCTGAAAGCTAAAAGTACATCTAGAGCAGAAGTAAATAGTCACATAGCCTAAAGGCTACATACTGTGGCTCAGTAAGTTCCCACAAAACCCATCTTTCCTCATAAATGGCTTTTTCTTGCCTGGCTGCTCCTTCCTGAAAGCTTGAGTAAGTAAGAGACTATGCAGGCCATCTCAGGGTTCCTCAGACTCAGAACAAGACAGGGTTCAGAGAAAAGGACACAAGTTCTTTGGTTTCCTTAAAGAGATTTCCTACTATGGCAAGCATTCTCACACCACCTCCTCCTCTGACTTCCCTCTGCACTGAAGGGAACCTAAGGAAGGCTCGAAACTTTATTGCCTTTCTCCTGGATGAAGGGTCTAGAAAAACTTACCCACAATGATTGGTTTTTACTCTGGGCAAGAGCACAGAATCCTGTGATCGCTGTTGGTAGTGTTTGTTGGTGGAGAACTCTGTGTCCCAGAACTAAGCTGTGGCTGGTGGGGGAGGAAGGGGAGATGCCTTGTGATATTGTGGTGACTCTGACCAGTGGTGAAAATGGCTCTTCATGTCTTATGGAGTGATGGCACTGGAAGTAAGGACATATAGCAGGTAATGTCTGGTGGTTGCTTGCTAAACCCAGGCTTCTGTCATACATGAGAGATGTTGGGTTGTTT
Organism: Porphyrio hochstetteri; assembly: GCA_020800305.1. Lineage (NCBI taxonomy): Eukaryota > Metazoa > Chordata > Aves > Gruiformes > Rallidae > Porphyrio > Porphyrio hochstetteri. The sequence goes on from CM036916.1 coordinate 18,117,651, forward strand.
TAGGGCTTTGGGACAGACTTGTCTTGTTTCAGATGAGACCCAGATGCAATAAGCATTCCTCATGGTGCTTTTATTGTGTGGGTTCTGTTGCCAGTAGGTAGGAACAGCCCTGGGTGCTATTGTTTGTGTTCATAGGTAGCTAGAAGAGCGTGTAGCTCTCTTCATAGACACTGGTATTGCTGCAGTCACTCAGCTCCAAGTCACTCTGCTGCAAAGTACTGAGTGTGGGACCGTACACAGAAATCCCTCTGAAACTGAAGCCAGCAAGAGCTGCTGCTTGGGCAGCGCGTCACCGAGAGAACACGTGGCCACGGTTTCTCAGAACTCACACTGGCTTAAGTGGTATCAAAGAGGAATTCAGGCTGTGGTTGTAACCTGTGCCAGGGGTTCCCAGATCTGTGGTGCTCTAATGCACAGGCAGCAGCAAGAGGAACCATAGGCATTAGCAACAGGCATCGTTAGCAGTGCTGGAGTCGAAGGCAGATTGTGCGACGGTGGCTGCTGGGAACATGCTGTTTGATGCATATAGGAAGGTGTGCCTCTAGTTTCCTGTTTACATCCTCCCATCATGTGCTTTTCTAATCCTTCAGCAACCATATTCCTTCCCAGAAGGAGCCATCCTCCCTGTCCTGAGTCAAGACCCACTCTGTAGACTTTCACTTACCAAACCCCGTCTCCGTTCTGACTGTGCTCGTGGGGATGTTTGCACTGTGACCTGGGTAGTTCCTCCTCCAGTGCTTCCAGTGCCAGGGCATAGGAATCCCTGGTGTTTGAACTCATAAGTGCATTGAGATGACCTCTCTACCTCTTCAGTTTGGGAGACTATTTCTTTCCCTGCAATGGGTGGATCCAGCTGAGAGATGTTTCTCTGTGGGTTTTACACAGAGCCCTGGGGATAAGATTGACTTGGGAGGCCAATCCATTGCTGAGGGACTAAGCTCTGAGTGCCAGAAAAGCACCCCTTGTGCAGTGCATTGTCTGAGTAGTGAATTAAATTAATTACTGAAGTATCAAATCGGTGCAGGTTTGTGTGAAATAACATTCAGCTGAAGTGAAAAAGACAATGGTGAGTGAAGGAAAATATGCAAAATTAATCAAGCCATGTTGCCCTTTCCTGAATTTCCAGGGCTATTTTCTTCTTTAACAGTATTTTTAGGTCTATACAGGAGAGCTGCCTGCAGCACAGAACTGAAACAAAACCAGTGGATAGGCACTAATGCAAAGGTCCTAACAGCTTTTTGAATTTGCTTGTGTTCAACTAACTTATGAAGGCAGCTTAAATATCTTCCTAAAATACAGACAAGCAACTACACTTAGTAAAGCATGAAAGAATTCCAGAAGATAAGGCAGGGAAATCCATCTCTCCCACCACAGGGCAAGACCTCATCTTTCCAGTTAATCCTATCAGGTCTTGGGCTTCTTAGCAGCCTCTGCTGCATAGATGGAAAGTCTCAAGGACAGTGTTTGAGTCAAGAACCATGTGTTGCAAAGTAGGCTCATCAAAGGAACAAAAAATACCACAGGGTGAACACCTCAGGTGTTTTATGGCAAAGGAAATCTTCTTTACTCTTGATAAAGTTACTCATGGGGTACTATTCTTGGTAGATCCTTGCTTCCAAAGGTAGAATAGTGCAATATTGTTTCCCATTTTTTTTCTCCTTTTAAGGTTCCCTTTGATAATGTAGGCAAGCCAGAGAAAAGTGATGTTCTAATAACTTGTGAGGCTAAATGACATCCTGGAGAAAAGAACTGGAAGATCTGAACAGAAGCAGTGTTAGGAAGCTGATGGGTAATGATTGCAGGATGCACATGCTGTAGGATGTGCTTTGCAAGTGTGTGACCTGGGTGAACTATGTAGAGGGAACTGGATGCTTCATTGTTCTGCTGTGCTTAGTGCAGGGAATTAAAATCTCACAAGAAAGTCTCACCTGTTGGCATTCATGGTTTTGATACTTGAGAGTCAGGCTACAGTGTCACCAAGCATGGATTTGTTTCTTCTTTTGGTTCTTCAGTAAAAACCTGTCAAAAGGCAGTCATATGGGGATGGTAGCAGGTTTACTCAGAGCTCAGAACAGTTCTCCATTTGTGTAGTATAGGATGGAGCTGAAGAGGCTTGAAAAGAAATGTGATTGTGTAATATGTTAATCTGAGGTGATTCCTTAATAACTTTGTGCTGCTTCTGTAACTCAACTGTATCTAGCACTGAAAAGAGAAACTTCCAGTTGTATTTGATACTGTATTATTGAGGGATTGCCTGTGAGTGTAGTGTACCATTTGGAAACCACTTAAGGAAGCTGAAAGGTCATCATGGAGCCCTTGGCTGTTCTCCCTCCACATCCAAGAGTAAACACATCTCCATTGAGGTGGTGGGAGTGAGCAAAAGGCCACATGGTTGTTTTAGCTGCTGGCTGGGTTAAACCACAACACCACCCTTCTCCAAGACCAGAAAGTTAGGGTCTTCAAAGAGCATTGAAGAACTATTTCATGCTCTGACCTAGGAGTACTACAGTTTCTAAGAATACATCATGCCTCTGAAAAGAACTGGTCTGGAGCAAGAGGTGTAGGAAAATACCTGTTTGAGTTGGGGCCAGAGGTATTTCCACAGTGAGATTTAGAGACTGCCCCAGTTTCCCGGGCAGAAGGGCTGGTGGAGCTGACTTCAGCCTGTCGGTGGTATCTCACAGAGCTGGGGCTGTCCAGTCTGGGGTTTGCACAGGGCAGTTCAGTGAAGGTGTGAGGAGGGAGCAGTTTGACCAAACACAATTGAATTCTGAAAGCAGTGATTTCTTGTTGGATGGCATGTGGTCTGGAAGTTAGCAGCTTCTCCTTAAATGCAGTTGTTCATCTGACCCTTTTCTATTTTTATGTTTATCCTCTGGGTTCCATCTTAGAGGGTTCTGCCCCAAAAGAGAGACACGGTAAGGTATTGCTACTCCTTTCACTGAGGATCTCTTCCCCACCTCTCCTTTCATCCTTGCTGAAGTCCCAAGGGCAGTGGGGCCTCAGTCCCTACCTGCCAGCCTGCATCACCATCAGCACTGCGCAGGATTCGCGCTCACTCTGTCCCTCTCTGCTCTTTCCTAGCCACGATACGTTGGCTTCCCTCTCTCTCATGCCACTTTGAGAGCACCTTTTTAAGGTCTCACTGGAAGCCCAGCAGCCAGTCAAAGAGGCAGGAGGATGCTGTGCATGCCAAGGACGTTCTCACTTGGTGGAGGGAGCAGAGTTGCATGTTAGGCCCTGCTCCCACGTTGACTCAGTGGCTGTTGTGCAACCAGACTCCAGGAACCTGCGTCCAGGGAAGAGAAGTGCACGGTGGTTACGCAAATCAGCAGGTGCAGCCTCGCACAGTGGAAGGATTTATGTCCTGGGTGGCCTTCAAGAAATCACTGAATAGTGTTTTTAACGAACCTAGCACACTGGGGAGCAGAGGATTTCAGAGCTGGAGTGGCAGCTGGTGGTATCTGTACAACTGTGAACTTGGGAAAGCTAAATCTAAATAAAAAGATGACTTTCCCAACTAGTAACGTAACGATGTACCCAGAGTTAAAAAACTTTGTGAGTTAAACTTGGGGAGTGTTTTAGAGGAAAAAAAAAATATTAGAATTAGGTATTCTTTAAGAACAGTGCATTAGATGACAAAGAGCTGTGGTTCTGCCCTCAGGAAAGAGGCATCTTCATAAGAGCTGATCATTGTTCAGCAGTGAAGACAGCATTAGTAACAAAAAAGTCAACGCAGTGTGGAAGGGGAGGGAGAGTGAGGCACAGTTAATATAAATTAGAAATGAAGTGTAGAAAACTGGAAATGAAAAGGATAATGTGAAATTACCCTTGGCTGCTATCTTCAAGGACGATAAAGAATTTAAACATCCTGCTTGAAACAGAAAAAGAATTGTGTAAAACCTCTTTGAAATGGAAATGGTGCAATTGTTAATGATGATGAAAATAAGTTGAAGCATTTAGTAAGTATTTCTGATCTATGTTTGGATGACAGCAGAATAATATGCTAGAATCACAGGGTGATAATGAATTAATTTCTAAATGATTAGGCCTCAAGAAAAAAGTATTATAAAACACTGCCTAGTAATAAGCATTTTAGAAAGTACTTGTTCAGATAACTTGCAGGCAAGAGCCCCAGCAGAGGTGATAAAAGGGTAGGTGGTTTGCTTTTAATACTGGAGAAATCCAGGACACTGGAGTTTTGGCTGGGGTTTCAGTATGCTAAAAGGGAAACTGGGTTAGTCAAGCAACATCATCATGCAGGGAGTTCTGTGGGAAGGACTTTTTCCCCAGCTCCTCCTTTTTTCTGAGAGCTGAGGGACAGCTCTGGGGGAGATGATCCCTTTGTGTACCCACTGATGGCCCCAAGGTAGTTCCTCTTTCGACGGGCTAGGAGTGGAGTCTGTACAGCTCCGAGCTAAAGAAAAGGTATGCTTGCTGTCATGCTTGCAATGGCACTGTCCAGCTGCAGGGCTCAGGTGCTCTGTAGGCAGCATGCCTGGGAGCTGATGGAATTTTCCCACCTTTGCTCCTGCTCCAAGAAAGGAGTATTTACAAGATTAACTATAGGAAAGTCTTCGGGCATGCTGGCTGTGTCTCCTCTGGGGCACCAACAGGGACTTGCCCACTATGGGCCCAATGCCTGGATGAGATGAGAAAGCCCAGACTGCTCCTACATAGCAACTCGGAGCATAAAAGCAGCAGGTGTTGCCCAAGGAAGCTCTTCAAAGCTCCAGGAAAAATGTGCCTGGGTGCCTGAGCTCCTCACTGCACAAGCATGCAGCAGCAAGGGAAAGCCTGTTCAAAGGAGCAGTGTGCCTTTGGGGAGAAAAAGGTGAGGTCAAGGGTGAAGCACTGAACTAGTTCACATGCTGATTCTGCTTTGAGTCGTATGATAGAAGATATTTATTGTCTATGTGTTGTCAGTCCCTCACCTCCCCATCAGCTTTACCTCCCAGCTTCTCAGTTACCCTCCACTACAGCTCTGCTGTCCTCAGCTTGAATGGGTTCACCAGAATGGCAGAGGTGGCAGTTCCAGCTCTGTACCCTTTGTGGTGCCTTGACAGGAAGGTAACTTGGCTTCTCTTTAAACACTGGGATGTGTTCCCCTGAACTGCAGTCGACATGTATTTTTCAAATGTACTTATGTCTCCAGTGAGCGTTTTGTAATTCAACAGTCATGATTTATTCTTGTTTTTCTTCTAGGAAATGCTAGAATCTGTGAATATCAGAAAAGCTTTTTGTGGTGTTGGGTTAACTGGGAGGTTAGGACAGTCAGTTTCTGTACTCTCACTCTTCACAATTTGCACCTGGTATTATTATTCATCACCACTCGCTATGAATAAGATTCTTGGGCTAATCTTTTGTTCCTACTATCAAGCTGGTGCCTTTAACGATGATGTGAAATCAATATGAATGATTAGGTGAATGGAAGAAACGGAACTTGAAATCGAATTACAAATGGAACTATTAATATTTATGGCAGCTTAATTATTATTTATGTAATTATAATTATTAATTATGCTATACTGTTTTGTAACCTGCATTGAAAAAGATCTGCACTGTACAAAAAGAAACACTTTCCGTGATGCAGCCTTATGTAATCAGCTCTTCGTATCCAGAGCTTCGAATGAGTGATGTTTAGATGTGGCTCTAGAGCCCAGCCCTGCTTTCCCACTGCCTGGCGAGTGCAGGGAGGGGTAGCTAGCTGGGCCCTCACTTCTCAGCTATCTTGCCTCGGGGTGAATCAAAGACATAATGGTTGAGTTAAATTTATGCCACTGTTGTCTGGTTCCCATATCCTATTTCTCTCCTTGCTTTCTCACTTTCCCTGCTCTGTCCTCACCTTCCACCTCCCGCAATAGCAGGGAATGGGAATGCAGTATATGAAACCAGTGCAGGGGAGCTCAGCCTTTCTACCTCATCGGTCCTGCTCCACTAGAGATCCTCCAGTAGGCAGGAAAAATTTGCCAAGAGAAGTCAGTAGCTTCTATATATGGGAAGTAAATTAAATCCTAAAACTTCACTGGCAAAAGCTGTTTGGAGGGCGTTTCTAGGGGTAGTCTGTGCATGCCATGCTGTTCTGCCTGTTCGTAGAGCTGTTGCACAGTGACAGCTAGAGATGGGGAGGTACAACTGACATCTCCAGGGGTCTTACCAAAGCTAGAAAATACAGCTCAAAAATATATTTATAAAGACCTTCCTCTGAGTGAGCCCTGCATCCATGTCTTTGCATTCCAGATTGTCACTGTGAGGCTTGTGATGCTGATATTACAGAAGTCTGTACAAATGAAGCTCCCTTTCATTCTCTGTCAGCTGCAAGCTGTGACAGTTTCTGAAGCATTCCAGCACTTCTTAAATGTCTGACTGTGTTTCTGCTTACAGGAAATTTTCTTTGTCTCTTCTTCTGGCAGTTGTTAGGTTAGTATGAGACAAGGGGATTTTCCTAATCATGCTGTGAAAAATGGTGACAGAAAGAAGATTTTTTTTTTAAAATTAATTCTTCTATTCAGCTTCCCAATAACAATTAGAAGGTTAAGAAGAGAAGGGCAGAAAATGGAGTCTTCTAGTTTATCTTGTAAAACCTATTAGCAGTGAATTTGAATGATTGCAGTGCTGCAAGCTCATGCCTTCTTTCCTCCCTTTGTTGTGAAGTGCTGCTGCTGTGTGGCTGCTGCCCGGTTTATGCATTTTGCAGCTTGTACACTGGATTTGTCTCTGGAACATTCCTTTCTATACCTGTTGCAGTTCACCAGAAACAGACTAGCATTATTGCAGAAGTGCCTCAGACCTGTCATCTCCCTCATCCATTAAGGATAGGGATCCAAGGACGGTCTTACTACAGTGAACCGCCAGACTGCAAGAGCTGTATCTGCTCAGTATTTCCTTGTACGCGGTCTGCCCTGAAGTGCTTCGTGCAGTCCCTGGCCTAGGTCACTGTGAAGCCACGTTTAATTTAAACAAGCGCACATTCAGCTGGCCAGAATGTATGTTTGGAGTTTAAAGTTATGGTGGTTTCCTTCTGCCTCCATGGGGCTGATTACCACACATTCCTTTCTTTTAATTTCAGCCCTCTGCAGTTCTAGGAAAAGGCCCTTGATTAAGTACTGAGAAACCGGTCTATTTGGAGGTCTCATTTTGTTGCTTCAATTGCATTACTGTATGGTAAATATAGGAAGGCACCAAGCAAATCCCAGTTCCTGGACTGAACAGGGTGTTCGAGAGCATTGTTCAAACTTAAATAGTGTGGCTGGGGCCTCTGTTTAATTCTAGCTAATGAACTGATTTCTCACGGCGTGTAAATCAGCCTATCCACATTGATTTATCGGCAAGTAGCTGGGTCAGCACAGCTAAAAACCAGCCTAGTGCCCAACTCTTCGCTTCCTGTTTCTAAATGAAGGATAGCAGGGATAAATGGTGTGTCATGCTGAGGGAGTCTGGAGGTCCTGGAGGGACAGCAGAGTGCTGAGAACCTAGAAATCAGCAAGTGGAAAACGGTCAGCAACCTGTAAACTGGTGTGTACTTTGCTGCTGACTCTACATTGCTTTCTGTCCTGTTCCCTGGGTGGTATTTTTTTATAGCCCTGGAATCCATGAAAGATAACCATGAAGTCTGCCTGTCTTCTGAACATATGCATATGACCTTGGCATTGCAGGGAACTTGAGAGTCCTGTGCAACCATGCAGAGCTACATTTTATTTCTGTGCAACAGGTGGAAAAACACCACCTGACGTATGGAAAACCACAGCATTTTAAGTGCATGGGACACTTGTAATAGGTGAGAGACTGATTGTGCCGGAGACAGACGTCTTATCTGCTGAACAGCTACTGTATATCTCAGAGAACAGCTTCTTCTGCAATGCCTCCATGGCAGCAGGCCACAGCCCTGTCCTGGGGTGACCAGCTGTTAGCCTGAGCCGCTGCCTGGCCCATTCATCCCCGAGGCACCCGACGAGGGAGCCAGTTTGCCTGGTGCTCAGCTGAGGCCTACCAGTGCAGATGTCACCGGCCTGCTTTTATTTCAGGGCAGGGCTGGCTAAAGGATGGTGCAGACTGTCACCCAGCTGCGCTGCTGACCACAAGCTTCGTGGTGGGGTTTCTCCTTCCCTTTGCAGCTCGCTGCTGCTGCCTGGTATTTCAAGGGCGGCTTGTGGGGAACTGTGAAACAAACTCATCCTGATTCCTGTTTTTGTTTTCCATGTGCCTGGAGGCTATCCTCACACTCCTCACAGCTGGTGACTGCTCTGTTTCCCTGAATCTCATTCAGAGCACTGTACCTACAAGCCAGCTACTTGTCATCTCTAAAAGATGTTTGTTTCCACAGAAGAATAGCAATGAGGTTACTGTCTGCTCCCTTCACAGTCAGCCAGGCTGGGAGAAGTCCAAATATCCAATCATCCCTTGGAATTCATATTGCATGAAGATAAAGCAGCCAAAAATAGTTTCCATGAGCTGGATGGTTCTATAGCTTTCTGTGTTTATCTAACAGGAAAATGTTAAGAAGTACAGTAGGTCATGCACTAAACTGAGCAAAATCATGGGACATGTGGGAGCTCACAGAGATGAGCTTATCATTTATTTATTTGATTAACTTAACCTCTTTCCACTTGAGAATTGCCTGCAGTTTTCTTGCATTGCTCTTATGTTTATTTGATAAAAGGAAAAAACAACCCAGCTGTACCGTGAGGAATTAGAGATGCTGAAAGAGGCTTTTGGGGAAGGGAGGAGGGAGAGAGGAGAGTTTGCACAGCTCTGCCAGAGCCTTATTTTTTTCCTGCCTTCCAAGAACAGGGCTGTGTTCCATCCCCTGTCGCCCCCTCAGCTGGTGCTGGGAAGAGCAGCTGAGTTTAGCTCACTGTTCCTGGAAGTCACTGAGACACTGAGCATCCAGAAACCAGCATTTTCTGTAGCAGGCTCTGTTTGAATGGAAAAGATGAGCTGATCTTAATCCATCTTGTTCGCTAGCCTGAATTAACCCTCGTTGCACCAAGAGAGGCTACAAAGACCTTTAATGTGTTCTTTTTGAAAGGGACAAAGGCTTTCTTCATCCACTGGGGCCCTGTGTCTGAAACCACTCTGAAATGCAATGTCACAGCATCGGGCCAGCGTATCCCTGCTGTAACTCACAGTGGCTAGGTTTATGCTGAGAACACCATTTCTGTTTTTATCTTGCCTAGCAGAATGGGAGCGTGGGCAGCTGTTTGACCAGGCAGGCTGCTCAGGTGTCTCTCTCTGCCCTGGGCTATGCACTTCAGGAAGGAGCGTGCAAAGAACTTCCCAGCCACAGACTCCCCTAGAAATGTCCTGGTCAAGGTGTACCTCAAGAGGGTCATTGCAGTGTGGCTCCGTGCACTGGTGCACAGAATGTTTGATAACATGCTTTGAGAGGCATAGAAAGAATATGCATCCTGTAGAGTAAATTCCCAGCAGTTAAAGGGACTGTCTTGTATGAGGGTCTGCATCTGTGTTACAGATAGGGAGGTGGAGTTTTTAGTTTATCATCTTGTAATCTGGATTCTGTTTCTTGCTGCATGATTAAGGCTGAGCGCTGTTCTCCAGTGCCTCGGTTTCCCTTATATGCAGTATAGGATGTACTGATACTGTGGGTCAGTGTGGGATCATGAGGGTTTAGTAATGCCTCTGGTGTCCCCAGGCAGAGATATCTCTGGGAACACAAACTCTTACTGGGTCACTGGAAATGCACTGGCTCATCTGCTTCTTTCTCAAGGCTGACTCAAAGCACGCTACTCCACAGCTGTGACTGTCACAGGCATAGCCCCAGTGCCAAATTTATCTGGGTCTGATGGCTGCGATGAATCTGGGACCCAGAAAACAGCTGAAGGTGACCAGAATGTACCAGATGGAGGCATTTCTATTGCTACTTCCATGGATGCAATTAGCTGAAGACAAGTACTCCAGAGGTTTTTCTCTTTCAGTGTTTTTGGATTTCTTTATTTAGGGGAGAAAGAAAATCCCTTCTTTTCCCTTTGTGCCTAAATTTGGCCTAGGCTTCTCACTGAATGTAGGACATCAGGTTGGTTTTGGTCAGCCTGGGGACTTTATTTTCTCAGTTGAGCTCTGATGAGGGCTGGCCCCCAGTTTCAGCTCCTCAGTGCATCAATCCAGGGAAAAAAACACCCCAACCTGAACACCAGCACAGGCGTCTGCCAAAGTGCACACCAAGGAGAGAATGAGAAGGGTTGGGGTAACCCTGGATGTCAGATCCACTCCTAACTGGCACTGGTAGTTATATGTAATGAGATGAGCTTTTGAGATGGTTTTTGTGCCTGTGCAGGGCTCATGGAAGTGACTGATATTTTTTTGTGGCATGGAGGGTGAAGAAAGAAGGGCTGAAGCACTGGGGTCTTCTTGTCTCTCTGCTTCGCCCCATCCTGATCCCTGAAGGAATTTACTGCTGTTCAAGTTTCAGGCTTCAAAGTCAGCAACCTGTAGTACTGCAAGGTAGAGAAGAAGCTGCAATGTGTAAATCCTCTCCTAGAGCATGGCCTCTTGGGAGGGAACTGAGGGAGCAGCCCTGTCTCTGCCTTCCCCCTGCCACCGCCGTGGAAGCGCTGTGGTTTGGTTAGCTGCCTGGATAAACAGCGGCAGGGGAGGTTTTACTACTTGGATTCTGGGGAAGGGTGATGGCAGGGTGCTGGAGGCTGCCCACTGCCTCAGGGTGTGTGTAGGTGCTGAAGGTGCTGTGGCTGGTGACTCCCTGCGTGTGCTGCTCAGCCCTTCTGTTGCGTGTGGTCTCATTTTGGTTTGTGCAGATTCTTGCTGCAGCGTGGGAAGTTGCCAGAGCAGTGATGTTCATGCTGCTGAGGAGCCTGTAAAAGTTTCTTTGTTCCACTGCCTCAGTTCTTGGAATTGATCTAGGCCAGGCAACATCTTGAAAAACAGTAACTAGAAAAATAAACTCCTCTACCTGACGCTTTCCTATTAGCACAGATTCAAAGGGAAAAACAGAGGCACTGCAAGAGTGCAGGCATCCTGTGTGGTGAGGAGGTGTCAGCAGCTGAGTCAGGCTCACAAAGCATCATTTAAATAAAAATCCGTGAGTACCTGCTCAGCTGGACACAGCTTCATCCCTGTAGTGTGACCACAAGATGGGTGGGTGTTTGCAGGGGGTAGAGTAACTAACACACACTTACAAATCGTGATGCCGATAGTTTCAGCCCTTGCGCTGTGACCTTACGGGTACCGCCCACAGGAACCAGCTCTAGCTGTCCTGTTTCTGAGTAACAGGCTGATCACAGTAAAATAGGGAATTACAGTACAGGGTCTCACTGAACCCATGGTAACGATCACAAATTTCCAGCAAATTGGTTTCCCAGGTACCTTGAGTTTTCATGGGTGAGGAATAAGAATTTCCTGTGATTTGGGTTTTATGATATAAATGTGACCTTTTTTTGTTACCAGAAGTTGTAGGGTTGGTTGCCTGCTCCTCCTGCGCTCAGTTCTGACAAACAGCTCCTCTTCCCAGGCTCAGTAGCCCTGGGACTTTAGGTCACAGGAGTTGTGACATCTGTCCTGGAAATACCAGGCTTGGAACTTCAGGTGCTGTTTGTGATTTCCATTACTGAACCGTTTTGCAGTCTGGTATGCATTTTGTGTTACAGCCATATACTGCCCAGCAGCCAGCGCCCAGGGAGCTTCCATTCCACACCAGTGAGGCAAACAAAGGGGAGAACAGGAACCTGGAGCCCAAAGATGCACAGAGCTTTGTCTGAGGATAGCTGGCAGGTCCAGGCAGAAATGGAAATAGGTTTTCTAGGTCTCAGCCAGCATTCCTGATGCCCTTCAGTCAGGGATGCTTCTTGAGAGTGAATTTTCTGTATAACTGGGCCTGGATTTCCCTTCCCGTGCTGTTTCCATGATTGTTTAGTGGGCTTTGACACGGGTGAGTTGGGATGGAATGGGGTCTTTCCTGACTCTGTGGCAAGCTTTAGTGAGAGCCCACGTGTAGCAGCAGTGTGAGCTGGGTGTGCAGCCGTGCCTGTGCTGGGACAGGCAGTGCTTCCTTCTTCATTCATGCTCAGTACTGTGTTTGCAAAAGCAATTTCGTAGCCATGGTTTTGTCCCTGGGGAGCCGAGGGTTGAAGTTTGGAAGTTCAGCTGGCATCAAGTTACCCGGGATGTCTGGGAGCTTTGTGTGTGACTCAGAAATTTCCAGAAGCCTGCTTGTGTCCCCAGGACCAGGTGCTGTACTGACACAGGGAAAGGGCTGAGCTTGTGGGTGCTAATGCTGCTCGTGCCTGCATTCATGGTGAGGAAACCCCTTTAGATGAAAGGGGGTGTGTGTGGGTGTGTGTGTGTGTGTATCTCATTCTACCCCCTGCTTTAGGGCTCTGCTGTTTTTCAGGACTGTCCTTATGCAGATGAGCAGAGACCCAGAAATTCAAACTCTGGCTCTGGTGTGTGCCGAGGACTCACAGTGGATGGTGGCCTCTTTCCCTCAGTCTAACAGTTCTTTGCTCTCTCAATCCCGGGGGCATTTTGTTTTCACTGTACCTTCCTCATCATGCCTAAGTGACCCTCCCTACGAACTTTTCTGCATTCTCTCTGCCCTCCTCACCTCCCTTCCTTGGCCTGTTCTCTTGGCTTCTTTCCTCCAGTTACCTCACCTACCTCTCTGCCCAACTGTCTCTTCTCCTCCTATTGCCACCACGTTTGTCCTCCCCTCCCTTCTTACATTCTCTCTTTCTTAAACCCTCCCCTCTGCGGCTCTCAAGTACTTATATCCCTACACTCTGTCTGTGAAAGAACAAACAGACTAAACAAGAAGTTTGCCAGGTCTTTGCTGTGCTCTTGATAAATGCAGTGCTTCTGTAGCTCCTTGTTCTTCTGACAGTGCAGGCGGGAGCCCAGCATCCCCCCTCCCACGCGATGAGCTCATGGGGAGCTGTCACGGCTTATTCTAAGAAATCTGCTAATGTACAGTACTCAGCAGAGGCACCCCTCCCCTGGGAGGATCAGCAGAATTAGGATGTGCAGCAAGTTATCTTGGGGATTACACAATCTTATCACCTCCTCCAGGGCACTGGGGAGCGGCGAGCACCGTGTGCTCTGAGTCACACTTGCCCCTGTGATGAGGTACAGGTTTCCTGACTCACTTCCTCCCTGGACTTCTGTTTCCTTAGGTCTCTGCACTAACATCACAAACTATAAAAAATATAAAAATGACAGAGACAGGGAAGTCAAGGCAGCCATGGCCCCTGAGCCACTGTCACGCCTGCCCCGTGCTCGTGTCCATTCTGACTTGGGGTGGGAAGCTGGCACTGCTCAGCACACACTGCACAAAGCCACTCACAGCTCAGTGCTGGAAAGGTGGTACTATTTTGCCTGCTGAAACAGTTAAGACCGAGCTGAACATTTTCAGCTATGTGGGTGGATTGTGTTTTTTAACTCAGAAAGACACCGTCATGTATCTACACACGAAATGCACACGAGTGATCACCCTCTTGTGTTAGGCATCTTGTTCCTGTATCACCAGAGTCTGGGATGGAGAGAAGGGGCATAGCTGCCCCGGCATGCATCCTGCCCCAGCAGCCAGCTGGCTGCTCAGGCAGGTCTGTGAGGCGGTGATGGTGGGCTTGCCTTGCCTGGCTCAGTGAGAGCTGACACCAGCCTCAGCCATCTCCAGCATCAGGGGCTGCTCTGGTGGTGTTAGCTCTCTGCATACTTACTAATTTTCTTCAAGCCTCTGGCTCTGGATTCATAATTCTCACTTGTGATGACATATAGTCTATGTATTTTTTAAGGTTTATTTTGTGTTGGTTTTTTTTTTTTTTTAAGAAGATTCTCAGCTCTTGTAGTCACAGGGATATTGGAAAATATGACTCTTTAAAGAGTCAACAGCCTGAAGGCCAATAATCAGCTGCATGCAACTGTTCCACAACCTGACAACCCTACTACTAGCATTTTAGTCTATTGATTTCTTGAGACCCGACTCCTGGGTTCAGAGCGCTTGGTATAAGCCTCCTGTCACTCACCTGCTCTGGTGGAGTGGGAGGAGAGCGCCGAGTTACTGGAATAGCTGCCTCTTCAATACCTGGAAATACTCTTTCTCTGCATCACAGCCTAGTTTTAGAGCATGCTGTGTGACTTAAATTAAGTTCAAGTTGCTAGTCATCCCTGGGGCTCAATTTTGTCAAGCTTTATATTAGAGAAAGGATCTGTATGAGGCCTAAAAGGTCCTGCTTATCTCTGCAGTGACCTGACCAGCAGTGTGCTTTTCCAGGACACATTGATAGGAAGTCAGAGCCCGGTTTGGTGAAGCACTCCCATGCAGAGCTCTAGATCAGACTGTAGCAGCTGGCGAACTTCCTGACATCTGCCCCTGATACCACCCATGTGCGCTTTGAAGTCAGTAATACAAAGTCATCCTCCCAGCCCGCTAGCTGGAGTCTCCTTGCTGTTGGAGAGTGAAAATGAACAGAGCTTTTCATTTTGTTTAGTGTGAATTCTCTGAAAACACTGGAAGGAGCTGGAAGAAGAGTAAATGTGACACCTGGTTCCCCTGTGTACGTGTGTGCTTGGCATTTGGCTGAATGTGGAGAGGGAAGTGGGCTGTATGGGACTTCACTGGGCACCACGTGCTCCTACCCAGGGTGCGCACGGGTGAATGAAGATGCACTGGGGCTGGTTAGTAAGTTGTCCCAGGAGCAGGGCATGGGTCGCTCCTTTGGGGAGTTTGCCTTTCTGTGCTCTCAGTAGGGCAAGGGATGGCCAGGCTCTGCTGAGATGCAGGCAGTTTGCATCCTGCCTCTCAAATTAATGCTTCACAAGTTGTGAAGCACTTGGGCCTGGGTTGAGTGTATAGTTTTCTTTTGCTCTGACAGCAGAGATGATAGAAAGGTTTTTTTCTTCTTTCTCCCCTGTCCTTCCCTCCCCTCCCCTCCCTTGAGACCACGAGGACTATATATTGCTCATCTTATTAGCTACTGATAGCGTAGGAATGCTGCATCCCAGCAGTGGCAACCCTGTGCCTTAACAAGGAGATAATAGTCATGTTTTTTCCACTCACTAATAGGCTTACTGAGCCAGCAGGAATCATGCAGTCCAGTGTTAGTTTGAGTCTGACAAGAAGGAAAGATCCCAACAGTTCCCCAGCTTCCAGCAGCAGGGGGAAAGGAAAGCCTGCGGCACACCTGTGTTTGGAGAACAGGAGTAAGGGCATTGCCCTCTGCTTTGGCCAAGGGAGGTGGGCTTGGGAGTCCCAGCGGCAGGGGAGTAGGAGGGCCCTGTAGGGGAACATCCCAGCGAGTGTCAGGTTTAGTGCTGTCACAAGGAGGGATTATAAATGTGGTCAGAACGTAACTGTGAGCATGTGAGAGGACTGGCATCGCCTCTTGGAAATACAGAGCAGCTGATTATTGTGCCCATTTGTGTGCGTATTGTATGACTGTGTTTTTCCATGTCTCTTTGCCCCTGTTATATTGACCTGCAATCTTTGACTTTGACCAAAAAAGCCTATGGGATATAATAGAGTGTTGAATTTAGCTTAGGAGTGCCATAACCTTGCTGTGACCGCTGTAACTGTATCTTAAAGGACCTCTTTAGGAGGAGATGCCTGACCCAACACAGCTCCACCGCCAGCCCCTCTTCCCCTGTACTCCCACCGCGTAGCTTTGCTTTTGAGGCAGGCAGTCCCGTGGATGTGAAAAGCCAAGGGACGGCCCGGATGTGGTCATTGTCACTAGTGGAGAAGCTCCTCTGTTAACCTTGGGAAACAAACAGTTTGGCTCTAGCTGGGAGAGGAGGAAGGATTTTGTAATAGCACCTGGTCTCATTCTTCCTTCCCCCTCCAGAATCCCTGAGCACTATCCTGGAGCCCTGGGAGATTTTCTCCAAATAGATCTGATAGTCACAGAATCACAGAATAATAAGGTTGGAAAAGACCTTTAAGATCATCAAGTCCAACCATTCACATACTAAACTAAACCATATCCCTAAGTACTTAATCTACCCTTTTTTTGAACACATCCAGGGAAGGTGACTCGACCACCTCCCTGGGCAGCCTGTTCCAGGCCCTGGCAACTCTTTCAGTAAAAAATTTTTTCCTAACATCCAATCTAAAGTCAAAGAAGTGGTTTTACAGTCTTGTCTTATGCTTGTGGAAAGAGTCCTTCCTTGGCAGCTCTTACAATCTAAATAATGCAAGATAAAACCGCAACATAAAACACAGGGCACGAATTCAAGGAAAGGTTAGCAAGAGGGCAATTTAGACACAAACCAATTTAGACATACTGAACTAATTATTTTTTTCCACTGGAAAGGTTGGAATTAGTAATGCAGGGAGAGGACTTTCCTTGGAAGCTTGCATTGAGTTCGCAGATCCGGCCAGAAAAGAGCTCTTAGCCCAGCTCCTTCCATGCCTGGGTCTGCTAGACCTGCAGAAGAGGAAAGTCTGTGCAGCAAACAAAAGGCAGCTTTGACGTCAAGACCTGGGACCGTTGCCCTGACATTGGGAGGTGGAGCGCAGAAAGGAATCCGCAGCTAATAGGCTCTGGACTGGAGTGCACTTTGGCAGAGGGACAGCTGCTACCCCTTCTTTCCAGGAATAATATTGTTTATTTCTATCTCACTCTCTCTGGCTAAAGTTACCATAGTCAGGTTTCACTTCACCTGTCTCTACCATAAATTCATCAGACTGCAGGAAAAACCTAATCTGCAGACTCCCCATTCTCCGTCCCCTCTTCCCCGGAGAGCCACGCTGAGTAACTCTGTTGTTTCTTTGCTTTGGCGAGTTTGTGACTGCCACTTTCCCTTACTGAAGCCTTTGCTGGTAGGATTGAAGAGGCGTACACATGCAGTTTGCTGTGTTTGTGTGTGGCTGCACGAGTAGGTGTAGATGCTCCTTGCTCCTGCCCAGGACAGAGGAACGGTCTCCGCAGCTCCGTGTAGGTGCATAGAAGTCACCGCGTTACCAGCAGCGGGTGTTTCTGGTTTGCGCAAATGGCTCTGTCCTGTGGACCTCAGCTTTGTTCTGGGAAGTTTCAAAGTGTTGCAATGCAATGTGGTAACAACCTGAAGTTCAGTGGATTCGTTACGTGGTTTTGATTGGCTCTGGATTTATTAAAAAAAGGCACTATTTTTACATCAGATCCAGGTTGCCAGCCTTTCCTGGGCAGACTTTGCAAACTGTTGAGTCATGGAACAAACCTTGAGTAAACTCACCCGTATTTTCTGTTTTATTAATCTTTCCTAGATCTGCAGTTCAGGTCAGTGCATATTTGCCCCCTGTGCACTTGGGAATGCTGTGCAGCCTTTTGAGAGTTTAGGAGCTGAATCCTAGCCTCTGGGCAGAGTGGCAAAAGCACTCTCAGGTGTAGCTGTATTTGGCCACATATGAGCCAGGGGAGATGAAGGGAAACTTTATGACAGCTTTGGAAAGCTTCACTCAGTAAATCAAATGCAAATTTGTCTGAGTCCTGTGAGTTGTAATCCCTGCTCACTGGCTCTTCAGGGTGGCAGCCCAGAGCAGGCTGTAAATAAGCATCCCCATGCTGTTTGAGGCAGTGCTCCTCCTCAGGCAGTTACAGTTACAGACTCTTTTTATCAGCTCTTGTTTAACCCCTCTGAGGTTGAAGATCATGAAAGTCTGGTGCCACTCTTTTTACATACACATAAATGAGAACTATCAAAATCAGGTCTGTGAGATACCAACGGCATAAGAGTTTATGGCTCTTTTGGGGGTTGATGTTTTTGAGGTCGATATTTTTGAGTCAAATTCACCCCTTTAAAACACAAGTTCGTTTTTTCCATTTGCAGTGAGCTACTCCAGATTGTCCCTGGTGAGATCTGAGTTGCTTTGCTATGTTGGTGGTCATTTGCTTCCCCCTCCCACCTCAAATTCGAGTGTTAAAATCATGGGGATTATCTATGTCCAAGGAAAAAAAAGTTTGAACTCGGTGTTCAGCAGCTCCTCACGTAGGAAGATTTAAAAGGGATTCTTTTTTTCCTCCTAGTTCCTAGTATGAGCCCTCATCTTACAACATGTGGTTGAGTATCTGCAAGTTTTCAAGCTTGGTTCTGAGCTGTTTGCACTTCTCTCTGTACTTCCCTAATCTGAATTCCTCACTGTGTACGTGTTGTAAGAATTTCTTTGTGTGTCATTCTACACAGAAGCCAGATCCTAAGAAACACTAAAAAGCTTATTTAAACCCCCCGCCCCCAAAACTAGTTTCCTCTTAGAGTCTCTTGCCCCTGCTGTCTGTTCAGGTGGTTGGCAGATGAGAGCTTCTGCTCTTGCTTTGTCTCATTCCCTGAAAGAGCCTGGCTGCTGGCTGGAGTGACCACAGGAAGGAGGGCAGGAGGAACTGCCTTGCAAAAAAGCTGGTGGCAGATGACTGCTAACAGAGAAGAAAAAGTTCTTGGATCTGGTTTGATTTCCCCAGCCTTCCTAAGAAAGGGAGGAGAAGGAATGCAGCTCTCCAACACTGCACTGTTCCAGCTCCCTTTTGCCCTTCCAGATTGGTACTAGCTCAATGCTTCCATACAGAGCAGCAAGGAAGATGCTTCAGTCTGGACCTAAAGCATCTTAACACTTAAAATTATACCCTGAGCCCTCTTTAGACTGCAGTTTGAGGAGAAAAGGGGCCACCCAGATGTTTCCACAGTGGAGGAAAGCAAGGTGGGGCACTTGAAGATACAGAGAGGACTTGAAAGATGAGCACAGTGGCTGGGTGCTTCTGATAAACTGAATGGCAGGGAAGTAATTAGCGCTGGCACGCTGCCATCACTGAGTATTGATGCAATTTGCTTGGATCTGGCTTTCAAGGTTTTCTTGCCTGAGCCCTGGTTCCAGCAGCCCCACCGCTGAAGTGTGGTTTGTCACAGTAGAGGGGAAGTTGGTGTGATAAATCCCCCAGCAGCTGGGGGGTGAAAGCAGGCAAGCAGGGAATTTCTGAGTATTGATAAATGCAAATCCTGGCAGCCAACCCCCTGTTTGGAAACCAGCTCTGTGGGAAATGGCTTTGCATTTGAAGCTAGCTGCAGAAATACTTGCTGGTAACGTGTGTGGAATTAATAACCGAGGGGTGAGCTGTACCACAAGGGGTTTGCTGGAAAACCACGGCAGTTACCTTAGCAGTGGCTGAAGAAGTTGATTGAGAAATGGGCTATGTCTGTTTGGACAGACTTTAAGTTGGTTTCATGCTCAAACTGAGAACCCAGGAGAAACAGGGAGGGGCACGGAGACCAGCAAGAAAGGGGAAAATGCTTTTTTTGTTGTGGTTTTGTTTTTGTTTGGCTTTTTCTTTTTAAACTATGCAGTGGTATGAGGTCAGGCAAATGACTGGCTGCATCTGGAGCGGCTGTTCCTTTTAGCTTAGAACGTGTTTGTGCGTTCAGGTTGGACCAGAAGAAAACAGGGGTAAATAATTGGAGGAAATAAAGAATATTGGAAGTCCTGTGTGGAAAATGGGTAAGATGGGGGAGGGAATGTGTGGCAAAAGAATTGAGAAGTGGAGGGAATCTGTGAAGGCTGGAAATTAAATGAGGAGCTGCTTTATTTTTAAAAGGAGGAGTGGAAACAATGCAGGGAGTGAAAAGGGTGAAAACATCGACTGTGAAAGAAGAGAGTGAGTGGAATATCGCTTGAATAAAACTGGGGGAAAGAAAGCAGCAGAAGGGGGTGAATTCGTATGGTTTTTACATTTGGTTCTGTATTTTCCTGGATTTCCATGGCACCAGCTGATGTCAGATTGGTCACTCCTTTCATGCTTTACATTGTGTGCAAATGTGCCAGAGGTTTTTTGAAAACTGCTGGGCAAATGGTATGACTGGGGTCGCTTTGACTTCAACAAATATTCACAGCGGCCTTCCAGTCCCTGAAGGGAGCATACAAACAGGAGGGGAATCAACTGTTTAAAAGGGTAGACAATGGCAGGACAAGGGGAATGGATTAAAGCTAAAGGAGGGAAGGTTTAGATTAGATATTAGGGGGAAGTTTTTTCCAGAGAGAGTGGTGAGGTGCTGGAACAGGCTGCCCAGAGAGGGGGTGGATGCCCCGTCCCTGGGGGTGTTCAAGGCCGGGTTGGATGGGGCCCTGGGAACCTTGTGTAGCTCCAGGCCTGAGGTTGGTGGCCCTGCCTGTGGCAGGGGGGTTGGAGCTCTGTGATCCTTGGGGTCCCTTCCAAACCATGCCATTCTATGATTCTATGATCTTCCCATCCTAGGCAGGGCTACGGAGGGCTGGGCTGGATCCGAGCAGCTCCATCCTCTGTGCTGGGGCTGAATCCTTTCACTGGCTCCTCAGGAATTCAGGAGGTAGTTTATAAAACCTACTGCAAACCTGCTCTTCTCTCCTAGATGCTTCCTTTCTTACACCTCCATCACGTGGGGCACAGTGTAGGAGGCAGGCGTCTAATGAGCAGGTTTAATCACCATCTTCAGGATTAGGTATTATTTATAGTTTACCCACCTAGGCCTCGACAGCTGCAGCAGCAGTACATCCAGAAGGGAGAAGAAAGGAATGCCTTGTGCAGCTCATCACTGCTCTCTGAGAAAAGGTGGAAGCTCTGCAGTCCTGTTGTAGGCAAGACAGAGCAGCGGCACAATTAAAGCTGTGGGGAAGGAATTCAGGGCAACTGTTTCCCAGGCTTGAGTATGGCTGCGTGTGCAAACTGGCAGTAGTGACAGTACAGCCTGTATTAAGAAGTCAGTCCATGAAGGAGGGGTTATGTACTCACTTTGTGCAGTTTCAGTTTGCCTAGAGGGTGGACTCTTAGTTGTTCTGGTTTTCTTACATTTTGCTTCTGGCATTCAGAACTTTCCACTGGGCAAAACAGTGAGTTGGAGTGAAGACTAAAAAATAGCTGGGTTTCTAACTAGAAAGAAAAAGCTGTTTTCTTGGAGTGCTTCCTGGGTCTTTCCTGTCTTATCAGTAAAATCAGCTAACTGCCTGAGTGAGAGTTAATTCAGCTGTACTGTCTGTAACTTAATGGCATTTGAGTTAGGGCAGCTGTGACTTACAAAGCAGATTTAAGACATTTTCTGTGTAGCTATATGCATATTACAAGTATTAAGTGTTTATACCTCATACACATTAACAATATGTAGGTTTCTCCTTAGCTCATTGTAGTAGAGCGGCTGCCACCTTCTGCAGAGAATTGTCCTTAAAGCTGTTTGCCCAGCTTATTATTTGATGCTGTGCTCCTGTCACTTGAAAAGGGATTTTTGCTGACATAATGTGGTGCGGTCAGAGGGGGGTGAAGAACAAGTGCAACCTTTTTGCTCTCTGCCATCTGGGGAGAGTTCAGGATCTGTTGTATTCTAGTCTCGGTTTTAGAGATGATTACTCAAAAGAAGATGCTTGAAATTTAACAGGAGGAGCAAAATTAGGAAAGAGTGAATATAATTCAGTACGTAGGTGGGAGGAGGAAATGCATCACCTGTCATCCCCCACCCAGGGCATTCAAAGACTCAGAGAAACTGTTTGCAACTCATCACCTAGAGTACTGGTTGTCAACACTTTCAACATGAGTAACTCAAAACTTTCCATCAGAAAGTCCTCCTGACAGTAGGCTTTGTCTAATTAGTCATCTTTCATGGATGTCAGCAGTAATCCATGGAAATCCCCCCAGGTTTTGAGGAGTGCAGCTTGAGAACCACTGGTGTAAGACAGCTTGATGATGTCTCTCATGACATCGGTATGTATTTTATTGTGTCTTCTTCCCTTTCTGCATCAGAAAGGGACTCTGATCTGAGGGAAGTGGGAATCTGCATTCCCATGTGGTCACTGTAGTCACCACTGGGTCAAAGCCAGCATGGGTTTGGCCAGAGAGTGTTGGTGGGACTTAAGCATCAGTTCATGTCCTTCCTCATCTGGCATGTTCTGACCTCTGGAGGTGTCTGAGGAGCGTAGAACTGTGCCGGTCGTTCTCCACTTGGGTAGGGAGGGATGGTTTCCTCTGCAGTTGTTCCTTCGGGGAGAGTGAGACCAAGTTGGTTGTGGACCAGTGCCAGGCTCCCAATCCTCTTGATTTCTGGCTCTGTCACCACTACAAACAGAAAAAGGACTGTCACCAAATAGACCGCGGAGCTTGGGGGTGTGTAGAGCAGGACAGACCGCCTTTTGGGTAGCGGGCGTGCTTGATGGCCTGTTTTTACAAACCAGGGCGCAGGGTGTGTGAGCACACGACGTTCCAGCGTGTTGAGGTTTCCAGATAAAGTAAGCTGATAAGCCATGCCAGCTTTTTTTTGGCTCCCATGGAAAAGGCACCGTTGCACATGACTTGCTAACCACAGCTTCTGCCCACCTATTTAAAGCAGTACACGAGCACGGTAGCCCCAGGTACAGGATCCATAATAACAGTACTTATTGCTAGAATTCTCCTGCACAGATCAGTGTGAGTAACTCCAACTTGTGCCCGACTTGTCTATGATCAGCGGCTCAGAAGGGTCAGCAGGATGTGACAGGAACAATGTAAAGTCTGTGTCTTGACATTTTCTTCTTTCTCCTCTTGTGTATGATAAATAATTTTTAAAAGGCTGTTGAGAAGGATGTGGGGTGAGACTGAAGCCTCCTCCCTTGCAAAGGCCTCTCCTCTAATACATGGAAACAGCAGAAGATTTTTTTCATTGCAACTGTCACACTTGGTTTAAGATCACGAAGGTGAAAGTCCATAGTAAACTCTCTGTGTTACCCAAATATGCTGCTTTGACCTTATGAAAACCAAATAAACACACTGTATTGTGGCCTTGGGGGCAGGCCAGGAAAAACCTCTGTAAATGGAGCAATATCATCACCTTTCATTGCAGTGCGGATGATCGAAGGAAGAACGTGTGCTGTCAGAGTGGGGAAACCCAGTTAGTTTATCTGCTTTCTTTTAGCTCCTAACTTTCATTCACTGTGTTCTGGGTTTTTCTGGCTGTTACTTTCCAGCCAGGTGCTCAGAGATCTTCCTTCTGGCTGCAGCTAAATGCTGTGCTGGGGAGAAGCCAGACTGTGGGCCAGATTCTTTCTCCATCACCTTGGCACAGTTTTCTTGAAGCAAAAGAAATTGCATGTGATTAGCTAAGAGAAGAATTTGGTCCCAGACATGCCTGGCTCCCACTATAGCCATCTATTCCCTAGAAATAAATTTTACAGCTAGATGTGTGATGGGCTGTACACACAGCTGCTTAGAGCAGAGTTAGCAGCTGGGGTGGCTCGAGAAAACCATGACATAGAGAAGCTGTTCTATAAAATGAGTGCACTGCCAGAAGTGTGACATCATGACAGCACTAGCACACAGCTTTTGTATGCAGCCACCATGCAGGGAGCTGGTGATGGAGATCATTCCCAGCATAGGTTGCCTGTGTTAGGCTCAACGTAGTTAAACCTAGTTAAAACCTCACTCCTCCTTAGTGCTATTAGTTCCCTGGTCTGATGTGTGATGGAAAAGGGTTTCAGTGTGGTATCTAGGCATGGCTGCTGCCTTTTGCAGAATCATTTTCAAATCCAGGCACTGGGATTGCTGATGGCAAAGCCAGGGTATGGCAGGAGCAGGGAGGCAGGGCTGGGCAGGGGAGCTGGGGGAGAGGTGGGAGCTGCTGCTGCCAGCTGCCAGTCCAGACAGGCTGTAGCTGGGCTCATCCCTGCACTTCCCAGCACTTAAAAATAAGCTTAAATTACCCGCCTGGGATTCACATGAAAAAGGAGAGGGGAATGTCTGGAGTGCTGAAGGGTCTGCGCAATGCGGCTTCTTTCCTGCCACCCTTCCCCCCCCTCCTCTGCCCCTCTTCTCCCAGTCCCTCCCTCCCCAGTCCCGGGGGCTGAGCGAAGGCCCAGCAGTTCTAGGAAGAGCTTGAGCCGAGTCAGCAGCCGGCAGTTCTGGGAACCGCAGCCGGGCCCCGCGGGACGCTTCAGGGAATTCTCGCTGCCATTCCAAGGATGGCAAAAGAGCTCGTCCAGTGACCTGGGGCTCCCCAGCAGCAGGGGGCAAAAGCTTGGAGTCACGCCACGGCACTGGGAAGATTACCAGAGGCACAAGGGCCTGGAGATTTATGCCCCGCTCAGAACTGTACTACAGTAATTTGTTTGGCTTCTTGGGGGAGAGAGAGGGAGAATTTGCCACACAGGAGATACCAGTAGTGACCACAGGAATTTAGAAAAGGGATATGGAGTTAAAAGGTCAAAATTTCCTGCCATCAGTCATCGTCTCCTTGGTAGGAGTCAGAGGGGGTGCCAGAAGCTCAGACAGAGATTTCAAGATCCTGGAACCTCCTACAACCACATGACCTTGAATAAATAAAATAAGAAGCAGCAAATTGAGGTTGAGCTTGGTGTGTGCTGCTGTCGTGCACTCTCTGCTTCCCAGTGATGTGGCTCCCATCAGGAGCCTGTTCAGGGTTCAGAGCCGATGCACTCTCCCTCCTTCCACATGAGATGGTGGGAGCTTTCCTCCAAAGCACTGCAGAGCTTCTGAGGAAATACTCAGCATGACACCAAAAAACTAATGCTATCCGTGCTGCCCATTTCCAAGATACAATCATTTCACGTGCTGCTGGCAGCCTGGGAGCAGTGAATTTCTCACAGCCCCAGACTTTGAATGCATTTACATGTGGTTAGTGAGTTGCTCTGGACTGGCTTCAAATCAGCAGAGATTTGAATAGAGGAAACATTGAAGCTAGATGCTGGCCTTCAAGATACTTTTGTAAGTCACTGGAGCAATGCTGCAGGCTGAAGATAGTGCCTGCTTTTTCTGTTTTTGGGTAGTGCACACATGGAAGGGTTGCTTTCTTGGAAGAGGTGGTCTCACCCGCTGCGAGCTGTTCAGACAGAGGAGGCGAGAAGTCACATTTTCTGGCCTCCTCCTAGGCCAGGCCAGATGGGTCCCTTAGGCCTTGACATCATCAGTGCCACGAATTTCACTGGGATATTATCATTCTCCACACTAGGTCGAGTCTAGTTCTGCTCATTGAAAAGTCCTGTGAACTCTGTTCCAACTCTGACCCTGAGTTTTCCTGCTCTTTCTTGACTTGAGCTGATAACCACAGCTCTGGCACGTTGTGCCCCAGCCAGCAACCGCGTTGTCTTCTGGGGCTGTTCACTGAATGCCATCAGCATTCCCCTAGACATCATAGCAGATTTTTTCTTTGCTTTTACATTTAATACCTTCTTTAGGTATCACTCAGCTCCCAAACCTCTTTCTTCCCACGTATTTCTTGTGATTCTGCTTCTAGTGCTTGATCAGACTTTCTGATGCTGCCTTTGAGCCTTTCCTCTTCTCCAGTTTTTGGGGGTTTTTTTGCTGTGTATTTTTCCACTGTGGAGAAACTTCCATAAAAGAAGAGCTAGCAACATGTTTTCAGCTCACATATGACCTTGGTTTGGGAAGAAGCATATGCTTGTATTTGGGGGAAGGGGGGCAGCTGTTCTTGCTCTTCATGTAAAAGACCTTAAATGGATTCACAGGATTGTGCTGCTGCAGTTAACTGTTCCATCAAAGCCATAGCAACTTCCTTGTTGCCTTTTATTTTCTTCATCTGTTAGAGGTATTTGGTTTCTATGAACAGCTAATTAGAATGCAGAAGAGTGGCTCTTTATTAAGGCTTTATTAACATTTAATTTGCTTTTTAGTTTTTGGTAGGAGATCAAGAGGCTTAGCTCTTTCCTAGAAAGATAACAAAAGGGTTGCAGTGCTGTGCTAGGATAATCTCCCTCTAATAACTTCACATGCTCTGTGAAGATATGGGCAGGGACCCCTGCCATCAGGGGCACGTGGGAGGGAGCACAGCGGGGATGTGTGCCCCACGGCCAGACCCCACATGGGAATCTCCTGGTGCTACTGGCAGGAGCAGCCCTGCCAGCTGCACCAGGAGCATCCTTCCTGCCCTGGCATGGAGGGGGTCCTGCACTCTTTTGGCTCACCTGGCAGCATCTGAAATCCTGAATTCAGGCCCTCCAGAGTCCACTTTCCTGCAGGCTGTCTCCCCATACATGCTCCTGCCTCCCCATTGTGCTTCATTACGACACAGGGGAACGCTCGCTGCAGGGTCGCTCCTTGTCACAGCTTCTTCCCCTGTGCTTTTGCTGGTGTGTAGTTGATGCAGGCTCTGATGAATGACAGTGCACATGCTTCACGGTGTCTCTCAAAGTTTGCTTAGAGACACTTCATCTGGAATCTTCCTTTTTCTTCTAACAGGTTTGGATTCTTTCTAGTTACTTTTCTGTGCTGGGGCCTTGAGGGACTGGGAGAGCAACACATTCAAGCTGTTCTCTGCTTTAATGGAGTCATTCCCAGGTCTTTGGGGGTATCTTCACTGTCCCTGAATGTAGCTAGAGTGGCATTAGTAGCTTTTTTCTTTCATGTCTCTGCTTTTCCTTCCTTCTTTCACCAGATACTCTTGTTTGAATGCAGACACGTGTTTAAGATACACAGGACAGCTCCTGGGTTTTGTGACTTGTTGCTTTGCTGAAGCAAAGAGCAGGATGGAGCTGAGGGAAGCCAAGAAATTCTGTACCCAATTTAAAAAAATTGAATCTGTATTGCTTCTCTCTCTTTCCATTGCTGCAGCTAGCATAAATAGGTGCAGGTGCCACGGGTTATTATTTACTCAGTTACATGCAATGTCAGCAGCCACAGCTTACGTGGATAGAACCTGCATTTCAGATGGTACTTGCTGCCAAGACAGAGGGGTTTTTAATGACAGAAACTTCTTGCTGCCATCCCAGATCAGCGGTAGAGTAGCAAAGCAATTACATTTTTTTGTTAGCAAAGTCTTGGGTGATTTTTGATCCACTTATTGTTGCATTTTTCTATTTACTTTCCTTCTAGGGAAGGTATGGTTTGAAGTTGGCACGTAACTTGTTTATTACATGGGTCTCTGAAAGGTGAAACAAGCCTCAGCTTTTCCATCTGTTAGCTTTCAAAGAAGCTGTGCAATGATTCCTCAAAGTAGCTTTCAATGAGTTAACTTTTTCTGAATTTGTTGCCCAACCTGAAGGATAAGGAGGATGATCTGCTTGCTTTTTCCTATGGGAAACCAGTATCCTAAAGCAAACAGATCCTACCCCTCCCTAAACACACAGATATATCGCTGTAATACTGCCTCTGTCCTGTCAGAGAAAGCCCCTCTCTTCCAGACACTAACGCATCGCTGTGTCCTGCCTGAGCATGTTTCTTTGCAAGTGATGAGTGATGCCTGGGATTGAGGATCTGGGCATGGTAGTGTCCTCTGCAACCTGGGCTGGCTGTCCATGCCACTCTGGCTAACCAAACTGTGCCATATCCTTGTTTGGATCCTACAATAAAGCAGCTTTTGCTCTTCCTCCTCTGGTGTGTTCTCGGTGCCACATCATCATGCCAAGAGTTACAGGGGAAAGCCCTGCTTGCAGGGGCCCATGAACCTGCAGGCTGGCAGCAGGGGCTGGCACGGCAGCGACTGAGAGCCAGTGGAAAGAAGTGGGAGTAGTTGCGGCGTAATGTTTAAAAATCTGTCCCCATCTCTTTGTGGAGACCCAGGAAAGGTGCAGGAGGCATGGGACTCCCTGCTTCCTTAGCCATAGCCAACCTGACAGGAGTGCTGCTGCTGAAGAGGCTTTTCCCTGCGAGCTGGCTCTCAGGTGGGGTTTGAGGAAAGCCTGTGCAGATGACTTGCTCAGCAGTAGATGGGAAGCTTCCAAAGGTATTCACAGCACCATATGGTTGCAACATGATCTAGTGCCAATGTATTAATTCCCTCCTGATATTGTCTATCTCTCCTTATTTGTTTGCCTTCTCACTTGCTAGTTTATTCTCCTGTTGCATGAGATATCTGGGGAGAAGGTTGGAGGAACAGAGGCATGTGAAAAGTTTATGAGTAATGCAGTATCCTGGAGTAACGTGTTAGCAGTTGTCTTGATTGTTGCTTCTAGGTGCTGCCTGGTAACGAATTGCCATCTTTGTTTTGTGGGAGGGAGATGTGTGGAGTAATTCCTATATATCCTTTAGTGACTTGTGCACCGATGTGTGGATTGAGGGTAAGTTCTAGCTGTGATAAAATTACATCTGTGCTGCTTTGGCACATTTTCCTAAAGCCGTTAGAACACCTCAGATGAAAAATCTTTAAAAGCCATTTGCTCTAAGTAACTGTGGTATGTCACTGTATTTCTATGTACTGTGCCACTGCAGTGAGAGCCATGGTGTGTATGAGGTTTCAAAGCTTGTTTCTGATCTTCTCCATTCTGCTTCCTTCTGTTTCTTATCCACTCCATCTTTATGTCCATACCTGTGACCTACAGCAGTGAGCAACCTATTGTCTTTTTAATGTCTGATGAAATGTTTACATGCTGCAACAAGTTCTGTTGCAGAGATGCTCAAACCAGAGCTAATCTGAGTTTCTTACAGTATAGGACCATGGTAGTACCAGCTTGGGTCCCAAGAGCAGTGTAGCTCTCTGCAGGACCCTGCATCCCCAGGTTTGTAGGATCATGATGAGCACCTTCCTGTCCAGCTCCATGCATGCTCTGGTCCTTCTGAGAGCCTTCTGCTGATGAGTGGGATTGTGAAGGGTATAGGTGGGATAGAAAGGGATCATTATATGTTTCCCAGAGGTATATTCCCTCATAATTTTTAGGTAATCCAAGGATGACTCTCCCAACCTTGCAGTGCTGTGTGGCCTTGTAACGTTGGGGTTCATTTCAGAACCTTGGTGCAGCAGGAAGATAGGATGCTTTACGGGTTATTACAGTAGAGAAAGGGCAGATGGAGCTCTACAAATAAACAGTTGTGTGCTCATTGTCCTTGGCCTTGCTACCACTCCTTTGGCATGCTGATACTCACCGCTAAAGGGTTTGTGTAGTGAAAAGGAATTCTTGTCACATGATGAATTCTGACTCGGTTTTTTTGCCCTATAGCTGACCCTGAAAAGCATGCATAAAACTGCCACCTTACCCCTCTTCCAGGCATTGATCCCCAACCTGAGACACCCCTTTGACAAGGTGTTAGGTGCAAGCCAGGTGTGGGTCTTGATGGCCCTCCCAGGCACCGGGGAAAGTTCATCATCAACTTTGTCCTGATCCCTAAACAAGATTTCCAGCTGAACCTGCACCTAACATCTTGCCCTCTGGGTTTTCTATGTTTCATAGAATCCACCCGTAGAGCAAAGCAGTGCTTGTTGGTTGGGTTTTGGTTTGTTGGTTGGGGTTTTTTTTTTTTTCTTTCTTTTTTTCTTTTTAATAAACTGTGTTCAATTAGCTTCCTTAGAAAAACCTCCCTTGGTGCTCTGATTGGGC